>OX493392.1:22608088-24019588 GCA_950371165.1 Lacanobia oleracea | reverse complement strand
CTCTTGTAGTTTTACTTACTTATAATAAGACAAGCTTTCTTATTTTATAGATGTAAATAACTCAACCACGAGATTCGCGTCTAAGAAGTTGCCTTGTTGTGGCGCAGCACTGCGCCACTCACCGTCAACACGTGTGCATGGACGACGTCACTGAGCTGACGATCCTTCCCTGGTTCTTAATGGTGGCGGGGCAAAACAAGCCGAACACGTTGAAACTCAACAGTGCTGCCCGGCAAGCCAGTCGATACTCAGCCCGGGACCCGAGGTTAAGAACCTAAATAAACCCAGTTATAAACTATCAACTGCAGTATTTTTCCAAGGTATTATTTGTAGTACAAAATTAAAACATGGAACAAAATTGGGAACCAGTTATTTTGAGATCTACCAGGACTCCAAGGAATCGAGAGGTGATTAGGGAAAGCGCTGTGAGAGAGTCTTTACTTTCTGAATCTACATCAGGAATATGCAAAGGCGAGGAAGATGATACTACTTCTAGTGTTGGTTCTGCTTCGTTCTCAAGCCCTGACCTCGAGTTTAGCACTCGAGAACGACTACCAACAATCCAGATGAACAAAAATCCGACCCTCAATGAAGAAGTTACTGCTTTGCTGAAAAAGCCAAAAGGGAATCATGTTAAAATAACAGAGAATCCTGCGGACCGTGACATCGAAATTAAGAAATTCGATGATGCAAAAGCTGTTAAAGATAAAGTTAAAATCCCTGATGGAGGCTGGGGTTGGGTTGTTGTGCTATCTTCTTTCGTAATATCTATGATAGCAGATGGAATCAGTTTTTCTTTTGGCTTACTCTACATTGAGTTTTTGGAGGAATTTCAAGCCAGTAAATCAACCACTGCCTGGATTGGCAGCCTGTTCATAGCTGTTCCACTTCTCTCGGGGCCGGTAATGAGTGCTTTAGTAGACCGATACGGTTGTCGAAGCATGACAATACTTGGCGGCATTATCTCCACTTTGGGATTCGTCCTGGCTTCGATTTCCACAACTCTGGAAATGATGATGATTACATTTGGAGTTATTGCTGGTTTGGGTCTCGGACTTGTGTATGTTACCGCTGTTGTGTCCATTGCCTACTGGTTTGAAAAGAAAAGGAATTTGGCTGTAGGGTTGGGAGCTTGTGGCACAGGCGTTGGAACGTTTGTCTATGCACCCATGACACAATATTTTATTGAAGAATACGGATGGAGAGGTACAATCCTCCTGCTATCTGGAACACTTTTGAATCTGTGTGTGTGTGGATGTGTTATGAGAGACCCTGAGTGGTGGACACTAGAACAGAAGAAGCAGAGAAACAGCAGAGATGAGGGCAAACTTAGGAAAGAAGAAGATAAGTCAAGACATTCCAGTTCAGCATCCATTTCCAATCCTTATGTCTTTGATTTTGATGCTCCAACGAGAGGGAAGAGTATGGGTGGGTTGATTAGAAGAGGCGTGTCACCTGAGAAGGTGATCAGTCAAGAAGCAGAGAGTATCAGACGCCATCAGGAAATTATGAGGCTTAAGAAGAATAAACGTGAGAAGCTGAAGTCACAATCTGTAGAGAACCTACCCACCTATCTTACCTATAGCGAAAAGGTAAGTTTCGGTAACAGTTTCGGTTGATGACTATTGATGATTTTTTGTTTGCAGATAATTTATTAAAAAAAAAATTATTTCAGCTATCCATGGGAACGTTAGACACTCTGGTAAAGAAGGCGAGCAGAGAGTGTGGGATCGAAGTAAAATATCCAGCATTCGCAATCAATCGAACCAAGAAGCCACTGCCAAAGGAACCAAGCAGCGAATCAAACGACCCTCCTATGGTTAAATATTCAAAACATCCTATACAGAGAACTAATTCAGAAAAATATGAGAACACGGACAAAACGTCAGACAAATATGAATTGAAGAATCCACAGAAAAGGGTTATAAGAAAAGCGAAGTCAGAAACTAAGGATGACAAGGAATTGACAAAGCAAGATAGCAAAGAAAACAGGAAAGACTGGTTTAAGAAACAGCTGTCAGTGAACCACCATTACTTGAAAGACTTGAAGATGCCTTTGAATTCGATAAGCCATAGGAATGCAATGTTGAATATAAAGAGGTACAGGCTGAAAGCGTCTTCATGTCCGGATATATTTAAGAATTCCATGATAACTATTGATGAAAAGGAAGAGGTAAAACGTTATGCCAACTTATTTAATTAGTTTAAGTGTATTCCTGAAACTAATGGGAGTGAATGATTGCGTGATGTTTGACAGAGGAGAGCAGGCTTAGAAAACCGGTTGCACCGACGCCAAGCAATATGGCAGAAGTGTAGAAAGATGATGATGATAATCCTAGAATTGTCCATGCCAATAAGCCCATCTAAATAAACTATGTATATAAAGCTAGCGGCGGCACTTTCCATTACCTAGGTCATTTTAAGATCGCACTAGAATTTCAAATTCGATCACTAACAAATAAAAATTACTTCTTTCAGAAATGGTACGACGACTGCGTCAGCTGCCTCGCTGATATGTTCAACGTGAACCTCTTCAAGCGGATGACCTTCAACCTACTGTGTCTGGGCACCATCCTTCTGTTCATCTGGTTCATCGTGCCCTACTTCTACCTCGCTGAACACATGCTCAATGAGGGCTATAGTGAAGACGAGGGTGCTGGAATGCTGAGCTTGATCGGGATTACTAACACTATTGGCATGGTATGTGTTACCCAGTTGCAGATGCATAGTTGATAGGATAGGGCGCTGGTTGCGGAATTATTCACGACATTTGGCGATTTGCAAACAAGTTCGAGTCGGACTCGCGTACAAAGGATTCCCTACGAATTTCATACATGTTATGATTTCACATGTTATTTCAAATACTACAGACATCTATTGGGTTTTCCTGTGATCTATAGGTAATTTTAGGTTCAGCAATTTCTGAGATAAGGAAGGAATAGTAATTTTTCGTCTCATTTCTTGAAATATTTAAAGCCTTCACGATAAACCCCTTCATTTGATATGTCACTCGGTACAGTCTGAAAAACTTTTTTGGGAATGCTCTACCTAGTTTGTCCTCCAAAAGTGACCCCCATTGCAATCACAACATTTATTTATTTACGTGACGCCATTGTGTATTGGACACAGAAGTTCATATGTGTACCAATTTTGATCAGAATCGGTCCAGTAGATTTAGAGAAAATTGATTATGACAGACGGACAGACAGACACACCCGAGTGATCCTATAAGGGTTCTGTTTCTTACGGATGTTCGGAACCCTAAAAAAAAAAACAATATTCAATCAAACGTTGTCGGACGGTTACTCAAATATATATTAAGTTTACCACTATCTACCAAGTTGTACGTTGGCAGTTGAGATAAATATTGATAAAAAAGTAAAAACCAACCACGCTAATAAATCTATTATTTCAAGTGATTCTATTAAAATACCAAGATTCTGCCAAAAGTTTGTGATTCATGTAAAATAATATAATTCATTGGCATGCCGCCTAATTCGTCTGTCGTAGAGGCTTGTGTCCCAATAAAGTCCCTGATTTGGGTAGTTGCCAGCACTCTGGAGAAAATTTCCAAAGTATTTTTTAGTCATTCGAATCAGTTCTTAGCTGACATGACTTCTTCGTAGGCAGAGGCACACGTCACATTTGAAGTAATATGTTCCTAATCGTCATCATCAGCCTAAAACAGTCCACTGCTGGAACACATTCATAATGCGTACAGCTAAGGAGTGGAATTCCCTGCCGGAGTCTGTTTCCCGATAGCTACAACCTGGGAGTCTTTAAGTCAAGAGTGAATAGGTTACTTCTAGGCAGGCGTGCTCCATCTTCGACCACATCATCGTTTACCATCAGGTGAGCAGGACGTGACCACATCATCACGACTGCAGACTGCTCAAATTCAAAGCTTGTAGAGCTCTGTCCCTGACTAAGCTTTTTGGCAGACAGTATTGGCAATAAAATACATTGCTATTAAACGTTACCCCTTTTAATGTTCATGTCTGACTTCCCACGAATCACGAGACCAAACTCGATCTGGTTTCACTCCAAGGTGCACAAGCCCCGAGTTGATTTGACATAACTGTGGCCCAAAATAGATAGCTATCCCGTTTCCAAATGTTTGGAGACGACGCCCGTGCCAATTCTGTTCGTCGCGGATTTCTAAATGTATTTCATTATTTGTGTAAAATTGAGCAGCCCACGTTATTTTAGTTCAATGTTTGACGACAAAAGATTGAAAGGATTTTGACGAGGTTCTTGGTCTATGTGCAGGGCAGGTCAAGGTGACAGTACGTGACACAATATCCCATCTTCTATGTGTTTGCCTTTGTGTAGGTACTCATCAATTTCTCTTTTCTCTTCCAGGTTGGTCTCGGCTGGATAGGGGACTTCCCTCAAGTTTCCATCGGAGGCCTGTACGCCGTATGTTTGGTCCTGTGCGGTGCCTCCGTAGCTGCCATCCCACCGGCTGCTGCCACCAATTACTGGATTCTAGGATCTGCGGCTGCGGCTTTTGGGTTGTTTTTCGCAGCATCGTATACTTTCACACCCAGTTTGCTAGTGAAGCTGGTATCTTTGGATGACTTTACTTCAGCGTATGGATTAGTATTGCTTGCTCAGGGGATTGGACATCTTATAGGACCACCGTTATCAGGTGAGAAAATGTCATAGTATATTCTAAACTCTGATGTTACCAGCTCAGACAATGCAACCAACCAAACCTAACCTGTCTCTACTCTGGCTTATCCGATTGAGAGCAGCTTATCAGCAGAAGACAGCTTTTCAGCTGAATGACAATGATTATGATAACTGACTTGAAAATTAAAAGACAATCTTGCTTATCTTGGTCAATTCCAAGATCGAACAAAGTGGTTTCTTATTAAGGAATTTGTGGCAGTACCTGTTGGCAATATGAAGGGTTACTTCTATGAGGAGTATACATATAGTCCCATACAGACAAACAGCCAGACCCGGAACAACTATCTGTAGGCCATACAAATATTTGTTCCGTGCGGGAATCGAACCCGTGACGCGCACGCTGCAGTCAATCGCTCAACCACTGCGCCAACCGTGCCGTCTAAACAATAATATGTTACTTTGAATTCGGTACAAGATTCTGGACACTACCACCCTTACCCATCGGGGTGCAAAATCATGTACTTACAAATATTATGGTAACAGATCGTGGGTTGCTTCCATCCTACAGATCCTTACTAATATTCATCATCATCATCTGCCTAGCCTTTTCCCAACTATATTGGGGTCGGCTTCCAGTCAAGCCGGATTTAGCTGAATACCATTATTTTACGAGGAGCGGCTGCCTACAAGACCTCCACAACCCATTAACTGGGTAACACGGTACTTCATGGCAAGATTGGAGTCAAATTTACTGGCTTCTGAATATCCGTAACGACTGCCAAAGATTTAGAAATGACAGCTGGGATCAACGAGGCACGGAGGAAACTCGGTATGTTAAGATGGTCACCCATCCACAGACCAACCTTGGCAAGCGTTGCTTAACCTTGAAGATCAACCCGTGCGGCTGTTATTATCTAGCCACGAGCTCTTCAGATCCTTAGCAATATTATAAATGCGAAAGTAACTCTGTCTGTCTGTCGCGCTTTCACGCCAAAACTACTAAACAGATATAAATGTTTGGTACAGAGATTCCCTAGGGCTTAACGCGGGTGAAGCCGCTGGCAGAAGCAAGTACCTTATAATTATATTTTAATACTCGCTGCCGCCCGCAGCTCCACCCGCGTGAATGTCGAAGGTTACATACTCACGGGATAAAAGTATTCTAAGTGTTATTCCAGACTATACCTCTGTGCCAAAGTGGATCAAGATCAGTTCAGCCGTTCTGACCTGATTGAGTGACATAAACATCCATCCCTGTATTTTTAAGGTTTCTTACCCAAAGGGTAACCGACCGTCCGTCAGCGGGCTGTGTCTCAAGAACCGTAATAAGTAGACAGTTTAAACCTAATCAAATCGAAGTACAATCTGTGATTTTATATTTCTATTGCCGCTATAACAACAAATAATCAAAATTAAGGTTTATGGTATGAAACCCTGTCCAAATTCGACTCGCACTTGGCCGGATTTTTTTATTACATGGGCCAACTGCCAAATCGACCTGCGTAACTACTTTCTTCCTTCTAATTTATATAACATTCTTTATCCCAGGTTTCATCTTCGACGTCACCCTTTCCTGGGAGCTGTCGTTTTACCTGGCTGGAGGCTGGATCGTGGTGGCTGGCTTGCTGATCTCCCTCATCCAGCCGGTCAGGACCTACCAGCTACGACGGGAGGCTATGGATCAGATTAGCATGGCTTAGTGCAGGCGATCAGTGTTGAATGAATAGTCAGGGAAGTGTATTGTGCACCAGACTAACATACTGATTATATCTGTCGTAAATTGTTCATTACCTAGGCGCACAAGCACAACATGGTAGGTAGGATTGTGTTCACCTGTATAATAGCAGTATAGATACATTTACTGTTCTTAAACGCCTTGTTCAGAACACACAAAGTGAAAAAAATGTGCGAAAATATAGCCAATGATGGTCACATAACGCAAGTCTGAATGGTAAACTCAGCCGAAGTGTGGGCCAGTGATTGGCTGGTAGAGTTTTTTGTAACATCCTGATTGGTTGATGCAGCAGCCTTCTGAATTTGCAAGGTACCTTGGTAATTGCCTAGTCTAAGATTTAGTGCTACAATAAATATTCGTATAATCACCGAAATGGCACAGATTTTATCTTAGTAATGGTTCCCATTATATTGAATGAATATAAAGTTAGTATTTTAAGAGTATTTACTCCTCTAGTTATGTATGTAAACATACGAGTATAATTTAATTTTTGATAAGTAAATTGATATTCCTAGACGAAGTTGTTATATTTTTGTAGAAATTAATTATTTAGTATAAAAATAAGGGCTCGCAGTTTTAGTAATGTGGGTGTGTTGCAAATTGCACCTTTATTATTTTCTGTTTTTATTTAATAATAATAATAATCTTTTTTTTTTTTTCTTCTTTTTAGGAGTATTTTTTAATAAAAATGTGTTTTTATAAACGCATCCCGTTTACAATAATTAATCAGATATTTGACAAAATCGTGGTAATTATTAACTTATTATCAAATATCATTTACATTAGTCATTGTTTCAATCTAATAAACCGATATAGGGTCGCCTTATTTTTGGTAGACGTTTAAAATCTTTTCAATTTGTTAGTCAATTGAAGGCGCGACTGTCAATTGGTCCATTTATTTTAATTAAACTCTAATTTAAAGCAATTAAGATAATCCGCCTTGTGATGTCGAACGCGTGTTTAAGTATCGAGTCATCTTCTTAAATTGTGATTGTTTTCTTTGAAGACCCTTTGATTTAGTTAGTAACAACCCATCACTTATCTTCTATGGGTGAGTATTTCAAATCAGTAGTTAACTCATCATATGGTTAAAATAATAGCAAAAAATGTTAAAATGTGTTTTTCGATCAATTGTTAGTTGTACCATTGGTCAAATAACTGTTGGTTAAAAACTAACAATTGTTTGAAAAACGTATCTATTTATAACGTGCCCAAATTTTTTAACCAATTGGTAGTAGAGCAAGTAACTTCCTAACTTTTGATTTTGACTTAACAATTTGATTGCAACAGTTACTATATTACACTTAGAAGTGTTGGTTATTTGTATTATTAGGTAACTAAAATGTTATGCCAATTGTTTATGATATCGTTACTTTCCATGGAAGTGTTGTCATTAATTATGTATTTAGAATTTTAGATTAGAAGTTAAAAGTGAACATATTTGATAACTATGTATTTGGAAGTAGTTTCACATAAATTACTTACCCATTCTTTTATGTAGGTAATAATAATTATTGCTGACATTTTATTTATTTTGAATTTTTTTTTATGTATGTTCACCGATTTCTCCGCCAATTGTAGACCGTTTCACAAAATTCTATTTTTATTCGAAAGCCGGAGGTGGTCCCCTTGTCACCAAGTTAGAATCTAATGATGGGATCCACAGAAATATAAAAAACAGATGGGATCCCATGAAAATCAAGGAATTTTCAAATTTGATAAGCACATACAATGATTTTCTTATACTTTCTAACGCAACTCAGATATTTGTGCCTGTTAATCATCATTTCATGTTGTTGAGCTGATGATGGAAGGTAAAAGTCAGGATCTGATGACGGAATCCCATGAAAAATGTTTGTTCAGAGATATTTTCGCCAATTCTCAACCGATTTGGATGATTCTTTTTTATTTGGAAGAGTATTTTTTCGGACTGGTCTCATTTCAATTTGGTGAAGATCTGATGAAGAAGTTCGGAGGCAGGCAACTGAACTCTTCAATAAATGGCTGGCCTGTTGGTCTAGTGGTTAGTGACCCTGACTGCTATGCCAGAGGTTGTGGGTTCGATTCCCACCCAGGACAAATGTTTGTGTGATGAGCATGATCATTTGTTCTGTGTCTGGGTGTAGTTTATCTATAATATGTATGTATTTAGAAATATATAAGTATGTTTATCAGTTGTCTAGTACCCATAACACAAGCTCTGCTTAGCTTGGGACTAGATGGCGTTGTGTGATAGCTGTGTGTGTGGAATAAATGATAGCAAATGGATCGGGGTTGCTGAAATTGCATGTCTGTTTATTGTTTACTTAACATCACGCCGATATGCTGTGAAGGGGTATGCAGATATCACTAAAAAGTGAAAAATATTGTTAGAAAAAAATACAACCGACTTAAATTTTGTGCTTTATATTGTACAAGTTAAATAGTGTATGTACCTACCCAACAACTTCTTGTAGCCATAGAAATATAATGTTTATTATATCTATGCTTATGCCACTATAAAAAACTGTAATTCGAATGTTCGTCGTAAATGATGTGCCATTAACTGTAAAAAGTAATTGAAATATTTTCCATTTTAACTGTAATTAACATTTTGACCAATAACTAACCATGATTATTATTATATTTAAACTTTGTAGTCGTAAATTGTCAACATTAAAGATGCCATAATTTTATTACGATGAGCCTGTGAAGTCGGTCGCTAGCTCTGAGTCTAAGAGCATAGAATAATTTGACTTAAGTGTAGAAAGTTGCACAATATAGTGTCAAGTATCCCTAGTTTAAAAATATACTATTTCTTGTAAAAGATTTATATGCACAACATCTTCGAAAGACATTGTTTATATTGAATATTAATGTCTGCCTAATATATATTTACTTAATTGTAGTTATTAAATAGGTATCTAAGAACTCATTATTGGACTTTATGTACAATACGAAATTACGAGTTTTGAACATGTTAATTATTATTATTACATTGTATACCTACTTATGTAATCGAATGTTATTAAAGTTATTTATTGGACTTGTTATTTTTTCTCCATTTTATGAGGAACTAGTTTCCAGAAGCGGCTTCTCTCTCGTGAATCTCGGAACAGCTAACCATAAGTAACCATTTCGATATCGAGCTTCATCTGAGTGACAAACCTCACAAAGTGAGCTTTATTGCCCACAACATAAAGGTCTTACGTTTGACGTAATTTGATACTCACCTCGGATTCCGCTGTCGAGACACGAAAATGTAGTTACAGAATAGGGGTACAGCAGTGTGATTCTGTAAATTTGTCGAAGTGAAGGCTGGGGTGAATGAAGTGATCACGAAGTGAGCTATCAATCCATGTATTCAAGATGGAATGACAGCTTACTTCGGGATCACTTCATATAAGCTATTACTTCGACGTAATTACAGAATCGGCCGGCTTTAAACACGTCGAGGTGAAGCCTTGAGTGAATGAAGTGATCACGAAGTGAGCAATCAATCCATGTAATCAAGATGGAATGACAGCTCACTTCGGGATCACTTTACCTAAGCATTCATTTCGACATGTTTACAGCAGTGCGATTCTGTAAACACGTCGAAGTGCAGGCTTAGGTGAATGAAATCATCAAGATGGAATGTGTGTATTATTTTGCTCGACCTACGAATCAAAGTCAGGAATTCAGTAGGATAGATGAGAGATACTGAAACTGAGTACGTGAAGCTTTTTGGTGCTATAATCTCTGCCTACTTCTTTGTGAAATGACTGGTTGGATACAACTCATACAACCCGGTCTATTCTGACAACATATTAGGTCTTTACCTATGAAATTGCCGTTCTGCAGTACTGGCCATTTCAAATCAAAATAATTTTTGTTTGGCTAAGAATTCTAATTTCAAATTAATTTTATTTTAAAAACATGGTTTTTTTTTTCCAAAAGTAGTCATTTGTTTATTGATTAGTGTTACATTTTCATCGCATTTCAATCTTTTTCGTCATCATGGATACGTTAAAAATTCGAGTAATTATGGTATATGAATACCGTCGTGGCAGCAACGCGGCACAAGCGGCACGCAACATCAGCGACGTTTACGGAGCTAACACTACAAACCAACGCACCACCTGTTATTGGTTTGCTCGCTTCCGTTCTGGAAATTTCGACCTGAAAAATGAACCTCGCGGTCGTCCGAAGACTTTGGTCGACAATGACGAATTAAAGGCGATTGTGGAAGCTGATGATACACAATCTACGGCTGAATTAGCAGCAGCTTTCGAAGTTAGCGTCAAAACAATAGGTATTGGTCCATTTGCGTCAAATTGACAAGGTAAAAAAGCTTGACAAATGGGTGCCCCACGAACTCAATGATCGCCAGCGCGAAGTACGCGTCGAGACGTGCCTTGCACTGCTCAACGGACACACAAATGAAGGAATTTTGAACCGCATTGTTACCTGCGATGAAAAATGGATTCTGTTTGATAACCGCAAGCGCTCAGCAAGTTGGTTGGATCCTGGTTCAGCACCTAAACAATGCCCTAAACGAAAACTTACCCCTAGAAAAGTGATGGTCACTGTTTGGTGGTCTAGCGCCGGTGTGATTCATCACAGCTTCTTACCAAACGGGGTGAGCGTTACTGCAGATGTGTACTGTGAAGAACTGAACACAATGATGGAGAAGCTGGCACATCTCCAACCAGCATTGGTCAATCGCTCGTCTCCACTGCTCCTGCACGACAGCGGGCGACCTCATACTGCACAGCAGACGGTCTCCAAGTTGCAAGAACTGGGGTTGGAAGCTCTCCGTCATCCGCCCTACTCACCAGACCTTGCGCCTACAGACTACTACTTTTTCCAGAATTTGGGTAACTTCTTGGCGGGAAAAAAAATCAATACCCGAGAGGCAGTACAAAATGCCTTTGAAGAATTTGTTGCCTCCCGTCCAGCTGATTTCTTTAAGAAGGGCATCAATAAACTGCCACTGCGTTGGCAAAGATGCATTGATTGCATGGGTGATTACTTCGATTAATACAAATAAAAAATAAATGAAAAAAATTAGTTTAAATTTTTTCATACAAAACGGCAATTTCATTGGTAAAGACCTATTATTATCTCAATGGCATGACACACTTTATAATCACTTCACCTCAGTTTACAAATTGAGTGGTTTTCAGAATCATACTGCTGATTCCCCGCACGGGACGATCTGCAAGGTTAATAATAATAATAATAATAATAATATCATTTTATTTTCAGGCATCTGAGGCCCATAGATAAAATACACAAAATTATCTTAAACTAAAATAAACTAATACATATTATAAACCATATTAAAACTATGACTATACACGTAACATCGGCGTCGTGTGTCGCTGCGTGGTGTCGCGTAACCGTCCTCGGAAACGTCGAAATACGACACCTTTCGGCCAAAAGTCCTCTTTCAAGAAGGTCTGCAGATGGTGGGTTGGAACTCGTACCACGAACGACGTAAAGCAACGCTTGTCAAGGTTGGCCAGAAGCCAGTTAAAATAACTCCAGTCTTGCCAAGAACTACCGTGTTACCCCGGTAAAGGGTTGTGGAAGTCTAGTAGGCAGCCGCTCCTCATAAAGTACTGGTGTTCAGCTGAATCCGGTTTGACTGGATGCCGACCCCAATATAGTTGGGAAAAGGCTAGGCAGATGACTATGAATAAACCGGGTTGTATCCAATTTAACCCAAAGAGAAAGCAAAGAACAAACAGCAGCTAAACAGAGCAGAGATTAAAGCACCAATACTCGCCGATATAGTTGGGAAAAGGCTGAACGGCAGATGATGATGATGGAAAAGGATTATGTCTTGCAGTGTCTAGGGATGATGTCGCAAGAAAACGTTCATTCATAGAAAACAATCATGGTGTCATATACTGCCGACTCCGACTATTCCCAGAATTTCTCATAACATTGTAACATTGTGTACGATTGTGGAATTAACGGGACGAGCCATACATTATGCATGTTTGTATTCACACGGCGGCAACCATTTCTTCGAATTGTTTGTAAGTTATTGTAACCTGACTCGGAAGCGGTTGGTGGAGGTTCGACGAGCGTCATAGCCATAGGTATTCAGGGTATTACTGTTGTGAAATTTTGGAGCCTTTGTTTTGTTACGTGTGTTTTAGACGATTATTGTTAAACATACATTGTTCCTAACTAAAACATCACTTCTGTCTGAATTGTAAATAGGTATAGAATAGAATAGAAAAACGTTATTTCAGCACAGACATAAACGCACAGCGACAAAGAAAACAGAAGTAACAAGTATGGTACACAAATTGCGCTGAGCGTGCCCATGCCGAAAGGGTAACCATCTCAGCATTTGCTGGGCGTCAGACACCCAGCGCTGGTTTTCAGTTGGCACCCCGCAGTGACACACGGACGAAGGTAAATACTATAAACATAATACTTAATTAAATAATCTAAAATAAAAATAAATCGCAATTAAATACAATAAATATAAAACTAATACAGTTAAAAGTAATCTCAAACGTTAGCAATCTTATACTAATACTCGTATATACATAAAGCTTGTTTGTTTGTTTGCTTGAACGCGCTAATCTCAGGAACTACTGGTACGATTTGAAAAATTCTTTCAGTGTTGGATAGCCCATTTATCGAGGAAGGCTATAGGCTATATAACATCACGCTAAGACCAATAGGAGCGGAGCAGTAATGAAAACTGTGACGCAGACGAAGTTGCGCGGGACAACTAGTATTTAAATATCTGTGTAGTGTGTATCGAACAAATGTGTCTTACCTACTGCCAACATGGCGCATCAGTCGACCAATGGCAAGCCGCTGGCATCATAGATATCCGTGGTTAATATCGGGACCTCTCCGTACCTCGGCCGTCAGTCCCTGTGATTTGTAGATCTTTGGCTTGCATTGTAGATCTTTGACAGTGCCTATAGTTAAGGCTTGTATATTTGCCAATGACCTTGTGCATACAAACGGAGCTAACTACACCTCAGCGCGCCACTCTGCTACCCGTGTTTTTATTTTTTTATAATAAAACAAATTCATATTTTAAAAAAGTAACAAAACCAAGTTATTTTCGTTTGTATTGCACAGTAGTAAATATTATTTTTGTAGTCTTTTGTTAAGAAATGAAGGAGTAAAATGGTTTCATCTCAACGAGTTGGAGTTGATTTGGTGATTTTTTTTCCTATAATGCGATACCAATACATAAATTCTGGCTAAACCAAGTTACGTGCAATATCATGTAGATTACTACCAATTTTTTTCAGATGTAATTTCTTAGGATATGTCGACGAAAAACTGCTGCATCTGCACGCTATTTTTAAGCCTTTTCGAGAGAGCACCCTTAAGGCTAGCGCGCCACTCCAGTCCTAATCAATGCAACTGCTGAGTGGTTGAGGGTAGTCAAAACACTCAAAAGCCTGAATTTCTGACAAACAGCCTGTTTGTCAGAAATTATACGAATGGTTATCGTATACACAGGAACTGGGTTGTGAAGGTCAGCTAGGTAAATGTACTCTCCATTTTTAAATACTGGGTACCTATTATGACATCTTAAAACCATCATGATAACGGTGTGGGAGGGAGACGGAGTTATACAAGACGCTATCCCTTTTTCACAACTTAATCATGATGGCATTAGCGCGTCATAAGCGGTTAAGCCGTTGGTCCCTGGTATTCAGCTGCATCAGCAGAAGTGCGATTCTGTAAACATGTCGAAAAGAAGGCTTGGGTGATGTAATCACGACACGAAGTGTGCTGTCAAGCCAAGAAATCAAGATGGAATGACAGCTGATTTCGTGATCACTTCACTTCGACATGTTTACAGAATCGACCGGCTGTTACATTTTACATTATCTGAACCTAACAAATGACGTCGTGCCATTGAATCAATTTGATTGGTTTCTCCTACTTGTATTTTTATCGAAACGTGATGAAATTATCGCTATTATCTTAACCTGTCATTAATAAACAAGCGTGCTAGTAGGTGTGAAGTAGACAATTACGGGTGTTTAATTAGTTTAATATATGATGTAGGACCAAACATGAACGGAAAGTGACCGATGGAGCTCAACTCCCGTTACGATACTCACATTATCAAATAATGAATCAATTATTATGTAGTACATCACAGTCTAAGCTCGTGGCTAAGAATAACAGCCGCATGGGTCGCTCCTTAAGGTTATGCAACGCTTACCAAGGTTGGTCTGTGGATGGGTGACCATCTTAACATAACGAGTTTCCTCCGTGCCTCGGAAAGCACGTTAAGCCGTTGGTCCCGGCTGTCACTTGTACCTAGATCTTTGGCAATCGTTACCGATTGTCAAAAGCCAGTAAATCTGACTCCAGTACTTGCCAAGAACTACTGTGTTACCCAGTTAATGGGTTGTGGAGGTCTGCTAGGCAGCTGCTCCGCGTAAAATACTGGTATTTAGCTGAATCCGGTTTGACTGGAAGCCGACTCCAATATAGTTGGGAAAAGGCTAGGCGGATGACAATTTCACCCAAATGTTTTCCGGGGTTTTTCAAGTTTTTGTCCGGGGTCTGCAAATTATGTGATGGTAGCCCTAGGCTTATGAAAAACCGCCCAAGTGCGAGTCGGACTCGCCCACCGAGGGTTCCATACAATTTTTTTAAATAAAGACATATATTTTTATGATTTAAATAAAAATGTATAGTTTCAGACTTTTCCGTTTACTTACCTACTTGTAGTATAAGACGTTAACGGGAAATACCCTAGATACAGTTTGATTCCCTTGAAAGTGTTGAAATATACGTTTTTTGCGGCATAAACGACCGTATCTTTTTTCTCGTTAACTTAGAAGTTAGATTTCTTCTCACGAGGGGCCATAGACTTGTGCGTATTGTTTTAATTTCAACTCGATACCTCCTCGATTGCTGAGATAAAGGGTCTTGACAGACAGACGGGCGGACAACAAAGTGATCCTATAAGGGTTCCTGTTTACATTACAATTACTTACTCAGTAGATTGTCGTAAGCACGCTGAAGAGTATTCTATTCTATTCTATTCTGAAAGGAGTCTGTGATAGACTGACAGATGGCACTGGCAGGACGGAATGGATGAAGAAAACAGGAAAGTTACTAGGGACGAGGGTAGAAAGATGATTATAGGCACGCAAATGTAATGATGTATTCATGTATTGTACCACTATTTGTATTTTTTTGTGGATTTATTTCGATGTAAATCTAGTTGTATGTTTTATTTTAATTTCAGTCAGATGAAAATGTGACAGTCGATAGGTATTACTTTTCCAGAGAGTGTAATATTTGTATGTCTAGAAGCCGCTGTGATGAATGATTAGATTAGATTTTTTCTATTGTACGTAGAAGATAGATATCTACATCTTTTACTTCGAAGAATCTATCTATCTACTTACTAATAAATAAAGCTGAAGAGTTTGTTTGTTTGTTTACTTGAACGCCCTAATCTCAGAAACTACTGGTCCGATTTGAAAAATTCGTTCATTGTTAGATAGCCCATTTATCGAGGAAGGCTATACTACTCTGTCAAGAAAGTACCGGGAAAAGATCAATAATACACAAAATGTCTGTTATTCATCCAAATTTATTTTATCACCTTCAAAGTATGCTCCTTTAGGAACGATACACTTGCGCCAACGAATAATCCATTCATCAAAACATTTTTTAAACGCTGCTTCCGGAATTGAGTTCAGTTCTCGCCGCGGATTCTCCTTTATGTCTTCTATCGATTGAAAACGGGTGCCACGAAGTGGTAATTTGAGTTTAGGAAAAAGAAAAAAGTCAGCAGGAGCCATATCTGGTGAATATGGTGGTTGCTGGATGGTATTTGTTGAGTGTTTGGTTAAAAATTCGTTCACAATGATAGCCTTGTGCGAAGGCGCATTGTCGTGGTGCAAAATCCAAGAATTTTCTTTCCACAAATCTGGCCTTTTTCGTCGAATTTGCTCTCTTAAACGCCGCATAACGCTCAAATAATATTCTTTATTTACCGTTAGACCTTCCGGTAAGAATTCAGAGTGCACAACACCGCGATAGTCAAAGAAAACAGTCAACATGACTTTGACTTTTGATCGACTTTGGCGTGGTTTTTTCGGTTTCGGTTCAGTTGGAAGGCGCCACTCCGAAGCTTGTTGACTAGTTTGCATGTCAAACTCGTAAACTCACGTCTCGTCACCAGTAACAATGCGTTTCATGAATGTTGGGTTCGAACTGACTCGTTCTAGCATGTCCTCAGCGACTTTCATGCGATTGAGTTTTTGGAGAAAATTCAGATCTTTTGGGACTAGCCGAGCAGCAACATGTTTCATACCCAAATGATTAGTTAAAATGGTACGGATCGACTCGTGAGATACAGAAAGTTCGGCAGCTATCTCTCTCAGAGTTGAATGGGGATTTTCAGTCACTATTTCCTTCACTTTTGCGATGTTAACTTCAGTTGCAGACGTTGACGGCCCACCAGAGCGAGGCAAATCTTCCATCACATCTCGACCGCTTTTGAACGCTTTGAACCACTCATAAGCACGAGTTTTTGATAAAATCGATTCACCGTAAGCCTTCTGTAACATTTTCAGTGACTCCGAACACGAAATTCCATTGGCGATGCAAAATTTAAGACAAACTCTTCGTTCGATATTTTTGTCCATTATGAAATTCGCAATACACACTATATATGATATTACTAAAACCAGCACTGTATTTAATATAAATAACAGATGCAACTCAAACTCCGCGCCAAAATGGAAAACAGTTGTGCCAATCTAACAACTACAAAACAACAAAAATTTGAATTTGGAACCATAAACAAATCATCCATTCCCGATACTTTTTTGACTGAATGTATATCATCACGCTAAGACCAAAAGGGGCGGGGCAGTTATGAAAATTGTGAGGCAGACAAAGTTGCGCGGGTCAACTAGTATTTTTGATAAAGTGGAAAGTGTTCTCACTTTGTGTAGTATGCAGTGTACGATATAGGGTACGGTATGAGTAGAAGATACCGAACATCAACGTAATGAGAGGGTTTTAGGAATTTATTTAAACTATTAAATAAATTAGGTATGTTCTTTGTAACCTTTTCAGGATTCCGTACTCGAAGGCTAACCAACCAAACCCTATTTCTAAGCCTCCGCTGTCCGTTCGTCCGTCCGTCTGTCTGTCAGCGGGCTGTATCTTAAGAACCGTAATAGGTAGAGAGCTGAAATTTTCACAGATTGTGTATTTCTATTGCCGCTATAACAAAAAATAATAAAAAATAAGGTTTATGGTACGGAACCCTTCGTGTGCGAGTCCGACTCGCACTTGGCCGGTTTTTTCCAATGCATTGATATAGGAATGAGGAGGTAGACATTCTTATTTAAAACTTACTTCAGTCAGTTAACCTTGACGACCTGACAATGTCATTGCCCATCACACTGAAGTTTTAAGAGAAAAAAAACATTATTTGCATATCAACAAAATTATTACGTAAAATTCCACTGTTATCTATCTGGATTGTTATAGTTAAATAAGCTTATATCTGTTACTGTGTAAACAATATAATTAACGTAGATGATAGCATTCAAAGTGGGATCGTCGCGAAGAGAGGGCGCATTTTGAATGCGAAAAGGAATAATTTGGGAGCGAATTTCTTTAAGTGTTACAAAAATGCGGTGTTGTGGCTAGAGGCGCGGCCGACCCGCGTCTCACTCGAGCGGCGACCTGAACCAACTGGCCAGATGTGTATTGCCTGTCAAGCCGGCCGCACGTGCTTGCCTTATTTACAAAAATACAGTGTGAATTTTTCGCAAAGTGAACAGCTGATTGTGTGTACTCTGTGTTACAACCCATAAGGAGGTAAGTACAGCTATTTTATAACTTATATTAACTGTAATAGGTGCTAAATCGCGTGTTTCATTTATGTTTTAAAACGCACTTGCGTCATGGAATTCATGAATGAACGTCTGATGTGTGCGTTTGTACATTTTAGCATAATTCCAATGTTTGAGGTTCAATTTCATGCAGTTTGCTCAGGAATTGTGTCTGAATTGATGTCAATTTGTTGTGTGCGCTGCTTGTTATCTCCTTATCTTAGTGTTGTGTTTTTGCACTGACTTGTAAAGGAGCATTTGAACTTATTGGTGAGGTCATTGTCCCTTGTAAAAAATATAAGTCAATGAGTCAGGGCCTCGGTAATCTGTAACTTGAGTGTACCGCTGACCGGAATCAGATTATAAACATTGTAGGAATATTGTTCGGGTGTATAACAAAGAATTCATGAAGGTATATTTCACAATTTAAACCAAACCTGTCATCAGGTAACTGTATCTAAGTCTATATCTTAATAAAACCAATGACTTGATAAGCATAATTGCCTTCTTTATCATCTTATTTGCTCTCAGCAAGGACATGCAAACAGTCTGAGGGAGAAGGATTAAAAAACCATTTCCTTCTCGCTCTGAAAGTTGCAGGCTGCAGCGAATACTTACAGCCGTTTATGGTTTTCAAGAAATCGTTCATAAAATCACTCGGTGACTCATAATGACTTTGAATCATGAAATATTCCGTGCAATCAATTGTATTTTCTTCGGTGCGATGTTATGGAAAATTAGCGACATATCTTGAGCGCTACTTTATACTTACGATGTCTTTTGAAATCTACCGTCAGCAATAATAGTACATTGTTATCCTAGGGGTAAAAGCAATTGATTTAGTTCCGAGACGGCGTTCCAATAGTTCGAGGGACTAAATAAGTCTTTTACCCGATGTAAACACTGTGCTTTTCATTACGAATACAAGGAAAGTAAAAATAAAACACTAAAGCTAAAAAAAAATCCATATCTGAATCTGATGAACTCGTCGACGCGTGACAAATTTTTCGAAAAAACAAATGAAGATTGGATTGCCGTCCCGTCTATGTTTTTTTTTCTGTGACCGGCCAGTTATTCAGCCATTATTTTACATTATTATCATTGAAGAAATGTTTTTTTGAAAGTAGTTAAATTATAAAAAGTCATAATCACGTTTACGGTAGGTATTTCAATTTGACATCGCGTTGTAATTGACTGGCTGTATAGAATGTTGGGACGTTCAACAGAAATGTTCAACGAGTTTTTTGACGGCTGTCAGTTGCAAAATGATTCTCCCTAGGGCTGGAAAGTAATACTTTGAACCTGCTCCTCATGCAACTTCAGGCCTACTTTCCGAGAATGAGTTATGAAAAACTAATTGTACCTAGGAATGGTTTTTTATTAGGGTGGCCAATTAATGAACTAACTAATACTCCTTTCCGCTTTCACGCTAAATTATTAAATTGAATTGTTAAATTATATTGTACTTAAGACAGTAGATAGTTGTCCCGAAAGGGACATATGGAGAATGACTGGCTTGTGGGCGAAGCCGCAGGCAAACGCTAATCTTTATATAACTTCTAGATGTCTATTCAAGATGTTTGTCTAGGAACATTTCTAGGAAAAATAAGTTGAATACCTTCTAAATGGAGAAGTGTGTTCGTTTTCGCTTAACTTGTCTGTTCAAAGTCCACAGTCATACATAGATATTTGATCAGATAGATTGACAATCCTAATCATCAATAAATATTATAAAATTCTTCCATTACTGACTGATTGAGTGTCTGACAGACCACGCGCAGCCGAAACTACTGGTCGTAGAAAGCTGAAATTTGGCGTGTAGGTTCCTTGGGAAGTGTAGGGGAGCACTGAAGAAGGATTTCCCGAAATTCTTACGGGAACGGGAACGAGATATGCGCGTACGAAGTCGCGGGCAAAAGCTAATCAAGTAATACTATTACCTGTGACATGATGTGATTGTCTGGCTCGTTGACGCTCGGAGGTCTAAAAGTAACTGTAGCAACGGCTACTTCTAAGAACAGGGAGGCTACTCTCTAAGCCCGAAGTCCGTAGTTTAGTTACGAGCGTATTCTACTCCGTATCACCTTACGATTAGTCCCGAACCTTAACTAAGAATGAATGACAACACGATTTGACAGTAACTGTCAAATCGTGTTGTCATTCATTTTTTGTGGTTAGGTGATACGAAGTAGAATACGCCCGCAACTAAGCCCGAAACTACGGACTTCGGGCTTATAGAGTAGCCCTCCTGTTCTTAGAGAGTAGCCTCTCTGTTCTTAGAGAGTAGCCCCCCTGTTCTTAGAGAGTAGCCCCCCTGTTCTTAGAGAGTAGCCCCCCTGTTCTTAGAGAGTAGCCCCCCAGGTTCGATTCTTTCGTCGGAGAGTGCAACGGTATTTTTTGTTTTTGAAATTCTGTATGAACTCCAGAATGTTCCTGCTAATTGAGGAACGACTGGCACTTTATAACTAAACTAGTGTTTGCCTGCGACTTCGTTCGCGCATAGCCCGTTTTTAGTGCTCCCCTACTCTAGCTAAAGAATCTGCTTTCTTTGACCAGTAGTTTCGGCTGTACGTTGTCTGTCAGTTACTGAGCCACTCAACAAGTTATCGATAACGGAAGAATAAATGCAAAAGATTGTGAAGATGTCTGGATGAAAGAATGTTTGTTACTCTTTCACGTCAGAACGCCTGAAAGGATCTTCATGAAATTTGGCACATAGTAATAACACGAGGTAGGCTTATACTTTTTATCCCGGGAGTATGTTCCCTAGGGATTACGGGCGAAGCCGCTAGTAGAAGCTGGTTTTATATATTAGGATAGTAAATAAATTCATCTGCTTGCCAAAACGTGAATAACAAAATGTTGAACTACAGGTATCAAAATTAAAACGGTTTAGCATTGATTTTCTGTTACGTTATAATTATAATTCACCCTTCTTATTCTTCATACTCATGGTAGAGTGGTCGTGGTCGTCACTTCAGGTGACCTGATGACGCTCATGGCAAGCTTCACAATCCGTTGCGGAATATGTTTGAATAAGTCCACTGCGGCCATGGAACGCAAAGGGCTTTAGGAGGAACACGGATGGGTTCCAGTTAGTATGAGTATGACACTCCCTTCTGCTCCGACCAGAGCGAAAGGAGTCATTTGATGATTGCCTATCCTTAAAAAAAAAGCTTAGAATAGAATAGAAAAACATTTATTCAGCTGTAGCGGCATCAAGGCCGCCACAAGAAAAACCTACGGAGCAAATCTACATCGCAACAAAAAGAACCGCGACGCCATCTATCCGACTAGCAGCGAAAACAACGTTGAATTCCTGCATCGCGCAAGCAGAGTTTACCGTGCGATTTGAACATATACATCAGCCCGAATATCGACTATCGGGCAGTAGCCCGCCAGGCACAACAGCCGCCTGGTCGGAGGATTCTCCTTTTCAATTGAGGTGTGTGGGACTTTACTCTCTGTTCCGCATACCTCCCAAACTGGTACACAAACACACAAACACAAACGCACACAAACGCACAGCGACAAAGAAAAACAAAAGTAATAGTTAACAGGTACACAAATTGAGCTGAGCGTGCCCATGCCGAAAGGGTAACCATCTCAGCATCACACTCCTTCGCCATTCCTCCCGTACCTACTGTAGGTGAGCTCTTCTTGAACAGTCGTGGGGTGAACCATTGAGTGCAGTTTTGACTGTGCAGTACCGATAGAAATGTTAAGATGAATGCATTCAGGTTCCTGTGCATCGCAATCCAGTGCATTCTTAGAAAAACACATTATTCTTCTAAGGTACCTAAATATAACTCTGCATGTCTAGCTCTGATTCCCCGATGACGTCTACAAAAGTCATCCCATAAACCCAGCAAAGATGCATAAATGATAAGAGCGGCGGGCCATATTTTCATAAAATGCTATCACTACAACAATACTAGATAAGATAGCCTTATCAGTGATAACGTGAAATCCAGAGATATTGTGGTCTGTGTGCAGTTAGATCTTGGGCTCTCCAGATACGGTGAACTTGCAGTTTGTATGTTCAAGGTTCGAGAGGATCTCTACCTTACCTATGACATGTATGGGGAACGTGCAAGGCGTTGATCATGCCATCTAGTGTTGCATTTTAGAAACTTATAAGTAACACAATACTTGACACTGACGCTTCTGTGTGCTGCCGCCTATAGCTCCTCATTCCTGCACGCTCCGTTTAGCGGAATGAGCACGAAGGAGACTGTGCCATCTAGCGTTGCTTAATATGCTTGACAATGACACTTTTGTGCTGCCACATATACAATTCTGTACGATTCCTATAGCGTGCTGCGTCAGAATGCAAAACCTAAGCTATGAAACCAAGTGACCGTTTCCACTGATGCTAAGCTATGTAGCGGAGCGAGTAAGATGTGCTATGAAAATGCGCCGCTGCAAGGTAGCTGAGCTAGGAAAATGTGCAGCTCGAGTGCAACGTATCAATAATAGAGAAGGCACGCACTGCTCTGTTCATAGCTATACCACTCTCGACCATCCACAGCACGCATCCATAGCTCACATCCATAGCACGCATCCACAGCACGCATCCTACCATATTATGTCGTAGCTTAGTTGGATCAGCTCCACCAGAGATGTGCTATGCAACGTTGCTATGGATGCGTTTGATATCCACAAATCATATTCATTGGTTCACATTGCATAGCACTGGTGGAAACCGATTTAACTAAGCTACGTTTTTTATGGAAGGATGCGTACTATGGATGCAAGCAATGGATGCGAGCTATATGCATGCTTTGGATGGTCGCGAGTTGTGTAACTATGTGCAGATCAGTGCCCTATTGTCAATACGTCGCATAGCTCGAGCTGCGCATCTTCCTCGCGCAGCTACCGTGTGGTGGCGCATTTTCATAGCACATCTTACTTGCTCCGCTACATAGCTTAGCTTCAGTGGAACAGGGATAGAGAGAGAGAGAGACAGGCAGACGGATGGACAGACAGAGTTACTCTCTCATCAATCAATCAATATAATTATATAAAATTCTTCCTTTACTGACTGATCGAGTGACTGACAGACAACGTACAGCCGAAAGGTCGTATAAAGCTGAAATTTGAGTTGAAATTTGGCTCCTTGAGGAGTGTAGAGACCAAGAGAGGATTTCTAGAAATTGCTTCGGGAACGGGAAAAAATGGGATATGCGCGTACGAATTCGCGGGCAAAAACTAGTTGATAATATTATTATGGATGGACATTGGACACATGGAGATGTTCCGTAAGATTAGTCATTAAGAGAGTAGGTACTCTCAGTACGTAGTATGAGAAAAGCTCTGAGCTTTGTGCATAGTTCTTCATGAATTGCTCGCCTTTAGTGCATTGAACTATGTGTAAGAATGTGTTTATTTTTTTATCATCTATCGGTTATCATTGTCATTGTCTCGAGTGCTTAACCAATGCAAAATTGCGAATCCATCACCCAAATACCTTCGCAAATTTTCACTGTCATAATTAAATAACTGGGAAGGACTTTAAAACGACTGCCACATAATATCAAATAACAAGCCCTATTAGTTTTTAACCCTCGCATCAAAATCCTGCCGTTTGTACGTATAACCAGTCTGCCGAAGGACCTCGCCCCTCCCGAACAAAGGGAACATTCAGCGCTTCAAGCAAAGTTCTCGGATTCTCGAAGCTTCCACGACTACCTGCACGTTAGGTTCGTTCACAGCGACCTGCGTACGCGTCGCTGTGTGCTCGACGATCGTGTCTACTTTCAAACATGTTCGATGTTGTGGTGAAATATGTAGTATGTTGTCGATAATTTCAGATGATTCGTTGTTTGTTAGGTTTGCGATTTAGGCCTGTTCTCTAGTTCTGGGGTGGCAAATGAATGCGAATGATTATGACAGGATATGAGGAGATGCAGTGCTTAGTTTTGAACGGAATCTAGTTCTGAATATGACAATATTAAATACGTTTATCATTACTACCTACAGTTATAAGTTTATAACATTTCTTTAAAAATCGAATAAAATAGGTTTAGTAAACAAATTGTCAGTTGTATTTGCTTTTCTGCTACCGTTAACCGAAAAGTTGTTGCTAAAGTCAAACTAACGGTGTCCTTTCGTTAATTATGATTTTTGTATGTCTTTTTTTTACCATTAAAAGGCACGCGCTTGACCACCATCTCACCTGATGGTAAGCGATGATGTGGTCGAAGATGGAGCACGCTTGCCTAGAAGCAACCTATTAACTCCTGACTTAAAGACTCCCAGGTTGTAGCTATCGGGAAACACAGACTCCGGCAGGGAATCCGGAATTCCACTCCTTAGCTGTACGCATTATGAATGTGTTCCCAAAACGTTTTGTGCGTGTGGGTGGGATGTCCACCATGTACCGGTGGCGCATCGCCGTTCGTCTTGTGTCTTCTGCTATTATGGCTACTGGGTAATTGTATATAGGGGGCAGCTGCCCATAGTCCATTCATTGAAAGGGATATCCATAATAACGTCCATTTGACCTTACAAAAGATTTTTATTAATAGTTGAGTAATAGGGTTGCCTAACAAAGGAAGAATGACCTTGTCACTTGGAGTCTTTATTCAACCCTTTATAATTTACATATGCATGGGTTTATTTGGTTAGGTAAATACTTAAAATGGTATAGTAACTTACCATTGTAACTGCTTTTGCATACAAACTATTCAACCCATGTTTAAAGACTATTGACCCGCGCAACTTTGGCTGCGTCACAATTTTCATGAATGCTTCGCTCCTATTGGTCTTAGCGTGATGATATGTAGCCTATAGCCTTCCACGATAAATGGGCTATCTAACACTGAAATAATTTTTCAAATCGGACCTTTATACAATATATTGGTGTAAATGATCATGTTTCTTGAATTTCAATTTTCAATGGTGGGTAGGCCTTTGGTGTGGGATGCAACATGTGTCGACACCCTTGCGCCATCCCATCTTCTTAGCACGGCGGGCTGTGCTGGGGCGGCTGCTGCAGGTGCAGAAAACCTCAAACGGCGCAAATAAAACAACTTAATTGGAAGTTACATATTTGAGCCGTTTGGCGTTGAAACACTAGGCCCATGGGGTCCGAGTGCGCATCGAGTCTTTCGGGACATTAGCAAACAACTTGTCGACTGTTCACGTGACCAGAGGGCTGGGCTTTTTTTCGGCCAAAGAATCAGCATTGCGATTCAACGCGGCAATGCTGCCAGTGTTCTGGGAACTTTTGCCATTGACAGCGATGTGGATTATTTTTTGATGCCCAATGATTAATTTTGTACATAAATTCGTGTTAATTAGTGTATGTTAATTAAGTATTTGTTAATTTATTTAGATTATGTTCCCTTGGGATATATATATAAAGCAGAATTAATTAAATATTAAAACTTGACCTAAATGTGAATGAAATGAATTTGGTCCTGAGATGCGTAACATTGGTTTTGAGTTGTATGTAGTATCTTTGTCAAGGATTTAGTTTATTTGTATTTATCTATGCATTTAGCATCTTGGCAAGGTACCAGGGTTTCATGAAGGCCTGCAGGTTGACGTCTTGCATTCCCTTGTAGCCCTTTATAGAAACCTTGTCGGGTAA
This sequence comes from Lacanobia oleracea, assembly GCA_950371165.1. Lineage (NCBI taxonomy): Eukaryota > Metazoa > Arthropoda > Insecta > Lepidoptera > Noctuidae > Lacanobia > Lacanobia oleracea. The sequence goes on along the minus strand of OX493392.1, from coordinate 23,993,784 downwards.
TGTTATCCAGAATCAGACACGCCTAAATTAGCGCAGTTTTGGCTCTGGTTATTCGTACCGTAGAAATTGAATCTTTCATCCACCTTTAAGTTACAATTTGTTTTCTTGAGTCGATACAGTTTGTCCTTTTCCTGTATTTCTATCAGCCGTCGTCTAAAATGTTGCCTCCTGTCTAACTAACGGCATCGTCTTTTAAACTATTACTGCAAACAGGTTATTTAAAACAGTACTTTGATTCAGATACTTCTAGGTAAGCGTGCTCCATCTTCGACTACATCATCGCTTACCATCAGGTGAGATGGTGGTCAAGCGCGTGTCTATCAATAGTAAAAAAAAAAAAAATATTCCATCATTATCTATAGGGAACTTCATGTACGCTATTGAGCCTACGTTCACTCTTCACACCATTTCAATCTCTCCTCATAATCAGCCCGCAGCAGTGCACTGCTGGTCATAGGTCCGTGGGTTCGTCGACTTCACTCATCCAGCTGCTACCAGGCACCCATAGATGATCGTCGCTTTATCTGCTAACTGTGTACTTGTATACATTTGCGCCTCTCCTCACACCATTTCAATCTCTCCTCATAATCAGCCCGCAGCAGTCCACTGCTGGTCATAGGTTCGTGGGTTCGTCGACTTCTCTCATCCAGCTGCTACCAGGCACCCAGAGATACTCGAAGCTTTACCTATTGCCTTACCAATGAGGACGTGTCTATTTGCTGTCAGTACCTACTTTAATGTTCGTTCTATTTTATCTACCACCATTGCACATTTACGTCAGAACCGCAGCAAAGGCATGCAAATTCCATATTAAATTAATTGCCTTGTTGTTGGGGAAGTTTATATTAATAAACAGCTCATCTTCCTTATTTATAGTTGCAGATACAAAACTTTTTAAAGGAATAAAACGAAGCAGCTTTCGCAAAAGGAAATCCCGTGTCAGATTGTAGATAATATCACACGGTCTTTATGTCTATACTTAGAAAAGCTACCAGAAGGTATTTTTATCTTCTGCTAAGAATCTATTTACTAATATATAAAGCTGAAGAGTTTGTTTGTTTGCTTGAACGCGCTAATCTCAGGAACTACTAGTCCAATTTGAAAAATTATTTCAGTGTTAGATAGCCCATTTATCGAGGAAGGCTATATATCATCACGCTAAGACTAATAGGAGAGCGCGAAGTTGCGCGGGTCAACTAGTAAAATATAATTTTATGGTTATGTATGTATGTGCATATAAGTGACAGAATACTTCTTTGCTCATCAAAATTGTTTACATTTACAGTTCTGCCAATTCTATTGGTATTATGGCCTTATGAAGTACCTAGTGATGACAATGAGCTATCCTAGATAGGTTTAGTTTATGAAGGTAAACAATCTTGATGTGACTTTTTGCCCAAACACATAAGTATTAAACAAATAAACGACTGCTTAAAGTAATGGTTAAATTGATTTAGTTATCGTAATTGTTGTATTCACATTGGTTTTTAGTTGCATTTTATTTTTAAACTGAGTTTTATATAGATTGTTTACCGTAACGTTGTTTACTACCTAAACCTTTCTATTATAGGACATTTCGTGACGATTGATAGATTGTTCCCATCGTAATATTGAGCTATACAAACAAATTTAACTTCAGCGGTGATGAGTATTGTCATCTAGATACGCTAAGATGAAGATGGATTGTATTTAAGATGATGAAAAATGAATGGTAAAAATCGGGATGAGATGCGAGACTGCGGCTTATACTGAGACTAGAGACTATAGAACATGTTGTGCTGATCCCCAATTAAATTGATGAGAGGATGATTATGAATGATTGTGGTTGTCTTAGAAAATTAACTCTGGCAGAAGAGAATCTATCTTCTTGACGTAGGTTATATTTTTTTTTTTTTTTTTTTTTTTTTTTTTTTTTGTCGATGGCCACTCGCAGTTATCAACCCTAGAGGGTTGTCAACTACTAAACCGGACTTGCCTGTGTGGGCCTCTAGAATTTAAGGCCCCCAGCCGAGGCTACAAATTTATATTTATTAGAACTCCGCTCGCTGAGGGCACCCCCTGTGGGGTACGGACCTCGGCTCAGCGGCGTCGTTTTGGGGGGGGCAGCAAGAGACTGGCTGGGTCATGTCATTATTTAGGGAGATATTTGTCACTACTGGCTCAGCTTCGCGGGCTGGCTCGTTTGGCAAAAGACGGGGGGGAACGTTACTGGGACGTCGCGACGGACCTCGGCGGCGAGGTCGGAATACGGATCGCGGTCTGTATTTGTGTTTCATGAGAGTGCTGGTTTCCCTACAGCTTTCTTGAAGGATGGTGATTGGGTCGTCAGGGTCGACGAGGGTATGCCGAGGACGGCGAATCTTACTAATCTTGGAGGGAGCGTATCGGGTAGCCGATACGATTAAGGGATTCTGGTGCTTTTCTGCAGATTCGATGAAGTGCTTAGTAAGACGCTTCATGAATTGCTTGATGGTTGGGACTTTGAGGTCGACATGTAGTCGGTCATTCCTAACGAACCACGGAGCGCCCGTGGCCTTTCGGAGAAAACGATTTTGGATGGTCTGCATCCTATGGATATGTCGATCCTTTGTGTGTGCGAAGACGGCACACGCATAGGTCATTATCGGACGTATGCACGTGGTATAGATGCGCAGTTTGCATTTAAGGGATAACTTGCTGCGTGCATTCAGCATGGGATGAAGCCTACCGAGAGCGAAAGCGGCACGCGAACGTACCGCTTTTATGTGCTCGCCAAAGGTGAGGTTTTGGTCAAGGATCACTCCTAGATATTTGGCTTGCTTCTCCCAAGGGATCGGCTTGTCAAACATGGTGATCGGACTAAGGGGGGGTAGAGCTCTTGTGCGCGGCTTGCGAAACAAGACCGCCTGGCTCTTCTCCGGATTTACTTCAATCCTCCATCTCCGAAACCATTCGCCTAGGGCGTTGGCGGATCTTTGGAGGTTGAGGGTGATGGCCTTGGTGCTCGTGCCGGAGCAGTAGATGGCCGTGTCATCGGCAAATAATGCCAACTGCGTCTTGGGGTTTTTGGGGACATCGCTAGTGAATAGCGTGAATATTAGGGGGGAGAGCACACCGCCTTGCGGTACGCCGGCACGTATGGGACGGGGGCTAGAAAGCGCCCCTTCGATACGATAACGAAAGGTACGATTCGACAGATAGTCTCGTAAGATGAGCACGAGACGGTCTGGCACGCCAAGTTTATACAGCTTGTAAATCAAGCCGTTGTGCCAAACTTTGTCGAATGCTTTCGCAATATCGAAGAATAGGGAACCAGACATTCGACCATGCTGGAAGTGGCCGTTGATGTGTTCAACGATACGATGTACCTGTTGAACACATGAGTGATTAGCTCTAAAGCCAAACTGCTCGTCTGGAATGAGGCTCTTGCGCTCGACAAAATCCTTGAGACGCTTATAAATAAGTCTCTCGTAGATTTTGCCGAGCACATTGAGCAGACTGATGGGGCGATATGAGGTCGGGGAGGACTTGGGCTTTCCGGGTTTGGGAATACCAATAACGGTAGCCTCTTTCCACTCTTGGGGAAACATGTTGTTGGACAGAGCGCCGTTGAAAATGGCGGTCATCAACACGATCAGAGCTCTAGGGAAAAGTTGTAACACCTTGTTGGTGATACCATCGGACCCAGGTGCTTTCCTGGGTTTGAGTCGCTTAATGATATCCTCTACCTCGTCTGGTGTGACGGGGGGGAGGGGATCATCAGGGTCCTCGACAGGGGGGAGAGCAGTCCTACGTTCGACTTCAGCGTCCACCTCAGCGAGATGGGCCGGGTCGACCGGGATTGTGCTCGGGGAGCATTGAGACTCCAGACTGTCAGCCAGGCATTCGGCCTTCTCGTCGTCGTCGAACGCGACGGAATTATCGGGTCGAGTGAGGGGAGGCATAGTGGAAACCTCAGTGGCGCGTAATTTCCTCTGAAGCTCCCAAAATGCTAGGTGGTTTGGCTCGAGATCACCAAGAGTCTTATTCCAGCGCTCTTCACGCAGCTCTTTAACACGTTTACTTAGCTTACGCTGTAAGTAACGCATAAAAGCTTTGTTATTTGCGCAGGGCCAGGAGCTATAAGCTCGTAGGTTATAATTTTCTTTTAACCCTTTGTACGATAGGACCCAGACGGTGGGGATAAAATTTGGAGCAACCAAATTCTAACGCTATAGTTTATAAATACATTTTTAAAAGACTTCCGAAAAAGAAGGAGTTTCTCAATTCGGTGGGATTTTTTTGTGTATGTACGTATGTACACCGATTACTTCGAGGTTTCTGATCCGATTTCTGTGACTCTTTTTTAGTGCGGCGGCATGCTTGCCATTTGGTCCTGTAAAAATTTGATTCAGTTTGGTTCAGTAGTTTTTATTTCATGATCATTTTTGCTTATTTCAATTTCTGCGTATACGAAAACTTCGTCCAAGTATCACCACATAAAATTGAAAAATAAAAAAGTTACAATTTTTTTTTGTAAAAAGCTTTTTTAACTCTAGCAGTCACGTACCTACAGTGCTGACCATGCCAATCTAATAGGATAAGACACAGATCATACTGAAGTATTAATAAGTCAAGATGGTAGGTATATGATCCATGATTAAAATAAGATAGAAAACCAGACAAATATTCACGTAACAACTCATAATGTATGATCAAGATCTTTCTAACCAGGTGGACAGTTCTTTTTATAAATCTGTTTGCATTTTATTGTCTCGTTACTACAAACTAGTTTCTTGTATTCTGCGTTTATTTCTGGTTCCGACTGACGTCAGTATGTTGTGTAGAAGCGGTCGGGGTGTTTTGTTAGTATATTTAGACTTAGCAGGAGGTTACTAGTGTTGGTTTGGTACTTGGATGATTGCAGAAAGTTGTTTGTATCTTCAGAACGTTCGAATAATTCAGTCGAATGCAGGAGGAGGAATCATTGTCTGTCACTTACGATTAGTCCCGAACCCGAACTAAGAATGAATTTCATTCATTCTTAGTGGTTAGGTCATACGGAGTAGAAAACGCCCGCAACTAAGACCGAAACTACGGACTTCAAAGCCCCCCAGAATATGAATGTGTAGTAGACTATAGACATACATATGACCAAAAAAACTTTTTCACAAAAAATACAACCGACTTCCAGAAACAAAACACTACAAGGTACAAAATAACTTCGGAAGAATGAAAAAACTTTAATTTCTGAAGTCGGTGTTTTTGGTTAATTTTTCGTTTTTTGACACCGACTTCCGATGCTGTAGTGTTTTGTTTTTGGAAGTCGGTTGTATTTTTTATGAAAAAGTTTTTATTTTTCACTTTTTAGTGGTACCTAGGTACCTGCGTAGGTATACCCATTAACAGCGTACCGGCGCAATCTTATGTTAAGAACTGGTGTAAACACTAAAAAAACATGCGATTTCAGCAATCCCGATCCCTTTGCTATCATTTATTGAAGAGTTCCGTTACCTACCTCCGAAGTTCTTCGTCAGATCTTCACCAAATTGAAACGGGACCAGTCCAGGAAAATACTCTTTCAAACAAAAAAAGAATCATCCAAATCGGCTGACAATTGGCTAAAGTATCTCTGAACAAACATTTTTCATGGGATCTGATCATCAGATCCTACTTTATACCTTTCATCATCAGCTCAGCAACATGAGATGATGATTACCAGGCACAAATATCTGAATTGCGTTGGAAAGTTCATGGATAACATTGTATGTACCTATAAAATTTGAGGGTTGCCCTCGATTTTCGTGGGATCCCATCATCAGATTCTGACATGGTGACAATGGGACCAATCGAGAAGTATACCCTTACAGATGAAACAAAAATTTTTCAAATCGATTCATAAATGACGGAGTTATGAGGTAGCAAACATTAAAAAAAAAATAAAAAAAAAATACAACCGAATTGAGAACCTCCTCCTTTTTTTGAAGTCGGTTAAAAATCACCCCAAAGTGTTTTTTTTTCATCATTTCGATAGTCAGTAATCCTTAGATATACTACCTATGTAGGTAGGTAATCTAACATTATTCCTAACCCACACACCCAGTGTCAGATTTCTCAATATCAACAATTCATCTCTCATAAGACTATATCTTGTGATTGTTCTGTAGTTCAACTTCAGTTCAGCGGCAGTTTACTAGAGCTACAATCGCAATATATCGTCCATCTCTATCTTGTGGCAATATTTTGTTATAGTTCTGTAATTCAATTTCAGCGGCAGTTTACTAGAGCTACAATCGCAACATATAGTCCATCTCTATCTTGTGGCAATATTTTGTGATTGTTCTGTAGTTCAACTTCAGCGGCAGTTTACTAGAGCTACAATCGCAATAGGTATATCGTCCATCTCTATCTTGTGGCAATATTTTGTTATAGTTCTGTAATTCAATTTCAGCGGCAGTTTACTAGAGCTACAATCGCAACATATAGTCCATCTCTATCTTGTGGCAATATTTTGTGATTGTTCTGTAGTTCAACTTCAGCGGCAGTTTACTAGAGCTACAATCGCAATATATCGTCCATCTCTATCTTGTGGCAATATTTTGTTATAGTTCTGTAATTCAATTTCAGCGGCAGTTTACTAGAGCTACAATCGCAATATATCGTCCATCTCTATCTTTTGGCAATATTTTGTGATAGTTCTGTAGTTCAATTTCAGCGGCAGTTTACTAGAGCTACAATCGCAATACATATATCGTCCATCTCTAACTTTTGGCAATATTTTGTGATAGTTCTGTAGTTCAATTTCAGCGGTAGTTTACTAAAGCTACAATCGCAATATATCGTCCATCTCTATTTTGTGGCAATATTTTGTGATTGTTACAGAACAGCCTCAGCGTCAGTTAACGAGGCTTTGAGACATTTAATTTGTATGCGAAGGTGTCTGTCATCTGTCTATCTCGTAGAAATATAAATATCTATGGTCTCTCTGAAGAGTTTGCTCTATGTAGGCCAGGGATCTTGTCTGTAGTAAATCTATATTAGGCTTTATGTGTTGACGTAAGATTACAGCAACACGCGCCGGATTTGTTTGTCTGTTGTTTCAATAGCGCCAGCTGAAGTTTTTATTTTATTAGTTGAACTTGCTGTTTGATTTTCGACTTTATTGGCATGGAAACTGAAACTTAGCTTGGCTCATCGCCGTAAGGTTGCCTGCTTGTCGGTTTTCTACAGATTGTACTTCGGTGAGTGTGCCCAAGAACTCCACGACCTCATCCCACCGGCCCCCTTCTGCCATCGGACATCCAGACGCACTGCATCTTACCATCCCTACCTTGTGGCTATTCCACCAATTCGCACTAAGCGTTTTCAAACGTCTTTTATAATGCGCACAGCAAAGGAATGGAACTCTCTGCCTGCGTCTGTGTTTCCAAAAGCTTACAACCCTAATCTCTTCAAAGTTAGAGTGAACAGGCTCCTTCTGGGTAGGCTCGCTCCATCGTAGACTTTGTCCCTGTCATCTCTGACATAAACTAGAGTCAAGAGCAATAAGCCATTACAAATTAAAAAAAAAAAAAACAAAACTTCCTATACTGGTGGAGCGTGAGTCGCTTTGGAAGAAAGCTTTATAACTTCCGCTTACAGGATGCATACTATGCAAAGGTATTCTTTCTTAAGCTGTGTTTCTACCAGAGCAGAGATGTGTAGCGAGGAATAGCGATTCTATTGCTTCTTGACATCTCTGGTGGAAACGGAGTCTATTTTTATTTTTTTATTGGTTGTTCTTATTTTCCAACTAACCGTGATAGGCTTCGGGGCTCTTATCTCGTGCCGTCTCGTAGATTACCCATCCACGGACCGACCTCGGTAAGCGCGTGCTTAACCATAAAGATATAAGCCGCACGGGTCCACCGTGCGGCTAATACAGTTTAAATCAAGAGTTTCTCAAAACTGATATAAATAAGCACATGGGAATGTTATTTTGAAATAGCTATACTAGTAATCTCAGGAACTACTGGTTTGAATTGAAAAAATATTTTAGTGTTGTATAGCCCATGTGTCGAGGAAGCACACGCACGGAATAACATCACGCTACGCTACGACCAATAGGAGCGGAGCATTAAATCACTTGCTCACTTTAAATAATATAATCGGGCTCCTTTTGGGTAGGCTCGCTCCATCGTAGACTGTGTCTCTGTCATCTCTGCCATAGACTAGAGTCAAGAGCAAACCCATTACAAATAAAAAAAAATGTCTTCATTAAGTTAGAAGCTGCCAAACAGCATCAGATTTCAGGGAATGGCGATGTTGCTAGACCCCATTACTGATGAGATGACTTTATTAGGTGTTATTTTTAATTTATTGCACAGTGCTATTGTATGCCAATGTACAGTAGACGTGGAGTATTGTTTCTCAGCAGAGGCTACAAATTACCTAAGTGCAAATTGTGCAATGAATCTTTAAAATAGGCACGTGAATGAACGGCGTATCAAACTTTTCCATATCTCCGTGCACATAGCCGAGCCGAGCCACATATTTTAAATATAAACACATAAACATTATGTTATGTAGCAGTAAATATCCAGAATGAGTCACAAGTGCACACTCTCCAGACCGCAATACCGACTAGGGGTACGTTTCCGTAGTCTAATGACGTAAGCAAGACATATCAATATCACGCCTGTACTCCTAAAACGGGTCGGCAGAACTGTTCTCTTGGCATATTATTGTCACCAGTTATGTTTTAAGTGTGTTTGGCCTGGTGAGGGTCGCGGCGGTAGCCGATGGATGCGAGACGCACAAGACCGGTTGTTGTGGCGACACTTGGGGGAGGCCTATGTCCAGCAGTGGACGTCTTTCGGCTGATGTTTTAAGTTCCAAAATGCGTATACTGTTTCGCGTATTGGTTTCCTTCGGTGGTCAAAATTCGTTCACCAACTACCTTATCATACGGGATCATGAGATCAAGCGCTCGACCGTGCCCCGCAGTGTAAATAAATTTGCATTCAAGTTGCTTGCAGGTGGACACGCGGCTTAAATTTTCACGATAAGATGTTTACAGAATAGCACTGCAGCTTAACTGCACTCCAAACAGGGGCGTAGCTACCGGCGTATCAAAGATACGGGGCCCCCGCGGGACTACAAGGGCCCCGACGTGTGGAAAGTTATACATTTAGTCCCGCCTCTCCTTCCTGGCCTGCCAAGACATTCCTTGGCTAGTAAACGGGCTCCCCAAAAATGTTAAATACAGCCCCAACTAACACTAAAGCGTTAAAAAAACCTATATAAGACTCGTATATCAGTTCCATTTGAGTATAAAAGTGTTAACGCATACCTGTGCAACTGAGTTAGAGCATGCTCTAACTCACTAATAACCACGAAAGAGGCCCACAGTTTTACAGGTAAAAGTTATAGAAAGCCTATAGTACGGTGTCACAAAGATATTAAAGCTGCTCAAGAGCGCTTATTCATCGTCAGCTACTACTTTAATCTGTATTACCGTTGTAAAATAGAGTTGGTAAACGCTACAGGTTGTATAAATCCTATAGTAAGGTGTCAAAAAGATCTTAAAGCTGCACAAGAGCGTTTATTCATCGTCAGCTACTACTTTAACCGGTATTACCGCGTTAGTGAGCACTGCAGGTGGTAAAAAGCGCACGTCAAGATGAAAAAGCCTGAAACCTTACTAAAATTAAATCTGTTCGTAATGGTGTTATGTCATCCATTATTCAACACAGCAGAATAATATTATGGAATATTATGTTATTTAAGTATGTGTAGTGAAAAATGTCTGCGCTTATGTATTCACGGTTAATGTATACCATGTTTCTCATCTCAATTTTAACGCGCCTAGGATTTATTTAAGATTTAAAAGAAAAATTATGATAATAAAATAGGTATCTCAAGCTAAACATTATTATTCATTCCTGCTTCCTGAGCAGTGGTATGTAAAATTAAGTGGCATTCATGGAATGCTTCAAATAATGTAAGAAATTTTGTTTATTGTAGTCAAATGTTGAATAACTCGAAATAATATTAATTGTTAGGTTACCAAAACAATGGCGAACTTTACAAAAGTGAGGTTAGTGTTAATAACGACACATACTTGCGTTGTTTGACACCAATACCTTTAGAACGTCTGTAAAAGAGTACTGCCTAACACAATAAGCTACTAAAGCTTATTGTGTTAGGCAGTACTTTATTACACGTATTTATCTAAAATCTAATGATTATTTCTGAAATATTCATTCTTTCGAACTACATGAACTTAGAGGGCTATATTGATGATTAAAATGGTTATAATTCTTTAGATAAATACGCGTTACGGTCGCGGATCGCATTTGGTCCACATACAGCTTCACACTGACCGGCAAATTGCAAAAAACATAAAATATTTGAATTTCGCGGGCTACCCTGGAGCATTCACCTTAAGTATACTTGCTGCTACTAGCGCCATTATATCTTTCAAAGCTGTATTACGTCGTCCATTAAAGCTTTAGTGCTGCGATTGGAGCTAAAACTTGTTTGTTAACTCCTCTATATCGTCTTTAGTAATAACTGAGATAATTATAACCCTGTTATATTACTTAAAGTCATAAAAAAGCCTGTAACTGACACCAAAATGTTATCTAGGGCCCCTTTGAATTGCTACGCCACTGACTCCAAACTCACGGTTTTTCTTTTTATCGTGTGGGCAGTAAGGTCTAACGACCCCACACACCATAGTGTCAGAGTTTCTAAACCGCCTAAAGGGCCTCTGACTTGGTTTATTTGACGACCACCATGGGGCCGGGACCAACGGCTTATACGTGCCTTCCAAAGCACGGAATCATCTTTTTATCAGACAATCAGGTGATTCAAGCCTGCAATGTCCTAAAAAAACTGGAAACAACTTTACAAAGTATGCTCCCCGTCGGAATCGAACCCACGACCACAGGTTCACAAGGCAAACGCCGCCATTCATTCTACCATAGAGACAAACTCATAGTAGCATAATACCAGTTCTATTCAGTGTTAATTTTCCGACCGTGGCCTGAGTCAACTAATTCTAGTCACAAGTATTATTGCCACACTTGTAGGGCTTCGGTTGTCGTACCAAGAATAACTTCAATGTCCACCTCGTAAAGTGTAGATTTACAAATAAATAAATCAGTTCTAGGGTGTAGAAGTGCATCATAATTAATATCAAGTGGAAATTAGGTTTTTTCTTACTGCTTCGCTGATTTAGGGTTTCGTATCTCAAAAGAAAAAAACGGAACCCTTAAAGGTTATAGGATCACTTTGTTGTCCGTCTGTCTGTCAAGACCCTTTATCTCGGGAACACGTTAAGGTATCGAGTTGAAATTAAAACCATATACCTACTTAGCTCTACGGTCCCTTGAAGCTGTGAAAAAATCAAACTTCTAAGTTAACGTAAAAAAGATACGGCCGTTTATGCTGCAAAAACGAATATTTCGACACTCTCAAGGGAATCAAAATTCATAGGGTATTTCCCGTTGACCTAGAACTATGAAAGGCAAGTTATACCATCATAGACTGCAAGTACAGGGAAAAGTCTGAAACATACATTTGTAATTAAATCATAAATAAACTAAACTTTATTTAAAATCATATTAAAAGTACCTACCAATTTGTAAGGAACCCTCGGTAGGGTGAGTCCGACTCGCACCTGGCCGGTTTTTTGTTACTGGGTTTTGGAGGTGAGATGAGAGATTTTCCTCAATAAATCTCTCCTATCCTCCCATGGCCTATAGGTTATAAACATCACGGTACGACAAATAGGATCGGAGCATTACTGAAGAATGTGACAAACACGAAGTTGCGCGGGTCAGCTAGTAAAATAACAAGTCAGAACTTACCAACAAACAATTAAACATTTCAGGCAGCTGTTTCCGTAGTCATCTTATATCTTATCTATACTAATATATAATCTATACTTTAATATATAAGGCTGAAGAGTTTGTTTGTTTGTATGTTTGTTTGTTTACTTGAACGCGCTAATCTCAGGAACTCCTGGTCCGATTTGAAAAATTCTTTCAGTGTTAGATAGCCCATTTATCGAGGAAGGCTATAGGCTATATATCATCACGCTAATACTAATAGGAGCGGAGCAGTAATGAAAATTGTGACGCAGACGAAGTTGCGTGGGTCCACTAGTACTAATATATAAAGCTGAAGAGTTTGTTTGTTTGTTTGCTTGAACGCGCTAATCTCAGGAACTACTGGACCGATTTGAAAAATTCTCTCAGTGTTAGATAGCCCATTTATCGAGGAAGGCTATAGGCTACATATCATCATACATATTATCAGCTAAGACCTATAGGAGCGTAGCAGTAATGAAATTTGTGACGCAGACGAAGTTGCGTGGGTCAACTAGTGTTTCATAATTTTATTACCAACGATCATAATTTCACCATTGAGACGTTCATGTGTGGAAAATCTATTTACCTACGTACTTGTATACTTACACCGCCAGAAAACCCACAGTTGAGCGATTCAGTGATAAAAATAATTGGCTCCGTGTTTTTCATCAACACGCTGGGCTCACATTGAAATTCGCGACATGATAACGCAAGCAATGACGTCATATTTTCTCGAGAAAACAACTTCAAAATAAGCGTGTTATTATTAAATCGAGACAAAGAAAAAACTGATTTAGTCGAGGCCGGTAAACTACAGGCTAAACTGGTATCAAGGTGGACCGATGACCTGGTGAAGGTTGCGGGATGCCGATGGATGCGAGAAACACAGGACCGGCCGATGTAGCGACTCTTGGGGAGGCCTGCAGTCCACCAGACCGTGTTTAGGCAAAATGAAGATGAATAATATGCTGATAAAACTATAACCTATTATGCTGGGGAGATATTATACATTTATACATAGCCTAAAGCCCTTCCTTAAATGGGCTAACCAACACTAAAATTATTTTTCCATTCGAACCAGTATTTCCGGACTTCCGGAGATTAGCGCGTTCATTCCTTTGATTATTAATGCCCTAAGGTTCAACCAAACAAACAAACTCTTCAGCTTTATAATAATACTAGTTGTTCCGCGCAACTTCGTCTGCGTCACAATTTTCATTACTGCTTCGCTCCTATTGGTCTTAGCGGGTCTACCTTTTATAGCAGAACTTTTTACGTCATAATATTGTTTTGCATAACAACGGATAGCATAAACTTCATTTCGCAGAAAATCATTTCGCATACACTCAGTTGTCATACATTCAAAACTCATAATTTTGTTAGTCAGAATCATCTTTAGGCATAATGTTTATATCCATAATAATTAAAAAGCAGAACCATCATATCGCAGAAAATTCACAGTCTTAATCGTCTTTTGGCATACATTTTATATCGATAGTCATTAAAAGGCAGAACTGTTTTTTTTCGCCACACACATAACCACCACCTAACCTAAATGCTAATTACAAAAATATTGTCGGCTTGGATGCATGTAGCATGCAAACAGGCATACAACATGCAAGCAGGCATGCAACATGCAGCATGCATGCAACATGCAGCATGCATGCAGCATGCAAGCAGGCATGCAACATGCAGCAGGCATGCAGCATGCAAGCAGGCATGCAACATGCAGCAAGCATTGTTTCTGTCACGGCTCCGGCGCTGCGGGGTTTGGGCGGCGCCACGCAAGCTTATCGTCACAGATGGTTTTAACGCTCACCACCGCAGCTTTGGCTTGCTGGCCGGCTTAGCCGGCCAGCCTCAGCCGCGGTGGCGGGCCTTCAAATCACCTGCTCCTCAGCTCGCGGGCCGCCCTACCCCTCCGCGCCTACGCGGGTTTAAATTACACTCTAGGGGTAGGGCAGACAAGACTGCGTAAAGTCGGTTTCGCAGCGATTCGTTTCTGTCACAAAATTTTGCAGCACAACGTATTGACTTTTTATGACACAAATTTAATTTAATATTGAAAATGCTACCAATACATGCTAGGTACTTATATTTAGAACATTCTATGTCACTTTTGCAGACCATTCGATTTTAAATACATTGCACGTAGGTTATCTAACCATTCGACAGCATAAATTTACTTTATTTAAATTATCAGTTTTATTCCATATATTATAAGTTTTTGATGTTTTTACAAGAAGACACATCTATTTTAATTTTTGATGTTCAAATATGCACTCATACCAAATAATCGTATCTCTAAATAAATGTTATGCTTAACAAAATTATGCATAATATTAATTATGGCAAAGGTAATTATGCGAAACAAAATTCTGCCAAGATAAAAGTATGCCATTGTAAATTCGGACACGTAAATATTCTGCCAAACAAAAGTTATGCTAAATAATTTTTATGCCTTAAAAATATTCGATTAAATAAGATTATGCCATGTGAGTTATGCCAAATAAAAATCGGAGTATCAAGATTCTGCCAAATAGAAGGAACCCGGTCTTAGCGTGATAGTATATAGCCTATAGTCTTTCTCCATAAATAGGCAATCCAACACTGAAAGAAGTTTTCAAATCGGACCAGTAGTTCTTGAGATTAGCGCGTTCAAGCAAACAAACTCTTCAGCTTTATATATTAGTATAGATAGATTTGTATAGACTAACTATAAGAATTAACTCATCCTATAATTTCTCTTTCTTCTAAACGTTGAGGGCCCCTAAAGAGGATCACCTACATGTAAATTGTCAAAGAGTGAACACATAGGCATTTTAAGTGCACGACAGTATATCGTAGACAAAACAATGTCACGACGACAATTAATTTGTTTCACGTACACTGTAGAGCAGATTTATTATGTCATTCGAGTCATGTCGCAGAAAAATATGTCGGACACTGTTTGCACGACTTGCTCATTCTACTGAAGGATGTCGTGATTTTAAAAGACTTTATTGTTTTATAATTTTGATAAGTAAGAAAAATGGTTGCAGACCGAGTAGAATTAAGATTTTATGTTAAAGTATGTACCCAAATTTAGAGATGTGGATCGCTTTCAGCGTATGGGGAAGCCAAAGGAATGCACTTACGATGATGATAATTTATTGTCCAGTGCCAGCAGAGGTAGCTTATTTTTTTTAGTATAAAAATAAATTGGGATAGAGTAGTGAGTGTTAGTACCTATTTAATGTAACTTTTTCTAACGTAGGTACCAACGGAGAACTTTGTACCAGAAGAACTGAAACATATCAAGGTGTTTCCTGGGCTGGAATTGTGAGCGGTTAAGATTCACAACTGCCGGGAGACTAGAAAGGGGTCATCCATTAATAACGTGAGGCTCTAAAAATATTTTCTATATCAACCCACGTTGAGAAAAAAAATTATTAAAAAAAAACGTATTTTTTTAATAATTTTTTTTTTCCGAATTTAATTACATAATCCCTGCATTTAAAGAAAATTTATTCTGATTTTATAAAAAAAATAAAAAACTCTTTTACAAAAAGATAACCGATTTCCAAGCAAAACACTAACACGTATAAAATAACCTTAATTTCGGAAGTCGCTGTTTTTGGTCTTTTTTTCATTGTTCACACCGACTTTCGAAGTTAAGTGGTGAAACTTGAACGACATCTTTGTCTACGCAGAAACTGAAATAAGCAAAAATGTTCATAAAATAAAAACTATTTAGCCAAATTTAACAAATTTTTGGCTCAATAGTTTTATTTGCCAAATGGTCCCGTAAAAAATTTATGTGAGGTTGACGAAGTTTGCTGCATCGAACTAAAAACGAATCACATAAATCGGATAAGAAACATCGGAGTAATCGGTGTACAAACATAAAAAAATACAAAACGAATTAAAAGAACCTCCACCATTTTAGAACGTCGGTTACAAAATACAAACCGGCCAAGTGCGAGTCGGGCTCGCACACGAAGGGTTCCGTGCCATAAACCTTAATTTTTATAGCGGCAATACAAATACACAATCAGTGAAAATTTCAGCTGTCTACCTATTACGGTTCTTGAGATACAGCCCGCTGACAGACGGACGGATGGACGGACAGCGGAGGCTTAGTAATAGGGTTCCGTTGGTTACCCTTAGGGTACGGAACCCTAAAAATCATGTAGGTATGGAATCATGACTAGTTTGTTTTATCTTTTCTTCTTAGGAAGGTATAATGTGTAGCAGTTATAGCAGTCGGCGCTTTTGGTGCCAACGAAAGCCCTCGATATGATTATCAAGCTTTTTATCAACGTAATTGAACGTGTCATTACAATTTTATCAGAATAATGACGCACGCGGAAGTATGCGAGAAACGGCCTTATAAATAGAGAATGTCATAAATCTGATAATTATGCAAATTTTAATTAGGTACCTACTTAGTAGAATTTTAGCTTCACTTGTTTAATTAACCTATGTAATTAAGAACAGTCCAAAAATGTAACTCACAAAAAGGTTCAGTTCTATCACTGATCTGATGCCACCAACTACATCAGTCTGCTTGAAAAGCGACTTGTTTCGAACTTTGTAGTCGTTTTTTGAGGTCGGGTTTTTTGACAAAGTGGGAATTTTTGGAATGGAAGTTTTCATACGGATCCCTAACTTTTTTGAAAAATATATATATATTAATATTCTATACAAATATCAGGATAATGTAGGATTGTAATGGTGAAAGAATTTTTCAAATCTGTCTAGTAGTTTCGCAGCCTATTCAATTCAAACCAACAAACAAATCTTTCCTCTTTATAATATTATCTAGTACTTATAGAAATAAATTTTTCGGTGACCGTACTGGTCCCAGTCGCCGGAACAAAAATATTAAAATTAAGTGAATCCGGGACCGCGGTTCAGTAAATTGCAGTCCTAATCGCCGGAAACCTCATCTTCTGATTCTGATGCATGATGCCTACCTAATTTTAAGGTTGGCGATACTAAATAAGCCATTAGCCACATCGATAAATTCTATTCTAACTTGTACTACATATTCATGTATAATTAGGTTCTATTTATATGTATGTATGAACGTGATTAAACATACGCACGTGCTGCCTTATCTGCGAACCATAATGCCTAGCTTGCTCTTTGGCTTAAACTAGCACATCATATTGACACACAATTATCGACCTTAACTTTCCATAGATAGAGTTCAAAGTTCAATTCCACAAACTGTCTGCCACTTTTTTAAACAGTACCGGGTTTTCGTTTCGTTTCAATTTGAACTTTGATGTTCAGAGGTTAAGGTTAAATGTCGGATGTTGAGGTGGGAAGTTTAGTCAAATGTAAGGTAAATTTATCAATCTGCTAATTGATGTTTTGTGGCGATTGAAGACGCGTCTGGTTGTCTATTAGCTAATTTATGTAAATAGGTAACTGGTACTTTACTAGAGACTTCTTCCGCAGATTTTGGACACTTTCGGTTTCGTTCTGTAAATTAAAGTAAATTTTGTTTTTAGGGATCCGTACCCGAAGGGTTACCAACGGAACCCTATTACTAAGCCTCTGATGTCCGTCTGTCTGTCTGTCTGTCAGCGGGCTGTATTTCAAGAACCGTAATAGGTAGACAGTTGAAATTTTCGCAGATTGTGCAGGTATCTATATCTATTGCCGCTATCACGCTATCAACAAATAATAAAAATATAATAATTTTTTTCGGTGCATGGTACACTCTTTGTGAAAAATCCAACGGTCTAGGCAGTTATTACGGTTCATGAAATATCTGCCTAGCCTTTTCCCAACTATACTATTGGGGTCGGCTTCCAATCAAACCGGATTTAGCTGAATACCAGTGTTTTACGTGGAGCGGCTGCCTACCAGACCTCCACAACCCATTAACTGGGTAACACGGTACTCCTGGACAAGACTCGAGTCAGATTTTCTAGCTACAGCCTTATGACAATCCGTAACTCTGCTAAAGAGCCGGGACCAAAATGGCAACATATTTTCCAAGGCACGGAGGAATCTCGGTATGTTAAGATGGTCGCCCATCCACTGACACTTTTTTTTTTTTTTTTTGCCCTGGGAAAAAATGCATTACGCATACCCTCCGTCGGGGGAACGGGAGGGGTATGTGGGACTCCCCGGGCTGACCCGGTATACCCACTAAAATAACCCAGCGGCATTCCCGCATCGTCTGAGTGGAAGTGGACTGGGAGATCGGCGCAGCCTTAGCGTCCAGCCAGTCCTCCTCCGAAGACAACCCGCCTAAAGCGGCGGGCCCCTCAAGTCCTCCCCGTTCAGGGGGAGGGCTGGGAATGACCGGCGAAGGCGTGTGGAGTGCAATGCGGGCGGAGGCCCCCCGCGCCTATCGCCCGCCCATCACCACCATGAGGAGGGAGAAGACGGCGTCTTCTCCGACCTCTTCCCCGCCTAGCCCATCCACTGACCCTCGGCTAACGTTGGTTAACCTAGAAAATAAATCCGTGCGGCTGTTACACTTAAGCCACGAGCTTTTTATTGTAATTAATTTATTTAAAGAAGAAGTAGAAGGGAAGCCTTTGCCCAGGAGTGTGGTCACCTGGGCTTTTTTTTAAGGATGGGAATTCATCATATGATTCCTCCCGCTCTTGCATCCGGATCCATGTCAGACTCTTACTGATTAAAACCCATCCGTGTTCCTCCTAATGCCCTTTGCAGGGCCGCGGTGACTCTTTCGACTAAGTTCCCCGAGAAACATCAGATGTTATTCACGGTCAACCCAAACTAGTTCATCCAATGCAAAAAAAGCACTTTCTGTCGACCTCGAGCAAATAATATGCAAGCGAACAACTTGGAGGCAAGCAGTCCAACTGGCTGGGGTCGACGACCCATCTGTGATGTAACGCATTTAGGGTTGCCAAGTCAGACGAACATACCATCCAAGTTAGCCGGACATTTGGATAAAAAGGCCGGACACCTTAACTTCTTTCAAAATAATATATAATAGACTCCGTCAACATAAAACAGTCTTAATTTTTAATGATGACTAGCTGACCCGCGCGGCTTCGCTCCCGTCAACTGGCTGCTCTACCTACCCTACCTACCCAGCTACCCTACCTAACCTACCTACCCCATCTACCCTACCTAACCTACCTACTTACCCTTTTTTTTTGTTTTTAATCCTACCCTGTATTTTGGCGAAACTAACAAAAAAAGAATTATTTTCGCCGTTCTCGAGTTTTAGCGAGACTAACGAACAGTAATTGATTTTTATATATATAGATAGATGTGTAGGTACCTACCAAAACAATTGGTGTTAAATCCTCCTTAATAATCTAACTAGCTTTTGTCCGCGACTTCGTGTGCACATATCCCGACACTTTTATTCCTTTCCCTTGTAAGTATATACAGGAACGGGAAAAACGGGATATGATAACCTTCCTAATTAATGTGGTTATCACTTCTCACATACAAAAATAATTTTCCAAATCCGACTGGTAGTTCTAGAAATTAGCGCGGTCAAACAAACAAACTCTTCAGATTTAGGTAGTAGGTATTATAATATCAGTGAAAATCAAAGTGACTGGTAAAATATAAAGCCGGACTGGCCTGGCACGAACTTACTTGGCCGGCCGGACACGCAAACATACATATAAAAATCTAAACTATGTCCGGCTTAATCCGGACGCCTGGCAACAGTGACAACCCTAAATGCAATGCAAACCGACTGGAAAAGTACTGAGGGAGTTAGGGCAGTCCTTGACGCACTGGCAGTATTCTGCACACGTTTGAGTACGGGTTTTTGCATGCCTTGGTGTACCTACATGCAAGTTTGTTTGTTTGTTTTCGTTCTTCGCTGTTTTGATGTTTTGTTCTCGGGAGGATCTTCAGAATTATAGGGTTCTTATAGGCCCACAAACTAAGGCCAAACTGCTTAATTAATTTCATTTTAATTATTCTAAACTAGCTTTTTCCCGCGACTTCGTACGCGCGTTTACCTGTTTTTCACGTTCCGGCAGGAATTTCTGAAAATCCTACTTAAGGTGGAAGCGCCAGGGTAGCCCGCGAAATTCAAATATTTTATGTTTTTTTGCAATTTGCCGGTCAGTGTGAAGTGTTTGTTGAACAAAATATGATTCGCGACCGTACGCGTATTTGTCTAAAAAAAAAGGTTATTTCATGAAAAAATCATTCTATAGGGCTTCATGAACTTAGAGGGCTATATTGATGATTAAAATGGTTATAATTCTTTAGACAAATACGCGTTACGGTAGCGAATCGTATTTTGTTCAAAAAACACTTCACACTGACCGGCAAATTGCAAAAAAACATAAAATATTTGAATTTCGCGGGCTACCCTGGCGCTTCCACCTTAACTGCTCCCCTACACTCCCCAAGGAACCTACTTGAAAAAATTCAGCTTTCTACGACCAGTAGTTTCGGCTGTGTGTTGTCTGTCAGTTATTAACGGACGAATTTTATATATTAGGATGTGTTAGTTTGTTAGAATCTTTGGATGTTTGTTAGTCTTGCACGCATAAACTATTGAACGGTTTCCTTGCAAGTAACCTGTCCATTCTTGACTTAATAATCACCTGGTTGTAGCTATCAAGAATCATAGACAACAGCAGGGAATTTCCAAACCTCAACTGTACGTACGCACAATGAAAGTTCCCAGGAGGGCTACTCTCTAAGAACAGGGGGGCTACTCTCTAAGCCCGAAGTCCGAAGTTTCGGTCTTAGTTGCGGGCGTATTCTACTCCGTATCACCTAACCACTAAGAATTAATGACAACACAATTTGATAGTTACTGTTTCATAGTTCTCATCATCTGCCTGCCTTTTCCCAACTATATTGGGGTCGGCTTCCAGTCAAACCAGATTCAGCTGAATACCTGTGTTTTACGTGGAGCGGCTGCCTACCAGACCTCCGCAACCCATTAACTGGGTAACACGGTATTTCTTGGCAAGACTGGGAGTCAGATTTATTGGCTTCTGACAATCCGTAACGACTGCCAAAGATCTACAAATGACAGCCGGGACCAACGGCTTAACGTGCTTTCCGAGGCACGGAGGAAACTCGATATGTTAAGATGGTCACCCATCCACTGATCAACCTTGGCAAGCGTTGCTTAACCTTTAAGATCGACCCATGCGGCTGTTATTATTTAGCCACGAGCGAGTAATATAGTGTAATTAAAACATTAAAAATATAGTCATTATTTAAATTAATTTCTGGCTACTTTGTACGGTACCCTCGGTGTGC
This sequence comes from Lacanobia oleracea, assembly GCA_950371165.1. NCBI lineage: Eukaryota > Metazoa > Arthropoda > Insecta > Lepidoptera > Noctuidae > Lacanobia > Lacanobia oleracea. Next base: position 23,972,740 of record OX493392.1, on the reverse strand, counting down.
GAGTCCGACTCGCACTTGTCCGGTTTTTTAATTTGACTTCTGCTTTGCGCATAAAGCGTGACTGCGCGTGTCGCTGTGCGTTTGTGTCTGTGCTGAATAAATGTTTTTCTATTCTATTCTATTCTATTCTATTCTATTCTATTCTATTCTAAAGAACAATTAGTTACTATAGTTATTTATTAGCGATATCACTGTTCATACCCATCTCATTAGTACCTATATTATATTATTTATTTATATGTAGGTAATTAGTAGGTACCTACTCGCAGTGACGACGATAAATAGACGTACATAAGTACCTATGCGTCGCATTTGCAACAACATGCTAACAATTATCCTCATTTTTGCAGGACCAATCTGGTTGTGTTCCTGAGAGCTGGGACATTAGGTAAGTTGAAATAAAGATGCAGTAGAAAGAGAAGTCACAGACAAGTATAAAATCACGAAAGTGCAGCGGTGCAGTATTGTTTAAAAATATGGCATGTGCCATTATAAACTTCTGTAAATAATAAAATGTTTTGGCACAGAAAATCTAATACTAACCGGGCAATATTTTAATATTTTAATCCTGTTACTTTTTTTAGACATCGTCCTAATTGGCTAACGATCGTACGAGTTAAGGTGGATGCGCCTGCCAGGGTAGCCCGCGAAATTCAAATATGAATAAGGAGGATATATACCCTATGTTGTATCCTCCTTATTCATACCGTATAAGCACTACTACTAATTCTCATTAAATGCTCAAAATTGTAGGTACGAATTTGGCAACTATTAATCAAATAAGGAAAACATAGAGACACAGTATTATATCCTTCTTATTCAGTTTGTGAAATATCTCTTATCGGTCCAATATTGGAGGAGAAACCAGTCGAGAGCCAAACCTCGAATTATGACTTTTTACGTACAAAATCTCGCCGCCATCTTTTCCTCCTAAACAAACATTTCTTAAGAGTGTCTTAACTGAACTTGATAATCATCGCGCGAGCACAGGAACCATTTTCATCGCGCGACATAATCCAATCCATATCCAATAAGGACGACATCTTAACCTGTTAGAAATAGAAATACGCACAAATAATTCCTCAAAAGGACTATAACATTATTTGTAAATGAGGAAAAAATCTATAAATATCAATGAACATGGCAAAAAACGAAAACGTTAGTATTGGCATATTATATAGTTATATGACACTTTTCCTCTTGGGGATAAACCGAGCTGTAATTAATTCCACGAGAAGGCAAATATCTATGTACTTGGCGTAGGTTATATATATGTTAACAAAATAGGTGATTTACCAGTAGGGGTCATAAATAAATCTATGTATTAGATACAGGTTGTGGTGTATTTAAGGATGCTTTTACGGTCATCTGTAAGTACATAAATGTTAGAATGCTCATCTTTTCTTAAGCTACGTTTGCGTTTCCACCTGAAAGTAAATTGCATTAAGGTGGACTGACCAGCAAATTGCAAAAAACATAAAAATATTTGAATTTCGCGGGCTACCCTCGCCCATCCACCTTAATTACACTGCGGGGCACGATCGCGCGCTTAATGCCATTACACCTGGGTAGCCCGTAATGTAATTAAACTTGTATGCAAGTTACTTGCTGGTGGAAACGCGGTCTTATGTCGACACTAGAATAATAATTATGCTGCGGTCAAAAATATATATTTTATTTATTATCTGCCAGTGATATTAGAACCTGTTTTCTGCCAGGTTGCAGGTTGTTTTAGTGTAGCCGACCGATTTCTCAGAGGAAGCTCTGAAGGGTCTTTTTATCCATACTTATTTCTTTTTGTTCTCTAAAACTTGTCTTGGTTTGAGAACACGTTCCATTTTGTAGCTCTCGGCTAAGTTTTTAATACACCAATCTTGATCAGCGTTTGCTTCTTCTTCTTATCGTGTGGGCAGTAAGGTCTAACGACCCCACACACCATAGTATCTGAGTTTCTAAACCGCCTCAAGGGCCTCTGACATGGTTTATTTGACGACCGCCATTTGGCGGCCGGGACCACCGTGCACCGGGAGCTTTTGCAAAAAATATTCCGATAGTCACCTGTAAATATCATGTTCATTTGTGATTAGCGAAACCGCAACTAACAATCATATAGTAAGAAACTTTTAATACGTGGCAAAATAAAATGAAACATTTTTATAGACTTTAAAAAACTACACTAATTAACAAGAAATTATGTAGAAACGCGTATACAAAAAATAAAATTAATCATTGGGCATCAAAAAAATAATCCACATCGCTGTCAATGGCAAAAGTGCCCAGAACACTGGCAGCATTGCCGCGTTGAATCGCAATGCTGATTCTTTGGCCGAAGAAAAGTCCAGCCCTCTGGTTGGTTTACTGATATCCCGAAAGACTCGATGCGCACTTGGACCCCATGGCCCTAATGTTTCAACCCCAAACGGCTCAAATATGTAACTCCCAATTAAGTTGTTATATTTGCGCCGTTTGAGGTTTTCTGCACCTGCAGCGGCCGCCCCAGCGCAGCCCGCCGTGCTAAAAAGATGGGATGGCACAAGGGTGTCGACACATGTTGCATCCCACACCAAAGGCCTACCCAACTTCCAAGGCATTATGGTCATCCCATCTGGCCTTCCCATCGTCGCGTGCCAAGCCATTGGGTTCTAAAACAGCTGGCACCCCGGCGGTGACAAGAGCATCATATAGTTGTCATGAAACATATAAGACAACGAATGAAATTGAACAAGCTTTCAGACAGCAATAGGAGGGGGCAATTCAATTCCATCAAAATTACCCACATCTAATTTACTGACAATGATTAATTTGCAATTATCATCATGCGAAAGAAAGCGGCCTTCTTACTACAGCGCTTGCACGGTAGTGACAACAGCATCCATAGCTGCCAGACCGGTCTGTCCCTTTCAGAGACACTGGGTGGGGACAGTCATAAGTCATCATCATCATCTGCCTAGCCTTTTCCCAACTATATTGGGGTCGGCTTCCAGTCAAACTGGATTCAGCTGAATACCAGTATTTTACGTGAAGCGGCTGCCTACCAGACCTCCACAACCCATTAATTGGGTAACACGGTAGGTATTTCTTGGGCAAGACTGGAGTCAGATTTACTGGCTTCTGACAATCCGTAACGACTTCCAAAGTTCTACAAATGATAGCCGGGACCAACAGCTTAACGTGCTTTCCGAGGCACGGAGGAAACTCGGTATGGTAATATGGTGACAGCCTTGGCAAGCGTTGCTTAACCTTTGAAGATCGACCTGTGTGGCTCTTATTCTTTAGCCACGAGCTTCTCACAGGGGACAGTCATTAGAATAAATAATTTATATAAACTAACTAAATTATGAGCTGTAGTCTGAAATAAAGTTTAATTTAATTTAATTTTAAAACACTTGATTACGGGAATCCTCATTAATTTTACATTCGTTCTATTTCATCTGTTACCTCGGCAGCTGGCTCGTCTTTACCGAGTAAGGTAATAAACGCTCAGATGATAATACGATACCATTTTTATGGTCTACAGAAGCGTTTATACATATGTATAATGGCTTTAGTTATTGTCATCCATCAGCGGCTAATCGGTGTCTTGAGGAGTGGCGGCGTTAGGTGGTTATTGAATGCAGTGAGCCAATTGCGAAGGAGTATTTATAAACACCTAGTTAGGTACTTGTGAAGGCCACGGTACATAGGTTATTCGGAAGTATCTTTTAATCTGTTATAGTGATCCACAAGCGCTTCCTTGTTTTGTTTTTCGAGGTCACTTTAACATGGTATGTGTACAGAATCTACCTTTTGGTAAGGAGTGTTAGCGATCTCTAACTTATATTTTACGTGTTTTCATGAGTCCCGTATCACCTATCTAAGTACCTCCCTTCTTTATATTTGTTATTACTTTCAGCCTTTACTGTGCCACTGCTAGGCTAGACTTTCTACTTTCCATTCCTCCTGGCTTTGAGCAAGTGTAGACCTGTGGACCAAGCCTGTTTTGTCATATTTGCCTGGGTCTGCCTTGTCACCGGATATCTTCTGAACTTCTTTAGGGGAAGAATAAATGGTCCCCTTCGGCAAATAAGGAATTCATGTGCATTGTGCCTCTAGAGCCAGCGGTTTAGGCTGTGACGCTGTTGTTTGTCATCAAATGAACCAGTCTCACACTAAAACTAGATTGACGCTTAATTTTATGCTCTAAATTGGTTTCGTCACAGAGCGTCTTCACGCTACCAGACATAATGGAAACAACTAACCGAGCAGACATAACTCTTCATGCATCTTGACACTAATGTGACGAAGGACAAGTGTTATTGTCAGTTTTTATCTCGAGCTGTCAAATCTCGCTGTAATCGGGAGATATATGACTGTCCTTTGTTTATTTTACTATCTGTTTTTTTTTCTTGTTCCTCTTGTCAGTTAAGGTCAAGAAATATGACGTCATATGAAACGTAAAGATAACTTGTGTGTGACTTCAGGACTGGTCCAGGTCCACTAGAGGATATTGCCTAAATCGGTACCTATACTTATATGTATTATTATTCTAAGAGTTTGTTTAGTTGAACGTGCTAATCGAACGTAGCGAGTGTAGCTAAATATACAATGTCTAATAATCTCAGGAACTGCTAGCGTACCTAGAAGACAGTGAGCTCCTCAGTGATCACCAGTATGGCTTCCGTCGTGGTCGGTCAACTGGGGATTTTTCCACCCACCCATCGAGACTGTTCTTACTCCGTTATATCCATCCAGTTTGATTCTAAAATGATAGATTTTGTTATGACATGAAAACTGGGTTCATATTATTCAGAAAGTTCTGGAAACTAACCGTGGTTCTCTTTAATTGAATGGAGTTGGATCAATTCCGTCTGGATCACTTTGCGCACCAACAAACGTTTATTGTTACCATTATAATTTAGGGATGGCACGCGAACGTAAATTGTTTATTGTTTACACCGGAGATATTCGCATGGTACCAGTGCTGTAATATACCTAGTTTAACTCGCTGACGCGGCAAACGTAGTTTTGCCATAATTTTTGTCAAAAAAATTAGCCTACGACCTATTCTCTGATCTACCAAATATACACAAAAAATTTCATGAAAATCGGTCAAGCCGTTTCGGAGGAGTTCGATAACAAACACTGTGACACGAGATTTGTATATAATAGGAGATAACCGGGTTGAGGAGCTCATGGCTAAATAATAACAGCCGCACGGCTCGATCTTTAAGGTTAAGCAACGCTTGCCAAGGTTGGTCTGTGGATGGGTGACCTTCTTAAAATACCGAGTTTCCTCCGTGCTTCGGAAACCACGTTAAGCCGTTGGTTCCGGCTGTCATTTGTAGATATTTGGCAGTCTTTACGGATAGTCAGAAGCCAGTTAATCTGACTCCAATCTTGCCAAGAACTACCGTGTTACCCAGTTAATGGGTTGTGGAGGTCTGGTAGGCAGCCGCTCCACGTAAAACACTGATATTCAGCTGAATCCGGTTTGACTGGAAGCCGACCCCAATATACTTGGGAAAAGGCTAGGCAGATGGCCCGATGGTGATAAGAAGATAACCGAGTTGATCCGAATTAATATTAAGGAAAATTGGACGTAGAAAAATATCAATTGCATTTATTTAAATAAAACCATTAAAAGGTAGTTAGTAGTAGAACGAAAAATAAACTTAATAAGTACTTAGTAACTCGTTTCAAAATAAATTAATTAGTAAGAACGTGAAATGCATGCAAGTAGGTATGTATTTATAATTATCAGTATTATAAACAACAGCTTTGCCGTGTTTTTGAATTAAAATAAAGAGCCAGTTTAATATTAAAAAAAGAAAAAAAACACTTACGCGCAGTTTGAGTTGACTAGATGAGCTAGAATTTATTTATCTTGATCTTTGTTTTTTTTTTTCTATTTAAGTCTTGCATGTGCAAAAAAATAGCAGATGTTCTTGGTATTTTACTAGACCTAAAAAAAAGGAAGAGTCAGGCTTATCCATACACAAATATCACATGTTTAAGTAATAAGATTCAGATTCTTTATTCAAGTTACGTTCAGATTTTTTTTTTAAATCCGCTAATCAGTAATTATAAACTAATCTATGCTCGCTTATAAAAAAAAAATCATAAGTCATTTATTACTTTACGGTTATTTTTTTTTTAATAAGCCTGTAGATTTGTACAACTTACTACTCTGTCAAGAAAGTACCGGGAAAAGATCAATAATACACAAAATGTCTGTTATTCATCCAAATTTATTTTATCACCTTCAAAGTATGCTTCTTTAGAAACGATACACTTGCGCCAACGAATAATCCATTCATCAAAACATTTTTTAAACACTGCTTCCGGAATTGAGTTGAGTTTCGCCGCGAATTCTCCTTTATGTCTTCTATCGATTGAAAACGGTTCAGTTGGAAGGCGCCACTCCGAAGCTTGTTGACTAGTTTGCATGTCAAACTCGTAAACCCACGTCTCGTCACCAGTAACAAAGCGTTTCATGAATGTTGGGTCCAAACTGACTCGTTCTAGCATGTCCTCAGCGACTTTCATGCGATTGAGTTTTTGGAGAAAATTCAGATCTTTTGGGACTAGCCGAGCAGCAACATGTTTCATACCCAAATGATTAGTTAAAATGGTACGGATCGACTCGTGAGATACAGAAAGTTCGGCGGCTATCTCTCTCAGAGTTGAATGGGGATTTTCAGTCACTATTGCCTTCACTTTTGCGATGTTAACTTCAGTTGCAGACGTTGACGACCTACCAGAGCGAGGCAAATCTTCCATCACATCTCGACCGCTTTTGAACGCTTTGAACCACTCATAAGCACGAGTTTTTGATAAAGTCGATTCACCGTAAGCCTTCTGTAACATTTTCAGTGACTCCGAACACGAAATTCCATTGGCGATGCAAAATTTAAGACAAACTCTTTGTTCGATATTTTTGTCCATTATGAAATTCGCAATACACACTATATATGATATTACTAAAACCAGCACTGTATTTAATATAAATAACACATGCAACTCAAACTCCGCGCCAAAATGGAAAACAGTTGTGCCAAATGCCAATCTAACAACTACAAAAAAGCAAAAATTTGAATTTGGAACCATAAACAAATCATCCATTCCCGATACTTTTTTGACTGAATGTATAGTATGCAATTGCCACACAGCCCTATCCAATGTATTCTAATTGAACAATTGGTAGAGGCAGTCAAATGGACGCCTTCGCCTCATATAAATAGAATAACATCTCATCGTACACATGTGTGTTGGTCTTCATTTCTCAGAATGCGATGTCTATGGTTTTACCTTACCTCTTATACTTATTTCGCCGAAGTGACTGTACCGCGCGGACCGGACCAATTAATCTTGTTTTGATAAGAAGCCGGTCTCTCAGTAACTCATTACAGAACATGTCTCCGACAAGAATCACGGTAGGTATTAAATGGTGGAAACAACTTTTTGGCAGCCTTGTGCGAATAGTGGCATTAGAGTATTTGATAGGATTTTTAGGGTTCCGTACCCAAAGAGTATCCAACGGATCCCTATTACTAAGCCCCCGCTGTCCGTCTGTCTGTTTGAACTGTAATAGGTAGACAGCTGAAATTTTCACAGATTGTGTATTTCTATAACAACAAATAATATTGAGGTTTATGGCACGGAACCCTTTGTGTGCGAGTCCGACTTGCATTTGGCCGGTTTCCTTCTTATCGTGTGGGCAGTAAGGCCTAACGACGCCACACACCCTAGTGTCTAACCGGACCTCTGACATGGTTTATTTAACGACCGCCATTTGGCGGCCGGGAACACCGGCTTATAAGTACGTGCCTTCCGAACAACGGAATCATCTTTTTATCAGACAATCAGGTGATTCAAGCCTGTAATGTTCTAGCCAAACTGAAAACATCTTTACAAAAAATGCTTCCCGTGGGAATCGAACCCACGACCACTGGGTCACAAGGCAAAAGACTAAACCACTCGACCAAGAAGGCAGTTTTTTTAAAACGACTTCAAAAAAGGAGGAGCTTCTCAATTCGTCGTATTTTTTTTTGTGTGTTACCCGATTACTCGAAGACGCCAGGATCGATTTGGAAAATTCTTTTTTGTTTGAAATACGTCCCAGGTGATCCCAAGGTCATCAGTAGAGCTATTCTGTAAGAACATTTTCGTATCTCGACAGCTGGGGCCGCTGGGGGCTACTCTCTTAGTCCGAAGTCCGTAGTTTCGGGTTTAGTTGCGGGCGTATTCTACTGCGTATTATCTAACCACTAAGAAATAATGACAACACGATTGGGTAGTTACTGTCAAATCGTGTTGTCATTCATTCTTAGTTCGGGTTCGGGAGTAATCGTAAGTCTGTAGGTGATACGGAGTAAATACGCCCGCAGCTAAGTCCGAAACTACGGACTTCGGGCTTAGAGAGTAGCCCCCAGTCAAACTAGAAAATAAAAAAAAAAGTTTTTGGAACCATATCGTGTGACATATCAAATGAAAGGGCTTACTGTGAGGAATTTAATTATAATTTTAAAATAAATGGTTTTGAAGTTATTCAAGAAACTAGACGAAAAATGACCATTCTCCCCTTATCTCCAAACTACTAAGTCTAAACTTTTGAAAAAAATAGAGATAAGTAATAGCTTTTTATCTATAGATTACAGAAACATCTTTAAGAATTCTATAGTGTTAAAATAACATGTTAAAAAAAAAAGAAATTTGTTCGGAACCCTTTGCACGTGAGTCCGACTCGCACTTAGCCAGTTTTTTGGAAGAGTATTTTCTCGGAGAAGTCCCATTTCCAGTCGGTTGTAGTATTTGTAAAATTATTATTTACTAGTTCACCCGCGCAACTTCACAATTTTCATTACTGCTCCGCTCCTATTGGTCTTAGCGTGATTATATATAGCCTATAGCCTTCCTCGATAAATGGGCTATCTAACACTGAAATATTTTTTCAAATCGGACCTTTAGTTCCTGAGATTAGCGCGTTCAAGTAAACAAACAAACAAACTCTTCAGCTTTATAATTAGCTTTAGAGATTTGTTTTGACGGGTACCTACGTGATATTTTTTTTAAGATCAAGAAATAAAAATTTCGGAATTGTGAGCGTATTCACATATTTGAAAATAGACAGAGAGCACTAATTGCGTGTGACGTCACTCGCAAGTGCGCGAATTTGCGCCATCCAGTACAAACGACGTTTTCCGTGACAAGGATACAAGAAGAACTTCAAAATCGGGTAGTAACTTCTTTATTTTCTCACCGATTTTATTTATTCTTTAACAAATCGTACTATTTTAGTTCGATGTGTCTATTCATGTACATTTTTGGTAATAGTCAAATAGGTATCCAATTAAGTTCAATGTGTGATGGCCTGATGGGTGACATGCGACTTTAGTCTCGGATTTACACAAGCCTCGTTCAAAAATTCTGTGAACTGTGAGTTCGCTTTTTTACGACTCTTGTATTTGTTTTATATGTTTAAGCTATATCTATCTATACCTACTCTATATCTATACTAATACTAATATATTATAAAGCTGAAGAGTTTGTTTGTTTGTTTGCTTGAACGCGCTAATCTCAGGAACTGCTGGTCCGATTTGAAAAATTATTTCAGTGTTAGATATCCCATTTATTGAGGAAGGCTATATATAGGCTATAATATCATCGCGCTAAGACCAATAGGAGCGGAGCAGTAATGAAAATTGTGACGCAAACGTAGTTTCGCGGGTCAACTAGTACATAATATAAAGCTGAAGAGTTTGTTTGTTTGTTTATTTGCTTGAACGCGCTAATCTCAGGAACTACTGGTCCGATTTGAAAAAATATTTCAGTTTTAGATAGCCCATTTATTGAGGAAGGCTATAGGCTATATTATAATCCCGCTAAAACAAACAGGAGCGGAGCAGACGAAGTTGCGCTGGTCAACTAGTTAATAAATGTAGTTTAAGTACACTATAAGAATTATGTTTATTATGTTCGCTTTATATGCCACATAGTATTGGCACTATACCTACTGCGCCATCGCCAATGCTGGCTTCCAGAATCCATAAAATATGTTTTTGTATATTTTGGCTGTAAATTCGGATTAGATATGGATTTCAAAACAACCGTAAACAATTTGTGACTGAAGAGTTTACAGGAACACAAATTATTTCCACGGTACTTAGATAGATACTTATTGGCTAACGTGAATTGGGATGTTGACTGAAAAATCTAATTAGTCCGTCTGATAGATTTTCAAAAAATATTGAACAAGTATTTTTTCTTTTTTCACGTAAACTAAAAATAAAGGAGATACAGCGAGTTGAAGACACGCGTGACGTCATTTCGCTTGGTAAAAATATTTAGGGTATTTTACTAAAAAAATCTAATTAGTCCGTCTGATAGATATCTAAAAAAATATTGGACACGTATTTTTTATTTTTTCACAAAAATCAAGTCGGTACACGGTACGGCGTTGAAAACTCGTGTGACGTCACATTCCGATACACTTTTTATTGGAAAGTGACGTCACACGAGTTTTCACACAAGCCCTCACTCCTTTTTGTTTTTTTTTTAGGATGGGAAATCATCAAATGACTCCTCCCGCTCTGGGTACAGCAGGAGGGAGTGTCAGACTCTTACTGACTAAAACCCATCCGTGTTCCTCCTAGTGCCCTTTGCGTTCCACGGTGCCTCTTTCGAACGAAGTCCGCAGCCCCAGCAGGCACTGGCCCTAGTGGGCCCCGTCTTCCGTGCTGACATCTCCTTGAGGCGCGTTGGTCTATTCTGTAAATAACTATTTCGATATCGAGCTTCATCTGTGTGTCTCACAAAGTGAGCTTCATTGCACACAACATGAAAGTCTTACGTTTGACGTACGAGTAATTTGGTATTCACCTCGGATTTCGCTGTCGAGATACGATAATGTTATTGTAGAATAAGGGTACAATCTTGATGCGTTTTATCGACGTAAATCATTTTCTCGTTTACTAGAACTTCGTCCGCCACTTCGTCCGCTTTCTGAAAATAAAATAAAAACCTATTCAGTGAAAATCGGTCCAGTAGTTTTAGAGCCCATTCCTTACAAACAAACATACAATAACATAAAAAAAAACAATGAACGATCGTTTAGATCCATAAATATAATAGTTACAAAGGTGACCTTATTAACAACGTGGTATCCTTTTTTTATTTTTATTTTTATTAATGATGGGTTTGCTCTTGACTCTAGTCTATGAACTTAGAAGTCCCTTGGGACTATGAATAACTTAACAGACACGCTAGCTGGGTATCCGACACCCTCGTTAGGTACTTGAAAGAGAGTGATTGGCGCAATTGATGTTACAGGTTGGTCGATTGGATGGGTCGCCAATTTAATTAGTATTTTGCTAAGGGCCTTTACACACAGCGTTTTTTAGCGACTTCCAAAAAAGGAGGAGGTTTTCAATTCGACGTATGTTTTTTTTTTGTATGTACACCGATTACTCCGAGGTTTCTGATTCTTTTTTAGTTCGATGCAGTATACTTGACATTTGGTCCCGTAAAACATTGATTCAATTTGGTTCAGTCGTTTTTATTTTACGAGCATTATTGCTTATTTCAATTTCTGCGTTGACGAAGACGTCGTCCAAGTATCGCCACTAAAAAAATTACAAAAAATATAACCGACTTCCAAACAAAACCCTACAAAGAATAAAATAAACTTAATTTCGGAAGTCGGTGTAAAAAACAACGAAACAAAACCAAAAACACCGACTTCCAAAACATAGACTAGAGTCAAGAGCAAAACCATTACAAATAAAAAAAATTATTCTTTGTAGTGTTTTGTTTGGAAGTCGTTTATATTCTTTTGTTAAAAGTCTTATAACACGCCGACGACGGTGATGCTCAGATGACGCGCGCTTTTTTATTGGTCATCCAGCGCCATGAGCGTGCGTAAGAGCGAGGCCCCATTAGTGCGTTGCGTCGTCGCAGCGGTGACGCTGCGTCGATTTCCATATATTTCGATTTATTTCTAGGCAGATGGATGGACAGACTGTCCGACCAAATCGTGTTTGTATCGCGTCGTGAAACATGGACATTAGAGCTCTGCCTCATTGGCACACCACATCGCATCGCCGCAGCGGCGACGCAACGCAACGCAGCGCAACGCACTAATGGGGCCTCGCTCTTAGTAAAACGTGCGTCGCGTCGTCGCGTCGGCGCGTTAAAACGCTGTGTGCTTTAGTAACTGGTGTCGGGCTGTTGCTGTTGGCCAAGGCAATCCTGGCATTGGAATCTTCTTCTTTTCGTGTCGATTAGAACACGAATTTGACTCATGTCAAATTTTAAAATTTTGTCCGACCAGTATTGAGCAACCTGTACCTACTGCCTGTACAGCTCCATCATTGGCATTGTTCTGTCGGGGTGATGAAGTGTGAAGGGGGGTGTTTGCGCCTCCAAAGTGCACATCTCTCGTCTGCCGCACTGTCCGTCAACGAGTTTGTACATCTCATAAAGCTTTTGCGCCTTTTTAGACGTAGGTACAGGTATTCGTTGGTGACCATGTAGGGGGTTTCAGCCGGCTCGTTCCTGTTTTCCCTTCTCACTGCGGGTAGGCAATGGAATGAGAATACTAGATTAATGTTGATAATTTTCAGAAACTGATTCACATCACTTCATAGTATAAAACAAAGTCGCTTCTGCTGTCTGTCCCTATGTATGCTTAGATCTTTAAAACTACGTAACGGATCTTGATGCGGGTTTTTTAATAGATAAAGTGGTTCTCGAGGAAGGTTTTGGTATATATTTGAACCCGTGCGAACCCGGGGCGGTTAAAGCAAGCCTGCTCTGGCGTCGACATCATCATACCATGAGATGAGATAGTGGTCAAAAGTGAAAGAATAGCAATTTTGTCGAGCTAGCGAGTTTCTTTAACGATGTACTTAACTTGCTATGTAAGATCCATAAAAGTTATGTAAAAAGGCAAGGTTTCTTGAGTAGTAGCAATACCTACCTATTATAATTACTCTTCTGTGTTTACGTGATGTTTAAGGTGGATACAGACATTGCGAGGCATGCGCCGCGCACGCCTTGCAACGCACACGTTTCAATGTAAAATTGCCTGGGTGGCCATGCCTCACCACGAATATGAACGTCCACAACTCCACACATTAGAACTCCACGCATGCGATGAGCGCCCGTGCGCTGCGCATGCCTCGCAATGTCTGTATCCACCTTTACATTGCCATGGGCGCCGGGTAGGGGCACACCTGGCTTTCAACAAAACATACAAAAACATGAAGATATTAATGAAACCGAGACGAGGTACTTTGAGCTCTCTCGCGTTAGACCTTGTATTCGTCTTCTTTAGTTCTGGGCAAAAGAAAACTATCCTATTCGAGGTTTAATTTCGAAGATGCACCTTGAAATAGTCCTGCCGGCGACCATGGGTAACCTATCCATTTTATAGACTCTGTAACCGAGCCCTAAGGAAGTTTCACACTATATTTGTTTACCTCAAAGTCTTTAAACACGCGGTTCATCCGCATAGAAACGCAAACAGTCTCACTGTTGACATTTAGCTAGAACAATGCCTCGCTGTACTAGGTATAGACGATATGTTTTGAATGCATAGACTATTTGCTATCAAACGTGCATTGTTCATTGAACAGAGGGAGCCATTTTTATCAGTGACATGACAATAAAATTATAGTGGTGTAGCACTCATGTTTTTATGAAGAGACTGATTATGGGTGAACTAGTCGTGGTGAATATATCGCGGCCATATCGTATTGGCTACTTCATGATGTGGTCGTGGTTAGGTTTTAGGGCGCACCGACACGGGTAGGTTAGGTTCGAATGGGATGACGTGAGCTAGAGCGAGGGAGCACAGCGAGCGAACTTAGCTCCCGTCATGTTTCTTTAAACACTTCAGACATAATTTGGGAGTTAGGTTTTCAGATAGGCACAGTGTATTGGTAAAACGGTTTAGTTCCCATCTTGGCCCACATTCCCACGTTAACTTATTTGGCATGTTTCGTGGACATGATAAATAAGTTTATGGGAAATTCATGGGTGCTGAGATGGGAAGGTGCCGAGATGGGACTACACCGGTAAAACATACGAAAACCTCCTAGATCGACCTGTGAGAGGCCACTTATAAAAAAAATTGTTACTAAAAGAGATGCAAGACATAATCGTTTGTATAATTTTATAATTACTTTCTCGGAAGATCGTGACAAGCCATTTGCATAGCTCAGTCCTTAGTCCAACATATAGTTCGCTCATGAATAGTAACCGTATTAAGAAAATGAATAAACATGCTGAGTCATCTGTGAATAGTTACTTCATTAAGTTTCTCAGGAATCAGAAAGTTATGCAAATATGTAGGCATGTTGCAGTAAAAACATGTTCTAATTAAGTTATAATGGTATTCATTAAGCGTTAATTAAGGAAAATTACTCATTGCTGCAAAATACAAAAGGAAAAATTTTATACTGTTAACCACACTGACCACAACACTGAAAATTTCCCTTTTTGTAATAATTATGATCTATTTTCGAAGTTAATTGAAGGAACCTAACTTCCTAGCTAATGACGAGAGGTAACTAATAAGTTTCGATGTGACGTGGCCTTAATATTAATTAAGGCCAAGTTTTCGTCTGCAATAAGGTCGCATGCAAATTGCATTACTGCATTGCGGGCTTCCTTTCCTTCCTTCCTTTGAAACGATCTATTCATTTTTTCTTGATTAGATCATTTAATAACCGGCACGAGTCGTGAGCACACTCTCCATGGTTCGGTTCGGACCGACAGCTCTGCGCTTCACGTTATTGGTTCGTCAGTCAATGCTCATCGACTATTGGGGCTTGCAAGTTTTTTTCGCCCACCGTACATTGGCGAGATCACCCCTTTTTTTTTAAGGATGTGAAATCATCAAATGACTCCTTCCGCTCTGGGCGGAGCGGAAGGGAGTGTCAGACTCTTACTGACTAAAACCCATCCGTGTTCCTCCCAGTGCCCTTTGCGTTCCAGGGACGCGGCGTCTCTTTCGAACGGATTCCGCACCCCGGCAGGCACTGGCCCTAGCGGGCCCCGTCTCCCTTGCTGACAGCTTCTTCAGGCGCGCGTGGAACACAGCGCGCCGCCAACCCGGGCCTGGTTCTGATCGGACGGCGAGCCAGCGAGATCACCCTGCTGCGTACATCTGTCTGTGCTCACAACTCGTGCCGGAGCGAGTGCCGACTCTAGATAAAGATCTAGAATACGACGGAAATTGTAGAAAACTACTTCTCATTACCGTATGCAATTGAAAAGGATGAATAGAAAAATCAGTGCCTTCACTATCTTTGGAGTTAGTTTCCTTATAATGGCTAGTTTTTCCATAAAAAGATCATAGAGAAACTGGCTATGAAAAGGAAATTACCGAAATTACGTTTGATTAGTGGCTTTTGTGGAAGAGTCTAAACTGTATACATAGGATCTATTTTGCCACAGTGACACGTTCTGGGAAAATAGTATCCACCTAGTGACTCTTGCCTATCCATTCATCATTTATTTAGCGTCGACGCTGCCTGTCTCGACATTAGAAGCCAGAAAGTTTTTGACATCTTACGCGTAAAACACAAAGATATTACGTTTTAATCAAAGCATACGTACAACGACATCAAACCTCCAACGTCATCACTGGACACCGAACCGAAATAAACATTTGAATTTCCCAATTCTACCAACATCAGCTCAATAACAATCTCCCGCGCAAATAAACGTCAGTTGTCCGCGACTTCGCGTAAATCATCGTAAATTCGTAACTACGTAAAGCCCTGCACAGACCAACATTTTTGGATCATCTGGCCCTAGCCGCAGCCGTCTCAAGGAGACTTTGGAAATAGCTGAGACGCGACAGATGACGTCATTTGGCACTGCTGCTTCCAGTAAACATGAGCAGATACCGCACGTGAGAGGAAACACATGCGATGCCAATTTGTATGGTCGTACGAAAGTTTAATGTTTCAATCTTGATTTGTTGGTACTAAATGTGGCGGGTTTATGCCGCTATGTAAGAATTTGTGTGGAAAAATTTTGCCCTTAGATGCTGGATTTCTTGCGTGTGGTTGCAAGGTGTCTGCTGGTCTATTCTGTACAACATTCTGACATCTCAAATTCTATTTTGTACACCAAAACAGCGTATAATATAACGACTCAAAACTGAGCTTTCTGCCAGTAAACAACATGAGTTGTCTCACCGTCAAAACTTCGGTGAAATAACTGATATTCTGTCAACGTCTCATCGTTTAAACGTAGGTGGAGAGAGTGAGCATGAAGAGAACTGTCATTCCATCTTATTTGTATGGTTTGAGAGCACTGTTCACTTCACTTACTTAAGTTGTTTGCGCCAGGTTAGCGCCCGCGAAATTCAAATATTTTTTGTTTTTTTTTTTTGCAATTTGCCGGTCAGTGTGAAGCTGTATGTTGAACAAAATGGTTATGAAAAAATCATTCTATAGGGCTTCATGAACTTAGAGGGCTATATTGATGATTAAAATGGTTATAATTCTTTAGAAAAATACGCGTTACGGGCGCGAATCTTATTTTGTTCAACATACAGCTTCACACTGACCGGCAAATTGCAAAAAACATAAAAATATTTGAATTTCGCGGGCTACCCTAGCGTATCCACCTTAAGGTGGATGCTCCAGGGTGGCCCGCGAAATTCAAATATTTTTATGTTTTTTGCAATTTGCCGGTCAGTGTGAAGCTGTAAGTGGACCAAATGCGATCTGCGACCGTAACGCGTATTTATCTAAAGAATTATAACCATTTTAATCATCAATATACCCCTTTAAGTTCATGTAGTTCGAAAGAATGATTATTACTGAAATATTTTTTTTATTGATGATTAAAATGGTTATAATTCTTTAGATAAATACGCGTTACGGTCGCAGATCGCATTTGGTCCACATACAGCTTCACACTGACCGGCAAATTGCAAAAAACATAAAAATATTTGAATTTCGCGGGCCACCCTGGAGCATCCACCTTAAGTGAACACAATGAGATTACAGAATCGTACGTGAGATTACTGAAGCCTGAACTGTCATGCAAACGTCAAATTCTCTTTACCTAAGTTTTTATGGTGTTATTTTTACAGAATAAGTAGCACTACTGATTCTAGAAGGTGGCAAACTTAGTGGATTTTAGTCGTCATGGTAATATTTTTTTATCATTCTCTTATCGCACTTATCTGCAAAAACACAATGTTTTGATTGGTTATATGATTGATCGATAGTTTTATTTTTGTGATAAACAATGCTTTTGTAAATACCTAACATTTTATATGTATGTATTAAGAAATACGAGGTACGCACCTATTTTATCACCAGAGGCCTTATGGCGAGTTATTTAACGTATTTGATAATTTCACTTTTTGATGAGTTTTATAATTTGTTTATTATTTACGCGGTTTTCCATAGAACAGATAGTTAATACTATTTAATAATCTGTCAATCAGACGGCAGAAATACAAAACCATAAACTGATGAGACTTCCACTTAGCGGACAGCACCATAGATTCGCAGAAAACATTTATGGTTTGACATAAATCACGAATACCTAACCATATTAAGAAACGGGTTATTTTTCGCTTTCTAAAGACGCACTACCGTAACTTTAGATGAAAGTAAGCCCTAGCTATCATATCATTTGAGAAAAACACAGATTTCTACCTGTAGGTACTTGACCTTTGATTATACAATGTCCTTGACTTACCTTCTGAGAGATATGTGTTAGTTATGATTGAGATTAATCAAAAGCCAAGTAATTTATTCAAATTAGTTTTAGACCGATGACCTGGTGAAGGTCACGGGTAGCCGATAGATGCGAGACGCGCAGGACCGGTCGTTGTGACGACGCTTGGGGGAGGTCATAGATAGATATAATAAACTGTTTTTTATATTTCTATGGGGGAGGCCTATGTCCAGCAGTGGACGTCTTTCGGCTGAAATAATGATGATGATGATGAGGGTTAGACCCAGCACTTTTTCAGACAAAGACAGTCTCCCAAAATGCGCCCCCATCACCACTTCCTAATGTTTTAACGGCGAAGAAGTGGCGCGTGGCGCAACTATCCCTACAGCAAAATGGCATGTCTACGCGTGATTCTCTTTAGTATATGGACGTAGTTATATTCTAAAATAAGACTATAATCTAAGAACTAAGTATGTAAATCCCTCCAAAAAAACCTATCTGCTACGACTGTTACGAACAGCTTGAATATTTTAATCTTATCTTTCCTACAATCACTAGACCTATGCCAATGATAGTTTGTAAGTAGTACCTATAATACATAGGTAATATTATGTACTCGTACAGTCAATAGCATGCAATGGTAACAATTTTAACTTTAACAGCGCTTTTATTTCGTCGCGTTACGTTTGTTTTCGTAGGACGGTGACCGTATAAACAATAGAAAAAAAAAAACAGTTTTTTTTTATCTATGGTATAAAGAAACAGCAAGAATGTGCGAAAATAATCGTGTTTTTCTTTTTTGTTTGGCAGCCGACAGCGCGACATTCAGTAAATTATTTATGTTTTTTATAGGCACATTACTAATGTAAGGCAAAAGTAGGTATTTTCTATTATTTAAGTAGGTAATTGGTGTAGCTTAACCGGTGTTATAAGGTTATTTTGTTTTAGTCACATTTAAAACTAATTAATATAATAATACTAGCTGACAGGAGAAATGTTGTTTTGCCACATAAAAAAATAGCCTACGACCTATTCGCAGACCTACCAAATTTACACATACAAAATTTCAATAAAATCGGTCTAGCCGTTAGGAGATCGATAGCAAACACTGTGACACGAGATTTTATATTCTTTACTTTAATAAACAATTGGCGGCCTCATCGCAATCCGCGATCTCTTCCAGGCAAACTGGAATAGAAAGAGATAGCCTGGAGTTCTGGACATGAAATAGGGCTATACTTGGAGCTAATATAAAGTTTAACTATTTTAACAGAGAAATATACATATCTTCATAGGTAGTAAGAACTGAAACGTAATACAATATACAAACACTAGCTTTTGTCCGCGACTACGTACGCGTATATCCCGTTTTTTCCCGTTCCCGTAGGAATTTCGAGAAACCTAATTTCAGCTTTCTACGACCAGGTTGTTTACTCTGGAATATAATTCCGATAGATCGACATTGGTCAAACGTCAGTTGGTTGAGTTAAACGTCAGGGATTGGCTTCAACCAATTCCTGACGTTTGACTGACAATTCCAATGTCGATCTATCGGAATTATATTCGAGAGTAAGCACCCAGTAGTTACACAATAAGCAAGAGAATAGGCTAATAACTATAATAATAACCAAGGCAATTATAGACGATACCTGAGTACTAAGCTGGTCTTAGCACTAATTGCTAGTTCACGCTGAAGGCTAAAAAAGACATAAAATAAAATACAGTTTTATTCAAAGGCAAAACAAGTCTTTTACGGGTTGTTTATCTATTCAACTATTTCTAGATAAAATAAATTGTAAGGTTTTATCTGAAACACTAGTGATGTCAAAAATAAATCTTGCGGATTTTTTACTCCTAACTTTTTTTGAAGCGGATATTTTTTGTGTCTGCGATTTTTTGTCCCAATAACGGTCGCTTACGGGTTTATTTATAAAACTTTTTACCTGTTTTTTAGGGTTCCGTGCCTCAAAAGGAAAAAACGGACCCCTTATAGGTTCACTTTGTTGTCCGTCCGTCTGTCTGTCAAGAATTTTTATCTCGGGAACGCGTGGAGATATCGAGTTGGAATTTAAGGTGGATGCTCCAGGGTGGCCCGCGAAATTCAAATATTTTTATGTTTTTTGCAATTTGCCGGTCAGTGTGATGCTGTATGTGGACCAAATGCGATCTGCGACCGTAACGCGTATTTATCTAAAGAATTATAACCATTTTAATCATCAATATAGCCCTCTAAGTTCATGTAGTTCGAAAGAATGAATATTTCAGAAATTATCATTGGTCATTTGGTCCACATACAGCTTCACACTGACCGGCAAATTGCAAAAAACATAAAAATATTTGAATTTCGCGAGCCACCCTGGAGCATCCACCTTAAACCATATACTCAGGTCTACGGTTTCTTGATGTTGTAAAAAAAACATTTTTATAAATTAACATAAAATAAAGATATGGCCGTTTATGCCGCAAAAAACGAATATTTCGACACTCTCATGGGAATCAAAATTAATAGGGTATTTTCCGTTGACCTATAACTATGATATTTGGCAAATAATACCGTCTTATACTACAGGTATAGGGAAAAGTCTAAAAACTATATATTTGTGATTAAATCATGTAAAATATAGCCTTTATTTAAAGTATGTAATCAATCATCGAGCTTAATAAACCACTGATAGAATTCAAAATCTAGGTACTTAATAAAATTAAGTATTATCCCGAGTAACATTTAACGTTTATTTCATCAAAATCGACCCACAAAACCAGAAGAAACTTTCTGATGCATTTTAATAAGTCAGAGCGCCATGTGCCATCTGAGAAAAAATAAAATGCACGAAAGCATGAAAATAACACTTAAACATGTTGTCGAGTTATTTGTTAAACTTTTAATACGTACCAAAATAATGGTGAAGGTATTACCTAATTCATTAACATCTTATCGTTATGGAGCACGCGCCGTTTTATTTATCTTCTAGTGATAATAAAAATAATAGTATTAACTAAAAGCCTGTGGTTTCCAAAAATGAATGTTATCATAAAATATGAAAAAAAACCGGTCAAGTGCGAGTCGGACTCGTGCACGAAGGGTTCCGTACCATAAACCTTAGTTTTTATTATTTGTAGTTATAGCGGCAATAGATACCTATACCTACACAATCTGTGACAATTTCAACTGTCTACCTATTACGGTTCTTAAGATATAGCTCGCTGACAGACAGACGGACGGACGGACGGACAGCGGAGGCTTAGTAATAGGGTTCCGTTGGATACCTTTTGGGTACGGAACCCTAATAAGACAGCTTTCTTAAGACAACAAGGCACGAAAATCCTACTTCACACAAATAATTAGTTGGAAGTGTAGCAGGGCCTTTTCAGCGCAGTTGTTAAGGCTTTCTTTTAGTACTCCATCACCCTGTATAGGTAATTCAACTTGTAATCCCGCGAAGCCGCAACCTATCCCGTTAACGCCCGCGACCCGCAACCCGATGTAGGGTCGCGACACTCGAAACGCTGAACTAAACCAAGAATCTTAGATTTCTAAGCCAAGAATAGTGTAAAACACTGCAAAACTATTCAGGTTACTATTAAGCCTTTGGGACGTGGTTATTTTAAGAATATCTAAAAATGATTGTTGAATTACACTAGCCTCTCGAACGTTCGCGAACATTCACCCAAAATGCACATTCACTATCCTACACCCGTGTGTACAATTGCGCGATGGGGCACTCAACTCCCTCGTACACCCTTTGTGTACGTGAAACGCGCGAGAGGCTAGTAAGAAAACGATTAACGAGAACGACTGTAGGTATTTGAATCGAGGTTAAATATAGTTTTTCCTAGTTAGGTATTTTATTGAACTAAACGTGGCTTTTGTAAGGTCAGCAGAAAATGACACAAACATAAGTAATAATTTATCTTTATCGTTTGTATAGGTAGACTCGTTTTACTAAGATATTCGTATTCTGCATTTAAAACAAATAATTGTACAAAAATAAAACCTGCCAAATGCGAGTCGGATTTGCATACGGAGGGTTCCGCACCATAAACCTTAATTTTTAGGGTTTCGTACCCAAAGGGTAATCAACGGAACCCTATTACCGAGGCTCCGCTGTCCGTCCGTCCGTCCGTCCGTCTGTCTGTCAGTGGGCTGTATCTCAAGAACCTTAATAGGTAACACTTGAAATTTTCACAGATTGTGTATTTCTATTGCCGCTATAACAAAAATTAAGGTTTATGGTACGGAACCCTTCGTGTGCGAGTCCACTCGCACTTGGCTGGTTTTTTTTATTATTTGTTGTTATAGCGGCATTACAAATACATAATCTGTGAAAATTTCAGCTGTCTACCTATTATGGTTCTTAAGATGCAGCCCACTGACAGACGGACGTACACCGAAAGTTTCGTAATAGGGTTCCGTTGGTTACCCTTTGGGTACGGAACCTTTAAAAGTACTTGATACAAAGTGTGTCATTGTGGCACTTACACATGAAATTCTGCTCATATAACAACAAAAGAACCCAGCACTATAGGTACTATCACAGAACAGATAAAGGAGGGTACTATCTTCACAAAGTGCGGATATTTAACTTACCTATAAAAACGATCGGATATTAGGTTTATCTTTTTGCCTTAGACACCTCTAGCGACACACAAATGTGTATTTTGTTTTGGAAATACCAGTTTTAAGCGTACTTATGAATAAAAAATCTCGCTAATCTACCAAATTTGGATTCGTAAATGTTACTTTGATATGTGAATTGTTCGAATAAACACAAGATGTACTAAGCGTCTGTACATATTCCAAAATTAGCGATTCTTGTAATTTCACACATTATCCATTTTGCCTTTAGGGAGATGTTTATGGTTTATATCCGTTTCATGTTTATTAATACCTCACATATATATATATACATATAGAACTTATGTATGTACATAATTAGCCCTGCTCGCGGTCTCTTCCGCATGGAAGTTGGAAAACAACATTGATATCGCTTAGGTATATAGAAGTTCATCTTTATGTATTGCTTTAGTAGGTTATTTGATATTCATAACAATCTAAACCACAGAACAGAAATCTAAACAGTACATTTTGAAAATTATTCTAACGAACTCTTGCCCGCGATTTCGTACGCGCATAATATCCAGTTGTTACCTGTTTCCGTAGGAATTTCGGGAAATCCTCTCTTAGTGCACCCCTACACTCTCCAACGAACTTACGAACAGTAATTTCGGCTGTGCGTTGTCTGTCAGTCACTCAACCAGTCAGTAACAGCAATAGGAGCGGAGCAGTAAGAAAAATTGTGACGCAGACGAAGTTGCGTGGGTCAACTAGTACATACATACAACTGTGAGTGGAAAATCTACTCGTACTTTCATAAATTCGCATTGCTTTAAAAATAACTTTCTATACTTAAACCATGTTATCAGACGATATGAAACTCTTTTGTTTAATAACTATCTCAAGTAGTCTGGAACATTCGTATCTTATCGGGTCATGCTACAAGTAAACATTGTGTACCTGTCGATGATCGGTAGCCTAATCAGTCAAACATTTATCGATATCCATCCATCGATTGCCATCATCGATATCGATTTATCGATGCATTCTAAAGCCAATAAATCCTAAAAGCAACTGTAAAAGCTTTATCTTTCAGTTTTCCTGGCAGGAGCTTCTACCGCGTGAGTGTCCATTGTTATAAATATAAGGTGTAACTATTCATACACTAAATATTTTAAGACAATCATCTAACGGTTATAACGAAGCCATTTCAAAGGATTTTTTTTATCTAAGTATATTTTATAAAAAAATAATACTTTAAAATCATTTGACCCACAAAATAAATACTTGTTCCTTATTTTTTCAACATCCATTACGCCCGCGCATGACGGGCATCGCCCGTCGCCGTGTCGTCGGCGCGGTGCGTCTCATTCATTGAATACGGAGTAAAGGTTTTATGCAAGATGTCTCAAGAAAATGTAAATTTCGTAAAAACAAAAACACTTACATACAAATTTTTTTTTCGTTGAAATGGCTTCGTTATAACCGTTAGATGATTGTCTTAAAATATTTCGTGTATGAATAGTTACACCTTATATATCAAAGATAAAAAAAAATTGACTGTCAAAAAACCCGACTGTTAAAAACGACTAAAAAGTACGAAACAAGTCGCTTTTCAAGCAGTCTGATGCAGTTGGTGGCATTGGATCAGTGATTAATTTTTTTTTTATTTTTTTTTTATTTCGACAAGTTCCGAAAAAAAAATTTTTTTTGAAGGCATAATTTGGCGCCAAAAATCCACAATTTTGTTTTTTCTTTTCATTTTGATATAACCAGTGTCACTCTTACAGTAAATACAAATCTAACGACACCTCTCAAGCTAAAATCCATCGAGCCGTTTAGGCTCTAGGGCGTGCCAAAGAAATATACATACATACATACATACACACGAAAAACATAACCCTCCTTCTTTCGCAGTCGGGTAAAAAGTAGCCTATATCCTTCTCCAAGGTCTAATCAATCTCTGTACCAAATTTCATCCAAATACGTTCAGCCGTTTACGTTCCCCTTTATAATATTAGTATGGACTATAAATTGATTATCACTTTGTCAATCAAAATAACACGATAAGTCATCATTTGCTATTCTTTTCAAGCAATTCAATTCTGGGCTTCCAAGACACGGAGGATTCTTGATGTTGTCATGGATAAAATTCTGGAGACGAATTTTTTTTTCGAAAACCTGTTTTATCGCGAGCGAATACAAGGGCGAAACCTAGTAAGTGTAATAAGTATCACATAGCTCAACAGGAAGCGATGGCCAGTTAGCAATTCGTGTCAATAGTCAATGATGAGTATTGCTACTATTGCTAGTCAAGTGACTACTGGTCGTTAACGGCAAAAACCGGAGTGGTTCACCGTAGGTCGAGCCTGTTAGGTCTCACTTAGTAGTGAAGTGTCATACGTCGCTTAGAATACGAGTATCATGATAGCTGTGAAGATCTATAACTGTGTCCTTTTAAGATTAAGGTATTTTAGTCAACTTCATATTATGAAGTTATATATTACGTATATATGTATATTTATAGACGTTTTCAAGAAGAAGGCATGCTGCTAAGACCCCAAATGATGAGTAATCAACCTATTACTAAGCCTCCGCTGTCCGTCTATCCGACCGTCCGTCCGACTGTCTGTCAGTAGGCTGTATCTCAAGAACCGTTGCAAGAAGCTGAAATTTTCACAGAGTGTGTATTTCTATTGCCACTATACAGAAAAATTACTCGGTCATCTTTGTTAGGTACTTAGTGTCTGTCATCTCTGACCTAGACTAGAGTCAAGATCACAAATAAAAAACATAAAAGCTTAATTAAAAATTAAAGGCGACTCCCATACGAGAAACGTGTTTATTTTTCGGTTTACTGGTACGAAGCACTTGGTGTGAGAGTACGACTCGCACTTTGGCCGGTTTTTAGGTCTGCTGTGTCGAATGGGAAAGCAACTAGAAATACATATAACTTACTTACAGCAGTTACAGGTACAGCCCTTTCCAGAAGCTTCCTTACTTACAGTACTTTTTTTTCTGGCGTCACATAGCTCTATCAACAAACAAACCTAACCTACACCACACACCTTCAAGTGTGTCATGTTGGGCTAGGTTAAGGAAGTCAATATGACCGGTAAACACAGCCGGTATGACGTCGCCAGTAGGTATAAATTTATGAAGCAATGTCGGATCCACTGCGGTTCAAACCACGCGGGAATCGGTCAATCGAGTGGAATATTCCATAAACCATGGACAGGACGTGAAACTTGATTGCGTATAAAAAACTTTGTTCAAACTTGAAATGTTAATGGATACTTTTGATTCAATGTCTTTTTGTTTTATTTTATATCGAGACTGTATGGTTTTGTTTTTAAGTTTGTGTTTTTTAGATTCGGATATTTATCCGACGGTGTCCCTTCACTACTTGTATGCCTATATTTATAAGGGTATTTGTACACTATATTATACTTGACCTGTTTCGTTCTAGAATGCGTATTTATGGTTCAAATAATTACAAAAATTTGGTTGTCTGTAAAGTCGGTTTACGGACGATAATTTTACGTTGAAACGTCATAAGAAAACAATTGAATTCTTAACAAACAAGCCGAACGCTTATTCTTAACAAACAAGCCGAACGCCTAGGCCGATCGTGCCTCTCTGTCGCTTGTTCTGCGCTCTCGCTTGCGGAACGTGATACTTTTTCGTGCGTGCAGCCGGCGTTTATCGATTTTTAAGACGTTATCACGTCAAAAACAATTCGAAGACGCAGAATTATTAGCAAGAAATACTCGTTCAAAAAAAATGTGTGAATATTTTTCATTCCAGCATTCTATCTTGCGTTGTATCTTTCGTCACCATTCGATCGCTTCTCGCAGTTTCGATACATTCAAACTAGCAGTGTTGGTAGGTACATTAGTTTAGCACAGTTATCACGTTTCGCCCATAATACCGAGTAAGTACTGCAGATTGCACATTCTGTGTATTGAGTGATGCAGTCACCCTATTGTCCTTATGTTTCCTGACGTCAGTGTCAACTGTAGTTCACTTTACGATGCCTTTTATTAACACTATATTGTATCTCATAAAAATGTGAAGGATTAATTGGTAGGTACCTATATCTTACTAGCTTTTTCGCGCGACTTTGTACGCGCATATCCCGTTTTTCCCCGAACCAGTAGGAGTTTTGGGAAATGTTCTCTTAGTGCGGGACTTGGACTAGGAGAGTGTAGGGGACTACACTCCCCAAGCAATCTATAACATGCCTTTCAGCTTTCTACGACCAGCTAGTCTATTCTGTAAGCAACCATTTCGATATCGAGCTTCAGCTGAGTGACAAATCTCACAAAGTGAGCTTTATTGCACACAACATCTTACGTTACGTTACGTTATCTCATTTTATGTTTGACGTGATTTGATACTCACCTCGGATTCCGCTGTCGGGACATGAAAATGTTGTTGCAGAATAAGGGCCATTTCGATATCGAGCTTCACCTGAGTGAGATAGCTCACAAAGTGAACTTTATTGCACACAGCATAGAGGTCTTATGTTTATACTCACCTCGGATTCCGCTGTCGAGACACGTAAATGTTGTTACAGAATAGGGGTACAGTACCTAGTTTCGGTGTGCGTTGTCTGTCTGTCACTCAGTCAGTAACTGAAGATATTTATATACGCAGTGCCATTACAGTCGTCTTACGAAGACGGCCGACATAAACTACCTCTAGGCGCGATTATTTTAAAAAATAAGTATGTAATTAAGATAATAGGTACAATAAAAATAAATAATGCATTAGAATTATGAAACACCCTGGTAATTGTTTACGTATCAAAACAATGTCGCCGTTCTATTCCGCACCGTCCTTGGAACACAAGGCTCGGACTGCGCTTGCTCCTGTTGTGTTTCAAACTACGTCATGCGGCATGATAATAAATAATATTTTAATTTTTTTAATTATTCAAATGTTCATAATTTTTTTTTTTTTTTAATGAACGTGAGACGACTTAAAGTGGCACCGTGTATATTGATGGCATTATAAAGCTGAAGAGTTTGTTGTTTGGTTACACACAATCGCGAATATCAATCTTAATCTAGTCTGGCAACTCTGAGAATAAGCATCTCGGTCTTGTCCATACAAATGTATGTTCCAAGATTAGCTAGGAATCTATGATCAGGGATAAACCCAGCGATGGCTTCCCATGGGAATACATCGCATGCGCCGAAGAGACGCGACGCTCTGGACGCAGGGCGCATACATTTGTGTTAAAGATGATAATCGTGGGTAGTAAGGCTGCGTCTCTATTTGAGCTGTGCGAGGATACGTAAAAAGGGATGTGTTTGTTAAGAAAAACAAAAAAACTCGTCGACTAAACAATCGTCATTAACAGCGAGCGAGACCATGTTTCACTCGGACCCTTTTTGAAAACCACGCCCGGACGCTCCCCGGATGTCCTCCGAACTAGGACAAATCCGGGGAAACCCGAGCGGATGGCAGCCCTATGCTAAAGAAGACTACGCTTATGAAACGGCTTTGATGCCCGATTTCTGAGGTACTTTATCGAGTGTTTATCTGTCCGTTAACCACTAACTAAGCGGAGCAACAGAGAAATTTTGACCAATAATGTCATTCAAAATCTCGGTGAGTCACGTGGTGCGGAGATTTTATGCAATTCCACTGGTTAAAATTTCTCCGCTCCGCTGCCACGCTCCGCTGTAATGGACAGGCACCCGGAATCCCTTAGCGCCCTCTCCAATGCCGTGTAAAAACATCCCTTTCGATGCCACGGAAGCAATTTATAACATTGACATTTATGTCGTATTATTTTTTTTAGCTTGAAAATAGGTACTTTGGTAGAAATTTACTATACATCCTTTGCCATCCTCTCCGCATGCGTAAGCCATTATTAAGGTGGATGCTCCAGGGTAGCCCGCGAAATTCAAATATTTTTATGTTTTTTGCAATTTGCCGGTCAGTGTGAAGCTGTATGTGGACCAAATGCGATCTGCGACCGTAACGCGTATTTATCTAAAGAATTATAACCATTTTAATCATCAATATAGCCCTATATGTTCATGTAGTTCGAAAGAATGAATATTTCAGAAATAATCATTCTTTCGGACTACATGAACTTAGAGGGCTATATTGATGATTAAAATGGTTATAATTCTTTAGATAAATACGCGTTACGGTCGCAGATCGCATTTGGTCCACATACAGCTTCACACTGACCGGCAAATTGCAAAAAACATAAAAATATTTGAATTTCGCGGGCTACCCTGGAGCATCCCCCTTAATGTGCAGACAGATCGGTCACTGGGAAGCCTTTACACTGTGACAATAATAAAAGTCACGAGTTCTACAATATTCTTTCAACATTCTGGATATACGCCAATAATTCTCTATTATTTTAAATTTATCTTTACCTTTCCGCTATTTTTCATTGTACAGTAAACACTTTAAATACTCGTATATTATGTTGGAACGGATGTAGAACAGTTGCTTTTAAAATTTGTTTTTCATGATTGATGAAAACTCAAGGAAATGAGCTTGAATAAAAAAAAAACTGTAGACACTTTGAAGCATTTGGTATTTTCAGGTGACAGCAATAAGTGTTTTTTATTTAGGGTTCCGTACCCGAGGCGAAGGGTAACCAACGGACCCTATTAATAAGCCTCCACTGTCCGTCCGTCCTTCCGTCCCTCTCTTTGTCAGCGGGCTGTATCTACAACAAATAATAATAAAATAATTTTTGGGTTCTCCCATACAAGTGACGTGTTTTTGAAGCGTTTTACATTCTTCCGTTAAGTACTGAAATTTGGGGACTGTAGGGGGGCACGAAGAGATGTTTTTCCTAAATTCTCGGAAAGGGAAAAAAAGGGATATGCGCGCATGAAGTCGCGTGCAAAATATAGTACATATAAGCCTTCTATTGCAAAATGCAAAGTAAGTTTAAGTAAACAATCGATTCTCCGATACCATTCAAAAGAATTCAATTGACGAGTTTTTGCATCGCCCGCATCCAATGACAATAAACGCGCCGTACGATGAATTGAATCGATTGATTGGTCAAATTGCCGATTCGATTTCTCGAGACACCGTGTAATGAAAAGCAATTGGAAATACGCAAATAAATAAACTATTGACAAGCAATTGCATTGCAATACCGACTGCATTTTTACTAAAGACTACCTACATAAGTACCAAGCACTTCGCCTGAGACTTCGTCTGCGCTGCAATTTTTTTAGGATCTCTAATTGGTTTGAAAATACACTATAGCTTATGTTACTTCTTGGTAATTTAGCTTACTATTGGTGAAAAATAGTTTAAATCAGTCCAGTAGTTTCGGAGCCTATTCGTCACAAACATACAAAATACAAATCTTTCCTCTTTATAAAATTAATAGTGTAGACTTGCTTTTGCCAGGGGATTCGGCCGCGTGAATATCAGAAATTACCCCAGGGTTATAATCGGGATAAAAATGTAGGTCATAGACGTCATGGTATTAGTATAGTATTCCTGTGTATAGGCGTGATTTATTCACAAACAACCAACACACTTTTTTAAATTGCTAAGTACGTACCCAGTTTTTGTCCTTGACTATTCTACCTTTGAGATAATGCACGTTGCATGTGGACAAGTACTTATGTGCATATTACTTGTTTAATTTTTATTTGCCGATATCAGAAATCTTGTTTTAATTATGTGCTTGGGCAGACAAACAAGTCGTGGTTACCACACAATAAAATGCACTACCAGGATTTTTTATAAATGTATGACATCACATAGTTACGGTCTCTACACATTGGACTTATTGTGAGAGATCATTATGTCCCACTGGAAACTGGTAAATGTAAATAAAAATATTTTTGTAAAAAAATAAATATCTTATCTTGTAAACATATTTTTTTGAAATTGCTACCTGTAAGACCTTTTTTATAGAGGCAATGAAATAATCAAATATTTTGTTTTCTAGCGTCACTTCTTTTGTCCATTCTGTGCATTTTCCAGGATATAAAGTAGCATAATGTATCTCTGGACACGCTCGCTCCATCATAGACCTCATCTATCGCTTTCCATCAGGCGTGATTGTGGTAGCCAAATAAAAAATAAAAAAAAATATTTCAAAAAAAATATCATATTATGATGGATGACATAACAGTAGTGTAGCTTTCTATCAGTGAACGAATCTGGGCTTCGAAGCCCATAATTATAAAGAAGCAAACAATTAAAACCTTCTTTATTTATAACTAGCACTTCGCCCGCGACTTCGTTCTACGATCTTCATCTCCCCTCTACCCCCTTAATAGGGATATAATATGTAAATTACTTATTAATAGACTAAACGAAGGGCAGTTTGCTCAAATTGCCACATTTTTCTTACTTAGAGTAATTTTATACCCGTCGTAACTTTTAAACGAAGGGTCAATTTAAAATGTAATTTGCATGTACGTTACCAACCTTAATTATCAAACTATTTGAATGGATAAGGATTAATATCATGATACCAAAATCACAACTATTCCATTCCACCCGGGTTTTGATTGAATAATTTGAACAAAAAGCGGTTATGACTTAACCATGATAGTTAGAATATACCCTTGCGGTCTTTTTTGTAGGTATTGATATCCTCTATAAAACTGTAGTACCTACATCACTTTGCTCTATTGTCAATAGTTATCGCAGCTTCACCTTGGGTTACATTATCGAAGTTTTCATACGGATCCCTAACTTTTTTGAAAATATTCTATAGCCCATGTTCATCAGGAATAATATAGGATTCCAGTCGAAAACGAATTGAATAGGCTTCGATACAGAAGTTTCGGAACCTATTCAATTCAAACAAACAAACAAACTCTTTATAATATTTTTGTAGATTAAGCATAGACTAGCTGACCCGCGCAACTTCGTTTGCGTCACATTTTTTTTTAATGCTCTGCTCCTTTTGGTCGTAGCGTGATGTTATATAGCCTATAACCTTCCTCGATAATGGGCTATCCAACACTAAAATATTTTTTGCAATTCGAACCAGTAGTACTTGAGATAAGTAGTGCGTTCAACCAAACAAATAATCTCTTCAGCTTTATAACGTTAGTGTAGATATTAGTTTAGGCATAACCTACCCTATAAATCCCTTACTAATTATTCGACGGCTCGTAGAATTTATATTGGAAAATGTATTTATTATTTCCCCTAGGTATGCGTAGATCCCCGCTTAGTTTATTTTAGGAATCGCGATCCGTAGGCGGCATTAATGGATCGATTGGCCTTGACCTCTCAATGCCGAAAAATCAGCTGTTAGAACAGTTATCGGGACATTTACCCAGTATTTATCGTATCTTTTCTACATAATGTTGACACACTTTATATCTACCTACACATTTCCATCCATATTTATATTATAAATGCGTAAATGTGGAAGTATACCTGTCTGTTTGTTTTTACTTTTTCACGCCTAAACTACTGAACCAATTTTTTATGAAATTCGGTAGATTTAGATTGGACCTTGAAGTAGGAATTGTAGTACTTATTCACAAAAACAAAAAAATATTTTTAATTAAAAAAGTAGGTACCAAAGTAGGTTCAAAGTTGCTGATACTAAATTTAAATGATCTTGTTACTCCATAATGCATCAATACCTTTATGTTCATTGAGTTCATACTAAAATATGGTTGTAGTGGAAAAATACCGCCTGTATGGTATGTGTGTATGTCTTATAAATAATTTCTTGTTAAAGTACTTGTTAAACATATTGTGCAGTATCAACTCTGACCTGGCAATAATTTATGTGTATTGCATACGTCATTGCATGATATGAGTAGGTAGTACTTACTTACCTACAAGCTACGTAACAATTCAATATAACGTGGATGGCTAAATCAAAGCTCATACTCAAATTCGAATAGAGGTCAATTTTGATAAAACGTAGGTAATCCTTTAATTTCCAAATGTTCTTTCCCCAATTCTCAACTCCAAATTCTAAATTCAGAAACCTGGGGCAAGAGAATCTTTCAATAATGGGAAATTCATTTTCCTTGCCACTATTTCAGCAGCTATTGATAAGCATACGTTTGACCACTGTCTCACCTGTAAGCGATGATGCGGTCGAAGATGGAGCACGCTTGCCTAGAATTAACCTATTCACTCTTGACTTAAAGACTCCCAGGTTGTAGCTATCAGGCTCTTTTGAATATAACTGCGTTCCCACGTTAATTTGCATAGGATATTCCATTGATGCACCAAATGATTCGCTCGTTGCATAATTCATGCATTTAAATGAAACCCTGTTGGCTGATGGAATTCGCAGTAAATGAATTGGTTGATCGTCATCGAGATGTTTACTAATATCATTGCGACAAGATAAAGTTGGCTTGCTGGGTGCATACTAGGTATTTATACTGTGTGTGCGGGTAGGATTACGGGGCCAGGGTGAAATTAAATTAGTAGGTATTTAAGTTGTAAAAATACAACAGAACTGAGAACCTCCTCCTTTTTGGATGTCGGTTAAAAATAGAAAAACCACCGTACCAATTCCTATAAATAAACAATACCTTAACATTAAAACCGGCCAAGTGCAATTCTGACTTGCACACAGTGGGTTCCGTAACAATATAAGCCGAAAAAAAAAACATTTTATTTCATTTTTTTTTTAGTTGTTATAGATAGCGGCAACAGAAATACACACTCTGTGATTTCAACTGTCTACCTATTACGGTTCATAAGGTACCTACAGCCCGTTGACAGACAGACGGACGGACGGACGGGGGAGGCTTTATCGCTACTGCATTAAGTTCAGGGTTCATTAGGAAAATTTAACAGTTTTGAGTAGCTTGATATTATGTTGGCATCTGTACCCTACACTTTTCACAAAATATCCTCCCAGAAAAAAAAAACAACAAAAGCTTTATACGTAAAATGACCATCGACACAAGCTGGGCATCACGCGACCTCCCTGGAGGACGTATGCTAATGAGGCCAGTTGAACACTTCTAACCAGATTGATGAGACTCCGCGAGGCGACACCATTGAACGTTATGAGCTGGAGTCACGGAAAGTGCCGACAATGCACGAATGACATCGCTAAATAACAGTTGTTTCCTACATTTTGTCGAATTGGACAGGAGATAGTTAAGAGACCGAGTTGTGTTGAATAGCTATTTTCTTAAATCGGATTTGATCTCCAAGATACGAACAAGTGGGTAAAAAAATCACTTTTTAACTTTCACCTTTTTAGGGTAACCAACGGAACCCTATTACTAAGCCTTCGTTGTCCGTCCGTCCGTCTGTCTGTCAGCGGGCTGTATCTCAAGAATTGTAATAGTTAGACAGTTGAAAGTCTTTTCAACAATTCAGCCGTTTCCATCATTGTTCTCTTTTAAAAAAATCCCCACATGTTTGTTTTATTGTAGGTACCTACTGTATGAGTCAATATGACTGACATTACTGTAGCCATAGATACGATATTTCTATGACTGTGCCTTTACTACCTACCTACTTAGTACCGCATTGCTATATCTAACTCCATCCTAAAGATAGTACGTATATGCAACTACTCAATACTAGGTCAAGTGCCTCTGAAGCCCTTTACGGAAACTACCAACATAATAATGTATTGTAGGCAGTAGTGTACTATTCTAAATGATGACGAGTGTAGTCAGTGTTCTATTACTTCATTATTTAAATACCTATGCATACAATACGCTAACGCGAACGTAACGCATTTATTATTACAAGCCTAGAAGGTACAAAAACCGGACAAGTGCGTTTAACTTTTATTATTTGTTGTTATAGCGGCAATAGAAATACACAATCTGTGAAAATTTCACCTGTCTACCTATTACGTTTATTGAGATATAGGCCGCTGACCATTGATATTATAATAAATAAGACTGACAGACTGAAGGACGAACGGATGGACGAACGGACGGACGGATTCTACGAAGTGGAATTTTACCTACTCGTATTTGTTTGCTATATTGGCTATTTATTTAGATCATTTTTGCTCTTCGGTTTTTAGATTCGTTTCTTGCTCCTCATTTCAAAACTGGATTAACAATACTATTGGTGGTTGGAACTTGGTTCTTGGGATGTAAGTAGTGTCGATGTGTCATTCTATTGACGACAGCGATTGTGAAAATGTCAAAATGTAAGGGCGTCGACCTGAAATTTTGGCAAAACATGTCTATCACTGTCTATCAATGTCTGACACTGGAATCGTTTTCACAGATGAAATGTTACTTTTACAAGATTAGATATGCCTTACAACTTTAAACCCTCTGAAAGATCCCAAACTAATAGAAAGGCTGATTCATGGTTGAACTCATACAAAGTGATGAGATGACAAAACAAACTTCAGAGTCTAGGCCAGTGGCGTAGCTAGTCTCAAAGGGGCCCTGTATCAAACATTTTTGGTGGCCCGTTTTTAGGGGAGAGATATATGTCTCTTACCTATAAGGTCCAGCTCAGACACTAATAAACTAACATGGTCTAATAAGAGTCGTTAGATAATCCTCTCCACTGTATTTTAATATCCTCCTCTGTCTTGGCAATATCCATAGAATAATGACAAGCAACAAGTGACCATTTATTGTAGCACTAAGTGTACCTTCATGCGCAAATTTTAGTTGCTGACACCGACGTTTGCCTGACTCTGCACAGACTTTAAACTCTGAATAAAAATGTCTGCACAGGCTTACAATTACAACAAAGTGTGCGCAGACAAATGTCGGTGCAACAGATTTAAACAAAAATCTCGCCTAGAGGTAGTTTATGTCGGGTACATTAAGTGGGCCGAAAGTACAGTAAGTATAAGTCTGTACTATCGAATCGTACCTATGTGGACGCACTATTAATCGCACTAGAATAGCCAAAACCTCGCCAAGTTACGTGCCTAACTGTAGAATTTGATGTTTGATGTAGGACTAGGGCAGGCCCGGACTGGCTATATGGAAAATGCCCGACTAGCGGTCGACTATCTTTTACTATTTAAAAAAAATAAGGGGTCCCTTAGTAAAATTCGCCGAAGGCCCCGCGTTTTCGGCACAGTAATTTTCCTCACTCTTGAGAGATTACGGTCGACCGCCTCTAAAATGGCCGGGCCGGTTTGGGTCCCAGTCCGGCCCTGGACTAGGGTACCTACTTGATAGTTTCAAGCGTCGCTACAGCCAGACGAACTGCCATTCGTTATCTCTGAATCATGCATCAATAGCCGTAGCTGTGTGCATTTCATACAACTGCCTACATATCATTATCACTACTGATAACGTTAGGTCCCGTCGAGTACGCGCTGTGTACTTAGTATTCTTTGTGCTTTAGTTCTGTTTGCCTTCCTTCGTTTGTGTCGATAAAATTAAAACGTTTGTGTTGTCATTGTTAGAGAAAGCAAGGTTAATTGCTGGCATTTGTTGTGCTTCTATCGAAAACAGGCATTTAACCCCAACACCAGCCCTGGTAATTGAAAAGTAACCCAGATGCACCTAATCCTACTAATGTTATAAATGCGTAAGTTTGTGAGGAGGATGGATGAATGGATGTATATTTGTTACTCTTTCACGCCAGAACGCCTGAAAAGATCTTTATGAAATTTGGCGCAGAGATAGATTATAGTCAGGAATAACAAAAGAGATAAAAACTAAATTAAAACAAACAATCAATTTTAATATCTTGATAACATAATAGATACACATCATCTCATCTGCCTAGCTTTTTCCCAACTACATTGGGGTCGGCTTCCAGTCAAACCGGATTCAGCTGAATACCAGTGCTTTACGAGGAGCGGCAGCCTACCAGACCTCCACAACCCCTTAACTGGGTAACACGGTACTTCATGGCAAGACTGGAGTCAGATTTACTGGCTTCTGACTATCTGTAACGACTGCCAAAGATGTACAAATGACAGCCGGGACCAACGGCTTAACGTGCTTTCCGAGGCACGGAGGAAACTCGTTATGTTAAGATGGTCACCCATCCACAGACCAACCTTGACCAGCGTTGCTTAACCTTGAAGATCGACCCGTGCGGCTATTATTATTTAGCCACGAGCTCCTCTAATAGATACACATATACATACATAATACGCTATATAACAGCTATATTAAGACGTCTTTGGAAGTCCTTAAGAGTTACATTACTAAATCGATTCAAAGATGTCAGACGGAGAAAATGAAGGTTGGTCATGGCTCGTTGGCAACAATGATTCGTGAAACGTCTGCAGAGCTGATCGGCCGACCGTTAAACTATACGGGTCAATAGTGACAATTACCATTAATTGGCTGCAAGCGAGAACTTTCTATGAGTCGTCTGCATTTGAATAACAAATAAATATCTTAGTAGGTAACAGGCTATTAAGTTGTAACAACTTCTGCACTTCAGAGGTCTATGACATACCTACTGAAATTACTGATTCTTGAAAATATTCCGGGGAACTCCTTTCCACAGGGACAAAAAGTAGGTCTTCGTATAGTATAGTGATACTATGGCCCGTATTACAGAACCTTACTCAAGTACTACTTAAACTGCGTTCAACCGATTACTGCTTGAGCGAAGAATCTCGACTTAAGCATTCAGTTTATTTTAGAACTGTCCTCAAACTCAAATCAAACGAAACTACGTTTGAGTAGAGATTTTGATGTCTGATTACGTGAGTAAGCCATTATTATGGTAACCCTGAACAATAGTTTGTTTTCTATTGCAATTCTTTTTTTTTCGTACGATTAAACTGGATCAAAATCGGATGACGAGGTGGATGACACGACGTTATTGACACTGACAGCCACCCTTAACCCTTCAGAGTAGGTACATCATAGGTACATAATATGTTCTGTGGACAGCTAAACTGTGAAACTGAGTTTTTTTGGCGGGATTATTCCGAGTTAAGTTCATTGGCTGTTTTAATTGATTCCTAGTGGATATTATGAAGTAAAATGCTGCCAAATACTGCAAAAAAAATTTAATGTGTTGCATTCCCATTCTAATGAAACTCAAAAAAGATATAAATGAAAATAAAGACTTGACTTAAATCCAAAAAAAAAAAAACTGTGAAACTTCATCTTCATTGTCGAATTACTCAAGAGTCAAGCTCTTTAGAAATACAATAAAATATTGTTTACAATAATTATTGTGGTTCCGTGTGGTTCATATTTGGGTTAGGAAATATCTTAACAAAAAAGAATTTTACGCTTTTGGAAAGAAATTTATTAAGTACTACAAATATTATACTCATTTAAAATGTTATAGAAAAAAAAAAAAAAAAATTATAATAATCTACGAGTACTTCTGCAAATATATCCATTTTGATTAGGTACTTGATTTACTCCAAATTCACAACAATTTTCATGAATATCTATGCTCAAGCGTGGTCTCGACTACACTTGCGAAAACAACGATCAAATCTCGCCTCAAGCAGTGATTCTGAGCTGATTGTAATTTTAAAATAAGGACACATTGAGTAGAGCTCAGTTAAGACTCAAGCACTTTTCATAATACGTAAATCATTGCTCAGGTGATTATAGATTGTAGTTTCTCTGCTCAAGTCAAGTTCTAAAATTAAAACTCCAACTGAGACTAGTTTTAAGTAATGCTTGAGTCTTGATTGTAGTTCTGTAATACGGGCCTATGACTTTCCATTCCATCGGTGTAAGCTTCTGCTTCCAGAGATTATGTTTTGGTAAACCATCTAAGTACATAAGGAGAAGACCGTTTCTTTCTCCTTTTACAAACGCGTACAATAAAAACTTTTTGGTAAAACAAAGTGGTGCCTGAGTACCACTTTGTTTTACCAAAAAGTTTTTATTTGCACCAAGCATCAGGCATAGGCACTTACTATCATAAAAGAGAGAAAAAGAGTTTAGATTACCCAGATATATAGTACATACCGATTATCCTAATTTATAAATTTCTTCTGCTACTTAGTGACTTAAAGAATGACTGACACGCAACACACAGCCGAAACATAGTCGAAGAAAGCTGAAATTTGGCATGTAGGTTCCTTGGGGAGTGTAGGGGAGCACTACGAGAGTATTTCCTGAAATTCCTCATGGGCGTACGAAGTCGCGGGCAAAAGCTAATACCTCTACCTATTTAAGAGATACACTACTACTACTTACTGATCTATCGAGTTCTATCCAGATTTGGAAGTGTCAATTACTCCCATTGGCTGAAACTAGTCTCGTTCCGCCGAGCCTACGTTTACCTGGCTAATTTGATAATTGCTTTCGACTAATAACTTCGTATACCTATGTCAAGTGTGTTAATAGAATGAGGAAATTGCTTGGAAAAATACGAGTCCCTTTCGCATATCATTTCAAAGAATTTTGTTGGCTGAGTTAGTAATTTGGTATACTCAGTACTTTGGTACCCTAGTTGGCTATTGTTGTTATTTTAGTTCCGAAGAGCAATCAAAAGATTTTGTTAATGCCTTGAGGTTACCTAAATTATAAAGGGATATTTTTGCCTTTTTGATGGAGATTAGAGGTACCTACCACACCACAGAAATATAATTATATCTATGGTACCTACCATAGAAATATTTATTATATCTATGGTACCTACCAATTAGTACCTACTAGGTACCGCGATACCGATTGGCGATTATAGAGCCTGACAGGTTAAGTTCTAATCCGATAATTTATTTTACTGATGGAAAGATCTTTGAATGTTCAGTATGATAGCCCAGAAAAATAACTGTCTGTTAGGAGTCGAGCCGCGGGAAAAACCTACTAATGAAGATATTTTTCACTATTTAGACATGGTTTTCACACTGTAGGTAGGTTAAGCACCAGCATAATTATACATTTTCATGTGACCTCCATTTCAGTACTTACCTATCTATTAATCTACCTACCTACGCTACGTGAAGCCAGACATTTAATTCACATAATAAATCTTCTTTAAGGTTATTTACGTAGGTACATTCAACATCATGTGCCTGGGTGC
Organism: Lacanobia oleracea; assembly: GCA_950371165.1. NCBI lineage: Eukaryota > Metazoa > Arthropoda > Insecta > Lepidoptera > Noctuidae > Lacanobia > Lacanobia oleracea. The sequence continues at coordinate 23,933,586 of OX493392.1, read as the reverse complement.
GGTGACATTATGTGTTATAGTCGTGCCAAAAACTGATTTTCAGCTTTAATTCCTAGAGTAAATTCATTATCTATCTATAATACCTATATGTATAGTTAACTGAGTATTATTGAAAGTGGGGAGAAAACTAGCCTTTACCATTAGGTACTTTATGTATTGTTTTGCAGTTTGCTGTAGATAAAGCCTTTTTGTAGGCATTGCGTTTCGTGCTAATAAAATTATTTAAGAAAATACATATCCTGACAGCGTTTGTTTGAAATTATAGTAATACCGGGAAACTAGAACACAGAACATCTATTACCTAGCGGAACTAGAATATTTTTATTATAGTTGGCAGCACTGCATCGTGTATCATAAAAAAGTTGCCTGTTATTTTGACATCATTAAAAAATAACTAAGTACGTTTATTGCCATGTTCTAAACTTATTTTACCTTTTTGGGTAACAATTCATTCTAAAATAAATTCAAATATTAACATATTGTTTTTCTTTTGTTACAGATTCAACCCTGTCTTCGACAAAATTGAAATGTTGCAAAGATTTCAAGTTTTAAAACTTTAATTAATGTCAAGAAGGTACACGACGTTCACGGGACGAACGTGTGACAATATAGAAAGTGATTTTTTCAAAAGTGTGAGATCGAGGACTAGCCGGTCCTTGATGTACTCGACAAGCTACAACCCTTGCGCCCTAACACTTTGTATTTCGAAGAGACTTTGCCGTTATTCGGCTAGAGACCCAAGATTAAGACACTGGTCGCGAGAACTAACGATTTCTTCAACGTAGAAGAATTTTCTCTAATTGGATTTTTAATCCAATACTGGTAGTTTTCACGACGTCCATTAGAGGACTGAATTAGAGACAACAAAGTACGTACTTAGCACCGTACTTCAGAAGGGATCGTCGAAAAGACTAATGGAATCACAACGAGCGTATGCAAATGGAATTCCAGGCAAAGATCCTTCTAACAAGTATGAACATAAAGTACCGTCTGAAGAGGAGAAGACTACGTCTCCACTCCTTCAGAGGACAAATGATATCAAGTATATAGATGGAGTGAATGATGATAAAAATGAAATGAGAGATATGGGAAAGCCTAAAGATGATTTAGATACTGTGAATTCTATGAAAACGGAACCGAATAATATTAAGGATAACCATCTTTCTGTAGGTTATCACAAAGACTCAAAAAGTGATGATGATGCCGTTTCAACTAATGAAGGTGTTAAGTTCTTCGGTCTTGGGGACAATGACAGTATTTGTTCCAGTAAGCCACCACAGGATACATCGCCTCCGATTCCTGACGGAGGGTGGGGATGGGTAGTCGTAGCCGCATCATTCCTCATCGCTACCGTGGCTGATGGATTAGCTTTTTCTTACGGCTTGATGCATGACAAGTTCGTAATCTTTTTTGAAACCAGTGAAGCTAAAACTTCTTTGATTGGAAGTTTGTTCATATCCGTACCGTTAATAGCAGGACCCATAATGAGTGCTTTGGTAGATCGTTATGGATGCAGAAGTATGACAATAGTTGGCGGTGTAGCTTCAACTATAGGATTTGTAGCTGCTTCGTACAGCAATTCTGTAGAAGTTTTATACGTTACTTATGGTATTATGGCTGGCCTCGGTACTGGGCTGCTGTATGTCACTGCTGTGGTATCAATTGCTTACTGGTTTGAAAAACGACGCAATTTAGCTGTTGGATTAGGTTCTTGTGGAGTAGGCTTCGGAACTTTCATATATTCTCCGCTAACAACATATTTATTAGAAGAATTTGGTTGGAGAGGAACATTGTTACTGTTAGCTGGTACTGTACTTAATGTGTGCGTGTGTGGAGCTGTTATGAGAGATCCTGAATGGTTGATAATTGAGCAAAAAAAGGCAAGAAAATTAAATAAGGCAAAGAGAGCTTCTAGTACTATGTCTATATCAGCGAAATCTGGTGGAGGAGAATCTGTTTATCCTGGAGCAGAAGAGCTAAAGACGTTGATGAAGAGCGGTGAAACGCCTGAATATATACTCACAACATTAGTAGCTTCTATTGCTGAAGCTGAGGATTTGGAGGCAGCAACTAAAAGAAATGCTGACATGTCACAATATCATAAAGTTAGTTCAGTAATAAATCTGCCAACGTTCTTAAGACAAAGTGAAAAGGTACTATTTATTTCCATTAATTCAATAAATTCTTTAATTGTTTCTGATTTAAATATAAATTATATTGTTATTTTTATGTTTTTCAGGTGCCTGCTGAAGTGTTAGACCAACTTCAATCAAACAAAAAACTTTACAATATCATTTTACAAAACTATCCATCCCTGCTAGCATTAAGAGCTACATCAGAGCAAAAGTTGAACGTTGAACCTTCAGAAGGTACTAAATCGAAGCCAATAAAAATGTCAATGAAGTTGAAACTCAATAAAAAAGAGAAAGAAAAGAAGAAAGAGTTTGAGGTCAAACTAGATCAGGTCAGAGAGAAGCTGTTGCAGCCGATACCGGAGAACAAGCCTGCAGTGATTCAACCACGCCAGGACTGGTGGACGAAGCAATTTGTTACTGATCATCATTACTTGAGGGGCATTCGAGTACATCGTAACTCGATCATGCATCGTGGTGCCATGATGAATATTGCTAAGTACAAACTGCGAGCTTCTTCGTGTCCCGATATTTATAGGAATTCCATGTGGTCTGTTGAAGAGGAACAAAATGTAAGTTTATTGTGTAATTTTAATTGGTATTTTGTCTGAATCAACTTTAGAATACCTAACGAGTATGTATGAAAAGAAAAAATACTAAAATAAGGATCAACAAAGATTAAAAAAACACGAGAACCCATTTCGCGAAAACACATGTAACGGACTGTTTCCTACAATATTTGTAAATTTTTCTTTTCCAGACTTGGGGCAGACGCTTGCTGGACACTATCAACAAAACCTTCGATTTCAACATGTTCACCGAGTTCCATTTCCTAATGATGAACCTGTCAACCTTGGTGCTGTTCATTTGGTTCATCGTACCTTACTTCTACATCTCAAACTTTATGCTCATGAGTGGATACTCCGAGGTTCACGGCTCTTGGATGTTGAGTATATTCGGAGTGGCTACTATTGTTGGCATTGTAAGTATTATGCAATATTTTTTTAAGTTCGATTAGTGGTAACTTGTAGCTACCTCTAAATTAACTGCTGGCTCGATTCTAAATCGTTCTGCAATTTGTTCATTAGAAAATGTATTCGATTGTAACTCAAAAATATTTATTTTGTGTTTCAGGTCGGCCTGGGTTGGATGGGCGATCTCCCATGGGTAAACGTAACGAAGACTTACGCATTATGCCTTATATTATGTGGAGTAACCATTATCCTGTTCCCTGTGTTAATTCGAGTAATGGATCCTGAAGCACCGTACAGTTTCTACATATTAGCTTTAAATGCCGTCATGTTCGGACTGATGTTCTCGAGCTCATATTCGTATACGCCAAGTATTTTGGTGGAGTTGATCGCTCTGGAAAGATTCACCATGGCTTATGGATTGGTGTTGTTGAGCCAAGGCCTCGGACATCTTGTTGGACCGCCTATGGCTGGTGAGTAAATATGAATTTATATTAGTTAAACCATAGCGTTTCATTATTAATGAAAACTTAATTGAACACTAATCTAATTATCTCTATTCCTTACGAGTGACAAGTCTACAAGAGCTCAAATATATTCTGAAATCAAGTATGAAAGCAGCACAAAATATTTTTTTATTATTTGTGGCGGGTTTGCTCTTGACTCTAGTCTAGGTCAAAGATGACAGAGACAAAGTTTACGATGGACCGAGCTTATCCAGAAGGAGCCTGTTCATTCTAATTTTGAAGAGATTAGGAAATACAGACGCAGGCATAGAGTTCCATTCCTATGCTGTGCGCATTATAAAAGACGTTTGGAAACACTTAGTGCAAATTGGTGGAATAGCAACTAGGTAGGGATGGTATGTTGCAGTGCGTCTGGATGCCTGATGTTAGAAGGGGCCGGTGGCATGAGGTCGTGGAGTTCTAGGGTATACTCACCGAAGTACAGGTAACCTTGCGGCGATGAGCTAAGCTGTGCAGGTTTTACGTCGCCGATGAGCCTCTCAGCTCTGCGTTCCACCGAGTCAAGCGCGGCAAGCTGGTACTTAGCTGAGCCATCCCAAAGGTGGCTGCAGTACTCCATGCAGAATCGGACTTGTGCTTTGAATAGGGTTGAAAGCTGTCCAGTCCTGATGTTTCGCTTCACCCTATTTAGAATGCCCAGATTTTTGGCCACAGTTTGGGCTTTGTACTCGATAGTGGCGCTGAAGTTGATACTGGATATCAACTCCATTATAATCGCAATAAGTGTGATATAGCAGTCACAAACCGTTACTTCGCTCATTGTTTTTTAAACACTAGAATCGAGTTATGTACCTCCGAAGAATCTCACGAATGGAGCGAAATGATTAACAATCGATGCCTTATTAGGTTTTCTGCAATATTTTACGCTACATGTCGTACCAATAACTTTTGCGTTACCATGTAAAGATTTGTCTTTCAATAAGTTACAAATCTTAGGATAAATATTGCGGTTCTTATCGCATCAGTTGCGGTAACTACAATCGTAAAATGAAGTGTGAACGGTCGTAAACCTAGCTATTATATGCACTGTTTACGAAAACAAAGGTTGTTTGTATAACTTTAGCTCTTTGCATGTCAATGTCTCGCAAGATTTTCTAGGCCAGGATAACTCATTTTGTTTGAAACTTTGGAACGTCAACCAATACTACATTACACCTAGGTTCTAAAAACGAGCAATTTCATAAACCTAGTTGCTTCGGTATAGTTTCAATTATTATCATCTTTTCTGTAACTTATATGGTGTACAAAATAAAGAGTAGGTATTCTTTTCTATTCTATTTATTCCCATAGGTAGGTAACTGCTTCAAGTTTTAGATAATTGTGGTTCTTTGGCGAAAATAAAGAAGGATTAAAACTAGTATTATTAGTTTTTGTGTTTATTTTATTTCATTTTTATTACAGGTGCGCTAAGAGACGTCACTGGACACTGGGATGCAGCTTTCTATGTTGCCGGCTTGTGGGTAATCATTTCTGGCTTTTTGGTGGGCGTTATACCGTTTACTGAAAACTTCCGTATCTGTGGAAACGCACCTCTTGCTAAGGACGTGGCCGGCGAACCAGACCCAGGGGTGAAAATCATCATTGCCCACTAAAATGTAAACGGTTTTGTGATGTTATTTTCTCCCTTGATTGGAAAGCTAACCTATCTTATATGTTTTTTTTAAGAAATCCTTTGCACGTTTTTGAGGACTTATAATATTCTCGATGTACTTGAGGCATAGGCGTATATAAGGGGCGTATATAATTCTTCTAATCAAACCTATCCGATAAAGGGTATAAAAATTTTCGAGCTTGCTTCGCTCGCTCTTGCATTCTACACTTTCTAAATTCTTAAGCTTTCCTGCATCAGTCAACAAAGTTACTTATATCATCCCGGGCCCCGGGATTGTGGGGAGCTCCTAAGCTTCCTACTTTTGATCGGGCACATCGCAACAATTTTTCTTATTGAACGTCGCATCTCAGGTTGGGGGCTAGGCCCCCCCTGGAAAAAAAAACCCTAGATACGCCAATGACTTGAGGTATTTGAAATAATTTATATGACTATTCTATTTTGAATTAAAATCAATATAAACTTAAATAATTTAGAATGAATAAATAATATTCTGAATTTAATTATTTTGTGCTTATTTGTACAATTTATGTCACTATATTTAAATAGTGAGTGTGCCTTAATCTTTTACATATTTTGACTGTAGTAAAATCATTAGATTATCAAACAAAACGTACCTTTATAATGTAGCAAGAGTGTGTTTGTGGCGAGTTTAACTTGAAAATGTAATCATTATTAACACAACCTTACCTATAATACACTCGTATGTTATTTATTTTGTTTGCTTTAATAAGTCTCCTAAGGAGATATAGTATTCATTTATTCTTTAGAGGTTAAATACTGTGTGCCTTTATGTAGTTTACATTATACCCATATAATTATTGTAATAGGTATTATATTATAATCCCCTAAGTAGAAGATAAACGGAATCATAGTTTGTAAAAGACCCTATCTGTTTGTGTTTATTTTTTAAGAAATCGTATGTTTTTATATAACGTTTTATGGTAATAGTTATTATTATAAACAGTTGAGTGCCTGATACTTTTGTCTAAAATATACTTGCCATTTAAAACACCGATCAAGGTAATTATGAATTTATTTTTTACATGAAGTTTTGAAAGTATTTTAGGTGATAAGTTTGTCTACTTACTTAGAATAAACTAACTCCTTACGTATACTTTGTATTATGTATGCGCTATTCAAATTAAAATCTGCTATTTATATGACGTATTTAATTTACTCTATATGAATTTCTTATGCTTTCACATTCCTAGTTCTTTCCTATAGGTATAGAAAACAAACGCAAAGTGAATCACTGCCTGCATTTTTGAAATTTTTCGGTCCATACCTATAATTCTTAAACCTTTGTCTAGAAACAAAAAACAGTTTAGTTGTAGTTTCTAACGTTGTACTGAAATATAATAATTTTTCTGTTGCTTGACTCGCCATCAAACGTAAAATTTGGCGAGTGTAGAACTAATTTTAAGTGACACCATGATTTCATTAAATAAATAAAGAAAAAAATATATTTTGGCTGGACTTTAGAGACCGGTAGCTCGAGGAGAGAGGTAAATAGGGTCAAAGGTGGTATAGTTTGGGTCCCTGATTAAAACGTTATCACTCTTATTTAAAGGTAATGGATATTTTTCGAGAAACTACAAAAAAAAATTCTAACCTAAAATCGGATAAAAAGAAAAACGAAACGTAAATTTGGGCGATTTGATTTTTTCTGGGTGTACCAGTACTACCAGTACACCCAGAATATTGTCTATGGTATTAAATGTCGTGAAATATCGGTAAAAAGGAACGCACAAAAAAAGCCATTTTGCGTCATGTGTCACTGCGTTTTATTATGGTTTTCTTCGACGACTTTGGCTTGTTCTCTGGATTTTGATTATTTGCCTTCACGATTGACCTACGCTTTTATAATGGACACCGATTTTCTGCCTCATCGACCGCATTTTTTTGCGCATACGATCAAGTGTGATAAACTTTAGTTTTAATAAATGAAAAATATGAATGTTTTGTTGTTTCATTTCTTCTATAGCTACCTAGGAACTCTATTAAGATCTTTATGGTTAAAATAGGTCGAATCTGTCCCAAAACCGAATCAGGGCACCCCGACTCCACCTAGTCTTTTGGCTGCTACCCCTAGAGTGTTTATAAAAACCGGAGGCGCGGAGGGAGAGCAGCCCCCGCCCGCTGCAACAAAGGAAAGGCACCCGTGCGAGCCGGAGCGGCTGAGGCTGGTCGCCGGAGGCGACCAACAAGCCGAAGCTGCGTAGGTGAGCAGGGGTACCTATCGTTTGTTACGCAAGGGCGAAGGGGCTGCACTTCCCGTAGCGCCGGAGACGTTCCAGAAGCGACTTTATTGTGACAAAAAGTGTTTTGAGGTTAGTTTACAATAATTCGTTTTTCTCGAGAATGGTGTATTTCCTTTTTATGGGAGTGGTACCGAGGGGGAGGGAGGAACCCCCCCTCTCCCCCCCACCCCCTCCCAACCCCTCATTCGCGCTACCGGTAACTAAATTTTTACCAACGGATAAAATATAAATGAGTTTCATTACGTATTTCCTATTTACGACATTGTTACTACTTCAGATTTCATAGAACACTAATAAATAATATGTAAAATTATATACAATAGCAATCTGGCATAAATTAATGTTCAAATTTAATAGCAGTTTTTCGAAAATTATTTCTCCAAACGGTTTTTATAATAATGGCAATACGACACTGTCATTCCACTACAATTTCATTACGAGACCACTGACATGCTACTGAACGATCAGTGAAGGATCATTATGAATTTAGCAGATTACGAACTTTTAGCAAAATGACAATGGCATCGTGTTGGAATGACGAATTTATAAAAATTAGCAGACTAGGGGCCCTGGTCAACAAAAAACACTCTAAGGGTTACAAGAATGTTTTTAACTTATTATGTTCAGAAAATGTTTTAATATCACGGAACTGAAATTAGCATTATTAAGACACATACAGTTTTCCTGGTATATGATTTTGAAGTGGAGCGGAGAGTGGAGGCGAAAGCTGAAGTTTTCAGGTGGTTCTAATACAGGCACATTATCAAGTTAAAGGATTGATTGTGCAGCAGATGGTACGTCAGAATACTCCCTATATGTATATTCAGAAATCCTAAAATAAAGCTCACATTTTTTTTTACTGTTTGTACAGTAGGTACCTACTTACGTATTTCTTATTTGAGTTTTAAAAATAATTTCACCATAAATGTAAAGAAACTTGTCAGAATTTTCTGGCCACTTCTTCCACATTTTACAAGTAAACAAGTAACTGAAAAAAAAAACCGCAACTTTATTAAAAAACAAAAATTTAATTTTACAAGCTAAACGGTGAGGTGGTGTGGTGATGTCACTTATAGTAGCTGTAACACAAAAACTAGATACAACTAATCAAAGCAAAATAAATATGGTTTTGTGATAAGGGTAGGTAGGTAATTCAAAATTAGTAAGCACATTTCTTTTGGAAAAATCCTTGTTGACCAGTATAATATGCAGGAATTTTCAGTGTGTATTTATATTGCAGCTACATCAACAATAAATTAAAAATTAAAGGGTCCATGCAAACTTACGGAACCCTTTGTGTGAGAGTCTGACTCGCACTTGACCGTATTTTTGGTTTTAACATCCGTCACATTGGTTTTTTTTTGTGTAGGTAGCTATAAAGTACGCAAACAAACCTTAATAAAGACTACCATTATCATTAAAATCGCCTCATATCCAGTTTTTTAAGATTTTATCGGTGGTTTATTTGTTCTTTAACGCTATTGTCATAACGCCCTTGGTTGGTTGCTGAAAGTAGCTCAGACACCGGGCTTTAGTGGTCCACCCACACGCACAAAACGTTTTGGGAACACATTCATAATGCGTAAAGCTAAGGAGTGGAATTCCCTGCCGGAGTCTGTATTTCCCGATAGCTACAACCTGGGAGTCTTTAAGTCAAGAGTGAATAGGTTAGTTCTAGGCAAGCGTGCTCCATCTTCGACCACATCATCGCTTAACATCAGGTGAGAGTGAGATGGTGGTCAAGCGCGTGCCTATTAATAGTAAAAAAAAATATGGGTTCCCATCTATTTGCATAAAATTTTAAGACCTAATATAACTTGCCATACCTACTTACTTTTGTTTCTCTTAATTATATTTTCGCATAATTTTTAAGTGTAAGTTCTCATATCATAATAATGATTAAGCATAAAATTCTAAAGCATAAAATTAACGCATATTGATATTAAAACATATTTTTTACAGGCATAACAATTTAAAAAAATTAAACACTACCTAATATATATTTTTGCACAATATAGTAGGCACTTTACATAGTAGGTGGAACAAATTATTTTATTTTTATTTTTCAACAAACATACACCATGCAGCATGCAGCAGTCATAGTTTCTGTCACTCAAAAAACAAGTACACACTATGCATGCAGCAAGCAAACATGTTAACAAACATACACCAGGCATGCACCAAGCATGCATCATGCAAGCAAGCATGCAGCATGCAATCGTCGCAGATGTGTTTCACGCTCACCACCGCAGCTTCGGCTATGTCGGCCAGCCTCAGCCGCGGCGGCGGCGGGCGCTAGATATACTTGCTCCTCAGCTCGCGGGCCGACGTATACCAAAATCGTTATGCCAAAGTATATTAGGAAAAACAACATTATGTGATAAGAAGGGATCGCAAACATATGTAACAAACCCTTTCCTTCTTTTTTTCTTTGTAGCAGTGAATTAAAATTTTATATAGACCGTTTTGAACCGATTTCTAATTAATTTGAATTATGTACCTACCAACAAGAGTTCCAATTTATATTGAACGTAAAAGTTGGCTTCTGCTTTTAGTTTTACCCCAAAATTTGGGACAATTATTTTTGTAAGTAGCATTCATTAATCTCAAACAAATTGTGAAGTCCAGTTTTGCCAACTTGGCCAGATCTAGCTAAAATGTAGTTTTACTGTTTCGCTTGGAAGGTACTTTACCTAGCTACATAAACTGTGAAAAACACAGGAAACCAATTAGTCTGTTTATACTCTCTGCATTAGAAACTTTTAGATTAAAATTGCAAATATTGCTTCAGCATTGGTGGTTCTATGGCGTTGGCCAGCGCAGCTTAATATTAGAGTATTAGTTCTAATTAAAGTTATTTTTTATTGTTTTTTATAATATGTTGATAATATATAACTATATTTCATTTCAAATTCCTTTTCTAATAAAAAATTGACGAAAGAGTTGATACCACAAAGTAATTAAAATAAAAAATTTGATTATTATATTGTTTTTTATTTGGGTTATAACGCTTAATTCTAAGAATGGGGGACATTTTGGGAAAGCGGCATTTTGGGAAAGGGACATTTTGGGAAAAAGACATTTTGGGAAAGAGACATTTTGGGAAAGGGACATTATGGGAAGTTGACATTTTGGTACCAGGAGATATTTTGGGAAGTTGACATTCTGAGCCTCAATGAGCTGAACTCCAACTATGATAGTTCTCTCTCTAAAAAAAAACCCGACTAAGTGCGAGAACCTGTAAAAAAGCCACAGACAGACAACTGAGTGACGCTATAAGGGTTCAGGTTTTTAATACAGAGGCTCGGAACCCTAAAAATGGAAACAGTGAGCACTAATATTTACATAATCTTTTAAAGATAATCTGGGATTACTCTGCAAATTAATAAATTGAGGAGTCACATCTTGCAACTGTTCTTTTATAATTCCATTACTAGATGTGACCCCGAATAAAGTGGGTGATAGACTTACGAGCAAGTACGCGGTACTTACGACTCGACGGCCTTTTTCGCTCGTGTGTCATTCTAAGTATGCGTAAAAAATACGCGAAAAAGCTCATCGAGCCATAAGTAAGCACACTTTAGGATAGAAATAAAACAAATTTTGGATAAGGTAATTGCGTTTCACTCAATGCGTGTGCGATAATATTAGCGCTTTATTCAAATGCTACAAAAAGGTAATGATTAATTATACAGTTGGCAACACTGTTGCAGTCGCGCAGGCTCGGCGAGGCAAATCCAGCAATCTCCTTGAATCAAATAAAATTGTATTCTGTTTTATTTGGGTAAAATCAATACAATGAACACTAGCTTGAGGAGGTGAAATACCTAGGTGTAGATTGTTGTGAAATGGGTGCAGGGTGTGTCATCGTACATCACAAAGAGTCGTCGTAGTTATAAAATGTTCAACTAACAATTTTTATTTACTTACTGTAAACTTTTATCAGTATCACACAGTGGATCCAAAAAAAAATGAGTGATAAGAACGTAAACAACCGGTTTTATGAAATTGAAACCTAGTGAATTAAAAAGTTATGTCGATGGGTGTAGTTTTAAGAATCCAAAATGCTGAAAATAACTTTATCACAAAGGTAAGATTAGACACTTGGTTTTTTTAATTTAATATTTAATCACTTCTAATTTGTGATGATTGTTTAGTTAAAATTTTTGTTTTAAAAATGGAAATATACCTAAGTTATTGTACTCTATGAATGGAAGCTTCTTGAATCTAAAATTGCACATTGATTGGGTATTTACTATTTATGTCTTAAATTTTTTCTAAAAATAATGAGTGTTATTGCCATTTGGTGCAATCTTAATTGAATATCTATTATTTTTATATTCCAGAATTGTGCATTTGGATTTGAAAGGGGCACCATTAAAGGTGCCATATTTGGAAAAGGTAAGAAATGTAGATTTTAATTTTCAATGGAACCTCAGTTATAGCCCCATCATAAGTACCGCGGTTTACTAAACCCCTTACTACCTTCATTCCATATTTCAGCTTGTCTCTACAATCAAGGAATGGGGCGTGACCGGCATACTTCTAGAATGGGAAGACACCTTCCCATATGCTGGAGATTTGGTGGAAATAGGCAGCTTGAGCAATGCCGGTGGAGACAATATGTACACTTTGGCAGAAGTGCAGCATATTATACAGTTTATTGCGGAGAAAGGAATGGAACCAGTAAGTTGATGATTTGCACTGACTGATACTATTTCAGATTTCTATGTTTTTGATTTCATAGACTAAAAGCAGATGGGATATAGCCATAAGGGTTTGCATGGTGCTGCTTCTAATGCAGAGCCTGCTCTTTCTTAGGTTCCGTATGGGGGACACTTAGGACACTCCAACTCTTTGAACCTAGTTAGACTAGAATCAAAGTGCTGATCACCGCCTATTAATAAATTATTTTTTATTTGACGCCATCACTATCCAGCCTTTACTATGCACAACAGACCGAATGAGGGTCTAAGTGCGGAAATTGGAGTCCCTAATCTATCTAGCCTTTATCCCATGTCAAAGAGTTTGGTGCAACATGCCTAGATAAAATTAGTGTTTTAACCTGTCAGGATCCGTAAGGACCAATTGGGTCCAAATCGCACCAACCGTCAGAATCCATAAGGCCCTATTGGGGGCAAGCCATTGTAAACATTACTTGTATGGGTCTTGCAGATTATTTTCGTTTATTTTAATTTTTTATTATTATTTCAACAGTTAGGTAACAAAACAAAGGTCCTTTAGAGGTTAAATCAAACGTCTTGCATTTTCCTCACTTTTTAATACTTCACTTACAGATCCAGCTCGTCCAAACCATTGGACACATGGAGTTCGTCCTCAAGCACCCAAAATTCAATGAGCTGCAAGAGCTCTCGAGGTCACCCGCTGTGCTGTGTCCTTCTAAACCTAAGTCACAAGAGGTAGTCAGACATATGGTAGACCAAGCATTGGAGGTTCAGCCTGACGCTAAGTTCTTTCATATTGGAGCTGATGAGGTACCTAACTAAAATTTATTTATTAGGGATCCAAACATCTGTAAGAAATGGGATCACTGGAGTGTATCTGTCTGCCTTTTTTTCCAGATCTACTGGACCGATTCTGTTGAAATTCGGTACACATATAGACTTTTGTGACCCAAACACATCTGAGTTATTTTTTTTATATTTGTAATGGGTTTGCTCTTGACTCTAGTTTATCTGAGTTATTATATGGCAAACTAAAGTTTTTAATGTAAAAATGTTGTGTTGTTGTGTGAACCCCTTTTACAACAGTAATACATAAATTATGTTATGAAGTTTTCATAATAGCACTACTTTTTTCAGGTCTGGCACTTGGGAGTTTGCTCACAATGTCAAGAAAGGGCCGAGACCCTCAAACACAAGACCGCTTCTTTGTACCTGGAACACATAAGAGACCTGGTCTTGTATATAAAGAAGAAGAGACCAGATATAACGGTGCTGATGTGGGACGACATGTTTCGGAACCTGGACTTTGATACTTTGGCAGGTAAAAACTGCAAAGTAATGGGTAATGGGTAACTTATAGTAGTTGATGCACAGAGGAGATAAAGCAAAATTTTATTGTCACAGGCTTTACATTTAATCCCTAATGAAGAATTCTAAAGTTAACTCCTGAGCATAGCGAGGGAGTTAATTCAAGAATCCTAAATTCAGTGAGGAGATCCAGCTAGCGCAAGGGAAAGACACCTTTATCCTTTATCCTATAAAAACTAATCTCGGGAACTTAGTTCCAATTGAGAAAAATATTTTACTGTTGGATAGCTCATTTGTCGAGGAAAGCTATAGGTCACATCACGCTACGACCAATAGTCGCGGAGCAGTAATGAAAAATCTGACGCGGACAAGGTTACGTGGGTCAGTTAGTTAGTTATAAAACCACTATAAGTATTTATTTCTGATTTCAGAATACAATCTAGGAGAATCGGTAATACCTGTCTTATGGAACTACCTCCCTGAAAATAGTTTTGCCATCCACGATAGATTGATTATCAACTATGGTAAGCTGTTTCCTCAAGTATGGTTTGGATCAGCCTTCAAAGGAGCCAATGGGAGTTGCCAGGTTATTATTCTATTTGACTTAAGAATTTATTTTTTAGTGACACAATAACACTGACTCATCTTGAAAATCTACATACCTATTTTAACGCCAGCGCACCCGCGGGCAGTGTAGTAAAATATATTTCATAACTACGATAATATTATCTACGATAAATTAATCAACTAATTTAATAACCATTAAGTACTATTCGGAGCTTGCCCACTACCACGCGTGTGAGTGTGCCGATCCTTTTACCCACATAGCCCGAAGGATCGTCAAACTGAAGTGGCAGTGGGCACATTGCTCGCAGAACAGATGGTCGATGGGGGCGAAAAGTTGTGGAGTGGCGACCGTGAACCGGAAGACGGAGCGTTGGCGCGGCCTCACCGATGGTATTCGATGGATGCAGGACCGGTCGTAGTGGCGACACGCGCGAGGAGGCCTATGCCCAGCAGTTACCGTCTTTCGGCTGATAGGACGATGATGATGATGTTTTGGAGCTTCAATGACGTCGTACAATATATTCCAGGTGCTGTCTCCCACCGACCGATACGTGAGCAACCACCAGGCCTGGCTCCTCATAGTCCAGGTCCACACCAACACACAAGCGATTAACCTAAGCGGAGTTATCATGACCGGCTGGTCCAGGTACGTTGCGTCTATTATAATAAAACTGCAATTATATATAATACTAGCTTTTGCCCGGGAGTTTGTACGCGCATATCCTGTTTATTTCCCGTCTCGTAGGTATTTCGGGAAATCCTCTCTTAGTGCTCCACTACACTCCCCAAGGAACTTACATTTCAGATTTAAGCTTTCTATGACCAGTAAGTAGTTTCGGCTGTGCGTTGTCTGTCGGTCACTCAGTAACCAGTCCAATACCGGTAAAATGCTGCAACTTTGCCTGGATTTTGACGTTTTTTGTTCGTATCGGTGAATCTATTTGTTATTATGACTTCAAGTGAGTTTTAGATGAAAATTAGGCCTTACATCGTGCCTGGTAGAACCCAAATCTTGGTAATTCATGCTGTTTTTCTAAATTACAAGTACTCAAATTCGTAGGCAAAGTTATATGCAAAAGATGCAACTTTGCCTAGAACAGACAGTATTTTCTTACCTTGAGATGTTATTCCTTCGCAAAAACACAATACCAAAAGTTATAGAAGGCCAAAAGAATTCACCCACTCCCAACGGTTTTTGTTGCCCAACTGACAGAGTATCAATGAAGTTATCCTTGAAAAAAAAACGCAAAATATGTTGTCCTAATAACCAATACTTCATACCGAATTGTAGAATACGAGAAAAAAGTAAGCAAAACGGGATATTTTAACTTAAACGAAATAGGCAAAATTGGGCATGGATGGCAAAGTTGCAGCGTTTTACGGTAACGAAAGAATTTTATATTATATTAGCACATCACCCGTGACATCGTCTGCGTAGATTTAGTACAAACAATTTTCACCCTCTCGTGGCTAAATAATAACAGCCGCACGGGTCGATCTTCAAGGTTAAGCAACGCTTGCCGAGGTTGGCCTGTGGATGGGTGACCATCATAACATAGCGAGTTTCCTCCGCCTCGGAAAGCACGTTAAGCCGCTGATCCTGGCTGTCATTTGTAGATCTTTGGCAGTCGTTACGGATTGTCAGAAGCCAGTAAATCTGACTCCAGTCTTGCCAAGAAGTACCGTGTTACCCAGTTAATGGGTTGTGGAGGTGTGGTAGGCAGCCGCTCCGCGTAAAATACTGGTATTCAGCTAAATCCGGTTTGACTGGAAACCGACCCCAATAATATAGTTGGGAAAAGGCTAAGCAGATGATGAATTTTCACCCTCTACTTCACCCCTTTACGGAGGTATAGTTTCCTAAAATCCTTTTTTAGCTGATATCATCTAAAAAAGGATTTTAGGGAATCTATTCTATCTCTCCTACTCGTAATAGGCTAGTTTCCACCATCAATAAATTGCAAATATGCTTAGTCCGTCAGTTAGAGTATTGAAAAAAAATGGACACGTATTTTTGTTGTGACATAGATAAAACGCATCAAAACTCAAGTGGGGGTTCGTGACGTCAGAACGCACAAAAAATCAAACCACGGCGTGACGTATTGAGAAATTTAAGTGTCGAATCTTCGTCAATTTTGGTTCACGTAGCAAGAGAAAAAAAAACGGGTCAAATATTTTTTGTTATGCTAACTAAAGGATTAATCAGAGTTTTTCGATGGACAAGCCTATTCACCTCCGTGCCGAATTTCGTCTTCATAGGTCCACTTAGTTTTCGAAACTTCTTGATTAATCACTAGTGAATGAATGAGTGACCTTTCGCTTATATATTTAATATCAGTCCTAATATATTTATAACATTCTTCCGTTACTGACAGACAGCGCACAGCCGAAACTACTGCTAGTCTATTCTGTAAATAACCATTTCGATATCGAGCTTCACCTCACAAAGTGAGCTTTATTGCACACAACATAAAGGTCTTACGTTAGTCGTATTTTTGATACTCACCTCGGATTCCGCTGTCGAGACACGAAAATGTTGTTACAGAATAAGGGTACAGTTCCCGTCACGCAAGCTTGCCTCCGCAAAGTACGCCGCAATCAGCTGCGCAGGACGTCAATTTGACAACAAACATACAACCGCGCATGCGCGGGTAGCTCGCGCATGCGTGGATTAGCACAAACGCGCGGGTGTAATGGCATCTCACTCGCTCGTATACGTTCGATGCATAAGCGTGTCCCGCTTGCTCAATGCAATACGACTGCGGATGTGAAAAGTGTTACACGTTGTTATTGTTTTTAATTATTTATTTTGGTTATTTCTTACAGTTTGATTTGTGTTCTTGTGGTGTATGTGTTTGTTGTGTTACTTTTTGATATTTTATTGTTACTGGTAGTCTTTGTTACTTGTTTATAGTATAATACGTATAAACAAAAAAATATTTTAGGAGCGTAACACTTTTTTACGCGATTGCACCTGCGCGGACTTCTCTCAAACCTAACTTCCGAGGGGCACGCTGACGCGAACTGTAATGGTCGTAGGAAGCTTCCCTACACTTCGTAGGGTAGCACTTACAGAGAATATCCCGTTCCCGTAAGGGCAACAAGGGAACAACGGGTTATGCGCGTACGAAGTCGCGGGCTAAAGGTGGTACTAATATTATAAAGCTGAATAGATTGATTGAATGCGCTAATCTCCAGCTGGATTTGGAAAAATATTTATTTTATTTTATTATGTATATGATAGCCGCAGGTTTAGCGCTATTTTTGCGACATGGTCATCGCTTCTCCTCTCAACATGTCCATGCTACCTGAGGCGGTTTTCTGTAAATGTGATTTGTTGGTTATTGTCGCGGCATTAAAGCTTAAAGTTTTCAAAATTATGTCCGTCAAACTAATTCATTAAAGAGAAAAAGAAAATGATAAAGAGTAAAAGAGAAAGAGACAGAGAGAAAGAGAGAGTTTAATAAAGAGTATTTTATTCTATTGATTCATAATTTTGTCAACAGATACGACCACTACGCCACTCTTTGCGAACTGATGCCTGTAGCCCTCCCGAGCCTAGCCCAATGCCTGAGGGTTTTAACAAAAGCGGAGGGCCTTAACATCGGTAAATATATTTATTTTCCTATACAAACAGAATACTGCACTTGGATAATTCTGTACCACAATTTTTGAAATTGGTCTTAATCAATCTAAAATCTTTGTAAAATCCGAATCCAGAAGGACAATTTCCGCACTTAAAAACGTTCATATCAGTATTATATCATCTCATGCTACAGTCACACTACCGTAATTTATGGCAATAATAGGGAATATGCATGAAAAACATATTTATCATCTATACAGTTTATCTAAAATTATACAAAAATATAATACTAACAGTGAAAATAGAATCAAAATTACTCGAAAAACGAAGGAGATATAATTATTGTAAACAAATATATCCGTCCCTCTCGCGAAAATGCTGTTTTCTATGGCAGCTGTATAGGCGTCATAGACGATGACGTCAAAGTTTTCATCGGACTTCTCTTTCTAATGGTAATCTTTGAAGCTTGTAACTTCATCGCTGATGAAGGTACTTAAAATAATTTCACAATTGTTTACTAGAGCTAATAAGTATTTCATTTTGCAAATAAAAAAATCGCATGCGTATTATTATGGCCATAATTGAAACAAAACCAACTGAAACAACACCAATTAGTGCAATGATTGCCATATTACGGTAGTGTGGCCGTAGTATCAAAGACAGTCTATGTCCAAAAATTTACAATTTCTTTTGTTTTTTCTTAAAAGTGTTGCCCCACTGGAGCTTACATACCCAAACAGCCAGACCCGGAACAACTATCTGTAGGTCATACAAATAATTGTTTTGTGCGGGAATCGTAACCGCGACACGGGACGCAGCAGCCAGTCGCTCAACCACTGCGCCAACCGTGCCATCAAAAAAAATGTAGGGTAATAAAAGGTATTTTTGCCAGGTGCGCCAGATAGGCATATGCGAAGGCTGCTAAAAACAGTTCTGAAATGGACTCTGTCTGAAATATAAGATTTTTTTTTATAAAACAGTATACTGGCCAGTGCTCATGACGTCATGAATCAACGCCATGCTGTTGATGCATTCCGAAATAAACTTGTCGGTGCGTTGACGTCATAAATTGACGACATATTGAGAAAAAACCGGCTAAGTGCGAGTCGGACACGCCCACCGAGGGTTACGTACAAATTTGTAGGTACATATGACACTTTAAATAAAGAGTATATTTTTTACGATTTAATTACAAATGTATAGTTTTCAGACTTTTCCCTATACCTGTAGGATAAGACGGTATTATTTGCTATATTTCATAGTTCTAGGTCAATGGGAAATACCCTATTCATTTTGATTACCTTGTGAGTGTCGAAATATACATTTTTTTTGCTGAATAAACGGCCGTATCTTTTTTTACGTTAACATAGAAGCTTGATTTTTTCACAGCTTTAAGGGATCGTAGAACTAAGTACATGGTTTTAATTACAACTTGATACCTCAACGCGTTCCCGAGATAAAGGGTCTTGACAGATAGACGGACGGGCAACAAAGGGGTCCTATAAGGGTTCCGTTTTTCCTTTTGAGGTATAGAACCCTTAAAATCCTCAAAGTCTGATGCGAGCACGCCCGTTTGACGTTTGATAAACTACTAATACGTCACATTAGACATTTGTCTAATGCCACACCAGTACAATATGCCGTCGAATTCATGACGTCATGAGCACTGGCCAGTTTACTGGGTTATTACGGAGCACGCACAAGAATTGTCCTCTGAGCTAAAGATCCGTACAAGGAATCGTCATTCAAAAACTGACTTGGGTTTCATTTTAGATTATATGACATTCGGGATAAGTTAGCATGATATCCTGAATACAGCTGTGTGACATAATTAACCTGCTTGTCTCTATTATACTGTTTAAAATTAATTTAGAAGCCTTATCTATGACAATTCATTCCTACTACAAAATATGGGAGAAGTAAAATCTGTCTGCCTTCCTTGGGGAGCTGGGGTGGATCGAATGACACATTTGTCCCACCTGCACGCAAAATACGCGCTTAGTCGTGGAGTTGCGGAAACCAGCCCGAATTACATAGATACAAATGTGTCACGACCCAGGGCGGGAAGTCTCGACATAGTTACCGATCTCCTAGCGACAGAAATTCAGTAAGGGCACCGTCACCCGTACACAGTAAATTTGGAACGCGTTCCACGGATCAGATAATTGATTTTGATCGTAGATCGCGTTCGAAATTGACTGTGTACGGGCCATCATCATCATATCAGTCGAAAGACGTCCACTGCTGGACATAGGCCTCCCCCAAAAGGGGGGGGGGGGGGCTGCCATAATCGCCACGCTTGGCAGGCGGGTTGGCGATCGCAGTGTGGTGTTCACAGAGAACGCTGCTGCCCATTCTCTGGCGAGTCTCTTAGTCGCCTCTTACGACACCCACGGGAAGTGATGGGATGTATTATTCTTTTACGGCACCATAAGGCCGGGACGGACCGGTGTACGGCCTTAACAAATTTTATGTCGAGACTTCCCGCCCAGGGATCGTAGGTAGTGCTATTTTGGGTTAATGAACCTTAATGATAATGTTAATATAGACATACCCCGGGATTTCAGGGAATATTATTCTGAATGTGAACTGTTAAAGATATCATGAGTACGCACGACATCATATCAAAATATTCGTTGTCGGTATAAGTTGGTCCCGCGCGGTGCTGTTTGCCATATTACTTACTGGCCTCGGTATTCAAAAAGCATATCCATGTTAAGATAGCGGTCATTAAATCCCGAATAGTCTAACCTATGCCGATCACTGGTTACGATAATTAACTTATGATTGGATTAAACTATTAAAGATTAAATGTTTCAGTATTCAAATTAGTATCGTAGTTATTCTTTACGTTTTTTCTGGAATGAAAAATTGTCTAGTTTTTAAATCTTTACGAAGAAATAAAGTAATAAATAATTGTAGACATCTTTGTTTTAACTACTCAATAACTCTCTCGCAGCAAAGGTAATACTATAATAACAATCAAAAGTTGCAGCCAGAACTAAAATTTATTTAATTTTGACTTTACAACAAAATCCATTGCTTCATTTGCTTGAAACATTGCTGTACTTGATAACATAAATAACGCAATGAATATTGTTAAATGATCACAATGGAAGGTGCTATCCAAGTGTGCCATTTTGGTGTGTAGTTAGCAGAGTTAATTTTATTAAATAAATAAATATAAATGATATAGATTGTCTGATGTAATAAGACATCTAAAGGTCATGGCACATTACAACGGCACCGCAACTGCACAGCTGCAGCACGGCGTCGCATCGGATTTAGTCTCCAGTAAGCTTCCAGCGCGCTATCTACGCGTTGTCCGCGAGGTGCAAGCTCGCAGTCCGCGCGCTGACCGCGAACACAATTGATATGTCAAATATGGCATTTTGTTATTGAAGACGCCAAGGGCTTGCACGTTGTCTCGGTTTACATTGCATAAGCACGCGGTAGGCACGCGGACCAACTCGTACGCAGCGCACGGGTCGACTTGTATGGTAGCGGCAAGCGCGCTAACTGCCCGACATTGGCTTTTTCATATTGCCATGAAATATTAGGTCTTTACCTATGAAATTGCCATTCTGCAGTACTGGCCATTTCAAATCAAATATATTTTTGTTTGGCTAAGAATTCTAATTTCAAATTAATTTTATTTTAATAACATGTTTTTTTTCCAAAAGTAGTCATTTGTTTATTGATTAGTGTTACATTTTCATCGCATTTCAATCTTTTTCGTGATCATGGATACGTTAAAAATTCGAGTAATTATGGAATATGAATACCGTCGTGGCAGCAACGCGGCACAAGCGGCACGCAACATCAACGACGTTTACGGAGCTAACACTACAAACCAACGCACCACCTGTTATTGGTTTGCTCGCTTCCGTTCTGGAAATTTCGACCTGAAAAATGAACCTCGCGGTCGTCCGAAGACTGGTCCACAATGACGAATTAAAAGCGATTGTGGAAGCTGATGATACACAATCTCCGGCTGAATTAGCAGCAGCTTTCGACGTTAGCGTCAAAACAATATTGGTCCATTTGCGTCAAATTGGCAAGGTAAAAATGCTTGACAAATGGGTGCCTCACGAACTCAATGATCGCCAGCGCGAAGTACGCGTCGAGACGTGCCTTGCACTGCTCAACAGACACACAAATGAAGGAATTTTGAACCGCATTGTTACCTGCGATGAAAAATGGATTCTGTTTGATAACCGCAAGCGCTCAGCAAGTTGGTTGGATCCTGGTTCAGCACCTAAACAATGCCCTAAACGAAAACTTACCCCTAGAAAAGTGATGGTCACTGTTTGGTGGTCTAGCGCCGGTGTGATTCATCACAGCTTCTTACCAAACGGGGTGAGCATTACTGCGGATGTGTACTGTGAAGAACTGAACACAATGATGGAGAAGCTGGCACATCTCCAACCAGCATTGGTCAATCGCTCGTCTCGCTGCTCCTGCACGACAACGCGCGACCTCATACTGCACAGCAGACGGTCTCCAAGTTGCAAGAACTGGGGTTGGAAGCTCTCCGTCATCCGCCCTACTCACCAGACCTTGCGCCTACAGACTACTACTTTTTTCAGAATTTGGATAACTTCTTGGCGGGAAAAAAAATCAATACCCGAGAGGCAGTACAAAATGTCTTTGAAGAATTTGTTGCCTCCCGTCCAGCTGATTTCTTTAAGAAGGGCATCAATAAACTGCCACTGCGTTGGCAAAGATGCATTGATTGCATGGGTGATTACTTCGATTAATACAAATAAAAAATACATGAAAAAATTCGTTTAAATTGTTTCATACAAAACGGCAATTTCATAGGTAAAGACCTATTATATAACACACGATTTTATGCTCTAATTTCAATGACAAAATGAATTGCTGGGTTGGAGTGTTGCCGTTGCCGTGCGGCATAGTGTGTCATGACTTTTAGTGAATGCCTCAATGGAACCTAGCTGTTGGATTTTCTACTCTTGACGCTGAGCCGAGCGTTGAAAATCCAACAGCTGGTGAAGGAGCATAAGTGTGATATCGGTACTTTGTGGCAGGAATTGAGCGTCAGAAGGTGGGGCCATACCATCCGCAATCCTTCAGAAAACTCATGTACATCGCGTTGACCAACAAGAAGCCAGGTGCAGAATATTTGCTTGTCATTTTGATAGAAGAATGTTAATGCAATTACACTACTTGGTCGTTAGCCCTAGAGTCGTTAGCCTTTATACGAGAGTTCTTGACTAATTCGGGTGTCAGTGCGAAATTTCCGAACATGGACATCGTTCGGTCTCAAGTCTGAATTCAGCGGAACTTATAAGCAATTTTTCAGAAGCTAGTAGCTAGTAATCATGATTTGTGTACAACATTGACTTTGGATTAAATCGAAAAAAAAAAAACAGCAATTATTGTTTAGATTTTGTGGAGTTGAATGCGAACATAAAATGTACTGAACAGCAGATTTTTTTTCGTACTTTAGAGGTAAATATATAATCATGAGGCCTTTGACCCTCCTGGTGAATCAAAGTGGTCCTGTATGGCTCCCGCATGCGGGCAAACGATCAAGTGAATTGCGAAATTAGTGTTGCCAACCCGCTTCTGTGATTGTGAAAGTAATAAGTGCACCGCAGTAGTCTTTAAATATTGTATGTAATCAGTACTTGCCTGCAGTGGCGGAGCAAGACTAAAATTGGATGTGGGCAAGATTGGCATTGTGCGAGGGCCTCTAGGTCCTGCCTAAGATTAGAGTGATTTTTTGAAGAGGTTTTCAGAGATTCGATTCTACAAATTGGGGGTGAGATGCGGCGAAGTAGTTGTAGGCGACGAAATCTCGTTGTTTATGGCCTCCGCGACGATTTTTATGAGTTGACAAAAGCCAAAGCTGCGAGGCCCTTCAGACCGCGGGGCCGTAGGCGGTGGCCCATGCCGCCCACGCTTAGCGCTGCCTCTGCTTGCCTGCACGATGAATTAAAATAAATTGAATATAAGCATGGTGGATAGTACTACCGTCATAAGTAAGGACTAATTAGACAAAACGAAGTAATCGATTTTCGCCATTAAGAAAATAACTTAAGGTCGGAAATCGGTTGCCTCTTTTTGTGTCGTTAAGTCTTTGTTTTATTATATACACAGTAGATGAGTTGAGAATCTAGATAATTGTACGTATAAATGTTTGCGCTTTTGTGAAGTTGAGTTAATGAGTAGTTAATCAGTGTCAGTAGTTTGGGATTTTACATAGTGGTTACACCTGGTCAAATAAAGGAAGAAATATGGTTAGTCTATGCTTTTACCGCCAAGAGTTATTATACCGTTTGCAGTGTGTTCCTCTAAGTAAATTCACTTGAGGTTATATTCACTTGAATGCCATAATGAAAAACATCACTACGATGCAAAATGCTTGTCATGACTTTGTACGCTACGCTTAAATGGCCATTTTTTAATGATTGCTCAGGTATTTACAATTTTTTAAATAAATAGTGTATTTGACTACCTATAAAATCAACATGAAAACGTATTTTATTGATGTTACTAAAATACCGGTAGTGAAAGTCAGTGGGAGAATAAAGAAGTTGGATGCTTTTGAAATATCCTTGTCACGCGAAACGTCGCTTGTCGTTTGTACTCGACGTAGCAAATTCACAAAGGCGTGTCTTGGCAATGATGTCACATGCAGAATGCTCCGCTGACCATCGATTCCCTCCACCATTGTTTGCCGTTTTAAACATTGTGTTTTCTTTTTTCGGGTCTACCTTTTATAGCAGAACTTTTAACGTCATAATATTGTTTTGCATAACAACGGATAGCATAAACTTCATTTCGCAGAAAATCATTTCGCATACACTCAGTTGTCATACATTCAAAACTCATAATTTTGTTAGTCAGAATCATCTTTAGGCATAATGTTTATATCCATAATAATTAAAAAGCAGAACCATCATATCGCAGAAAATTCACAGTCAGAATCGTCTTTTGGCATACATTTTATATCGATAGTCATTAAAAGGCAGAACTGTTTTTTTTTCGCCATACACCATGATATTACTACTAATATCAAAACGCTAACCTAAATGCTAATTACAAAAATATTGTCGGCTTGGATGCATGTAGCATGCAAACAGGCATACAACATGCAAGCAGGCATGCAACATGCAGCATGCATGCAGCATGCATGTAGCATGCAAGCAGGCATGCAACATGCAGCATGCATGCAGCATGCAAGCAGGCATGCAACATGCAGCAGGCATGCAGCATGCAAGCAGGCATGCAACATGCAGCAAGCATTGTTTCTGTCACGGCTCCGGCGCTGCGGGGTTTGGGCGGCGCCACGCGAGCTTATCGTCACAGATGGTTTTAAGGCCCGCCACCGCGGCTGAGGCTGGCCGGCGAAGCCGGCCAGCAAGCCTCAGCTCGCGGGCCGCCCTACCCCTCCGCGCCTACGCGAGTTTAAATTACACTCTAGGGGTAGGGCAGACAAGACTGCGTAAAGTCGGTTTCGCAGCGATTCGTTTCTGTCACAAAATTTTGCAGCACAAAGTATTGACTTTTTATGACACAAATTTAATTTAATATTGAAAATGCTACCAATACATGCTATATTTAGAACATTCTATGTCACTTTTGCAGACCATTCGATTTTAAATACATTGCACGTAGGTTATCTAACCATTCGACAGCATAAATTTACTTTATTTAAATTATCAGTTTTATTCCATATATTATAAGTTTTTGATGTTTTGAACACTAATTTTTACAAGAAGATACATCTATTTTAATTTTTGATGTTCAAATATGCACCCATACCAAATAATCGTATCTCTAAATAAATGTTATGCTAAACAAAATTATGCATAATATTAATTATGGCAAAGGTAATTATGCGAAACAAAATTCTGCCAAGATAAAAGTATGCCATTGTAAATTCGGACACGTAAATATTCTGCCAAACAAAAGTTATGCTAAATAATTTTTATGCCTTAAAAATATTCGATTAAATAAGATTATGCCATGTGAGTTATGCCAAATAAAAATCGGAGTATCAAGATTCTGCCAAATAGAAGGAACCCTCTTTTTTCTCTAGGTTTTGAAAGATGTATTTAAAAAAAGCAGTCAAATACCCTATTATGCTTTTTAAACTAAAACGAGGCCGTTCTCTGCCTGTCTTCCTCACCAAATACTTAACGAGGTTCACGCTCGTGTTGCAGAGAACGACCACACGCTGAACGAGGTCCTCCCGCCGGGCCAGTGGCCGGGCGAGCCGGTGGCGCGCTGCGTGCACGCCTACTTCATAGCCCGGGAGCGCTGCCTCTCACTGTTGAGTAGTGACCTGTGAGTTTATTTGTTTACTACCACACGCTGAACGAGGTCCTCCCGCCGGGCCAGTGGCCGGGCGAGCCGGTGGCGCGCTGCGTGCACGCCTACTTCATAGCCCGGGAGCGCTGCCTCTCACTGTTGAGTAGTGACCTGTGAGTTTATTTGTTTACTACCACACGCTGAACGAGGTCCTCCCGCCGGGCCAGTGGCCGGGCGAGCCGGTGGCGCGCTGCGTGCACGCCTACTTCATAGCCCGGGAGCGCTGCCTCTCACTGTTGAGTAGTGACCTGTGAGTTTATTTGTTTACTACCACACGCTGAACGAGGTCCTCCCGCCGGGCCAGTGGCCGGGCGAGCCGGTGGCGCGCTGCGTGCACGCCTACTTCATAGCCCGGGAGCGCTGCCTCTCACTGTTGAGTAGTGACCTGTGAGTTTATTTGTTTACTACCACACGCTGAACGAGGTCCTCCCGCCGGGCCAGTGGCCGGGCGAGCCGGTGGCGCGCTGCGTGCACGCCTACTTCATAGCCCGGGAGCGCTGCCTCTCACTGTTGAGTAGTGACCTGTGAGTTTATTTGTTTACTACCACACGCTGAACGAGGTCCTCCCGCCGGGCCA
The DNA here is from genome assembly GCA_950371165.1 of Lacanobia oleracea. Classification (NCBI taxonomy): domain Eukaryota; kingdom Metazoa; phylum Arthropoda; class Insecta; order Lepidoptera; family Noctuidae; genus Lacanobia; species Lacanobia oleracea. The sequence continues at coordinate 23,907,017 of OX493392.1, read as the reverse complement.
GTGGCCGGGCGAGCCGGTGGCGCGCTGCGTGCACGCCTACTTCATAGCCCGGGAGCGCTGCCTCTCACTGTTGAGTAGTGACCTGTGAGTTTATTTGTTTACTACCACACGCTGAACGAGGTCCTCCCGCCGGGCCAGTGGCCGGGCGAGCCGGTGGCGCGCTGCGTGCACGCCTACTTCATAGCCCGGGAGCGCTGCCTCTCACTGTTGAGTAGTGACCTGTGAGTTTATTTGTTTACTACCACACGCTGAACGAGGTCCTCCCGCCGGGCCAGTGGCCGGGCGAGCCGGTGGCGCGCTGCGTGCACGCCTACTTCATAGCCCGGGAGCGCTGCCTCTCACTGTTGAGTAGTGACCTGTGAGTTTATTTGTTTACTACCACACGCTGAACGAGGTCCTCCCGCCGGGCCAGTGGCCGGGCGAGCCGGTGGCGCGCTGCGTGCACGCCTACTTCATAGCCCGGGAGCGCTGCCTCTCACTGTTGAGTAGTGACCTGTGAGTTTATTTGTTTACTACCACACGCTGAACGAGGTCCTCCCGCCGGGCCAGTGGCCGGGCGAGCCGGTGGCGCGCTGCGTGCACGCCTACTTCATAGCCCGGGAGCGCTGCCTCTCACTGTTGAGTAGTGACCTGTGAGTTTATTTGTTTACTACCACAGGCCTTTCAAGCCTTTCTAGCCTTTCTTACTTATATTTAAACTTTAGTTAAACGCAGCACTTATAGGATCACTCGGGTGTGGCTGTCTGTCCGTCTGTCTGTCACATCCAATTTTTTCCGAATCTACTGGCAACTAAAACTTTTGATTTTGACTTGACTAAATCTAAAGATCAAATAGAGTTCCAAGACATTTGACTAAATCTAAAGACCAAATAGAGTTCCACGACATTGACTAAATCTGAAGACCAAATGGAGTTCCACGACATTGACTAAATCTAAAGACCAAATGGAGTTCCACGACATTGACTAAATCTAAAGACCAAATGGAGTTCCACGACATTGACTAAATCTAAAAACCAAGACACTTGACTAGCGGACGGCGAGCATTGGGTGACTCGCTGTCTGATCAGAACCAGGCCCGTTTCGACGGCGCGCTGTATTCCACGCGCGCCTCAAAGAGCTGTCAGCATAAGAGACGGAGCCCGCTAGGGCCAGTTCCTGCCGGGGTTGTGGAATTTGTTCGAAAGAGTCACCGCGGCCCTGGATCGCAAAGGGCACTATGAGGAACACGGATGGGTTTTAGTCAGTAAGAGTCTGACCCTTTTGTTTCACCCACAACGGGAGGAGTCATTCGATGGTTTCCCATCCTTAACAAAAGACGACTAAGTCTAAAGACCAAATGGAGTTCCTAGACATTTGACTAAATCTAAAGACCAAGTTGAGAGATAAATCTGACCGATAAGACTAACTAGTCCTGCATTATTTCAGAGTGAACACATGGCTGAATCCATGGCAGATTTCTCGCGGATACACAGACCCCGGCCATGTGCAGGGGATCTTGGTCGCTGCAGAACAGTGAGTGTTCATTATTATTATTATTTTTTTGACGAACCGCTTGTCGCAGTGTTTGAGCGCTTGGTTGCTGCGCTGCGTATCGCGGGCTCGATCCTCGCACGGAACTAATATCTGTATGGTCTACAGATAGTTGTTCCGGGTCTGGCTGTTTGTTTATGTGAATTCCTAGTGTGGGGCAACGTTTTATTTAAAGAAATTATTATTATTTTCACTTAGCCAGACAAGTCCAGAACATTCGAAATCGTTACAAAAAAGTATGGTCCCCTTAGTGAGAATTCGCACGTGCCACTACCATGTGGCGGTAATTGATTTGTATAAAGATATAGTTTAACACGTTGAATGCCGAAGTAAACCGTCAAATCACAATCAATGGCCACCATACAAATGGCCTGCTACGTAATACTACGTAGTTGGCATCACGGATACGAATTTGTAGAAGGATGCCGTGTCTTGGTACGTAATATTGCGTAGCACCTATACTACGCAATATTACGTATATACGCAATATACCATTAACATTTATTGTATCCATCCAGATACTATATAATCTATGGGGAAGTCCTACGTAATATTAGTCGGCATCTGCCATTATTATCAGCTTCGTAATATTCCGTAGTTGGTAGTCAACGTGTTAATTCACACTTTGCCGATAAAATCAACCATCATAAGGTCACGTAACCACTATTGCAATTTTTGTCGCTACTAAATTCTCCCTTAATGCTATAGGAGTTTCTGCGAGTAAAACTGAGTGATACATTCTTGTTTCTTGTTACGTCTTATTTTGATAACAGGACGAATCATTTACACGAAATTGCTTGATTCACCTATTCAGAGTGATTCTTCGAAAAATAATGACGCGTAAAGCTAAAAATGTTATTGTATGTCTCTATTTTTATAATATAACCTATTTTTGTTCTATTCCAGCTCGTTGCAAGAATTGCAAGTGATCAGAGTGGATATGACCACTTTCCTCCAAGAAATAACTGGCGAGAGGAGTACCGAGGAATGGGTGGCAAGTTTCATTGACCCCTTGATAGTTAAGATCACTAAACTCGGCGAAAGAGCGAGGGCTAGAGTGGTGTGTGATGCCGGGGTCAGGCCTATTGCCCCCGAGTGAAGAAGAAGAAGATGAATACTAAGGCACGTTGATATTTGTAAGTGGTGTCGTATACATTTGTACGTTGACATTTGTAAGTGGATCGTCTTCGATCATAAGTGATGTCTACATTTATACCAAGTTATATCAAGATTTATACTAAGTGGCTCTTATACTAAGTAAAAATGTATATTCTGATGCTAGTATGAATCCTACTTCTATAACTGGGCCATTTGTAGTGAAGTGACACTGACATTTATACTGTGACGTCGATTATGCTAAATAGGCATCGACATGTATGAATGCCAGTCTCAGATCTGTCGCTCTTGAGTGAAGAATCGTCTGTACTAAGCGAGTTGAAATTTAAGTGATTTCGATATTTATACTAAGTGTTGTTGACATTTATTTTCTGATGCCAGTATAAAATAAGAGTCGCTTATGACGAAGTGACGTTGACATTTAAATTATGACGTCAACATTTCTACAAAGAGACATCGGCATTTGTAGATGCCTGTGTCAGACCTGTAGGTCTTGAGTGGAGAGTCGTTTATACTAAGTTACTTTTTAATGTGTACCAAGTGACGTCGACATTTATATTCTGATGTCATATTAGTCCTACGACTTGAGTGAAGAGTCGCTTATAACGAAGTGACGTTCACAATTTAACTGTGATGTCGAAATTACTACAAAGAGACATTGGCATGATTGTAGATGCCTGTGTCAGACCTGTAGCTCTTGAGTGAATTGTCGTTAATATTAACTATTTTTTAATGTATACTTTGTGAAGTCGATATTTGTATTAAGTGACGTCGATATCAGAAGCCAGTATAAATCTTATTCCTATACTTAAGTAAATAATCATAAGCGACCACGTCACTTCGTTATAACGAAGTGACGCTGACATTTTATACTGTGACGACAATCTGTAGCTCTTGAGTGAAGTGTCACTTATACTAAGTAATTTTTTAATGTCTACTAAGTGACGTCGAGATTTATACTCAGTGGCGTCGAAATTATTCTGATGCCATTATGAGTCTTATATTTGAGTGAAGAGTCACTTATAACGATTTGTCGTTAACATTTATTCTGTGACGTCGAAATTTAAACTAAGAAACGTCAATCTTTAAATTAAGTGACGTCAACGTTAATACTTAATGACGTCAACGTTCCACAAGACAGCTTGTTTTATATTTAAAATAATGTTTAGTCTGATGGCTGAAGTTGACACCAGTGTCAGAATCTTTTTAACCAACTTCAAAAAAAGCATTGTAAAAAATTATACTAAATAATTTTTTAATGTCTACTAAGTGACGTCGAGATTTATACTAAGTGGCGTCGAAATTTTTATTCTGATGGCATTATGAGTCTTATATTTGAGTGAAGAGTCACTTATAACGATTTGTCGTTAACATTTATTCTGTGACGTCGAAATTTAAACCAAGAAACGTCAATCTTTATATTAAGTGACGTCAACGTTCCACAAGACAGCTTGTTTATATTTAAAATAATGTTAAGTCTGATGGCTGAAAGAAAACTAAATACTGTTAGATGATGATAGTGAAGACTGGGAAGGCTGAGGATAGGGTTGTGTATGGGTGTACAGTATACAATATGGTATACTGGGTATGGTACAGGGTGAACATGATAAAAGTGAAAGACTGGTCAGATAAAAAAAAAATGTTTGATTTATTAAAACCGCGTTCGGTCAAAGACTCGTATAAGCATTATGATGTATTTACATATTTATTTAATGCATTATGTATGCACAAGGCGCAGTTGGCGCAATGGCGAAGTTGACGCCAGTGTCAGAACCTTTTTAACCGACTTCAAAAAAAGCATTGTAAAAAATTAAAACATAAAAGATTCGAGTACATAAATTATACAGTCCTGTATAAAAATGTCTTAAGTATTTTCATCGATTTTGTTGTAACCATTAGACTTAACTGCAATATTTTAAGTATTATAAAAACCAAAGAGAATGTATTTTGTGTTCAAATATACAGGTTAAGAATCTCCCAAAATGTACTGTGCGTAGACCATTTTATAACTACGACAAAATATTTTGTCTTATATTTAGCTTTTTATATTATTGTATGCATTTAGATGTCTCTTAAATAATTGGTCTGTAGAATGTAAGCACAATTTTTGTAAAACTAACTGATTTTATGTAAAAATCTTAGATGTTTTTTCTTGCTATCGATCAACGGGTTAGCCGTAAGAACATTAAGGCGGCGCCTCCACGAGCGAGTCTGTCCTGCTAGTCTATTTTGTAAGTAAACTTTCCGATATCAAGCTTCACCTGAGTGACAAACCTCACAAAGTGAGCTTTATTGCACACAACATAAAGGTCTTACGTTTGACGTAATTTGATACTCACCTCGAATTCCGCTGTCGAGACACGAAAATGTTACAGAATAAGGGTTCTGCTATCGTTGGTCGGGTCATCTACAGGAGTTGAATATTCACTCCTGATTATCGTCACGATAGAACACTGTGTGACCGCAACCACCCGTCGCGACTTGCGGTCGCGGTAGAACACTGCGTGACCGCAACCACCCGTCGCGACTTGCGGTCGCGGTAGAACACTGCGTGACCGCAACCACCCGTCGCGACTTGCGGTCGCGGTAGAACACTGCGTGACCGCAACCACCCGTCGCGACTTGCGGTCGCGGTAGAACACTGCGTGACCGCAACCACCCGTCGCGACTTGCGGTCGCGGTAGAACACTGCGTGACCGCAACCACCCGTCGCGACTTGCGGTCGCGGTAGAACACTGCGTGACCGCAACCACCCGTCGCGACTTGCGGTCGCGGTAGAACACTGCGTGACCGCAACCACCCGTCGCGACTTGCGGTCGCGGTAGAACACTGCGTGACCGCAACCACCCGTCGCGACTTGCGGTCGCGGTAGAACACTGCGTGACCGCAACCACCCGTCGCGACTTGCGGTCGCGGTAGAACACTGCGTGACCGCAACCACCCGTCGCGACTTGCGGTCGCGGTAGAACACTGCGTGACCGCAACCACCCGTCGCGACTTGCGGTCGCGGTAGAACACTGCGTGACCGCAACCACCCGTCGCGACTTGCGGTCGCGGTAGAACACTGCGTGACCGCAACCACCCGTCGCGACTTGCGGTCGCGGTAGAACACTGCGTGACCGCAACCACCCGTCGCGACTTGCGGTCGCGGTAGAACACTGCGTGACCGCAACCACCCGTCGCGACTTGCGGTCGCGGTAGAACACTGCGTGACCGCAACCACCCGTCGCGACTTGCGGTCGCGGTAGAACACTGCGTGACCGCAACCACCCGTCGCGACTTGCGGTCGCGGTAGAACACTGCGTGACCGCAACCACCCGTCGCGACTTGCGGTCGCGGTAGAACACTGCGTGACCGCAACCACCCGTCGCGACTTGCGGTCGCGGTAGAACACTGCGTGACCGCAACCACCCGTCGCGACTTGCGGTCGCGGTAGAACACTGCGTGACCGCAACCACCCGTCGCGACTTGCGGTCGCGGTAGAACACTGCGTGACCGCAACCACCCGTCGCGACTTGCGGTCGCGGTAGAACACTGCGTGACCGCAACCACCCGTCGCGACTTGCGGTCGCGGTAGAACACTGCGTGACCGCAACCACCCGTCGCGACTTGCGGTCGCGGTAGAACACTGCGTGACCGCAACCACCCGTCGCGACTTGCGGTCGCGATAGAACACTGCGTGACCGCAACCACCCGTCGCGACTTGCGGTCGCGGTAGAACACTGCGTGACCGCAACCACCCGTCGCGACTTGCGGTCGCGATAGAACACTGCGTGACCACAACCACCCGTCGCGACTTGCAGTCGCGGTAGAACACTGCGTGACCGCAACCACCCGTCGCGACTTGCGGTCGCGATAGAACACTGCGTGACCGCAACCACCCGTCGCGACTTGCGGTCGCGGTAGAACACTGCGTGACCGCAACCACCCGTCGCGACTTGCAGTCGCGGTAGAACACTGCGTGACCGCAACCATCCGTCGCGACTTGCGGTCGCGGTAGAACACTGCGTGACCGCAACCACCCGTCGCGACTTGCAGTCGCGGTAGAACACTGCGTGACCGCAACCACCCGTCGCGACTTGCAGTCGCGGTAGAACACTGCGTGACCGCAACCATCCGTCGCGTTGTGGTCGCGGTAGAACACTGCGTGACCGCAACCACCCGTCGCGACTTGCAGTCGCGGTAGAACACTGCGTGACCGCAACCATCCGTCGCGTTGTGGTCGCGGTAGAACACTGTGTGACCGCAACCATCCGTCGCGACTTGCGGTCGCGGTAGAACACTGTGTGACCGCAACCATCCGTCGCGACTTGCGGTCGCGGTAGAACACTGCGTGACCGCAACCACCCGTCGCGTCGCTGACATTTTTACTAAAGAGTAGATTTGCAGTACTCAATTGATGTAGGTACTTTATTTTTACACGTTATTTATTTTTTATCTTTTGACAAAATTGTACGTATATAACATGGCGTTATATCTTTTGTTTTATAACGTTACAATATGTACGACACTTTGGCATATAAAGAAAACTACTACTACTACAGCAACCCATTACGTCTCACTGCTGGGCTCGTTCTCTCCTTAATAAGGAGGATATAGCCTACTGATACCACCCTGGCTAGACGAGTTGGTACTGGGTTTTGTATAAAGTTTTCCTTCTCTTCCACTGGTTGCATAGTGAATGTTTCCCTATTCGCCTCTTACGAAATTCTGGGATGAAAAGGAGTGGTGACATATTGTATTCATACTCCGTCATCATACGGAATATTTTATAGAATACTGTGCGGGCTTAATTTATTGATAATCTCTTAGGAAGTGACAGACATAACCATTCTGTAATGAGCTGTTGCTGAATGTATTGAACAGCACATATATCGACTAAAGTGCATTATTGTCGCATTTTCGATATAAGAGGTTCTCAGATATTTCAATTACACCTTGTGATTTCGATTCATGTATTTATGGATTCATTTAATTAAAAATGCATTTTTTTTAAACAATATATAATTTTTCAAACATGTATTTATGACAATGTAAATAATAATGTGTTATAAATGAACAAAAGATAAATAATTGAAAAAGAATAATCCTCTTTAAGTATGTATCCATGTCCGTGTTATCGACAGAATGGCAAATTAAGTTCGATAATCTTACAATGTGTGGTAGTTTTAATAATTTATCCATTATCAATAGTATCTAAATAATCTTAAAACAATATAATTAAATGTCAGCCGTAAGTGTCTAAATACAAAGAAAATGAAATAAATCTGCACTGGAATCTGTATGAAGTGTTTAATTTTTTACTAACGGCTTAATGTGCTTTGTGTGGTTGGGAGGAGTCTCGGTATGTTTAGATGGTCACCCTCCACGTACCGACCTCGGCAAACGTAGCTTAACCTTGAGGATCGACCCATGCGTCTGTTATCTTTTAGCCACGAACTTCTCCGGGTTTGGACACGGAGCTCGTAGGTTTTTTTTTGGGATTAGTCCGCCACACTTTCCCAACCACTGCAACTCCTGAAAGCCAGAATCAACAGTGGCGACCACCAGAAAAACGCCGAGCCAATAAAGCCCGACGAGTCCCGGAGAAACGATTCAAATGTCTTGGATCCCGCAACGAAATTAATCAGAAGAGTACAGCGGAGGAGTAAACCTGATTGTCCCATGATTGTGTGAAATTAAGTCCAGTTGCCACGCAACTTCGCAGCACCACGGATAATATATTTATCACTAAAACGAATTGGTCCTAAATTGTGAGTTACTTTTGATTCCAGTAATAGGTATAATTTGTTCTGGTTTCTACGACGTCTGTATAGTAAATAACTCCAGATGTAACCTGAATACTATCGAGCTCGAGGCTACTTTATAGGAAACATGGGCGGCCAGACTTTGAATGTAAAAAGTAATAATTAGAAGTTGGCTCTCGCCTGTTTTCTCCTCTTAGACCAATTTAAGAGATATTTTACAAACTGAATTAAAAGGATACTCTGTGTTTTTTGATGATTTATTCCCGTTGTCCCCGTACGCCGTGTCCCCGTCCGACGGGGACAGCGGTACTTCAATTAAATATATTTCTACTTCAATTTTAATAAAATGAATTTGATCGAAATTATTGTTTTTAAATGTATCGTACATTCCAAGTTAAGTTTTCGGGTAACTATGATAAACGACCTTGACAAGGATGCGCCGGCGCGGCGTCGCGCGTGCGCTTTTGCAGTTGCGGAACAAAAGCGCAGATAACATTGTTTTTGTCGAGCTCTCATTGGCTCATGGAAATCCCACTCCAGAATTCGACAAAGGGATCTACTAAGTAGATAAAAAACAAAACAACAACAAGAACAACAACTTACAATTACTTGAGAACTTCATATTGAGAACTGGTGATGTTAGTGAAAGTGTAAATGGGAGCACATGTCAGTAGTTTCTTTTTAGTATCTAACTAAAACTATAATATTTTCTGTACAGCATTTATAGGATGTTTATAATGCTAAAAAATAATTAAGTATGTACTTGCAAAAAAACTAGTAACCATTAGGGTAGAGAGAAAAAATGTTCGGAAGTCGTAAATATGTTTCGTTTTTTCCAATAGTGATCAACAATGTCCGGAAACTCTCAGTCAGGTCCTTCGGGAGGAAGTTATGAATTAAAACGTACGTTTAAAAGTACCATGTTGATTATATTGTTTTTTTTTTTACCTCAAATTAAAATACGAATACAAATAAATAAATTTTGTTTTATTCCCCTTTTCTTTTTCCCATGCTAAAAACTAAGCTTACAACTGAATGCAGATCTAAGAGGACAACGACTCGTGAAAAGTTTACTTCCCGTTATCCCCGTTAGCCGAATGTACGTTATGGGGACAACGGGAAATAAATTTAATTACGTCCCGCTGTCCCCGTGACGGGGATATGGCATACGGGGACAGGCGGGAATAAACGGATTTATTAACCGTATAAGCTCTAGAACCTTAAAAAAATGCTTAAAATTGATCGACAAATCGCTGTCAACAAACCTCTAAATCGCGAAAGAATACTTGGATATGCGATAGCGAAACCGCGGGATAGGCGAAGATAAAAAGTTAGGTAGAGCCCATTATTACACCTTACATTCATAACACGAAAAGAAATGTCAAAAAAGCTTGGCGGAAAGCGAGGGTCATTACCCGTGATGTCTGCTGGAGGAAATAAAGCGTAGCACGTTATCTTAGTGGGTATTACGACGGATCTTATGGACAATTAGTTCGTCCATCAGATAATGTGGCGCTGTCATAAGGGCGTAAATGGGATTCGTGGGAGATTAACCTGAGTTCGCGACGTTATTTTTTGGAGCAAAGACAGGGATTTAGTTGAGTGAAGAGTTTTATGAACCTACAAATTAATTTAAGGTAAGTAATTTCGTTTTTGAGAAACATGGTAGGGTTTGCAAAAAGTTTTATTGAAGTTTTTATTTTATTTATCCCAGACTGGCCCAAAACCGCACGACCGGTCGTTGTGGCGACGCTTGGGGGAGGTCTATGTCCAGCCGTGGACGTCTTTCGGCTGAGTGATGATGATGATAATGACTGTCCCACTGCTTGTCACATGCCTGTCCATATCTATCCAGACACTTTTCAAGCGCCACCTGGAACAAGGATAAAGAATAGTAGAATGAACATTACTTACGTCAGTGCCTTGAAATGGTGTTGGTAGGTACTAGGTATGTGTAGTTTTACCCAGAAGTGCATCTTGCTGGTACCTAGGTTGTGGAGAGAGTGGTAGTTGATCAATTTTAAATACTGGCTGCAACCTTTTACACTGCACAACCGCAAGGAATTGGTTGGGTACCGTCAACTCCTGCTAGCTTTGCGGAATTTGTTCGAAAGAGTCATCGCGGGTCTGGAATGAAAAAGTCAAACAAGAGTCTGACTCGATCCGCCCAGAGCGGAATGAGTCATTTGATGATTTCCCACCCTTAAAAAAACCGACCAACTTTCCTCAAACGTTTCCCACTTAGTTTTCCGTGACCGGGCCAAGTGGGAGGACAATGACGCCTACAAATATTTTTTTACTATTGATAGGCAGGCGTTTCACCACTATCTCACCTGTAGCTAGGCGATGATTTGGTGATGACAGTTACCTTTGAATTGATAGCATGAAATCATTTTTAGAAATCACACGCCCCTTCTTGTGCCTCTCTACGGCCTTCTAGCGATGCTCGCCCCGTCGATTGGGAACCCCTGGATTAGACGAAGCTACCGTAACGTAGTCGGGTACCTAAAAAGCTACCTAGGCTTCATCAGACTTTTTTTTAATGTTTTCAACCGTCAATACGCTCACGTTTTTTTAAGTATTGGAAATCATCATATAACTCCTCCCGCTCTGGGCGGAGCAGAAGAGAGTGTCGAACACTTACCTACTGACTAAAACCCATCCGTGTTCCTATTAATGTCCTTTGCGTTCCAGAGACGCGGTGTTTCTTTCGAACAAATTTCGTAATCCTTATTGGCAGGCACTGGCCCTAGCGGGCCCCGGCGACTATGCTGATATCTCTTTGAGGCGCGCGTGGAACAGGTTCTGATCAGACGGCAAGCCACTCAACGCTTGCCGTCCGCAGGCCCGCGCCTACTGTGGTCGGGAACCGCCCTGTGACATTCTACGCCCGGGGTGTCATCTTCTGTTGCGGCGGCTGGGGCGTGAAATTTCCCTCTCTTTCACGCGGTCGGCCTCCTCCTTCGCTAGCATTACTACTTCGCAGATAGAGGTGATCGCTTCCCATGTTTTCTCGTTCCAAACCATGGATTGAACCAAGGCCGGACGCGTTAGGTCGCCTCCACCGATCGCCTCGACTAGGGCACGGCGGTGCTCCGCCCAAGCAGGGCAGACCTCCACCGTACGCTCCACCGTGTCCGGTGAGTACCGAAGGAAGGACGCCGTGGCGCCGCTTTAGCCACTAATTAGCTCACCTACAGATTCAACTAAGATTTTTAGCATTCTCGGTTATGCAGACTTGATTTAAAGATATTTATGTATGGGAAAACTGGACAATAGAAATAGACAAAGACATTCACTAGGTACCTTAAAATTCCGTCAGTTAGTAGGTACAGTCAGCGTAGGAAATCACTTTACTTGCTAGTATGAGCTCTTGGTTTAGATCCAATATTGCTATTGGAGGTAGGTATTGGTTGGATCAAAGTATTAACTACACTACATACTCGTATTAGTATAATGATTACTATAATATTCTCATAATAGAAAGTGCCTTAAGCAGCGGTCTGCAGCGCTTATATAGACAGCAGTCAAGTATGACTAGTAAATGCGAAAAATATGGCGGATGGCGGAGACGCGAATTACACAAAAAAATGGTTAGTTTTCTAAACTAAAAATTCATATCAAAAGCCTGCCAGGGTTGCCTACTGGTCGGTCTTTTACAGATTGTAACTCCACGACTTCATCCCATCGGCCCCCTTTTACTATAGGATATCCAGACGCACTGCATCTTATCATCTACGAGTACCTTGTTGCTATTCCACCAATTCGCATTTAGCGTTTCCAAACATCTTTTATAATGCGCACAGCAAAGGAGTGGAACTCTTTGCCTGCGTCTGTGTTTCCGAAGGCTCAACCCTAATCTTCAAAGGTAGAGTGAACAGGCTCCTTCTGAGTCAGTTCGTTCTATCGTCAACTTTGTCTCTGCCATCTCTGACCCAGACGAGTCAAGAGCAAACCCATCACAAATAAAACAAAAGCGTCTTCGTGTCGTGGCTCGTCGCACCTGTCTGCGGAAGCCTTTACACTTCGAGGATCGACTCGACTCAATTAAAAACTTCGTTGTGTAACCGAGGTGAGTTAATTAATGACTTTAGAGGGATTGTTCCGCCTTTCTGTACTGCCAAGATCACGGTTAATAGGAGTAATACAATTTTCACTCTCAGTTGGAAAGTTTCTTCCGAGTTGAGAGATTAACTTAACACTAGGCATAGGTATGTGTATGTACTGAAACTTCGTTCGTTTTGATTGACTGTTTCTCATAATTTTATCTGTACACACATTAAGTACTCCAGTTACGTTCAATTGCCATGTAGGAGCGAATTGCCTGGGTTCGATTCCTGGATCGGGAAAAAGGCTTATTGGGGTTTCCAAATAAAAATTTTAGCCGCCAGAAGTTTGAATGTGTGACACTCCGTGTCTCTGAAAGCACGTTCTACTTTGATACAGGTACACCACCGAGGGGGAGCAAACTATCGAGTGATCGCGACAGCTGTACAATGGGGTCTTGGATTTGATACCCATTGAGAGGAAAGGGGTTTTTAGGTTTTCTCTTCGGGAATTTATAGTATGAGTCTTGGTTTGTATCAGGTTTATGACAGTACCTACATATTATAGTTACCTCTTTTTACCGAAATCGAGTTGTGACAGTTATACACTTCAGCTTACTGTTTCTCGAAATAAAAACTTAATTTAGTTTTAAGGGTTCCGTACCCAAAGGTTAAACATAGGAACCTTATTGCTAAGCCTCCTCTGTCCTTCCGTCTGTCCGTCTATCCGTACGTCTGTCTGTCAGCGGGCTGTATCTCAAGAACGTAATAGGTAGACACTTGAAATTTTCACAGATTGTGTATTTCTATTGCTGCTATACTCGTAACAACAAATAATAAAAGTTACGGTTTATGGTACGAAACAAAGTGTGCGAGTCCGACTCGCACATTGGCCGGTTTTTTATTGATAAAATGTTTTTCTCTTCAGGAATTTATAGTACCTATGAGTCTTGGTTTAATTTATCAGGTTACCTAATGGCAGTATAGTAAACCCCTTTTACCTTCATCGAATTGTGACAGTAATATACCTCAGCATACCTACTGTTTTTCGGAATACAAATTTAAATTAGTTTTTTAATGTTAAAATGTAAATTAACGTTTAAATAGGCCTCTTCTCCACCTAAAAATATTGCGCTCAGTTTATTTGGCTGTCCTTCCCACACCTAAACAGGTGATTTACATACGTACCAATATCAGTCATACCTAAGTACATATTGACTCATCCCATGGCGATAACTGATCTTAATTCTTTATCAGGCACATGATAACTCGTAGATAAAACATTACGTGTTTTTCCCGTGCCCCTTTAGTAAGATGTAACAAATAAACAAGATCAATAAAGTACCTATGATCAATTTGTTATTGTTTTCCCGCATCGACGCGCGCGCATGTTCTGTATACGATCCAATCGAGTCCACGTGTGTCATTTGTCGCTCGTTCGTCGAGAGTGACGGACGTGTCGGAGGTCATCTACGATGGATTACTTATTTTGTTTTGTTTTAAGTACGGTGTTGGCTTGTGGGTGTGCTGGACCTTTTAGAGCGCTACTTTATTCTGATTGGATAACATGTGAGTGACGTCATTTTCTAGATTTATTAGTTTAAGATCGTGTGTGTCAATATTGTTTATTAGAGGTCGATTACCTTCGATTACTTCTGTTTTAGTCTGGTTAACTGGTAGTTCCTTCACTTAGTTATCGTTTGAATCACCTGACTAAGTAGGTACTCAGTCTGGTTCATTGAAACCGTTTTCCTTGTGAGAAACGACTGATTTCTTGTACTTTATGTTATGGTTTATCAAGGAAGCGTAACCGTGAATGTTGCAATTTCCAGTTGACATTGATTGTTTAACCTTGCAAAAATACTTGCGGTACTTAAAACATTGCCTTAAATAGGTAGAGGTTGATATTTAGTCAGTGGTATTGTAGATAATCCGTGCCAATTATTTAGATACTACGACGCGAAGTTACCACCGCTGTAGCATCACTTACTATCTAGAAGAAATCAAACAACGATTGGCTTCATGAAGTATTAAGGGACCTGGGACTGGGCAACCAGTTGGAAGCTAATACTCACATTATAAAACAAATCTACTTCTTACATTTTTCTTTTATACTTTTCTTTGTCCTTGCAAAGCTTTAGCAGACAAGAAGGTTCGTTCGAGTACCTTATGGTTTGCAGAACATAAAAATCTCTTAATGAGGGAATTTTAGACCTCAAAGTTTACAGAGAACGGTAGAGCATTTCTTTAAGTGTAACTAGGTGTTTATTCTTATCTGGCAAACGCCTCAATTTCTTTCTTCCATACTTCAAACATAACTAAGTAGTTAAACGCTGGAATCGAACAAAAAATACCCAATAAGTTCAAGTTCACGGCATCGAAGATCGAACCTGTACCTATCAATCATGCTTTTGACCACTGAACCCAAAAGCGAAATCGACCAAAATTATTATATTAAAATAAAACTAGTTCTAGGGCTTTAATTAAAATAAGTATGTTGCTCCTCATATTTATGATCTTATGAAGTTTTAAAACTACGCTATTTAATTAAAACACAATGTTTACTTTGCAAGCTATATTTTATGTTTGCCTCTGATAACAAATGTGGCTCAATTTATCTGGATACCTAACAATATTCTTATGCCTAAATTTAGCTTTGGTGTTTAAAGATATATTACCTAATTATAGCTGAGAATGAGAACACTAACTTACGCGAATAAGACACAAATATGATAAATACGCGACGAACATAATTATTTTTGTGATCACGGCATACACAAAGGGTTTTATGAATAAAATTATAAACACTTAAAAAACAGATATTTTTGTACAAAAACTGGTAAAGAGCGAGTCAGACTTTCTTTTCAAAACCGTTTCTTATATGGGGTATCTATAATAACATTAAAGAGAGCTTTAATTTTTTAAATTAGGCTCAAGTTTTATTTTTGTTATAGAGGCATAGAGTATGAATTACATTTTGTGGAAATTCCACTGTCTCTGTAATTACAACTGACAGACATGGAAGCGGACGCTTAGTAATAGGGTTCCGTTACCTTCCAGTACTAGCCCTAAAAAAAAAAAAAAAGAAAATTATACACTGTTACTGTTCTGATTTGCATACGAGTTGAGAGCACATTATTTTGTACCTCCTTACATTTTTTTTACTGCAACACACAATGCAGTAAAAAAAATGTAAGGAATATTTTAATCACCATTATTCATCATCTGCCTAGCCTTTTCCCAACTATATTGGGGTCGGCTTCCAGTCAAACCGGATTTAGCTGAATATCAGTACTTTATGTGGAACGGCTGCCTACCAGACCTGCACAACCCAATAACTGGGTAACACGGTACTCCTTGGCAAGACTGGAGTCAGATTATCTGCCTATCCATCAGATTATCCGTAACGACTGCCAAAGATCTACAAATGACAGCCGGGCCCTACGGCTGATCACCATTGTTGATATGTAAATTATCTCCTACAATGGATTGCTCAACCTGTCTCATATTATGGCAGTCATAATGCAACACAAGTTAAGCTATAAACAACAAACGGTTTGTCCGCGATTTCATCTGCGCAGTTCAGCGGGTCTAAAAAGGCCACTTTAGCAGAACCAAAAAAAAAAAACAGCCAGTACATCAAGCTACCCTTCACTGTGAAATTTTCCCAATCAAACATGAACCTAATGCTTCGGCGATAAAGATGAAATTAAAATTTGACAGATTGTTCTATGATTTATACTATATTATGATCTTTTTGTAAAGTGGTCTTTTTGGACCCGCTTGTGGACTTCAAATCTGTGATTGAAAGAAAATAAATGACGACATTTTTTTTTTACTATTGTTATGCACACGTTTGACCACTATCTCACCTGCTTAGAAATAACCTATTCACTCTTGCCTTAAAGATTCCCAGGTGGTAGCTATCAGGAAACACAGCCTCTGGCAGGGAATTCCACTTCTTAGCTCTACGCACAGCTAATGTGTTTCCAAAACGTTTTGTGCGTGTGGGTGGAATATCCACCATGTACCGGTGGATAATTGGCCACAAGACTTCTCGCCGTAAGTCTTGTGGTCCGAAGACGGAACGGGTTTGGCGGAATTAACTATGCAATTCCGTCGCACACTTCCCAAACTGCTGGAAGTAATTAAATGAAATATTTTAGTAGTTTCTTGCGGCCGGGTTTAAAAAAAGTCATAATATACTTAAATCATACCCGCTACTAATAAACGGTTTTTCTTTCTTTCGTATAACAACGCACGAAACAAGAGAAGATGAATAAGTTGCTAAGATTTCTAAATGACATAACATCCTGATATATATTGGTATACCTAGGTGTACGTACCTAGCCATATGTCTCCACTGGTGACAGTTGAGATTTTGTTTCCAGTTTGTCACCTTTCACCTAAGTCGGAGGGACAACTACGAACAGACCACAGTAGATGTACCATAGGGTTTTACCAGCTAGGAAGAGCTATTCCGGAAAAACTCTGCGTGAAGACAAAGGTGAACTGAGCTGTGGTTTTACCTAAGGCTTGATTAACAGTTCACACCTTGTATTCATTTCAACGATGACATTTTAAAGATAGGCTGAATATGATGAAGTTTATTTCGTCTAAAAGTTCTACTGGAACAATCTTTAAATTCCAGGCTTTGTTTTGACGATAAACCTTCTATAAATTTTTAATATTAGTCAAATAAAAATCAGAAGGTTCAACAGGAAAACTACTACAGTAAAATAGAGAATAGGATAACATCGTATCGTCTTATTTACCTAGTCGTGTTTCCAGTATGCTCCTACTACCCGGCAACTACTACACATGCATTTCAGTAAAAGCAATAGATAATTATGCAGTCGCGCACCCACCCATATTTCTCAAAACAGAACGTACTACACAAACAATTATAAACCTTATCCTTTCAAACACAGCGTGTATTTACCATGGACGTTTTAATTTCCAGGTGACCATGACAAAACCCTGGACATTGGTATCAGTGAGACGCAGATCTTCTTCTACGACTTCCAGAACAACTTTAATTTAACATACCCCATCGACAACGCCGTCGAAGGCATCACCACCAGCTACAATTTGGATATCACCAGGAAACTGGTGTTCTTCGTCCCAGGGTACAAGTCACATATCAACAAGAACACTGAGGACATCATCCGACAAGCATTCGCCACGGTACCTAATATTTACCTCATCATGGTCGATCATTCAATCTACACGTCAAGTAAAGGAGGAAAAATCGCCAGTTATGAACGCTCTGTCAAACATACTTACTACATCGGAAAGGCACTAGGAAACTTTATAGCTGGACTACACGCTAAAGGTTTTCCTTCAAACAAAATCCACTGCATCGGCCATAGTTTAGGCAGCCAAATGCTAGGCTATACTGGATCTAGATACATTGAAGCTACAAAAGAAAAGATTTGGAGGATCACTGGCTTGGATCCAGCCGGCCCTTGCTTCTCAAACAGTTTAATCGAAAACCAGATCAGGTCTGGAGTCGGACAGTACGTTGAGGTGTACCATTGCAATGCTGGAGGTCTGGGGACGACTTCAGTACTGGCTGATATTGATTTCTTCTTTAACAAGAAAGGGAACAAGCAACCTTCCTGCCATGAAGGCTTGATACCAGCTAAAGGGGAGAGTGATGCAGCCAAGTGCAGTCATAAGGCTTGCGTACGATATTACTCTATGTCTGTACATCTTCAGAATGGGTTCTTGGCGTGGGCTTGTGATAACTATGAACATTATAATGAAGGTAAATGTGCAGCCAATGAAGTGACGATAGCTGGTTACAATAACCCTGGGAACGCTACAGGTGTGTTTTATGTGTCAACTGAAATGTATGGGATAGAATAATCATTGGAAGACCGCGATTGTTCGTGTGTTGTATGGATTGATTGGTATTGTATTCAAAACTATTGGCATTGTACAGATTATGTCTACTGCTGTTAGATCAATGTTTTGTTAGAAAATATGTCTGATTGTTACTATTGCTTCCTGACGTTTCTTTTCACTTTTATTACAATTTTATTAAGTTAGGTGAAAAAATTGACTCTAAAAACATGAACAATTCATATCACTTTAAGTATTTTTAAATGATAAATGCTAAGATTAATGATAAGGAAACTATTTTGTTGATTAAAACCACAGTAACTCATAAACTAGTTTGGCTAACGATATTAGTTAAGTGACCCCGTAGTTATAACGAAGGTAGGTACGACCTACCACTGAGTATCTAGATCTACTTCATACCCATGTAAGTGGTTCATCGCCCATAATTTGGAGCAGACTATGAGTCTGTTGCGCCATTTTTTTGGCGCGCGTTTTAATACATGTAAAACTTTGACGTTAAAAATGCTCTCAGCCTAATTTGAATAAATTACATTTGATTTAAATCTTGAAAGATTGACAATATTTTTTGGTAAACTAGATAAGACTGGTACTTCCTAGTTGACTTTTAGAAGAAACACTAAAACAAAGTCAGAGGTCAAAGTCTCTTTCAAAGTCCATACAATCAGTACCTACTGCACAAATCGTAAGACAATCGCCCCTACCCCTCCTGGTTAGCCGCATAAAGAACTCAAACTGCCAGACCAACATGAAATGAACCTCTAGATGATATAGCTATCGACATTGTTCTCACATTCACGGTACGGTATATTTATGAGATGTCAAGGTTTTATAAAAATGTCAGGCTGTGACTAAACACTGTGATAAAACAACCAACAGGATATGTCAGTCACAAACATGCATGATCTATTGTCAAAGCCGTACCAGTCATTGTGATTGTTATTTAAAAAATCGTTATCCGTTGTCTATTGTTTTCTTTCCCATGTTATACGACATTTTACAAGCGTGTGTTGGGTGGGTATATAGCACAGCATTATGTATTCTATGAAACTAGATATGTTTAGAGTATAAAACATTGAGTCACTCTTCTGAATGTTGGCTTTCGTTCATCGAAATCGTTTCAGTGGATAAGGCTGCGTGCAGCCTAAAATAAGAACAGAAAAGAGGATTATGTTATTTAGAGGTGTAAATCCATGTTATCGCTTGAACGGTCTTGACGAGTACTTTGTCTTTAGATGGTATCCAGGATCTGATGATAGTGCTGGAAGGTGGTCATAGGAACTCTGTAATGAAACGAAGCAACCCCATCGAGTTGGACTCGTTTGATTTGTCTTGACGAGTACTTTGTCTTTAGATGGTATCCCGGGCCTGATGATAGTGCTGGAAGGTGTAAACTGGTGGGTGAACAGGAAGACCATGAACATTTTTTGATTGCAATCCAAAAAAAGCCTAAATTTTCATAATTTATTGACAGATTTCGACAGAGATGCGAATGCGAACGTTGCTTAAAAATGAATAGAATTGGTACAAATATAGCTCTATGCTTTAATTCGTGTCTATAGCCTCAAATATGTATGGCAAATTGATATGGTTGGTTGACCATTTTCCTCAAAGATTTTTTCCTTAAAGTGTTGCATAATAAGTAGGTAATTTACCTACGTGGTGCAGATTTTAAGAATATAAAGGAAAACTTGATTTACCTTAAAGAATTTAACCGTTTTTACAGAGACCGGGGAAATACAATGAGACTGATTCGTTAGATGATAACGTAAATATACATTCTTGTGCTTCAGCTTTGAGCTAAGAAAGTAACATAATTACATAACATCTTGTCTGTATTCTCCGTAGGTCACATCTAGATAGCGAAATTGTCAGTGGAACGCAAACGACATTAGGAGGAACACATATGGGTTTTAGCCAGAGTTTGACACTCCCTTTCCTTCCGCCGAGAGCGGGAGGAGTCATTTGTTGATATCTACTTTAGTACTTACTCCTAAATTTCACAAGTTTTGTTTAAGAATAGTCAGCGCGTCTATTGCTAACTACCGGGTACAAACACGAAACCCAAGTTGCTAGAGAGAAAGAAAAAGAGTCAAAATTACCATATGTCCTTTAGTACAGAGAAGTATAAAGATAATTCATACCTAATTCCGAAAGCCATCCTTTCAGTCTAACATATTAAAAATTGCTATGAAAATTCGAACAGGAGTATTAATACGTTGAATGAATGTGAGTACGAACTAGCTTTTGCTCGCAACTTTCCTCGAGTTTCGCAAAAAAAAAAGTAGTCTCTTACCATCTCCATCTACTGTACTATATTTTATAGAAATCGGATCAACGATTTAAGCGTGAAAGCGTAATAAACAAACTCACATCTGCATTTCTAATTTTAAGTTATAAGTTAGGATGGCTCGCTTGTCGGTCTTCGACAGATTATACTTACACCAAGTGTGCCCAAGAACTCCACGACCTCATCCCACCGGCCCCCTTCTACCATCGGATATCCAGACGCACTGCATCTCACCATTCCTACCTTGTTGCTATTCCACCAATTCGTACTAAGCGTTTCCATACGTCTTTTTTATTGCGCACAGCAAAGGAGTGGAACTCTCTGCCAGCGTCCGTGTTTCCGAACGCTTACAACCCTCATCTCTTTAAATTCAGAGTGAACAGGTGCCTTCTGGGTAAGCTCGCTCCATCGTAGACTCTGTCTCTGTCATCTTTGTAGAGTCGTGAGCAAACCCAAAACCTCATGATTGCAGTACCGCTGACGACCACTTTACCAAAGAGCGAGGTAGTCGTTGTAAGTATCTAGTTTAAAGGCCCAAAAATGGGTCAAGTGCGAGTCGGGCTCTTACGCGTAAGGCTTACCATAAACCGAAATAAAACACGTTTTTTTGTATTGGAGAAAATGCATTTTTTTTCGGTTTATGGTTAATTCAATTTTAATTAAATTTTTAATATTTCTTGTTATATCGGCCATAGAAATACACACTGAAAATTTCAAATGTCTACCTATTACGGTTCTTGAGATACAGCCCGCTGACAGGCGGACGGATAAACGGGCGAACAGTAGTAGTTAGTAATAGTTCCGTTGGTTACCCTTTGGGCACGGAACCCTAAAAATGCAAAAGACACCAAAATTCCTACCTATCTTCACCCCCAAGTTTGACATACGACATTCAATTTATATACATCCATAAAGACATTTGGAATAAGAAGAAATGATGGGCACCATAACTCACGAGTCCTCATGGTGTGAGCGAGATATATTTGTATGGGGTGCGTAATGTGCTCCGTGAAAAATGTTCAACGAGCCTTATTTGTATTTTTTGGGAGACATTTGTGATGAAATTGGATTGTTTCCGAAGAATTATGCTCTGTAAAACGTGGAACTATGTCCATTTTTTTCCGCTCAAAAAGTTAAAAACAATTTTTGATCCAGTTTCGAGTAAAATTCTGTGAAAAAATAAACATTTTTGCCTGTTCAATTACGTGAGTTGCCAACACACTTGACCTGCGACGTAAAGTTATACTGCTGAGACTCATTGGATAATCGCTTCCTTTGATTAAGGACCAATTGAGATGAGATAATGATGGAACACGTCGCTTGTCTTCATTATCGAACTGTTTGGCCTTCACGTGGTTAGCGGAAATTAACACACTACGTTGTGCTCTAAAACAAGAATCATAGGTATGGGCAAAAGGGATGCTAGATTTAAGTGGGAGTGGGACACATTGACCGCATGCATGAACAATAATATAAGTGTCTGGATGGATCTGGGGGACGCCTGTGCTCAGAAGTGAGACACTATTATAGTGACCAAGCTTAGAAAATAACGTGAAAAATATAGTTTATTTTTATTGGCCTACTAGCTGACCCGTGCTCACTCTGTTGTGCTGTATTATTCGGGTTAATATATAGCCTATGACACTCACAAATAACGTGGCTTTCTATTGGTAAAAGAATTTTCAAAATCTGTTCCGTAGATCCAGAGATTACGCCTACAACCTCACAAACTCACAAACGTTACCTTTTTATAGAAGTATAGATTACATCATAATAGGCTAATACACAAACTATCGTTTTCGGCATGCAGTCTATCTGGATGCAGCTGTTAGCAGGTTATCAAATTAGTACTTAACTATTAATAAAAAATAGTAAGTATATTAAAAAATAAACAATTTGTCTTTTCCAACTATATTTGGATCGATTTGCAGTTTATCAGGCTGCTGCTGAATACGAATATATTATATTACATAGCCAATCCATCTTCCAATAAAAATTAAATTAAAAATTAAAAAAATCCCCGACAAAAAATGACTTTAAAAAGTGAAAAAAAAAATACGTATTGATTCCTTTTACTTTAATATAGGTACGATTCTTTTGGCCAAGCGTCTTCGCCTTGGGAGACCGCACATTTTTGTATTTGTTAAGTACCTCTATATTAACTAATTAAAAAAAAATGTAATTGTTGTATTTGTATATGAACTTAATTTACCTAATAGGTACTACTAGAAAACCTACGATCTCATCATCTTCCTGCCCTTATCCCATGTAACTTGGGGTCGGCGCTAGACGTTTTTTGCTTCCGTTTTGTCCTATCAAGCGTCACGCTATCACTAACTCCCTTTTCTTTCATTTTTCTCCTCATACCATCCATCTTTTTTGGTATTCCTCTCCCTCTCCATCCATCCACATTTGATCTACACTCACCTAAACGGCACTTGATTTACCAATGTATTAATTACGACCATTTAAATGAATACGAAAACGGATGGTCTGCTGTAAGTAAGTGAGGAGTTGGGTATCCTACAGATTTCAGGACATGCTTCAGCATCAGGTTAAGGGTACTGATCTAAATTTATAAATATAATATGTTCATTGAAACCATACCAGTGAGTTCAAACACGATACCTCTGCTGGCTGCAACTTAGTAAGGAGTTGGGTATTCTGTAGACCTCAGGTAATGCCACAGCATCAGGTCAATATAATCATGTTTTTGCAATGTCATTGAAGTAACAAAATACCAAATTTCGCATTGATCAGACCCGTAAAGCTGTTATTTAAACAGCTTTTACGGGTCTGATCAATGAGGCCTTCATTAACTAGAGCTGATGATCTTCAAATGGCTCAACCGATTTTGATACAACTTATCTAAGAACCACCGCTGAAAAACTGCTTTGAAATAAAAAAAAACCGCATCCAAATCGGGTCACCCGTTTAGGAGCTACGGTGCCACAGACAGACACACAGACAGACACTTAAAACACCCCTCTTTTTTGGTCGGCAGTTAAAAACTAGTTATTACATTTCAACATAAAGGATCAGATTCTTGTGTTGAAAACCAAATTAACATTAGAACAAAAAAAGCTAATATCTACACAAGCCGCGGCTATTCCACGCCATTGAAAACCCTTTGGTCTCTCGGACCGGAGCAATAATATTGCCTTAACTGAAACAAGCAGTAGTGGTCCCTCCGACCGCAAACCGCGGAGTGAGCTCGTACGAGTTGATACAATTCCACTGCTCGGTTGCCAGTGCCGAAACTTCGTAAAAATACTATTTCCCATTTAAACTGCGATGAAAGTTTCGATTTAGCTGTTAGCTGCGATTCTGATGTTTTTTTTCTGTTTAAAAGTTGTCGGTACCTACGCTTTGTCCGTTTATTTTTCGAATTGAAAAAAGAACAGAATGTAAAATAGAAGAACTGAATTCAAGATATTGATTTTTTTTTAAACTATCCATTTCAGTAGTTTTAACCACGTCAGAGCTTGAGGCGTCTTAGAAACTCAAACACTAGAGTGTGTCGGGTCGTTGGACTTTACTGCCCTCACGATAAGAAGAAGAAGTAGCTAATTTTAAGTAAAAATGAATTTCTCTGGGTTTTTATAAATGTAAATATAGCCAGATATTTGTTTTCAGATGTTCCGCTATTTACCAGGAGTAAAGGAGTGTCACCGGTGCGTTGCCCCCCTTTTTGAAAGAGGACTCTCTTAAATTTTTTCTTTGGAGCTGTCCTAGTCGTAGCTCCGCAGAAAGACTTCAAGAGTTAGCCCATTTTATAAAGTGTAAACGAATATACGCAAAACCTGAAAAGAGGCTTGTCTACTGAAAAAATCGAATTAGTCCGTCAGTTAAATTGTTAAAAAATATTTGAACCATTTTTTTTCTTTTTCACGTTAACCAAATTGACGAAGATACGACGCTTTTAAAAATCTGAATACATCACGCCATGAAAAGATAAAACGCATCAAAACACGGGAGTGGGGGTTGTTTTGTTTTTGGGAATCAATCAATTTACAAAAACAAAACATACTTGTCCATAATTTTTTTATTTTTTTTTTGACGATGGCCACTCGCAGTTTCAGCCCTAGAGGGTTGTCAACTACTGAACCGGACTACCATTATTTTTCAATACTCTAACTTTTTGTTTCTTTTTTTGTATTTTTAGTAAGAACAATATTCTTAATAATTAATAGCCTAAAATACTAATAAGCAATTTAACTCCAACTTAATATGTTACGTGATAGTTTATCTTAAAACTAAGAACAGTGTCTAAGTATATGCACTTTTACACAAGTCCGTAGCTCTTTCTTAGAGTCTGATATAATTTATATAACGCTATGTTCGTGTGTTATATGTACCTATAGCACAACATTGTTACTAATACTCACTCACTTTGTACACTACTCTACACTAATCCAAATGGTTTAGTTCTTTTTAGCTTACGCACTAAGTCTGTGTGGTCTAGCAACTGAATTGCCTCAACATTCACGTGTCCTCAATACTGTAACTGACGGAAAAAATAGATCAGTTTGGATCTGCAATTTATTGATGGTGGAAACTAGCCCATTGTAAATATCATAAAATCACCGCACCACGTGAGTCACTGAGGTTTTATACAATTCCATTCCCCCCGATCCCCCGACCGCCGTTTCCCCGATCCGCTGCCTCGCTCCGCGACAATGGACAGGCAGCCTTATGATCAACTTTTGCCATGGGAGCAACACTGAAATCGCGAAAAACGAAATCGACTGTCCCGTAAAATACATAGACAGAATGTAACTAGCTGATATTTTTTTTTTGGCGATTTCAAGTTTGGTTCCGTAGTAAAAGTTTTTCATAATAATGAATACAATAACCCTTTCAGGTATTCTCAATTTACCGGGGTGAAAGCAATAGTGTCTTTTCTAGCCTCTCAAAAAGAACCAAAACTAAAACATAAACACAAAAACAACCTCTAAGATAACTAAACAACAGTTGCTTACAGTCACAGCCGTAACAAACGCCACGGGTCTTTTAATAAACACCCCTATTTCATAAGAGTCACTGATAACCCACTGCATAGAGGAGAATGAGACAGCAGCACATCTGCTTCTAAGTTGCCCAGTAGTCGCCGTGAGATACTTAATAATACCAAGGCGTTGCTGGCCTTCCTTGATGAGATGGGGTTGATCGAATGACACATTTGTCCCACCTGCACGCAAAATACGCGCTGCTTAGTTGTGGAGTTGGAAACCAGCCCAATTTACATACATTCATACAACATAAACACAATACTTCCCAGCAACGCTTCCTCTAGCAACACAAAGTCGATGCTAGGCACTCAATTATTTTCTAGAACACATTAGCAGTAATGCATGTGCGCTACAATTTATGTGCTGTCTTCCTTAACGGGCGAGGTTGCAAGTTAGGCTGTGTGCACAATCATTGCTACAAAGTTTGCGGATAGAAGGACCGTGAAGAGCATTTTTTTTATTAACGTCTAGTTGACCCGCGCGACTTCGTTTGCGTCACAATTTTCATTACTGCTCCGCTCCTAGGTCTTAGCGTGATGATATATAGCCTATAGTTTTCCTCGATAAATGAGCTATCTAACACTGAAATAATTTTGCAAATCGGACCAGCAGTTCCTGAGATTAGCGCGTTCAAGTAAACAAACAATAAAACTCTTCAGCTTTATATATTAGTATAGATATAGATAAGATAGATTGGAAATCATCAAATGACTCCTTCGCTCTGGGCGGTGCGGAAGGGAGTGTCAGACTCTTACTGACTAAAACCCATCCGTGTTCCTCCTAAACTTTACAAGGGATACTCTTTGAATCCGCCGCAGTTGTAAAACGGATTATATGAAAAAGATTAAAATCATAAGATTCTTGTTTGCATTATAGTTTGTATACTGCGATCGTAAGACGTGGGTACAAAAAATAACCCACATTTCACAATTATACGCATTCTCGTTCCAAGTTCTGAATATGTATTGACAACGCAGCGGAAAATACAGTACTGGAAGGTCGCCTGTAAGGTAGATGAATGAGACCTGGGGATGGCTGCGATAATCCACTGGCAAGAAACACAGGAACGGTTGAAGTAGCGAAGATAGATGTCCAGCAGTAGATGTCTTGCGGTTGAAATGATCATGATGAAGTCCCACGTAGACTGATGTGGGACCAATGACGTAGCTAGCATGGGTGTCACCCGGGGCGAGCCACCCCTCTCGCTACGCTACTATGTGGGACGTTTAGATTTAATTGCAGCACACAAATTGATAAACCGAAGAGGTTGCGAGAATTTTCTGGATGCGGAAACGTGTTTTTTTTTAAGGATGCGAAATCATCAAATGACTCCTCCCGCTCTGGGCGGAGCAGAAGGGAGTGTCAGACTCTAAATGATTAAAATCCATCCGTGTCACTCCTAATGCCTTTTGCGTTCCAGGGGGGCTACTCTCTAAGCCCGAAGTCCGTAGTTTCGAGCTTAGTTGCGGGCGTATTCTACTCCGTATCACCTACGGACTTACGATTAGTATCGAACCCGAACTAAGAATGAATGACAACACGATTTCACAGTAACTGTCAAATCGTGTTATCATGTTAGGCGACACGAGTAGAATACGCCCGCAACTAAGCCCAAAACTACGGACTTCGGGCTTAGAGAGTAGCCCCCCAGGGCCGTGGTGACTCTTTCGAACAAATGATCAGACTGGACATGCTAGGAGGCAGGTTTGCCGAATAAATTAAAGCCACGATCGCGTATTCGTGCGATGATCGTTATGGATAAGGACGAGCAACGTCATGAGCCGTCCTACCCGTACCTCCTTCAATTTTTGGATGAATGATGTAAAGAAGTTTTGTAATCAACCTATAAAAAAACAAAACAAACACCCAAAAAACAAGTTCCCTTCCCAATATGTTCAACCCCTTATCCGGATGCATTCGTATATATCTAGTTTTGTGCAGCAGTCTTACATAATGAGTCTGTACTAATGATGGCTTCGGGTAATGAGCTTTTGTCAAATGACGTTCCTCCTTCGTGAACTTACTTATGTGCCTTCTTGCGTTATTTATGAGCGAATTATGATTAATATCACTATTATAAGTTCGTAACTTACCTACTTAGTTTCGTGAAAAGTGTTTCTTGATAAAACCAAAGTTGTGTCGATTTTTAGGGTTCCAAACATCCGTGAAAAACCAGATCACTCGGGGTGTCTGCCTGTCTGTCCGTCTGTCATAGCCAGTTTTCTCCGGATCTATTAGACCGATTCTGTTAAAATTTGGTAAACATTTAGTCTTCTGTGACCCTAATACGGACGCGTTACGTATTATAAATAAATTATTAGTATGGGGATCTCCTTTGGGGGTCAAGCCCGAAAATTTAAAAAAAGTTTTTCAAACTGTTTCGTGTGACATATCAAATTAAAGAACTTACTGTTATTGTTTTAATGGTATTTTTTTCATAATGTTAAAATAAATAGTTATGAAGTTATTCAAGAAATTAGACCTAAAATGACCATTCCCTCCCATCTTCGAAATTACTGAGCCTAAAATTTTGAAAAAAATACCACCTAAAGATTACAGGAAAGCTATAAGAAGATAGTAGTGTTAAAATAAAATGTTAAACAATGAAATGAACCCTTTGTTCGCGAGTCCAACTCACACTTGGCTAGTTTTATGTCGTGGACTTCCTCGTAGGAAAATGTCAGAAAAGTTTTGAGTATAAAAAGCTATTGACCAAAGAAATGATGGATGGAATCAAGACTGTAACTCTTGATAGGCAGAATAAATAATGATGGCCACCACCAGAAAAGTGCTGACGCAATGGAGCTCGATAAGTCCTGGAGAAACGACGGATGGACGATGATGGACTGTGTGAAAGATAATATGGCTAGAAAACGTGAATGTTGAGATAGCGAACCATGGAAGAAGTCTTGTTCTTCCACTTGTGCTTACCCCTGAAATTGGAATCATCCAATATCCGTCCACTGCTGAGTAAGCTTAAGAGCGCTAACTATCCCGGTCCTGAGCAGTCCGCATCCATCCGCTGCCAGGCACTTTATTTAAATCATCGATCCATCGTGCCGCAGGGCGTCCCGCACTACGTTTGCCCATTCGCGGTCTCCACTCTAAGGCCGTGCGCTAGGCGTGCGCACGGCGCGGGCGCCCGCATGGCGTGCTGTTTTATGTAGGTAATCTCATAGATCAGCGCTGAGCAGCGCACGCGGCGCGGGCGGCGGGACCCACCCCACGGGCGGCTGATTGGCTGTCGCTCTTGTCTACGTCGTCTTTTGGCTAGGTAGTAAGTATATCAACAAATAATCCATGATATCGACTGTACACCCGCGCGATCAAAATTGTACTGGCGGCGCTGCGAGAGGCGGGAGACCGTCGCGGGCCTCGGCGACGGGTTGTAAATTTGTCCGCGACGGAGCACGGCGCGGGTCCCCGCGACGGACACCCGCGACGGACGCCCGCGCCCGCTTAACGCAGCGTACGGCCTAACACATATGTCTGCTCCATCAACCGTCTGTCCGTCTGCAGACATGGCCGGCTCATTTCCACTTCGGCGCAATTTCGTCTTGATGATCGTCTTTACTTAGGCACTACCCTAAGTAAAGACGATCATCAAGACGAAATTGCGTCCATTTCAAAGACCATTTTACCTTTCTATCAGCTCTGGTCTCGCTGCTCACTGGTGTCAGTTACTCGCTGAAACTATAAAATGGAAATAATGAGCGGTGAAATTTCATTAGTTTCCATTACCGTGATTCCCTCACAGCAATTTTTATTTTCGCTGGCATTATAATATGATGGAAGCTCACATTATTTTCGAGTATAATAGACGCTGTTGGTGGCCATTGTTTAACTAATAATGAACACATAAATTGATACACATTGTGTGAATATTATACATTAATCATTATGGGGTATTGTAATAAATTTTGATACACCTTTTGTGTCAGAAGCATGTTGGGTGTTTAAGCGGATAATGTTCGTTTTCAAAGGTGTAAAAGATTTTGTTTCGCCATGGAACGGTTTTGTTAGTTATAAAGAAATGGATGACCTTGTTTTCTGCCTTATTATGTGTCTATCGAGCTTTTAAAAAAGATATTGGGAACGTTCTAATGAAGGTCAATACATTATCTTTTAAACAGGAGTTGATAATAGCTTTACAACTACTCTGTTCAAAGTGGCTATTAGTTTGGTGACTTTTGATAGTGTTTCCTGTTTAAAAAATTGGGTATTCTTTAGGTACCATGCAGATATATACACCTGTCAAAACTATTTATTTGATTGTTTCCCGAAGATAAAAAAAAAAACTTAAAACAATACTGTTGATTTGAGAACCTAAGAATTAGCTGTGTGTGTTGATAAGCAGACGGAACTGCAGGGTTGTCTAGTAATTCCGATAATACCCTTCAATTCTAAACAGACGAAGACGATGTGCTAATATTCTACCAGAATATTACGCAAAGTTTCAATCACTAAACCTGATCCCCACATCACTCTACGTCCTCGGCAGATCATAGAATAATGTTATTAGTGCGTGCTGCCTGACTCACTCAGGCGCGTATAGCGTACACTGCTCAGCGACTGAGCTGGCGCGCTCAATTTACCGCTCCGCTGTTTTTTCACCCCAACCCTTTAAAAAATAATTCAGAAGGTTCAGTTTCCTTTAAAGCGAGCTTTCTGTCTTTTGCGTTCTTCATGATTTCAGCTAAAAGCCGTGAACTGCAGGACATAGGCCTCCCATTGGCCGGTTCTGCGATTCTCGTACCCATGCCTGCTTAACAGGGTTGTACAAAATCTTGATATGGTGACCATAAAGTACGGTATGCTTATTTTTAAATCTTGTCTTAAGTTTTCA
This sequence comes from Lacanobia oleracea, assembly GCA_950371165.1. NCBI lineage: Eukaryota > Metazoa > Arthropoda > Insecta > Lepidoptera > Noctuidae > Lacanobia > Lacanobia oleracea. The sequence continues at coordinate 23,876,565 of OX493392.1, read as the reverse complement.
AAAAAGCTACAACAAATTGCGAAAACTGGTATTAGCAAATGCCTTAATTAATCAAAGTTTAAACTAGAACTTCTGCATCCCCTTATCTTCCATGTTTACCCGTCGGATATTTTCCGCGTCCACGAGCGACGAGCATTTCACACAGCGTTTACTGAATTAAATCCACCGTAGACTGTAGGTTTTTTTAGCAGCGTGACCCGAGTTTTATTGGTGTGTTGAAACATAGGATTTTGCAGTTGACATAGTGCGGGGGACAATACTACCGGAGTTTTTTTTTTTTTTACTATTGATAGGCACGCGCTTGACCACCACCTGATGGTAAGCGATGATGTGGTCGAAGATGTAGCACGCTTGCCTAGAAGTAACCTATTCACTCTTGACTTAAAGACTCCCAGGTTGTAGCTATCGGGAAACACAGACTCCGGCAGGGAATTCCACTCCTTAGCTGTACGCATTAAGAATGAGCTATTATAGTTTTTTGATTTGGTGAGGTTGTTACATACAATAATCCCAACGAGCATGTGGCAGCACACTGACATAAGAAAAGCAAGGCCTATGCTCAGAAGTGGCGAAGTCAGGCGATGATGATGATGATGATGATGATGATGATGATGATGATGATGATGATGATGATGATGATGATGATGATGATGATGATGATGATGATGATGATGATGATGATGAAGATGATGATGATGATGATGATGATGATGATGATGATGATGATGAAGATGATGATGATGATGATGATGATGATGATGATGATGAAGATGATGATGATGATGATGATGATGATGATGATGAAGATGATGATGATGATGATGATGATGATGATGATGATGATGATGATGATGATGATGATGATGATGATTATACAACATAACAGCACACTTGGGTTAGAATAGAATAGAATAAAATTTATTTGCATAAAAACGGTATAAAAGATGGTACAAAAATTGCATGCATGTTTTTGCTTAACATTATAAGCGTGCAAATATTTCTTACTTAGAAAGTCATTTAATTTTTTTGTTAAAAAGCTCTTTTATGTTATAAAAACTATTAGTGGATACAATTTACTTGAAATAAAATGCTTTATTATTTTTTATAGATTTTTACAGCTGCTATAATAAATACTTAACTTCTAAATATTGTGGTATTTAGAATTTTTAGGTCGCTCGGTATCTTATTAAATATCTCTATACACATATACAAACAGTTTTATTATATGTGGTTGGATAGTACCTTTTTTTTTTTTAAGGATGGGAAATCATCAAATGACTCCTCCCGCTCTGGGAAAGCAAGAGGGAGTGTCAGACTCTACTGACTAAAACCCATCCGTGTTCCTCCTGGTGCCCTTTGTGTTCCAAGGCTACGGCACCCCTTTCGAACAGATTCCGCAGCCCCAGCAGGCACCTGCCCTAGCGGGCCCCGTCATCCACGCTGACATCTCTTTGAGGCGCGCTGGGATTGCAGCGGATAGTACCTACCACCTAATTTCCGTCAGTAATGTTTACGCCCAATGGAATAGGGGCAAGCAAATTGCCATCAATCGGGCATCCGGAGTCCAAGCTGCTACCCAATAACACCTGAGACCACTAGACCAATAAGTACCAACCTCTACCAGTTGAAAGAGAGCTGCACCTAATTAGTTATTTATTTTTAATGTATACTCGTCAGTCCCCGACCGCCCCACATGTGTGGGGTATACAATTGTCCTTTAATTTGTGGGGCCTGACGGGTTAAATGACAGCGTGCAACGGTTTACAGAGAATATATCGGCAGGTCTAAAAAAAACGACTTCTGTAGAATCATATTAGGATCATAATATTTGATAATCATACAATCTGTCAAATTTCATTTTCATTTTTATCGCTAAAGCAGAGGTTCAAGATTGATTGGGAAAAATTAACAGTTTCGTGTAGTTTTATTTGGGGGCTGTTTCTACTAAAGTGGCCTTTTTAGACCCGCAGGGGACAACGCTCATACGCTGTGCGATGGTATCCCAGAGACAAAGCAGTTAAGGCGGAAACCCACCGCAGCGCATGGAGAGGCTACGGACGTGTGTAAGGCTTCGCCTTGCATGAAGATGTATGAGATTGTTTCAACTGCAATCCACGGACACGCTGATGATGATGTGATCCGACCGATTTCGGCCAAGGCGATTGTTTCAACTCCGCTGTAGTTGTCACTCGTGAGCTCGTTTGTGGCTTATGTAACCAACTATCTTTTTGAATCCGCGCACATTGCAGGTACGTGAGCACACCATCTATGAAATCACGGAAATGGTACGCATTAATTGACGTCATTGGCACACGCATGTGTTGCTCGAATATGGCGCTCACATAGCTCAACGCTGTCAACGCCATGCACGCTGTGCACGCGGTACACGCTATACACGAATATTAACTCACGACAATGGAAAAAAGCGCGCGCGTAGCCTCTCCGTGTCCCGCGGTGGGCCACGCTACAGTTGTACATGTGTGCGTGTAGCGTTTACTGCAGTGGAAACGTAGACCCACGTTGACCAACAAATAAACCCACGCAGCTTAAGGCTGCTCTCTCGAAAAAAACTTAAAAATAACGTGCAGATGAAGCAGTTTTTGGTAGGCATTTACTGAGAAATTACATTTGAAAAAAAATAGGTAGTAATCTACATGATATGATACGTAATTTGGTTTAGCTAGAATTTATGTATCACATAATAAAAAAAAAATCACCAAACCACCTCCAAATCGTTGAGATGAAACTTTACTCCTTCATTTTTTATCAAAAGAGTATACAAAATATATTTACTGCTTTGCAATACAAACGAAAATAATTTGGTTTCATTACTTTTTAAAAATATACTATTTTTATTATAAAAAATTAAAAACATGGGTAGCGGAGTGGCGCGAAAAGGTGTAATCAGCTCTGTTTGTATGCACAAGGTCATTGGCGTGTACACAAATCTTAAATGAGCCGCGTGACCGTGTATAGCGTGCACCGCGGTGGGTTCGCGCCTTTAAAGTCTATTTGTTCTCTGTCTACGGTAACAATAAGTACATTCACCTATCCATCTATCATTCATCAGTCGATTCGATTGTCAGGCTTGTGAGCGAAGTTTATCCTTTAGTCCAGGTAATGTCGTGCAAACAAGTTAATTTAATTCACTCCGAGGCGAAGCTTTAACTGATTTGGCGTCAGTTGCTAACGAGAACGTGAGAGGGTAGGATTGCTGTCTGGCAGTAGTTGAGTAATATACCTAAGCTAGGTATAGGAATGGTAGCAAAATATAGAGACCAATGGATGGATGGATGGCTTATTAAATACCACATTATTCTTGGTGATCGTATCACATATTGAAAGAAAGAAATGCATAATATAATATAAATAAACTCAATAATATAAAACCTACGACGTCCGCGACGGGCCGCGGCATGCCACTACGGGATAACTTAGCGCGCTCACCAATGCCGTGTCAAGAAATCCCTTTGAAATCCCTTTCGATGCCACGGAATCAATTTAAAACATTGGCATTTATGTCGTATTCCTTCTACATCAATTTGAATGCTCTTTGGTAAAAAATTGAAATTCTCTGCCGTCCCGGTTTGCGTAGGCTCTTATGGCGGAGATACCTGAGAGTAGCTGATTTTAAAATGAGAATAACGTCTAAACAGCTAGTCATATTTTTTTGGAAAAAAGAATAGGTACCTATGTTACATTTGACTATTTAATAATATGAAAATTTTGAGTTTTATTCGTTGAACACAGTGAAATTAATTTGTATGGTTACGTCTAACACGGACATAAAAACAACAATCGGACCAAAACCGCCGGGCGTGTTTAATGGAATTTACATTATCTCAAAGATTCGGAGGAGCTCGTGGCTAGATAATAACAGCCACACGGGTCGATCTTCAAGGTTAAGCAACGCTTGCCAAGGTTGGTCTGTGGACATAGCGAGTTTCCTTCGTGCCTCGGAAAGCACGTTAAGCCGTTGGTCCCGGCTGTCATTTGTAGATCTTTGGCAGTCGTTACGGATAGTCAGAAGCCAGTTAATCTGACTCCAGTCTTGCCATGAAGTACCGTGTTACCCAGTTACTGGGTTGCGGAGGTCTGGTAGGCAGCCGCTCCGCGTATAATACTGGTATTCAGCTAAATCCGGTTTGACTGGAAGCCAGCCCCAATATAGTTGGGAAAAGGCTAGGCGGATGACATTATCTCAAAGACAATTTAATGATCTACATTTTGATATACGGGTATTTACCTTTGAATAATCAGGTAAGTACAAAAAGCTACTGAATTTTGGGTAGCGTGTTTGTTCCCTCAAGGTCGCTGGCGGTATGTCGTCGCCTTTATTTTACCACTGCAAACGATTCTCAAACGTGCACAAGAACAAGCCCAAAATTTCCGTAAACAGCAACAAAACGCTGGACCACAAAACAGCGTCATTAGTACCAACTTAATTAAAATTAAAACCGGAGAAATAAAAATCTAATTATCCAGCCAGAATGTTTAGCTATAAACATGGGGTCGAAACCTCTAATCGTTCTGCGGTCGGACCGGGTATCATTACCCGGCCGTCCGGGTAATGAGAACCGGTAATGACTGGCCGTATGTAGTTTATCTTTGTGTTTGATTTTAAACCGGGTTTGGTTCGGGTATTTATTTTGTCTAACCGGTAATTGCTGCGTGTGTGTAAGCTTGCCCCGTGGGTGAGTAAATGTGTGTATTGTGGGTAGTTTAATTAAGTTCTGTAAGGGGGAACTAATGAGTTATTAATGTTAATTAGAGAGACAAAGTGTTTACTTAGCATTGTTATGAACATGTTTGCTTTTAATAGTTTTAGATGAATTAACCGACTTCTAAAAAAGGAGGAGGTTCTCAATTCGGTTGGTATTTTTTTATGTATGTACACCGATTACTCCGAGGTTTCTCATCCGAGTTCTTTAATGATTTTTTAGTTTAATGCAGCATATACCTACTTGCCATTAGGTACCGTAAAAATTTAATTCAGCTTACATCAGTAGTTTTTATTTTATAAGCAAAATTCCTCTTTTCAATTTCTGCGTAGATGATGACGTTGTCTAAGTATCACCACTATTAAAGTGAAAAACAGAAAACTCGAAGTCGGTTGTATTTTTGTGAAAAAGTAAAAAAAAACAGTTTTAGTTAAAGCCTCCTTTTAAGAGCTAATTTTACTTGTTTTGTTAACAAAGTTCGCATTCGTTTCTCAGTCGCAATATGTCTAAAACAGATCAGAACTACCTACCTACTAAATTTTGACAGATTGAATGCGAACAATTCGAAAATGCAAACGACTGAGATGCGAATGCGAGGATTGCTTAGTAATTTTTGCCCTCTGATGACAAGTACGAAAATCCAATATGATTTTCTTTTCTTAGCTTTCACACTTCTCAGTTCACTGCGCCAATAAGGTTCATTTCAACAACGTTGCCAGACAGATGCTGTCTGACGCTGGTCTTCCAATGACCCTTGAAAAACAAAATAGCAGTTATTCATTTACAACAATGATTATATCTTTCAATTCGCAAACACATAGCAACACACACTCGTCCATTAACCGACCGAAAATCCCCAAAAACGTAATGATCAAATTAAGTTAATTAGCGATCGTTAACAGACTCTCCCGCGTTTGTCCTAATGGTGTAAATGAAACTGTATTTAGTTCCGTACTGAACTGTCTGTTAATGTGGTCGTTAACTAGTGTATTTCGCTTTTTAGGGTTCCGTACCCAAAGTGTAACCATCGGAACCCTATTACTAAGCCTTCACTGCCCGTCCGTCCGTCCTACCGTCTGTCAACGGGCTGTATCTTAAGAACCGTAATAGGTAGACAGTTGAAATTTTCACAGTGTGTATTTCTATTGCCGCTATAACAAAAAATAATAAAAATAATTTAGTTAAAAATGAAAGAAGTTTTTTTTCGGTTTATGTTACGGAATCCTTCGTGTGAGATTCCGACTCGCACGCACTTTGCCGGGTTTTTTACCATCCTCTTCTTTGCGTCGTTTCCCAAATGCTGAGGTCATAATCACATAAAGATTCCTAAATTCTCTCTGTCAAGAGCAACTAAAGGTTGCCTGTAAAAGATCGCTTTCAGTGATAACGCCACCCATTTTTACACTCGACCATTTTAAGCGGATATTTTAAACTAGCTTTTGCCCGCGACTTCGAGCGCGCATATCCCGTTTTTTCCGTTTCCTTAAGAATTTCGGGTCGTCCTCTCTCAGTGATCCCCTACGCGTGTAGAGAAGCTACATGGTAGCATGTAGCTTCTCTACACGCTTCTTTATTTCAGCTTCCTACGACCAGTAGTTTCGGCTGTGCGTTGTTTGTCAGTTACTCAGTAACGCAAGAATTTTATATACTGGGATTTGTATTGTTATGGTGACGTACCACAACCACACAACACCATCGCGACAAAAGGTAGTCAAGCTGTGGTTACGAGTGAATAGTGTCGCTGCGGCTTCTTACGGTTGCATTGTGGTACCTACAAAATGTGGATGTATTTGCGATGTGGCCGGCCGCTAGTTCGCTGTGTTGCTAGTGGTTGCGTAGTAGTTGCGACGTGGCTGCGATGTGGTTGGTATCACACACGCGGGCGAAAATGGCGGCAAAATGTGGTCCGTCTGAATTTTATTATTAATTTTCATACAAATTAGCGCCCGCCCACGTGTTGTGGTTTGGTTGTGTTGTGGTACACGTGAAGAAAGCTTCAAGGCGCAAAACCCACCACGGTGCACGCTGTACACGGGCATGCGGCGCATTTTAGCTGCGTGGGTTCATTTGTTTGACAACGTGGGTCTACGTTTCCACTAGTACACACTACACACGCTACGTTCCACAAGCCATATCTCAAAACTGTGCTCCGATACCGTTTTGACATAGTCGGGGGTTAATATTCGTGTAAAGCGTGTACCGCGTGCACAGCGTGAAAGGCGTTGACAGAGTTGAGCTATGTGAGCGCCATATTTGAGCAAGCCACGCGTGTACCAATGACGTCAATTGATGCGTAGCGTGTCCGCTGGCCGCAGTGGACACGATCACATATATTTTCTTGCAAAGCGAAGATTAATACACGTGCGTAGCCTCTCCGTGCGCCGCGGTGGGTTTCCGCTTTCGTCATCTGCCTAGCCTTTTCCCAACTATTTTGGGGTCGGCTTCCAGTCAAACCGGATTCAGCTGAATACCAGTGTTTTACGTGGAGCGGCTGCCTACCAGACCTCCACAACCCATTAACTGGATAACACGGTTTTTCTTGGCAAGACTGGAGTCAGATTTACTGACTTCTGACAATCCTTAACGACTGCCAAAGATCTACAGATGACAGCCGGGACCAACGGCTTAACGTGCTTTCCGAGGCACGGAGGAAACTCGGTATGTTAAAATGGTCACCCATCCACAGACCAACCTTGGCAAGCGTTGCTTAACCTTTAAGATAGACCCGTGCGGCTGTTAAAGGGTAGGTATTTTTATTCATAGCTACGTGCCAAAATACAAAAAACAAAACACGACCTCACACAGTCTTTCACCAATTAAATTATCTCTCTGAATATCTACACTAAAATAAGTCCATATCACTTAATGTTTCATCAGACAAACCTGAAAGCTGTCACGTTGTCACTCTTTATAAGAATTAGCATCACGTTTTCTCAGAAATCTCTAAGTCAGTGTCTAAAGAGCTTTCTGTCGGCATTATAGCTAGCTCATATTTCTTCAAGGTGGTGCAAGGGACAAGCGCTGGTTAAACAGCCACCAATACTGATTTTGAGGAGTCGGTTGTGTTTGAGCAACCGACTCCACAATATAGAAATATAGAAGAGGAAGACATAGCTAGAGGTTTCCGGCCTACAACGTTATCACTGAGTAGGCCTTTTTTCTGCTGGCGTAATCCAATACTTCGTTTGACTCTATAACGACACGTGCACACAGTTTAGTTGCGGAATTTGTTCCAAATAGTTATCGCGGCTCTGGAACGCAAATAGTATTTGGCGGAATACTGGTGGGTTTAGTCAGTAAGAGTCTGATACTCTTTACTGCTCCGTCAAAAGCGGCAAGAGTTATTTGATGATTTCCCATTGGTACAAAAAACGGACGGCTTTGCTATCTATTTGACGGCCTCAAGATCGGTGACTAATTTCATCCAGCTGTTATCAGCCTCCATGTGATACCACGTAGCCCAAGAGCCATTTTATCTCACCTTTTGTTTGGCGATTACATAATAATTATAGATTTATTAAGCTGTAGATTTAATCCACACACAAAACTGTTTTTTTTTTATGTTCTCAACGAAAGATCATGCTTTGCCTCCGCAGCTGTGAGGCACTCAATGTTATTGTTTTAAAATTAATTGTATCTATTTGTGCCGAATAAACATGTTTTCTTTCTATTTTTCTATTCACTGTCCTCTCGCAAGAATGCGTCTCGTCCTCTGCAAGTACTGCCACTTCAGTAGGGAGTGTCAGACTCTTACTGACTAAAACCCATCTGTGGTCCTCCTAGTGCCCTTTGCGTTCCAGAGCCGCGACCACTCTTTCGAATTCTACAACCCAGGCAGGCACTGGCCCTAGAGGACCCCATCTACTAGCCACCTAAATGACAACCAGTTTTATTAATTTCACCATAAAAATCAAAATTTACCAAAAAAATCGCTGGTCTCCTACTCCTTAGGCCACTACTATGACAGCAAACACATAATATCAGTTCGAGCAACAGACTGGCGTGATCACGTAATGCAGCTTAAAACGGTACGTGGCCTGATTCGAACCTGCGCTTACAGTTTAGCTGTCCCGCCTTGGTTCTAGGCTCCCTAGTGTGCTTTGGCTTCCTCTGTGTGCTTTGGCTAGGAAAAATAATGTTTTTAACTCTTTTCGCTAGTGAAAAGTAGGTATACTGGCCAGATTTTTTTTTGTACTTCGTGATTCCTTTTATTTTTCAGTTTGAAAATTGGAAAAATAGATTAACGTTTTGAAATCATACTTGTAATTAACGTATGCCTTGTGAATGTCAGAAACTATAGAACTGCCAACTGCTTCGATTAATTTTAGTATCTTTATCAGTAACTAGTTTTTGCCCACGGCTTCGTACGCGCATATCCCATTTTCTTCCGTTCCCGCAGGAATTTCGAGAATTCCTCTCTTGATGCACCTCTACACTCCCCAAAGAACCTAATTGCCAAATTTCAGCTCTCTGCGACCCGTAGTTTGGGCTGTGCGTTGCAGTCTGTCATCAGGGGGGCTACTCCGTAGTTTCGGGCTTAGTTGCGGGCGGGCGTATTCTGCTCCGTATCGCTTAACCACTAAGAATGAAAGAAAACACGACTTGACAGTTACTGTTAAATCGTCCTGTCATTCACTCTTAGTTCGGGTTCAGGACTAATCGTAAGTCTGTAGGTAATACGGAGTAGAATACGCCCGCAACTAAGCCCGAAACTACGGATTTCGGGCTTAGAGAGTAGTACAGCTGATTTTTTTTATACATACTAGCTGACCTAAAACAATAATAGCCTACGACCTATTCTCAGACCTACCAAATATACACAAAAAAAATCACAGGAGGACACGAGATTTTATATATTAGAAGTAGATATTGATAACGACCAAGACCATTGTCGTGCACTCGTAATTTTTTGTAAGTGAGCTTTGTTTGATGTACAATACAGTATTATCCATCTACCTTCAATTATAGCATGTCACCTTTTGAGGTCCTTAGCCCAAGCATACACACACTCGCGTCTTTTTCCTCACGGGCAGAAACTAGAGCATGCCACCTGCTGCGATACAATAATTATAGGCCTAATAATTAATTAATAATATCGATCCATGATATGTAACGGCTAGTTTACATTGTGCGAGCTACTGACTAGACCGTAGACAGTTATTGACCGTCTACTCGTATGCCAATAGCTTGGCTCGCCTTAGCTGTCTACACGGTGATAGTGGTTCCCCCAGTCTCTTGCGAGGCACAGCATACAAAAAATACAGCTTCTGCTCGCAACAGCCTGACTGACACTGGCAAGCTACTGTCGAACACGTCCGAACGATGCAAGTGATGGTCGAGCTGCTGCCATGTGAATTCAGTAAGCTAAAACATAAAATTGTAAAAGGGAGTGCGCGGGCTCAGAGCGGGGTGGGGGGCGGGTCCCTTGCCGCCATTTTTTTGAGATAACGTAGTACCACATCTAACGCGACAGACAGCCTGCGCTTCCTTCCTTAAAAAGTTTTGCTGTCCAAATAGTTTGCTCAAAACACGTTGGTTTCCATCAATCCACATCCTTAACAGTGCTCGAATTACTGTAAGGCGAGCCGGTAGTGAAAACAAAAAAAAAAAATTGAAATAACTCAGATGTGAGCTACTATCCAACTCGCACGAGGCAGCAACTCGTAAGATACGTCCATAATGTGCGAGTTACTACACTTCAGCTACTCGGCTACTAACTCGCACGCTCAGTAAGTGGTCTACCCAAATAACCAAGCAACCTGTTAAAGAACAAAACCACTGACACCCTTCATGTACAAGCCCCATTACGAAGCCCCCTCCCCTCATAAAAACACACCACTTACATTCTAAATCTTCGCTAATATTTTATGAAACAAGTTGAATAATAAACCGCTGGTAAACCCGTTCGTACGTGTGCTTGGCTGCCCGCCAGTACCCGTAATAGTGGCCTGTAAGGGGTTATGACAACGCTGCATCGTTTTTCAAAGGCTGGTGCAACGGTAAATGTCTTTTAAATATACCTGGAGGAATTGTGCCGGGTCTTGCGAGTTTGGTTTGCATTATTCAGGAGAGGAGGGTTTTAGATGTGTAACTTCTTAGGTCTTTTATTCTATGGATAGCGAGCTTCTTATTTTTTAATTATGCGCAAATTTGGACTTAAGAATTTCTGAATGAAAAATATAATAACACTACTGCTCTCATCTTTGGGAAGGTTTTTTTTTATTTATTTTTTTATGATGACAGAGACAAAGTTTACGATGGAACGAGCTTACCCAGAAGGAGCCTGTTCACTCTAACTTTGAAGAGATTAGACACAACAACCGTTCAAGCGGAGGATCCTCCCTTTACAATGGATGTTTGCGGGACTTTACTCTCTGTTCCACATAAAAAAGAACTTTGCAGGTTTGATTGACATGAGTTCTTCATGCCGCTTAGTCTATGCCTAGAGCACTTGCGTAGGACGTACATAGGTTCTTCATTTAGGAGGCTATCGCAATGAATACTGTTTACCAAGCGTTAAGAAAATGCTCTCCATTGCTTCTACATACAAATTAACATACTACATCAAATTTACGAGGGTCATAACCGTTACTTTCATTAGTCCCACACTCCCACCGTTGTTTCAATACCCAAGTACCTAATATCTATATTTTCTCATACACTGAACTTGGAATGGGTCAATTTGCCAAGTAAAACCTTACATTTACAGCAGAACACCTCGGCGTAAAGACATTAAGCAATATTTATTGCGAAACACCCTTAAAATGTCGGATATAATTCAAATTTTACAGACTATTTAGCAGAAATATTGTTTTCATAACAACGTTTCTGTAATTAAGACCATAGCGTGTTATTAAAATTGATAATTTTGTCTGTATCAAAATGTATTTTTGTTTGTTGAAACTGAAATTCTTTATCTCAAATATGTATGAATTGATTACAGTAGCCGATTACAGGATGCGACAGCATAAACATCGACATTCACCGGTACAAGGCGGACATTCGACCCACACGTACAAAACGTTTTGGGAACACATTCATAGTGCATACAGCTAAGGAGTGGAATTCCCTGCCGGAGTCTGTGTTTCCTGTAGTGTGATGTATGGTCAAGAGTGAATAGGTTACTTCTAGGCAAGCGTGCTCCATCTTCGACCACATCATCGCTTACGATCAGGCGAGATAGTGGTCAGATCTCAGATACATGCTAAAAATAGTGATGAGATGTTGTTATAGCGGCATACAAATTTTCACAGTGAGCATATTTATGCACATTTCAACAGTGTTCCTATTGCAGTTCATGAGATAGAGACAGCCCGCTGGCAGATACAGAGACGGACGGACAGCGGAGGCCTAGTAATAGGGATACGTTGCCCTTCGGGTGTGGAACCCTACAAAGCCTTGTATTTTCTGTCGTTTTGCAGCATTGTTATGGTTATCTTTGAAGACATTTTGAAGCGTGCTCTCCACTACTTCAGAGGTACTAGAGAGTTTAAAGTGCGCATCAAATCGCACACCCATTTCTGGACATAGGCTGAGGCGACGTGGCGACGCTAGGGCTCACCCCACATCGGCCTGTCCTGTGTTCCTTGAATCCAGTGGACTCCCGTAGCCACCATAGTGTCAATTCTACTAATTTCTAAGCAACATTCGCTTTCAAACATTGCTTGAAAACCGGCCAAGTGCGAGTCGAATTCGCAGACGAATGGTTCCGTACCATAAACCTTTATTTTTATTATTTGTTGTTATAGCAGCATTAGAAATACACAATTAGTGATAATTACATTAGAAATCTATTAAATCCGTCAGTTGGAGTATTGAGAAATAATGGACACATATTTATTGTTCATCAAATGGGGGTTTGACATAACCGCCACGCTTGGCAGGCGCGTGGCGATCGCAGTGTATGGAGTTGCGTTTTACAGAGAACGCTTCTGCCCATTCTCTGGCGAGTCCCGTAGTCGCCTTTTAAGACACCCACGGGAGGTAATGGGATGGTATTATTACTTTACGGCACCATACGGCACCAGCCAATATCATACGATAAAAAAAAACCAAAGAAGAAATCAGTAAATATTTTATTTAAGAGCAAAACAACGGGTGTAAGCAGGTCTGCCATAAAAATATATTTTCATCTCCGCTAATGAAAGAAATGCCTATTAAAACAACAAATAGAGTGCTCTTAGAAAAAAAAGTAATTAAACAACCTTTTATATTATGCTCGAACCATTAAACGTTTTGCGGCCGCCGCTATACTTTGTAGATGAAAAATGTAGAAGGTTCTGTAATAAATTGCAAATTTGTAATTATATTTTTGCTCTGAATGTGGAGCTGGGAGAAAAAGTTTATTCTTCAAGGTACGTTTTATGTAATAACTCAATTTATTCAGACAGCTTGGATGTTTAATTATTACTAGACCACTGTTGAGCACAGCCTCCCTCCATTCCTTTCAATGCTCACGGTGTTTCCAATTCGCAACGAAGACATCCAGGTCGTGACGCACGTGGTATGTTGTATATGTTGGTAGGCAGGTGTATATGTTGTGAATGCTAAATATAATTCTAAAGCTCTAATATACTATAACTAATATAAATAAAATATACTATAACAGTACTAATGCTTAATCAATGATACACCGCTTGAGGGAAACAAACGTACCTAATTGAAATACTATTTCATAAATGAAACAACGTTTGCTTGGCAGGAAAATTAGACGATTTAGGTAAGATAGGCACAGGCATCTTCTGAGGAGCTCGTGGCTAGATAATAACAGCCGCACGGATCGATCTTAAAGGTTAAGCAACGCTTGCAAGGTTGGTCTGTGGATGGGTGACCATCTTAACATAGCGAGTTTCTTCCGTGCCTCGGAAAGCACTTTAAGCAGTTGGTCCCGGCTGTCAATTGTAGATCTTTGGCAGTCGTAACAGATATTCAGAAGCCAGTTAATCTGACTTCAGTCTTGCCAAGAAGTACCGTGTTACCCAGTTACCGGGTTGTGGAGGTCTGGTAGGTAGCCGCTCCGCGTAAAATACTGGTATTCAGCGAAATCCGGTTTGACTGGAAGCCGACCCCAATATAGTTGGGAAAAAGCTAGGCGGATGAGGCACAGGCATCTTCTGGGCACGCTCGCTCCATCATAACCCTCATCTATCGCTTTCCATCAGGCGTGATTGTGGTCAAGAGTAAGCCCATTCCTAAATTAAAAAAAAAGATCGGTCCAAAAATTAGAATCCTAAAAACATTACATGCTTAGGTACTTATTACTTACTAGCGTTCACCCGCGACTTCGTACGCGCATATCCTCGTTCCCGTAGGAATTTTGGGAAATCCTCTCTTATTGCTCCCCTACGGAGTGCAGGGAATCTTCATGTCAAATTTCAGCTTTCTACGACCGACCAGTAGTTCCGGCCGTGGTTAGTCTGTCAGTCACTCAACCAGTCAGTAACGGAAGAATTTTATATATTAGTATTAGTACATCGAATGTGGCAGTGAGCAGTGAGCAGGGCACATTACAATAGATAGTTGGTGTGGTCAAAAAGTTCTGGAGTGGCGACAGCGGGCCAGAAGCAGCGTTGACAGGGTTCTCACAACGTGGACCGATGACTGGTGCGAGGCTCACACGGCCGGCCGATGTAGCGATACTTGAGGGATGCCAATGTCCAGCAGTGTACAGCTGTAATGACGCCGATAATAATAAAATCGACATTTAACTGAACCGTATCTATTTGGCGCAGCCGTTGGGCACATAATTAATCTCTTTGAATGTAGTCGATATTCTTGTTTTCTTTCATTTTCTTCTTTTCGAGTCGATGGTTAGCGCCTCAGATTTCTTGGGCCTAGTAGGTTACGTTAATTGAAGCATTGGCGTCATTCATTAAAATCCCCAAAGTACAGGTGTTTTATTTAATGCTTTTTTTGTCCTTCTACTAATTCTTGAAAGTGTATTTGTCTTGGCGAAAAACGTCATGTACTGCATCAACTGTAGGTACCTACCATTGCGCTTCACTTCAACACTTGCACCTCACTCACTCGCTTCTCCCATAAACTTGCGTCCTGCATCTCAAATAATGAGATGGGACTCTCACACGTTTTCCAGTTATCCCATTAAAAAGTGCACATAGTTCATCTCTACGCATGTATCCTCTGCTGATATTTGCATACGCTTCATGTGCTGCGTCAACTATAGGTACGTAGTATTCCGCTTCATTTTAACACTTGCACCTCATTCACTCGCTTCTTCCATAAACTTGTGGCTCGTAACTCACTAACGCGACTCTCAGACGCTTTCTAGTTATTCCATTAAATAGTGCACATAGTTCATCTCTACGCATGTATCCTCCCTGATATTGGATCAACTTGGATATCTGTGGCTTGCTTTATGTATAGAGTTCATTCAATTGAAATAGTTCGTAGGTAGTTGGGAGCGCAGTTTGTATTTTGGTATGTCTTAGCAAACATGGCTTAGCTTTGAAGGTCCGTTTAGTTAGATGGAAACTGTAGTAAAACTAGTTGACCCGCGTAACTTCGTCTGCTCCGCTCCTATTGGTCTTAGCGTGGTGATATATAGCCTTAAGAATTTTTCAAATCGGACCAGTAGTTCCTGAGATTAGCGCGTTCAAGCAAACAGACAAACAAATTCTCAGCTTCATATAATACTATAGAAGTATAGATGAGCCTATGATGTGCTCACTACAGGAACTTTGTGTTTCTCTCTGTAGGAGAGCTTGGACTGTAATACCAGACATACTGCAGGGCACCATCCGCACTTGGTCGGTATCCCGCCTAGTCGCACTCAGCGCTTCTCCCCCAAATTTATTATGCACACAGCCTAAGCGTGGAAATCTGATTAAATGTGAAAGCAACTGTGCCTGTTTGTTACCTCTTAACGTCTTAACGGCTGATCGAATTTGGATAAAACTTGGCTCATGGGTAGATCATGTTCTGGGATATAGGACATAATACTTCAGTCAGGAGTATATCCTCTCCTCTTAGTGGGTCTTTCGGTCAGCGAGTCAAGAAGTTCGCTTTTAGAGGGATGCGGAACAGAGAGTAAAGTCCCACACACCTCAATTGAAAGGGAGGATCATCCAACCAGGCGGCTGTTTTGCCTGGCGGGCTACTGCCCGATAGTTGATATTCGGGCAATCGGGCTGATGTATATGTTCAAATCGCACGGTAAAATCTGCTTGCGCGATACAGGATTTCGACGAAATAGTTCACTGCTAGTAGGATAGACGGCGTCGCGGTTCTTTTTGTTGCGACGTAGATTTGCTCCGTTGGTTTTTTCTTGTGGCGGCATTGATGCCGCTACACGCTGACCTACAATTCAGGGGAAAAACAATGTTAAAATAAGCAATAGACGTTGCTATCTTTGTAATGCAAACACACTCGTGTCTGTTTTACTTGTCATTTTATCTTGTTATGAGGGTATCAGGGATCTCCCGCGTCCGATAAGAAATAAACGTTCGAAACAATCTTACAATGTTATTATTCTAAGTATACAATGAATGATTCAGTTTCAAGCATTATGTGTATAATAAAGGAAGAAACATCAAAGAAACTAGACTCTGTTTTTCATGTCATTACTCAACAAATTCGCTGTTATTTGTAAATGTAAATGAGGATAATGTCTTGAAGATAGTTTTGAGTACGAATGGTGGATGACTATGATAGTACAAGCAGACCAATGAAACGATGGAATGAATGTGTCAAAGATGATAATTATGGCTAGGCTACATCGATCACTAATAAAGAACTAGATACACAATCAGCGGCAAAATATGTCCTCACCGAATGAGCACCCATTGGACATTTGGTGCGCTTTTCATTTAGTAGCATTCGAACGCTCCAACGGTAAACATGCCTCAGTGCTCGTTTAAAAATTGCAAAAATCACACATCTAGGACGTTAAAAAAAGGATGGTGTTTCATATTTTCGGTAAGTATTAATATTATCATTAAATAATTGTTATCACTGTATTGTAAATGCTGATATTTTGTCAATAAATCATATAAGATCATTTTTTAAATTAAGGTGTTTTAAACAGCAGGAGTTACAAAGCATATCAATTGTAAAGACTCTTACTAAACGTATTAATTATACTATCGCATGCCCACTTAAATTGTTCGGGTTATGCGCGTTGATTCTGTTCCATTTGTTGGAGACGAATTCGAACTTTAAGACATGCGTGTAAGGTTGAATATGTTTTGATATATATTGACAGTGGGTATCGGTCGTAAAAATGTATTGCTTTTTGTACAATGGTTTATGAAATAACCTTTAAGCATTTCGCTTAAGGTTGAACTTACATTAATGTATGTTTATTTCAGCATTACCTAGACACAATTTGGTGACAGTTTTAAGAGAACTTTTACTTGGGATTGTGTATCTAGTTCTTTATTAGTGATCGATGTATGCTAAATTAAAATAATCGCAAAAGGCTAACTAGTAACCCATCCTTAACTAAAATGCTATTCTGCTAAAAGCTAAAACAAACAAACAAAATAAAGTCATGATCATAAATATGTGACAATTTCACAAACGTCGATGCTGCTTCCAGGAAATAATTTTTGAACATAGCATTTTCCTATGTGACCCAATTTCTGATGCCACGTATAAGTATCGTTATCAGTTTTAGCAGCCAGCATAAGTTGCATTTATTTACTTTGAACGGTATTTAACTGAAATATGTATCAAAATATGTATTTTTTTTAAGTGAAAACTTCTTTAGCGGAGTTGTGCACTTTTTATGATGTGTAAAAAATGTTAAACTCGCGTCAGGGCACGTGACCCTGATCGAAAATTCGTAAGACGGTCACGTGTCCTGCAAACTTCTTTAGCGGCGTTGTGCACTTTTTTTGTGATGTTTATAAAATGTTAAATTCGCGTCAGGACACGTGACCTGATCGAAAATTCTTAAGACAGAGGGAGAGAAGCACGTATTCAAGTTTTCACTTCTGCCGGCACTCCCGGAGTGCAACCCGTTGTTTTTTTTTTAAATAATCTAGAAACATACAGCAACCATTTTTACAACAAAATGGAATATTCTTGTCGCCGTCACACGGAGAGCAATCTGTCCATTCCGTGGAGCGAACGAGAAATAATGTCATTTTTTAAAACAAAAGCTTTTCCTTTAAGAAAAGTGTAGTGTGTAGCTGTCGTGTCTAGGCGCTAAGTGCATATTAGAGCTGTTCATACGAACATTACGCTGCGTCTTTTTTTATTTTGCGGCAGGAATACATTGTTTTGGCTTTTGGAGCTATGGCAAGTTATAGAGGCTAGGCATTATTGTAGGAGCTCGTGGTTAACAAATGCTCGCAGTTAAGTAACGATCGCCAAGGTCGCTCTGTGGATTGGAGAAAATCCATAAGGCACCAAGACTTCGAAACATTTGGTGGTTTGACGTGCGCCGCATTCAGTGTTTTGCTGTTGTAAAATTTTGGGCATTTTGCTTTGTTGTTTCATTTTCAAGTATATTATTGCGGTTTTAGTGAAAACTTGTCATATCTGCACACTTTTTTGCCGAAATACACATGGTTTCGCCTATTATTTTTGTAGACCTTTGAGAATTTAGGGTCACCCCCAATCTTATTAACGTATGGTAACTCAGAAACTGGGCTGTGAACGTCATAGGGATCCCTACACGTAAATTATCGCCAGTGTTCAGCTTTATCTGATTGGATTAGCAGATGATGATGATGTAGTATTCCATTCCCATTACCCATCCCTCTGATGCTAATATACCACTTCAGATATCTACCTTACGGCGAGCGTTGGGTGGTTCGCTGTCCGATCAGAACCAGACCCGGGTCGAACGGCGCGTCGTGTTCTACGCGCGCCTCAAAGATATGTCAGCATAGGAGAAGGGGTCCGCTAGGGTCAGTGCCTGCCAGGGTTGTGGAATTTGTTCGAAAGAGTCACCGCGGCCACAGAATGCAAAGGGCACTAGGAGGAACACGGATAGGTTTTAGTCAGGAAGAGTCTGACACTCCCTTCTGCTTCGCCTAGAGCGGGAGGCGGGATGATTTCTCATTCATAAAAAAAGACATCTACCATTTCAATCTGTTTATTCAAAAAATCTCAGAAATATATGTTGTTGCTCGTGTGTGTGTGACAGGCGCTTTTTCTAATCGTAGACTAACACATTCTATTGTAATGAGGCGCTTTTGTGATTGAGTGTTACAATTGAATTGTTTTCATTTGTATTTAAATCATGCCATTGATATTTTAATATAATTATGTTTTCATTGTGACTTGTTGAATAGAGAGACAGACATTCTCTATCTACCTAATTGTATATGTGAGTATATTTTCCTTGTAGTCTCAAAGTGTCTTATGCGATAAACATCGGAAGACGTGATAAATCATGTTTCCTATAATTATTTATTAGAATCTGTTCTATTCTAGATTACTACGCGTGATAAGTCACTCTCTGAATAAAACTCACGTAAAATAAACCGGCCCAGTGCGAATCGGACTCTCATAAGAAGGGTTCCGTATCCTAACCTAAAAAACACATTTCTTGTGTGGCAGTCCTTTAATTTTTAAATACACAGTCTATGAAAATTTCTACCTATAGGTAGTTGATTTTTTTTCTTGAGATACACCCCGCTGACAGACAGACAGACGGGCGGATGGACTGACGAACGGACCGCAGGCTCAGTAATAGGGCTCCGTTCCACGTCCGTCCGTACGATACCCTAAAAATGACATCATCGTATAAGACGCAGCGTTTCATAACAGTTCGTGTGAAGAGGCTTCACCGTCGCCGCGGTCTCCCGTGACTACTGCAACGTCTTTGAGAAACAGATGTAACGTCGCGCAGCAGATTTCTATTGTTTTATTTGTATTTTCACATTTTACTACTGCTGGGATGATTCTAGATGGGATTGGAGGAGGATGTCCAAAGGTCTGAGAAAAATTGGTTCATAAAGTCATGTTATGGTTTGTTCGACTGATTTCGCTGAAATAAAAAGCTTTTGAATTCAGCAAATTCCAATCGTTCAATGGTAAAACACGACACAGTTGGTATGGTGCCTTATCTTCGCTGTAGAATGATAACCTCGTATGTCAGACCCAGAGATCCAAACTTCACAGGAAACGGTAAAATTGGTTCATTTCGTCAATGTTTAAATCATTGTTATGTACTTTTGTCTCATGTTTTGAATTATAAAAATGACTTACATTGGGTTCACGGTTTTGCCGTATTAGAAAGTATGTGGTTTTCATTCGGTTTCTAGAGTAACACAAAAATAACTTTTTTTGACAAACGATTCATTCTACAGCGACGTTATGCGGGTCATACACGTTCAAATAATTTGATCAAACAGGCTAGGTATACAATTTTCCTACAGATATTCATGTTTTGATAAAACTGTTTGAACCAGCCTGTTTGATCAAATTACTTGAACGTATATGGCCTGCATTAGGGCCTGCAGGTTTATTATCCGTAATTCAATCATTGCCAAAAATTTGTGGGACCACTGCAATGATACCGCGTTTGAATTCGCTGCTAGAGGCGCTAGTGTAGTGTGAGGTTTTAAATGTCTTTCACTGTTGGTTGGCTATTGACCCGAGTTTATTTGTTTCTGGTGAGGTACAAAACGGTAACCCTCATTTAACAAAACTAAGCGAATATTTTTGACTATTGGTTGAGATGTCTACAGATTAAAAAAAACTCGCCTTTAGTTGTTTATTTTAAAAGGTTTCATTATAATTAAATGATAAGAAATAAAATCGACTAGAAATATCTGTATTATCACAAAGCGCATTAATACTACGTATTTTTTTCTTAACAATAAATACTCTACGTATTGAATACACCAGTAGATGTTCTAAAAAACGTAAAATGACATTGAGATCGCGTCTAGGATACAAAGAACATCTAATAAGCATATTAAGCATTTTTATGTACATTCCTTACAAGCCGGAAATAACCGAGACTCGTAGTTAAAAAAAGAAAAAATGGTGACTATGATCAACTCTAGTACCAGCAAATATCTAGCAAGTCAAAAAAATTAGTTAACTAAAATCGATGCCTTCAGTTGAAAAGTAATACACTCCGGTCGCGTTACCAGGGTTCCAAAAACCAGCAATAGTTCTATCGTTCAGAGAACACATCCCACCTTTGAAGTGCTTGTACTTATCACATTTGTACGCCTTGTACCCTTCGGGATGCGCCACAGACGCTGTCCACATCGTCACACAAGTCTTGTGGTTACACTTGGCAGAAAATGAGGAATCAATAATTCCTGGGATCAAGGAAGTTCCACATTTTGGCTGTGACTCGCCTTTGTTCACGAAGAAATCGACATCACCCAACACGCTTGTAGTACCCAGTCCACCGGCATTGCAGTGGTATACTTCCACATACTCCGCAACGCCAGACCTAATCTGTTCTTGAATCAAGCTGTTAGAGAAGCAAGGTCCTGCAGGATCCAGAGCTGTTATCCTTGAGATTTTCTCGCCGGTAACTTCGAAGTATTTCTCGCCAACATGTCCCAACATTTGACTGCCCAAGCTGTGACCAATGCAGTGGATGTTTTTGGGTGAGATTCCGCCTTCGCGAAGACCAACCAACATTTGGGCCAACTGCTTTCCGATGTAGTAGACGTATTTGACGGATCGTTCGTAGCTCTTCTTCTTGCCTTGTCTGTCGTTGGTGTAGGCAGAATGATCTATGATGATGAGGTAGCTGTTAGGGAAGTTACCAAATGCCTGCCGTACTCGTTCTTCTGTATTCTTGTTTATATGTGATTTGAAGCCGCCTACAAACATGAAGAACTTCTTGACTTTGTCGAGGTTCTTGATGGCCAGTATTCCTTGTGCGGCTTCGTTGATGGGGAATGTTTCAAGGATGCCATTTTGGAAGTCGTAGAAGTACACGTCGACCCCACTGACGTCTAGGTCCATGTCTCTGCTGTGTTCGCCTGTAATGATAGGACCAATTTCAGAAGCTTGTCAAATGAACTATGTGTTTACCCTTGCTTTTGGTTTTCCCGTAGGCGGTCATAAGGTCGCGGACACGAACTCAGCGGCGCGCGCGGCCTAAGGGGTGCTTACTGAGATGTCAATCAAAAGAGAACTACGGAAGAAGAAGAGAAGGCATGTTTATTTAATAGATAACATTATAAATATGAGTACAAAGGAACAGCTTATTTCTGACGAAACTGCATGTTCTGCCGAGAACGATGGTCGCGGATCATCAAAACAACTATGTACATTGTATATCAGGTTTTTTAGGTTTTTCTTTATCATCATGTGTATTTGTCTGTTTTAATGAAGACACGAAAAATAGTACGAAATTAAAAATTTAGTTCGAGGACGATTTTTGTGTTTATTTTAACCGTTCAAAAATACAAACTGACAGT
Source organism: Lacanobia oleracea (assembly GCA_950371165.1). Taxonomy (NCBI): domain Eukaryota; kingdom Metazoa; phylum Arthropoda; class Insecta; order Lepidoptera; family Noctuidae; genus Lacanobia; species Lacanobia oleracea. The sequence goes on along the minus strand of OX493392.1, from coordinate 23,854,478 downwards.
ATGCGGGCTTTAAAAATAGGGTTAGACAAACTAGGTTTTGGTTTCGTTTCACACTGTTATTATTTTTGGTAGATAACATAACATTGCGCCTGTAGTCTCCGACTGGGTCAGCAGATGTGTACCTATAGTAAGTAATTGTTCCAGAATTTCACCAGACATGTTTAAGTTTTTTTTATTGCAGATGTAGGCAACTCAGCTGCCAATCTAAAATGAAACTATACTGGCCACATCTGCCGCATATCGCAACAGAACTGGGCAAAAGTTGTCACTGATTGGGTTCCGAGCAACAGAAACCGGCGACGCGGTAGGCCCAAGAACATATGGCATGACGAGCCCCTTCCGGAAGGACTGGCTAGGTGTGGCAAAGAACAGAGAATAGTGGAAGAAAGGACGGGGGCCTTTACCCTGCAGTGGAACACTACAGGCTCATAATAAAAAAAACAAAATAGAATAGAATACTCTTTATTATGTACACATTTATAAGTTACAGAAAAGATAGATGAAGAAAACATTACATAGGGTGACACAATGGGCGGCCTTATCGCTAAAAGCGACCTTTTCAGGACAACCTTTGGATGGATTTCAAAGATAACGGAAAGACAGTACTGCAGGTAGTCTTAGGTGTACGATTTATATAAATAAATACATAACAGATAAATATATACAATTATAATTATGTAACAAATAAATAAAAAGCATAGGAACCGAGTGAAAACGATCAAAAAGAAAGGTAGTGATTTTTGACCATTGTTTTAAAAATGGACAAATATTGAAAATTGATTGATGAAATAATGCTGGCGTTTCAACTCAATCTGACGGAAAGAAAGTGATTGCGTGGTCGACGATCGGTCAAGCTTGCTTAGGAGAAACCTATTCATGAGTGACTTAAAGACCCGCAAGTTGTAGCTATTTAAAGGGTGTGAGCTCATGGCCATTGGACTCAAATGGAAAAATTCTTTCGGCTTCTAACACACATTTTTTATCACTAGTTAAGAAAATCTTGGTAGATGGGGTTTAATAGGGCCAGTGCCTGCTAGAGTTGTGGAATTTGATTGAAAGAGTTACCGCAGCCCTGGAACGCAAAGGGCATTAGGAGGAACACGGATGGGTTTTAGTCAGTAAGAGTCTGACACTTTCTGCTCCGCCCAGAGCGGGAGGAGTGATTTGATGTTTTCGTATCATTAAAAAACACCGGCCAAATGCGAATTGGACTCGCACACGTAGGGTCCCGTACCATAAATCTTAATTTTTGTTGTTATAGCGGCACAATCTGGGAAAATTTCATTTGTCTATCTATAACGGTTCTTGAGATGCCCGCTGACAGACAGACGGACGGACAGCGGGGGCTTAGTAATAGGGTTCCGTTGGTCACCCTTCAGGTACGGAACCCTAAAAAAGGTTTAATCACCACTGGACGGTCATCAAATGAGTGCTCTACGTAAATAGGATAGTGAATAATAATAATTTATTATGTAAGGAATTTCCTTGTTGGAATTCTCAAACTGGGATTCCCTGTGTGATTTGAATCCAACTCCTTTGTTACGTTTACAATCATTGCTATCCATACTATGGTAGGCGCCAGAGAAATGTGCAATAACGGTCATTAACCCACATACATTTATTGACTTTGTTAATATCTGAAACAGAAATACAGACATGAAGCTGTCTCAACTCGACTTCTATCGTGTCCTTTAGTAATGAAAAACTGTTCTTAATTTAATGTTCGGGTAGGGGTAGGTATCTACGAAGGAATATCAGGGAAAGGTCAACGAAGCCGCTGAAAGTATCTAGTACGTATTATATATATTTTGGTTTGATTATATTTATAGTATCGTTAATCAAATCTTATCTAGTAAAAGTAAACAAACGAACTCAGTGTAACATTTTACATTCACGTGATGTAACTACAAAATACAAACATTACAGTTTAAAACAGCTGTTTAATTTATTATAGCATGCCAATACATTAATTGTTTTTAAAACCAGTCACAACATACGTGTCTATAAAATATCATAATTACTTTATTGTCATAATACCGAATACCGCTTCGGTAATCGGTTTTTATGTATTTATTTTAGAGCCGAGCCGTCACGAGACGAACAATACAATATTCAACGCTAACTTTCTAAATAAAAACAAAGGATTTAAATACTCACATTTAACCATTCTTAAAGCGATGTTCAACGGTCCATATCTCTCTAAAGACGCACTTGTAAAACCAAAATATGATAAAAATAAATAAAAAATCCACATATTCATCGTGTCCCGCCTATTTTAAAACACAACACGTAAACACAGAATATTATTATCACAGTGTGTGTTAACGTTCCGCGATGACAATGACACTAGAACTGGATGTGGCACGAACTCATATACAAATGTAAGAAAATATTGTAGTGAATAGTATATATTGTTACTTTGTCAGTAAAATTTGTTAGTCGCTCCGTCTTATCTGTTATGGTGACTTAAAAACACTGAGTTATTTTAATTGTTTTTTCCTTAAGTTGGGTAAGTTTGTTTACGTAAATAATGACGGTTCTTGCGTAGCGATAGTAGGCGCGTCACCAAAAAGGCTTTCAGTGACGTATTGACATTTGGAGTGAAGTGGCATTGATTTTTTAATGGCTGTAAAGTGGAGTGCCAGACGCATGGGCTTTGTTTCAAAATGACCCTTGTCTATTAGACAAACAATTTAAAACAACGACAAATCTTCAAACGTGTACAGAGTCTCCTCCTTTTTTAAGTCGGTGAAAATGTAGGTTAATCGATATTTTACACTTTACAAACTTGTTGTTGAGTAAGTATTCAAAGGAAAGAAAAATACCGGTCAAGAGCGAGTCGGACTAGCATAAACCGTTAAAAACATTTCGTTTCTTTTTTTTTACTTATTGGTTGTTATAGCAGTAATAAGTAAGGAATAAATTACACTATGAAAGTTCTCTAATAGAAAAATAAAAAAAGGTTAAAAATTTGAAGAATATTTTTGAATTCGTTTATTCAATACGTTCACTACGAGTAGTTTAAAAAGCCATGTAAATAATTAATTTTCAGCTGACAGTAATAAATAAGTATGTTACACAATCATCTGCCTAGCCTTTTCCCAACTATATTTGGGCCAGCTTCCAGCCAAGCCGGATTTAGCTGGACACCAGTATTTTATGAGCAGCGGCTGCCTACCAGACCTCCACAACCCATTAACTGGGTAACACGGTATTTCATGGCAAGACTGGAGTCAGATTTACTGGCTTTTGACTATCCGTAACGACTGCCAAAGATCTACCAACGGCTTAACGTGCTTTCCGAGGCTCGGAAAAAAACTCGGTATGTTAAGATGGTCACCCATCTACAGACTAACTTTGGCAAGCGTTGCTTGACCTCTAAGGTCGAACCGTGCGGCTGTTATTATTTAGCCACGAGCTCCTCAAGTATTCGCAATTCTTTCTTTGCATTAATTAATATTTATAGCGTCTAGTCTTTCATGCCTTTGCACTTGTAATATAAAAGTAGGTATTGTAATTTCATAATGAAAATATTTGAATAATATCAAATAATGTAAATATTTTATAAAGCCTTTCAAATACTAACCACATTGTTAGATTTTAAACAATCGTTCATTGTAGGCTTCTTTATTGTGGTGAGAGAAAAGGAGACAGCTGTCATTGTAATCCCAACTCTATTCTACTTCCTCATAAATATTTGGCACACACATAGTTTATAACCAGGATAACACATATATAATATATTTTATCCGGATCTTAAAACCAAGCAGACGAAGTCCCGGACAGAGGCTATGTTTATATAATAAAAATATAAAAACTTTTTACAAAAAAAACAACCGTGTTTTTGAGTGCAGTGGTGGCCCGGTGGAAATGACTGCGACTTACGAGTTGTAGGTCATAGGTTCAAAGCCAGACATTTGCTTTACTTTGTGTAAATTATTTTATCAGCACTGTTCTCAAAGCGGTGAGGGAAAACATCGTGAGGAAACTGGCATATTCTAGAACCAAAAAATCGAAGACATGTGACATCTATCAACCCGCACTGGATCCGTGTGGTGGATTATAGCCCACTCCCACTCGAAAGAGAGGAGGCCTGTGTCCCAGCAGTGGGAACAATATAGGCTGATTATGTATGTTATGTATGTATGTGTCGTTGGTAGTTTCTTCGTATTTTGACACTGGCTTCCGAAATTAAAGTTATCAGTTACTTTGTATTTGTGTTCTTTTTATTTGGAAGTCGGTTGTATTTTTTTGTAAAAAGTATTTTATTTTTCACTTTTTAGTGGTACCGCATACATAACAACACCATTGGAAATTGCAGGAAAGTAAAATACACAATTTCGTTTATTTGGATGACAAAAAACTGTCAACCAAGTAAACGAATTCCAGCTATTTTGATTTAAAATCTAAACTTCCAAACTGATTTTGATAAAATTTCTATGGGGCTAATCGGGAAGTATATCCTTCAGATAAAACAGGAATTTTTCAAATCGATTCATAAATGACGAAGTAATGAGGTAACAAACATTAAAAATACAACCGAATTGAGAACTTCCTCCTTTTTCGAAATCGGTTAAAAATGGGTTAGTAATCTCTAAAAGTAATTATCCGATAAGAACGTTCAGTCACTGATGGAAGGCACACTTTTGCTGAGTGTCACAGGCGCCGTCCACAGATATAGATAGACTATCTATATCTGTGGCGCCGTCCAATACAAAACAGCTGACGCGATCTTTAACCGACTTTAAAAAAGGAGAAGGTTCTCAATTGGTCGGTTTTTTTTTTAGTTTGGCAAACCTAAACGTGTTGATTGCGCAGAAAGAGTTTTTACGGAACAAAGGATCGTATCCATCGTATGTTCGCGGGATGATCCTTATGTATTAGAACGACTCCATAGGTTTTTCATAGTCTCAAAAATGCACGGTTTCTATGAGATGGGCTACGAGAAGGAAGCCGTGGGAAATAGCTAGTATAAAATAACAACGTCAATAATATCCAACAGCAACAAACTTTGACAAGTCGTCAATTATTGGTTCAAAACATTTGAGTTGTTCAAAAGTAGTAACTAAAATATGACGTCATCAAAATAATAAAGGCGAACACCATCCAGGTGAACCCTTCTTAGTTCTACGGTCGTCTGATTCTCGAGCGAATCACAGCTATTTACGTTCAAACGTCGACCAATCGCTGATAAGTCCTTATCTCAGCTAACAAGCTGTAATGTCTATATAAATTGCGACGGAGACAAATGACCTAGACAGTGAACTACTCGAGAACTAGTGAAAGGAAATTCTTGCTTTTATACGGAATTGTCTATGCAGGAACTCTGATGTCACTCAATGGAAGTGTACCTTTAGTCCTCACGCCACCGATGCAGTGACGCGAAGACTTTGGCCTCCAGGTTCCAGGTCGGAGATCCGGCCAGTACGCAAGCCGCCTCGTAGGAGATCGTGCGATAACCCCTGATGACTCTGACGGCCATCACCCTCTGCAGCTTCAGCAGAACAGTGATGGTGACGGCCGTCAGGTCAGCCACCCACATCGGGGCCCCATACAGGGCTATCGATCGCACGATCCCCACGTACAACCGCCCGTGGGCGGTGCTCGGGTCCTCAGATTGGGAAGCAGCGTTGGGCTCCGTCTCCTCTGCTGACAGCTCGGCATCTTCCTTCGTTAGCATTTACTGCTTCGCAGAAGGAGGTGACCGTTTCCCAGACCTCCTCGCTCCGGACCATGGCCTGAATCAGGGTCGGACGCGAAAGGCCACCGCGCCGATCTACTCGACACGACACGACACTCAAGCAGGGCAGACTCCCATTGTATGTTCCACCGTGTAATGTACCTAAGATCGTCAGCTTGCCAATGACTGCTACATATTAACTGGCCAAAGATATTTATTAAAATAATTATTATGGGTTACTAAAAATCCCAGCCAGCACCTTGATTTCGCTACTCCATTTTTTATTACAATCTTAAGCAAGTTGAAGGAAATAACTAATCATTGCACCCGATACATGATAAAATTAATCACAAACTTGGAGTTTGGGCATTTTGTAAAAGTCCTACGGTACGGTCGGACGGTAAAGTCGACGGATTATTTCTGAGCATAAAGTTCGATTCTGTAAATTAATTCGTGCATTTATAAATAAATTTTGTATTTGGCCATCGCAAAGAACGGGTTAGGTTCATGATAAGTTGGTACCCATTCTTCCTGTTTTGTTAATTAATGAATAAATGCATTGGTATGTGAAATAACTTATCCAGCCTAATTATTAATTGAATGGCGTCAACACGAAGTACCGCGAAGTTAAATAGTTGTATAAGGGTTTTAAAATCAATTGCTTTAGTTTTGCAAATAATTATATTTGTAGGTGTTTTTTTACTGGGACAAGCCCGCCTCACATTCCCAACCATTGCAACTTCTTAAAGCCAGAATCAACAGTGGCGACCACCAGAAAAACGCCGAGCCAATGAAACCCGATGAGTCCCGGAGAAACGATTCAAACTGTTTTGGTTCCCGCAACAAAATTAATTAGAAAAGTACAGCGGAGGAGTATGAAAAATATATATATATAATTTCCACTTCCCTCTGTATCAAGCAGGAGACAGAATAGAACTAGGCCAATAGGCACCAACGGACATAATTGTACAACTGAGTTAAGCCCAGTTGCCAAGCACCACGGATTATATATTAACACTAAAACAAATGGGTCCTAAATTGTAAGCTACTTTTGATTCCAGTAATAGATTCAGACTCATATAGTAATATAAGTTGGACATCCCACCCACACGCAAAAAACGTTTTGGGAACATAAATTGTGCGTACAGCTAAGGAGTAGAATTCCTTGCCGGAGTCTGTTTCCTGATAGCTACAACCTGGGAGTTTTTAAATCAAGAGTGAATAGGTTACTTCTAGGCAAGCGTGCTCCATCTTCGACCGCATCATCGCTTACCATCAGGTGAGATAGTGTTCAACCGTGTGCCCGTCAATAGTAAAAATTCAACTGTCTACCTATTACGGTTCTCGAAATACAGTCCGCTGACATACAGACGGTCGGACGGACAGCGGAGGCGTAGTAATAGGGTTCCGTTAGTAACCCTTTGGGTACGGAACCCTAAAAATGAAAATATTACTTATTATCATGGCGCATGACATTGTTTTAAACATCCAGGAGCTAAAGCGTCCGAGCGTGTTCCAAGGACGGCGCAGAATGAAACGGCAACATTGTTTTGATACATACACTAATACATTATTTATTTTTATTGTGTCTACCTATTTTGAGGAGCTCGAATCTAGATAATAACAGCCGCACGGGTTGATCTTCAAGGTTAAGCAACGCTTAACGTAAGATGGTCACCCATTCACATACCAACCTTGGCGGTTGGTATGTGAATGGGTGACCATCTTAACATACCGAGTTTCCTCCGTGACTCGGATTTGTAGATCTTTGGCAGTCGTTACGGATAGTAAGAAGCCAGTAAATCTGATTCCAGTCTTGCCATGAAGTACCGTGTTACCCAGTTAATGAGTTGTGGAGGTCTGGTAGGCAGCCGCTCCTCGTAAAATACTGGTATTCAGCTAAACCTGGCTTAACTGGAAGCCGACCCCAATATAGTTGGGAAAAGCCTAGGCAGATGATTGTGTCTACCTATTTTGTTTACGAATAATTAAATAAAAATATAAAGAAACAAAACCAAAACACCGACTTTATTAATAGTTTCATAGAGTTATGCGGAACAGGGTGCAGTCCTGCAGTCTTCTATAGAAAAAGGAGGATCCTCGGACCGAACAGTTGTTGTGTCCGGTGGGCAACTGTCTGATATTTTAAATTCTGACTGTTTTATATGTTCAAATCGCACGGAAAACTCCGAAACCGCGATGCTTCGTAGTTATTATTTCGTTACTTTTTGTATTTGTTTAGATTTCGCTATGTTAGCTGTTTATTGTTTTGGTTCGATGTTGCTTCAGTTTATTATTACGTACGTAAGTTTATTATTACGTACGTAAGTGTGGATGGTTATAAAGGTAGAGAAAAGGCTAAGGAAACTATTGATTTAAGCTCCGCCACTTATACCTTTAGGTTCATTAGAACTAGCGTCAAACAGCATCTGTCTGCCATTACTGCTGAAAACGATACTTATTCTTTTTAGGGTTCCCAAAGGGTAACCAACGGAACCTTATTAGTAAGCCTGCGTTGTCCGTCCTCGCCGTTCGTCTTTCTGTCAGCGGGCAGTATCTCAAGAATAATAATAGGTAGACTGTTGAAATTTTCACAGACTATGTATTTCTGTTGCAGCTAAAACAACAAATAATAAAAATTAAAGTAAGGTACGGAACCCTTCGTGTGCGAGTTCGACTCGCACTCGCTTTCTTTGAGATGGGTTTGTTCTCGACTCTAGTCTAGGTCAGAGGTGACAGTGACAAAGTTGACGATGGAGTGAGCAACCCAAAATAAACCTGTCAGTTGTGTATTATGTCGTGTTTCATACAGAACTAGTCTTTCTGGACTATTCAGTTGACTTCAATTTGGCGTCATTTTCCTTGCCAGTAACTACATCAATATCGGTACCCTATTTTGTAACATTTTCGTGTCTCGACAGCGGAATCCGAGGTGAGTATCAAATTACGTCAAACGTAAGACCTTTATGTTGTGTGCAATAAAGCTCACTTTGTGAGGTTTGTCACTCAGGTGAAGCTATCGAAATGGTTACTTACAGAATAGACTATCAGTACGTCCATCTGTTTAAATTAAACAAACATACATAACAAGGCCAGAAATATCACTAACACTAATTAATCGTAAAAAAAATCCCGTTTTTTTCAGACAGTCAAATAGATATCTGTGCTTCTAAACTAATATTATAATGAGCCCCATACTAAAAAAAATCGTGATTGAGTTACAGAAGTCCATATGTGTACCAAATTTCAACAGAATCGTTCCTGTGGATCCGGACAAAACTGGCAGACAGACAGACAGACACCCGGTGATCCTATAACAGTTTCGTTTTTTGTTCGGAACCCTAAAAATTTGAGAACCTTAAGAAAATTACAATAATATAACCCTAAGCATTAGCAGCAAAATTTTGCCTTTAAAGTTAATCATTTGGCGTGCTCTGAGAAAACTATTCATGATACATTCAAATAATGTACAACATGATGTAAGTACTCATTATTGTCTATAAAAAATTCTGCGGGGAATATACAGCCACACAGATGTAGTCACATAACTGTGTTGTTCACAGTTTGTGTTTTGTAAATTAGGGAATATACAGCCACACAGATGTAGTCACATAACTGTGTTGTTCACAGTTTGTGTTTTGTAAATTAGGGAATATACAGCCACACAGATGTAGTCATATAACTGTGTTGTTCACAGTTTGTGTTTTGTAAATTAGGGAATATACAGCCACACAGATGTAGTCACATAACTGTGTTGTTCACAGTTTGTGTTTTGTAAATTAGGGAATATACAGCCACACAGATGTAGTCACATAACTGTGTTGTTCACAGTTTGTGTTTTGTAAATTAGGGAATATACAGCCACACAGATGTAGTCACATAACTGTGTTGTTCACAGTTTGTGTTTTGTAAATTAGGGAATATACAGCCACACAGATGTAGTCACATAACTGTGTTGTTCACAGTTTGTGTTTTGTAAATTAGGGAATATACAGCCACACAGATGTAGTCACATAACTGTGTTGTTCACAGTTTGTGTTTTGTAAATTAGGGAATATACAGCCACACAGATGTAGTCACATAACTGTGTTGTTCACAGTTTGTGTTTTGTAAATTAGGGAATATACAGCCACACAGATGTAGTCACATAACTGTGTTGTTCACAGTTTGTGTTTTGTAAATTAGGGAATATACAGCCACACAGATGTAGTCACATAACTGTGTTGTTCACAGTTTGTGTTTTGTAAATTAGGGAATATACAGCCACACAGATGTAGTCACATAACTGTGTTGTTCACAGTTTGTGTTTTGTAAATTAGGGAATATACAGCCACACAGATGTAGTCACATAACTGTGTTGTTCACAGTTTGTGTTTTGTAAATTAGGGAATATACAGCCACACAGATGTAGTCACATAACTGTGTTGTTCACAGTTTGTGTTTTGTAAATTAGGGAATATACAGCCACACAGATGTAGTCACATAACTGTGTTGTTCACAGTTTGTGTTTTGTAAATTAGGGAATATACAGCCACACAGATGTAGTCACATAACTGTGTTGTTCACAGTTTGTGTTTTGTAAATTAGGGAATATACAGCCACACAGATGTAGTCACATAACTGTGTTGTTCACAGTTTGTGTTTTGTAAATTAGGGAATATACAGCCACACAGATGTAGTCACATAACTGTGTTGTTCACAGTTTGTGTTTTGTAAATTAGGGAATATACAGCCACACAGATTAGTGATGGGTCGTTGAAGGTTTTTCCGTCAACGAAACGTTAACGTTGAATTGCGTTTGTCAACTAGTTGATCAACTAGTTAATTTCGTCAACAAGTTAACGTGTTACGAACGTCAACTTGCATGAACGATAAACGGCTTTAACGCTTTTATTAACGTATGCTGTTGTAATGTTAATTTACGAACAATTTGATGCAGTTTACCTAATGAAAGATTTATAAGAAATCTTTTCTTTGCATATATTACGAGTACTACTAGCTTTCCCACTATCATCTTTCTCAAAATGAAAGATGATAGATACAATTTACGTACGTTGAAAATAACAAAACGTTGGGTTCATTTTCTCGTTTCGTCGAACGAGTTGAATTCATAAACGTCGTTGTCTCGTAACTCGTTGACGAATTCAACGAGTTGATTTGTACATGGTCAACGTTAATCCCGTTGAAGAGACATCAACGTTGATTCAACTAGTTCGTTGATTCAACGCCCATCACTAACACAGATGTAGTCACATAACTGTGTTGTTCACAGTTTGTGTTTTGTAAATTCCCATCGTGTTGTTATAGTGTCTCATTGATTCAATCATTCTTGTTGTTTGTCTTCATTTAATTTTATTTATTTCATTATGATTTTCCCTTTAAGGTATGATGTATTGACGTAAATCATTTGATTTCCTAATACAAGTAGTTTGGGCTGTGCGTTCAAATGTCAGTCAGTCAGTTTCCCTTTAATAAAATTAGGGTTAGCTGTAGCACTATAATGTTATAAGTACCACCAAGCAATATTATATTAATCGTAGATCTTCGATGTGCTTCGTTGAGTTGGTTTTAACATAACAACGTTCTATCCCAGGCGGATGAGAGCTCTTCACGAGACGAGGCCATCACTACAAGGGTGGGTAGTGATGTGCGCGACTATTGTCGATGGTACAGCAAAAGATATTTTTTGAACCTTCACAACCTATTAGGCAATGCAACTTTGGAAGGCAACGGGGGTGACTCCCATCGCCTTTCACAGTTCTTTGAAATATTCTGTAAGAAAAAGTCAGACAGACTCTTTAATTAGTTTAGTTTATTTATTCAATTCGGACAACAATAAAGTCCATTTTTATCCGACTTTCAAAAAAGGAGGAGGTTCTCAATTCGGTTGTATTTATTTTTTCTTATTTGTTCCCTCGTAACTCCATCATTTATGAACCGATTTGAAAGATTCTAGTTTCATCTGAAAGGGTATACCTCTCGATTGGTCTCATTGTAACTAAGTCAGGATCTGATGATGGGATCCCATGAAAATCGAGGGCAACCCTCAAATTTAATAGACATATTTTTCATTAACTTTGTAACAGAATTCAGATATTTGTGCCTGGTAATCATCATCTCATGTTGCTGAGCTGATGATGGAAGGTATACGTTAGGATCAGATGATGAGATCTCATGATATGTTTGTTCAGCAATATTTTCGCCAATTGTCAACCGATTTGGATGATTTTTTTTTGTTTAGAAGAGTATTTTCAATTTGGTGAAGATCTGACGAACGAGGAGAAGAACGAGGTAGGCAACGGACGGAACTCTTCAATAAATGATAGCAAATAGATCGGGATTGCTGAAATTGCATGTTTTTTTACGGTACGGTATGGTACGCTGTTAATGGGTACCACTAAAAAGTGAAAAATAAAAAACGTTTTTACAAAAAATTCAACCGACTTCCAGAAACAAAACACTACAAGGTGCAAAATAACTTCGGAAGAAAGAAAAGAACTTTAATTTCGGAAGTCGGTGTTTTTGGTTACTTTTTCGTTTTTTGCCACTGACTTCCGAAATTAAAGTTCTTTTCTTTCTTCCGAAGTTATTTTGTACCTTGTAGTGTTTAGTTTCTGGAAGTCGGTTGTATTTTTGTAAAAAAGTTTTTTGTTAGTAAAATATCTTATAACCACGCAGTAAACAAGAAGGATAAAAAATACGACAAAGTAGGTGCCTGAGGCAGGATGTGCAGAGAACGATAAAGTAAGAATAAGTTACCTGACCATTCTTCCCACATAGTGCCTCAAAATAGGAGAGTAAGGACTCTCCACCACTGTCTTCAGGATGCTATTGTCACTGTTCCACGGTCTACGCATCAGTGATGCGACTTTTTTGCGAATCACTGCATGGAAGTCGATAGTTCGGTGCTGACTAAATACATATCTCCGATGTGCTACAGAAACTGGTCAGTTTCAACAGCATACTGAAAACATTATTGTATTGGACGTGCAAGACATCTAGCGATCTTTTGGTGAAGTTGACCCGTAGAACCCCTGCGTACAGACCTTTGCAAAACGTTATGACTTGGTCCGCACAACGAGAGAATCTACGGGCCAACATGTTACCTCAGACGGTCAGTGCCCTTCGTTCCCCTTCAATGTCTAAAAATAAATACCTTGAGCTTTATCAAGTCATCCTGCAGCGTATTAGGCAAGCAGGTACTGCGTCGATCTGAAACAACGTCTAACGCGGGCTTTGATTAATCACCCTTTTTTTTAAGGATGGAAAATCATCAAATGACTCCTGCCGCTCTGGGCGGAGCAGAAGGGAGTGTCAGACACTTACTGACTAAAACTGACCCGTGTTCCTCTTAATGCCCTTTGCGTTCCAGGGCCGCTGTGACTCTTTCGAACAAATTAAATGCAACACGGTTTGCCATCCTTGAACTTCGTTTGAAATTACTTTTCTCACTAGATTACCTTTCTTTAAACATTTGTATTCACGAATACTATGCGTGGAACAATTTATTTGAAAACGCTTTGTCGCACTGTAGCGCTGCATTGGTCGATTTAAGTTTTACGATATATCGGCTCTTTGAAGATACATTCTCACCTACCCATACCACACTACAATCTAAGGTTTGATATTTAGAATGTCAATAAATGTATGTAGGTCAATGACCTTAGTTTTTTAAGGATGGGATATCATCAAATGACTCCTCCCGCTCTGGGTGAAGCAGGAGGGAGTGTCAGACTCTTAGATACTGGCTAAAACCCATCCATGTTCCTCCTAGTGCCCTTTGCGTTCCAGGGCTACGGTACTTGTCCTAGCGGGCCCCGTCTTCGGTGCTGACATCTCTTTGAGGCGCGCGGGGATCGCAGCGCGCCGCCGACCCGGGCCTGGTTTTGATCAGACGGCGAGCCACCCAATGCTCGCCGTCCGCAGGCCCGCGCCTACGACGGCTGGGAATCGTCCTGCCACTCACGACTCCTGGGGCGTCTTCTTCTATAATTTTTAATTAATAATTATATTAACAAAATTTTTGTGTACCATACTGTAAAACATTTATTTGAAAAGAGTAACAATGGAGTTAATTGTCCGACTTCTCCATAAGAATCTACCCTTCCAAATGGACAGTAGAGTTACTATATTATTTTAAATGTAAATGATGACGTTCAAAAGTGGCCTAATTGAAATAAGCGTTTTGTCTTTTAACTTTTGCACCGTTATTGCACGGGTATCCGACATGTACTAGGTATCAAGTATCGATATTCGTCGCACCACCCCATCCCTAACGGTAAAATGATGAGCATCACATCGTTGTGATCGCCGCGTCTCGTTGGCTTGCTTCCAAAACGTGTGAGCTAAACAAGCAATGGAAGAGTAATTCGTGAGTGCAAGGATCTTCAGCGAAGTTTTAATGAGCTTATCATTGAGGAGCTCGTGGCTAGATAATGACAGCTGCACGGGTCGATCTTCAAGGTTAAGCAACGCTTGCCAAGGTCTGTGGATCGGTGACCATCTTAATATACCGAGTTTCCTCCGTGCCTCGGAAAGCACGTTAAGCCGTTGGTCCTGGCTGTCATTTGTAGATCTTTGGCAGTCGTTACGGATAGTTAGAAGCCAGTTAATCTGACTCCAGTCTTGCATAGAAATACTGTGTTACCCGGTTAATGGGTTGTGTAGTTTTGGCAGCCGCTCCACGTAAAATACCGGTATTCAGTTAAATAGGGTTTGACTAGAAGCCGACCCCAATATAGTTGGGAAAAGCCTAGGCAGTTCATTGGCGCTCAAGTTTTGTCGTCAAACATGATTACGATACTATTCGTTACCTGCCTTTCAATGTTTTTAATGATTTTAAGGAGCTGCAAAGATGAAAGGATTGTGTGACAGGTTATAAAATGTGTGACAGAATAAATATAAAACCTTTTAAGGGGTCATTGTAATCACTATGAATTTTTTTTATATAGGACAAACCCACAAATCGCGAATAACTCGCCTCTTCATTTTTTTTATTTGTTGATATAACGACAATAGAAATATGTATGTGAAAATTTCAATTATCTATCTATTACGGTATTTGAGATACAGCCCGCTGACAGACAGACAGACGGACGGACGGACAGCAGAGGCTTAGTTATAGGGTTCCGTTCCGGGTTCAACACAGTAAGTAGTACTTAAAAAGACTTCGTAACATATCATAATTGTAATTTCGTTTAATTCAGCTCTGCTGCTTCTTTTGCATGGTATGGGTAGTAAGGTTTAACGACCCTACACACCATTGTGAGAGTTCCTAAAGCGCCTCAAGGGCCTCTGACATGGTTAATTTGACGACCGCCATTTAGCGGCCGGGACCAGCGGCTTATACGTGCCTGCCGAAGCACGGAATCATTTTTTATCAGAAATAGGTAAAGATCCTGTGAAGTTAAAAAAAAATATTTTATCAGACAATCAGGTGATTCAAGCCTGCAATGTCCTAGCCAAACTGGAAACAACTTTACAAAGTGTGCTTCCCGTGGAAATCGAACCCAAGACCACCGGGTCATAAGCAAACGCCTAAACCACTCGACCACGGAGGCAGCTATGCAGTATGAAAGGGTCTTAATGTCCAGTTAGAGTAATTAAAATGAAAAGTCTATCAAATGCTATTTGAATTTCATTTGTTTTTCGTTGCCAATTCGGATAAAGAGGCATGCATATCGGGTGGTTTACGTCAAGGTATTTAGTTTGTATGGAAATAAAAAAAAAAATAGAATTGATAAATTAAAAATGCTTATTTCTGAACATCCGGTCAAAGTTTATGTATATCGTCCGGAACACGGTGTATAACTGACTGCGAGGCAGAGCTAGCGCGCTCGCAATAGGGAATATGCATGAAAAACATATTTATCATCTATACAGTTTATCTAAAAATATACAAAAATACAATACTAACAGTGAAAATAGAACCAAAATAACTCGAAAAACAAACGAGATATAATTATTTTAAACAAGTATATTTGTCCCTCTCGCGAAAATGCTGTTTTCTATGGCAACTATATAGACGTCTTGGACGATGACGTCAAAGTTTACATCGGACTTCTCTTTCTAATTGTAATCTTTGAAGCTTTATAACTTCATCGCTGATGAAGGTATTTAAGAAATAATTTCATGATTATCTACTAGGGCTAATAAATATGTCATTTAGCAAATAAAAAAATCACATGCATATGCATCCCTATTGATTGCGTCGCAATGGGAGACCCACGTTTTTCATTATGACAAATGCTGTATCGCACGCAACAGAAGGATTTAATCAACGCATTGCGTATTTATTAATTTGCTTCTTGTATCTGTAGTTGCGAAGATGCGCGGCTCTGCGACATCACGTAGGAGCCCTTTGATTTGCGTCACTGTAGGATAAGTGTCTGACGATCTTGTAGTGACGTAAAGTGTTTTGAGTCGCATTTTTTTGGGATTTAGCTGAATTTAATTTTTTTTTAAGTATGGGAAGTAATCAAATGAGTCTTTCTGTTTTGGGTGGAGCTGAACGCAGTGACAGACTCTTACTAACTAAAACCCATCCGTGTTCCTCCTAATGCCCTTTGTGTTCCAGGGCCGCGGTGACACTTTCGAATAACTACCGCACCCCTGGATCCAGCTTGAAGTCCGTGATCGAACTTTCAAGATTTTCACAAAGCTTTGTGAAATTCTTATGAGCGCTTTCACAATTTTTCTTGAATTTGAGCGTTTGATTCGAGTTTTGACTTCTGATTATGCTTTAGATATAGCACAAAAAAAAAACAAAAATACGCCTAAGAAAGTTTGATAGTTGATCTTGGGAGTGTTCTAAATATATATATCAATTTGTTCACGTACATCAGTAAATTTCTTGTCTCCGCAAAGGGTGTTTCATAAAATTACGCTTTTGGGAATCTTTTGATGCTTTGGTACACCGAAGATATAATAATTTAATCAATTTTAAAACTGTCCATGATACAACTGTACCTTCTACTTTGGAATGATCAAATCAATTTGTTACGTATCATGCACTAATAAACCAAAAATAATTTTGTAAAACTGAGAATTATTGACAATTTTCCGTACGAAACTATATTTTTTATCTATGAAAGTATAATCCAAATTCAAATAAAAATTATTTAATAATTAAGGAGGTATTGTTATAAATGCATGAAAAAAAAATTGGTCTATTTAAAAGTAAACTCATATTTTTAAGCAATTTTTGTATACAGCCCCACAATCACTATAAATCTCGGGAAACGCGGTTTGTAGCTTTAGTCCGGGGCAAGCGCTCGATTTTGTAATAGCGCCCTTAAGAGAGATTAAGTTTTGGGACTGTGGCAACCCTTATTTTGTAAATTACACAAATGCCACAAGCCAGATGTCACGAGTTCGATTCCAGCACGGAACAAATATTTGTATGGCCTACAGATAGTTGTTCCGGGTCTGGCTGTTTGTATTTGACATTGTATTGTAAATGCACCCACGATACAGGAGAAATTCCTATTGTGTGGCCTTGTTTTTTTTAAATACCCTTTTCTTTTCAAGGCCGCGGTGATTCTATCCAAAAACTCGGAAACTAGCCTATCATACCTACATGTGGGAATACAGGGTTCTTAAATAAAATAGCAGTCTTCAATAATTACTTTTTTTTTTCTTTTCACATCGTCCGTGTCATTGAGTATAGTAACCAAACCCAATCCCAATATTGCGTCCTTCCTTCACGCGTCTTCCACATCTATCTATACTAGATAATATATAAAGCTGAAGAGTTTGTTTACTTGAACGCGCTAATCTCAGGAACTACTGGCCCGATTTGAAAAAATCTTTTAGTGTTAGATAGCCCACTTTATCGAGGAAGGTTATATATATCATCACGCTAAGACCAATAGGAGCGGAGCAGTAATGAAACTTGTGACGCAAACGAAGTTGCGTGGGTCAACTAGTACATTATAACTTAATTATGATGCAGTCTAGGATTTCTAGGAAAACATTACATTTATTAATTTAGTCATAAGAAGCAACTGGCAGGCCACGGTTGTTGCAAACCAAGAGCGCGCATCGTATGTTTAACTCATTGACATAAGGTTCAAATTGCAATAATTAAGCATTGCTCGATACGTGCAAGAACTTAAGAAGCAGGAATTACATAAGAATCTGATTATAAATAAGGTGCACTTAAAATTATTAATCATTGACGTTAGTTGATGAATAAATTTAAAAACAAGTTAACATAGTTGAACGAGTATGTATGTGAAACTACATGTTTGTGCATACTTGATCTACCTATATAATCTATTCTTCTATCTCATCTGCCTAGCCTTTTCCCAACAACATTGGGGTCGGCTTCCAGTCAAACCGGATTCAGCTGAATACCAGTGTTTTACGTGGAGCGGCTGCCTACCAGACCTCCGCAACCCATTAACTGGGTAACACGGTACATCTTGGTAAGACTGGAGTCAGATTTACTGGTTTCTGACAATCCGTAACGACTGCCAAAGATCTACAAATGACAGCCGGGACCAACGGCTTAACGTACTTTCCGAGGCACGGAGGAAATTCGTTATGTTAAGACGGTTACTCATCCACAGACCAACCTTGGCAAGCGTTGCTTAACCTTCAAGATCGACCCGTGCGGCTGTTATTGTTTAGTCACGAGCTCCTCAATCCATTCTTCTATCTGTCTATACTAATATATAAAGCGGAAGAGTTTATTTGTTTGCTTGAACGCGATAATCTCAGGAACTCTGGTCCGATTTAAAAACTCTTTTAGTGTTAGATAGTCTATTTAATCGAGGAAGTCTATAGGTTATATGATAACATCACACTATCTCAGAAACTGCTGGTCCGATTTGAAAAATTCTTTCAGTGTTAGCCCATTTATCGAGGAAGGCTATAGGCTATATATCATCACGCTAAGATCAATAGGAGCGGAGCAGTCATGAAAATTGTGACGCTGACGAAGTTGCGCGGGTCAACTCTACTAATATATAAAGCGGAAGAGTTTGTTTGTTTGTTTGCTTGAACGCACCAATCTCAGGAACTCTGGTCTGATTTAAAAATATCTTTCTGTGTTAGATAGACCATTTATCGAGGAAGGCTATAGGCTATATTATATCATCACGCTAAGATCAATAGGAGTGGAGCAGACGAAGTTGCGTGGGTCAATAGTACTAATATTTATGTACTATTTACTCACAAAAAGTAATGTGTCATTTGTATTAAAATAATATTTTTGATTTCACCATTCCATAAAAATGTATTAAAACCGGCCGGCCAATCCCAAAATGAAAATGCAATGCAAGATGGCATTTGGCATTCCTTACATCCCACGCATTAAACTTCCCCATAGGGCCAATTACCATTTAGGTCAGATCTAGCCCCGGACGCCTGTCAAACTCCACGACGTCGGCGAACCAAAAGAAATCCGCGGGATATTTTTGATAATAACTCTGTTTCATAGTAAATTGTTGTTTTTCGATCTTACAAAGCGATATAATTTAGCTTTTGCCCTTTTTCTAGGGTTTCGTACCCGAAGAGTAACCAAAGGAACCCTATTACTAAGCCTCCGCTGTCCGTCCGTCCGTCCGTCTGTCTGTCGGCGGGCTATATCTCAAGAACCGTAATAGATTGAGAGTTAAAATTTTCACCGATTGTGTATTTCTATTGCCGCTACAACAACAAATAATAAAAATTAAGGTTTATAGTACGGAACCCTTCGTGTGCGAGACCGACTCTCACTTTGCCAGTTTTATTTGCTGTCGCGTGTAGGTCGCGAATGAAGTCGCGGGCAGCAGCTAGTGTAATTGAATAAAGCCCAAAAAGTTAAGAAAAAAGAGACTCATAATGTGCGCACCAACATTTTTTTCAGGATTAAATATTTCCCAAACCTCTACGCTCCCTTAATCCAAAATCACATTACGGCACTAAACATACAATCATTTATCATACAATTCAATACAAAAAGAACAGAATTCCTTCCACCATACTCTTTAAAACCCAATAAGTAACCCCTCTCTGGTTGAAAATATCAGGATATTGTCGCCGCCTTTGTCTCAATCTGTTTGCTCGGTAGCAATATAACAGCGTTTGTAGTCCATCCTATTGCCATAGCGAACTAATATCGCCTGTATATACGAGGATAGGTACAGGCTGTATATAGTCGGTCTGACTACTAAAGGCTTTGAAGAGGAACAGATTAATTTATTTTCTTCTAGTTGTAAAGCCTTTCCCACACGTTCAAAATCTGACTGTCCACTGGAGCGGAGGGGAAAGGACTGGAGCAGAGCTGTGCCAATATTAACCAATAGAAATCTCCGCTCCGCTTCAGTGGACAGGGATTTTCCAACTAGTTTAAAAATTCATACAGAACCTGGCCTAGGAGCTTCACACAGCTCGCATTTCCCGGACTTCGCTCGGCACTACTTCGCTCCGCACTACTTCGCTCCACATCAATACATAGGCACAGTCCGCAACTCCGCTCCGCATTACTCCCCTGCTGCGCTCCGCTGCCTCGCTCCGGTTTCTATGTTATGTCTGCATGGACATCATAACATAAACTAAGCGACTTCAAAGGGATGCCCCAATAGATTATCGGGTGCAGGGTGCGGTTTACGACATTGTTACAGCTTGGACAGTAAGGAACCAACTGGGTCTAATTAAGTTTATTTTAGGGATGAGTTTATAAAAATATAGTTATAACTTTAAACCTATTTATTCTAAAATTATGAAAAAATACAGACACCGGATATACTACTCTGTCAAGAAAGTACCGGGAAAAGATCAATAATACACAAAATGTCTGTTATTCATTCAAATTTATTTTATCACCTTCAAAGTATGCTCCTTTAGAAACGATACACTTGCGCCAACGAATAATCCATTCATCAAAACATTTTTTAAACGCTGCTTCCGGAATTGAGTTCAGTTCTCGCCGCGAATTCTCCTTTATGTCTTCTATCGATTGAAAACGGGTGCCACGAAGTGGTAATTTGAGTTTAGGAAAAAGAAAAAAGTCAGCAGGAGCCATATCTGGTGAATATGGTGGTTGCTGGATGGTATTTGTTGAGTGTTTGGTTAAAAATTCGTTCACAATGATAGCCTTGTGCGAAGGCGCATTGTCGTGGTGCAAAATCCAAGAATTTTCTTTCCACAAATCTGGCCTTCTTCGTCGAATTTGCTCTCTTAAACGCCGCACAACGCTCAAATAATATTCTTTATTTACCGTTAGACCTTCCGGTAAGAATTCAGAGTGCACAACAC
This sequence comes from Lacanobia oleracea, assembly GCA_950371165.1. Taxonomy (NCBI): domain Eukaryota; kingdom Metazoa; phylum Arthropoda; class Insecta; order Lepidoptera; family Noctuidae; genus Lacanobia; species Lacanobia oleracea. The sequence goes on along the minus strand of OX493392.1, from coordinate 23,833,555 downwards.
CGCGATAGTCAAAGAAAACAGTCAACATGACTTTGACTTTTGATCGACTTTGGCGTGGTTTTTTCGGTTTCGGTTCAGTTGGAAGGCGCCACTCCGAAGCTTGTTGACTAGTTTGCATGTCAAACTCGTAAACCCACGTCTCGTCACCAGTAACAATGCGTTTCATGAATGTTGGGTCCGAACTGACTCGTTCTAGCATGTCCTCAGCGACTTTCATGCGATTGAGTTTTTGGAGAAAATTCAGATCTTTTGGGACTAGCCGAGCAGCAACATGTTTCATACCCAAATGATTATTAGTTAAAATGGTACGGATCGACTCGTGAGATACAGAAAGTTCGGCGGCTATCTCTCTCAGAGTTGAATGGGGATTTTCAGTCACTATTTCCTTCACTTTTGCGATGTTAACTTCAGTTGCAGACGTTGACGGCCTACCAGAGCGAGGCAAATCTTCCATCACATCTCGACCGCTTTTGAACGCTTTGAACCACTCATAAGCACGAGTTTTTGATAAAGTCGATTCACCGTAACCCTTCTGTAACATTTTCAGTGACTCCAAACACGAAATTCCATTGGCGATGCAAAATTTAAGACAAACTCTTTGTTCGATATTTTTGTCCATTATGAAATTCGCAATACACACTATATATGATATTACTAAAACCAGCACTGTATTTAATATAAATAACAGATGCAACTCAAACTCCGCGCCAAAATGGAAAACAGTTGTGCCAATCTAGCAAGTACAAAAAAACAAAAATTTGAATTTGGAACCATAAACAAATCATCCATTCCCGATACTTTTTTGACTGAATGTATACCTATATGAGATGAGATCCTCACGGTAAACGCTTTCATTTCAAATGTCGGACGTGCAGCACAATTTGAAAACTTTTAGATTTTTTCGCTTGACTTTTGCGGGCACTTCGTATGGCATATTTCGTTTTTTCCTGTTCCCGTAGGGATTTCCAGAAATCATTAATTCCTTGGGGAGTGTGTTGGGGAACCTGTTTTTTTTTGTTTAAGGATGGAAAATCATCAAATGACTCCACCCGCTCTGGGTGAAGCAGGAGGAAGTGTCACCCTTACTGACTAAAACCCATCCGTGTTCCTCCTAGAGCCCTTTGCCTTCCAGGACTACGGTACCTCTTTCGAACAAAGTCCGCAGCACTAGTAGGCATTGGCCCTAGCGGGCCCGTCTTCTTTGCGGACAGCTCTTTGAGGCGCGCGTGGAACACAGCGCGCCATCGACCCGGGCCTGGTTCTGATCAAACGGCGAGCGACCCAATGCTCGCCGTCCGCAGGCGCGCGCCTACGGTGGCCGAGAATCGCCCTGCGACTCCCGACGCCCGGGGGCTTCTGTTGCGGCGTGAGGTTTGCCTCTTTCTCACGCGTTCGGCTTCCTTCTTTGCTTGCATTACTGCTTCGTGTTGGGGAACCTACGTGTCAAATTTCAGCTTTCTACGACCAGTTGTTATGGGTGTGCGTTGTCTGTCGGTTACTAACTCACTCACTCACTCAGTAACAGATAAATTGATTTCGTTTTTTCATTTGAAAGTACAGAACCCTAAAAAGAATATGGATGGATTTCAGCCTAAGGCTTTCTTAAAGTACCTAAGCTTTGATAAAACAAAGTACTTTAAAAATATAAAGACGCAACTGATTAACTGTATCTTATACGTATGTTGTCCATTAACATACTACTTTTAAAAGCTGTTCGCCTTCTTGTTATCTCACAGTGACCGTAAAACTCAATGCGCAGTGGCCGCGTGTGTTCGTACACTCTATGTCAAGTGTTCCTCTATCGTGGCATCCTGCCTACAGGCCTTCTTCTTTCCTAAGCCAATAGTGAAGTGCCTCGTAAAAAATGAAAATATATATTTTGTTGATCTACTCTTCAATTTGTTACGTAAATGTGTGCGGAAATCCGCTGTTGGAATTCCTGGCAGCCGTTGGTTCGAAGACGCTTAAATGTGAGTATCGTTCATTTTTAGGGTTCTATACCTAAAGGGTAACGGAACCCTATTACTAAGCCTCCGTTGTCCGTTCGTTTATCCGTTCAAATTAAAAATAAAATTAATAATACAAGAAATATGTTTTTTCGGCTAATGTTATGGAACCCTTCGTGTGCAAGTCCAACTTCATACATTGTCCTTGCTTTTATTAAGCCTGTGTTCCACTGCTGAGAAAAAGGCTCCCGAAATTCTTCCACACTCACGACAAGTGACATTCTGTCAGCATGGCGTAGGCTATATAGTCAAAACGTCAAAAAATATGGGATTGGCAAACGCTGTCGAAATGTCACGTGATCAATCTATACTAATATATAAAGCTGAAGAGTTTGTTTGTTTACTTGAACGCGCTAATCTCAGGAACTACTGGTCCGATTTGAAAAATTATTTTAGTGTTAGATAGCCCATTTATCAAGGAAGGCTATATTATTTTTATTGGAGATTAGCGCGTTCAAGTAATCAAACAAACAAACTCAGCTTTATATATTGATGAATTAGGTCTTCAACTTAAAGGGGACGTTATTCTAATCGATGCATTTCGATGTTTTTTTTATTAGTATAGATGTCTGATAAGACAATACACTCGATTGTCTTTTTGTAATGTTCTAATGACATACACGTTCATGTGTTGACTAAAAAGAGGCACACATTTCACTACCAACTACTTCTAATTTTTAAGCGACGTTCGCATTCGCAAAATTTATAAAAATTAAGTAATTTTTGACAGTATGCGATGACATCCGAATGCAAACGTAGTTTAAAAATCGGCTAAGTGCGAGTCGGACTCTCACACGAAGACTTCCGTACCATAAACCTTAATTTTGATTATTTGTTGTTATAGCGGCAATAGGAATACACAATCTGTGAAAATTTCAACTGTCTACTTATTACTGTTCTTGAGATATAGCCCGCTGACAAACAAACGGACGGACAGCGGAGGTTTAGTGATAGGGTTCCGTTGGTTACCTTTTGGGTACGAAGCCCTAATATATTTTTGACGTATAACGTAACGTAAAATTTTACTATAGCTACAATACGCGTTTCATACGTAACATTTATTTGAATTTATTGAAAAAAAATATATACACTTAAAATAAATAACAATAATCCTAACTAAACTAAGGCGTCAAAAAATTCGTCCGCATCGCTGTCCACTGGAAGTGAGCCCAAAAGACGTTGTATGGCAATGCGTATCCTCTGTCCGAGGTACAAGACAGGTACAGTCAACTAAGCGTACACTCGGACACCACGGTCAACCCCAAACGGCTCAAAAATATAATAGCCAATAAGGTTGTTATATTTTCGCCTCTTGAAGTTCTCAGCAGCCGCAGCCGCAGCGGCAGTACCAGTACAGCACGACGAGCTAGACCGATGGCATGGCGCAAGATTATCGACACAAGTAGGGTCACACACTAAAGTCCTACCCATCTTCCATGGAAACAAAGACATACCGTCCGGTCGCTTGCCATCGTCGCGTGCCAGGCCATTGGGTTCTAGTACGGCTGGAACGCCGACGGCGACAATAGCGCGTCGGATAATGTCGTTGATGTTTGCGTGCCGTGCAAAGCGACCCGGACTTCGACTGCATGAGAGGCCGTGGTGCCCGAGGCTGCTGACAGCTTCGCCACAGTGACAGCGATATTGATTTATTATAATTAGATACTATATTAATATTTTTGAATGATATAAATTGTGTATCCACACTTCCATACTAATATATAAAGTTTACTTGAACGCGCTAATCTCAAGAACTACTGGTCCGATTTGAAAAATTCTTTCAGTGTTAGATAGCCCATTTATTGAGGAAGGCTATAGGATATATCATCACGTTAATACCAATAGGAGCGGAGCAGTAATGAAAATTGTGACGCAGACGAAGTTGCGCGGGTCAACTAGTGTCCCATAATATGAAACCAAAATACTATGGGGTTGTATTTGTTCAGATTCAAAATTCACTTATGTTAACGTTACTATATCAAAATATTTGTGCTAGGTCCCCTGGTGTTTTGCCAGTTTGCGACTCCGATACGAATACGAACGTCCCTTGAAATACGAGAGTTGCTCCTCAGTAGTGGTTCTCTTAACCTTCGAGATTCTCTACTGAAAGGATAATTAACATTGTGTTGCTTTTACTTCAAACATGGTTCTTGGAAATATCATAGCTATTTATGATAGCTACGTAGTTGTTTAATAAAATCTACTTTAAAATTTCAGGTCAACCCTCAAAAGCCTCGGACCACGATGTCAGTAAGATCGACGTTTACTTCTACGACTTCCAAAATCACGTGTTCAGATCCTTCCACGTTGACAAAGCTGCTCAAGGAATATTAGCGATAGAAAACCTCAACAAAGCGAACAAATTCTTCATGTACGTCGGTGGGTACAAATCACACATTAAGAAAAAGTCAACAGAACGTATGAGAAACGCTTTCAGAGATATTCAGAACAGTTACCTCATTATAGTGGATCATTCAGCGTACACACACGACAGGGATGGCTATATGACCAGCTACCAACGATCGGTCCAACACGTCCCAAATATTGGGAGAAAGTTGGCCGAAATGTTGGCAAGCCTTAAAGCAGGCGGAGTCTCACCCAAAACTATCCACTGCATTGGTCACAGTTTAGGAAGCCAAATGTTGGGGCATGTTGGTGAGAACTTTATCAAAATGACTGGCCAGAAAATTTCAAGGTTAACAGCATTGGATCCGGCCGGGCCGTGTTTCTTTGACAAATCAGATCTGGTGCATATCAGATCTGGTATTGCGGATTACGTAGAAGTGTATCATTGTAATGCTGGTGTACTTGGCTCTGATAAGTCGTTAGGTGACGTCAATTTCTTCGCAAACGATGGGAAAACACAGCCAATCTGCGGGAATCCTTCCTCATTATCACCCTCGAAGGCTTTGGAAACATCAAAATGTAGTCACAAGATGTGTGTGAGAATGTGGGCGGCGTCTCTACGGCATAAGAACTGGTATCCAGCGTACAAATGTCAACAGTACAAGGAATTTAAACTGGGCAAGTGTTCTCGGAACGAAATGACCACCGCTGGCTTCTGGAACCCTGGTACTGCGACCGGCAATTATTATTTTTCTACCGATGGTTACGATTTCAGTTAATTTTTCTTTGGATTATTCGGAAATTGTGACAGTATTTATTTATTTAATATAGGCACACCAATGACTTATTTACAATAAACATTTTAACAACATTATTCGAGAGTATCCTCTGTAAACAAGTCACTTACAGGCATGCTCATCATTGTCAGAATAGGTCTAATTAACATGAAAATAATAAGAATTAATAAATCAAACAATTAATCATCAAAGAATTAATAAACACGGGTCGATCTTAAAGGTTAGGCAACGCTTGCCAAGGTTGGTCTGTGGATGGGTGACCATCTTAACATACCGAGTTTCCTCCATGCCTCGAAAAGCACGTTAAGCCGTTGGTCCCGGCTGTCATTTGTAGATCTTTGGCAGTCGTTACGGATTGTCAGAAGCCAATAAATCTGACTCCAGTCTTGCCAAGAAATACCGTGTTACCCAGTTAATGGGTTGCGGAGGTCTGGTAGGCAGCCGCTCTACATAAAACACTGGTATTCAGCTGAATCCGGTTTGACTGGAAGCCGACCCCAATATAGTTGGGAAAAGGCTAGGCAGATGATGATAATAAGAATTTATAAATAGTATAGATGTCCTGAGTTAAATGAAAACAGAAATTACAATATCAATGTCTAATAAAATAAAATTAACTGAACTGAATTACATAATCAACATTATAAAATTATTAATTAAATTAAATTTTAATTATATTACATTAAATTATCAACAATACAATTCCTTTTATTACATTCAGTTAACTATTCAAAATATACGATGTCAACTTACAAATTACAACATTATGAAATAAAATAAGATAGTAGATATTAATGGTATAATAATGAGTGTGTTAATGGAATGACCATAATTTTTATACATATTTTTTATTAAAAGGTTTGTTATATTTTATTACTCGTAATAAAAGGCATAGATTCTAAGTTATTATTTAAAAGATCATTTCTATTCTTATTTAGGGTATCTGTGTAATGCTGGTTGGTTTAACAACATTTTTATCGAAATGTCAATGGTCTTGATTTCAAAACTAAGTTTTTTTTAAATTATCTTTGTTGTCAAACAGCTTTTAAAAATAAAACCAGTCGTTCGGCTTTGGTTAATTATTTAGACGCCTGATTGTATAACATAGAACAGCTTTTTTAAATCGATGTCTGCGTTTTTAGGGTTCCGAACATCTGTTAAAAATGGAACCCTTATAGGATCACTCGAGTGTGTGTCTGTCTGTCCGTCTGTCACAGCCAGTTTTCTCCGGATCTACTGGAAAAATTCTGTTGAAATTTGGTATACATAATTATGGAATTCTTGACCCAAATACGGATGTCTTACGAAAATTTATTAATTTTTAGTTGGGGGGTCAAAGTTTTTCAAACTGTATCGTGTGACATATCAAATGAAAAGGATTACTGTGAGGGTTTAAGTTATATTTTTGTCATAGCTTTTAAATAAATAATTTTAAAGTTATCCAAGAAATTAGACCAAAGATGACCATTCCCGCCCTTATCTCCAAAACTACAAATACTGTTCAAATGTGTTGTAAAAAATGTTATTGGTCCGGAACCCTTTGCACGCGGGTCCGATTCGCACTTGGCCGGCTTTTTCTGTTTAAGTCGTACACTTGAGTATCTTGGAAGTTCCTCAAGTTTCTTAAAAAAAAATTCGCAGCTTTATACGTATTAAGACCGTTGCCATAATTATTAAGTTGTCTCTAAAGCTAAGAAGAAAGTGTTTGAGAAAGTTTCAAGAAAAAGTCCTGGAGGTACCGTAGTACTAAAAAAATATGGTAAAAGTTTGATAGCCCTAGAGTGTATTTTGTAGTAACTAACTTTTTCTTTTTTCATTAATCTTGTGTTACTAGATTTATCTGTATATTCCCTAAGGCTAAAGAAGGTATAACGCGGCTCTCTACTTTTGGCATCGTATTAAAATTGTGATTTGCCTTTCGCTGGTAAGTATTAACAGCCGCACGGGCCAATCTTCAAAATTAAGCAACGATGAAAAACGGTAACGGTAAAAAAGACAGAAGTAAAAAGAGAAGAGCGGCTACGCACGTGTGTGAGGGAAGCCAGGAAGGCCTTGCACAGAGAGTAAAGTCCCGCACACCTCAAAAAAGAAAAGGAAGGATCCTCCGACCAGGCTGTTGTTATGCCTGGCGGGCTACTGCCCTATAGTTGATATCCGGGCTGATGTATATGTTCAAATCGCACGGTAAACTCTGCTTGCGCGATGCAGGATTAATTAGTTCACTGGTACTTGGATAGATGGCGTCGTGGTTCTTTTTGTTGCGATGTAGATTTGTTTCGTTGGTTGTTCTTGTGGCAGCATTGATGCCGCTACAAACCCACGTAGCTAAAATGCGCCGCGTGACCGTGGATAGCGTGCATCGCGGTGGGTTTGCACCTAAATCTGACACCAGTCATGCCAAGGGCTATCGTGCTCCCTACTAGGTTGTGGAGTTCAGATAGGCGCTCAATATTAAATACTGGTACTCAGCTGCATTCGGTTAGATTGGAAGCCGACGCCAACGTAGTTGGGAAAAGGCTAGGGGGTAATTGATTCATTACCTTAGTTTAGGGACGTCACCAATATCGAAACATTTTAGAAAGAAAGAAACAAATTTATTTATTGTGCACACACGAACGCACACAATTTAGGTAGGAACAATAAAGGAAAACTTAATTTTACAAACAAAACAATAACATCGTGAACCCAGCGGCTGCGCCAAATAGGTCCAGCTTAGCAAAATGCCAGACAATTATGTTCTGCCTGACGCTGGTTTTCAACTGCACTTTACGTTGAAGTTTACGGATGTAAACCAGTTTTGTAAGGTATCAATTATACCGGTAAAATATATAACAGGTTATTGTGTAGTAAACGATACATAATAATTTAGTGTCTAGTAATAGATAATTTGTAAAAAAAACCGGTCACGAGCGAGTCGGACTCGCGCACCGAGGGTTTCGTACAAATTTGTAGGTACGTATTATAAGTACTTCAGGGATCAAGTCTCCCAGTTTTTTCCGAGCTAAGAACCAGAACAAATCAGAGATTTAACGGTTTTGGACCATGGCAGATACTTTTCAAGCGAGACCTACAACGCTGCGCTGTTACAAATCGTGTGAGGTTCGGTCTCCAATGGAAAATATTAACACCGTGATTCAGAAAAACGCGTCATCAGTGCAGTTCCATCTATCGACTATTTCGTAAACTGACAAGACAAAGTATTTGGAAGCGGAAGACGCTAAAGAACGTATGTTACGATTAATAACGATAAGATATGAATTAATTAATACCTTCACTATTATTTTGGTACGTAATAAAAGTTTAACAAATAACTCAACAATTTATTATGGTGTTATTTTCATGCTTTCGTGCATTTATTTTTTTCTTAATAGATGGCGCTCTGATTTATTAGGATGTATCAGGAAGTTTCTTTTTAAACTTAAAAATTCAATGTCTTTTGATTTTGTGGGTCGATTTTGATGAAATATACTTAAAAATTAAATGTTATCCCGAGTAACAATTAGTTACTCGGGATAACATTTAATTTTTTTAAGTACCTAGATTTTGAATGCAATCAGTGGCTTGTTAAGCTCGATGATTGATTACGTACTTTAAATAAAGGCTATATTTTTCATGATTTAATCACAAATAGTTTTTAGCCTTTTCCCTATACCTGTAGTATAAGAGGGTATTACTTGCCAAATTTCATAGCTCTGGGTCAATGGGAAATACCCTATGAATTTCGATTCCCATGAGAGTGTCGAAAAATTCGTTTTTTGCGGCATAAACGGCTGTATCTTTTTTATGTTAACTTATAAAAAATATTTTTTTAGAGCTTCAAGGGACTGTAGACCTGAGTATATGGTTTAAATTCCAACTCGATTCCTCTACGCGTTTCCGAGATAAAAATTCTTGACAGACAGACGGACGGACAAAAAAGTGATCCTATAAGGGTTCCGTTTATTCCTTTTGAGGCACGGAACCCTAAAAAACAAAATAAAGTAAACAATTGAAACAACAAGCACAAAATGTCATTGTTTTAGAGTTTTGTACCCGAAGGGTAACCAACGGAACCTTATAACTAAGCCTTCGCTGTCCGTCCATCCGTCCGTCTGTCTGCTTGTCAGCGGGCTGTCTCTCAAGAACCGTAGTAGGTAGACAATTGAAATTTTCACAGATTGTGTATTTTTGTTGCCGCTTTAACAACAAATAAAATGAAGGTTTACGGTACGGAACCCTTCGTGTGCCAGTCCGACTCGCATTTGGCTAGTTTTTTTTTACTTCTTTATTATATACCATGGATGGCGAACCTTTTTTTGGGTGCTCATGCCATTTTCATTAAAAAATAATACCTAATGTAGCCATGACGTGCCGTCAAAATACTTGACTTGATTCAATGGACAAAAAGTAGTAGCATAAGATGCTATTAACTTAACTAATTTTTTGTAACTATAAATTCTTAAAGCCGTCTTAATGTTATTCGCATTTTAAAGTAAGTTTCTGTTGTATTAGCAACAACAGATACCATACTGAACTTTAACTTTCATCATGATGCTAAGTATTCTTGTATAGGCGTGCCCAAATTATTTTGCTGCGTGCCGTTATTGGCACGCGTGCCAAAGGTTCGCTATCCCTGTTATATACTAAGGTGACCGGTAATTGAGTGCTGTCGTTCAAATGAGCTGTTCTAGAAATCTAGAGCTTATATGCAATGATTTCTACCTCAATAACTTGGACACCAAGTTGGGTTTTATTCGAGTAGGTAATCGATTTGCACGCAATAACATACTCATCTCATCTGCCTAGCCTTTTCCCAACTATATTGGGGTCGGCTTCCAGTCAAACCGGATTCAGCTGAATACCAGTGTTTTACGTGGAACGGCTGCCTACCAGACCTCCACAACCCATTAACTGGGTAACACATTACTTCTTGGCAAGACTGGAGTCTGATTTACTGGCTTCTGACAATCCGTAACGACTGCCAAAGATCTACAAATGACAGCCTGAACCAACGGCTTTCCGAGGCACGGAGAAAACTCGGAATATTAAGATGGTCACCCATCCACAGACCAACCTTGGCAAGCGTTGCTTAACCTAACGCAATAACATACTCAATTACCTATAATTATAATCAACCCGTATTGTAATTTTGCGTTATTTACTCCATCGCATCTCCAGATGCTTGATGGACCTTATTTTGTTTTATGGATGAAGTTAATTCAATACAGTTTTACTTATTGTACTCAGTGCATTACGATCTTGAACGAATACTGACACAGTTCCGTTTCAAACGTTTTATTTTGTACAGGCAGGTGAGTTGTTTACAGCAGAGTAGTTTGTCACAGAGGCTACACTTTTTAACGTGTACTTCAGATGTTGTGTCTAGCAAAGGTTCTTATCATAACGGGTACTTTGAAACACAGAGACAGTACTAATTGCGTGTGAAGTTAACAGCAAGACACGCCATGGTGAATTTGCGCCATCCAGTACAAATGACATTTTGCGTGACAGGAACAGAAGAATAACTTCAAAAACGTGTAACTTCCTATTTTTATTTCTATTGTATTTTTATTGTTTCACAGTTCGAAAGAATGTTTTATTACATTTCTAGTACGTTACCAAGTAATGCAGCTATGCATCTATTCGTGAACACTGGAGCAGGCGCCTTATTAAGACTTCAGAGGGAAATTTCTACAAATTTTCAAGCAATGTTCGCATCTCAGCAAAAATGTATGAATGAGTTTTTTTTTGTCAGATTCCGACCGAGATTAGAATGCGAACGAATAATAATTCACGATAGTATAACTGGCCCTCTGTTCTAAAATTGACGGTGTAAAATCATTTTTTTTTTATAATTCAATTAAGACTTCCGTGCCATCTGCTTTAACTACTCTGTGTAATTCTCGCTGTCACAATGTGTCGAGGCCTCGACAACTCGTCACGGTCGCCATTTTGGATCGAGGACGAGGGTTCGCACCGGCCAATATAGATGGCGCTATTGTGCACCCGCTTTAACTACATGCACTTTGTTCTCGTCGCGCGTTGCGATTCCGCTGACGTGTGATGTGTTGGTACCAACATCCATTCCAACCTGACCTACACTCAAACTTCGAACACTAGTTGTCTCAGCTCAGTTCAAACTGGTCGCTTCATGTCGCTGCACAAATTTTTCATTGCAATCGTTTACAATCGTATCGTTAAAACCAGAAGGTTGTTTTTTGATCAAATTGTGAATGTTTAACTTTGTAGGGCTATTATTTCGTGACTATTGAGAATGAGCTGTCGATGGTGACGTATTGTAGGCTTTTCACTGTTCAATTGCAATTTGATAGCGGGAACGGGAGAGAGATTTTAGTTCGATTTTGGCGGATCTCTAATAACGGCAACGTATTTGATTGTGATCTATTGTGTCAGATGTGTAGAGGAGTAATTAACGGCGAATTTGCGGGTTGATTGCGATCATTTTCTGTTTAGGCGTATGCTTTTAATCATGAAGGCCTGATATAGAGGATGTCCCTCCTAAGCTAGATGGAGCGAAGCAGGGTGGCTGGCATTAGCTAGATGAGCGTTGCCAAGAAACGAGATGAAAGGAAGAGGCCATGTCCAGTAGTGAACTGCTGAAGGCTGAAGATTCGTTCAATTCTATGGGACTGGAAGATATGTATTGCCTGCTCTTTCCTGGCGATCGCCGCTGTGGATTCTGCCTTCATGGAATTGCAAAGAATGGAAATAGTGTGGCGGGAAAACTCTAAACTCATATTCGAACGACCTGATCCCACCATCACCCTTTAACAATCGGTTAAGGAATAATTCGATTTCCTTGAATACAAAATATACGCGTTAGCATCACTAGTACCGTTTGTTTTTATTATTTTTATCGAAATCGAATTGTTTCATTTAAATTAAAACGTCAAAACGTAATTCGAGCAAGGTGCCACGTGCGGGTGCACGCGTTAACTTGGCACTTGGCTATTTTGGTTTAGTATTAATGGGACATACACAATTTATATCATTCAAAAATATGAATACAGTATCTAATTCAAATAAATACTATGTGCGAAACGAGTATTTGTAGGAATGGTTAAATTTTACGTTACGTTACTATACGTCAAAAATATTCGTGCTAGGACCTCTGATCATCTAACCAATGTAGAAACTCACACAGTTCAAGCTGGTTCACCAACATTTATAACGGTTAATGTTTACAGAGTAGACTGGTTGAAAGATAGCTTCCTTCTATAGCTTTTAGGGTTCTGTACCCGAAAGGCCTTTAATTTTTAATATAATTCTCACTCGAAGGGTTGGTACGGTACGGAGTCCGGCTCGCACTTGGCCGGTTTGCGGTAGCATGTAAAACTCAGTTTTGTACAAAAAAATATTCCAATAAAAATTAAAACAACCCTTTCCACAGTTTCCGTATTTTGAAGGTGGGTAACATCTTTAGAGGGTAGAAATTAATTCGCCGAGTACATAGCACTGTTTAGTGACGTTGTTTTTAGCTAAGCGTTACTTGGGTGCGGCGTCAGTGACTTTATCGGTGACGGTAACCCGGTGTTTAGAATTTGACGATGTGAACCGCTGTATTCCACCTGTCTCAGAATGATTCTGACCCAGATCCCTTCCCGGTCCTTGCTTGAAACATGTGCTTGCTTCCACTCATGCAGCAGAATAATATAGTATATCTTTAGTCTACTTGAGAAGCTCGTGGCTAAAGAATAACCGCCGCACAGATCGATCTTCAAGGTTAAGCAACGCTTGCCAAGGTTGGTCTGTGGATGGGTGACCATCTTAACATACCGAGTTTCCTCCGTGCCTCGGAAAGCACGTTAAGCCGGTCCCGGCTGTCATTTGTAGATCTTTGGCAGTCGTTACGGATAGTAGGAAGCCAGTTAATCTGACTCCAGTCTTGCCATGAAGTACCGTATTACCCAGTTAATGGGTTGTGGAAGTCTGGTAGGCAGCCGCTCCGCGTAAAATACTGGTATTCAGCAAAAACCGGTTTGACTGGAAACCGACCCCAATATAGTTCGGAAAAGGCTAGGCAGATGATGATGATGATGATGATCATGATCATATCAGCCGAAAGACGTCCACTGCTGGTCATAGGCCTCCCCCAAGCGTCGCTACAACGACTGGTCTTACGCACGAAGTACGTACACTATTGTATAAATTCATGTTCAGACATAAGCGTGTGATGTGTCCCCGCTAAAATACTAGGGTGTTAAGCGACCGTCTTTTTGTTACACAGACTATTTTTTTAATTGGAACAAGCCCGCCACACAGAATCAACAGTTGCGACAGCCAGAAAAACGCCGATCCAATTCAATGAAGCCCGATGAGTCCCGGACAAATGATTCAATGGTTTTGGATCCCGCAACGAAAATAATCGCAAAAGTACAGTGGGAGGGTAGGAAAACAAACCTGCCAAGTGCAAGTCGGACTCGCACACGAAGGTTTCCGTACCATAAAACTATTTTTTTATTATATGGCAATAGAAATACACAATCGGTGAAAACTTCAACTCTCTATCCATTACGGTTCTCGAGATACAGCCCGCTGACAGACAGACGGACGGACGGGCAGCGGAGGCTTAGTAATAGCGTTCCGTTAGTTACTCTTCGGGTACGGAACCCTAAAAATAGCATTTCCACTTCTGAAAAAAAAGGCATGCATATTGCACCAAATAGCGCGAATATAATTGGGCGCGGGCCGAAATTTATGTAACGCGTTCTTCGGGCTTTACTGTAACATCTATAAGTAATCTCATGACGCCTCATTGCGCCGTGGCGGAAGTATCATCGCCTACCTTTAAAGTTTACGTTGTGAGCTGCTACTTTCAATACTCAGACCCAGTTACTCCACATATACATCATCTCCGTCACGTCTTGCGGTCGCTCGCGGGCTGCAAAGTTATAGTAGGTGCTGATGTAAATGCATGTTCTTCCCTGTGGTATGGCAAGGTTCGATCCACTGATTCCGAACGACGTTGTGCTGTTGAAGATTTTATTGCTGAGATGAATTTATCAATTCATAACACCCCAGATGCACCACCTACTTTTTGTAGCCAAATGGGCGAATCTTGTATTGACGTCACACTTTCTAGTGCAGACGTACGCTTGGATAGGTGGCGTGTCCTTCCTGACGCGTCTTGTAGTGATCATCGCCTGATCGTGTACGAATTTGTTCCTATGTTTACTCAAGGTTCGTCACACTTAATGGGAAATTTTAGATATAAAAGTAAGGGCGCGAATTGGGAATTCTTCGGCTCACTTTTTTCTGGTCATGTCAAAGACTTCACTCGCGATGGACTGTCAGCTGAGGAAAGTGCTGAGTTAATGTCGGACGCCTTCACTTACTGTGCTGATATTGCTTTTGGTCGCGCGGTAAAGTAAACAATAAACATACAACCGGCATTGTAGAAACAACTGATGCTCTGCTTGATTCCCTTATACCAGACGATTCATCAGTAAATGATAATGAATACCACCAACAGATCAGAGCGTGGGCCACAGTGCCACCTGAATCACCGGAGTCAGATCTTCCATCCACTGACGAATTCATAAACGTTGTCAAGAGACTACCTCTCAACAAATCATCCGGTGAAGATAAAATATCTAATAGAATGATTATAGAAGCGTGTAAGACAGCGGGAGACGCGATCTTATCAGTATATAAACGATGCATTGCGGAAGGTATTTTTCCTCGAATATGGCGACAAGGCTATATACGCATTATTCCGAAGAGTGGCGATAAGCCCCCGGATGACCCTAAGTCCTACCGGCCCATAACCCTACTTCCATCTTTGGGAAAACTCTTAGAGCGACTTATCGTTCCGCGCTTACTACCGAATGGACCTAAATTTCATAATAATCAATTTGGTTTTACTATTGGTAAATCCACCGTCGACGCGGTGCTCTCTGTTCGTAAAATTATTAACTTATCGGAACATAAATATGTGGTTGGAATCTTTCTCGACATTTCTGGCGCTTTTGATAACGCATGGTGGCCGATGCTACTACTTAAAATGAAAAACCGTGGTTGTTACAAAAACATCTATAATCTGATTCTTTCTTACTTTCTAAACGGCTCCGTGAAACTCAAACTTGGACATCATTCCATTACTAAGTCTCTAACCATGGGATGTCCTCAGGGCTCAGTTATCGGTCCATATGTTTGGAATATTGGCTACGATGATTTCCTCGCACTTCCGCTCCCATGCGGCTGCTCATTAACCGGTTACGCGGACGATGGCTTGCTTCTCATTCAGGCAAGTACTCGGGCTGGCCTCGAGAATTTGGCTGACACATGCCTACGATTAATATCTCAGTGGGGCGATCGAAACCGTCTGACCTTTGCACCGCACAAAACCTATCAACTTATTTTGAAAGGAAACCTTAAATCCTGGCCTAGTATTAAATTTAATAACGTACCCGTTAAAAGAAAAGAATCCGTGTGCTATCTCGGTATGCTATTAGAAAATAACTTTTCATTTATTGATCATATAAAAACAGTAGGTGAGAAAGCAAAAAAGAACTTCTACGCCTTGACGAGAATATCCAAAGCTACTTGGGGTCTATCTTTTCAAACCTTAAAATCTATTTATGGGGCTACCTACTTGGGTTGTATGTGCTACGGGGCACCTGTCTGGGCCGATAGGGCCATCATTGGTGCGGTATGACGTAAATTGCTTCAAAGCCAGCGTTTGGCTTTGATATTCTTATGCAAGGCGTATAGGACGGTTAGTACTGAAGCGTTACCAGTGCTGGCGGGTGTTCTCCCAGTCGATCTAGAAGTGCAGCGGCGTGCTGCAATGTACTACTACGCTAGAAAGATTACGGACCCAGAGTTCTTACCGCAACGCGGCCGTGCTAAGATCTCTAGATTACTAAAACCCCAGACTGATGTCTGGGAGGTACTTTTATCCGAGTGGCAATGTAGGTGGGAAAATTCCATCAAAGGCCGTCACCTCCACCAGTTTTTTCCATCTGTTCGCGAGCGGCTGGACAGGACATGGCTGGAGGTGGATCACTGTGTTGCCCAATTTCTCATAGGTCATGGCAATTTTAAGAGTAAATTATTTTCCTTTAAGCTTGTGGCCTCGCCTTTATGTCAATGTTCTACAGCTGACCATGAATACGAACAATCCGCACATCACATATTATGGGAGTGTAGTCTTTGGCAAACTGAACGCAATATTATGTTAGATAGTATTAAGGTTACATCTGGGGTAGTTTACTATACGGACCTTGTTGAAACCAGAACAAATTTCCGTACGTTCAGGCGATTTTGCCATACTGGAATCAAAAGTAGCTCACAATTTAGGACCCATTAGTTTAAGTGGTAAAATATAATCCGTGGTGCTTGGCAACTGGGCTTAACCCAGTTGTATTTGTCCCTTGGTGCCTATGGGCCTAGTTCTATTCTGTCTCCTGCTTGATACGGAGGGAAGTGGAAAGTATATTTTTTTTTTTTCCTACTCCTCCGCTGTACTTTTCTGATTAATTTCGTTGCAGGATCCAAGACAGTTGAATCGTTTCTCCGGGACTCATCGGGTTTCATTGGCTCGGCGTTTTTCTGGTGGTCGCCACTGTTGATTCTGGCTTTCAGGAGTTGCAGTGGTTGGGAATGTGTGGCGGGATTGTCCCAAAAAAAAAAAAAAAATATTGCACCAAACCCGCCAACAGTGGCACTACGCCCCACACCCATCTCCGCGAACCTTTCTGTGTAAACGATAATTTTCTTTCTTTTATTACTATTTGCTTTTAGGCACAATTTTATAGTCCTCCGGGAGCGCAATTATGCCCCCAGCCTTATGGCAAGCATCTCTTTATGTAGTAAAATCAAATTCTTTTACTAGAACGTTGGATTTGATGTGCGAATGCTTTTTGCTGTGTTGTTGTTGTTTGGCGTGTTGTCGTAAAGGATATTATGCAAATAGTGGGATGAGGTAAGTTTTTAAATACTGGCTAAATGCTAAGTGAGTTAGTTTGTGTCTCAGGTTTGTAAGAGTCAAATGAAGATGATTCTAAACACATTTAATTTGTAAAATAACTGATTGAATGGACATAAGTACACGGAGTTGTACACGGACTTCGCTACTGAATGTCGAAATTTGAAATGTCGACGTATGTTAGTTCTAAAGTACAGGATCACGATGTACGCCAGTTCGAAAGTTCACTGGAGCGAAGTATGCAAGGCCGACGGTATCGTTAGTTAGAAAGCATACGAGTGCGATATCCGCCAATTCGAAATTTCCCTGTTACGAAGTATGAAATGCCTCTTTACTGTTAGTTAGAAAGCATACGAGTGAATAGGACTATTTGCACTCGTATGCTTTCTGAGTTCGATATCGACACTATCGCTATTGGAACAATTGTTATAGGTAATAAACAAAACACATTCATAAATAGATATATCTTTAAATTATTAAAAAGAAAAAACAAATTAAACCAGAACCAAACAAAAAAAATGCGCTTGGAGCATTACATAACATAGTTATTAAAACACCATTTAGATTAAATATGTATTATAGTATCAGTAATTTAATTTATTTCAGTTTTGTATATAAAATTAAATCTTCATATACGTTATGTACGCAAGACCACTTATGTATTCTTTTAAATCTACGTTATCCTTCTTTAATAACTGTTCTCTGATTTTTAGGATATGGCATGATTTTTTGTATGTACGTATCTTTATATTAGCATTAATTCTTTCAATCTCCAAAATCGTATTTTTTTGTTCTTTTTGCAATTCTTTCATCGATTCATAGATATTGTTTTTTTTCCTGTTCAGCAAGTTATTCCAAAGATTATGCCAATTTTCAATATTGTTTTGTGTAGTTGGGATATCAGCGTTCACACAATCTAATACGGACCATATCTGAGGCGGAAATCTTGGGGCCGACTTCTTCAGCTGTAATTTCAGTGTTGACACCTTCTTTCGATTAGTTACACGTTTATAAAATCCATGAACATAATATTCAGAAAACCAGTCAGTCATTTTTTTTTGCTTCTTCGGGTATAATTTGCTCGCGAATAATTTCAAATGCGGATGATATCTCAGTCGGATCTAAAAAAGCAAGGGCCGCTAGGTGGCGCATTTAATAATAATAACATTTATTAAGCGACCCTTTTCGGGGGGCCCATTTATTGAGTGTGCAAGTCACCCCCTGCCATTTTAAAGCCGTTTTAATAGTCAATGGTCAGGCAGGGGCCAATAGTTCTTCCATAGTAAACGATTATTAGTCCACTAAACCAGCCAAACCCATAGCGTCTCATCTTTTGTTTCCATATTCTGCAATAGTCCTGCTCCAACCGGGGATTGTCCTTGGGTATACTTTCACAGTGCATACAGGGATAATTGTCGGTTGGTGTCCCATTCCATTTGAAATGTCTAAAAAGGCCTCTGCGAGTTGGCTTTGGTCCCTCGTACGCCTACCAAAGGACCGGGTCTCTAGGAAGAGGGACCCGAGAAAGTAAAAAATATTTATTACAAGAACCAAGACTCAAAGTGTTAGTAACAAAAAACTTACAAACTATGTTAGTACTACATTAACAACACAAAATTGCGACAAAATTACTGTTGCTATCATACTTTTTTGATAATCCTTCCTTTTGGATATGCTTCCAAATATTTTAGGACAAATGAAAATAACAACATTTGTGTTTTGCATTTGGGAAAACACTTTCACTAGCTCTTATCGCAGCTAACTTAAAATCTGTGATAGTGAATTCCGGGTCGAGATTAATATTTAATTGATTGAATGTAAATCGCAGTACAATTTGTAAAAATATGCCATAAATTCTTTCAGATTTACTCGACAAAAAACCATGAACAAGTGGTAGTACCTGCTTCCTATCGTCGTTCTGGCCCACTTGCCCATGTATCGAATACAATTGGTAAAACAGTCTTGGACATCCATAATCCAAAATTGAGATTTATCCAAAAGGCGAAGATTTGTTTTTGTACTAAACACAAGAATTGTATCGGTGTCATCAACGTAATGGCCAATTAAAAATTGTTCACCTTCAAATTCGGTATACTCGTCGGGTATAGGTACACAATATCATTCAATGTTTTCGGTAGTTTTGGTTCATTTCTCATCCTTTCTCTATGAATGATCAAACGCATAGCTTCTTTTGACGGCATAAAAGGAAATGACGTACTAGGCACGTCCTGTATAGGTATTTTTTTGAATAATTTGCCTTTACATCGCACTCGTATGCTTTCTAACTACGATACGTCGACCTTGCATACCCAAATAACATTTTGGTGTCAGTTACAGGCATTTTTATGACTTTAAGTAATATAACAGGGTTATAATTATCTCAGTTATTACTAAAGACGATATAAAGGAGTTAACAAACAAGTTTTAGCCCCAATCGCAGCACTAAAGCTTTAATGGACGACGTATACAGCTTTGAGAGTTATAATGGCGCTAGTAGCAGCAAGTATACTTAATACGTTATAGCTTTAACCTTTTTGTGACACCCAAGTCTTTATGAAAGTGTTCGCCGACACCGCTTAACACTTATTATTGAATAATTATTGCAATGAACTCTTTTATACCACTTAAGGTGCTACATTGACTGTTATCGCAGACATAGGCTATAAAATAGAGTTTATAGAGAGTTTAGTAACACGAGATACTGAAGGTGTCAAACAACTCCTCTATCTAGGTTTAACCTGTAATAAAGGGTTTAAATAAATCTTATTGTGTTAGGCAGTACTCTTTTACAGACGTTCTAAAGGTATTGGTGTCAAACAACGCAAGTATGGGTCGTTATTAACACTAACCTCACTTTTGTAAAGTTCGCCATTGTTTTGGTAACCTAACAATTAATATTATTTCGAGTTATTCAACATTTGACTACAATAAACAAAATTTCTTACATTATTTGAAGCATTCCATGAATGCCACTTAATTTTACATACCACTGCTCAGGAAGCAGGAATGAATAATAATGTTTAGCTTGAGGTACCTATTTTATTATCATAATTTTTCTTTTAAATCTTTAATAAATCCTAGGCGCGTTAAAATTGAGATGAGAAACATGGTATAAATTCACCGTGAAATCATAAGGGCAGTCATTTTTCACTTCACATACTTAAATGACATAATATTCCATAATATTATTCTGCTGTGTTGAATAATGGATGACATAACACTTCTATTACGAAAAGATTTAATTTTAGTAAGGTTACAGGCTTTTTCATCTTGACGTGCCCTTTTTACCACCTGTAGTGCTCACTAACGCGGTAATACCGGTTAAAGTAGTAGCTGACGATGAATAAACGCTCTTGTGCAGCTTTAAGATCTTTTTGACACCTTTCTATAGGATTTATACAACCTGTAGCGTTTACCAACTCTATTTTACAACGGTAATACAGATTAAAGTAGTAGCTGACGATGAATAAGCGCTCTTGTGCAGCTTTAATATCTTTGTGTCACCGTACTATAGGCTTTCTATAACTTTTACCTGTAAAACTGTGGGCCTCTTTCGTGGTTATAAGTGAGTTAGAGCATGCTCTAACTCAGTTGCACAGGTATGCGTTAACACTTTTATACTCAAATGGAACTGATATAGGAGTCTTATATAGGTTTTTTTAACGCGTCTTCCGGTACGCGGTTGCAACTTCAGAACTTTTCAGCACTATCGACCATCTGTTCTGCGAGCAATGTGCCCTGCCCACTGCCACTTCAGTTTGGTGATGCTTCGAGCTATGTCGGTAACTTTGGTTCTCTTGCGGGTAATATCGTCATTTCTGATTCGATCACGCAAGGGAACCCCAAGCATTGCCCTCTCCATTGCCCTTTAGGTGAAAAGGCTTTCGCTCCATTTAAAATAAAAACAATTAAATAAAAATTCTAGTATTCAGCCGCTTTTGTTCAAAGTAAGGATACGAATAAACTCAAAAATAGCAACAAATCAATCATCCATCATTATAAATGACTCCGGGCACTCAGATTACCCTCCAGGAGGATTACTGTGATGACTACCCTCCTTCCTCCGTCTTCTAATTTCCTTTGACTTAATTACCTTTATTGAGCGAAATAATTTTAATAAATCATGATTAATTAGAATGGATTTCTAAGTTAAGGTGGGGTCACACTTGGAATTTAAGATGAGAAATGAAACTGAGCTTATTCAGACCCTCAGTACTTAGTCAGTCACTCATTTCTCTTCGAAGGAATCAGAAGAAAAAAACTTGGAAGATGTCGATTCAAGTCGAAAGTGGTCTTCCATTTTTGAAGTTAGAGTATCGAAGAATTTAGATGGCTATATGATCGCTACTGCCAAGCTAAAATGCAACAGTGATACAGGCGACGACGTCAAAAAAAATAGATTTCAATGGCAGACCCGATTGCTTTGTCGCTAAAATTAAGGCGACGATCACGTATTCGCGAGATGATTGCTTGCGGCCGACAGCTGTGGGTATGAGAACGATGCCTTATACCTGTCTACATGCTTGTGTGCCTTGCTTCATGTTCATTGTTTTGTTCCGCTTTAAAGATGTAATAAATTACCTTCTTGAAGTTGGTTATTAGGTTGTTTATTGTTGTGTCATATCAAACACTTATTTTTAGGTTAATTAGACCATGATAGATTGCAATCAATTGCTACTGATCGCGCGACCACATATGTACTTCAAGTTTTAAATTAAATCAAATGAGTTGTTTGAACATAAATCGTGCTAACAAGCGGGAAATGGAGTCTTACCTCAATATTTTACGTTCTTCTGAAGGGAACTTCTTGTACTTCATTCGAACATCAATGACATGACAACGAAACATTCTCGAGTCGAGGATGTTGATAAGTAAATAACAAACTTTAACTGTTAATTTTATTAAGTAATGCTGAATCGAGGATGAGTCGAGTAGAGGAAATGGCTTTGTATATTGCTGTTACCTAATTTCATCATTTCGGCCAATTTTCGTCCACTGCTGAACGTAAGCTTCCCCGAAAGACCGCCAACCAAAACTGCTCATGACCAGGTCTTGAGCAGTCCGCGTTTATCCGCTGCCAGCCACCTTCTTCAAATCATCGATCCATCGTGCTGCAGGACGTCTCACACTAAGTTTGCCCATACGCCTCCACTCTAACACATGTCTGCTACATCGACCATCTGTCCGTCTACAGACAATACCCTATTTATTCAACGTTAAAATTTAAAAAGCGATAGAACACGTCTGTATTTCGAAAGCCCCCATTCAAAATCTCAAGTAGTCGCTCCCCCATGAATTGTCCTACAGACGGCGCGCGGTGTGCCCTCAACTTAACAGCCGAGAGGTCAGGCTAAGAGTCCAATTATAAAAGTTTTGGAACGACCCTAATTAGAGCCTCTTTCCCTAAAAACGGGCTCACGTACACTTGGACCCGTGATTAGGGACAGCTTAGACTCGGGTCCTATTCAGATCGAATATTGTTTGCGGTAGTGAAATAGATATAATCACTTTTGAGAATATTGTCTGGAATTTTTCATTGCATTTCTTAAAATCTTAAGAACAGATATCATCATTTGCCTAGCCTTTTCCCAACTATATTGGGGTCGGCTTCCAGTCATGCTGGATTTAGCTGAGTATCAGAATTTTACGAGGAGTGGCTGCCTACCAGACCTCCACAACCCATTAAATGGGTAACACGGTACTTCATGGCAAGACTGGAGTCAGATTTACTGGCTTCTGACTATCCGTAACGACTGCCAAAGATTTACAAACGACAGCCGGACATCTAAAGAACAGATAATTATGACTCTGTAAAGAAGTTGTGAGCATTTTAAAATCTATGATAAATAGAGACAGCACTGATTGCGTGTGACGTCACTCATTTAGTCATTACTGCTCTAAAATTGGTGAATAAAAACAACGTTAGGAAACCCACCTGTCTTAAAACCAAAAATTCGAAAGACATGTGACATCTAACGGTAGGTGTCACATGTATTTCGAATGAAGTCGTGTGGTGGCTATCAGCTTCCTGTCACGGACAGAAGTTCTATTATAAAAATAATAATAATATAATAATATTTTTTATAATATTATACGCCTTCCGCGGAATCGCCGATACACGACACCCTTCTGCCATACGAAGCTCACACCACGAACGACTTGAAATTTATGTTCTGGTTCTACTCTAACTTCTCGATACTTAAGAGAAAACATAGGCGGAGAGACTTTTTATATAAAAAGTCATATTTTGAGGTTTGGTTCTTGCCTATTTCTGTTCCAATATTGGACCGCTTATATATCCTTCTTACTAAGGATATAGGTATACTGTGTCTCTATGTTACCGTTTTGATGATACATTGACCGTATAAGCACTAGAACCCTCAAAAAATTCTCAATTTTGAAAAAAAACTAGGGACACAGTATACATCCTTCTTATTTAGTTTGTGAAGTAGCTTTTAAATTGGTCTTATATTGGAGGAGAAAACGGGCGAGAGCCAAGCCTCGAATTATTACTTTTGACGTGACAACGTCAAAAGTAATAATTCGTAAAATTGTAACGTTACGATCGGAGAAGAAGTATGTAATCATTTCATCAATGTTTTGTTATGACGTTGTCACGTGAAACGATCGTCAATTTTTTACATACAAAGTCTATCCGCCCGGATTTCCTCTTAAAGTCCAGCTGGTCTTCGCTCGAACATACTCCACTATCTCTTCAACCTACGTGGTGTGATGTAGCCAGAACACTAAGAATACCAGGGAATGCCATGGGGTATGGAAGCACAACACATTATACAAAGTCATGCCTTTTTCCTATGGGGTAGGCAGAACACCATTTGCTACGGTTCTTGTACACCAGTGCCTCAAAATATCTAGGACAGTTTTCGGTCCTCTTTTACTATTCTTAATAGAAAAGAGAAGTAGTGACCAATCATAAACACCGAAAAAACGAGCTACAAAGAATTTAAATTCCAAGACACAATCAAGGTTTTAACCGCAATAACCATCCAACAATACGAAATAAATTCAACGGACACAATACGAATAACGAAATCAAAGTTCCTTTGTTGCATTCAAAGTGTTAAAAGCTCGCGGCCGACGGAACCCTAATCAGGTAATGGACGCAGCGCCACATTGTAGCATTCGTAGCTTTGTGTACCAACAAACGAATAACTAGTTTTTCTTGTATTTCTGTCTGTTCTTTTGCTTTTTAGTTTGTTCGGACGAGTGTCCGGTTTGTGAAAGGTTCCTGGAAATAATATTTTTGTTTGGTAGGTGCCAGATAAGCTTGCAATAAGTACATTGACATTTTCTTTATCCCTTCGTAGATACCCGAACAATAAATTATGAACCGTTATTAAGGTTCCGTGCCCAAAAGGTTAGGTAAGGTTTATGGTACGGAACACTTCGTTCGAGTGCCAGTCTGACTCGCACTTGACCGGTTTTTCATTACTACAGAATGTAAAGGATCATGATTATTTCTGTTTTTGATTAAGAAAGTCAATAAGTTTACGAGGGTCAATGACCCTTATTGCACATTTATCTGGCGCTCACCATAGTACGTCATGTTTGAGTGTGCTTTTTCATGAAGTTCTTGAGAAAAGTTTTCGTAGTCAGGCCGAGTATATACATCCCGCGATATTAGTTCGCTATGGCAATAGGATGCTCACGTTCCACCACGACCATAAATGGCTACGGTAGCCAAATAGTCCTACCAAAGGTGAGGTTTCGTACTGTGTAATTGCCGTGATTTTCGCTCCGCACTCGCCATCTTTTTTTTATTAATGATAGGCACGCGTTTGACCACTATCTCACCTGATGGTAAGCGATGATGTGGTCGAAGATGGAGCACGCTTTCCTAGAAGCAACCTATTCACACTTGACTTAAAGACTCCCAGGTTGTAACTATCAGGAAACACATACTCCGGCAGGGAATTCCACTCCTTAGCTGTACGCATTATGAATGTGTTCCCAAAACGTTTTGTGCGTGTGGGTGGATGTCCACCATGTATCGGTGGCGCATCGCCGTTCGTCTTGTGGTCCGATGATGGAATGGGCTTGGCGGAATTAAATTATGCAATTCCGTCGCACATTCCCCAAAACGCTACCGCGAAAAAAATTCAACACATTTGTACGCAGCAAGTTAGAATCTAGCTCTTGTGTGTGGAATCCACACGAAAGTACTTACGCACTTCGATTAGAGAAAGTGCAAAAGCGTTTCTCAGGTTCTTGTACAAGCGGATACATGGCTGTTACCCTCACCTCTATCCGACCAAATTTTTACTGGGTTGCCTCGGATATAACTCGTCAGAGGTAAGGCAAGCACGTGACCTCACTATTGCTGGTAAGATGCTCCGTGGTACTATTAACGCGCCTGATCTGCTTGCTGTGCTGGCCAAAGAAACGAATTCTTTGTGCCAGACAATCATCGTTGCTCGTGCTAACTCTTCAATACCTCACACTCTGGCTGCACTTAATGATCTCTTGAATTCTGATCCAACAAACGATATGTTTTGCGGATGAATGGACGAAGATTCTAATGGTATGTCAGAAGTACTGTGAGAGGGATTCATGAAAGATTTGTTTACTGGTTGGTTGTTGTTTGCTGGTGTTGTTGATATTGTAATTCCATACATACAATTTACATTTTAAAAAATTACAAAAAAAAACTGGCCAAGTGCGAGCCGGACTCGCGTGCAAAGGGTTCCTAACGAATTTCTTTTTTTTTTGATCATGTTAATTTAACACTATAGAATTCTGATATTTTCCTGTAATCTATAGGTAAATAGCTGCTATCTCCATTTTTTTTTCAATATTTTAGACTCAGTAATTTCGGAGATTATTTCGAGGGAATGGTCATTTTTCGTCTAATTTCTTGAATAACTTCAAAACCATTTATTTTAAAATTATGAAAAAAAAATTAACTCAAATCCTCACAACCTTTCATTTGATATGTCACACGAAATAGTTAAAAAACATTTTTTTTATATTCTAGTATGACCCCAAAAAGTGACAACCATACTAAAATTTTTATAATTTACGTAAAGCTTCCGTGTTTGGGTCACAGAAGCCCATATGTCTACCAAATTTCAACAGAATCGGTCCAGTGGATCCGAAGAAAGCTGGCTGTTACAGACGGACATACAGACAGACAGATAGACAGACAGACACCCGAGTGATCCTTTATGGGTTCCGTTTTTTGTTCGGAACCCTAAAAACACTAAAAAATAGTAGCCGGGAATAAGGCTCCCGAGAGAGGAACCTCCTCAATATACGCGCCGTGTCCAGGAGTAGGTACTGCTTTCTGGATCAAGCCTATGATCCAGCTGCCCAACGAGAGCCTCTTGAGATGTTGGTCGAGGCTCTTGGCAATTATGCCATTGGCCGTCACGACTATCGGCACAATGACTGCTGTGTTCACGTCCCACATGTCGAAAACCTCGCGAGTCAAGTCAAGATACTTCGTTTGTTTATCTTACCCGGACGTCTTATTTAGCTGGGAAGAACTTAGGTACTGTCCCTAACCCTTAACAATCCTTTCTAAAAATACTAAATACGGTGCAAAGGTAACCCTTCAAACTTTCCTCCAGGTTCAAATCAATGAGAAAGTCCAACATGTCCCGTTTGAGTTCCCGTTTGAGTTTAATCCCCTCACTATCTGTTTATTTTCACCCTCAAAGTTCCCTACTTTCTCTTCATTATTTATTTATCAGACTTTTGGTTTACGCTTCCAAAACTTTGCGGACATAATTATCCTTATATTTGTATTTCAAAGAAACTAAGGGCCAGAGTTCCAAACTACTGAGTTTAATGGATTAGTTGGGAACCATTGTTTGAGTGATCATTTAATCGGTTGGAAGAACTTCTTTCTTATTATGACTTATTTCTACCATTGGACTAATAATAATCAGTACTCACTCTCTGTTTAAATTATAGTCCATAAAAACATAAAAAAGCCGGCCAAATGCGAGTCGAACACTCACACGAATGGTTCCGTACCCAAAACAAAAAAAAAACACGTTTCTCGTAAGGCAGCCCCCTTATTTATTTTTATAATTTAATTTTTATTTTTTTTGAGAATTTCAACTGCCTGCCTGTATAGAAGAGCCCGCTGACAGACAGACGGATGGACGGACAGCGGAGGCTTAGTACTAGGGGCCGTTGGTAACTCTTAGGGTACGGAACCCTAACAAAGATGCAAACTAAAGAAAATACTTATTGCACCCGAAAATTCAGCTGCAAAACTCGGAAAGCACCCAAAAGGAAAGCATCTGAATAATTTTAATTCAAATTTTCATATCTTTACCACACAAAGCGTCTGGAGTGTCCGTTGGCGCGAAAAATTCATCAGCCCCGAATATTTAAGCACCACATTTTAAAACAAGGAACTAAACTGCTCTCGGAAGCCAAAAAGCGCTAAGTCAATCAAAGTGAGTTTTGAGAAAAAAGATAGGTATATAAAATAAACTATTGTCACCTTATTTTTCGAGTTTGTGCGCGTTTGTCATTGCCGTCTTGGGCGACTATTCCGCCTCGGTTACAATGACGAAGTTGGTCATTCACATCATTTACATCAAAATGTACTTCTTCTTCTTGTCGTGTGGGCAGTAAGGTCTAACCACCCCACACACCCTAGTGTCAGAGTTTATAAACCGCCTCAAGGGCCTCTGACATGGTTTATTTGACGACCGCCATTTGGCCGCCGGGACCACCGGCTTAAATCGTGCCTTCCGAAGCATGGAATAATTTTTTTATCAGACAATCAGGTGATTCAGTCTGCAATGTTCTAACCAAACTGGAGAACAACTTTACAAAGTATGCTTTTCCTGTGGGAATCGAACCCACGACCACACGGTCACAAGGCAAACGCTTAAAGCACTCGACCTGCTTCAAGTGTAAAGAGAATTATCGTGCGCCGTTGATGAGGCAGTTCTGCATATTATTTTACACTGCCCTATAACCGCAACAGGGTGATAAGAATTAGAACATCAGATCGATGAGAAGCTCTCACCTCAAAATCTGCTAAATATAATGATAGGACGTAAAACAAACCCTAAGACTGACTAAACAACAGTTGCGTTCAGTCACAGCCGTTACAACTGGCCACGGGTCTTTTAATAAACACCTCTATGCTATAGGAGTCACTGACAGCCCGCTATGCAGAGCCTGCATGGAGGAGAATGAGACAACAGCACACCTGCTTCTAAGCTGCCCGGTAGTCGCGGATTACAGGGCAAAGTGCTTCGGAAACCCAGGTACGCTCTGCGAGATAGTTGGTAACACCAAGGCGTTCCTGGCTTTCCTTGGGGAGCTGGGGTGGATCGAATGACGCATTTGTCCCACTTGCACGCAAAATACGCGCTTAGTCCTGGAGTTGCGGAAACCAGCCCGATTTACATACATACATGATAGGACGTAAAAGGAAGACATTTTTAGATCATTGTAGAGAAGTAGGAAACAGAGTAGTTAATAGAAATAGGGTAATTTAATTAGGCTATTAAGTTGTAAAGTAATTATATAGTTTTAGTACCTACCCAACATTAAGATGAAAAAAAATAATAACCACTCGACCTTGGAGGAAGTTATCGAAATGTACAAATTTATTCAATGTTTCATTTCAATAAGGTTACGAGTTTTCCGTCTAGCCCTTTTGATGCGGAAAGTAAATATTCGATGCAAAAAATAAAGTTTTTTTTGAGATACCGCTACTTGGCTTCTGAGCGCAGTAGATAGAATTTTCGCTTTTGGAGCAATTTTCGCGACTGTCTCGGGTAGCTGAGCAATTTAAAATAACAGGGCAGTACGGTGGGCCATTAGTTAGTGCACTCAACCCCGGTCTGCCTGCATAAATGTTAGAGCGGTACTTATGTAATCGTCTGTCGAGATGTACGGTGCCTCTGTTCATTTAGATTTAATTGTGTAGATGTGAGAGAAACGCTTTTGATTGTTTCTGGGATTACTCGTTTCTGTGTAACTGCTGTCATAAGAAGGGAAAGTTGCTGAAGTACCTCCACGTGTAAAAGCTATTTCGGCAGATGTCTTCTATGTTTCCTCTCTGATAAAGGTTATTTTTATTCTGCGCAGGATTTCACAACACATTGTCAATATTTCAGCTCATTATAATTCCCTGAGGAGCTCGTGGCTAAAGAATAACAGCCGCACAGATCGATCTTCAAGGTCTGTGGATGGGTGACCATCTTAACATACCGAGTTTCCTCCGTGCCTCGGAAAGCACGTTAAGCTGTTAGTCCCGGCTGTCATTTGTAGAACTTTGGCAGTTGTTACGGATTGTCAGAAGCCAGTAAATCTGACTCCAGTCTTGCCAAGAAATACCGTGTTACCCATTTAATGGGTTGTGGAGGTCTGATAGGCAGCTGCTACACATAAAATACTGGTATTCAGCTGAATCCGGTTTGACTGGAAGCCGACCCCAATGTAGTTGGGAAAAGGCTAGACAGATGAAGATTATAATTCCCTGAAAATAATCAACTCTTACAATAGATCATCTCTGAGGCTAAAAAAGCTGTTTATTACCTTAAAGTTAGTATTACACGAGGTACATTGTAAGGAACAGCAGATTTTATTGTATTTTTTTTATACTTGTGATGTGTTTGCTATTGACTCGGTCAGAGATGTCAGAGACAAAGTTGACGATGGTGCGAGCTTACCCAGAAGAAGCCTGCTCATTCTAACTTTGAAGAGATTAGGGTTAAATGCGTTCGGAAAGACGCAGGTAGAGTGTTTCACTACAGTTTTTCAGAGGAACTCCCATATACTAGCTAATTTTAAACCCTGAAACGAAACCCTAAAATTAATTAAAATGTATAATGTAAGCGCAATTACCAAATTATTTCTTACAAAAAAACCGGCCATGTGCGAGTCGGACTCGCACACGAAGGGTTCTGTACCATAAACCTTAATTTTTGTAATTTGCTGTTATAGCGGCAATAGAAATACACTATCTGTGAAAATTTCAACTCTCTACCTATTACGGTTTTTGAGATACAACCCTCTGACAGACAGACTGACGGACGGACGGATGGACAGCAGAGGCTTTCCGTTGGTTACCATTTGGGTACGGAACCCTAAAAAGCATCATAATGGTTCCAGCAATTCAAATAATATAATATTTTACCAACTACACCCACTAGATTTGCCCTCTTCCGTAGCACGGGCAGTTGGACACCCTTCTGGCTCCGTGCCCATTGGGGGCTGTCAAGGCCAAAGGAGGTCAGTATCCTGCCCAATAAAAAATATAAAGAAAATATACTTTGAAGATAACATTAATAGGAATATTTTCTTCTTATGTAATGCAGGAATAAGTCAAAGGCCATGGGTTGTTTTTTCACCGTTTCTAATATGTTTTTATTTTACCCTTCTATATTATGTTTTTACATTAAATGTTTTTTAGCTAGAACTGATTATACAAAAATAATTGTATGTTTTCTGAGAGGTTGATTTATGTACATTCGAATATATGATGTAACAGTCTTCATGAATTACGTCATCTGCCTAGCCTTTTCCCAACTATATTGGGGTCGGCTTCCAGTCAAACCGGTTTCAGCTGAATACCGTGTATTTACGTGAAGCGGCTGCCTACCAGACCTCCACAACCCATGAAATGGGTAACACGGTATTTCTTGGCAAGAATGGAGTCAGATTTACTGGCTTCTGACAATCCGTAACGACTGCCAAAGTTCTACAAATGACAGCCGGAACCAACAGCTTAACGTCCTTCCGAGGCACGGAGGAAACTCGGTATGTTAATATGGTCACCCATCCACAGACCAACCTTGGCAAGCGTTGCTTAACCTTGAAGATCAACCTGTGCGGCTGTTTTTCTTTAGCCACGAGCTCCACATTCATGAATTACGTAATGGCTATCAATATTACTGGAGACTAGACATTGACGTGGGATATCTATATCAATACTAATAAGCTGAAGAGTTTTTTGTTTGCATGAACGCGCTAATCTCAGGCCTACTGGTCCAATTTGAAAAATTCTTTCAGTGTTAGATAGCCCATTTATCGGGGAAGGTTAGGTTTATATATCATCACGCTGAAACCAATAGGAGTGGAGCAGACGAAGTTGCGCTGGTCAACTAGTGCTGAATAAAAACAAAAAATTTCCACCACAAAAACACTCCTGAGTATTGTGATAAGTGGGACAGCCCCATGCTGGATCACTGGATACGGCTGCACACGTAGGTGTCAGTCGTTTCAATTTTGTATATGGTTTTGTACTAAGATTAAGTTAAGACTTTTACTGACAACATATCAACGCTTGAAAGACAACCCTTAATAAGCGACATTGAGTAAACTTTACATGAGAATGATTTATTGTTCAAAATTACAAAAAAAAACATAAAAATTCACCTAATTGTAGATTCCAAATTTCGGAACAAATAGGTGAATTTTTATGTTTTTTTTTTATTCGCGTCGATATGGATCTTGTTATTTGATCTGAAATAAATCATGAATAAAAAAAAGATTTTAAATCTTAAAAAAAATCTTTCATCTTTTTTTACAATAAGAATTAAAATGTTTTGTCACAGCCCCAAATTACGAGTGCCAAAGCCTAATCAAGCAATTTAAAATGTATATCACACTCAACCACAGCTTTGCGAAAATCTCTTGAAAATACGACCACGAACCACAAGCTGGATTCAACCGAAATCCCTAAACAAAGCGACACAAAACAAAAGAACGAATCCGAGTATAGAATCAAAATGGCGGCTCTAGAACATTTCGTTTACTAGTCGCTCGCCATAATCGTATTAGAGGTAATGCGATTATACTAGTTAGATATATACTTTCATTGGTACGCACTAGCAACGGACAAGGTGAGCTTGGGGATTTTAGAAATGGAGAGACGTGATATTACATGAAATAAGAAAGGAAAATTGTGTGGAATTTAAGGCTGTTTGAGGCGGCGCAGGAGAAAATATAATGGGGGGAGGGAGCAGCAGTAGGACACTAAAGGTTTAAAAAGCACAGAGGACAGAAGCGGAGTAGAGCTGTGCCAATATTAACCAATGGAATTGCATAAAATCTTCGCTCTGCTTCAGTGCACAGGGATTTTAAAAATAGTTTAAACATTTCAGTCTTGTCTATTTATGTCCTTGCCAAGCAGATTTGCAAAAATAAACTCTCAGCCTGGTTGCAAAAGCTAGACTATGATGCTACGGAGCAGTTGCTCATTGTTCCATCATAATATTATGTTTGTACATATGTCACCATCATGCCTATTATTGCCACACAACATGTTCACACCTTCATACAACCTCTACATACCTAGTCTCAACTCACATTACATTACTTTCACACCTAAACGACATGTCAAGTTTATTTTATTTTGTTTGGTTATAGATCTTTTCGCTTAAAATTTCTAAAGGTATTTAAGGTTTAGTGCCATTTTTCGCCTGGGTACTCACAATTTCGAGTTTATTGTCATCGTGAATTCGGCGTGGGGGCCTGGTGATCCGTCACACCGGATATCCTAGTATGGACTCCAGTCTCTCACAAAAGGTGGTCAACGCCTTGAGGACATTGGTTAAAATTTGTGAACGGTATGCATCCGAGCATGGTCTCATGTACAACACACAAAAAAGTGCGGTACTGATTTTTAAGGCAGGAAATCAGAGACCTAGTACAGTGCCTCCAATCATGATCGATGGGACGGTTCTGAAAATTGTGCAGAAATTTAAATATCTTGGTCATCTGGTCACAGAGGACTTAAAGGATGACCCAGATATAGAAAGAGAACGCAGGGCGTTGGCGGTGAGGAGCAGTATGCTGGCCCGAAGGTTCGTTCGATGTACTAAGGAAGTTAAGGTTACACTTTTCGGGGCATATTGCCAATCTTTTTACTCGAGCGGCCTGTGGGTTCGGTATACGCAGCGAGCCTTCAACGTCCTGCGTATTCAGTATAATAATGCTTTCAGGATGTTGTTGGGGTTGCCGCGACACTGTAGTGCGTCACAAATGTTTGCAAACGCGCGTGTTGACGGTTTCCACGCTATAGTGCGTAAGAAAGTGGCGTCATTATTTCAAAGACTGCGCGGAAGCACCAACAGCATTTTGCAAATGATTGCATCCCGCCATGACTGTCCCATACAGGCACACTGGGTGGGAATAGTGACGGGAAAATTGTAGTTTTTAAGAAAAATTTATTATGTTCCTACTAACATAGCTCTTAAGAAAAATGTTTACTAACACTTATGGATTATGTCCGAAATAAATAGATAATAATAATAACCTCGACCAACATCTCAAGAGGCTCTCGTTGGGCAGCTGGATCAAGGGCTTGATCCAGAAAGCAGTACTCCTGGACACGGCGCGCATCGTTAGGAGGTTCCTCTCTCAGAAGCCCTGACCACCGGTAGCTTGGACCCTGTTCCCGATACCGGTGGGTTACTATTTTTTATATTTTTAAATGTTTTTTGTATTTTTATAGAAATATTTAAAAATGTAATTTGTATGTATATATAAATAAATAAATGGAATAATAATAAAAGATCATAATTGTATGTTTCACCTTGTTTGTTATTTAACTTATTTTTGTAAACATTATATGTTTACCAATGTGAACCTTTGTGAAGAGTGAAATAAAGATATTTGTTTTTATTTGTTGTTTGTTATTGTTATTTATTGAAATGCATTCAAACCCGGGAAGTGGAGCTAGAAGCGGAGTTGGGAAACAAAACAAAACCGGCCCCCGTTCAAATTACTTGTGAACTCTGCTTAGCTCCGCGCAGTTCGTTACTCCACTCCATAATGGACAGACAATATCCGAAACTCCGCTCCGCATTGCTCCCTCACTACGCTCCGCGACCTCGCTCCGCGTCACTGGACAGGCACCCTTAAGATTGTTCCTTCTCGAAATAATGGTTTATAGTTTTAAAGGTTAACCCGAAACTTTACTAAGTTTCCACTGAGTGTCCGTCTGTCAGTGGACTGTATCTCATGAACCGTAAACGGCAGGCAGATGAAATTTTCACCGAGTATCTTTTTCGACTGGCAAAAAATAAACCTTACCCTTTAATTTATGAATACAAGAGACTATTTCTAGTTTAAGGTACGGATACCTTCGTGTGCGAGACCGACTCGTTCTTGGCTGATTTTTTTAACATATTTGACAGGGATACTTTGAGAAGCCAATTTTTAGTGACAGCCTCAAAATCAACCTCGATTTGCGTTTTTTTTTTTCTTTGTAATAAAAACTTCTCCTGAAGGCTCCGTCATTTCAAACTTCTTTGTCTTACAGCACCTAATCTTCTTAACCCCACTTGTAACATTTTACCCCACCCATTTAAGAACATAGCAGCTTAGCTTAGCCCTTAGCATATCTACGTAGTTTCTTTAATCTGGGATTAAGGCCAGTCCCCTGGGGTAAAGTCAAACACTGCGGTCAGATAACGACAGTTTGCGAATACGCAAAATTTTCGACCTCCAACCTTTGTCAACCAGCCAGGATTATTATAATAAACGAGGTTTCGTGAAAACCAGATATTGAAAAGGATTCTCTGAAACCAAAGTCCAAACCTTCGCAGAACTTTGAGCCAGTGAATTCAATTCGTTTGAATTGTTATTACGAAGCATGCAGAGCTTTATTACTGGGAAATACATTTTTGATGAAATATTTGGCTGATAAATGAAATATGTGGCGTTTTTTTTCGGTCGGAAAAGTATAAAAAATATTATTTATATGTGATCTGTGTAGAAACCTGTTGTAGGTACCTATGTAAGTTTAGTAGACAATAACAATTTGTATAAAAATCGTTCAAGATTAATTAATACTATGTATTTTATGATTTGTTGATATAGCGTCAACAGAAATACAAACACTGTGAAAATTTATACTGTCTACCTATTACGGTTCATAAGATACAGCCCGCTAACAAACAGACAGACGGACCGACGGATGGACAGAAGGACAGACTGATGGATAGACGGGCGGACTGACTGACTGACGGACTGACGGATTGACGGACTGACGAACTGACGGACTGACGGACTGACTGACTGACGGACTGACGGGCGGATATACGGCCAGACACCCTTTGTGATGATGAGATTGTGTGCTCATAAGTTCCGTTTTTACAGATGTTCGGAACCCTAAAAAGGTTGAACAGAAAGCAATCAAAAACACATTTAAATAAAAACAGTGTAATAAAATAATAACAAAAGAAATAGATTATTAACAAGTAACAAATTTAACCAACAATCTTGGCGAGGTTTGAGAAGTCAGGCCACGTGTCCTCGGTCTCGTTGGTAGCGGGAGTGATCTTTTTGACCTCAATTTTAGTTTCCTTCGACAGAGGCGAGGGACTGGTGCTCTTATTCTCTGACTTAACTACATCTCCTTTGTTTATCTTCTCGTATTTGAATATTAGTTCTAGAACTTCATGTTGCATTTTGAGTTTGTTTTCTCCTGTAAAATTTTTCATTGCATTGCCAATATATTGGCTAAAGATAAAGTCTTCGCTCACTTCTCTTGTCAGGAATTCTCTGCCGAGTTCTATGAAGATATCCTTGATGATGTTGGTGGTTGTAACGTGGGAGATATTCGGGGTGACTGTCTTGGGAGGGTGCTTCCAGTGAACCTTGTCGTATTTGGGTCGGATTGGGGGAGGACCGATGGCGACAGAGACAACTTCGTCATTGTCAATGTCATCTTCCTCCAGGGGTGTCAGGTGACCTGATGGCTGGAAAGAGGTTTCGGTAGGGTTTATGATGGTGTGGTAGATGCCAAATACAATAGAAACTAAAATGAACAAATACACAAAACTTCTAACAAACTAAATCATAGCATCAAAAATTTAGTCCTCAACGCTATCAGCTGGTAACATGCCCAAGAGACTGGCGGCATTGCTATGTCGAATGGCAATGCTTGGCCTGTTGCCAATGTAAAAGCCAGTTCTTGAGACACTGGAAGTGTCAACCAGCCGTTTCGAAATTTCTTCGAAAAGGCTGTGAGCACAAGGGCCCCACGGCCCGAGGGTTTCAATCCCAAACGGCTCGAAAATATATTAACCATCTGCTACGCAACCAATACTTTAAAATTAGAATGTGCCTGTACTTTGAAAACATCAGTTTTCGCCTCAAAGCACCACTTCAAAATAATAATACAGGAAAACTGTTCATGTCTCAATCATTCTAATTTCAATTCTATGATAGTAAAACTTGTTCTTCACACAATTACTTAAAAACTTCTTGTGGCAAATAAAATGTTTTTTTTTTTTTGTGACCAGTGCTTTAACACCAGCAGTTATACCTTTTTCCTAGACTCTCTAGCTCGAGGAGTGGTGATGGATCTTCTCTTGGTGTCGGG
The DNA here is from genome assembly GCA_950371165.1 of Lacanobia oleracea. NCBI lineage: Eukaryota > Metazoa > Arthropoda > Insecta > Lepidoptera > Noctuidae > Lacanobia > Lacanobia oleracea. Next base: position 23,797,144 of record OX493392.1, on the reverse strand, counting down.
TTCTGGTAACATATGTCTCTTCGTGTGGTAGTGCACCGTCCTGCGTGGGACTCGGCCAACGGCTCGAGTATCTCTTCTTTCTTCTCTGTCGGCCCATGCTGACTGTAAAGAAATATGGTCAGGTAGGTTTAATACAACTATTTTCCCACTCAGCATCTTTCAGCCCCCGACCAACCGTTAGAATCCGTAAGTCCCTCTTGGACCAAGCGAAAATAAACACAAGACGCCTACAAATAACGTTTCAATCGCGCGAGCGTCGACTTGGCCTGAAAGGGACTTACGGGTTCTGATGGTTGGGGCGATTTTGTCCCGAAAGGGACTCACGGGTCATGAGTGTTTCATGTCCCAATCAATCTGTCATCCTGCGACTTTAGCAGGCTTTCTCTCATTTTTTAAACAAATTATATTAAGTTAAAAGAGTATTAACAACTCTACATACTTCCAAGTTGATTGAGACGTCTGGTCTGCACAAAGTGAAAAGGGCCACTGATAGAAATTCGACGAACAGACGAAACACGAAATTTGGGACATTAAGAAAATAGTTTTACTGTACTATAGAAGATGAGGGCAAAGGAATAACAGCCGCACGGGTATAGCGAAGGTTATGTTAATCTATGATTTTTGGAACTGTTTGGTGTAAAAAAGTTTATTTTATCTATCTATCTACACACATCGAAACGTCTTGACTGCTACTAGTAGATGCTACTGCTGCTGTGGTTGTGCTTTACAAGTATTTAGAACGCAAAAGTCTGACTACAAGCCTAAATGTCATCATCATCATCATCAGCCGACAGACATCCACTGCTGAACATAGCCCTCACCATGTGTTGCCACAACAACCGGCCCAGTGCTTCTCGCATCAATCGACTACCCACGCCCCTCACAGGTCATCGGTCAACCTTGCGGGAGACCTTCTAACGGCTTCCGGAACGCAGTCGCCGCTCCAGAACTTTTCACAATATGTGTGTTGTGTGTTAACCAATAACCGAGTAGTGGAGGTCAGACAAGCAGATACTCCTCTTAAAATACTGTAACTTAGTAGTATCTGATTGGATTGGAAACAGACCTCTACATAGTATGATATAACACTGAACAAAATATTGGGATTTATTAATGCTCATGCAAATGGATCTAGGTATATCAAAGTATATAGATTAAACGAAAATTATTTTTTTTACTATTCAATGTCGCCAAAAAGAAGAAACACAATTTTATTGGTTCAAAACCTAAACATAAACTTATATTATAAAAACTACAACTCCACAAAACTAGCAACATAATTGAAATAAAATTAATCCCATCTACTCACAATAAAAATAGGCGATAACACTAAAAACAAAATGGCCGATATTATCTTTCCGTCCATTTGTAACGGTGGTAAATCTTTGACTGCCGACTGAAGACCGCGATCCCAGAACATCAACTACGTTTGTTTACAAATAAGAGTCTTTTCAGTGAAATACGACAATGACAGGTCCATCTAAGTAAACATTTACTGCTATGAACATTTTTTTCTGAACAATCAGCGTAAGGAAATGCGTAGGTATCAGATAGGTCATGAGAGTGATACTGTGTTGTGAGGTTGGTAATGTTTCCATATTGTGAGAAAAGTGGCATGTTTTAGAGCCGACTGTTATAATATGAAATTTGACAACTTGCGGTGGTATGGTGGTCGGGGGTAAGTAGGTTGTCACCTTCTTTAAGAGGAAACTAATAAAGAGGTCTGTAGAGTATTATGCAGTTTAGATGTGAATAAGGCCAGTGGACCTGACGGCATTCCAGCAAGAGTGTTGAGGCAATGTGCGCCTGAATTGTCTCCTGTGTTGACACGCCTGTACCGCCTCTCTCTTGTAAAAAGAACGGTGCCGAGATCATGGAAGCTTGCGAATGTGCAACCGGTGCCCAAAAAGGGAGACCGTGCTGACCCTGCGCATTACCGTCCGATCGCCATTACCTCCATCCTATGCAAGGTTATGGAAAGGGTTCTGAACAGTAAGCTGCTGACCTACCTTGAAGACAACAATCTCCTCAGTGATCGTCAATATGGCTTTCGCCGGAGACGGTCAACTGGCGATCTTCTTGTGTATGTCACGCACTGCTGGGGCGAAGCCATTGAGAGACACGGCGAAGCTCTTGCCGTGTCGCTTGATATCTCGAAGGCTTTTGACAGGGTCTGGCACGCAGGTCTACTCAGCAAGCTTCCTGCTTATGGTATCCCAGCTGGTTTTTGTAGCTGGATATCAGACTTCCTGAGTGAACGGTCGATCCGAGTGGTCGTTGACGGCTGCTCCTCTGACCTCATGGCCATTGATGCCGGAGTTCCTCAAGGGTCTGTTCCCTCTGCAACTCTTTTCCTGCTGCACATCAATGACCTACTTCAGCCTGGTCTTGTTGGGTACGCAGATGACAGTACGGTTTCAGAGAGATACTTTTCCAGCGCAACAACCAGTGGGGTTGAAGTTTGTTCCTTGAGAGAGGCCATGGTAGAGCGGACAAATTTGACCTTAAGCGTTGTCTCCCAGTGGGGTGATGACAATCTGGTCACTTTCAATGCCACCAAAACACAGGCGTGTCTTTTTACCGCAAAAAGGAGTCGTTTTGACCAAGCTCCTACTTTTCGGGGTGCATCTGTTCCTGTGACTGATCGGCTCGAGCTCCTAGGCATGGAGTTGACATCCAGTCTCAACTTCGGCACCACCATCGAGTACAAATCCCAAACTGCGGCCAAAAAGCTGGGCATCCTAAATAGGGTGAAGCGATACTTTAGGCCTGGACAGCTTTTAACACTATACAAAGCACAAGTCCGATCCTGCATGGAGTATTGTAGCCACCTTTGGGATGGCTCAGCTAAGTATCAGCTTGCCGCGCTTGACTCGGTGGAACGCAGAGCTAAGAGGCTCATCGGCGACGTAAAACTGGTGGATGCCAAGCTACATAGCTTGGCTCATCGCCGTAAGGTTGCCTGCTTGTCGGTCTTCTACAGAATGTACTTCGGTGAGTGTGCCCAAGAACTCCACGACCTCATCCCACCGGCCCCCTTCTACCATCGGACATCCAGACGCACTGCATCTTACCATCCCTACCTTGTGGCTATTCCACCAATTCGCACTAAGCGTTTTCAAACGTCTTTTATAATGCGCACAGCAAAGGAGTGGAACTCTCTGCCTGCGTCTGTGTTTCCGAAAGCTTACAACCCTAATCTCTTCAAAGTTAGAGTGAACAGGCTCCTTCTGGGTAGGCTCGCTCCATCGTAGACTTTGTCTCTGTCATCTCTGACATAGACTAGAGTCAAGAGCAAACCCATTACAAATTAAAAAAAAAAAAAAAAAAGAAACGCTTGGCTTTGGTTATCGCCTGTTCCTCCTGCATTACTGGACCGATTTGAAAGATATTGTTTTCATGAACAAATGCTTAAAATTGTCCGATAAACCGCTGTCAAATTTGTACACTGGAGCGTACTTTGGCAACTATTAATGAAAAAAAATAAAAAATAATAGTGACACAGTACACATTCTTCTTATTCAGTTTGTGAAATAACTTTTTAAATCAATCCTATATTAGAGAAGGAAACAGTCGAGAGCCAAACTTCGAATTATGACTTTTTAACCGACTTCTTCAAAAAGGAGGAGGATCTATGTTCGGCTGTATGTTTCTTTTTGTTTTTTATGTATGTTCACCGATTTCTCTAGACCAATTTTAAAAATATTTTTTTTATTTTAAAGGCTATACTCCTGAGGTAGTCCCATTGTCACCAAGTTAGAATCTAATAATGGGATCCCATGAAAATCGAAAGAAACCCTCAAATTTTATAAGCACACTAGCATTCCCACGCAACTTCGTCTGCGACACAATTTTCAGTACTGCTCCGCTCCTATTGGTCTTAGCGTAATGATTTATAGCCTATAGCCTTCCTCGATAAATGGGCTATCTAAAACTGAAATAATTTTTCAAATCGGACCAGTAGTTCCTGAGATTAGTGCGTTCAAGCAAACAAACAAACTCTTCAGCCTTATATTAGTAATAGATACAATGTCTTTCATAAATTTTCTAACGCAGTTCAGACATTTGTGCCTGGTAATCATCATCTCATATTGCTGAGCTGATGATGGAAGGTAAAAGTCAGGATCTGATGGGATCCCATAAAAATGTTTGTTCAGCGATATTTTCGCCAATTGTTAACCGATTTGGATGATTCTTAATTGTTTGGAAGAGTATTTTCTGGGACTGGTCCCATTTAAATTTGGTGAAGATCTGATGAAGAACTTCGGAGGTAGGCAACGGAACTCTTCAATAAATGATGATAGCAAGTGGATCGGGATTTCTGAAATTGCATGTCTGCTGATAGTTTACACCACGCTGTGTTTGTGGTCACTTTTTAGCGGTACCTGCGTACCACTAAATATCAACGGGAACGGGAAATACGCGAGCAAAAGCTAGTCTTTTAAAAAAGCCTAAATGTCCAAACTATTTTGACAGCTGTTTGCGACTAATATGTGAATGGGACGAACATTGGTTAAAATTTTGTAGAAGTAGCACTCAGGTCAATTATTCAATCCTCTTGTTTAGAGTTTCAAGGAATCTCTGTGTAAGTGCTTTGTTTTGAGTTTCCCCCAAGATCAAAATCTTCGCTAAGCTCCAACTTATGTTAAAGTTACAGTCATCTGTACAAGAGCAACGTGATTGCACCGCGAATTTTCTACAAAACATCTGTTTAAAATGTAAAACCGTAAAACGTTAATGGAATTTATACGGAACCCATAAAACTTTTAAGTGGGATCGTTTGTATTCCCACCAAATCGTAACAAGGCCAGGTTAGGTGGCCTCTGGTTGTTGATCAATTTACCCCTTTTATGTCTCGGTGGTGTAGAGAGCGAGGGGTGCTGGAGGTCAGGGTATGCTGGTCTCATCATATGTTGCCACACGCACGACGAAGTTATACAAGTCGAAAACAGCCTCCTTTTGCGATTTAATTAGATCCCAGGTTTAATTGAAAATATGTTCTCCCATCAAATACGCAAATAAATGGTTTGAACACGGGCAGGTAGCGTTGGACAAAAAGGTTTATGAGGGTTTTCATACTAATTTAATATTATTATATTGTCGCCTGTTTATTGCGCTCAATTTTGTTGAATTTAAAGCATGTTGAAGCAAATTGTTATTAATAATTGGATTACTGTTAGTAGATTAATCACATAATATTTTGTTCGATATTTTAATCCACTTTAACGTTTTACTATACTGTTTTACAGATTATTTTGGTTTTATTTGTTATGTTAAATAATCCTGGCATACGTCATTCACATGTCACATAATCCACATATTCATTAAAACATTTTTTGATAATTATTATAATTCAATGACCCTACAAAGAACAATATTAAATTATTTAGAAGAACTAGATTTGGTCAGCGTCTACGCCCGCGTGAGTATCGGAAATAATGAAACGGAAACTAACCTACTATTGTGATAAAATGCTCTTCAAATTCAAAATATAGTTTACATGTGTGACAGATACCCTGCTTCCAAACATGCATGTCCTAATGCGGTTACTGATGCATAACTGACTGAGTGATTGCCAGATAACGCACAGCTGAAACTATTGGTTGTAGGACGCTGATATTTGGCATTGTGGTTCCTTGGAGAGTGTAAGGGATTACTAAGAAGATTTACCGAAATTCCTACGGGAACGAGGAAAAACTGAATATGCGCGTACGAAGTGGCGGGTAGAAGCTAGTTTATTATACTGCTAGTAAGAAATAAAATAGGATTTTTAAACAAGTTTTAAATTTACTACAAATATATTTTTAAATTTGAGAAAAAGATTACTAATTGAATATCAAATCAATTATTTTGCAAACCGTACGTCTACGTTTATCGCGTCACGTAGATACCGTAAGCAAATTCAACATGTACCTAACTTAAGTGAAAACTTACGCGTATGAGTAACTAAGTAAGCGCTTACACGAGTGATATTAATTTCATTAATTCTAATTCTACTTTCACTGAACATTTACGCTTTTCATACAAAGTTGTGAAGCATGACTTATCTTATACACGTACTTAGTAAATGTTAGAGCATTTAAGTGAAGACACTTGGATAATTGTTGATTATTTAATTAATAATTATTTTGATTATTATTATTTTGTTAACACTAGGATTAAAAGTTCTTGCACTGCCTCGCGCACCGAGGGTTCCGTACCATCATAATGTTTCTAAATTTTCATCGGCGAGGCATATTCGTTAGAGAATTTTTACACTGGCGGTGTAGAATAATGCAGTTTTAGATCAGCGCCATCTCTTGAAGCTAGTGGAACTAATGTAATTTATGTTGTTGATTTCTGAAAAAGTGTGCTTTTGAGAGACATCGTTTTGTTGTTCCTGTAATTTTTACATAAACTTCTATCACAGAATAATTTCAGATTTTTCTCTATGCAAACTTAGGAAATAAGGGGGACGGGGACGTTATTGTGACAGAAGGATCTGATGAAAGATCGGACTGAGTCGAACCATAACGGTTCCGTTTTTACCATTTTGGCACGGAACCCTAAGGACGTATCTACGAAAAACGTGGTAACCGCGCGATTTCCGACCTTACTGTGTTTTCTTAATGTCGAAAATAGGTTACTTTGTTTTGTGTAGGCATTGCAACACAAAGGCACAAGACTTCTTAGGAAGTTCTAAAACAGCAATCGACGTTAATTGAAATAATAACTGTCAATTTGATTGATTCAAGTAGAGGATATGACAGAATTTTTGCAAAAAAATTGCATCAAGGACACAGCACACATAATATCAACTCGGAAAGGGGTCGTAACCGTATCAACTCGTGCCGTACAGTATTCTTTGTATAAAACTCCCTACTACAATGCACATTAATCGGAATCGTAACGTAATCGCCTTGCCTTGGGACGACACCTGGCCATAAGCGAGGCCACGCGACGTACAGGAGCTGCTGATCTGTTATGGTTACGTACTACATAAAGTTGACGCCTGTTTGACGGCGAGGCGAAAGGCGATACGGTTACGATCCGTTCTTAAAAGAATGATAATATTTTGTTAAGCGCTAAATGCATTTAGTCATAAGTTGTGCATGCGGGTCTAAGTAAGAATTTTAAGAAAACTGATAATTGATAATTTAATCGAAAATTAGAATAGTCATTCCAGTTTTTACACTTCATAATAATCTCTGATTTTAGTACCTGTTAAGCAACTGATTAGCAAAATTCTGGAAAGGTTGCGATTTTTAAGGAAGAATCTGCTTAACCATTTCATTGATATTTTTATGACTAAGACTATTTTTAAAAAACCTACATAACATCAGCTCTTCTTACATTACTGCAATTTAAACCTCTCCAGCGATACCGGACAAAAGCACACGACGAAGGAACTCTAAAACAATAAATGGGGAAGTGCAGTTTGAAATGAAAAGCCTTAGAAATACTCCTTCATTACTTTCCACATAGCTCGAGAACTCGAGAATTTGAGAGCATTCTCGAGCGCAAAAACTGAAGCCCGGCTTCAAGTTATACGGGCTAAATAAACAACGGCATGAACTGAAATGTGCGCTCAGCTGAAATACATTCCGAGGAATGTTTTGAAGTGTGTTACAAGTTTTTGAGATTGTATGTCTTGAGGCTGTCAAATAGCGGTCTAGGTTATCGTTATATTTTTTTTAGGATATGCACTTTAATAATCTAAGTTGCTTCATTAGCCTCGCGGTCGAAAGTGTAACTTCTGAGCGTCATGTGGTATGAAAATGGCACATGATCATTTACAAGAATATTGGACTTTTGACAATCGTCTTTAGAATAACATTTTGACATAGAATCATTCAACGAGAGGGCCAATCCTAGTAAGTTTTAGGGTTCCATACATCTGTAAAAAACGGAACCCTTATAGGATCACTCGGGTGTCTGTCCGTCTGTCACAGACAGTTTTCTCTGGATCTACTGGACCAATTCTATTGAAATGGTGTACATATGGACTTCTGTGACCCAAACGGACGTTTTACCTAAATAAATAAACTTTTAGTATGGGGGTCAAACTAAAAAATAATAATACAATGTTTTTCAAACCGTATGGTGTGACATATCAAATGAAAGGGATTACTGTGATGGGAAATCATCAAATGATTCCTCCCGCTCTGGGTAAAGCAGAAGGGAGTGTCAGACTCTTACTGACTAAAACCCATCTGTGTTTCTCCTAATGATCTCTGCGTTCTAGGGCTGCGGTGATTCCTTCAAACCAATACCGTAACCCCGGCAGGATCGCCGAAACTGCTGAGCCTAAAATTTTAAAGATTACAGATAAAACTATAAGAAGTCTGTAGTGTCAAAGTAACATGTTAAAAAAAACCGGCCAAGTGCGAATCGGACTCGCACATGAAGGGTTCTGTTGGGGATTTATATCCAGAACTGTTGAAATAAAAAACTTCCAACCAAGGATAATTTAAGAGCTGTATTCCGTGCAAAGACAAGATGCATAGAAGAAAAAACAAAAAAGTTATACAACTGGTAGTTACTTATAAAATAAATTCTTAACAGCTAAGCGTGTCAGTAAGACGTGTTTGCGCATATTGCTAATCGAATTGAGTAGGCGTTAAAGTAAAAACTTGGTGTTCTAAACAGGTTCCGTACCATCGCCATTATTATTATCCAGTATTATACCGTTAAAATCAAGAACAATAGTCGGAAAAACACGTCTTGTAATTTTTAAATATAACTTCATTTAATTATTTTTTAATGAATATTTTAATAATACAAACTCTGTGAGCATTTCAAATGTCTTTCTGTTGTTATTATTAAGATCGAGCATTAAACGCCAAAACACGTTTCTATTTCTAGATGATCCCCAATTTAACTTTATTTTGAACAAACTTCAGAAAAAGGAGGAGGTTCTCAATTCAGTTGTATTTTTTTTTAATGTTTGTATCCTCATAACTCCGTCATTTATGAACCGAATTGAAAAATTTTCAGTTTCATCTGAAAGGGTATACTTTCCGTTTACTTTACTTTTATCAGTCCCATTGCCACCAAGTCAGAATCTGATGATGGGATCCCATGAAAATCGAGGGCAACCCTCAAATTTTACAGGCACATACTAATTCATATTTTTTTTGCCTTATAATCATTGTTTCATGTTGCTAAGCTGATGATGAGTTCCCATGAAAAATGTTTGTTCAGCGAAATTTTCGCCAATTGTCAGCCGATTTGGATGTTTTTTTTTTGTTTGGGCTGGTCCCATTTCAATTTGGTGAAGATCTGACGAAGAATTTCGGAGGTAAACAACGGAACTCTTCAATAAATGATAGCAAATGGATCGGGATTCTTGAAATCGCATGATTTTTAGTGTTTACACCAGTTCTAAACATAACATCGCGCCGGTACGCTGTTAATGGGTACTCAGGTAGGTCACCAATAAAAAGTGAAAAATAAAAAAAGAACTTTAATTTCGGATGTCGGTGTCAAATACGAAAAAAATACCAAAACCACCGACATCCAAAATTAAAGTTCTTTTCTTTCCCCCGAAGTTATTTTATACATTGTAGTTTTTTTTTGTTTTTAGAAGTCGGTTGTATTTTTTTGGAAAAAAAGTTTTTATTATTTTTTGTTATAGCGGCATCAAACGGAAAATTTTAACATTCAAACTATTACGGTTCATGATACACAGGCACAGATACAGACGGTCCTACTGACAGACAGGCAGACGGACAATGTTATGGGGATCTGATGATGGAGACCAGAAAGGTACATATAAGCTGGAAACTCGTATACTCCTTCATTGGGGCCTTTTAAATATTGTTTCAAAAGTCTCATATAATCTAGTGTCTGCGTCGTAAGTTGTTGCAGGTCAAATGTCACAAGAATCGTTTTTTTTACGATTGTCTCGGTTTCTATTGCTCCGATGATAGGTTAAGACCTATGATCAAAATTGTAAAGCGTAAAATTTGCAACATGTTAGGGACCATAAAAAATAACCTAACTCCAACAGAAAACGCACTTATCCTATATAATGTTTTGTTTGTCGTCTGAAATATGGGAGAAATATATTTTTTCCGAATTCCTTGGCGAACGCATAAATATATGGTTAAATTCTGATGAGCACCATTAATTGTTGTTGGTAACAAGGATCTGATGATGGAGACCAGAAGTGTCGTTAAGGATTTCTTATTTAGCTACTAGTATAACCATCGTCATGGTAAGAATGCATAGCCTTAGTCTTTAGTCTTTATTTATTTATTTATAAGGGACAAAAAACAGTTACATGCTTCAAATAAACAAGAAATCCTTTAAAATAATAATAACAAACATGTAACCCACACCAATTTCCGCGTATTTACAAAAGAATAATAAAAGTGCAGGACTGTGGTATGAGTTCACAGATGGAAGATCTGTGATAGCTTCATATCTTGCCACATATAACACAAACAATTCATTTCAATTTAATTCAATTCTGGCAGTCACAGATTACATATCTCTGTGACTTAATATAATATAAATAAATCTCGTATTTATCTAAAGAATTATAACCATTTTAATCATCAATATAGCCCTCTAAGTTCATGTATTTATTTATTTATTCAAAAAGGTTTACCAACAGCTTCTGTATAAAAAGTTTCTTAGGATAACTATCACAGTCGCCAATTACAGGTCAACCAACATTTACAAAATATACAATAACACATAATATTATTATTAGAATAAAATTACAGTATGCTTGAAAATCACAAAAAAATCAATAATCAGAGAGAAATAAAATCAATAATCAAATCAAAAGTCAAAGAGAAATAAAATTAATAAACAATTCAATAATCAAAGAGAAATAAAATTAATAATCAAATCAATAATCTACGAGAAATAATAGCAACATAATAAATTAATCAATAAAACAAAATAATCGTAATTGTCAGAATAATAATAATAATAATTACGAAATAAATTAATAATCAGAGTCAAAAAATATGTCATAAAACATGTAGGTATACGACTTAACTATTCGGTTGTGTTCTTTGGTGCTCCAGAATTTTGGCCTTAAAGACTTTCATGGAATCATGGTAAATATCAACTTATGGTACAGATTTTACGAAGGAATTCATCTCTCTACAGAGTCTGTTAACAGGCGAGTTTACCCCAATATTTGTTTTAGATGACTGAATGTGGAATAAGTTAGTAATAGGAAATCTAGGTATATTGTAAGGAACTTTTAGCGCAGCACGCTTGACCAGCTCACCGCAGTCCAGTCTATTATTTACAAGTTTGTGCAAAAACATAAGTCCCTGCGCTAGACGACGATCTCGCAGAGTGCTCATATTGAAGCACTGAACACGTTGTTCATACGGGCACCTAGGAGATATTTTACCAGAGGTATATGCTAGATGCTTCGTGAAAGCCCTCTGGATACTTTCGATTCTTTGTGAGTGTACTGCATAGTGCGGGTTCCACACCACGCTAGCAAATTCCAATTGGCTGCGGACTAATGCATTGTACAAAATAATCTTAGTTCTTACAAGCTTAAAACCTTTGGTGCTTCTTTTAAGAAATCCAAGTAGCCGAGCCGATTTAGTGACGATACTATCAGTGTGTCTCCTGAAGTTAACTCTGTCGTCAATGATTACGCCAAGATCTCGAACTTCTCTTACTTACAGATGTTCCGTTTATTTTATATGAGACAGTCTTAGATTGTTTTTTTCTGGAAAATATTATGTGGCTGCATTTCTGTACATTAAGCTTCATAAGGTTCGAGTTACACCACCGCTCAATTCTATCTAAATCATCTTGGATTAGTGTAGCGTCTTCAATTGAACTAATCGTTCTATACAGTTTAAGATCATCTGCAAACATGAAATATTTACAGTGATGGATTTCATCTGTTATGTCGTTTATGAAGAGCGAGAAAAGAATTGGGGCTAGGTGAGAACCCTGGGGAACTCCTGAGTCAGCATAGTATGGGTAAGACTCATAACCATTCACGACAAGAATCTGCGATCGACGAGCCAGATAAGACGAGAACCAGTTTAGCAACGAACCATGTATACCATTATATTCTAACTTTGACAATAGCAGACAATGGTCAACTTTGTCAAAAGCACTACTGAAGTCCGTGTAGATGGCATCCACTTCTAACCTTTTGTCAAGAGCTAGAGTTACATCAGATACAAACTCGACAAGGTTCGTCTCGACACTGCGCCCAGTCCTAAAACCATGCTGATTGGGTGATATTATTCTATCCACATGACGAGTGATGACTGGACAGTCAAGTGACTCAAAAATTTTTGCGAAGCATGATAGGATTGAAATGGGGCGGTAGTTCTTAACATTTGAAGGATCTCCTTTTTTAAAAACAGGAACGATTCTAGCTCTTTTCCATAACTTAGGAAAAATTCCTTCCTCAAGAGAGGAATTAAAAATAACCAGTAATGGTAATGCGAGGGCATGACTGCAGCGTTTTATGAAAGAGGGTGGTATAGAATCCGGTCCGGGACCTTTCGAAGCATCCAAGTGTTTGAGTTTTTTTAGAACTTCTTCTTCCGTAAACTTTAAAATGTGTATAATACTATCAATACCCGAGGAACCATAAGAAGCACTGTTAGGTAGGATACAAATTGATCAGCGAAAAGGTTTGCAATTTCAGGACCACTACTAGCTACCATGTCATTCAAGAACATTTCTGCAGGTATGCAGGAATCTCCGCGACGTTTGTCTTTTATGATCCGCCAGAATGCTTTAGGGTTCTTGGGATTTTCATTTTCAATTTTGCTCTTATATTCATAGTAGCAGCTATCTTTAAAGTATGACAGCGACTATGAAGCAGTTCAAAGGTAAGTCTGTCTCGGGGATTTTTATGTTTACGGTATTTTTGTCTATATTTCTCTTTTTCAGACGAAAGCCCTAATAAGCGAGTAGTTCGAAAGAATGAATATTTCAGAAATAATCATTCTTTCGAACTACATGAACTTAGAGGGCTATATTGATGATTAAAATGGTTATAATTCTTTAGATAAATACGCGTTACGGTCGCGGATCGCATTTGGTCCACATACAGCTTCACACTGACCGGCAAATTGCAAAAAATATAAAAATATTTGAATTTCGCGGGCTACCCTGGAGCATCCACCTTAATGTCATCTGCATACATTAAGAAATTTGAATTTATGAAGCAATTTTTAATATCGTTAATATACAAAACAAAAAGAAGAGGGCCCAAGATGGATCCCTGTGGAACACCGGAGCTTGCCACAACAGGGTCGGACTCAAAGCCATTAACTACGGTTCTTTGTGTTCTATTAAAAATGTATGAAGCGAACCATCTCAGCAAATTACCACGAATACCATTGAAGGCTATTTTTTCTAAAAGCAATAAATTATCCACCTTGTCAAAGGCCTTTTGAAAGTCCGTGTACACAGCGTCCACTTGAACTCGTTGATCCATTTTTTCAAAAAGAAAATTGGTAAATTTTATCAGGTTCGTCGTGGTTGAACGTCGTTTGACAAAACCGTGCTGTTCAGGTATAATAAGTGGATGGATATGGTAATACAAGGCACCGTGGACGAGACTCTCAAAAACCTTAGACAAGGTGGAGAGGATTGAAATGGGACGGTAGTTCTCTACATTACTCTTGTCACCATCTTTATGAACGGGAGTGATAAAGGCACGTTTCCAAATTTCGGGAAAGACACCCTCACGCAGACATTTGTTAAAAACAATGTGCAAAGCAGCAGACAAGCCGTGGCATGTTTTTATGAAGAAGTTGGGAGGTTTGCCGTTAGGTCCTGCTCCTTTACAAGGATCCAAAGATTTCAATTTCAGTCGTATCACTTCTATGGATAGGTAAATTTCGGTTATGCAAGACGAGTTGTCTGCAAAGTTGTCAGGAGGCTGCCATTTGTCGGGGTCAAAAAAGTAGAAGGCACGTAAACAGACGAAAAGAAGGATGAGAATAAGTTACATATATCAGTGGGGTCATCACAAGAAACACTTTTGAAATACATACTGGCTGGATAGTTAGCCTTTCCCTTTTTTGACGAGATGTAAGTCCAGAAATGCTTTATATTTTTAGGAATACTGTCTTCTACCGCTTTGATGTAATTCCTATAGCTCTCAATGGACTCGCCGTGGAAAAGCTTCCGATAGCTTGAGAATTTGAGATAATCTGATTGATTCCTGTACTTCTTCCATTTAATCCAGGTGCGTTCCTTAGTTTTAAAGATCCGTATAAGAGAAGGCGAAAACCAGACATCCCGGGAAGTTTTAACTTTTGACTCTAGTTAAAGGAACATGTGATTTAATAATCTTGTACAATACCTCATAGAAAACGCTTACGGCCTGCTCAGACTTCAGGTGAGAGAGTGCCAAATCCCAGTCAATTTTATCCAGGTCACCTTTTATAGCATCGTAATCAGCTTTATGAAAATTATGTCTATGAACCATGCGGCATTTCAGGGGAGTGTATTGCATATTTAGACAAGTTAAAGCGGAGAAAGCTGGATGGTGACTATCGGGATCAAGTAGAACATTGCATGGTACCACCTGACAGTCTACATTTGATATAAGTAAATCTAGTATTCGACCTAACTTATTTTTTGTAACATTAAATTGTAAGCCATTGATTAAATTGATAAAATTTAAAAGTATTTGTCCTATGGAGTTTGAAACTTGTGCTATTGCATCGTTCCCTTGGTCTAGCCAAGTAATTTCCGGTAGGTTAAAATCACCAATAATGAAGTATGAGTCAGTGGTGGGAGCGTTAGCTAAGCTTTGCAGCATGTCCAAATATCGTGTATATAGTTCTTCACGTGTTCGTGGTGGCATATACGTGGCACTGATAATATGGCGTTTATTGTGTTGGGAAGCAGGTAGTTGAACAACAACGTGTTCGACTTCTGGGTGGACAAATTTTGTTGTGAACTCAGTTGGGCGCAGTTCACGGCGCACTGCTATTAGAACTCCCCCGCTGTCATGTTTTTTTGTAGCAGAACGATCGCGATCGCATTTAAACACTACATAGCGATCGTCAACAAATTCGCTGTCCCGTATGCTGGGAATTAGCCAGGTTTCGGTCAATATGATGACGTCATAGGAACAGGCCATTATATTCATGTAAAGTGTATGCAACTTTGTGCGGATCCCTCGACAATTCTGGTAGGAAATTATAATGTTGTTAGTAGCCATTGATTGATAAGCTTATATCAGTAAGGTACAATAATAAAATAAAGCGAACGTAGAATTGAAAAAGCGGTTCTAAGTTAGCAGTCCAAAGCATTAGTAACCAGCAAAACATGCAGTCACTTGTTCTAAACACAGACTTAGAATATTTTTGACAGAATAATATATGAAATTTCAGTAATTCACCTCTAAGGAGCAGCACATATGAAATACAGCTATCAAACTGAAGAGAGCATAAGATTGAAGTCATAATAATTAACAGCAAGCAGATTGCAGACAGATTAACAGAAAACGTTAATAAAATACACATGCTTAGTACTAAGGTACCATATGAAAGTAGTAAACCAGTGGAAAAGGCAATCTGTAATACAATAGTGCAATTAAATTCATAAGGTTGTGCCACCGGTACCAGTGTTCGCGCAAGTGACGATCTTTTTGAGGTCTTCAGCGGAGCGAATCGCAAATGATTTGGCACCATCTTGCTCACGCACAAGTATCGTCGCATTCCGGACCCAAACATATTTAAATCTATTTTTATGAGCAAGTATTTTGGCTTCACGAAATAAAGTCTTATTCTTAAGAGTCAGATGTTCATTTAAATAGACAGGAACAGCAGCGCCTGAAATGCCAACTTGATCAGACTTGAGGCTTTTCACATTTCGATAGGCGTTGAGTATGCTGTCCCTAACGATCCGCGACCTGAGTTTAACGATTAGATTCTTAGGTTTGGTATCCTGCTGGCGCGCATGTGGGACTCTATGGATGGAAATTATGTCATTCTGTGACACCGACGAATTAATCGCACCACATATCGACTTCATAATTGACACAAGATTCTCATTGCGTTTTTCGGGCAGGTTATAAACCTCTATGTTAAATTGGCGTGCCTGCTGTTCCATGACGTCCACTTTTGCTTCCAGTTGGGCCACCCTATGATCGCTACTATTGCTGGTAATTTCATGGAAACGCTTCACATATTCCTTATGTTCAGCTTCTACGGCGTCTAAGCTAGTCTTCATGGTCTCATATTCTGCGTTGAAGAATTTAATAGACTTTTCAATCTCCGAGTTGGATTTTTGAATGGAAAGATTTTGCTGTCTTAATTCGGAAACGTCAGTGACTAATTTATTAAGGATTTTATCCTGATCAGCCTTCCAAGAATGTAGCATGTTCTTCAACTCCTCGAATCCGTCTAGCTCCGGAATGCTGTCATCGCCTCAAAAACGTTTATTACTCGGCCTTGTAGTAACATTTACTGACCCAAAGAGGTTGCTATCGGATGCCGACGTAGCAGGTGAAAGGTCGGGCTCTGACCGCGTCTGCGGTAACACACAAGCATTTGGAGAACCCTGGGGGGGTGAGCGAATCACGCGTGGCATGGTAGGCAAAGTTTAATATCTCTAATGCAGCAATTAGCAGAGCAAAACTGTCAGACGGCTTAGCTTTTTGGTATAGATCACCTATTTTGAGACGGCGGCCAGATGGTTGGTCGAGTGCGAAGAAAAACGCGCCGACCGACACGGTGCACGTTCAAATCTCGGTTCACGCAAAAATTTTAAAGCTCCTCGAAGACAATTTCAATTTCAATGTAAGAAATGTCTCGACTCCGTCGACTGGGCGTAGACCACAGGTAAAAACACTGCATGGGCGACAAAGAGTCGCAACTATGAGCAACAGCTTATCACAGCTCAACACACTACCAATGACCACAGCGCGATGTGAGACACGTCTGTCCGCTTCGGTGTTCAAGAGCTGCCTGGCTTCAAAAAAAGTGGACACGAACAAAGGCCCACGGCCAAAAAAAAAAAAAAAATTTCGCTAGTTGAAAGCACACACTAACAAATGCCCACGCTGCCCTGATAACAAAGAATGCAGTAATCGACATTTTTGAGATTTTCACTTTTTTCCAGAAATGGCATCCCAAGAGGTTCATGTACATGAAAAAAATATATTTTCATAAAAAAATTCACTCGAAGTATGTTTTTTATGTAATGGTTTTCCCCGTACTTGCATAAAAACTGCTTCAATGATAAGAAAAAACGCAGTATTAAACATGGCCTAAGAAAGAATGCAGTACTTGCAAGAATACTCTAAAACAGAATGCACTACTTTATTATTTTGTTTTAAATTCAGTAGACAAATTGCTGAATTAAAACGCAGTACTCCACATTACTGCATTTAAGTGTAGTAAAGGCTTGTGAAGTCGTAGCAGTGCGATCCATTGCCGCGTTTTGTCTTAGTAAATCAGTTTTTCTTACTAAAACTGAATTCACAAAAACATGTTTATTTTATTTCACCCTAATGCTGCATATTATAAGAACATGAAGTAGGTTTTTAACATCCGTATAGTTTACTCAATACTTTATTTGCATTCCACGATGTAAGAACTTAGGTCGTAGCTAAGAGACTAAAAAAACCTTAACCTTAAAATGCACCTACATAAGTCCTTGAGAAGACACAGTACACTACAACTTAGTTCCGAGCATATAATAATGGCAATAATTACTAAAAAATAATGCAGTAATCGACTTGTGCTAAGACATAATGCAGTAATACGCGCAAGTGCTGCATTTAGTTTTAGTTCGGAAACGACCTGATACTAAACCAAAACGCAGTAATACGTATTATAATTGCATATATTAGTAAATTAAATAAAGGAAAATTATCTTGTAAAAGCTTGATTTTTTTCTGAATTTTTAGATATATATTATGACCAATAAAATACGAACATCTTGCTCAGATGAAATATGTTTTTTGCGTTTATCTCGTAACCGCCATTTTGCGATTACTGCATTCTTAGTTATGACGGCAGCACGGCGAGTGAGTGAATCGAAGCTCGCGTTCAAAAGGTCTTAAGTGCACGGTATACGGCGTCGCTTACGCGTTCGCGACAGGGGCTCTGTGTTCGATGTGCGGTTGGGTATATTCACAAAAAGTTCACTTATTATTTCTTAAATAAGTCTTATTTATAATGTTTGTGTGTAATTTCTTCCACTCACAAGTAGTATGCAAGTTCAAAAACCAATTATTCACCAATACTGAACCAAAACTTTGTTAAAACTGTATTAAAACAAAATTTTGTTGTGGAGCGTTATAACAGCACAGTACACTTTAGGAAATCACTTAGGACTTATTATACTTAGTCTGGTTGGCATGTTGCTCTAAAATATTAAAAAAATATATATATGAAAAAATACATTATGAAAAATAAATATATAACGGGCCAAAAAGAAATGACGTTGAGTATACAAACAATAAACATACAAAGAATAAATAAAATAAAGCATACAAAAATACGCAACAACATAAAAGCAACAGACGGTTCTTGCATTAAAATGGAAGTGGGCCGGACACAGCACGCCTGAAAGTTCAAAGATGGACAAAAAGAGTGACAGAGTGAAGGGCGCCAGTGGGCAAAAGAAAGAAAGGGAGACCTTGCAACAGATGGGAGGATGAAATTAAACGCACAATGGGTCCAAACTGGATACAAACAGCGCGATCCAGAGAAAACTGGCTAAAATTTGGAAGAGGCCTGCAGAGGGATTCTTACAGAATAATTTTACTTTAATATTAACGTATTTAAAATTATTTTTATTAAAACTGTAACTACTATCTTATTAAATAATAAAGTGATTCTAACAAAACTACATAACTTTGTAAACTAGCATTTTCTGGAAGAAATAAATGTCTTTTTAAATTTATTTTGTAACCATCGTACTTGGGCACATTTGAATCTTATAAAAGGACACTATTAACTCTAATTATTTTTTTTAATGTGAATATGGATCTGAGATGGTCTGAAATAAAGTTTTATTATTATTATTATTGATTTTTGTTGGGAACAAGGATCTCATAATTGAGACCAGAAAGATAAAACTGACAAAAATACAGTAACAAAGTCTGTCCTTTAACCAACAATAATGAATAAAATTGGTGTGTTTGTAATTCCAATATTATAACTGCTTTTTACTAAATGTTTATGAAAATATATAGGTAATGTATACAATTCTTTTGACAAATCACAATTTGTAAAACTTTTGTCTGTCTGTCTACCTAAAACTATCGTTTTATGTGTTATCTCCGAAACGGTTCGATCAATGTGAGCGGAACTTTCACTGGCAGATAATTGATATTATAAGGAGTTAATTATTTTAGAAAAATAATAAGGTATCCGTGCTATATAAAATTAAACCCATAAAAATACTTTTAACGCGAGCAAAGTTGCGGGCAGTTAGTATTGCACTTTAAATGGATACTTTTATGACTATAGGACCTACTTCAACATTCAATTTTTACGGTCAATATCAAGCAATAAGTTATTATCCAACCCAACTGAAACACTATATACAACTTCAATGAATTGTATCCACTCGTACCTTTGGAATGAGCTCAAACACGATGTGTATAAGAAGCCAACTAAAAGATCCTACTGGATCTCTTTCTTCTTTTTAGGCATTTCTGGTCTCCCCATCATTAGAACTTTTATACTAGCTGAAATAAATAGTACTTGTTAGGAAAATTTAAATGAGCCTAAACACGATACACGATGCGTTTAAGAATAGCAAACTAGGAAATCACCTTTATGGTTTCCATCATCAGATCGATTTTACCAGCTACAATAAATAGTTCAACCCGTACGATTCTTATGAGCCGAAACACGATGGGTATAAGAGTAGTCAACTAAGTGAGCCACAACTCTATCTTATCGTTTCCATCATCAGATTGTTGTTACCAGCTGCAATGGATAGTGTTAATTAGAATGATTCAAATGAGCATAAATACGATTGGTATAGGAAAAGTCAATTAGGAGAGCCGCTACACACATTTATGGCTTTCATCATCAGATTGTTGTTACTAGCTACAATGAATAGTACCGCCCCGTACGACTCCTAAGAGCCCAAGCACGACGGGTATAACATTAATAGCCTTATGGTTTCTATATTCAGATCGGTGTTACCAGCTGCAATGAAACTAATGAACTATATACATTGCAGCTGGTAATAACGATGTGAGCACTAGCTCATCAGAAAGATTTAAATGAGCCCAAATATGATGGGTATAGTAGTAGTCAATTAAAAGAGCCGGTACACACCTTAATGGCTACCATCATCAGATTATTGTTACAAGCTACAATTAATGTCAGCGTGGAAGACGGGGCCCGCTAGGGCAGGTGCCTGCTGGGGCTGCGGAATCTGTTCGAAAGAGGTACCGTAGCCTTGGAACGCAAAGGGCAGCAGGAGGAACACGGATGGGTTTTAGTCAGTAAGAGTCTGACACTCCCTCCTGCTTCACCTAGAGCGGGAGGAGTCATTTTATGATTTCCCATCCTTAAAAAAAAAGCTACAATGAATAGTACCGCCCCGTACAATTCATACGAGTCCAAACACGATGGGTATAGAATTTTATGGTTTCCATCATAAGATCCCTGTTCCCAACAGCAACAGCGCTCATCAAAAAGATTTCAATAATGAATAGTGCTCATCAGGAGGATTTAAATGAGCACAAACACGACCGGCATACTGACAGGACCTGCGGACGGCGAGCATCGGATGGCTCGCCGTCCGATCAGAACCAGGCCCGTGTTGACAGCGCGCTGTGTTCCACGCGCGCCTCAAAGAGCTGTGAGCATAATCAATTTTACAAATTGTTCAAATTTTTCTAACTGCTTTAACAAGTGATTAAAGATTTATTCGCATAAGAAATTCCGAATTTTATTTATTTTCTCGCAAATATGTTATAAAACGTTGTCGGACATACGTGCGCTTTGATAATTACAGCCTACGACCCGAGCTAGCATTATAGCCTCGGCTGTAATTTTCAACTTACCGCACATACATCATAATGTACTATATTACGAATTGGATAGCAATAAAACGAGTGACTGTAAATTACAATTTTAAGTGTCAAAATTAATTAATTTGGGTTATATAATTACTAAGTGAGCGACTGACTGTAAGTGACGAGAAATCAACAGAACAGTATCTTACAAACATTAATTTGAGTTACTTAAAATACAAAATAAGAAGCTTCATAATATTTGAGCGACTTAATATTTGTTTGAGTGTCAACGTTACGTACTGCATTTTTTTCAATATTTGGCAAATGTATTTTTATACTGAGCGGCATTTTATCTTAAATGAAGTGTTTCGAATACAAAAACCACTTTGAAAAATACACTAATGAGCAGAGTATAAGGAGCTCACAAAACCTAACCTAACCTAAACTTTTTTTTTTTTGCGCTGGGAAAAAATGCATTACGCATACTCTCCCGTCGGGGGAACGGGAGGGGTATGTGGGACTCCCCGGGCTGACCCGGTATACCCACTAAAATTACCCAGCGGCATTCCCGCATCGTCCGAGTGGAAGAGGACTGGGAGATCGGCGCAGCCTTAACGTCCAGTCCTCCTCCGGCGACAACCCGCCTAAAGCGGCGGACCCCTCAAGTCCTCCCCGTTCAGGGGGAGGGCTGGGAATGACCGGCGAAGGTGGTGTGGAGTGAGGGAGAAGACGGCGTCTTCTCCGACCTCTTCTTCGCCTGCGGAGCGGCGCAGCGAGAGGGTCGTCCTCCCGCGCGCGCTCCGACGCCTCGTTTTGCGAGATGACATGCGAGGTCTCCTCCCTCCCGATCCGGTGCCGAAACAGCCGTGGCCTGACAACACCTGCACCAGACGGAATGAGAGGAAACCATGACAGCGCTCGAGCCAGTCTCGTAGGACCGGACCGAGCGCGTCCAGGGTTCGGCGGCCAAAGGTGGCGGAGGCGAGGTCCTCCGTCCAATGGAAGATGATGGCGTCCCTCGCCTCCCGCCGCACGGCCTCCCGCTCCTCCGCGACGGGCCGCTCTCCGAAGGCTTTTCGCCGCGCCGTCCACACTCTAGCGAGCACCCACGCCTCCAACTCCCAAGGAGAGGTGCCCGCCAGAGCGAACCTTTTTTTTTTTTTATGCTGGGAAAAAATGCGTTACGCATACCCTCCCGTCGGGGGAACGGGAGGGGTATGTGGGACTCCCCGGGCTGACCCGGTATACCCACTAAAATAACCCAGCGGCATTCCCGCTTCGTCCGAGTGGAAGAGGACTGGGAGATCGGCGCAGCCTTAGCGTCCAGTCCTCCTCCGACGACAACCCGCCTGAAGCGGCGGGCCCCTCAAGTCCTCCCCGTTCAGGGAGAGGGCTGGGAATGACCGGCGGAGGTGGTGTGGAGTGCAATGCGGGCGGAGGCGCCCCCGCGCCTATCGCCCGCCCATCACCATCATGAGGAGGGAGAAGACGGCGTCTTCTCCGACCTCTTCTGCGCCTACGGAGCGGCGCAGCGAGAGGGTCGTCCTCCCGCACGCGCTCCGCCGCCTCCTTTTGCGAGATGACATCCTCGCAAAAAGAGGCGACAGCTGCCCAGGACCCGTCACTCTCCAGCATGGCGTTGACCACGCCGGGAAGCGAGAGGTCCTGTCCTATCTCCGCGCTGTTAGACTCCGGCGCGGCTCAGACCAAGCCGGGCACACCTCGAGGGTGTGCTGAGCCGTGTCCTCCGCCGCGCCGCAGTCGTGGCACGCCGGGGTCTCCTCCCTCCCGATTCGGTGCAGGTGCTTGCCGAAACAGCCGTGGCCTGACAACACCTGCACCAGACGGAATGAGAGGAAACCGTGGGAGCGCTCGAGCCAGTCTCGCAGGACCGGACCGAGCGCGTCCAGGGTTCGGCGGCCAAAGGTGGCGGAGGCGAGGTCGTCCGTCCAGTGGACGATGATGGCGTCCCTCGCCTCCCGCCGCACGGCCTCCCGCTCCTCCGCGACGGGGCGCTCGCCAAAGGCCCTTCGCCGCGCCGTCCACTCGTACACTCTGGCGAGCACCCACGCCTCCAACTCCCAAGGCGGGGTGCCCGCCAGAGCGCACGCCGCCGAGAAGCCCACCGAGCGGTAGGCCCTCGCCACCCGCAGTGCAATGGCCCTTTGTGGCCTGCGCATGGCGGTTGCGTTCTCCCTCCTGAGGAGGGAGTCCGCCCAGATTGGGGCCCCGTACAGGGCCATGCTCCGCAGGATGCCGGCATATAAACGCCGGCATCGTGCGTTCGGCCCTCCCAGGTTCGGGAGGAGCCAGGAGAGGGCGTCCGCAGCCCTCAGCAGGCGCGTCGACAGCCCGCTGAAGTGCGGGCCGAAGCGCCACCTGCTGTCCAACACCAGGCCCAGATACTTCATCTGGGCCTGGACGCCCACCCTAACGCCTTCGACCACAATGTGGGCGTCTGGAGGGCAGCGCTGCCGAGGCCCGTGAAAGAACACGGCCTCGGTCTTGTTCAGCGCCACCCTCAATCCCAGGCGGCGGATCCTCCCTGCCACCAAGGACCCGCCAGCCGAGGCCAGACAGGCCGCCTCCCCGAAGCTCTTCCCCCGGGCAGTAAGGAGAGTGTCATCCGCGTAGCAGATGACACTCGTGCCCTGGAGAAGAGCTCCCCGCAACAGCCAGTCAAAGCCGATGTTCCACAGGGGGGGTCCTAAGACTGACCCCTGCGGAACACCAGACTCCGCGCTGTACCTCCGCATCCTGGCCAGTTTGTCCACAAGGAGGACCTCTCGATCCTCGCAGTAGCTGGCCAGGAGGATCCTCAAGTATTGGGGCACTCCGTGATACCGGAGTGCCTCCAATATGGTGGAGTGGGGAACGGAGTTGAAGGCGTTGGCGATGTCAAACGACACCGCCAACACTCCGTCCCCCGCCTCGACCGCCTCTCCGCCAGAGCGAACCTAACCTAACCTTTTTTTTTTTTTTTTTTTGTTGCCGGGGTGGAAAATCCTCATGGATGTCCCTCGCCTGGGGCGGGCGAAGGGGTCTGTCAGACTCTTACTGACTAAAAACCACCCCGGTGTTCCATCTCACACTTGACCGAGGATTGTGAGAGCTAGTACGCCTTCCATAATCCCCGGCTATTGCCCGCGTATGCAGGCCACCTCAGGCCCGCGGGAGGAGCAAGGTCCCCCCGCAACGTCCAGTGGGGGCGCGTCTGGAACAATACGCGCCACCGTCTCGGGTCCTGCTGGATTGGGGGCGGCGGACGACCCCGAGTCCACCGTCCCTTCGGACCTTTCTACGGGGGCTGGAAGAGGGCGTTGTCCGCCCTCCGCCGACGCCCGGTTCGCCTACTGCGGCATGGGAGAGTGGCCACGGCCTCCCTCTCCCTCTCCGCAGCCTCCAGAAGGAGATCACCGCATTCCATGACTCGGCGCTCCCGACCATCGAACGAGCGACGGCCGGCAGCGACAGGTCGGGTCCCACTTCGGATACGAGGGCACGGCGCTGCTCCTCCCATGCGGCACACTCTGCCAGTGTGTGCTGCGCCGTGTCCTCCCGACAGTCGGTGCAGTGATGGCACCGAGCATCCGGCTCCCTTTTTATGCGACACAGGTACTTCCCGAAGCAGCCATGCCCCGAGAGCACCTGCGTCGCCCGAAACGACAGGGAGCCGTGCTTCCTCCCGAGCCATTCGTCGAGCACTGGCCGGATGGCCTCGATAGTGGCGAGGCCGGCGGTAGGTCGCGAAAGCCTTTCCCGCCATTCCCTCACCATGGCCTCGCGGAGTTGTGACCGACGCAACTCGATCTCGCGCTGCATCGGTTCACCAACCCGCGTCCGCACCTCCTCGCGCCACCGGTAAAGAGAGGCGAGAACCCTCGCCTCTAAGTCCCAGGGCGGTGATCCGGCCAGTGCACAACCCGCCTCGTAGGAGATCGTGCGATACCCCCTGATAGCCCTGACGGCCATCGCCCTCTGCGGTCTTCGCAGTATCGCGATGCTGCCGGCCGTCAGGTCTGAAGCCCACACCGGGGCCCCATAAAGGGCCATGGATCGCACGATCCCTAGGTATAAGCGCCTACAGGCAGTGCTCGGGCCCCCCAGATTGGGAAGCAGCGTTGCGAGCGCGCCTGCGGCACCCATTAATCTGGGCGTCAGCCGCCGAAAGTGGGGGCCAAAGTTCCACTGGCTGTCGAGCACCAATCCTAGGTACTTCATGGTAGACTCGACAGCAATTTCGACTCCCCCGACCACGATGTGCGACCCTGGTGGCGGCGCCCGTCGGGGGCCGTGAAAGACCATGGCCTCCGAATTCTCCAAGGCTACCTCTAGACCCAGGCGCCGTATGCGACTCACCACTTGTGAGACCGCAGCCGTCACAAGCAACGCTGCCTCCCTGTACGAGCTCCCCCGGGCCGTGACCAGCGTGTCGTCCGCATAACACGTCAGATCTACTCCCAGTTGGAGCTCGCCCCTCAGCACCCAGTCGTAACCGATGTTCCACAGGGGTGGGCCCAAGACCGAACCCTGTGGAACACCGCACGACATATCACGACGGCCCTCACCGTCACGTCCCCTGTAGGTGACACACCTATCCGTCAAATAAGCCCCAATTATGCGGCGGAGGTAACGGGGCACTCTGTGGTACTTCAGTGCCTCCCGAATACAGCTCCAGGGCAGGGTGTTAAATGCGTTGGAGATGTCCAGTGACACCACCAGCATTACCCCGCCCCGGGTTACCGCTTCCTCCGCCAGGTCTTTCACGCGCATTATGGCGTCGATAGTGGAGCGCCCGTGCCGAAAACCGAACTGACTGCCGTCTAGATCCGGCCCCTCTCTGTACAAGTGACTGACCAGGCGGGCAGCAAGTATCCGTTCAAAAAGCTTACCCACCTCGTCTAACAGAACTATGGGCCGGTATGCGGACGGCGAGTCTGCTGGGCGCCCCACCTTCTTCAGCAGGACTAGACGACCTGTCTTCCACTGAGCGGAGAAGCGGCCCTGCTCAAGGCAAGCTGTGTAGAGTCCTCAGCTGTGTAGAGTCCTCAACCTAACCTTTTTTTTTTTTTTTTTTTTTTAAACTGGGAAAAAATGCATTACGCATACCCTCCCGTCGGGGGAACGGGAGGGGTATGTGGGACTCCCCGGGCTGACCCGGTATACCCACTAAAACGACCCAGCGTTATTCCCGTGTCGTCCGAGTGGAAGAGGACTGGGAGATCGGCGCAGCCTTAGCGTCCAGTCCTCCTCCGACGACAACCCGCCTAAAGCGGCGGGCCCCTCAAGTCCTCCCCGTTCAGGGGGAGGGCTGGGAATGACCGGCGAGGGTGGTGTGGAGTGCAATGCGGGCGGAGGCGCCCCCGCGCCTATCGCCCGCCCATCACCACCATGAGGAGGGAGAAGACGGCGTCTTCTCCGACCTCTTCTGCGCCTGCGGAGCGGCGCAGCGAGAGGGTCGTCCTCCCGCGCGCGCTCCGCCGCCTCCTTTTGCGAGATGACATCCTCGCAAAAAGAGGCGACAGCTGCCCAGGACCCCTCACTCTCCAGCATGGCGTTGACCACGCCGGGAAGTGAGAGGTCCTGTCCGATCTTCGCTGTTAGACTGCGGCGCGGCTCAGACCAAGCCGGGCACACCTCGAGGGTGTGCTGAGCCGTGTCCTCCGCCGCGCCGCAGTCGTGGCACGCCGGGGTCTCCTCCCTCCCGATCCGGTGCAGGTGCTTGCCGAAACAGCCGTGGCCTGACAACACCTGCACCAGACGGAATGAGAAGAACCCGTGGGAGCGCTCGAGCCAGTCTCGCAGGAAAGCGGCGGCCAAAGGTGGCGGAGGCGAGGTCCTCCGTCCAATGGACGACGATGGCGTCCCTCGCCTCCCGCCGCACGGCCTCCCGCTCCTCCGCGACGGGGCGCTCCCCGAGGGCCTTTCGCCGCGCCGTCCACTCGTACACTCTGGCGAGCACCCACGCCTTCAACTCCCAAGGAGGGGTGCCCGCCAGAGCGCACGCCGCCGAAAAGCCCACCGAGCGGTAGGCCCTCGCCACCCGCAGTGCAATGGCCCTTTGGGGCCTCCGCATCAAAGTAGCGTTCTCCCTCCTGTGGAGGGAGTCCGCCCAGATGGGGGCCCCGTACAGGGCCATACTCCGCAAGATGCCTATAAACGCCGGCATCGTGCGTTCGGCCCCCCCAAATTCGGGAGGAGCCACGACAGGGCGTCCGCGGCCTTCAGCAGGCGCGTCGACAGCCCGCTGAAGTGCGGGCCGAAGCGCCACCTGCTGTCCAGCACCAGGCCCAGATACTTCATCTGGGCCTGGACGTCCACCCTGTTGCCCTCCACCACAATGTGGGCGTCGGAAGGGCAGCGCTGCCGAGGCCCGTGGAAGAACACGGCCTCGGTCTTCCGGGCTGACCCGGTATACCCACTAAAATAACCCAGCGGCATTCCCGCTTCGTCCGAGTGGAAGAGGACTGGGAGATCGGCGCAGCCTTAGCGTCCAGTCCTCCTCCGACGACAACCCGCCTGAAGCGGCGGGCCCCTCAAGTCCTCCCCGTTCAGGGAGAGGGCTGGGAATGACCGGCGGAGGTGGTGTGGAGTGCAATGCGGGCGGAGGCGCCCCCGCGCCTATCGCCCGCCCATCACCATCATGAAGAGGGAGAAGACGGCGTCTTCTCCGACCTCTTCTGCGCCTACGGAGCGGCGCAGCGAGAGGGTCGTCCTCCCGCACGCGCTCCGCCGCCTCCTTTTGCGAGATGACATCCTCGCAAAAAGAGGCGACAGCTGCCCAGGACCCGTCACTCTCCAGCATGTCGTTGACCACGCCGGGAAGCGAGAGGTCCTGTCCTATCTCCGCGCTGTTAGACTCCGGCGCGGCTCAGACCAAGCCGGGCACACCTCGAGGGTGTGCTGAGCCGTGTCCTCCGCCGCGCCGCAGTCGTGGCACGCCGGGGTCTCCTCCCTCCCGATTCGGTGCAGGTGCTTGCCGAAACAGCCGTGGCCTGACAACACCTGCACCAGACGGAATGAGAGGAAACCGTGGGAGCGCTCGAGCCAGTCTCGCAGGACCGGACCGAGCGCGTCCAGGGTTCGGCGGCCAAAGGTGGCGGAGGCGAGGTCGTCCGTCCAGTGGACGATGATGGCGTCCCTCGCCTCCCGCCGCACGGCCTCCCGCTCCTCCGCGACGGGGCGCTCGCCAAAGGCCCTTCGCCGCGCCGTCCACTCGTACACTCTGGCGAGCACCCACGCCTCCAACTCCCAAGGCGGGGTGCCCGCCAGAGCGCACGCCGCCGAGAAGCCCACCGAGCGGTAGGCCCTCGCCACCCGCAGTGCAATGGCCCTTTGTGGCCTGCGCATGGCGGTTGCGTTCTCCCTCCTGAGGAGGGAGTCCGCCCAGATTGGGGCCCCGTACAGGGCCATGCTCCGCAGGATGCCGGCATATAAACGCCGGCATCGTGCGTTCGGCCCTCCCAGGTTCGGGAGGAGCCAGGAGAGGGCGTCCGCAGCCCTCAGCAGGCGCGTCGACAGCCCGCTGAAGTGCGGGCCGAAGCGCCACCTGCTGTCCAACACCAGGCCCAGATACTTCATCTGGGCCTGGACGCCCACCCTAACGCCTTCGACCACAATGTGGGCGTCTGGAGGGCAGCGCTGCCGAGGCCCGTGAAAGAACACGGCCTCGGTCTTGTTCAGCGCCACCCTCAATCCCAGGCGGCGGATCCTCCCTGCCACCAAGGACCCGCCAGCCGAGGCCAGACAGGCCGCCTCCCCGAAGCTCTTCCCCCGGGCAGTAAGGAGAGTGTCATCCGCGTAGCAGATGACACTTGTGCCCTGGAGAAGAGCTCCCCGCAACAGCCAGTCAAAGCCGATGTTCCACAGGGGGGGTCCTAAGACTGACCCCTGCGGAACACCGGACTCCGCGCTGTACCTCCGCATCCTGGCCAGTTTGTCCACAAGGAGGACCTCTCGATCCTCGCAGTAGCTGGCCAGGAGGATCCTCAAGTATTGGGGCACTCCGTGATACCGGAGTGCCTCCAATATGGTGGAGTGGGGAACGGAGTTGAAGGCGTTGGCGATGTCAAACGACACCGCCAACACTCCGTCCCCCGCCTCGACCGCCTCTCCGCCAGAGCGAACCTAACCTAACCTTTTTTTTTTTTTTTTTTTGTTGCCGGGGTGGAAAATCCTCATGGATGTCCCTCGCCTGGGGCGGGCGAAGGGGTCTGTCAGACTCTTACTGACTAAAAACCACCCCGGTGTTCCATCTCACACTTGACCGAGGATTGTGAGAGCTAGTACGCCTTCCATAATCCCCGGCTATTGCCCGCGTATGCAGGCCACCTCAGGCCCGCGGGAGGAGCAAGGTCCCCCCGCAACGTCCAGTGGGGGCGCGTCTGGAACAATACGCGCCACCGTCTCGGGTCCTGCTGGATTGGGGGCGGCGGACGACCCCGAGTCCACCGTCCCTTCGGACCTTTCTACGGGGGCTGGAAGAGGGCGTTGTCCGCCCTCCGCCGACGCCCGGTTCGCCTACTGCGGCATGGGAGAGTGGCCACGGCCTCCCTCTCCCTCTCCGCAGCCTCCAGAAGGAGATCACCGCATTCCATGACTCGGCGCTCCCGACCATCGAACGAGCGACGGCCGGCAGCGACAGGTCGGGTCCCACTTCGGATACGAGGGCACGGCGCTGCTCCTCCCATGCGGCACACTCTGCCAGTGTGTGCTGCGCCGTGTCCTCCCGACAGTCGGTGCAGTGATGGCACCGAGCATCCGGCTCCCTTTTTATGCGACACAGGTACTTCCCGAAGCAGCCATGCCCCGAGAGCACCTGCGTCGCCCGAAACGACAGGGAGCCGTGCTTCCTCCCGAGCCATTCGTCGAGCACTGGCCGGATGGCCTCGATAGTGGCGAGGCCGGCGGTAGGTCGCGAAAGCCTTTCCCGCCATTCCCTCACCATGGCCTCGCGGAGTTGTGACCGACGCAACTCGATCTCGCGCTGCATCGGTTCACCAACCCGCGTCCGCACCTCCTCGCGCCACCGGTAAAGAGAGGCGAGAACCCTCGCCTCTAAGTCCCAGGGCGGTGATCCGGCCAGTGCACAACCCGCCTCGTAGGAGATCGTGCGATACCCCCTGATAGCCCTGACGGCCATCGCCCTCTGCGGTCTTCGCAGTATCGCGATGCTGCCGGCCGTCAGGTCTGAAGCCCACACCGGGGCCCCATAAAGGGCCATGGATCGCACGATCCCTAGGTATAAGCGCCTACAGGCAGTGCTCGGGCCCCCCAGATTGGGAAGCAGCGTTGCGAGCGCGCCTGCGGCACCCATTAATCTGGGCGTCAGCCGCCGAAAGTGGGGGCCAAAGTTCCACTGGCTGTCGAGCACCAATCCTAGGTACTTCATGGTAGACTCGACAGCAATTTCGACTCCCCCGACCACGATGTGCGACCCTGGTGGCGGCGCCCGTCGGGGGCCGTGAAAGACCATGGCCTCCGAATTCTCCAAGGCTACCTCTAGACCCAGGCGCCGTATGCGACTCACCACTTGTGAGACCGCAGCCGTCACAAGCAACGCTGCCTCCCTGTACGAGCTCCCCCGGGCCGTGACCAGCGTGTCGTCCGCATAACACGTCAGATCTACTCCCAGTTGGAGCTCGCCCCTCAGCACCCAGTCGTAACCGATGTTCCACAGGGGTGGGCCCAAGACCGAACCCTGTGGAACACCGCACGACATATCACGACGGCCCTCACCGTCACGTCCCCTGTAGGTGACACACCTATCCGTCAAATAAGCCCCAATTATGCGGCGGAGGTAACGGGGCACTCTGTGGTACTTCAGTGCCTCCCGAATACAGCTCCAGGGCAGGGTGTTAAATGCGTTGGAGATGTCCAGTGACACCACCAGCATTACCCCGCCCCGGGTTACCGCTTCCTCCGCCAGGTCTTTCACGCGCATTATGGCGTCGATAGTGGAGCGCCCGTGCCGAAAACCGAACTGACTGCCGTCTAGATCCGGCCCCTCTCTGTACAAGTGACTGACCAGGCGGGCAGCAAGTATCCGTTCAAAAAGCTTACCCACCTCGTCTAACAGAACTATGGGCCGGTATGCGGACGGCGAGTCTGCTGGGCGCCCCACCTTCTTCAGCAGGACTAGACGACCTGTCTTCCACTGAGCGGAGAAGCGGCCCTGCTCAAGGCAAGCTGTGTAGAGTCCTCAGCTGTGTAGAGTCCTCAACCTAACCTTTTTTTTTTTTTTTTTTTTTTTAAACTGGGAAAAAATGCATTACGCATACCCTCCCGTCGGGGGAACGGGAGGGGTATGTGGGACTCCCCGGGCTGACCCGGTATACCCACTAAAACGACCCAGCGTTATTCCCGTGTCGTCCGAGTGGAAGAGGACTGGGAGATCGGCGCAGCCTTAGCGTCCAGTCCTCCTCCGACGACAACCCGCCTAAAGCGGCGGGCCCCTCAAGTCCTCCCCGTTCAGGGGGAGGGCTGGGAATGACCGGCGAGGGTGGTGTGGAGTGCAATGCGGGCGGAGGCGCCCCCGCGCCTATCGCCCGCCCATCACCACCATGAGGAGGGAGAAGACGGCGTCTTCTCCGACCTCTTCTGCGCCTGCGGAGCGGCGCAGCGAGAGGGTCGTCCTCCCGCGCGCGCTCCGCCGCCTCCTTTTGCGAGATGACATCCTCGCAAAAAGAGGCGACAGCTGCCCAGGACCCCTCACTCTCCAGCATGGCGTTGACCACGCCGGGAAGTGAGAGGTCCTGTCCGATCTTCGCTGTTAGACTGCGGCGCGGCTCAGACCAAGCCGGGCACACCTCGAGGGTGTGCTGAGCCGTGTCCTCCGCCGCGCCGCAGTCGTGGCACGCCGGGGTCTCCTCCCTCCCGATCCGGTGCAGGTGCTTGCCGAAACAGCCGTGGCCTGACAACACCTGCACCAGACGGAATGAGAGGAACCCGTGGGAGCGCTCGAGCCAGTCTCGCAGGAAAGCGGCGGCCAAAGGTGGCGGAGGCGAGGTCCTCCGTCCAATGGACGACGATGGCGTCCCTCGCCTCCCGCCGCACGGCCTCCCGCTCCTCCGCGACGGGGCGCTCCCCGAGGGCCTTTCGCCGCGCCGTCCACTCGTACACTCTGGCGAGCACCCACGCCTTCAACTCCCAAGGAGGGGTGCCCGCCAGAGCGCACGCCGCCGAAAAGCCCACCGAGCGGTAGGCCCTCGCCACCCGCAGTGCAATGGCCCTTTGGGGCCTCCGCATCAAAGTAGCGTTCTCCCTCCTGTGGAGGGAGTCCGCCCAGATGGGGGCCCCGTACAGGGCCATACTCCGCAAGATGCCTATAAACGCCGGCATCGTGCGTTCGGCCCCCCCAAATTCGGGAGGAGCCACGACAGGGCGTCCGCGGCCTTCAGCAGGCGCGTCGACAGCCCGCTGAAGTGCGGGCCGAAGCGCCACCTGCTGTCCAGCACCAGGCCCAGATACTTCATCTGGGCCTGGACGTCCACCCTGTTGCCCTCCACCACAATGTGGGCGTCGGAAGGGCAGCGCTGCCGAGGCCCGTGGAAGAACACGGCCTCGGTCTTGTTCAGCGCCACCCTCAATCCCAGGCGGCGGATCCTCCCTGCCACCAAGGACCCGCCAGCCGAGGCCAAACAGGCCGCCTCCCCGAAGCTCTTCCCCCGGGCAGTGAGGAGAGTAGCAGATGACACTCGTGCCCGGGAGAAGAGCTCCCCGCAACAGCCAGTCGAAGCCGATGTTCCACAGGGGGGTTCCTAAGACTGACCCCTGCGGAACACCGGACTCCGCGCTGTACCTCCGCAACCTGGCCAGTTTGTCCACAAGGAGGACCTCTCGATCCTCCAAGTAACTGGCCAGGAGGCTTCTCAAGTATTGGGGCACTCCGTGATACCGGAGTGCCTCCAATATGGTGGAGTGGGGAACGGAGTTGAAGGCGTTGGCTATGTCGAATGACACCGCCAACACTCCGTCCCCCGCCTCGACCGCCTCTTTCACCTGGCCCTTAAGAAGGGCCAGCGCGTCGATGGTGGACCGGCCCTGTCGGAAACCGAACTGGGCGTCCGACAGGTCCGGCCCTACACCCTGCAAATGGCTCCTGAGCCGGCCGGCGATGATCCCCTCAAACAATTTACCGACCTCATCGAGCAGAACGATGGGCCGGTATGCCGAGGGGGAATCCGCCGGGCGTCCCTCCTTTCGGAGGAGGCACAGCTGCCCCTCCTTCCACAGTTTCGGGAACCTTCCAGCCATAAAGCACGCGCTGAAGAGTTCCCGAAACCTGTCCTCCATTTGAGCGGCAGCTATGGCCACCACCCGTGCGGGGACGCCGTCCGGCCCAGGAGCCGTCTTCTTCGCGCGGAGGCTAAGCACCCCCGCGCGAAACTCCTCCTCCGTCACCGGAGGTGCCTCCTCTTCCTCCTGCGGAGCCGCCGACTGCGGAGGGTCCATCGCTGGAGGGGCGAAGTCGGTCCTGCGCGGAAACAGAGACCGGACCACCCCATCCAGCAACGCCGAAGAGAAGAAGCGTAGAGGCGGTCCTCCTCTGCCTGACTACGAGCGCTGCGCCGGCGGCTCCGCGTGTAGGCCCTTCTGGCCGCCACGCAAGTGGCCCGGAGGCCCGCCAGCTCCTCTGACCACCAATAAACGGCCCGGCGGGGAGGCGGACGCCGAGACCGAGGCATGCTGGAGTTGCACACCTCGGTCAGGGATTCCCTCAGCCGGACCGCTGCGGCGTCAACGTCCGGTGCCCCAACAGGGGGCGACAGCCAGTCCTGGAGGAAGGCCGCCTCCTTGGCTGCCTCCCGGTCCAGGCGAGTGAGAGCCCACCGTGGGAAGGGAGACCT
Source organism: Lacanobia oleracea (assembly GCA_950371165.1). Classification (NCBI taxonomy): domain Eukaryota; kingdom Metazoa; phylum Arthropoda; class Insecta; order Lepidoptera; family Noctuidae; genus Lacanobia; species Lacanobia oleracea. Next base: position 23,763,355 of record OX493392.1, on the reverse strand, counting down.
GCCAGAGCGGGCCATCTCCCCACGGGAGCTCTGGGTGGAGATGTCGAACCGCACATAACGGTGGTCCGACAAGGTCTCCACCAACTCCACCCGCCAGTTCACAATGCGTGCGGCTAGCACGGGGGTGGCGAACGAAACGTCCACCACCGACCCTCCCCGTTGCCGCACACACGTGTGGACCACCCCCCTGTTGAGGAGGGACACACCGCAAGACGCCGCCCAAAATTCGACGGCGCGTCCCCGGACGTTGCAAGAGGCAGCTGGATTGCCCCAGGCCACCGACTTGGCGTTCAGGTCGCCCAACACCACGACCTGGCGTGGCGCCGCCCTCCCTACGGCTGCAGTGAGTATCTCCAAGAAATCCTCAAAGTCCGAGAGAGGGCGGTTTGGGGAGAAATAGACCCCAATAAAGGCTAAATCTCCCCACGCGGCGGCCAAGTATCCCGGTCCCCTCTCTAAGAGCGAGAGGGGAGGGGAGTCTGTGGAAGACCGCGACACCAGCGCCACCAGACCGTCTCGGTCGCCCAGCCAATGACCAGGGACCGAGTAAGGCTCGGCGACCACCGCCAAGTCCACCAACCACTCAGCCATGGTCTGCATCAGGAGATCCTGTGCAGCCCGGCAGTGATTGATGTTCGCCTGGAGGATGCGATGTTCGATTGTATCCATCAATCGGACATCGCACCCCCCTCCTCCGCAGCCACCGCCGTTCCGACCTCGGGAACGGCAGTGCTAGCAGCAGGCCCGGCCGGCACCTGCGCTTTGCCCTTCTTAAGGGGGGGGTTGCACAACCTCCCCCTCATTACGTGGCCTGCTGGGCGGCCACTGGCAGCACACACCACGCAGTGTGGCTTGGCGACCGTGCAGGCGGCGGCTTTGTGGCCCTCCTTGCCGCAGCGGTAGCAGGCGTCGGACCTGTCGACGGTGGACGGACAGAGGGCTCGGGTGTGTCCGATGCCGCAGCACCTGAAGCAGCGCAAAGGCTGCTCTCCAAGTGCTCGGACTGCACCCGAGCTGACTGACCCGGCAGCGGCGACCGGACACTCGAGCCGGATAGTGCCCATGCCGCCGCGGCCAGGCCTGATGTCCCGACCCCGCACCGCCGCGACGTCGCAGCCACCAATCGCTGCGACCGCCGCCACCACCTCCTCCTTGGTGACCGAATCGTCAAGATCGGTCACCTCGATGGCCGCCAACTTGACTGGTCGGGCCACCTTGGCAGCGTCCGCGATGACCTCTTGCAGCTTGGCTGCAAAGAGGTCAGCGTTGGCGCTACCCTCCGCCCCCGGGAACTCGAAAATACGAGCCCCGGTTTCGGTTCGCCTGCATGAAACCTTGTCGATCCCCAATTGGGTGGGATCGGCATGAGAACGTGCCCGCACCAGGATTGAGGCGTAGATCTCACCCCGCTCCGCAGCCTCCGCGGTGAGCGTCACCACGACGGCTGCGGTCTTCGGGGGAACTAGTTTCCCCTTTCCCCTCCTTTTCCCTTTACTCCTGCCAGCCATTCGCGACTGAGTGGGAGGTGTGGGAGGCGTGGTGGCGGGGACGGCAGGTGCGGCCGTTGCCGTCTTTCCGCCCTTCCCCTTCCCCTTTCCCTTTCCAGTCCCCTGCGACCGGCTGGGAGTCGTGGTGGCAGGGACGGCAGGGACGGCTGTCACCGTCTTCTTACCTCGGCCCTTTCCCTTCCGGACCACTTCAGTCCAACCCGGCTGGTTGGACGGAGTAGTGGAAGGGAGAAGGGCGTCCTCCCCTTGTGAGGACGGCACCGGCTCGGCCCGCCTCTTGTCCGCCGCAAGCGGTGGTCGGAGGCGCTTCTCCGGCAGGAGCCGGTCCTCTATACCTGCAAGGCAGGCTCTTGTGAAGGCCCTCTCCTCCATGACAACCTTGCGGATAACGTCCTCAAGGTTGGTGGGGGTGGGGGCCTCCGCCGCTGGTCTCGGTTCGGTCTGTTGTGGCCGGGCCGTAGCTTCAGCTAGCTTGCTATGGAGCTGGCTGACCTCCGCCTGCAGGCGATCGACTGTCGCCTGCAGTTGCCGCGTTTCTTCGGTCGTCTTGCGTTGGACCAGCTCCAACACAATACTACGCAAGCTCGCAGCCCGACACTTAAGGGCCTTTTGGAAGGTCCCTTTTAGATTGGAGGACTTAGAGGCGACCTCCACGATCTCCTCCTCGTCCTCCTCCGCCAATCGCTCCAGCTCCGCCACGGATTGGTCCGCGTACAGAACGCGGGACGCTCCGTACCCGGACCTGGCCCGAGCAGCACGCGCCCGCTGCTCCTTCGCAGCAACCCGCTCCTCGAGTTCCTGCTGGTGCTGCGCCCGCCGAGTCAGGTCCAACTGCCGCTGGGCATCTACGAGACCCACGACGTGGGTGTCCGCAGATGTCGTCGGCTTCTTGGCCCTGGGCTTCCTCGCCGAACTCGAGGAGCCCTCGGACCCTTCCTTGCGGAAGGCCCGCTTTCGCGACCTAAGGTCGCCTGCGTCCGAGACGCTTATGACGGACTCGTCCGAATCGGACAGGTCCGCCCTTCCGAAGAAGCTAGCCGCAGACGGCGCGCGGCTAGCTTCAGACGCTGAAGCGTCGGATTGGCCCTGAGAAGGGCCTTTTGGTTGGCCCTGAGAAGGGCCTTTGGGTTGGCCCTGAGAAGGGCCTTTGGGTTGGCCCTGAGAAGGGCCTTTTAAAAACCGCCCGGAGGCGTCCCGCGGGGGTTTCGGCATAGCCACAGCAGGATCGTAGACGTACACAGGCAATAAAATAAGTAGCTACGAAGGTACAGAGCTCTTTGGCCGTACCCAGTCTGCCACTCCGTTACGGTGACAAACTGGGCCGTTTCCAGGGGACGCGACGAGGACGCAAGCTCTGTGGGGGGTCCCCCAACCTAACCTAACCTTTTTTTTTTTTTTTTTTTTTTTAAACTGGGAAAAAATGCATTACGCATACCCTCCCGTCGGGGGAACGGGAGGGGTATGTGGGACTCCCCGGGCTGACCCGGTATACCCACTAAAATAACCCAGCGGCATTCCCGCTTCGTCCGAGTGGAAGAGGACTGGGAGATCGGCGCAGCCTTAGCGTCCAGTCCTCCTCCGACGACAACCCGCCTAAAGCGGCGGGCCCCTCAAGTCCTCCCCGTTCAGGGGAAGGGCTGGGAATTAACGGCGAGGGTGGTGTGGAGTGCAATGCGGGCGGAGGCGCCCCCGCGCCTATCGCCCGCCCATCACCACCATGAGGAGGGAGAAGACGGCGTCTTCTCCGACCTCTTCTGCGCCTGCGGAGCGGCGCAGCGAGAGGGTCGTCCTCCCGCGCACGCTCCGCCGCCTCCTTTTGCGAGATGACATCCTCGCAAAAAGAGGCGACTGCTGCCCAGGACCCCTCACTCTCCAGCATGGCGTTGACCACGCCGGGAAGCGAGAGGTCCTGTCCGATCTCCGCTGTTAGACTGCGGCGCGGCTCAGACCAAGCCGGGCACACCTCGAGGGTGTGCTGAGCCGTGTCCTCCGCCGCGCCGCAGTCGTGGCACGCCGGGGTCTCCTCCCTCCCGATCCGGTGCAGGTGCTTGCCGAAACAGCCGTGGCCTGACAACACCTGCACCAGACGGAATGAGAGGAAACCGTGGGAGCGCTCGAGCCAGTCTCGCAGGACCGGACCGAGCGCGTCCAGGGTTCGGCGGCCAAAGGTGGCGGAGGCGAGGTCGTCCGTCCAATGGACGATGATGGCGTCCCTCGCCTCCCGCCGCACGGCCTCCCGCTCCTCCGCGACGGGGCGCTCGCCCAGGGCCTTTCGCCGCGCCGTCCACTCGTACACTCTGGCGAGCACCCACGCCTCCAACTCCCAAGGAGGGGTGCCCGCCAGAGCGCACGCCGCCGAAAAGCCCACGGAGCGGTAGGCCCTCGCCACCCGCAGTGCAATGGCCCTTTGGGGCCTCCGCATCATAGTAGCGTTCTCCCTCCTGTTGAGGGAGTCCGACCAGATGGGGGCCCCGTACAGGGCCATGCTCCGCAGGATGCCGGCATATAAACGCCGGCATCGTGCGTTGGGCCCTCCCAGGTTGGGGAGGAGCCAGGAGAGGGCGTCCGCAGCCCTCAGCAGGCGCGTCGACAGCCCGCTAAAGTGCGGGCCGAAGCGCCACCTGCTGTCCAGCACCAGGCCCAGATACTTCATCTGGGCCTGGACGCCCACCCTGACGCCCTCCACCACAATGTGGGCGTCGGGAGGGCAGCGCTGCCGAGGCCCGTGAAAGAACACGGCCTCGGTCTTGTTCAGCGCCACCCTCAATCCCAGGCGGCGGATCCTCCCTGCCACCAATGACCCGCCAGCCGAGGCCAGACAGGCCGCCTCCCCGAAGCTCTTCCCCCGGGCAGTAAGGAGAGTGTCATCCGCGTAGCAGATGACACTCGTGCCCTGGAGAAGAGCTCCCCGCAACAGCCAGTCAAAGCCGATGTTCCACAGGGGGGGCCCTAAGACTGACCCCTGCGGAACACCGGACTCCGCGCTGTATCTCCGCATCCTGGCCAGTTTGTCCACAAGGAGGACCTCTCGATCCTCCAAGTAGCTGGCCAGGAGGCTCCTCAAATATTGGGGCACTCCGTGGTACCGGAGTGCCTCCAATATGGTGGAGTGGGGAACGGAGTTGAAGGCGTTGGCGATGTCAAACGACACCGCCAACACTCCGTCCCCCGCCTCGACCGCCTCTTTCACCTGGCCCTTCAAAAGGGCCAGCGCGTCGATGGTGGACCGGCCCTGTCGGAAACCGAACTGGGCGTCCGACAGGTTCGGCCCTACACCCTGCAAATGGCTCCTGAGCCGGCCGGCGGTGATCCCCTCGAACAATTTACCGACCTCATCGAGCAGAACGATGGGCCGGTATGCCGAGGGGGAATCCGCCGAGCGTCCCTCCTTTCGGAGGAGGCATAGCTGCCCCTCCTTCCACAGTTTCGGGAACCTTCCAGCCGTAAAGCACGCGCTGAAGAGCTCCCGAAATCTGTCCTCCATTTGAGCGGCAGCCATGGCCACCACCCTTGCGGGGACGCCGTCCGGCCCAGGAGCCGTCTTCTTCGCGCGGAGGCATACCCTCCCGTCGGGGGAACGGGAGGGGTATGTGGGACTCCCCGGGCTGACCCGGTATACCCACTAAAACGACCCAGCGTTATTCCCGCGTCGTCCGAGTGGAAGAGGACTGGGAGATCGGCGCAGCCTTAGCGTCCAGTCCTCCTCCGACGACAACCCGCCTAAAGCGGCGGGCCCCTCAAGTCCTCCCCGTTCAGGGGGAGGGCTGGGAATGACCGGCGAGGGTGGTGTGGAGTGCAATGCGGGCGGAGGCGCCCCCGCGCCTATCGCCCGCCCATCACCACCATGAGGAGGGAGAAGACGGCGTCTTCTCCGACCTCTTCTGCGCCTGCGGAGCGGCGCAGCGAGAGGGTCGTCCTCCCGCGCGCGCTCCGCCGCCTCCTTTTGCGAGATGACATCCTCGCAAAAAGAGGCGACAGCTGCCCAGGACCCCTCACTCTCCAGCATGGCGTTGACCACGCCGGGAAGTGAGAGGTCCTGTCCGATCTCCGCTGTTAGACTGCGGCGCGGCTCAGACCAAGCCGGGCACACCTCGAGGGTGTGCTGAGCCGTGTCCTCCGCCGCGCCGCAGTCGTGGCACGCCGGGGTTTCCTCCCTCCCGATCCGGTGCAGGTGCTTGCCGAAACAGCCGTGGCCTGACAACACCTGCACCAGACGGAATGAGAGGAACCCGTGGGAGCGCTCGAGCCAGTCTCGCAGGACCGGCCCGAGCGCGTCCAGGGTTCGGCGGCCAAAGGTGGCGGAGGCGAGGTCCTCCGTCCAATGGACGATGATGGCGTCCCTCGCCTCCCGCCGCACGGCCTCCCGCTCTTCCGCGACGGGGCGCTCCCCGAGGGCCTTTCGCCGCGCCGTCCACTCGTACACTCTGGCGAGCACCCACGCCTCCAACTCCCAAGGAGGGGTGCCCGCCAGAGCGCACGCCGCCGAAAAGCCCACCGAGCGGTAGGCCCTCGCCACCCGCAGTGCAATGGTCCTTTGGGGCCTCCGCATCAAAGTAGCGTTCTCCCTCCTGTGGAGGGAGTCCGCCCAGATGGGGGCCCCGTACAGGGCCATGCTCCGCAATATGCCGGCATACAAACGCCGGCATCGTGCGTTAGGCCCCCCCAAATTCGGGAGGAGCCACGACAGGGCGTCCGCGGCCTTCAGCAGGCGCGTCGACAGCCCGCTAAAGTGCGGGCCGAAGCGCCACCTGCTGTCCAGCACCAGGCCCAGATACTTCATCTGGGCCTGGACGTCCACCCTGACGCCCTCCACCACAATGTGGGCGTCGGGAGGGCAGCGCTGCCGAGGCCCGTGAAAGAACACGGCCTCGGTCTTGTTCAGCGCCACCCTCAATCCCAGGCGGCGGATCCTCCCTGCCACCAAGGACCCGCCAGCCGAGGCCAGACAGGCCGCCTCCCCGAAGCTCTTCCCCCGGGCAGTGAGGAGAGTGTCATCCGCGTAGCAGATGACACTCGTGCCCTGGAGAAGAGCTCCCCGCAACAAACCTAACCTAACCTTTTTTTTTTTTTTTTTTTAAACTGGGAAAAAATGCATTACGCATACCCTCCCGTCGGGGGAACGGGAGGGGTATGTGGGACTCCCCGGGCTGACCCGGTATACCCACTAAAACGACCCAGTGTTATTCCCGCGTCGTCCGAGTGGAAGAGGACTGGGAGATCGGCGCAGCCTTAGCGTCCAGTCCTCCTCCGACGACAACCCGCCTAAAGCGGCGGGCCCCTCAAGTCCTCCCCGTTCAGGGGGAGGGCTGGGAATGACCGGCGAGGGTGGTGTGGAGTGCAATGCGGGCGGAGGCGCCCCCGCGCCTATCGCCCGCCCATCACCACCATGAGGAGGGAGAAGACGGCGTCTTCTCCGACCTCTTCTGCGCCTGCGGAGCGGCGCAGCGAGAGGGTCGTCCTCCCGCGCGCGCTCCGCCGCCTCCTTTTGCGAGATGACATCCTCGCAAAAAGAGGCGACAGCTGCCCAGGACCCCTCACTCTCCAGCATGGCGTTGACCACGCCGGGAAGTGAGAGGTCCTGTCCGATCTCCGCTGTTAGACTGCGACGCGGCTCAGACCAAGCCGGGCACACCTCGAGGGTGTGCTGAGCCGTATCCTCCGCCGCGCCGCAGTCGTGGCACGCCGGGGTCTCCTCCCTCCCGATCCGGTGCAGGTGCTTGCCGAAACAGCCGTGGCCTGACAACACCTGCACCAGACGGAATGAGAGGAACCCGTGGGAGCGCTCGAGCCAGTCTCGCAGGACCGGACCGAGCGCGTCCAACGTTCGGCGGCCAAAGGTGGCGGAGGCGAGGTCGTCCGTCCAATGGACGATGATGGCGTCCCTCGCCTCCCGCCGCACGGCCTCCCGCTCCTCCGCGACGGGGCGCTCCCCGAGGGCCTTTCGCCGCGCCGTCCACTCGTACACTCTGGCGAGCACCCACGCCTCCAACTCCCAAGGAGGGGTGCCCGCCAGAGCGCACGCCGCCGAAAAGCCCACCGAGCGGTAGGCCCTCGCCACCCGCAGTGCAATGGCCCTTTGGGGCCTCCGCATCAAAGTAGCGTTCTCCCTCCTGTGGAGGGAGTCCGCCCAGATGGGGGCCCCGTACAGGGCCATGCTCCGCAATATGCCGGCATACAAACGCCGGCATCGTGCGTTAGGCCCCCCCAAATTCGGGAGGAGCCACGACAGGGCGTCCGCGGCCTTCAGCAGGCGCGTCGACAGCCCGCTAAAGTGCGGGCCGAAGCGCCACCTGCTGTCCAGCACCAGGCCCAGATACTTCATCTGGGCCTGGACGTCCACCCTGACGCCCTCCACCACAATGTGGGCGTCGGGAGGGCAGCGCTGCCGAGGCCCGTGAAAGAACACGGCCTCGGTCTTGTTCAGCGCCACCCTCAATCCCAGGCGGCGGATCCTCCCTGCCACCAAGGACCCGCCAGCCGAGGCCAGACAGGCCGCCTCCCCGAAGCTCTTCCCCCGGGCAGTGAGGAGAGTGTCATCCGCGTAGCAGATGACACTCGTGCCCTGGAGAAGAGCTCCCCGCAACAGCCAGTCGAATCCGATGTTCCACAGGGGTGGCCCTAAGACTGACCCCTGCGGAACACCGGACTCCGCGCTGTATTTCCGCAACCTGGCCAGTTTGTCCACAAGGAGGACCTCTCGATCCTCCAAGTAACTGGCCAGGAGGCTCCTCAAGTATTGGGGCACTCCGTGATACCGGAGTGCCTCCAATATGGTGGAGTGGGGAACGGAGTTGAAGGCGTTGGCTATGTCGAACGACACTGCCAACACTCCGTCCCCCGCCTCCACCGCCCCTTTCACCTGGCCCTTAAGAAGGGCCAGCGCGTCGATGGTGGACCGGCCCTGTCGGAAACCGAACTGGGCGTCCGACAGGTCCGGCCCTACACCCTGCAGATGGCTCCTGAGCCGGCTGGCGATGATCCCCTCGAACAATTTACCGACCTCATCGAGCAGAACGATGGGCCGGTATGCCGAGGGGGAATCCGCCGGGCGTCCCTCCTTTCGGAGGAGGCATAGCTGCCCCTCCTTCCACAGTTTCGGGAACCTTCCAGCCGTAAGGCACGCGCTGAAGAGCTCCCGAAATCTGTCCCCCATTTGAGCGGCAGCTATGGCCACCACCCGTGCGGGGACGCCGTCCGGCCCAGGAGCCGTCTTCTTCGCGCGGAGGCTAAGCACCCCCGCGCGAAACTCCTCCTCCGTCACCGGAGGTGCCTCCTCTTCCTCCTGCGGAGCCGCCGACTGCGGAGGGTCCATCGCTGGAGGGGCGAAGTCGGTCCTGCGCGGAAACAGAGACCGGACCACCCCATCCAGCAACGCCGGCTCGAGGGTTTCCGTCAATGGGGGACCATGGGGCCGCAGTTGGTTCCGCGCCGCCCTGTATGGTCTCCCATACGGATCCCTGTCGAGACCCTCCAGCATCTCGGCCCTCGCCGAGTCCTTGGCAGCGCCCATAGCCGACTTGAGGACCGCCTTTGCCTCTCGGTAAGAGGCGTAGAGGCGGTCCTCCTCTGCCTGATTACGGGCGCTGCGCCGGCGGCTCCGCGTGTAGGCCCTTCTGGCCGCCACGCAAGTGGCCCGGAGGCCTGCCAGCTCCTCTGACCACCAATAAACGGCCCGGCGGGGAGGCGGACGCCGAGACCGAGGCATGCTGGAGTTGCACACCTCGGTCAGGGATTCCCTCAGCCGGACCGCTGCGGCGTCAACGTCCGGGGCCCCAACAGGGGGCGACAGCCAGTCCTGGAGGAAGGCCGCCTCCTTGGCTGCCTCCCGGTCCAGGCGAGTGAGAGCCCACCGTGGGAAGGGAGACCTGCCAGAGCGGGCCATCTCCCCACGGGGGCTCTGGGTGGAGATGTCGAACCGCACATAACGGTGGTCCGACAAGGTCTCCACCAACTCCACCCGCCAGTTCACGATGCGTGCGGCTAGCACGGGGGTGGCGAACGAAACGTCCACCACCGACCCTCCCCGTTGCCGCACACACGTGTGGACCGCCCCCCTGTTGAGGAGGGACACACCGCATGACGCCGCCCAAAATTCGACGGCGCGTCCCCGGACGTTGCAAGAGGCAGCTGGATTGCCCCAGGCCACCGACTTGGCGTTCAGGTCGCCCAACACCACGACCTGGCGTGGCGCCGACCTCCTTACGGCTTCAGTGAGGATCTCCAAGAAATCCTCAAAGTCCGAGAGAGGGCGGTTTGGGGAGAAATAGACCCCAACCAGGGCCAAATCTCCCCACGCGGCGGCCACGTATCCCGGTCCCCTCTCTAAAAGCGAGAGGGGAGGGGAGTCTGTGGAAGACCGCGACACCAACGCCACCAGGCCGTCTCGGTCGCCCAGCCAATGGCCAGGGACCGAGTAAGGCTCGGCGACCACCGCCAAGTCCACCAACCACTCAGCCATGGTCTGCATCAGGAGATCCTGTGCAGCCCGGCAGTGGTTGGTGTTCGCCTGGAGGATGCGATGTTCGATTGTATCCATCAATCGGACATCGCACCCCCCTCCTCCGCAGCCACCGCCGTTCCTACCTCGGGAACGGCAGTGCTAGCAACAGGCCCGACTGGCACCTGCGCTTTACCCCTCTGAGGGGGAGGATTGCACAACCTCCCCCTCATCACATGGCCTGCCGGGCGTCCCCTCGCGGCACAGACGGCGCAGTGCGGCTTGGCGACCGCGCAGGAGGCGGCTTTGTGGCCCTCTGTGCCGCAGCGGTAGCAGGTCTCCGACCTGTCCACCGCCGACGGGCACAGGGCTCGGGTGTGGCCGATGCCGCAGCACCTGAAGCAGCGCAGAGGCTGCTCCTCAAGGGCCCGGACTGCACCCGAGCTGAAGCCGACGCAGAGCCGACCCCTGCTAACGACCGCTTTTGCAACGGCGACTGGGCACTCGAGCCGAATAGTGCCCATGCCGCCGCGGCCGGGCCTGATGTCCCGGCCTTGCACCGCTGCGACGCCGCAGCCCCCAATGGCTGCGACCGCCGCCACCACCTCCTCCTTGGTGACCGAGTCATCAAGACCGGTCACTTCGATGGTCGCCGACTTCACCGGTCGGGCCACCTTGGCAGCGTCTGCGATGACCTCCTGCAGCTTGGCTGCAAAGAGGTCAGCGTTGGCGCTGCCCTCCGCCCCCGGGAACTCGAATATTCGAGCCCCGGTTTCGGTCCGCCTGCAAGAAAGCTTGCCGATCCCCAGTTGGGCGGGATCGGCATTGGCACGCGCTCGCACCAAAATGGAGGCATAGGTTTCCCCGCGCTCCGCAGCCTCCGCGGTGAGCGTCACCACGACGGCTGCGGACCTCGGGGGAACCAATTTCCCCTTCCTCTTCTTCTTGCTCCCGCCAGCCGCCCGCGACTGACTGGGAGGCGTGGTGACGGGGACGGCAGGTCCGGGCGTTGCCGGCCTTTTGCCCTTCCCCTTCCCCTTTCCCTTCTCAGTCGCCCGCGACCGGCTGGGAGTCGTGGTGGCAGGGACGGCAGGGACGGCTGTTGCCGTCTTTTTCCCCCTGCCCTTCCCCTTCCGGGCCACTTCGGTCCAACCCTGCTGGTTGGACGGAGTGGTGGAAGGGAGAAGGGCGTCTTCCCCTTGCGAGGACGGCCCCGGCTCGCCACGCCTCTTGTCAGCCGCGAGCGGCGGTCGGAGGCGCTTCTCCGGCAGGAGCCGGTCCTCTATTCCTGCTAGGCAGGCTCTGGTGAAGGCCCTCTCCTCCATAACCACCTTGCGGATGACATCCTCAAGGTTGGTAGAGGAGGGGGCCTCCGCCGCAGGTCTTTCTTCAGCCTGGTATGGCCGAGCCGTGACATCAGCCAGCTTCTGGTGAAGCTGGCTGACCTCCAGCCTGAGGCGATCGACGGTCGCCTGCAATTTGCGCGATTCGTCGGTCGCCTCACGCTGGACCAACTCCTCTATGATGGCGCGCATGCTTGCGGCACGGCACTTAAGGGCCTTCTGAAAAGTGCCCTTAAGATTAGAGGACTTGGAGGCGACCTCCGCGATCTCCTCCTCGTCCTCTTCCGCCATGCGCGCCAGTTCGGCCAATGACTGGTCCGCGTATAGAACGCGGGACGCGCCGTAACCGGACTTGGCCCGAGCAGCACGCGCCCGCTTCTCCTTCGCAGCAACGCGCTCTTCGAGCTCTTGCTGATGCTGCGCCCGCCGAGCCAGGTCCAACTGCCGCTGGGCATCTGCGAGACCCACGACGTGGGTGTCCGCAGATGTCGTCGGCTTCTTCGCAGCCGTGGACTTCCTCGTCGAACTTGAGGAGCCCTCGGACCCTTCCTTACGGAAGGCCCGCTTTCGCGACCTGGTGTCGCCTGCGTCCGAGACGCTGATGACAGACTCGTCGTCGGAATCTGTCATGTCCCTTCCGAAGAAGCTAGCCGCAGACGGCGCGCGGCTAGCTTCGGACGCTGACGCGTCGGAGTGGCCCTGAGAAGGGCCTTTTGGTTGGCCCTGAGAAGGGCCTTTTGGTTGGCCCTGAGAAGGGCCTTTGGGTTGGCCCTGAGAAGGGCCTTTTAAAAACCGCCCGGAGGCGTCCCGCGGGGGTTTTGGCATAGCCACAGCAGGTTCGTAGAAAGCAGGCAACAATAAAATACGTAGCTACGAAGGTACAGAGCTCTTTGGCCGTACCCAGTCTGCCACTCCGTTACGGTGACAAACTGGGCCGTTTCCAGGGGACGCGACGTGGACGCAAGCTCTGTGGGGGGTCCCCCAAAAACCTAACCTAACCTAACCTAACCTGATTCTATCTTAATATTGAAGTTGCCCTCTCTGTATTTCCAGTCGCTCACTTAGTAATGTAGTCGCTCGGATAAAATTTTAATATATGAAATGGATTAATCACAATCCACTTTTTGTAAGCTCGTTCTGGATTTTATTATTAAATTCGTCGTTAGTTTAGTTAATTTTTCGCTTACTCAAATTCATACCGCTCAAGTTATTAATACAGTATGTCATCATCAGTCGCAAAGCTTTTTTATAATCGCTCGTTTTATAATTCCCCTTACGAATTTAGAAAGCATTTTTAAAGAAGCTTTTTATTTTTTATTGGTTCAGTTAAACGCGTCATCAGTATAACGCCATCTATCGACAATGTAGTTGAACTGTCAAATATAAGATCAAACTCAGAAGCTCACAATTGTTACGATAAATAATCATTAGATAATAAAAGATTCACTTTTCTTTTACTACATATGAAAATACAAATAACTCAACAATATGTTTTCGTGTTCTTTTCACACACTTGTTACTACTATTTTTCTAAATAGATGGCATTACAAGTATCTTGAGTCTCAATGAAAACTAACTATTTTAGCGCTGGATGAAGTTTCTTAAAATTTAATATCTTTTGATTTTGTGGGTCAATTTTCATGAAATAAACGCTAAATATTACTCGGGTTTTCACTTAATATTTGTAAATACCTAGATTTGGAACCCAAACTGTGGCTTATGCGTGATGCTCCCACAAACGCACAGACAAACAGTTAAACAGACAAAAATTTCAAAAAAAGCATTTTTGTGTTTTATATATTTTTCCTAACTTTTTTATGTAATTTTTATGCAAAAATATTCAATGTACAGACACGGTTAGTCTACGATTTTATTATATGTATAGATATAGATAGAAGATGACAAATCCAAAATTAATATCTTCCCAGACTTCAACTTTACAAATGAAATTCTGAGATCTTTGCCATAGCCAACGTCCACAGATGAAACGGGACACCCACATAGTTCGGATAGTTTCATAATCAATATGGCTGGCGTGTGCCTTTGCAGACGAATTTAGTTCTAGGAAAATATCATATCAGCAAGAAAATCGAAGAAGTATGAATGACGCAAAGCCGCCTGTCCACCTGCAAGCAATTTGTATTTTTTTTAAGAATGGGAATTCATCAAATGACTCCTCCCGCTCTGGGCGGAGCAGAAGGAAGTGTCAGACTCTTACTGATGAAAACCCATCCATAAAAAAAATAAAAAATAATAATAAATACGCAAGGCAGTTTTGTGACGAACTGTTGGGCACTAGCGACCCCACGGAGCTGATCTCCAGGGAGAATTCTTGTTCCTCATTTCCGGCTTGCCTTTATTGGCTGGCCGGAGTGAACACTGACGAGGAACAGAGCTCTCACCTCTTTCTTGCCTTAATCGGCCGGCCTGAGTGGAGATTCGCAAGAGCAAACGTGCTCGGGAGAAGGATGTATAATCCAGTAAGATGTTGGTAGGGATTTTGACCATACTTCCGAGATTGTCTTGATAGCTGTAGTATACCTCTCCACTCCTTTAGCACCTCAGAATATATTGCCCCCTTGGCGCTACGTCATTTTGTGCTGGCGACCGTTTTCGGGGGCCCCATTTATTGAGTGTGCAAGTCACCCCCTGCCATTTTAAAGCCGTGTTAATTGTCAGTGGTCAGGCAAGGTTCAATAGTTCTTCCATAGTAAATGGTTATCAGTCCACTAAACCACCCAAACCCATCATTCATCTTTTGTTTCCATATTCTGCAATAGTCCTGCTCCAATCGGGGTTGTCCTTGAGTATACTTTCACAGTGCATACAGGTATAATCGTCGGTTGGTGTCCCATTCCATTTGAAATGGGCCTCTGCGAGTTGGCTTCGGCCCCTCGTATGCCTATCAAAGGACCGGGTCTCCAGGAACCCGAGAAAAAAAAAAAACTAATTAAAAAGTAATAATCGAAGTAATAATAAATAAAAATAAATAATTAATAATAATTATTTTTTAATAATTCCATCCATTTAAATTATATCGACTAAAAATTACCTTTTGATTGTATTTCAACTGTACTTTGACATTTTAATCGCATTTTCACACTTAAACAGTATTTTGACATGTATGTTTCACACTTAAACAGTATTTTGACATATTTGATTTGTATGTTGAAATTTTAATTACATTTTGACATTTTAATTGTATTTTAACATTTAAATTACATTTTGACATCTTAATTGTATTTTGACATTTTGATAGTATTTTGACATTAGAGCTGAACTTTGACATTTGAATTGTATGTCGACATTTGAATTGTATTTTCCCGTTTAAATTGTATTTTGACTGAATGTTATGTTTTTATATTATAATTTTAATTAGTGTTCCATCCATTTAAATTTAGCACGTCAAATATTGGGCAGAATGTACGGCTCAACTTTTATATTTCATGACCTCATTTGTATACGTGCATTCTTGCAAATAAATAATTTGATTGGTTGATTGATCAATCTATAGAAGAAAGAAAGAAGTGATAACCATCATGTTTTCGCAGACATCACAAACTTAACCTACTGTAACTCCTCCAACATATGCTTGGCTCACCCGTTTCAAACTTGTTATTTTGAAACACCGTATCAATCTAACATGTCTAGACCTCAAACAGGCTATGCGATATGTTTGATTGAACACGTCATGTTCTAGCCAGCCTTTGTTTAAAATTGATTAAGTTTATCTACAGGTTCTCGGTATTAGTTGTCAGCTATATTAGTGGATTTACATCACTTAATAACTATTGTTGATAATATCCGCAAGAGAACCATAGTTACCGCCTTAGCCCGAAGGATCGCCAAACTGAAGTGGCAATGGGAAGGGCACATTGCTCGCAGATCAGTAGGTCGACGGGGCCGAAAAGTTCTGGAGTGGCGACCGCGTACTGGAAGACGCAACGATGGCCTCCCACAAGGTGGACCGATGACTTGGTGAGGGTCACGAGAAGCTGATGGATACGAAACGCACAGGATCGGTCGTTGTGGCGCCACTTGGGAGGTATATGTCCAGCAGTGTATGTGTTTCAGCTGATATGATGAATAGCTATTGTTAAAAAATACCTATTGGTTAATTTAGTCGTACATTGGTATAATCAGAAATGATACGTGTTTTTAACAATTTGTTTTCTTTTCAGTGTGATTACCCATCCAAGTAAACCCATCACAAATAAAAAAAGAGCTACGAGGGGTTAACATGACATTGACATTACGCAGGGCATTGGCGGTACGGGCGAACATGTTGGCCCGTAGGTTCGCTCAATGTACAGAAGCGGTCAAACACACGCTATTTAAAGCATACTACACATCTCTGTACTCGAGCGCCTTATGGATTAGCTGTACCAAGCATGCCGTCAATGCGCTGCCCGTCCAATATAATAACGCCTTTAGGACGCTGATGCGGCTGCCGCGTTACTGCAGTGCGTCAGAGATGTTCGCAAAAGCCCGAGTCGACAGCTTCTCAGTTATAGTGAGGAAGAAAAGTGCGTCTCTGCTCGCCAGATTGCGTTGCCAACAGCCTCTTGAAGGTGATAGCTCACACTTGGTGAGAGCACAATAATGAAACACTGACTTTTTAGACGCGTTTAGGTAACCACTCAAAATTAGATGTAATGACGCCGGAAAAAAGAATTGATCGTCAAAAATAAACGCCTGCACTCTAGTCGCCGGTCACTACCGCGTCGAAGGCCGATGCGAAATGCTCTCTTATTGGCGAAAACAAAACACGGCTAGTGTGCGTAGTTACTTGTATGGTGGGTGGCCCCGCGTCCCCGTTATGCCCCTTCCCCTACCGACCCGACCGATCCGACTTGGAAATCAAACGAAGGACCACAAGCACCGCATTCGCACTTACAACCACTAAACCAACGGGGTAGGTAATACAAAAACTCAATTTACTCACAATGCCGCTACCTGTACTAGAACTTTTTTATTTAAAAACTCAGTTTGAAAATAAAATCCAAAAAAACCAATGTAAATGCAACCATAACTCTTACTAAACCAATTGAACCATATGTTTAAGCAGTAGTTTATTTGTTTAATATTATGTGTTTGTGCAAAATTTACATCAAGATTGTTTAATTACACATATAAAAAAACTGTCCACAGAGAAATTAATAAGCAATGCTTTTTCTAACTCAATCTATTTGACTTACTCCCATAGGTACAGACGCCAGCACATCAAGCTACTCGAAACTGTCAAACTTTCCCAATCAACCTTGAATCTAATCGCTTTAGAGATAAAGTTGAAAATCTATTAAAGTTGACTGATTTTGGAGCTTGATGTGCAAAAAATCTCTTCCCAGTAAACCTTGAACCTTATCGTTTCAGAGATAAAGTTGAAAATCTGTTAAAGAAATTTGACAGATTGATGTAGCTTTATGTACAAAATATCTCAAACACATCGTATTCATGACTGACCCAAAAGCCTGCATGAAAGACCAGGGCCATTTGAACCGCTTCTCCCCGTTGGCAGTAAAGGTTTGAGAGGAGAGAGGGGAGAGGTGGGACATTGTTGGAGGTCTTACTTAAGTGGGGCAAGGTTTGCTGTGGCAGTGAGGCTAGATGTTGAGGTATTTTAGTTCGCCGACTGCAAAGAGGGGTTCTGATTTTTGCATTGATCAGTTATCCAGTTGAAAGTGATGACTGGAATTGTGATTCATTTAAGTCTTTCAGTAAAATTGTTCTATGTTTTAAATCTAGTTTGAATCGCAGAGAGCAAGTGAAAGTTTTTAGTATGAAACATTTTCAAATTCCAATTTCAACGAACTAAAACAACTAAAATTGTTGACGGACGTGTCAGTATCTAATTTTTCTTTTATTTTAGAGTTGCAAAAAAAATTAAATGTACTAGATCTTACTTTTTTGCATTTGTAACACATCACACTCTTCAACAGCTCGTTACATCTTACCAAAACCACTGAGAAAACACCTTAGAGCTTAAAATTGTTAATTATGGACGACACGGTTGGCCTTGGCTGCTGCGCTGCGCGTCGCCGGTTCGATTTCCGCACGTAACAAATATTTGTATGACTTACAGGTAGTTCTTCCAGGGCTGGCTGTTTGTATGTTTGTGAACGCACTCAGGATACAGGAGAAATTCCTAGTGCGGGGCAATGTTTCTTATATAAAAAAAAAAAAGATTGAACAGGCTCCTTCTGAATAGGCTCGCTCCACCGTAGACTTTTTCTCAGTCATCTCTGACATAGACTAGAGTCAAGAGCAAACCCATTACAAATAAAAAAAAAGAGAGTTCCAGATTAAAAATTTAGCACGAAAGTGTATCCATATTGACCTCCTCCATCAAGCAGACCTCGCCAGGTCATGAATAAGAGAGCCGTCAGTGATTGTACTGCAACATTAACGCGATGCCCGTCGGATCCGTCTGGCCTGGCTTTTTATGCGATTCACTTTACGATGCATGTTTGATGTATTGGACGAGTGTTTGTGGTAGTTTATTCAATCCTGACAGCCTGGCGTTTGATCATAGTCTCACCTCTGATCTTATTTTTTCTTTTTAGAGTCGATGGTTAACTCCTTAGATGAATATATATATATATATATATATGATATATATATGAACTATACATTCAATAGGTACTATAATAGATATACTCAATGAACAAACAAATACACGAATATACTACGAGTATAACAGTTTATGCAAATAAACAATGACTAAAAACTTAGCGCTGTGACGATACTACTGCCTCCTCTCTCCAACCCAACCTCTTGCGAATATGCTCGCGAACTCTGACCTTGAAGGTCAATCGGTTGGTTGCCATCCTGATTTCCTGGGGTAGCGCATTCCATAGAGAAACTGATTGTATGAAGAAAGAATAGTGAACGAAGTCAGTACGGTGAGAGGGACAATAAAGAAGACGGTTATGCGATGAGTGTAAGTTTTTATTGTGGTTTGCGCAAATGTATTGAAAGTGGGACTTATGACTTAGATAATTAGGGGAATTAGGAGAGTTAAGAAATGAGAACAAGGTAGTTAGCGCCCTCTGCTCTCTGCGCTGGCGTATGGGTAGCCACTTCAGAAGAGACCGATGCGCAGAGACATGGTCATATTTTCGCAAATAAAAACAAATCGAATGCAGTCATTTAGAATGCGATCAAGTTTGTTGAGGAGATCTGCATTCAGTTCATAGTAGCAAACGTCACCATAATCGATGATGGGAAGAATCAGGGTCTGTACAAGCATTGTCTTCGTATTCGATGGTAACAAATTTTTCAAGCAATACAGAGCCCGCAGCGTTCCCGTAACTTTCTGACTGACGCTAGCAACTTGAGCCCGCCAGTTCAGGGTACTGCCGATATGCAAGCCTAGGTCCTTTACGTCAGTACTAAATGGAACGACCTTACTATCGAACAGAACAGGAGGCAAAGTTGCACCATCTAGTTTAGCGACGTTTCGAGGACTCCCAATAATGACCAGGAACAGGTTTGAATGGCTGTTAAGTCCCGATTTAACGTGTCAACAATGTCAGGTATTTTATCGACCCTCCCTTGACAGTACAGCTGCAGGTCATCAGCATACAGATGATACGCACACTGGAGTTCGGAATAATGAGATTAATGAAAATGGAAAACAAAAGAGGAGAAAGTATGCCGCCTTGAGGAACGCCAGTTTCTAAATCACTCCAGTTAGAGGATGAGTCCTCAACGTGAACCGACTGCTGACGATCCTGAAGGTATGAAGCGAACCATTCCAGCGCGTCAGGGGAGACCATAACATAGGACAGAATGGCCAACAGGATGTCGTGACTGACGGTATTGAAGGCATTCGAGAAATCGACCAACACCAGAACGGTGACTTTAGTTTCTTCCAGTCCTGCCCTTATATCGCCAGTCACTTTAAGAAGGGCGGAAACAGTGCTGTGCCTGGGCTTGAACCCAGATTGTAGGGGGTTTATCAGTGAATTACACTGCACAAACTTAGTGAGTTGTTTGTGGACACAGGTCTCGAGCACTTTGGATAGAAAGGGAAGAATGGAAATTGGGCAATAGTGTCTTGGAAGAGTGGGGTTGGGAACTTTGGGCAATGGACGAACATAGGCTTTATGCCACATGGTGGAGAATTCTCCAGAGTATAAGGAAATATTTACAATATGGGTGATGGCAGGTAGGAGGTGATCCAGAATAGTTATTATCATACCACGAGTGATATTATCACATCCTATCGCATTGGATTTGATGGAAAATATGATATTTCTGATCTCTCCTGGCTCAACTGGAACAAAACGAAAAGGATCAATATGAGGACGCGTTATGTCGGTTGAGATCGTCTAAGTTAATGGAATTGGGAAGGTCTAAATGTCGCGGTTTTCTTGTCACGTCATAATAGGACTCCTGGCTTTTCACCCGACTGCGAAAGAAGGAGGGTTAAGTTTTTCGAGTGAATGTATGTATATTTCTTTGGCACGCCCTAGAGCCTAAACGGTTCGATGGATTGTAGCTTGATAGGTGTCGTTAGATTTGTGTTTACTGTGAGAGTGACACTGGATACATCAAAACTAAAAAAAACTAAATAGCCGATTTTTGGCGCCATATTACGCCTTCAATAAATTTTTAATTTTGAAAACCTATCGAGTTTGGTATCAAAATAAAGGGCTCGAGGAAACGATTCCAAAAATCATCATCTGCCTAGCCTTTTTCCAACTACATTGGGGTCGGCTTCCAGTCAAACCGGATTCAGCTGAATACCAGTGTTTTACGTGGAGCGGCTGCCTACCAGACCTCCACAACCCATTAACTGGGTAACACGGTACTTCTTGGCAAGACTGGAGTCAGATTTACTGGCTTCTGACAATCCATAACGACTGCCAAAGATCTACAAATGACAGCCGGGACCAACGGCTTAACGTGCTTTCCGAGGCACGGAGGAAACTCGGTATGTCAAGATGGTCACCCATCCGCAGACCAACCTTGGCAAGCGTTGCTTAACCTTTTTTAAGATCGACCCGTGCGGCTGTTATTATTTAGCCACGAGCTCCTTTCAACTTCCTCCAAACGATTCCAAAAATGTAACTCACTAAAAAGTAGGAAATAAAAAAATTGACTTTGTCAAAAATCCCGACCGCTAAAAACTTTTTAGTTGTTTTTAGCGGTCGGGTTTTTTGACAAAGAATTTTTTTTTGATTGATGGGGTGAGTGTTTGTTGTAACTTCGGTATTTAGTTTGTCTTGACTAATAGGACTGATGGAATGGTCCAATGGTTAAATAGTGGTACTATTCATTTGTTCTGTGTCTGGGTGTAGTTTATCTATAATATGTATGTATTTAGAAATACATAAGTATGTTTATCAGTTGTCTAGTACCCATAACACAAGCTCTGCTTAGCTTGGGACTAGATGGCGTTGTGTGATAGTTGTGTGGAATATTATATTATATTATATAATTATTCTCAATCACTCCTTGAAGGCAGAAGCAAAAAGGATCGTGCGATAGTATTTCTATAACTCCTTCTCCCTCCCACACTCGAATCATGATGGTTTTAAGAAGTCACAGTGGGGCTCTAGGTATTCAGATATCACTGTTCTTAAAAAAAAACAACCAGCAAAAAATACCATCAGCTATACAATATCATTTATCCTCCCCTCTCAGAAGCAAATGATAAGCAGCATAAAATCTTCAAACATTGCCATCAGTGTAAACAAATCCTAGAAGCGCGCGTTCATTGTTTACTAGAACAATATTGCTGTTCGAGGAGTGAGCAGTGGAGTTGAAGTATGAATTAGACGAACAGGGTAGCACCTAGGTATAGAATTATGCTTGTTGTAACCTTTACAACTTAGGGCTTGTCTACACCACCATGTCACGACGTCATTACTGTGAAACGGTGCGTTGTCGCGGCGCGGCACTTTAACGTAATGTTACCGTGTCGTAGAATGCACGTTACGATGCCGCAACGTTACACCGGTATGTTTTTCACTCACGAACCTATGAAATAGCAGTCTCCTTCTAGATATGGACCGCACAAGACGTTTTCAGCTCCTGCTATCCATAACAAGTGATATGAATAGGTAAATCAGAATCAACAACTTCTGTAAACTTTTTAGCAGAACGAACCGCTAAGACACTGAAACATCAACTGACCGTGCGCATTATAGCCACGTACCGCTTCCGACCACGTCTGACGCGTCGTTTCACGGCGACGCAACGTTGTCGTATCGTGTATTAGCAGTACCGTTTCACAAACCCTTGTTTATGTATTTGTAAAAACTCACACTTTAACCATACTTATCCACACCGATTTTATAATTTCAGTGTCAAATTGAAAACTATGCACAAAAAATACGAAAATAAAATAAGATTTTTTTTTGCCAAGCTGGTCAAACAGTTTTCATCTATGTTTATACAATTGCTGGTGCAATCAGCGCTCATTGTTCTATTTATACTCTAGAGTGAAAATTTACCCATCCTAAAATATCTGAAATATTCAAAGTGCTAGACTCCCGCCCCGTTTTCTACTGATGGCATTTTGTAGATCTCACAAAAGCGAGTAATTCTGGAAAATTGCACCTTCCACCGTATATCAATTGAATATGCAACGAAAAGTACGTGTAGTGTTGCAGAATTTTAAAATGGAGGAAAATTACTTTACTCTTGTTATTTTGGGTAATTTATTCTCGAAAGATGTGGGTTGTATTTTTAAATAGTTTCTGAATTAGTAATTTTGCTTAAGCGTTATTTTTTTATCTAAAGCCCCATTTGCCTTTAAGTTTCTTGCCTGTCGAAAATATTGAAGCAAAAATTGACTTTGTCAAAAAACCCGACCGCTAAAAACGACTAAAATGTTCGAAACAAGTCGCTTTTCAATCACTGATGATGCAGTTTAATCACTGATCTCATCCCACCAATTGCATCAGACTGCTTGAAAAGCGACTTGTTTCTAATTTTTTAGTAGTTTTTAGCGGTCAGGTTTTTTGACAAAGTCAATTTTTTATTTCCCACATTTTAGTAAGTTACATTTTTGGAATCGTCTCCTCGAGCCCTTTATCTTGATACTATATACTTGATAGGTTCTTAAATATATCTATTTTTTTTCGAAGGCATAATGTGACGCCAAAAGTACGCCGTTTATTTATTTTGATATACCCAGTGTCACTCTCAAAAAATAAATACAAATCTAACAACACCTCTCAAGCTAAAATCCATCGAGCCGTTTAGGCTCTAGGGCGTGCCAAAGAAATATACATACATACAAACAAACGATAAACAAAACCCTCCTTCTATCGCAGTCGGGTAAAACGTGACTGTCACCGTATTAACACTGTTAAAAAAGTCTCTTGTTTGTTCAATGTATGGTGTGTCACAGGCCACAGATATTTAATCATGCAATGTAGATCAGGATTCAGTACACGACTGGCAAAATCTGGGAATGTCATGTTTTCGGGGTTCAGGGACCCAATTCTCCGGCAACACTCGTACCGTACGAATGGAGACAATACCCTTTCGGCATCAAAATAGTGGTATTTTCTCACATTATCTATTCTCGCAACAACGAGTGAAATATCGATCCGAAGGACGAAAATGTTGCCATTACTCGCCGCGCAATCTATTTCACATAACGATAGCGATATTTTTAACGGAACCGTCAATGAACTTTTTACAAAATTCAAAATAGATTTTGAGGTAAAAAACGTTTTGAACTGTATTTTATATATGTCTCACTAACTCTTATACAAAAAACAGCCATTATCGATTTATTTAATTAATTTTAATCAATTCAATCAATTTTATTTAATTAATTTCCTGCGTGATTTGCCAAAATCGATATTGCGAGAATAGCTCTACGCCATTTTACGCTAGAGATGAGATAGTTACGAGTGAAAACTCGCGCGCGAAATTTGTGAGAATCGCGTTCCAAGTATCTATGTATCACTAATGTACTTTGTGTATGACGTGCATCAGTTTATTTATTTACCTCATTGTAGATATGCATCATCATCATCATATCAGCTGAAAGACGTCTACTGCTGGACATGGGCCGCAGGACCAAGCGTCGCTACAACGATTGGTCCTGCGCATCCCGCATCCCGCATCCATCGGCTACCCGCAACCTTCACCAGGTCATCGGGCCACCATGTGGGAGGCCTTCCAACGTCAGTTAGTTATCATTTCAGCCGAAACACATTCTCTGCTGAAAATAGGCCTTCTCCAAGAGTCACCACATCGCCTGGTTCTATGTGTGTCACATCCAGCGGTATTCAGCGGCTGTCAAACATGGCTACCAACGTACAAAAGTGAAAATTCTGGCATAATATAAGACGCACACAAAGCCGGAGGTACAGGCAACTTCAAAATTCTTAAGCACAAAGTTTCTTCAGTTTTCATTTTGTTCGCGAATGTATTTTTGGAACATTTCTGATGGGAGTGTAGACGTATTGTTGAAAGCATTGCTACAGAGATGTTGAATTTGCTTGTTGAAAGTACAGGCGAGTGGAAAAGGGAGGATGAACGGAATAGAAAGTTTTATGGGAAAGTACTTGTTTGTCTTTTGTGGAGATAAATATTTGGCAGTAAAAACGTTTTTACAAAAAGAATCATATTTAAAATAACTTTAATTTCTGAAGTCGGTGTTAATATTTCGTATTTTGACCCCAACTTCCGAAATTACAGTTATTTGATAGTTTGTAGTGTCATTTTTGTTTTGGAAGTTAGTTGAATTTTGATTGTAAAAAGTTTTTTATTTACCACATTGAAATGGGATCAGTCCGAGAAAATACTCTTCCAAACAAAAAAAGAATCATCCAAAGCGGTTGACAATTGGCGAAAATATCGCTAAACTAACATTTTTCATGGGATCCCATCATCAAATCATAACTTATACTTTCCATCATCAGCTCAGCAACATAAGATGATGATTACCAGGCACAAATATTTGAATTGTGTTAGAAAGTGTATGAAATCATTGTTTGTGTTTTTAAATTTTTAGGGTTTCCCTCGATTTTCATGGTCATCCCATCATCAGGTTATGACTTGGTGACAATGGTGGTCCCGTTGTCACTAAGTACTTCAGAAGTATAGGCTTTCGAATAAAAATAAAAAAATTAAAATCGGTCCACTATTGGCGGAGAAATCGCTGAATATATATAAAAAAAACACACATACAGCCGCACATAGAACGTCCTCCTTTTTGAAGAAGTCGGTTTTTGAAGAATCTTTATTTCTCATAAGAACATGATACAGTAAACTTATATGAGATTCAAATAAAACAATAAAAAAAATCGTTGTCTAATGACGAAGCATGCGGATGTAAATAAGTATAATTACAACGTATGAGAACAAAGCGAAAGTGTCGGTAGTTTTATTTAATTTTATTGATATTTGTATTTTTAATGTAATTGTTTTTTTTTTAATTATTTTTAAATTGTCTTTTTTTTTTTTTTTTTTTTACAAATACAAATAATTTATTTGCTGAAATATGGGTACATACATGTGATGTTACAAACAACAAAAGTTCTGCCATATTTTACCTCAACAGGTGTGCAATAGTCTAATAAGTACATGCAATTGTCCATAATTTTTCATATTATTATTATTATAGATTACAATTTTCAGCAAAATGTCAAGAAAATACAATACACATGTTAATAAAAAAATACAAATCTCAACAAAAAAAAAAAAAAAACAGAAAATTAAATTAGAAATGTCAACAATTTTAAAAAAAAAAAAAAAACGTCAACAAATTTAAATAGAAATGTGAACAAAATAAATTAAAAATGTCAGATAATTCAATAAGATGTCAACAAAATGAAAGAATTAAAATGTCAATAAATTATATTATCTTAATTTTCAATAAATTACATCACAAAAAAATAAATAAAAACAAAATAAGACTTGCAATAAAAAGTAAAGATATAGATGGGAATAAATCAGACAAAGAAGCCGCCTACTCGTACACCCCATTACTAGAAAGTATTGTCATTAAGAAAATCTTTAATTGTATAGTAACACTTGTCTAGTAGCCGTTTTGTTAACTGTTTTTTAAAAACTTGTATGGGTAATTCTTTCATATGTATCGGTAGTTTGTTGTATATAAGAGGACCCATGGTTAAAATATTCTTTTTAAGTAAAGACGTTTGATAACCCCCTGTGTAAAGAAGATTTTGATATTGAGATCTTATTGGTCCGGAGCGTTGTCTTTTATCTACTACTGATGTAAACAGGTGCTTGTTCGTCCTAACGAATAGGGCTACTTCAAGAATATACAATGATGGCAACGTAAGTAATCTTAGAGCTTTAAAAACAGGTTGACAGCTTTCTGTAGTTTTAAGACCTGTCATTGATCGAAGGCAACGTTTTTGGGCCCTAAATACTCTTTCTCTTTCACTGCAGTTTCCCCAAAAAATGACACCAAATCTTAGCGAGGAAGCAACTAAACCATGATAAGCTGTCACTAATGTACTTATGTTAACTTTTTTTGAAAGACTATAGAGTACATATGCCGTTTTACTTAATTTATTGCAAACGTTTTCAGCATGATGTTTCCATGTTAGTTTATTGTCGATGTGAACTCCTAAGAATTTTGTTACTATTGTTGTATCTACGTTTTGGTCATTATATTTAATTATAATATTTTCTGGCTCTAGTCGCTGGTAGAAATGCATGACCTGAGTTTTATTTAAATTTTTCACTAGATTATTTTTATTAAACCATTCTATCATACTTTTAAGGGTGTTGTTTATATCTTTTTTGTATTCCGTTTTGTCTTTGCATTCAATTATCACTGTGCTATCATCCGCAAATAATGTCATTGGCTTATGAATTTGACGCGGTAGATCGTTAATGTAAAGCAGAAATAATAATGGCCCGAGTACACTACCTTGTGGAACCCCAAACTTAGGTATTCTACTGGACGATAGATATTTAAATTCACGCTTGGTTTTAGTACATACTCTCGATATTTCTGTGTATTGTTTTCGATCAGTGAGGTAAGATTTTATTAGGTTTAGTACGTTGCCTCTTATACCATAGCCTTCAAGCTTATTTAATAGCGTGTCATGTTTTACATAATCGAAAGCTTTTGTCATGTCGGTGAAAATTGCACATACAGGGTTTTTCTTATCAACATTATTCATTATCAC
Source organism: Lacanobia oleracea (assembly GCA_950371165.1). Lineage (NCBI taxonomy): Eukaryota > Metazoa > Arthropoda > Insecta > Lepidoptera > Noctuidae > Lacanobia > Lacanobia oleracea. The sequence goes on along the minus strand of OX493392.1, from coordinate 23,736,930 downwards.
TTTTATAAGATCAAATATTGCCATGCTAATATTTTTATTTTTCCTAAAGCCCTTTTGCTCTTCGCATAATATATTATTTTTAATAACAAATGTGTAAACAGATTCATATATAATCTTTTCGAATATCTTAGAAAACACTGAAATCAAAGCTACTGGTCTATAATTTGACATGTCCTCCTTAGTGTTTTTTTTATGTAGCGGTTTTATGACAACAGTTTTCAATTGATCTGGAAATATACCTGAGCTTATAGATGCGTTTATTATGTGGCTCAACGGTTTCGCTATAATTTCTGAAACAAATTTTACTGCCGCGGTAGACACTTCGTCGTATCCAAAACTTTTTTTATTTTTTAAATGTTTTATTACACGTAGTAGTTTTGTTTCTGTGATAACATCAAATTGGTGATATGTTAGCTGTAAGACGTTATTTACATTATGTTAAATAAATAAATAATAAATAAATAAAACAAGTTATTACAGCTGGCCAATTTGACACCAAGGTACCCTCATAAGTAATAATGAGTAATTATGAGGGTACCGAACACAAACAAAGATTAAGAGGCTTACTACAATGCGACTGTATTTTTTGACTAAAATGACCAATTTTGGCTTTCTTATTCTGAGAAACTGGATTATTTAGACAAATTTGGGTTATTGGATAGTTAAGAATAGTTATTAGTATAGTTCATAGCGGCCTCACTTTTCGCATTTTTCTCTGATCTATTTGTAAAAAGTTATATTCCAAAGTAAGTTTCTCATGAAAAGTGCGACGGTACTTTTTCGAGCTCATGGATTGAATTACTGTACTAACCAAATTAAATGAGAAATATATATCATAATATTTCTAATATAGTAGTTTTGTGCATAGCGGCCCCAGAGATTTGAAATAAGAATCGAATATCCTTAAAAAATCCCATTCAAATCCATATAAACTACTAAAAACGCTCAGAAATAACTGTCAATATCTCCATAACAGATTAATATTATTACGTAAAATGTATACCAAAATAAACCATAGTTCTTAAGAAATAAACATTTAATAAATATTCATTAAATAAATTAATAATAAACCCTAAAATAGACGTAATTGCAATTGCCTAGTTTCCACATAATGCGATGAGTCAGCAGTTTTCTGAGTGAAATCGCAATAGGGTGACACATGTGACGTCATCAGGCTTGGTAAATTTGGTACGATTTTACCAACCCAGATGACGTCACGCGGGTCTTCAACTCGCTGTATCCTCTTTATTTTTTGTTTACGCGAAAAAAGAAAAAAAATACGTGTCCAATATTTTTTGAAAATCTATCAGACGGACTTATTGGATTTTTTTAGTAAAATACCCCATTCTGTGATAGGTCTCTTAAGAAGCGAACTACTATACTGACTGTGTGAATTTGTTTCTTTCGTTTTTTATTTTACTTTAGTGGATTGTACCTCCTGCGATGTAGGAGCGGTTATGTTCAATTAGCTAAATTATTTGTTTTAGTTTAATTGCACTGCGTTGGCTTTCACCTGAAATGTTATGCACTACTTAAATAAATAATGATATTAGTCTGTAAGTCTTCCGAAAAAATAAATAAATATATAAATAAATGAGATCAGACAACATTTTGTTATCTTATGTTGAAGCACTATATACTTATATAATGCTTCAACATAAAATAAAACAATGTTTCAAAATGTCAACCTCAGCTTCTTTTGTGTTGCATACCAAAAAAAAACAAAAAAAATTGAAAGATGTAATTTTAATCTTCGCTATTAAAAACCAAAAAGAGTTTTTGGAGATACTGGGATTTGAACCCAGGACTTTCAGCATGCGAAGCAGACACTCTACCACTGAGTTACATCCCCGATGAACGACATTTTGAAATTATGGTATCCTTTTCGCCAACGAGTTCTAAAAGAACTACTTCTCAATGTAGGATGGTCCCGTTCGAAAAGTAACAACACCTCATATAAAAACCTGGCATGACCTCATGCGAGGGTTTTACTGCGCAATGTTTACGTTTATATTATTCAATCATTTTTATCAGCTCACTCCTTTCTACTTGCTTATGGTATGGTTGTTGTTCTAAAAAATATAAAATTTATTATGTATTATTGCAGTTTAGAAACAATAAAAGTATTTCGTGTCAGTGTTATAAAACTAACAAAATTCGTACACTGATTGTATATTTCGTTCATTGCTTAAGTACTGAATCTAATCATCTCACAAAAAGGTGGCAATAACAATGAGGTACTAACTTACCCCAGCTTACTTCACACACCCACACCAAATAAGACACATTATATGACCAAGAGTGTAATACTGCAACCTCTTAAATAAAATAAACAATAAAACAAAAGGGGGTTAGAGCTCAAAAGTGGTGTAATATCGCTCGTCGCCGCAGTTATACTGGGGTACAACGGAACCCCGGCTTAGTTTACTGCTTGTATAAATCACTTGAATTGTTGAATGTGCGTGAAAAGCCGCGGACTTTTGTTGTATGGTATCGGGTGTGAACGAAAGAGTTTTCATGTACCTGATATAGTCTTAAATGGTACCCCTTTAAAAAGGGTTAATAAATTTAAGTATTTAGGTCATTGGATCACTGAGGATTTAAAGGACAGTACTGACATTGAGAGAGAGCGTAGGTTGTTGTCTGTTTGATGTAATATGCTGGCTCGCAGGTTTGCACGCTGTACAACACAAGTAAAGGTAACGCTTTTTAAGGCATACTGTCAATCCTTTTACACGTGCGGCCTATGGGTTGGCTATTTGCAGAGGGCATACAGTGACCTGCGGGTGCAGTACAATAATGCGTTTAGGATGCTGATGGGACTGCCGCGGTATTGCAGTGCCTCCGGCATGTTTATCGAGGCCAACGTCGACAGTTTTGCGACAATCATGCGTAAACGTTGCACCTCGACCCTGACTCGCGTGCGAGCTAGTTCCAACAGCATCTTGAGCGTATTGACGGACAGATGGGATTGTCCGATGCTTGAGCGCTGGATACGACTGCACGCAGTAAAATAGCATGCTGTATGTGTTCTGGTGTCGGATTCTCCCAAAATCTATATTATATTTTTTTACTCCATTTGTTTTGTTTACTAACACTAGTTTCTAAGTATTTTCGTGTTACTAACAATTTATATGGAGAAATCTGAAATAAATTATTATTATTATAGGGTCTAAGATGTTTTGTGTCTATGGCATTTGGGTTAAAGCGTTCTTGAATTTTTTTAGGTCAAGGGTTTTTGTATACCTGCTTGGAGCTTGACATTTTTATTCCATTCCCCACTTTACCTGAATAAACGTCTTTAATCGTTATGGTTTTTCTTTTAAATTAATTGTGCGTACAGCTAAGGAATGAATTTTCCTACCAGTCTGTGTTTCCTGATGGCTAGGTACACACACACACACAACACGCAACACACACTCAACACGCACCATACACTACACACCCATAGACACACCATCTTTAGTTTTAACATTTTCCTATTTTAGTTTTTAAATATTCCTCTCTGTACGTGAAGGATTTGATGTTTACAAATTAGTGCTTAATAGTATTGTTTTAAGAGGGTGAGAGCCTGGAGATCTGTCATACAGGTCCCGAACCCACTGCAGACTCCAGCTCTCACAAAGGTTACAAATTTGATTGAAATAATATGTCACGAACCAATGTCTGTACTTTTTTGAGAGAAATAAATCTTTATTATTAACCTGGGAGTCTTCAAGTCAAGAGCGAATAGGTTACTTCTAGGCAAACATGCTCCTTCTTCGACCACATTATCGCTTACCATCAGGGTGAGATAGTGGTCAAACGTGGGCCTATCAATAGTAAGAAAACACGCCTAGCTAGCAGTTCGGTTTATATTATGTAACAAACGAAAACACACGTAAGCAAAAGTCAAGACACGGGCAAAACTGCTGTGTTCTAGTTTTTAACCGACTTCTTCAAAAAGTGGGAGGTTCTATGTTCGGCTGTATGTATCTTTTTTTTTTCTTTTTTTATGTATGTTCACCGATTTCTCCGCCAACTCTGGACCGATTTTAAAAACTATATTTTTATTCAAAAGTCTACGTTCCTGAGGTGGTCCCATTGTCACCAAGTCAGAATCTGATGATGGGATCCCATGAAAATCGAGGGAAACTCTCAAATTTTATAAGCACATATACAGTTTTTCATAAATTTTCTAACGCAATTCAGATATTTGTGCCTCGTAATCGTCATGTCATGTTGCTGAGCTGATAATGGAAGGTATAAGTTAGGATCTGATGATGGGATCCCATGAAAAATGTTTGTTCAGCGATATTTTCGCCAATTGTTAACCGATTTGAATGTTTTTTTTTTTGTATGGAAAAGTATTTTCTCGGACTGGTCCCATTTAAATTTAGTGAAGATCTGATGAAGAACTTTAGAGGTAGGCAACGGAACTCTTCAGTAAATGATAGCAAATGGATCGGGATTTCTGTAATCGCATGTCTGCTGATTGTTTACACCAGTTCATAACATAATATCACGCTGGCACGCTGTGCTTGTGGAAAAATAAAAAAATAAAATAACAAAAAAATAAAACCGACTTCAAAAAAAAACACTACAAAGTAAAAAATAACTTTTTTTTCGGAAGTCGGTGTTCAAAAACGAAATAACCAAGAACACCGACTTCCGAAATTAAAGTTATTTTTTACTTTGTAGTGTTTTTCTAATAATTAGTATGTTCTTGTCAATAAATACCTTTTGGATAATATAAATAAATGCTGTCATTTGTAGATCTTTGGCAATCGTTACGGATAGTCAGAAGCCAGTAAATCTACTCCAGTCTTGCCATGAAGTACCGTGTTACCCAGTTAATGGGTTGTGGAGGTCTGGTAGTCAGCCGCTCCTCGTAAAATACTGGTATTCTGCTGAATCCGGCTTGACTGGAAGCCGACACCAATATAGTTGGGAAAAGGCTAGGCAGATGATGATTTTCGGAGCTGTAGAAAGAGACACACAGAAATGAGTGAAAAGCATGACTCAACATTAGCCAAGTCTTATTATCAACCAATTAAAAAAAATGTACATTCTGTATTCGACCTGTATATGTACGTTTGTATGTCCACGATTTGCTCAAAAGCTAGTGATCCGATTTTGAATTTTATTCTAAAACTTGATGCGCCATATCACCAGTAACTTTTTAAAATATTTTCATTGAACTTAGACCAAACCCCCGCATTGCAATGCAACCCGCGGCCAATCCCATTTGTTAAATTTGCGCTGAACTATTTGGACGGCATTTTCGCGTTGCTATGTTTCAGTTACTCATAGATCATGAGTCTTACTTGTAATAACACTAACAACAGCAGTAATGGTTCACAAATATTTATAGTTTGTCGGCCATTCGTTAAAATTCAAGTGGCGCTTTTATCTGATGAAATAAACTGGGTTTTGTTGCAGAGGAAATGTATTTGTCTGTAGTATTATGTTGAATATTTTATAAGATGACCTAGATTTTAAAATTCAATAATACTTGCTGGTTGTTTCTTGAGGTATAGATAGAGTAGAATATCCACTTAGCACTCATCAGGCCCCGAGGGGGGAAGATCATTTTCAACCGTTAGAACCCGGAAGTCTCTAATGGGCCAAGTGAAAATAAAAGCAAGACGCCTACAAATAACGTATAAACCGCGCGAAGGGTCGTCTTGTCCCGAAAGGGACTTACGGATTCTGAAGGTTGGTGCGATTTTGTCCCGAAAGGGACTTACGGATTAGAGTAGATATTCTGTTTTGTACAGTAGAACAATTTCTCAAATGTTTTACAAGAAATCTTAAGGTTACAATGGCAGTCTTATTGCTGAAAGCGAAATTTACCAGACAACTTTTGAATAAACTGAAAGAACTTGAAATAAAAAGAGGGTAGCCTGCGGAGTACTTAAAAACTCAATTCAGTACTAGTACTTATACTTACGAAGTCGTGTTAAACTACGCAACGGATTTTAATGTTCTCATCAATAGACAGAGATATTTAAAAGGAAGGCCTAGATATGTGATGTGTAATTCATCCCGAAATTTTAAGTCGAAACATATTTTTTGTCTACATTAATAATAATACAATATTTCCATATTTTGCAATAGTTTTGCTCCAACCGGGGATTGTCCTTGGGTATACTTTCACAGTGCATACAGGGATAATCGTCGGTTGGTGTCTCATTCCATTTGAAATGTCTAAAGAGGCCTCTGCGAGTTGGCATCGGCCCCTCGTACGCCTACCAAAGGACCGGGTCTCTAGGGACCCGAGAATATCAAAAACAAAAATACAATATTTATAATATTAATATTCTAAATGTTTTTTTTTTATATTTTAACTGTTTTTTTATATATATTGTATAAAAATATTTAAAAATGTAGAAATAAGTGAAAAACATGAATAAAGGAAATAATAATATTATAAAGAGGAAAGATTTGTTTGTTTGTTTAAATTGAATAAGCTCCGAAATTACGGATTGATTAGAAAAATTCTTTCACCATTAGAATCCTACATTATCCCCGATGAAACTGAGCTACAGAATATTTAAAAAAAAGTTAGGGATCCGTATGAAAACTTGGATAATGTAACCCAAGGTGTAAAAAAATACCAAAAAAATCCATATATCGCGTACGCTGGGTAAACAATAGACAATAGAGCAAAGTGATGTACTACAGTTTTATAGAAGACATCAATACCTATAAAAAAGTCAACGAGAGTATATATCTAACTATCATGGTTAGATATATGACCGCATTTTGTTCAAATTATTCAATCAAAATCCGGGTGGAATGGAATAGTGGTGATTTTGGTATCATGATATTAATCCTTATCCATTTAAATCTATACTAATATATAAAGCTGAAGAGTTTGTTTGTTTAATTGAACGCGCTAATCTCAGGAACTACTGGGCCGATTTGAAATGTTTTTCAGTGTTAGATAGCCCATTTATGAGAAGAAGGCTATAGATTATTTATCATAACGACCGAACTAAGACCGGAGCAGTAATGAAAATTGTGTCGCGGACGAAGTTGCGCGGGTTAACTAGTGGGTAATATTTGTCAACTTATGATTTACAGCCTCTTAACCCAAAAGTTCATACTCTACCTACAGCATTCCACTGCTGGAAATAGGCTCCTCAAATCGCAAGGCATTCATCCTGATTCTCGCCCGCTCTCTTCCAGCTGTCACCAAGTACCCTGCGGGACGCTCCGTCTTACTTTTGCCAATTTACGGCCTGCACTTTAACTAACCTATTGGTCCCAAAAAATGCCCAGTCCATTGCAACTAAGGCAGACAGGTGATGATAAATTAAGCAAAGTAATCAATGATTAGAATGTAATCTTATGTATTTTACAATTAGTGAACGAATTACGGAAGCTCAAAGGGTCAATTCTACTAATTTTTAGCAACATTTGCATTCGCGTCAAAAAAGCCTCAAATGGTCTCAATTTCCATACACTTTTGACAGATTGAGATTGGAATGCGAATGCGAACATCATCTGCCTGCCTTTTCCCAACTATATTGGGGTCGGCTTCCAGTCAAACCGGATTTAGCTGAATACCAGTATTTTACGCGGAGCGGCTGCCTAACAGACCTCCACAACCCATTAAATGGATAACCCGGTACTTCACCATAAGGTGCAGTTGAAAACCAGAGTCAGGTAGCGCCTAGTTGTCTGACATTTTGCTGAACTGGACCTATTTGGCGCAGCCGCGGGGCACACGATGTTATTGTTTTTATAATTAATTTTCATTTCCTTTTATTATTACACAAACATTGTGTGATTCCGTGTGTGCCAAATAAATTAGTTTTCTTTCTTTCCTTCTTTCTTCTGAATGGCAAGACTGGAGTCAGATTTACTGGTTTCTGACAATCCGTAACGACTGCCAAAGTTCTACAAATGACAGTCGGGACCAACGGCTTAACGTGCTTTCCGAGGCACGGAGGAAACTCGGTACCTATGTTAAGATGGTCACCCATCCACAGACCAACCTTGGCAAGCGTTGCTTAACCTTGAAGATCTGCGGCTGTTATTATCTAGCCACGAGCTCCTCTGGGAGGCAAATGCGAACGTCGCTTGAAAATGAGTAGGAATGACACTCTGAAGTCGTAAACTAGGTATCTGTGACGGTTGCGATGAAGTTTTGTGCAAATACTACACTAGCAAGAGGTTGAACGAGTGTGGCTGGCTCTGCACGATTTCAGCATGCTCATTTTGTGAAAACTTTTTTTTTTATTACTATTGAATAGGAACGCGCTTGACCACCACACCGGTAAGTGATGATGTGGTCGAAGATAGAGCACGCTTGCCTAGAAGTAACCTATTCACTCCTGACTTAAAGACTCCCAGGTTGTAGCTATCAGGAAACACAGACTCCGGCAGGGAATTCCACTCCTTAGCTGTACGCATTATGAATGTGTTCCCAAAACGTTTTGTGCGTGTAGGTGGGATGTCCACTATGTACCGGTGGCGCATTGCCGTTCGTCTTGTGGTCCGATGATGGAACGGGCTTGACGGAATTAAATTAACTATTGTTCAAATAGTTACCTATTCATTAAAAAAACCGGTCAAGTGCGAGGCGGACTCGCGTGCAAAGGGTTCCGAACGTGTTTCTTTTTTTAACATGTTGAAAACTATAGAATTCTAATAGATTTTCCTGTAATCTTCAAGTAAAGATCTAGGTACATCTCCATTTTTTTCAAAATTTTGGGCTCTGTACTTTCGGAGATAAGGAAAGTACAGAGCCAATTTTTTTTTTAATTTCTTGAATAACTTCAAATCCATTCATTTTAAAATTATTAAAAATATATAATTATTACCCTCACAGAAAACCCTTTCATTTGATATGTCACACGATACTGTTCAAAAAACATTTTTATTTTTATTTTCTAGTTTAACCCCCAAAAGTACCCCATACTAAAAATGTAATAATTTATGTAAAACTTCCGTGTTTAGTTCAAAGAAGTTCATATGTATACCAAATTTCAACAGAATCGGTACAGTGAATCCGGAGAAAAATAGCTGTGACAGACGGACGGACAAACAGACAGACACCCGAGTGATCCTATAAGGGTTCAGTTTTTTGATAATAATTTCTCATAATACAACGCTACGCCGCTCTAGCACCGTGCGACCTGCCCGCTGGCTTCGTGACCGGATCTGCGCCGCCGCGCCGCTGCCCGCGCCGTCGGTCGCCGCCGCTGCCCGCTGACTTTATGCTCGCGGCCTCATTGTTACAACAACGTTAACCATTCCCTATAGCAATATTCTTTAATAACTAACTCCTATATTAAACAGTTAGGTAAGGAGGTGCAGTACCTATATTAAGAAAGGGTATAACAGGTCCATGTTTAATTCAGGAGACGAACAGAACATTGGTAATTATTAAGTTAATTAGTAGGTATTAGATTAGATTAGTAATTCGGGGAGTTGGGGACGGTCATCTTAATTTTCTTATATCTTTGTGTTTGGACGTGATTGGAGCTTTCTATACGAATTTAAGCTCGGATTATGTTGTTCTGTGAAATCTACTATTTGATTATTTTTTAACCGACTCCTTCAAAAAGGAGGTGGTTCTATGTTCGGCTGTATGTATTTTTTTTTATGTATGTTCACCGATTTGGATGATTCTTTTTTTGTTTGGAAGAATATTTTCTCGGACTGGTCCCATTTAAATTTGATGAACACCTGATGAAGAACTTCGGAGGTAGACAACGGAACTCTTCAATAAATGATAGCAAAAGGATCGGGATTTCCGAAATCGCATGTCTGTTGATTGTTTACACCAGTTCATAACATTAAATCACGCCCGCACACTGTGTTTGTGATTTCATTTTTTAGTGGTACCTGCGTACCACTAAAAAGTGAAAAATAAAAAAAAAACATTTTTCCAAAAAAATAAAACTGACTTCAAAAATAAAACACTACAAAGTAAAAAATAGTGTGTTAAAAAACGAAATAACCAAAAACACCGACTTCCGAAATTATAGTTACTTTTTACTTGGTAGTGTTTTGATTTTGGAAGTCAGTTTATTCGGTATCTGGTTGTAAAGGTTTCTACAGAAAAGTAGAACTACAAAAGAGTGACGACATTATTTTGTTCGACATTGTTTCTAGGTACCTATATCTAAGTACAGTAATTTGTATCGCTAAAAGATACAGGTGCGAGGCGACAAGGTAACGATGTTTTGTCGCCTCGCACTTGTTAAATAGATCCACAAAGACTACTTTTAAATGTCCCTAAATAAATAAAGAATAAAAAAAGACTATCTTATTGTTTACTTGATAGAAACTGTATCTATAGAGGTATGCGGTACAGGGTGTAAAGTTCTGTAAACCTCCATTGAAAAGGGAGGATCCTCCGACGAGAGACCAGTTGGTCGGCAATTGCCCAATGGTTGAATAAAACAGCCTAAATAAGGCTGTTTTATATGTTCAAATCTCTCTTCTGTTTTGGTCTCAAGACAGTGTAAACTACCACATTATCCAGAGTTGCGGAATATTTCAAAAGAGTCACCGTGGCCCTGGAACGTAAAGGGCATTAGGAGGGACACGGATGGGTATTAGTCAGTAAGATATCATCAAATGACTCCTCCCGTCAGACTAAACTGACGGAGGAGTCATTTGTTGATTCCCAATCTTTAAAAGAAAGAAAAAGGTTAACTATCACAAGGGACAAAACTTAAAACTTTCATCTGCCTGTAATTTTAAACAAGTAAAATAGCTTTCAGGTCACAAAAGAATTGAATAAGACAAATAAATACATGGTTCGCACTTCAAGTACCTGCAGTAAAACGTCCGGTAGCCCACCGGGAACGGACCGTAGCTCGTACGTGTAACGTCTCGTTGGTAGTAAAGCCATGCTCTTTTATAGGCTATGCAGTTTTGAGGACTTATTCTAGATAAATGATTTTATGAGTTGCGGTGCTTATTGAATTGTGGAACTAGATGATTTCTGAATAATAATGTTCCTTATGATTAAGTAATATCTGGCAATTAGCATGCTTTGTTCAAGTCATCATCATCATCATCAGCCTATAACAGTCCACTGCTGAACATAGGCGTCTCCAAGTGCACGCGCCATTTGGCTCGATCTTCGGCAACTCTCAGCCAGCCACTACCAGCCTCCTTGCGAAGATCGTCGTTCCACCTAGCCTGAGGACAAGTAGTTCAGAGCAAAAACTGAGGTTTTGTTTACACGTGTACACTAGTTTTTTTTTTTCTAGGGACTTGTGATTGCAGAACAACATACATAAATGAATATTTTGCAAGACCAAACAGACAACGTTAAATTTGCATAAACATGCAACTGCAACCGCAACCTTACTTTTATCAAGATTTTCAGGTATTTTTTTGACAACTTCATCATCTTCCTCTCCTTATAGCATGTTACTTGTAGTTTCAGCCGACACGCAACGATCACTAACACTGTATTCTTTCATATTTTATTTTATTTTATTTATTTATTTAATGATGTGCTTGCTCTTGACCACAATCACGCCTGATGGAAACTATATATTTATCATATAACTCCTCACACAATCCATCCATCTTTTTTTTGGCTTTCATCTTCCTCTACATCTGCAATTCGTCTATCTTTATGTCTTACTCAATTACGAAAGCAAGCAAACCTAAACGATTTTCGTTATTGTAATGAAATCGAATATCATTGTTTAAAAGTTTCAGAATAGTTCTCTAAATTAAAGGTTAAGCTTCCATCGACGTATTTACGAGTGAAGTGACACAGCCGGACCGTGGCTGTAAACGGGCCGGTTTTACAGCGTCATCCGGGACCGGACCCCGGACGCCTTGCAGATATAGCGTCAATGGAATTTTTAATCGAAATCCTGAAATTCATGGCTCGTTTTATCGCCTATTTTTGTTTATTTCGTGATTTTAATGGCGGCGCCATTTGATCAGACGCGTTTAGAGGCCTTCTTGTTTAAAAGAAGTTAGATAAACTTACAAAAGTTTAATCATTTCAATTTATACGTAGTTTAGGTACTTTTGAATTAAATAAGACTGTTGTCTGTTACAACAGTTATTGACAATAAAGTGCAAAACGTGTTACGATTTATTTTTGTGATTTTAAATTGAATATAACGTCCAAAAAATGTTATACTAATCAAATATTTTTCTGAAAATCGTTGTGTTGTTAATAAAACAGTGAACATATGACCTAGTTAAAATCTATCATTTGCCAAAATTTCAGATACTAAGCTGGCATAATACTTTTGGGCAAGAATTTATTCTTCAAAAATAAAAGTAAGTTTTTATAACACTGAAAAAGTATTTCAAAACTACTATTCAAATAACATAGTGATTTCGCCAGCACAGTCCCAGCGTCCGTCTTCAAAAAACCTCATTCAGATTTTTCGTTTTCAGTAGAAAAAGCGGTGAATGGAGCACTGTGTGATTTATGCGAGGAAAGGAAAACGTATAAGTCTGCAAGTTCTAAGAGGTTATTGAGATGAAAAACTAACGAGTTTTATACGAAAGGGATGGCATTGGCAAAGACATATTTATAACTTGCTTTTTTCTGCGGCTTTGTTCTCTTTGCACCATATTATGGCTGATATGACCTGTACTGTATCATAGTCTTGCAAATAAATATTATGTTTTTATTTCGCTTTCTCACAGGAATCGAGAACTTCGAGGGATGAAAGTAGTCTACAGCATTTTATAGATAGTGCTAATTTCTACCAGGATAAGAAATTTCAAAATTTTATCACAGCAAATGCTCTGAAAATTGTTTGTTTGTAGAAGGCTATCTCTAAATAGAGACAGTCTTCTACAAACAAACTGATATGACCTGTACTGTATCATAGTCTTGCAAATAAATATTATGTTTTTATTTCGCTTTCTCACAGGAATCGAGAACTTCGAGGGATGAAAGTAGTCTACAGCATTTTATAGATAGTGCTAATTTCTACCAGGATAAGAAATTTCAAAATTTTATCACAGCAAATGCTCTGAAAATTGTTTGTTTGTAGAAGGCTATCTCTAAATAGTACAGTCTTCTACAAACAAACAATTTTACCTCACTTTTTCACTTTAAATAAAACGGTCGAAACCTATGACATACATTTAATACAGTACGAAACTAAATCCTAAGAGCTCGGGACTAGATAATAACAGCCGCACGATTCGGTTTTCTTGCTGAGATCGGTTCGAGACTCCTCCGTGTCTCAGAACGAACGTTAAGCCGTTGGACCTGGCTGTCATTTGTAGATCCCAGAAAATCTGACACTTGTATTGTCGAGGGGTACCGTGTTACCCCGTTACTGAGGACCTAACATGAATTTTTTGACGTATAATAACGTTACAGTATCGTTAATGTTAGTAAATTTTGAATATAGAAATTAACCCACACTACACAATTTGTAGGTATCATACAAAAATATGAATATAGTTTCCAATTTAAGTAAATAAATATATGTGAAACGAGTAATTATAGTAAAATTTTACGTTACGTTACTATACGCCAAAAACATTCGTGCCCTCTGGTGTATAGAGGCCAATTACTGAATCGTTTTAGACGTGAATCCAACCCCAATTTAGTTGGGAATAAATTTTAAAATATCATATCAGAAACTACAATAACAAAATCTCTACACAGCTTTTAACTTTTAGTCAACCCTAACTGAAAAACAAATGAAACGTGACACACATTCCTTCCAGCAAAAAGCGATGAATGGTGAACGTAAGCTGATTTACGGCCAGCGACAGGAAGCGATAGAAAGCGGTCAAGCGCTGCGAGGGTCCGCCTTTGTTGGTGAAGGAAGTCGCGTGATGTATTCGCTAAGTGTTTTATATGAGAGAGTGCTGTTTGTGCTTAGACTTTCGGAGTGGGGCAATAATGTTGCAAGTAAATTGAGGTCTGTGTACCTAGATTTATAGTTTTTGTTTAATTCCGCATCTTTGTAATTTAGTATCTCGAAAGTAAATATCGAATACATAAAGCTGTGACAGATATTAAGGTTTTCTAAAGAAACAAGTTTTTTCCCGTAACTTAATTCGTACGCGCATATCTCGTTTATAATAATTATAATACTAGCGATGGGATTGACATGCGCTAGTGAAATTCCACGTGGTCGGTCTCTAACATTTTTGACTAAAACAATCCTTATTAATGGAACTTACTCTATAGATTCAGATCATTATGAATGAGTTCATTTGGGGAAGTAATACCACCGAAAAGTCTAAGTAAATTTTTTTAGCCTCTTTTGAAGGTTCTCCATACTATCTGATGACAAATAGATTGTGTGCCACGTAGATGACTTTCGAGTTTTAATTTTGTCATAATTTTACCACTATTTTTATTGAGATGGTGGTTTCATTACCTATGTAACGTTGCTTGAAATAGCATTGCAGAATGTCATAAATAATAATCAAGAACACATTCATAATTTATACTAAATCACTATAAACTCAACACATACATTCAGTCGCATACATTACTGCACATCTCTATAATACAAATAGAGGTGAACACGATCCATAAATCATAGAATTCAATTAGTAACGCGACTAAGCCTCGTAACGATGTATCGAACTGTTTGTGTGTGTATGTTAACAACATAATGTATGCATAAATACATGTATGATGTATGCATACATCACATGTATAGATATGTGAGGAGCTCAAAGCTGAATAACAACAGAGTCATGAGTCGATCTACGAGGCTTGACAAGGTCAGTCCATGAATGGGTGACCTACTATACCGAGACCCTTTCGAAAAACTAGAAATTCTGACACCAGTCTTGCTAAGGGGTATCGTTTTATCATATTTCTGGGGTGTGGAGATCAAATAGATTTTAGTCAGTAAGAGTCTGACACTTCCTCCTGCTCCGCCTAGAGCGGGAGGAGTCATTTCTTTAAAAAAATACTGATAAAATCAGTTGCATCCATTATTCTACGAGCCATCCCCAACATAGTTGGTAAAAGGCTTAAACACATTGATACATGAATACATATCAACACGAATGGTAGGAATAAAGTGGGAGTTACAGTACCCTGAATGCATTTGAACTTTCTCCAAATATAATTTGTTTTAGCAGTTTCGTAGCAGCGTAGCAATTTCGTAGCTGCGTAGCAATTTCGTAGCTGCGTAGCAATTTCATAGCTGCGTAGCAATTTCGTAGCTGCGTAGTGCGTAGCACTGTTTGTGAGTTTAGAACAGATTATTTTTTTACTAAAAAGGTTTACGAAAAGCTTCTTTCTACTTTATCAACGTTTCTTAGGATAAGGTATAAAAGCCTCCGACTTACATAGAATAGCTACGGTTTAAAAAATGGCTTACTATGTTGCTGATTTGACATCACCGTTCTCTTGTCTTTCATCATCATCAGCCTATAACAGTCCATTGCTGGACATAGGCTTCACCAAGTCCACGCCATTTGGTTCGATCTTCGGCAACTCTCATCCAGCTGCTACCAGCCACCCTGCGAAGATCGTCGTTCCATCTAGCCTGAGGACGCCCTACCTTATGTTTGCCGATTCGCGGTCTCACTCACAGTACTCGTCTACCCCAACGGTCATTGATTCTACGGCTATACAACTTCAGCTTGCTTATTCTGTGAGCTATGTCCACAACTTTGGTTCTCTGTCGGATCACTTCGTTGCGGATTCGATCTCTCAAAGAGACCCCAAGCATAGCTCGCTGAGCGACGTTGAATTTATGGGCCAGCCTCTTGTTTTTGTTTTCTGGAAGAAATGGTATTTTATCAGCCACCTTTCACTAACGACTGTCAAAAGTCCAATCATATCAAATGTATACGATTGACGCGCCCGCAACTAGCACCAAAGCGTTTGTGTTTGTTTTTGAGTATAAAAGTGTTAACGCATACCTGTGCAACTGAGTTAGAGCATGCTCTAACTCACTCATAACCACGAAAGAGGCCCACAGTTTTACAGGTAAAAGTTATAGAAAGCCTATAGTACGGTGTCCCAAAGATATTAAAGCTGCACAAGAGCGCTTATTCATCGTCAGCTACTACTTTAATCTGTATTATCGTTGTAAAATAGAGATGGTAAACGCTACAGGTGCTATAAATCCTATAGTAAGGTGTCAAAAAGATCTTAAAGCTCCACAAGAGCGTTTATTCATCGTCAGCTACTACTTTAACCGGTGTTACCGCGTTAGTGAGCACTACAGGTGGTAAAAAGCGCACGTCAAGATAAAAAACCTTACTAAAATTAAATCTGTTCGTAATGGAAGTGTTATGTCATCCATTATTCAACACTGCAGAATAATATTATGGAATATTATGTTATTTAAGTTTGTGAAGTGAAAAATGACTGCCCTTATGATTTCACAGTAAATGTATACCATGTTTCTCATCTTAATTTTAACGCGCGAAGGATTTATTAAAGATTTAAAAGAAAAATTATGATAATAAAATAGGTACCTCAAGCTAAACATTACTATTCATTCCTGCTTCTTGAGCAGTCGTATGTAAAATTAAGTGGCATTCATGGAATGCTTCAAATAATGTCAGAAATTTTGTTTATTGTAGTCAAATGTTGAATAACTCGAAATAATATTAATTGTTAGGTTACCAAAACAATGGCGAACTTTACAAAAGTGAGGTTAGTGTTAATAACGACCCATACTTGCGTTGTTTGACACCAATACCTTTACAACGTCTGTAAAAGAGGACTGCCTAACACAATAAGCTTTAGTTAAACCCTTTATTACAGGTTAAACCTAGATAGAGGAGTTGTTTGACACCTTTAGTTTCTCGTGTTACTAAACTCTCGATAAACTCTATTTTATAGCTTATGACTGCAATAATAGTCAATATAGCACCTTAAGTGGTATAAAAGAGTTCATTGCAATAACTATACAACAATAAGTGTTAAGAGGTGTCGGCGAACACTTTTATAAAGACTTGGGTGTCACAAAAAGGTTAAAGCTATAACGTATTAAGTATACTTGCTGCTACTAGCGCCATTATAACTTTCAAAGCTGTATTACATCGTCCATTAACGCTATAGTGCTGCGATTGGGGCTAAAACTTGTTTGTTAACTCCTCTATATCGTCTTTAGTAATAACTGAGATAATTATAACCTTGTTATATTACTTAAAGTCATAAAAAAGCCTGTAACTGACACCAAAATGTTAGTTGGGCGTGCATTACCGAAATATCCGTTCCTAATATTTTGGCAATTAACTATCGCTGATAGAATGACGTTGAACGTGCCTTTATCCATTTCATAACTTTATAAGAGTGCAGTCCATCCATTCTTTCATTGTTTTTTCTGTATCAACATTCATTCAGCTATTCAAAACATTCCATAATTTGTCAAGGCAGTATTTTTTTTTCGTTACATTAAAAATATACAATTGAATTCTCCTATGAAGAGACCCATCATGTCTGTTTAATAATACACAGTTTATAACAAACCACTCAGGACCGACAAAAAAGAATCGTTCAAATCCGACCGCAACATGAAAAAGGACTTAAGGGCCCGAAAAAAATCCTCTTTTTAGAGACGAATTCAGAATCAAGCGCGGTACAGTCTATATTAAATTCAACAGTGGAAGATTACAATATTGAATAGCGAATGGGTATTTCGACGGTGGGAGAAAAAAGAGTACCCTACTGAATAATTCAGGCACAATCACTGGCCATCTCATTTATTCATGCAGTGAGACCCAGTGGCCGCTGCGTTGCCATTCATCTCAGATTATAGAAAAAAATGGCGACCTGAATATGTGATGGCGCTGGGAATTAAAATGTTTTTGCTTTGGTTTAGTAGAGCTAGAAATAAATATTAGATAGTTTATAAGCATTGGCACAAAAAAAAACACGAAATAATAGTACAAGACGAAAAAATTGCCGAATGGGTTCCAAAACCAAAAACCATGCAAGCCCATTTGATGATCATATAGTCAGTTATATTTTAATCCTTATAAATAAAACTGTACCGTTACCGAGTGACTGACAGACAACGCACAGCCGAAACTACTGGTCGTAGAAAGCTGATACTTGGCATGCAGACTCCTTGGGAAGGGGACAAAGTCTATGAGAGTATTTCCCAAAATATCTACGGGAACGGGACATGCGGGTACGAATTCGCGGATAAAAGCTAGTTCCGTATAATAGCTTTGATCATATTATTGCTTACCGAGCAGGAATCTAGACTGCGGTCTTAACTAAGAAACTCGTACGTAAAAACCCAAAAAATCATTTACCGGTCTGGTTCGGTCCTGTCTAGGAAACGAGGTTTTCATGCCCAACATCCTCTCTTGCAGCTACTAAGCCAAAAAGTCAGTCACAAGTTGAGATGGGTCGGTGTAATCACAGTTTGTTACAATCCATATTGTGTATAATATATTCATCAAGAACATATCAGCCGAAAGATGTCCACTGCTGGACAAAGGCCTCCCCTAAGTGTCGCCACTGCAACGTGCGTCTCGCGTCCATCGGCTACACGCGATCCTCACCAGTAAAGTATATTAGTATGACCATTTTGAGTACACTGTAGCGACAAAGCCAGGGTTCACTCTTTCAACCATCCGTGGCTTTAATTTTTGTCAAAATGGAGTTGTGTAACAGATCTGTCATCTAGGCTGGAACGATGTCATGTGTGCGCTTTATTGACGGCTTATTTCGTCGGCTCGTATAACTCGACAGGTGTGGCCCGCAATGTATGCTGTGTCGAGCGTAAATTGTGAATGGATGCTGATTGGGTGGCGGTATATTGTTGTATGATGATTGTGAAGTGAAATTTGTGGGTTTGAAGTTAAAATATGGGTAGGCCGTGTGTTCTTTTTCCAATAAATACTTCAGAGTTAAGTATTTGAAGTTTACTTGTTGACTATTTCTAAAATTCTACTCTCGTCTGAAAAAAATTTAACATTTAGCATGATCTTGATAAAGTCAAAAATCCGCTCTAATGTCTAACTTATTTGCTAGAACATTTGCTGGACAAGTTAACAAAGTATTATGATAATTTTGACTTTACGCCACTTTACGTTGTTGAATTGATATGATGATTATGTTGCGCTGTTGAATTTGCTTTACATAATAATTTATAACGATTTTTCCTACCAAGTATTTACGTGCACATATACACACCCCCTTAAAATTGCCGCATTTAATGCCATTACTGTTACAATAAATGTTTACGTAGCTAAAAACTTACTTATTCCTGGCTCGACCATAAAAGTAAACCTACTCTAAAAAACCTTTTACTTCTTGCATTAAGGCCAAGCATTTATTCCCTTTTTTACAATAAAAAGAAGCGATTCATTTGCAGAAGTATCATAACGCTTATTTCCCTGGTGAGATGATCGTGGAAAAAGCTTTGGAAGGACTTTGCGACAATAGACTGCCGAAGTTAGGTACTTAAGGACTGTTTGCTTACAAAATATTAAATGACAGAAATACTTATAGTGCGGTCAATTTAAACATCCACCATCATCATCTACCTAGCCTTTTTCCTACTACCTACCTACCTATCTATATTGGGGTCGGCTTCCAGTCAAGTTGGATTTAGCTAAATACCAGTATTTAGACCATAATTAAGACATCCGAGGGTACTATAATTCGCATCCAGCTCAAAATCGGTAGGATTGTTCAAAACACTATCATTAGTCAAATCTAAAAAGTCCTCATCGATCCGATACCTGGAAAAAAAAATACTGGGGGTTAAAGGTAAAAAAACGGGTTTTTAGCGATTTTCAGTAAGTTTTATCATAAAATTAGTTCAGACAAAAATTGTAGATCAGATAATCTATAGTCTTATAAAGCTGAAGAGTTTGTTTGTTTGTTTACTTGAACGCGCTAATCTCAGGAACTAACTGCTCTGATTTGAAAATTTCCAGTGTTAGATAGCCTATTTATCGAGGAAGGCTATCGGCTATATATCATCACGCTAAGACCAATAGGAGCGGAGCAGTAAGGAAAATTGTGATGCAGACGAAGTTGCGTGGGTCAACTAGTTCTCTATAAAAATGTCTGGACAGTTTTTTTCTTAAAAGCCACCGTTTCTGAGATATAACGATTCAAAAAGTTGGAAAAGTTGTAATCGTTATAATATGCACACAACGAAGCCAGCTTTGAGGTAGTAGGACCGGGGAAACGACGTTCAAAAAAAAACTGGGTCAGTAGCATTTTTTTTCGCGATTATGAGTTTTCACGGTGATTGGTTAACAGAATCGACCAGCTGAACTAACAAGTACCTATTAATAACTTGAAGAATTCTGTAAACTAGTATTTCTATAACTCTCTTTACTATGGCAGAAATGTCGGCTTTTGTGTTGACATTGATGAAGACTTAACAAAATTGTGTTGTGTCGCAATAATCAGACGGTAGTTTAGAACACTCATCCTATCGTTCGCTAAGGCGCGAGCTATCGGCTTATTGTCATGAGCTTCAACTCTTCACCAAAGTTATAGGGGATTAGTATTACACAGTCCAGTGCACCACATAATGTTCGAAGAGACTGTTTAACCGATGTGCTTGCTCAGAAGACTGAAATATTTATGTAGACTTACCTACTGACATCAAAGAAACTGAATTTAGCTCAAACCTTGGCATTCGTGATAGCCAAAGTATCTGCCTAGGAATTTAGCACGTCCCCAGTTACTCTATTACAAAATACAACAATAATTCAACACGACATAATCTAATAACTAAACAAGTCTGGACTCGTGATTCTTCTCCATTTAAAATGCAAAGACAGTTCCAAACATAATTCACGGACCTAGACGCGCCTAGAATGTTCCATTTCAAGCAAATGAACATTACCGTATTTGATATTCCCGACTGCTACAATATAAATGTTAATATTATACAATCCATTACTCTAACAAGACTTATTTGCATTAATTAATATAATGTTCGTACAATACATGAGTGTTGTCTTACCGTGTTCAAATATTGGTCGCCAACATTGGAGCCAGCGATACCGAGAGGCTTTTCGTGTGTAAACTTGTGCGATATAATGGAAAAGTAGACAATGGAAAGTTGGAAGCCGTTTCCATCAGTTTAGCGCAAATATTTGTGCAAACATTCGTTATTTTGTGGTGGAGGGGAAAGGAGATGGCGGTAAAGGTTTTTTGATCGAATTTTAACTGCGATGGCACAAACATTATGTTATTTAGATCAAGGCTGATGATAACTTAAGGAACTGAAACGTGGTCGCTCACAATGAATAGAATAGAAAAACATTTATTCAGCACAGACACAAACGCACAGCGATAAAGAAAACAGAAGTAATAAGTAGCAGGTACACAAATTGCGCAATAGGCCTAATCAGAAGGCTTAAAGTCACTCAAAGGGCAATGGAGAGGACAATTCTTGAAGTTTACTTGCGTGTTTGAATCAGGAATGATGATATCCGCAAGAGACCCAAAGTTACCGACATAGCCCGAAATATCGCCAAACTTAAGTGGCAGTGGGCACATTGCTCGCAGAACAGATGGTCAATGAGGCTGGAAAGTTCTGCAGTGGCGACCGCGTACTGGAAGACGTAACATTAGAAGGCTTCCCATAAGGTGGGCCAATGAACTGGTGAAAGTCGCGGGTAGCCGATGGATGCGAGACGCACAAGACCGGTTGTTGTAGCGACACTTAGGGGAAGCTTATGTAGATATAAGCCTTCCCCCAGTGTCGCTACAAAATATCAGCCGAAAGACGTCGGACGTCTTGCGGCTGATATGATGATGATAGATCAAGGCGTGAAGATCACATTATGTTCCATGTTTTTTCAGACGTACTAAAAGAAAGACTCCCTATTTTAGGCTGCGTTTCAAACAGAGATGTGCGAGGTAGGTTAGAACAAACATAGCAAAATGAAATATAATCTTAGAATCTTGTTTACTTTTTGCCCTAAATCCATCTGGTTATGGTCCCAGATTTGTTAAATACATCTGGATTTTTATTTTAATAGCTAAAATATGATAGAAAGAATGATTATTGGGAGGGTTCTAATAATCCGATACCCCTTATTCATTTTCCGCTTTCAGTTTACATCTTAACGACATGAGCTTGGAAATAAGGGATAAAAAGTTCTCTGGATTTTCACGACACGCGGCGCAAAATGAGAGAAGTTGTGGCCTTCTGTTACTTACCTTAAAACTCGCGTTCGCGCACCTCCCTGTACGCAAATGTACAAACAATGTGTTGTACTGGCTTGAGTGATTGACGATACAAATGTTCTTGTACTGTAATTGAGATTACGAAGATTTTGATGGAACTTTACGTTTCCTAGGTTAATTTCTTTGTTGGTACACCATAATTGTAATTTAAGAGACGGTGGAACATAGACC
The DNA here is from genome assembly GCA_950371165.1 of Lacanobia oleracea. NCBI lineage: Eukaryota > Metazoa > Arthropoda > Insecta > Lepidoptera > Noctuidae > Lacanobia > Lacanobia oleracea. The sequence continues at coordinate 23,714,651 of OX493392.1, read as the reverse complement.
TTCACCCACAAGATGACCGGATGAGACAAATTTTTTATCAAATTTGATTGTCTTGTAAACACGCCTATGGTGGCTTGCCTATCGAAAATTGTTCATGGCTATTTTTATTTAAATTAATTTATTTATGCAAAAAAAATATTCATAACTTTAACTCTTTTGATAACCGAATAAATTTAGTTTCATCTGATAGTATTTGACATGGAGATTATGCCTTGGTAGACTTGCCTATTAATTTCTGTTCATACACCTGGCAAGCAGGTATGAACCTCGTCTACCTCTCTGAACCAATAAAAGTTGACATCAAAAGAAAGATAACTAAACAACGAAAATGAACAAAAAAAGAATTAATAAAAAAAAGGATCTCTGAACAATTTTCGATTGGCAAGCTAAGCGTGTTTATAAATAAATAAAATTTGTAGAAAATATGTCTCATCTGTTTATCACATGAGTGAAGGTCGTCGATGTTCCACCGTCTCCTAGATTAATAGGTCATCGCAAACTACGTTAAGCCGTTGGTTTCGGCTGTCATATGTACCTTTAGATCTTTGACAGTCAGAAAAGCAAAGCCAGTAAAGTTGGAAAGCAAATTTCATCATTTCAGTAATTGGTTTTGAAATTCCAAACGCTCCCTGTAAGAATATTGAAATTTAGTTGCACCCGTAAGTACACATAGGTCAACAAGAAATATTTTATCCTAGCTTCTTTCTCATTTCCTTTGAGTTCGTCTAAATGTTAATGTAGGTTAGAACAAACATAGGCAAATCACCAGCCTTATCTCTCTCCTCAAGGTGCTCTCATTAGTTAGCGTGAAGGAGATTAATAGCTGCGCTGTTTAGTATCACCTTGCACCGTCTGCCAGGGAATCTAATGAAGCAGGTCAACAATGGTATCAAAGGTAAACATTTGAGGTAGGGATTTGGGGATGCTTTACATTACATTTTCTTCGATATTCGTTCATTGGTTGAAAACGGGCAGCGTGATGGAATTGTGGGTTTGAAGTTTTAGGATGCTTAGATCATAAATAAAATTCTTTTTGTAGAAATTTTGAAGATTGCAGCGTTAGAAGGCCTCCCACAAAGTGGACTGATGACCTGGTGAGGGTCGCGGGGAGCCGATGGATGCGAGACGCACAGGATCGGTTGTTGTGGTGACACTTGGGAGAGGCATCTAGCAGTAGACGTCTTTCGGCTGATATGATAATGAAATTAAAATTAATGTTACATTTAATTTCCATAAATATTTACGATACGTTTAAACCTATAATATAACTAACTATTTATACTAAACCTAATCAAGTAGATATAAACAGAAAAAACAGGCCAAGTGCGAGTCAGACTCGCACACGAAGGGTTCCGTACCATAAATCTTAATTTTTATTATTTGTTGTTATAGCGGCAATAGAAGTACACAATCTGTGAAAATATTAACTGTCTACCTATTACGGTTCTTGAGATACAGCCCGCTGACAGACAGACAGACGGACGGACGAACGGACGGAGGGACAGCGGAGGCTTAGTAATAGGGTTCCGTTGGGTAACCCCTAAAAATACACTCGGAAACTTTAAATATTGAATAGGAATCAGTACAGTAGAAGAATTTAATAATTTCTCTTGTTTACCCATAAACAGGGGAAATTATGAAATTCTTCTCTCTCATTATAAAGTTAATAATACTATATTTTATTTGCGTGTTGTAGTCATGTTATTTTTCCAAGTTACTGTATTTTCCGCAATCTTCTTTTTACCTTGTTCGCTATATTTTATCAACATACATTGGAAGGAAAATGGCAAAATAGCACGTAAACATTGAATATTTATTCAGGCATGAAAGTAAACCACGTCAAACGGAGAACTTTTCAGATTAAACCCAATAATAAATCTAAGAAAATGTGGGATCAGTGAGTTGAGATTGTGTTCCACTGCGTAAGATACAGGTAAGTCGTTTTGCGTGCTTTGTTTGTTTGTCGGTGTAATCGGTGTAATGGGCTTTGAACACGAGGTCAGTTCCGTAAATCACGATTTCACGAAGACGTGACTCAATGACATACCCACTGAATTGTTGTCAAATGAAAAGAAAATAATTAAAAGAAAGGAAGCAACGAAAAGAAAGAAAATAAAGAAAAGAAAGAAAAGAAAAAAAAGAAAGAAAAGAAAGAAAAGAAAGAAAAGAAAGAAAAGAAAGAAAAGAAAGAAAAGAAAGAAAAGAAAGTAGGGAAAAGGCCAGGTAGATTTATTGACTGTTTTGTTCTAGTGCAGTCTTGTTTGTAGTGATTATTGCACTAAAACACTTTTGTAAATAAGTTGTAAAAAAAGTTGAATCCTCCAACCAGGCGGGTGTTGTACCCGATGGTCGTACACCTCCGTTGTATGTCCATCCATTCATCCATCAGTCCGTATGACCGTCCGTGTGTCAGTGCACCATTTCGTCCGTCCATCTGTCTGTCTGTCTGTCAGCGGGCTGTATCTCAAGAACAGTTACAGTGGTTCAAATTTTTCACAGAGTGTGTATTTCTATTGCCGCCATAATAAAATATAATTAAAGGGTGCTTCCATACAAGAAACAGTTTTTTTCGGTTCTTGGTACAGAACCCTTCGTGTGAGAGTCCGACTCGCACGTGGCCATTGTAGTTTGGATGTGGCACAAACATTCACTTCACTGCTACGTAATATCCATGTAGCTTCCAATCTATACACACGCATATCGCTGTCTACACAGAACAGTTGCAGCAAGTTTACTAGATATGACAGGAGTTCAGTAAGTACATTGAAAACTTTAAGTCTATAGGTGAACGTGACTCTTGATCATACAGGAGACTTTTGACTTGCAACTTAAAGTTGTGAAGCTAGGGGGGAAAAGATATATGTAGGTATTATGTAAGTTTGAGACGGTTTTGACAAAGCAATTGAATGAAATGGGGTGTGGTTATTCAAAGTGAATGAATGAACGTTTGGTAGTAAATAAATTTTGATTGATTTTATTTTTGTTGGAGCTGCTTGTGGCTGAATAGTAACCGCGGCACAAGTTTCGATCTTCGAGGTTATCGGCCGAAGTTGGCCGGTGGGTTGGTGACCATCCATTGAACGTGTACGGGATAAAGAGTAAAGTCCTTCAAACCTCCATAGAATAGGGAGGATCCTCCGACCGGATGGTTGTTGTGTCCGGTGGGCAACTGCCCGATAGTTGATATTCCGACTGTTGTATATAATTATGTTCAAATCTCACGGAAAACTCTGATACCGCGATGGATTCGGTAGTAGTTCAGGATTTTGTTAGTAGTTGGCTGCTGACGAGATAGATGGCGTTGCGGTTCGTTTAGTTGCCGTACTTTCACTTCGTTCGTTTTTCTTGTGGCCGCATTGATGCCGCTCCACATGCATCAAATACCAATAATGCTCCGTGTCTTGGAAAGCTTTGTTAAGATTTTGTACCCAGCTGTCATTTGTCAGTCTTTGACAGTTGTTATGAGTTACAAAATCTGATAATACAGATTCTGGGTTGTAGAGGTCCTCTGAACACTAATATTTTACATGAAGCATATTACAATATAGAGGGCCTAGTACGAATGTTTTTGACGTACCTATAGTAACGTAACGTAACATTTTTCTGTAACTATTACCCGTTTCGCACATAACATTAATTTGAAGTGGATACTATATTCATATTAAAAAATAAAATTAAAAATTGTTAGTGTCTCATAAAATTAAACCAAAATACTTTGGGTTTGTCGTTTTTTATCTTCAAGATTCACTTATGCTAACGATACTGTAACGTTACTATACCTACGTCTAAACATTCTTGCTAGGCCCTGTGATGTATTGCATGGTTTCAATTAAATTATTTCTTGCTGTGTAATTTGTAATATTGTCGACTACAGGATTAGAATAATTGATTATTATGATAATAGGTTAATTTATAAAAGAGGCTGGCACATAGATTTGAATGACAGAAATAACTCTGTGCAAAGCCAAGCTTTAATCTTTTACGAGCTTTCGTATTTTTAAAAACCTTTACGAAAGGACCATTTTAGTCAGGCCTTGCCATACGAAAATACCAAAGATTTTTGACGCGCCGACGACGCACATTTTAACAACGTGTACTCACGGCACCGTAGATGACCAAAAATATGGGTCTGAATTTCGTTAAAAAAACGACGTGTGCATAGGCTCTTACTGTAAATATTTCACGCTTCGATATCGCTCCGAACCCACTGAACCACAATCGTTAAGGGTAATGTCGAAAATTTCCCACTAAATTGCTCCGAGCACCCATAGTGATTTCATGGGAGTCGCCATTACCTCCAAGAGTCGGAGTAAATCAGTCGCTATCGATAACTAAATTGTGGAAGTTTATTGCATTTTATGGGAACGGCAGTGTAACGAAGTTGTACTTTATTAGGTTCAGTCGAGGGTAAAATGTTATGTTTTGATTTAGGTAAATGCAAAAGCGTCTGGAATATCGATGAAAAAGTTGAATTGACAAAACTTTTCAAACTTTTCACTTTGCTTTTTTGGAAAAGTGCTGTTTTATCAGCAATAACGACTGCCGAGACGTGGTCGCTCACCATGGGCCTCATCCGAAGGCTCAAAGTCACTCAAAGGGAAATGGAGAGGGCAATGCTTGGAGTTTCCTTGCATGATCGAATCGGGAATGATGATATCCGCAAGAGAAGCAAGGTTACCGTCACAGCCCGAAGGATCGCCAAACTTTAGTCGCAGTGAGCAGAGCACATTGCTCGCAGAACGGATGGTCGACGGGACCGAAGTGAAGGTATTCATCATCATAATAATCATATCAGCTGGAAGACGTCCACTGCTGGACATAGGCCTCCCCCAAGTGTTGTCATAACAACCGGTCCTGTGCGTCTCGCATCCATCAAATGAAGGTTCAATACCTTGAAAGGTTCAATACCCACATGATGTCTTTATTAATTAGTCTCCGCTATGCGTCCGTCCGTCCGTCAATTTGTCAATCAGCGGGCTGTTTCTTATGAACCTTAAAAGGTAGATATTATTTTTTCTATTTCCGTTATATCATCAGTAAAATTATAATACACTTTACTTTGAAAATACAAGTGACAGTTTATAGCATTTTTTTTTTAGTTTATGGTACCTGAGAAACTATTCGTGTTCGAGTCCAATACGCACTTTGCCGATAATTTAAGTAAGACAAATTGGCCCTCTATCCTATTACCAAGTTAGCTATACGAGAACATAATATTATATTGTTATGAGAACTTGACATCTGAGACAAGAACGTAATCGGATTACAGAAACTAGGTGAAATATCGACCCCAAGAATCAACTGGTATGAGTTAAACAGTTGTATAATGTGGTATAATATACACGTGTAAGCGGTAGTACCTACGCAAAGTGCACTAGGACGAACACGGATGGATATTACCTAGTCAGTAAGAGTCTAACACTCCCTTCTGCTCCGCCCAGAGCGATTTCGACACAATTGATGATTTCACATCCTTGAAAAAAAAAACGGTAGTTTAATACTCGGAGTTCATATAAAATGCAGAACTACGTATAAATACTGTTATGCTATTTATACAACGTGAACTCTACTATTTGTTCCGAAGCCTGGGTTTGCTTTTGGGTCAGGGTTGTGGGACTGTTTGAAAGAGTTACCAGAAACGCAACGGGAAATTAAAGGAACACGGGTGGGATTGAGTCAGTAAGAATCTGACACTCCCTCCTACTCCACTCAGAGTGGTTTTTCCAACCTTAAAAAAAGGTTGTGCTTTTTTTTATTTGTAATGGGTTTGCTCTTGACTCCAGTCTATGTCAGAGATGATAGAGACAAAGTCTACAATGGAGCGAGCCTACCCAGAAGGAGCCTGTTCAATCTAATTTTGTATCAATATCTCTCCATAACATTTCTCAGCAATCAATTTGTCTACCTTTTCTTAACCATATTGGGTTCGACTTCTAGTCTACTCGAATACCAGTATTTACATGGAGCGACGGCCTATCAGAGGGCCTTATTTGGTCTAATTTATTTGAATTAGATATTACGAGTATATTAATATTTTTGAATGATATAAATTGAGTATGTCTTGTAAAGTTAAACCAAAATACTATGGGGTTGTAGTTTTATACATTAAAAATTCACTTACGTTAACGTTACTTACTATACGTCAAAATGAAATGTTCGGTCAAAAACTGTCGCCTATACATTCATGTGTACAAGTTACTCATTCGTTAGTTCATAAGCAGTGTCCAATACATCTTTGTACAAACCACACGTCGTTTCAATCTAAAGTCTAACAAGCAAACCTCAACTTTATCACCTTAACATATGGTCCATAATCGAGCCGGATACCAGTCATCGCTGCCAACATACCGGGCGCCCGAGAACAAAGAGATCGCGATAAGATAACACGACCCAAGTGTTCGAGTTGTTTAGTGCAAAGTATTTTAACTTTTAAAACTTATTCATTTCATTACGTTTGTTACGATTGGAGTTATTATATATTTACGATGGCTATGGAAGTACAAGAAGCGTTGAATGTGGTGGAAAACCTTGCACATACTTTAAAGAAGACCCATGCCAATCTGAAGAACTGCCCGAAGGCTAGATTAACCCAAAATTATGTTGAAACCCGCATCAAGTGTGTAGAAGATTACTGGAAGGAATACAAACAAGCTTACGGTGAAATAATGCGAAGTGTACCGAAGGAGAAGCGCGACAAAATACCTTACTTATTAAGTGAAGAATTTTTTGATCATGAAGAGCTTTATTTAAGTTTGATGACAGACTTGAAGGATTTGTTGGTTCCTCAACCAGTTAACGTTAGTGGTTCGTTGCCTATACCTAGTCACACTCAGCAAACACGAGTGGTTTTGCCGAAAATACAATTACCTACGTACAGTGGACAATATGATGAGTGGTTATCATTCCATGATTTATTTAACACACTTGTACATATGAATGAGTCAGTAAGTTAGTGGTGGCCTGAAACACAGGTTTAAATTAACCTAGATCGGGCTGGTTGCTACATAACATTGCAATTCCGAACCACCATAACTTGCACCTATAATAATATATTAGTTTTAGTTTATTTTCAGGCACTATAATTGTATGGAAATTTTATCACTGTTGGCTAAATGTAAACTTTTTTTGTAAACATTTTTATTTGAATAAATTTATTAAAATTTATTATTATTAAGTAATGTACAAAAATTGCATTATTTAAAAACAAGTCTGAGTGGAGAAGCCGCATCGATTTTAAAACATATACAATTGACAGATTCAAACTACGATCAAGCATGGAACATCTTAAAAGCAAGGTATGGCAACAAACGTATAAATGTCGACGCAGTTATGAAACGATTTTTTTCTATGAAGAAAATGAACGTGGGCAATTTCAGTTCTATCAAGAATTTACTAGATACAACATTTTAATGTTTACATCACTGATAACTGGGATTGACAAGGTGGACTGTATATTTTTGAGTAAAACTCCGAGCTTGACTGTTCTTAATTTATTTCTGGTTGCCTCGGGACTGGCTTGCTGCTGAATGTTTGCGTGACGAGTGTTGATAGGGGAAGAGACCCGCGCAGCAAGCCACACTTGTTTTATACAAGGCCGGGTTAGCGTGGGCTAACCCAGGTAGAAGGGGGCGCAGAGCGCGGCTTGGTTTGCCGTCGGCCAATCGGAGCGCAGCGTGAGCGCGTCGTTTGTTTGCACCCCGCACATGTTTGGACTTGCTCGCGCTCTGTGCCCTTTTACAATAGTAAATTACACGTGGTATTTTTGTCCTTAAATAGCACGTGGTCATACTTTAGTCTAAAACACTCAGTAACATTAATATCACCTAAATACCATTAACATCAACCTAAATAACATTACAACATACTTTTCAGCTATCTAGCTTATCAGTTTACTTAAATCTATCGGGATCATTTATTTACACACATATAACATTACTTAAATCCTAACTTAGCTAAGACGTCCGTAACATCCTCCCCCCGGCGCAGGGCTACCGTAGCCTAATCTTCCACGCAGAGGACGGCAAGCTTCGTGACTGGACGCCGTAGGATGCCCGCTGTGGTTCTAACGTCAGCTGATCGCACCTTGCCATCTGGACCATGGTAGACCGCTTCCACGACGCCTCGGGGCCACGTTGCTCTCGGGAGTGAGGAGTCGACGATGACGACTAGGTTGCCGACTTGTAGAGGCCGTCGTTGGTCATCTGACGCCCCCCGGGGCACCAGCGTAGGCAGGTACTCGTCCACCCAGCGCCGCCAGAAATGGTTGGCGAGCGCTTGGGCGGCTCTCCATTTCTTGCGGCTGGCCTCCTCACAAGGCCCGGTACGGGGAAGGCCCGAGGAGGCTCCGATGAGGAAGTGGTTGGGCGTGAGGGCCTCCGGATCTTTAGGATCGACAGAGACGTGGGTCAGAGGCCGAGAGTTTATTGAGTGCTCGGCCTCCGTCAGTAGCGTCAGCAGCACCTCTTCTTTCAGCGTCTTTTGGTGTAGAGTAGCGCCCAGCGACGCCTTCACGGAGCGCACCAGTCGTTCCCAGGCTCCCCCCATATGCGGCGCCCCTGGCGGGATGAATTTCCACTTCATCCGGTGTTCCAATCCAAACTGAACGAAGTCCTTCGTCCATTCCTTGTACGCCTGTCGTAGTTCGGCGTCCGCCCCTCTGAAGTTGGTACCGTTGTCGGAGTACATGACTCGGGGCCAACCTCTTCGCGCGGCCATTCTTCTTATTGCCATCAGTGCCGAGTCGGTAGACAAATTCGATACCAACTCCAGATGTACTGCCCTCGTAGCCAAGCAGGTGAACAGAGCTCCCCATCTTTTCTCATGTCGTCTCCCTATGACGACCACCATCGGCCCAAAGTAGTCGGTTCCGCAGTGGGTAAACGGTCGCTGCGTATTTTTTTCAATCCATCGCAGGACGGTTTGTGAGTCTGTCCAATACGTCACACTTCTGGGCTTGTCTCGCTGCGACAAGCCTGACGTCTACTCTTCCGTCTGACTTCTGTATCCTCCAGTAGGCCGCCGCTGCGTACGCTTGTTCACTGGCGTCGCAGAACACATGCAGGTCCATGAGGTCGTCCGGGCCCTTGTCGTAGCACCTCGGGATGCGAAGCTTCGTAAGTTCATTTAAGCCCTCTATCCATTCTTCGAAGTGCTGAGCATCTTGTTCTGGGATCGCCTCGTCCCACCCGATACCGTGCCTCCACAGGCTCTGGAGTATGATCTTGCCGGTGACCGTGAAGTGGCTGATGAGGCCTAGAGGATCATACACTGCCATCACCGCTCCTAAGGCTTCTCGTTTTGTCGGCGCTCTGTCTCTGGTCTTCACTTCGGGTGACAGCCGACTCAGTCCCGTGTTGAAACCCAGCTCGTCTGAGCTTGTTTGCCAAAGTAAGCCCAGTGTTTTGTCGGTGTTCTTTTCTCTTTGCCCGAATCGTACTTCTGTGTCGTGTGCCTGCTTCTCCGATGTTATGCTCTTCACCACGTTGGGTTTATTCGAGCACCAACCCCTTAAGTTAAAGTGCGCGTTTGAATGAATCTTGGCAACTTCACGCGCCGTCTTGACCGCTTCGTCTTCCGTCGCGACGCTGTCGACGTAGTCGTCCATGTAGTGGCTCGACGTTATAGCTTGCACGGCGTTAGGGTACTCTTGCTCGTATAGTCTCGCGTTAGCGTCTCGTACTGTGTGTGCGATGAAAGGTAAACACGAAACTCCGAAGATCATTGACGTCATTTTGTATTTCTTCGGTGGCTTAGTACGTTCCTCGCCGCGCCAGAGAAACATTTGCGCCGCTTGGTCTTGGTCTCTAATCTTGACTTGGAGAAACATCTCTTGAATGTCTGCAGTGATCGCTACTGGACGCTCTCTAAACCGGAACAAGATTCCTGGCAGGGATTTTAATAGATCCGGTCCTTCCAGTAAATAGTCATTAAGGCACTCTCCACTATATCGGTGCGCGGCATCAAACACTAGGCGCATCTTACCCGGCTTGTTCGGGTTCTCAACCGGGAAGTGTGGCAGGTACCACACTTTCTTGCTTTCATCTTCTGTTCCATTGCACTCCTGGGCGTATCCTTTCTCCAGTAGATTATTGACCAGAGTGCTGTACTGTGCTGCGAAGTATGGCGATGAATCCATCTTCTTTTCAATTGTCTTCAGTCTTCGCAGGGCACAATTGTAGTTGTTGGGCATCGAAGCATCTTCATCACGCCATGGTAACCCGACTTCATAGTGACCACCGACTTTCCTCATGGTGCCCTGAACCACGTCAATCGCCTTTTGATCCTCAGGTTTGACCTTATTGGCCAAAGAAACTCCTAGGGCATCAATCCTGAAGTGCGACTTCATTAGCTCCTCTACACGACGTACATCATCCGTCTGTCTCGCTGCAGACACGTCGTATAGATGTAGCACAACTTGTCCCTCTTGTTTCTTCAGCGTGGCGCGCGGTGCAGTCCCGTGGATCACCCATCCCAACTGAGTGTAGGAAGCCGCAGGTTCATTCTTCTTGCCCATACGTAGTTCCTGTGTGACTATCAGGTGCCAGTTGTCGGCACCTATCAGTATCATCGGCGTGGCTTCTTCATACAGTGCGTCCTGTATGTCTCGGAGGTGTGGATAGCTGGCTAGCGTCGACCTGTCCACCGTCTGGCCATGAAGTCGCAGATCTTTCATAGTGCGTGCGCGCAGTTCTTGAAATTCACCGCACTGGCCGCGTATCTGAAGTTTGACTTCCTGGCTGCATTCTTCGCGTTGCTGCGACGTTACGCTTTTGATTCGTAGAGTGTAGACCGGCCCGCTTGCATGTAGGCGGCGCGTTAATGCTTCGTCAACTAGTGATACTGTTGAGCCTTCATCCAACAGGGCGAACGTCGATATTTGCCCGCCTGGCCCTTTTAATATCACGGGACACATTTTTAGAAGCACACGCTGAGCATTGCTTGGTGCAGAGACGGTCATCACTGCTTCCTGCGGATTCTCGGCGTCATCGGTCGCCTTATTTTGGTTTTCAATCGGTGGCGGCGCCTCTTTCTCGTCTCGGTCTTTGTGCAGCAACGCGTGATGTGGTCGGCTGCAGATCCTTTTGCCACATCGCTTGGCTCGGCAATGCTCGCGTCGATGGCGTCTTGACGCACACTTGAAGCAAACCTTGGCAGTACGTGCCCACTCCCATCTTTCATCAACGCTCATTTCTAAGAATTTCGTACATTTGGGGACTTCATGATCGTTGCCACAACACAAACACACTTGTTTCTGTTGTTCCTCCTTTCCCGATGTCGCGTAGATTAGCTCTCGGCCCGGCTTCTTCTTAGCGTGGTATTGTGGCGCGCTTCTTGTTTCTTTCTTCGGGGCGGGCGCGGGCGTCACATTTGTGAAAGCGTGACTCATTGCTTGGTCAGCCTCCCGCATCAGGAACCTGGACAGCAGCATCACTTTAGGTTCACGCATCGATTCCCTAGGTTCGGAAGCATAGTCACACCATCTCGCTTTTATAAATGGGCTCAGCTTCTCTACGACTTGACGAATCAACATTGGGTTCCATAGATATCCGCCACTGTCCATCTTGGATAGCACACACACTATGTTTTGGAACTTCACTGCGAACGAATTCAATTCACTAGCTGTTTCGCCTGTGAGCCGAGGTAGCTTCTTTAAATCATCCATCACTCGATCCATGAGCACCTCCGGTCGCCCGTAGTACCGTTCCAGTGTCTTAATGATCTCTTGCGGGTCGGACGCGGAGTACAGGAGCGATGAAACTGCTTCCCTCGCTTCACCCTTGACACAGTTGCGCAATCTCGCGAGGTTCTCGGCCGCGGTGAAATTGAATATATTTGATGAGTCATCGTACGCCGCTTTAAATGGAAACCATTCAGTGGCCGCTCCCGTAAATGTAGGCAGCTCAGTCACTTGTCGTGGCGGCGGGCGTACGCGTACCATTTTCTCCAACGTGTCGGCCAACTGTTCAATCCCGCGGTTTTCTCCACTAGTAGGTAACCACGAGGCCGATCGTTGTCTTCTTCGGTCATTCCTGGCAGGTGCGACGGCATCAATACACGTGGTAGGATCGACGTAAGCGGCAGTCACTGGGGCGGCGTGCGTGACGGCGGGATGCGGCGGCTGCTCTGTCTGCAACCGATCCGCGACTGGAGGTTGACTTCGGTCCATATTTTGAAGCCACTCATCCACCCTGTCTTCATTTGTGCGCATGGAGCCCTCTTCACGGGCCTCTGCCTCTGCCTCTGCTTCAATCGCCGACACTTCATATTCGAGTCGCTTTGTAATGAGCGCCTTTTCAATTGCAGCGATCCTCTTCTGTGCCTCGTATTCTGCCTTCTTCACTCTTGCCACGTCACTACGGTACGATCTTCTGGAACGTATCGTACTTGCTGTATCCCTCACAGAAGTATCGTGTGCAGCTGTCATAGTTCTCGCCGAGTCCTGTGTTTGTAGCGCGGAGAGCGTCGACGGGTAACGCGACGCGGTTGGCGTGGCGAGCGATTCATTGTAGTCGAGCGCCGCTGCGGTGGCTGTACTTGCCTGTATATGGCGAGGAGCCGGTGCGGCGAATGCGCCATCGGACGTCGTCGGCGCAACTCTCCCCGCCGCGACGGTGGCGAGGGGTGAGTTTACGAGCGCGGGGGCGGCGGGGTCGGCCCAAGCCGCGGGCGCACCGCTCGGGGTGCGCGGGTGCGCGAACGCGACGGTCGACGGCGACCTAGGCAACTCTTCGAATGTGCGCGGGCGTCGACTATCGTAGCACGATTCCGATGCGCTTTCCTTGGCTGCAACGCTTCTAGTCTTCATGTTTGATATCGGAGTTGGTCTTGATTAAATCTTCAATGATGATCTTCTAGCGATGATTCGGTTTGCAAGGATCAGATGAGATCCGGTTGCAGGGGACCAACTGACGATGGTGTTTGTTCTTGAATCCGATGCTCGAAGACTTGCTGATGATGGTTATTCGTTCTTTAAATCCGGCTCGAAGGACCAGCTGACAAGGTGGACTGTATATTTTTGAGTAAAACTCCGAGCTTGACTGTTCTTAATTTATTTCTGGTTGCCTCGGGACTGGCTTGCTGCTGAATGTTTGCGTGACGAGTGTTGATAGGGGAAGAGACCCGCGCAGCAAGCCACACTTGTTTTATACAAGGCCGGGTTAGCGTGGGCTAACCCAGGTAGAAGGGGGCGCAGAGCGCGGCTTGGTTTGCCGTCGGCCAATCGGAGCGCAGCGTGAGCGCGTCGTTTGTTTGCACCCCGCACATGTTTGGACTTGCTCGCGCTCTGTGCCCTTTTACAATAGTAAATTACACGTGGTAATTTTGTCCTTAAATAGCACGTGGTCATACTTTAGTCTAAAACACTCAGTAACATTCTTCTTCCACCTGGCGTTAATCCCGGCTAAATCAGTAACATTAATATCACCTAAATACCATTAACATCAACCTAAATAACATTAAAACATACTTTTCAGCTATCTAGCTTATCAGTTTACTTAAATCTATCGGGATCATTTATTTACACACATATAACATTACTTAAATCCTAACTTAGCTAAGACGTCCGTAACAGGGATCCTGTGATAATATTCGTCGCAGTGCAAAAACTAGACTGTGAAACCCACAAAGATTGGGAAGACTATGTGAGCAGCCATTGTGAGGAACCTGATAGCCTCCCCTCCCTCGATATGTTTCGTAAATTCCTGGAATGCCGATTTCGTACGTTAGAACTTACAGAACCAACAAAACAAAAGGGAAATTCGCCTCATGTTCGTGAAAAGTCTTTTCACGCAGCCAATGATATTATAAGTAAAAAGGTGTAGATAGGTTATAAGCGCTCAGCAAGCGGCACGTTAAAATGTGGCTAACTAGCCACACTTGACCTCAGTGTCGCGTTGCGCCGTCAACAGACGCACGTCACGTAGGTACTGAGTGCATTCAAAGTAAAAGACCCAAAGCTACCGAAAATGCCGTCGTGTGTTATGAGATATTGCACAAATTATACAAGCAAAACTTCCAAAAGTCAAGGAATCACATATCATTCGTAAGTACATTATTTATCCTAATATTTTCACAAATCAAAACATTTAATTCCTAAAATATGGCGTCGGAAAAGAATGACTGCAACAAAAGTTTCTCCATAAACAAGTGCGATAGAGATAGACGTCATTACCGATCATAGAGTAAAATTATGTCTAAAAAACAGATAGGTCAGTTGCCTGACAGTAGGTTCAAATGGTGGTACATTCTTTTTACTTAAATGTAGATTTTTGTTATGATGAGGGAGCATAAATTAAATATTATATTACTAAATTGAAACCAAAATATAAATTTTAGTGTATCGAAAAGAAGAATGTTTTTCTTTAGGTGTAAATATTAAATTAATTAATTGTTTTTAGATTTCCAAAAAATGAACTAAGGTGCATCCGGTGGGTGGATATTGTCCGCAAACAGAGAAATGAAGAATTTTGGCAACCGAATAAATCGAGTAAAATATGCTCCATTCATTTTAAAGTCGAAGACAAGTACATGTCGGGCAAGGGATACACTTTATTAAAAAAATCTGCGTTTCCTGTTTTGGAGGTAATTTATTTACGTTTTTGTTAATGTTGCATTTTTATAGCGGATTCGTTTACTTGAATATTTTATCTTAATTAAAAAAAAAATTGTTCCAGTTACCTCGAGCACAATCAATACCCGGTAGTCCTAACAGCCTTACTGAAGAAAAGTTGTCCGATTTGGAGTCAATTTTCGATACCCCTCGAAAAGCTGCTCTTAAAAAATGCGTCAAAAGAATAAGTTTTCAGAAAGAAAAATTGATAAATAAAAACCGAAATATAAAAAAACAAAACAAAAGGTTACAAAGACGTGTGGTGCATTTGAGTGATATATTAAAACAATTAAAAACAAAGAAATACATATCTGATGAACAATTTACTGAATTGAACCTGAATGAAGACACTATGAGTTTATTTAATAGAATTTTATGTAAGAAAAGAAGTAAGAAATCTTTTCGTCAAAAATATCCACCAACACTGCAAAAATTCGCACTTACCTTAAATTTTTATTCGCCAGCTGCGTATAAATATGTGAGGAAAATTCTTCACAGCGCTCTGCCACACCCTAGAGTATTAGGCAAGTGGTATGAGAATAGTACAGTTTCACCAGGATTCACTACGCAAGCATTTGATATGCTCAGAAAGAAAAATGAATTATCAAAAAAAAGAATGATCTGCACTCTTGTAGTTGACGAAATGGCACTTCGACACCAATCCAAATGGAATGGAAAAAAGACAGGAGGTGTGGTAGACTTTGGCGGCACTACCGATAGCAAAGTAATTGCAACAGAAGCCTATGTTTTTCTTTTAGTTGCATTAAATGAAAACTGGAAACTACCAGTAGGATATTTTTTCGTCAAAGGAATCAGTGGTGAAACAAGAGCACACTTAATTATTTCTTGTTTGCAGAAGTGCTTTGAGTCTGGAGTGGATATTGTTGCAGTCACTTTCGATGGTTGTCAAGCAAACTTTTCCGCTGCAAATATAATGGGCTGTCATTTGAAAGATCCAAACAATTTAAAAACCACGTTCAAGCATCCCAGTTGTGATAGAGAAGTAGCAGTGTTATTTGACCCTTGTCACATGCTTAAATTAGTTAGAAATACTTTTGAATCGAAAAGAATTATCTTCAACGAGTGGGAAAAAGAAATAAAGTGGCACTTATTGGTAAATTTACACAACCTTCAAAAAAACCAAGGCTTAAATTTTGCCAATAAACATTCAGAGCGTCATATTAACTTCAGAAATGAAATAATGAAGGTTAAATTGGCAACACAGTTGCTGAGTAAAAGTGTTGCTAAAGCACTAGAGCTGTGTGAACAGTTATTAGTTTCTTCACGATTTAATGAAACAGCAGCCACTGTGGAATTCATCGAAATTTTTAATGACCTCTTTGATGTATTTAACTCACGATCTTTTGAAATTTTTGGTTTTAAGAAGCCTATTTGCCCACAAAATGCCACTGAAATTATACAGTTTCTCGATAAAGCAAAACAATATATATTGTCATTAAAAATTTACAGCAAAACGAAGAGGGTAGTTAAACGTAGAATTATATTTACAATCAGCAAAAAACGTTTAGTTGACTGTAAATGCATATCTGGGTTTGTGGGATTTCTCATTTGTATCGAGTCTTTGAAACATCTTTATGAATCATTAGTTGTAAATCATCCCTTACTGAGATACATTTCAACCTATAGATTAAGTCAAGATCATATTGAAATCCTATTTGGTATTATTCGAAAGCATGGAGGCTACAATAATAACCCGAACGTGATTCAATTCAAGGGAATTTATAAAAAGATTTTAAATCATTTAGAATTACGTAGTGGTTTCAGTGGCAATTGCGTACCACTAGAAAGTGTCCCTATTTTGAATTGTTCCTCCGCTATTCAAAATATCAATTGGTCTTCCGGCAAACGAGCATCAATTGATTATTTTGAATTTGATTCTTCGGCAGAATCTGAAAAAAGCCCCGATATGCAAAGTGACAAGATATCACTAGAAAATGTTAATACATTTGCGCAGGTGCTCAACAACGAATCCTTACCGGATCATTTCAAACAGATAGTGGGTTATATTTCGGGCTGGATTGCAAGGAAAATGGTTAGCATTTTGAAATGTGAAGTGTGTATAAAATCATTATTTACGTCCAAAAAACTGTGGTTTCACAAATTAATCTCGATAAAAGATATGGGTAGCTTGTGCTACTCAACGGAAAGTTTGTTTACTGTTTGTTTAAGATCAGAATACATTTTGAAGGCTTACATTAAAGAAAATGGGCTATACTTTACGAGAAATGAAGAAATTGTTAACGTAAAAAATCGTATTTTAAAATCATTTGTCGACTCTAATATATTTAGTGAATTGAACGACCATGCTATGACACAAACACCCACTTTAAACCACCGTATGCTTTTATTGAAAGCTATTATAGAGAAGTATGTGAATGTCCGTCTTCACTCTGAACATAAAAATAACCCCGAGTTAAACAAAACATCAAAAAGACAGAAAAGAAATAAGTTAAATTTATTTGAAGGTCACTGATGTCGTTAGAAATAAGTTTATTACAGCGCTTTATTTGATATTAAATTTTTTTTTTAGTCAATATACCTTTCATTTACCTACTTTCAATGCATTTCTACTACTTTATTACTTTTAATACATGAACTCATGAGTGAATCGCATTTTTAGGCACAAATCACGATGTAAGGTAAAATGTCATATCTGATTAATTTATTCTACATCGTTTCTAATACACTAGACGACGCACTGTTGCAAATTATATTTGTCTCTTTTTCGCTCGCGATAATTGAATCATGCAATCCCACTTTGACGTCTAATCGTACTGTAGTGTGCTATTGCAATATTTAGTTATTTATGTGTGCGTTAGAGTGCCGTTTTTGAAGATCGAATGTTGTATAGGTAACCTATCTACACCTTTTTACTTATAATATCATTGCACGCAGCAACTAATGTGGAGAGTAGTAAAATATGTCAAATGTGTAAAGAAAACCACACACTTAGCCACTGTAAGGAGTTTGGAAAACAATCACCAACACAAAGAAGCGAGTTTATCAAGAACAACAATTTTTGCTTCAACTGCCTTGCACCCGGACACTCTGTGAGGCATTGTCGCATACCAACAAGCTGCAGAATATGCAAAAGACGTCACCATTCACTTCTTCATGAAAATAAGGAAGATACCACAGTAAAACCAATCACAACGGGCAACACTGAAAAGCAACAAGCAAAACAACCCGACGTGACACTACATACCAACATGGAGAAGATTGAAGCAACAGAGAAGGACATTACATTGGTGACTTCACACGTTTCTACGAAACAAAGTACATCTTTGCTGGCAACTGCAATTGTAAAAGTGAGAAGTGAAGACAATTACACGACAACATTACGAGCTTTAATCGACCAAGGCTCACAAGCAAGCTTCATTAGCGAACGAGCGGCATAACGACTCATGGCCAAGCGATATCATATCAAAGGTACAGTTGTAGGCGTGGGATCAACGAGAGAAGATATCAAACATGTATTTCAGATCAATATAGAATCAAGATGTGAAAATTTCAACTTGGAAGTTAGAACATATGTTATGTCGAAGCCACTGACTACTAAAATACCATCCCGCACAATCAACACAAACCATTAGCCTCATTTAGAAGGACTAGTCCTGGCTGACACTAGCTACTGTCAGCCAGGGTCTATTGTTTTGCTTCTAGGTGTTGACGTGTATGCACAAATTGTACAGAACCAGTTAATCAAAGGTCCGCCAGGGTCACCATGTGCACATAAAACAAACCTTGGCTGGATTTTATTTGGCAAAGTAGAAGATACAGTACAACATACAGATTCGGTTCTTGTTATGCATCATCAAATCATCGGAGAAGACTTTTTGAAAACACTCTGGGAGATAGAACCAGATACGAAGAGGACATACACAAAAGAAGAAAAGCAATGTGAAAGTTTCTATGAAAATACATACAGAAGAAACAGCAACGGACAATACGTTGTGAGGCTCCCATTCCGCACCAATGAACCAAAAGCAGCGGATGGGAACACGAGACAAATTGCAATGAATCGTTTGATTTAACAAGAAAAAAGACTTCAAAAAGAACCTGAACTAAGAGAAGAATACGACAAGGTACTAGAAGAATATCTGGTAATGGTACACATGGAGGAAGTTCCAAAAGATGAAGTAAACCATCGATGTGTTTACCTACCACATCACGCCGTAGTTCGAAGAGATAAAGAGACCACAAAAATCAGAGTCGTATTTGATGCGTCATGCAAAGGAAATAATGGCCTATCTTTGAACGATGAGCTCATGACTGGCCCAGTACTACAAGAAGATATGCGAAGTATAATAATGAGATGGCGCATGCATAAGGTGTGTTTCGCAAGTGACGTCATCAAAATGTACAGAATGGTACTTGTCGATAAGAAAGATACAGATAATCATAGAATATTGTGGCGTGGCAGCGTCAGACCCAACCTTGAGCTTAACTGCCAACCACCTGAAGTCAAGGACTACAGATTGAAAACAGTTACGTTTGGTACAGCATCTGCGCCTTATCTTGCCATTAAAACGTTAATTAAACTAGCAGAAGATGAAGGAAAACAATATCCTGAAGCTCTCAAAATTATTCGTGATGACTTTTATGTTGATGATTTGACGTCAGGCTGCGATACCACAGAAGAAGCAATTCGTGTTAGTAAGCAAATAATTACCATTCTGAAAAGAGGAGGCTTTGAACTTCAAAAATGGGCGTCTAATAATACCGAGTTTCTTAAATCTATAGATGCCAACAAAGTCACTACAAAAGCTAACCTAGACTTGAAGCTAGACGGCACCATAAAGGCTCTTGGTCTGTCATGGAATCTCGGCAGAGACGAGTTTCATTACCAACTACAACTAGATCCTATAAAACCAGCTACTAGATCCAAATAACAAAAAGAACTATTCTGTTAGATCTACAGAAATTTTTTGATCCACTGGGTTATTGTAACAGCAAAAATCCTAATACAAAAATTGTGGCTGGAAGGAGTTGGATGGGACCAAGACATAAGCAAAGAACTGAAAGAACCATGGACGTTTATTAGAAAGGATTTAGAAAATGTCAATATATTAAGAATCAGACGTTGGTTGAACACCATTAGCACTGAAAAGGAACGAATAACATTACATGGGTTCTGCGATGTGTCTGAAAGGGCATTTGCAGCTGTGGTCTACTGCCGTGTACAAACGAGCGAAGGTGACATAAAGATAAATCTCATTGCATCAAGAACAAAGGTAGCTCCTGTCAAGACCATTACACTACCACGACTCAAACTGAGTGGAGCTACACTACTACCTAAATTACTGACCAAAGTGAGTCAAGCTATGAGAATTCCTTCACACAATGTGTTTGCATGGACTGACTCAACTATAGTCTTAGCGTGGCTGTCCGGAGAACCTAACCGCTGGAAACCATTTGTCGCAAACCGCGTAGCAGAGATACTTGAAAACACAAGCAGTAGCCAATGGTTCCATGTGCAGTCAGCACATAACCCAGCCGATATAGCGTCAAGAGGATCATCTTTATCAGAACTACAACAGAAAACGCTATGGTGGAACGGCCCTGCCTGGCTTGCAGAGGAAAATATCGAGTTTACAAAATCGTTAAGATCAACTACAGATTTAGAAAGAAAGCAACCCGTACAGTCATACGCAAATGTAACAGAAAGATAAATTCCTAAAATTTGAAGAATATGATACACTGACTGAGTTATTGAGAGTAATAGTACATTGTAAAAGAGTTTTAAACATGAAAAGAAATCCCACCAAACTAAGTCAGGAGATGACAACAGAAGAACTGCAGAATGCTTTGGATTTTTGCATACAAAGAACACAAGAAGAAGAAATTTCAAACGAAATTAGAAGAATAGAACAAAAGGCGAATGTGAAAACCACTAGCATTCTGAAGTCACTGAACCCATTCTTAGATAGCCAAAATATCCTCAGGGTGGGCGGAAGGTTGAGAAACGCTGATGCCGATGAGAACATAAAATATCCTGTGATATTGGGAAAGAAAAGCAGCTTTGTATCACTAGTGGTGGCTGATGTACATCTGAAAACAATGCATGGTGGAATAAAAATGATGATTACTTGTTGCATTGTAGTGTAAAGTAATATGATGTGTATTATGTTAGAAAAGGCCTTTAAGCCCTTTTGGTGGGCGGTATGTTCGGTCAAAAACTGTCGCCTATACATTCATGTGTACAAGTTACTCATTCGTTAGTTCTTAAGCAGTGTCCAATACATCTTTGTACAAACCACACGTCGTTTCAATCTAAAGTCTAACAAGCAAACCTCAACTTTATCACCATAACAATTCCTGCTAGGCCCCCTGATCTCAACAATCCAGAAACTATATAAATTAGACTTTCTAACTTCTATCTACCTACCTATCGAAGATCTGTAAATGACAGCTAGGACCAATGGTCTAACGTGCTTTCTCGGTATGTAATTGGTGGTCACCCATTCACAGACTGACCTCGGCATTGCTTAACCCTGAAGGTCGACACGTGCGGCTGTTTTTACTCTAGAGCGTGTCTAGCCAAAAACCCAGAATGGTACTCTCTGCCTGCGTCTGTGTTTCCGAAACCTTACAACCCTCATCTCTTTAAAGTCAAAGTGAACAGGCTCCTTCTCACTCCATTGTAGACTTTGTCTCTGTCATCTCTGGCCTAGACTAGAATCAAGAGCAAACCCATCTCAAATAAAAATAAACAAAATAATAAAAATAATCAAATTCACATCGGTAGAATATTAAAGGAAACTTGTATGAAAGTTGGTATCAATAAGTTAACGTATTGCTTCGATTGATGTAAATAAAAACAAAATGGCGAATTATCCCGATACAGCGAAACAAATCGTTTTTCAGTTATGCCTGTATTTAAGTCATAAGCAGTTAGAGATGCCTACAATGTTTACTACTTGTCATCATCTGCCTAGCTTTTTCCCATGTATATTGGGGTCGGCTTCCACTCAAACCAGATTCAACTGAATACCAATATTTTACGTGGAGCGGCTGCCTACCCTCGTCAGATTTTCTGGCTTCGGACTATTCGTAACGACTGCCAAAGACCTACAAATGATCAATGGCCACCCTCGGCAGGCGTTGCTTAACCCTGAAGATCGACGCCTGGGATGTCATTATTTAGCCACGAGCTCCTAAATCACATTTAGGTATACTAACTACTCCACAGTAAACTCCGCCATATTGCTATGAATTGCACCACGAGCTTCATTTCGTCATTAAATTTGAAGCATCCGTCCCTCAGATGGTTCGAACATGGTCATTTATCATTTCGCACTCTGACGTCATGGAAAAAATATAGCAAGAACAAATCGGAGGAAACAGAACCTTATTGGAAAGCATTAGTGTTGGAACAAAAACTGTTTGGAGTAGGGTTGCTGATGCAGAGAAAGATGTACCTAAGTGTTTCTTAAGAATAGTTTAGTCTTTAATAAGCCAGGGTGATCGCGCAAGAGTGTCTGAATATGGTCGTCATGTCAGACGTTGGGAAACGTTGGTGCGAATACCTGAGATCGTTTTTGATTGATTGTTGAGAAAAAGGTAGCATACAAAGTAAAATAGAAAGAAAAACACGCGGGGCAGTCTTTGGGGACTGCCAATCGAAGTGAAAACTAAGTAACTTGTGAGTTGTATCGAGCTCATGGAAAGCGTTTGGTGACGATGACGCGATACGATGATTTTTGTTCACCCAAAAAGCGCTCAACGCGCCTACAGAAGTTTTCACTTCAAAAATAAGTTTTGCCTAGCAGTAAGACAGTATATGTATTTAAATTACAAGAAAAAAAAAAACGGAAAAAGACAACATGAGAAAAAAAACTGAACAAAAAAATCTGTTCTAACCATCTATAGAATGTTTGATAGTCATAACGAGTACTCTCGAGAAGTAGGTTTCTGACTTCTCGTAATCACTATGTGTAATAATTTTGACTAACTAGTTGAAGCCAAGTCCAATGTCAGAAGTCTAATAGTCCGGCGGCAAATCTGGACTATCTATCGTATTACCTATTTACTGGAGGTCATACATTTTTGGAAAAAAATTGTGAGAAGATACTCAGTACAATGCTCAATATCTTTTTTGCATTCCACATGCATTCTTAGAAGATAAAAATAAAATTCTGTCAGGCACAGCAAGCGCCCCTTATTTTAAGATGGGAAATCATGAATATGACTCCTCCCGCTCTGGGTGAAGCAGAAGCGAGTGTCAGACTCTTACTGACTAAAAGCCATCCATGTTCCTCCTAATGCCCTTTGCGTTCCAGGGCAGCGGTGACTCTTTCGAAAGCGCCCCCTAGCCACGCGTCCTAGTCGTCTTCAGTGGCAAAGGGATCAACCCTAAGCGGACTTTAAGGACAACTGTCTTGGCGTTGTTTCTTATAATGTGAGGCTTTGTTTCGAAAACAAACGACGGAAGAATACGCCAGTTGAATTGATGGGAGATTGACCTGTCAGGATCCGATTGAATTGTTTATTTATGTTTCGCTAATGATTTTTTCTGTTTTGCAGCAGATGGGACTTTTTGTATTGGTGTAGTTTGGATGGAGGAGGATTAAAGTTAAGTTTATCTCTGTTTGAGTTATTCGTTTAGGCTTAAAACATTGTGTAGTGAAAGATTTTTATGATTATACTAGTTGACCCGCGAAACATCGTCTGCTCCGCTCCTATAAGTCTTAGCGTGATGATATGTAGCCTATAGCCTTGCTCGATAAATGGGCTATCTAACACTCAAAGAATTTTTCAAATCGGACAGTAGTTCGCGTTCAAGCAAGCAAACAAACAAACCCTACAGCTTCATATATTAATACTAGTTGACCCGCGCAACTTCGTCTGCGTCACAACTTTTATTGTTATGCGTGATGATATATAGCCTATAGCCATCCTCAATAAAAGGGTTCCTGAGATTAGTGCGTTCAAGCAAACAAACAAACAAACTCTTCAGCTTTATAAATTAGTATATAGATATAGATTAGAATAGATTCGGTTCATGAAACATCATCTGGCTACTGACTGTCGAAAAAAAGCTAAAAGTTATTAAAATAAAATAAAATATTGACACAAATTGGCTTGATATATAGATTTACGAAGTAAAGATATGGCCTATTAGCTTCTGCCAGCGGCTTCGCCCGGAACGTACACCCGGGATAAAAAGATAGCCTATGTGCTATTCCGAACTGCAATTTGTCTCCGTGCCAAATTTTATCCAGTTCCGTAAAGCAGTTCTGGCGTGATAGAGTAACAAACATCCATTCATCCATCCAAACTATCGCATTTTCGTAATATATGTTAGCAAGTTACGATTAGGATGTATTGTTTGCTTATACTTGTTATTTATCTATTATATATTTATTTATATAAATCGTACACCTAAGACTACCTGCAGTACTGTA
Organism: Lacanobia oleracea; assembly: GCA_950371165.1. NCBI lineage: Eukaryota > Metazoa > Arthropoda > Insecta > Lepidoptera > Noctuidae > Lacanobia > Lacanobia oleracea. Next base: position 23,690,615 of record OX493392.1, on the reverse strand, counting down.
TTTCCGCTAATTAGCCTTACTTATAAATTATCCATAGTTTTAGTAGATTAGATTCCTTTATTATTATTTTTTTTTATTATTGTTTTAAATAAACAAGTTTATAGTTAATACCGTATAATGTATGGAAGAGCGGAGTCTCCTAATACAGGCTTTATTAGCTTAAAAGGAGGCTCCAATCACTACCTAGTAATGTAAGAAACTTGTTAAACTAATAAACAATTTTTTCATTTTCATTTCCATTATCTTTGCAGTCTATTCAAAGGTTGTCTTGAAAAGATCGCTTTTAGCGATAAGGGCGCCCATTGTCACCCTATGTAATGTTTTCTTCATCTATCTTTTCCGTAGAATAAATACTTTTTATTATGGTGTACGTAATAAAGAGTATTCTGTTCTATTATACGAGAAACACGGCATTTTTAACGTGTCGTGGCGAGTTCGCTTCGGTATAAACGAGCCAATTACGGACCAATTTGTGGCGTCAGAAAAACGAGCCTACTATAAGTAAATGTCTATAAGGCTCTGTCGTGTGCTAAAATTACAAGTAATGGACAGTCCGTGTGCTTAGCGTAGTGATTCTGGCTTTAGGAACGCTAGTTTGGTATTTTTTTTTTTTAAGGATGGGGAATCATCAAATGACTCCTTCCGCTCTGGGCGGAGCGAAAGGGAGTGTCAGACTCTTACTGACTAAAACCCATCCGTGTTCCTCCTAATGCCCTTTGCGTTCGAGGGCCGCGGCGTCTCTTTCGAACGGATTCCGCACCCCAGCAGGCCAGTGCCTGCCGGGGTGCGGAATCCTTTCGAAAGGCCAGTGCCTTAGCGGGCCTCGTCTCCCATGCTGACAGCTCCTTGAGGCGCGCACCCAATACTCGCCGTCCGCAGGCCCGCGGTTTGGTAGTCTAGTGCTAGGAATGGATTTTCAGGGTATCTACTGAGAAATTACATCTGAAAAAATAGGTAGTAATCTATATGATATTGCACGTAACTTGGTTTTGCCAGAATTTATGTATTGGTATCACATAATAGGAAAAAAAACACCAAATCAACTCCAAATCGTTGAGATGAAACCATTTTACTCCTTCATTTTTTAATAAAAGACAAAAAACATATCTACTGCTGTGCAATACAAACGAAAATAACTTGGTTTTATTACTTTTTAAAAATATGTATTTGTTATATTATAAAAAAATAAAAACACAGGTAGCGGAGTGGCGCTCCGAGGTGTAGTTAGCTCCGTTTGTATGCACAAGGTCATTGGCAAATATAAGACAGTTGCTAACCGCAGTTCTGACTGACGTAATTCACAAGTTCAGTCCAACACTCAATTCTATTCTTAAACTTCGGAATTCCTCAACTTGTTTCCAGTACAAACTCAAAGGACTGACGGCTCAAAGCCAATCTTAAAACTAGCTCGATAAGACCAAGTAATTGAGGACTTATCAAGGCAAGACAAACAGTCGTTATCACCCGACAGCCCAACGAAATAGACTTACAAAGTAATTAAAACGAGACTGTCAACTAATAACACTTTTAACTTAATCCACGAGTACTTGGAAAACGTAAACAATTTAATTAGAGTTTGAAAATTAGTTTGTTGACAAAATCACAGTTTGATGTTTTGGACCGGGCCTATTTTGTCATATTGTTATTGAGCACCTCGGAAAATAATCGGGCTTGGAATGAGGGTCGAGAATTTGGACCGGGTTGAGTCGGGTACAGTCCAAATCCTTTGGGATGAAGGATAAGATGGTCGGAATTAAGAGAGGTGTAACGAGTTAGCGTGTGTGGTTTTGTCTAATATTGTTGTCTGGGATTGTGTCTACTCTACTCAATTTGATTACTAAGTTTATTAATTTACTTATGACCAATTTGTTTATTCTGGGTAGGCTATTTCCTATGCTAGTCTCAGTAAATTCTTATCGTATTCAAGTGAGGCTTTTGTCACATAACTCTTCCTATTGGTAACTGCTCGCTTTCCATCATCATCATCATTTCAGCCGAAAGACGTCCACTAATGGGCATAGGCCTCCCCCAAGAGGGGGCGTTTGCCATAATCGCCACGCTTGGCAGGTGGGTTGGTGATCGCAGTGTATGCGGTGTTGAGTTTAGCGTTTACCACAGGTCAATATATTATTGCATTTAGAATCTGCTAATTCTAAATTCAAATTCTCTGTTGAATTCAGAATAGGGAACATGCAATATTTCCATTTTTGCTTTAATTTTAAAGAACTCCATTTAGAATAGACCACCACATAAATAAGAAATGAAAAGGCTTTAATTTATTGCCAAAATTGCGTTTTGAAACCGACAGCTTAAAGGTTCGCGCGAAAACGGACGATGACGTCACTGGTGTCTATCACTGGTCAAGAACTGTCCTAACTCAAAGACATAAGGTTGCCTTTTCGTTGGCATAACAGCAGATACGTCACTAAACGCTCATTGTTGTTTTTAAATACGTTCCGTTTCACGTTACTTTAATTCATTATTTTTGTTAAAAATCGATATTAACCAAAATACTACTCTGTCAAGAAAGTACCGGGAAAAGATCAATAATACACAAAATGTCTGTTATTCATCCAAATTTATTTTATCACCTTCAAAGTATGCTCCTTTAGAAACGATACACTTGCGCCAACGAATAATCCATTCATCAAAACATTTTTTAAACGCTGCTTCCGGAATTGAGTTCAGTTCTCGCCGCGAATTCTCCTTTATGTCTTCTATCGATTGAAAACAGGTGCCACGAAGTGGTAATTTGAGTTTAGGAAAAAGGAAAAAGTCAGCAGGAGCCATATCTGGTGAATATGGTGGTTGCTGGATGGTATTTGTTGAGTGTTTGGTTAAAAATTCGTTCACAATGATAGCCTTGTGCGAAGGCGCATTGTCGTGGTGCAAAATCCAAGAATTTTCTTTCCACAAATCTGGCCTTTTTCGTCGAATTTGCTCTCTTAAACGCCGCATAACGCTCAAATAATATTCTTTATTTACCGTTAGACCTTCCGGTAAGAATTCAGAGTGCACAACACCGCGATAGTCAAAGAAAATAGTCAACATGACTTTGACTTTTGATCGACTTTGGCGTGGTTTTTCGGTTTCGGTTCAGTTGGAAGGCGCCACTCCGAAGCTTGTTGACTAGTTTGCATGTCAAACTCGTAAACCCACGTCTCGTCACCAGTAACAATGCGTTTCATGAATGTTGGGTCCGAACTGACTTGTTCTAGCATGTCCTCAGCGACTTTCATGCGATTGAGTTTTTGGAGAAAATTCAGATCTTTTGGGACTAGCCGAGCAGCAACATGTTTCATACCCAAATGATTAGTTAAAATGGTACGGATTGACTCATGAGATACAGAAAGTTCGGCGGCTATCTCTCTCAGAGTTGAATGGGGATTTTCAGTCACTATTTCCTTCACTTTTGCGATGTTAACTTCAGTTGCAGACGTTGACGGCCTACCAGAGCGAGGCAAATCTTCCATCACATCTCGACCGCTTTGAACCACTCATAAGCACGAGTTTTTGATAAAGTCGATTCACCGTAAGCCTTCTGTAACATTTTCAGTGACTCCAAACACGAAATTCCATTGGCGATGCAAAATTTAAGACAAACTCTTTGTTCGATATTTTTGTCCATTATGAAATTCGCAATACACACTATATATGATATTACTAAAACCAGCACTGTATTTAATATAAATAACAGATGCAACTCAAACTCCGCGCCAGAATGGAAAACAGTTGTGCCAATCTAACAAATACAAAAAAACAAAAATTTGAATTTGGAACCATAAACAAATCATCCATTCCCGATACTTTTTTGACTGAATGTAAAAACGTTGCAATGGCGTTTATTTTATACTTTTTTAACATTTTACTGACCAAATTCTCAAAAATTCAGTATTTGTATCTTCCCTATTAGCTAAGCAGTGTTAAGTCTGTTCATAATATTATTATGGTGAAAAGATTTAAAATAAAGCCCATCAATAATTGTGAAAGTGACGGATTTTTTTTTCTGCCAGCCAATTCATGTTTATTCTGGTATTAAAAAAATAGACAGCAAAGATGGGTTAAGCAGGTAGCAAATCTTGAAAATTGTCGTTTATCACCTGAAAAATATATAAAAAACCTTTTAAAAACACCCAAAAACAATGGCTCAGCGAAAACTACAGTTTTTATGACGTTCAAAAGCGTCAGGTGCTTCGTCGAGCCTGTCCATTATTTATAGCGTGCCCGTCGGCCGGAGAGCGCATTAAGTGTCGCTAATAATTGATGAGCGCATATGTGCCTGTGTACATACGCTGTTAGACATGAGTGCATGAATAAATACTATCGGTATTATGGTTACAGCGCTAACTGGGTGAGTTTTTCTTTCGTAGCAAGTGGGTGTTAGTTTTGAAGGAATGTTTTTTCGTGTTAGGTAGGGATGTTAGTATTGAAGGTATGTGACATGGAATCATTTTACTTTTACAAGTTGCAACAGATAAATAGGATCACTGTCCGCACGCTAGGCGCAATAGTAGACCGGGGTTGCCGAATCTGTTCGAAAGAGGTACCGCGGCCCTGGAACACAAAGGCTCCCTCTTGCTTCACCCAGAGCGGGAGGAGTCATTTGATGATGTCCTATCCTTAAAAAAAGGCACATTAGTAGAATGAAAGAAAAAAAGTTTTTTTGGGCACACTTTACTACACACAATGTAGTAAAAAACTCAGCAAAGACCACTTGTGGTTCATTAGACCGTGAACCGGCTAAACCAATAAACCTGAGAGGGGTCAATGTACTCATTATTGTGAACAACCTCCAACTCGGATCCACCTCATATTGTCAAGTTGACAGTTATAGATTTTTGAATATAGGCCTAAAGCTCATACCTTAACAGAACAACGAAAAAACCGGCCAAGCACGAGCCAGACTTGCACGCAAAGGGTGCGAATCCATGTGTGAGTTACAGATATCCATGTGTTTGCCTTTCGTTTCAATCAGTCCAGTAGATTCGAAGTAATAACATAGAAACGACAGAAGAACAAACAGACACACAAATGAGTGAACTAAGTGTTCCCATTTTTCATTCGGATGTACGACGCTAACTCTAAATAATGAATGGTATAAAATACAGGTCCACAATTCAGAATCTATTGTCGAATCGTGCTAGGCTTTTCAACCAATAAAGGAAGCCGGTCACATTTTACACTTGAATTTATTGAAGCTTAAGTTTAATAGGAAAATTCCGTTCCGTCTATTTCCATGTTCATTCGCCACGTTCAATTGGATTCCAATGGCTCCGTTTAATTTTTCTTCTGAATGGAATCTCGTGCATTAGCAGCCCAAGTAATTGGACTTTAAATAAACTTCAATGGTCGTTTATAAACGATTTCTTTTAATATTGTTTATGATAATTTAATTTAATTTTTAACCGACTTCATAAAATAGGAGTTTCTCAATTTAGTTGTATTTTTAACCGACTTCAAAAAAAGGAGGAGGTTCTCAATTCGGTTGTTTTTTTTTTTTATGTTTGTTACCTCATAACTCCGTCATTTATGAACCGATTTGAAAATTTTTTGTTTCATCTGAAAGGGTATACTTCTCGATTGGTCCCATTGTCACCATGTCAGAACCTGATGATGGGATCCTACGAAAATCGAAGGCAACCCTCAAATTTTATAGGCATATACAATGTTTTTCATGAATTTTCTAACGCAATTCAGATATTTGTGACTGGTAATTAACATTTCATATTGCTGAGCTGATGATGAAAGGTATAAATTAGGATCTGATGATGAGATCCCATGAAAAATGTTTGTTCAGCGATACTTTAGCCAATTGTCAGCTGATTTGGATGATTATATTTTTGTTTGAATGAATATTTTCCTGGACTGGTCCCGTTTCAGTTTGGTGAAGATCTGACTTAGAACTTTGGAGGTAGCCAACGGAACTCTTCAATTAATTATAGCAAAGGGATCGGGATTGCTGAAATCGCATGTTTTTTTAGTGTTTACACCAGTTCTTAACATAACATTGCGCCGGTACGCTGTTAATGGGTACGCAGGTACCTAGGTACCACTAAAAAGTGAAAAATAAAAAACATTTTGACAAAAAATACAACCGACTTCCAAAACCAAAACACTACAAGGTACAAAATAACTTCGGAAGAAGGAAAAAAACTTTAATTTCGGAAGTCGGTGTAAAAAAACGAAAAAATAACCAAAAACACCGACACCGACTTCCGAAATTAAAGATTTTTTCTTTCTTCCGAAGTTATTTTGTACCTTGTAGTGTTTTGGTTTTGGAAGTCGGTTGTATTTTTTGTCAAAAAGTTTTTTATTTATGTTTGTTACCTCAGAACTCCGTCATTTATGAACCGATTTAAAAAAATCTTGTTTTATTTGAAAGGATATACTTTCCGATTGGTCCCAGAGATTCATCAACACTGGTTGATTAGTTTGGCTTTAAAATCAAATAAGCTGGAATTCGCTTACGGATGACGGTTTTTTTAACATAATATAAACTAAAGATGACAGCTTGAATTTTTAATTTTTTTTATTTTACTATTAATAGGCACGCGCTTGACCACCATCTCACCTGCATTATGGTAAGCGATGATGTGGTCTAAGATGGAGCACGCTTGCCTAGAAGTAACCTATTAAATTACTTAATTAAATTTACGACCAAATAAATATATTTTTGATTATGTCTACACAATTAAAAAATATTAACAACATAATACTTTTTAACAGAACATTAAAATACACAGACACACGTGGTGACGGATTTATAATCTGAAATGTAAATAATGCAATGGTATTAAGTAACGACGTTTTAATATCGAACATTGTTTATAAAATTAAGTGATCGAGGAGCTCGTGGCTAGATAATAACAGCCGCACGGGTCGATCTTCAAGGTTAAGCAACGCTTACCAAGGTTGGTCTGTGGATGGGTGACCATCTTAACATACCGAGTTTCTTCCGTGCCTCGGAAAGCACGTTAAGCCGTTGGACCCGGCTGTCATTTGTAGATCTTTGGCAGTCGTTACGGATAGTCAGAAGCCTGTTAATCTGACTCCAGTCTTGCCATGAAGTACCGTGTTACCCAGTTACTGGGTTGTGGAGGTCTGGTAGGCAGCCGCTCCGCGTAAAATACTGGTATTCAGCTAAATCCGGTTTGACTGGAAGCCGACCCTAATATAGTTGGAAAAAGGCTAGGCAGATGATGACGATGATTGTTTATAAAATTAATGAAACGGCACTATCGTCCTCAAAATATGAAACACAAATTCTGTAAATTATTGTATTTAACATAATTTAATTTTGTTAGTAACGAAAATAAGCTCGAAATAATATTATGTATTTAATAGACGAGACTTTGTTCGTGCTGAAGTCTATTGATATATTTCGATGGCATTGTTGCCAAAATTTGTATGTTTTAATTAAATTTTGGAGCAAGAAGTTATTTGATTAATTCTGTGTTTAATTAATATCCATTGAGGTATGCTGGTTGTATTTACTGTAAGTTTATTCATGGCCTTTCAATAATTTAAAGTAACGGCATTCAATGTATAACTAAAATTTAGAAATATAGAAGACTAATAGAATGTCTATATGTAAGTGTTGATATTTTATTGATTACATTCGAAGATTGATCTACGATAATCGATCTAATACCAAAAAATATAAGGTCTGAATTTCTTACTGGTACCTAGACAATGCAAGCCGTAACCGCTGGTCGTAAAGACTTATATTCAATCAATCAATCAATCAATCCATTTATTTGTTAAACATAGGTGTTTACATAGGTGTTTACATAAATAGAGGTTGCGCTATGTTTTGTCATAATTATGACATACAAATTTTTAAGTGACCCATTAGGTGTCATTAGATTATGCATGCGTAAATAATAAAGTTTTGAATTGAATACAGGAAAAAAAAAGAAATGTCAATGATATCAAAAATAATACAAAGTCACAGTACTTATTGTCTAATGGTAAAAAAATGCATCATTGTAATAATTGGTCGTTCAGATATTTCTACAGTATAATAACATTTGTCAATTAATAATTTACTAGTTTTTTTTTTATATTGTTTGAAACGAATCTCTAACATTTATAATTTTACTAGATGACCCGCGCAACTTCGTCTGCTGTGCTGCAGTGATGGCCTATTATAGCCTTCCTCGATAAATAGGCTATACAACGCGAAAATATTTTTTCCAATTCGTACCGTTCCTGAGATTAGCGCGTTCAACCAAACAAACAAACTTTAGTACAGATTACAATTTCAATAACCCAAGCACAAAATCCAATACAACAGTCGAAAATAACAATACGAGGCACGGAATCGTAAGTAAACAAAGTCGGATCGTGCCCGGCCCGGACCGCCGCAAGCCTACAAAGAAGCCGGCTGAAAATATTGTCCGGTTGAAAGCCGCAAAGCACTCGGTAATCTCCGGTTAAAACTGGGTGAGCGGTGCCGGCGATTTATGAGAAAACCGGACCAGCGAGTATTATTTAAATGATTTTTTTTTTCGTTTGAACGTAGATTAGTTGGATAGTGAAAAATGTGTGTTGGTTTTTTTGGTTGGAAGTGGAATTCATGGCATGAAACTTTTGATAATATATGAGCATATTCATCGCATATAGCAGTTTTAGTTTTGTTGTTCAGAAACTTCTTTTAATTTTATTGTTATAACTAACTTTTGCTTGCGACTTCGTTTGCGCATATCCTGTTGTTTCCCGTTCTCATACGAATTTCAGGAAATCCTCTCTTAGTGCTCCCCTACACTCCCCAAGGAACCTACACGCAATTTTTTTTTTTTTTTTTTTTTTAATTTGTAATGGGTTTGTTAGTATGGGTGACTCTAGTCTATGTCAGAGATGACAAAGGCAAAGTCTACGAAGGAGCGAGCCTACCCAGAAGGAGCCTGTTCACTCTAACTTTGAAGAGATTAGGGTTGTAAGCTTTCGGAAACACAGACGCAGGCAGAGTTCCACTCCTTTGCTGTGCGCATTATAAAAGACGTTTGAAAACGCTTAGTGCGAATTGGTGGAATAGCCACAAGGTAAGGATGGTAAGATGCAGTGCGTCTGGATGTCCGATGGTAGAAGGGGGCCGGTGGGATGAGGTCGTGGAGTTCTTGGGCACACTCAGCTTTCTGCTAGCAGTAGTTTCGGCTGTGCATTGTCTGTCAGTCACTCAGTCAGTTACGGAAGAATTTTATATGTATTGATGATTGATGGCCCCTTCCTCTTCATAATTCCATACATTTTTCATACCTGCAAATATTTGTATTCATATGTAAATGGAAACGTTTTTCATTCGTTTTGTTAATCCAATCTTGGGTAGTAGTTTTTTTTGCACAATCAATACATTGTAGATATATGATCGTAAGGCTGCGGACACAAACTCAGCGGCGCCGGCAGCGGCGCGGGCAGCGGCGCTGCGACGCAGATCCGTTCACGAAGCCAGCGGGCAGATCGCGCGGCGCTAGAGCGGCGCGCGTAGTGTTGTGTTATGAGAAGTTGCCTATCTATGACTAGGTCATTGCAAACGCGTGGACACCGCTCGACAGGCGCGCGCCCCTCGTACGCCGCTGCCTTCGTAATTCCATATAAATCTATGCACTTGAACGCGCTGCTGGTCGCGCCGCCGCCGCCGCCGCTGCGGCCGCCGCGCTGCTGAGTTTGTGTCCATAGCCTAAGAAAACTATCAATATGAATTTGGGCTAGTAAATCCAGTCTTGCCAATAAGTACCGTGTTACCGAGTTTATGGGTTGTGGAGGTCTGGTAGGCAGCCGCTAAACGTAAAATACTGGTATTCAGCTGAATCTGGTTTGACTGGAAGCTGAACCCAATATGGTTGGGGCTAGGCAGGTAGATGCATTGAGGTCATTCAATGCATAGGAAAAATCTAAAGAGATAGATTATGCCGTTCTTATGTTACATTGTCAACATATACCTAATACAGTGAAACCTGGATAACTGGGACCTTAAGGGACCTGCAAATTTGTCTCACTTAAAGAGGTATTCCACTTAAATAGTGTCTCTGATTTCGAGGTATAAATAAATATCTGTCGCATTTACACAGGTTTCTAGTAACAGAGGTGAGAACAGAGGTTATTTCGGTTATAGAGGTGCATAATTGCAACTCTATAACCGAAATAACCTCTGTTAATAAAATAAAATAACGTATTTTCTAAACATTTTCAATGAACATCCGGACGATAGCAAAACTAAAACTAGAGGTCACTTTTACACAATTAGCTAAGTGTAGAATAGGAATTAGTGAACAAAACGGTACACATAATATAGTCTCAATAATTGAGTAAAATATACTCGCTATCTCAATTATAGAAGTTCTTATGACGAATAAAATCGAAAGAACTCATCATCATCTGCCTAGCCTTTTCCCAACTATATTGGGGTCGCCTTCCAGTCAAACCAGATTCAGCTGAATGCCAGTGTTTTACGTGGAGCGGCTGCCTACCAGACCTCCACAACCCAATAACTGGGTAACACGGTACTTCTTGGCAAGACTGGAGTCAGATTTACTGGCTTCTGACAATCCGTAACGACTGACAAAGATCTACAAATGACAGCCGGGACCAACGGATTAATGTGCTTTCATCGAGGCACGGAAGAAACTCGGTATATTAAGATGGTGGTGACCATCTTCATCCACAGACCAACCTTGGCAAGCGTTGCTTAACCTTAAAGATCGACCCGTGCGGCTGTTATTATTTAGCCACGAGCTCCTCAATAAAATCGAAAAAACTAATCCCCAAAATATAGTCTCAGTAAAAGAGGTAAAATACACTCGCTGTCTCAATTATATAAGTAATTATGACGATAAAATAAAAAGAACTAATCCCAGATATAGAGGTTTGTTTTGTCCCACTAACCGAGGTGCTTCAGTGTTAAAGTGTCGGGACCTAAGCATGAGTTCCAACTATGGAGATTTCTCACTTATCCAGGTCCCACTTAATCAAATTTTAATGTTTTTTCTAGCAAGTAGAATATATTTTATATAATAATCTTATCTTTCAAATCTCTAAAAAAGAACAAACGCTTTGAAATAAAAAAAAAAAGTTTTTTATATAAATCACATATTTTATCACTAAGATGTAAAAGTAAAGATGCTTTTCATAATGCCGTGGTGTGCGTGTCTTAAATACAAAAAAATACACTTTTTTTTAAATATTTCTTTTGCGTTTCCATATGACTGCGATATCTCGTACATCTCCACGATGTACATTGACGTAGAAGTGCATGATTTTGCTGTTGCAAATATGTATGTAATAAAGTTATTATTCCATTTATTTAAATTTATATATTATGTTACGGCTAATACCCGAAGTGTGACTACACCTAGTTTTAGCCGGTTAGAACTAGGTGTAGCCCTTACTCTTATACACATAATTTGCACTTCTTAATATTTGTATACAAAAATAAAAAAAAAATATAAAAAATAGTAGACAGTGGTCTACTATTTTTTTATATATTTTTTTATTTTTGTTACCAGTGGCTAACAGGGTCCAACTATCGGTGGATTATTATTACGAGTAGCTAGTCATATTTTAAAAGCAATGGATCTCACTGAAAATATAAGAAACAGTTTCCTTAACATTACAATTCTCACAAACAAAGCTAATTCTCTCCAAGTTTCCTTCGCGATCAATTTAAAATTTTCAATTTCACAGTACATTTGCATTGTCTCAGTTAGATGTTGTCTAGTCATCCCGAGTGCTAACTGCAATTTACCAGATAAAACTGGATAGAACCGGTTTCAAGAGCTTCGCTTGAATTTTCTTTTGCATGTAATTTTGTAACTGCGTTTGTTTTATTTGTGTGGGAGTTACTACTCGTTAAATGAGCAATTCTTTTTAAAATATTTCAGTTAAATTCGAGAGTAAATAAAGTGGTATGAATACTAACTAGCGGTTAGTTTTTAATTAGGTAGACTGTGTTTTGTTAATTATTGTGGTTTTTTGCTAAAGTAAAAGTTCAAGGTGAGATGGAATTGAAAATGCTTTAGAATAAATTATGTCTTATTTTTTAAAACCCACATGATTTACAGCAATACTCGTAATTTTCAGAAGCTTTTGCAATCACATCGCAAACTCAAAAATATCTCTAATTTCCTTATATTTTGACAAGTTTTTGACATTGATTGTCGTTGAGGTGACATTGCGACTTGAATTTTTATACTTTTTAAGCAAATTTGTCCTCCTAATCACAAGGAAACCATAAATAAAAATGCTGTTAACTCTAAAAACAACTTCCTCTTTATCAATAATCGATAACTATTTATCATCATCATAATACTAGCCGAAAGACGTCCTCTGTTGGACTTAGCCCTCCCCCATGAGTGCGTCTCGCTGCTATGGGCTACCCGCGACCCTAACCTTAAAATTATTTTTCTTCTAGCAAATCCTTGAAAAGACTACATCTCCCACGGTAGAATCCTCACTCCCATCCATACTTCTAATTGAACCGCAAAGAAAACACGTTAGACCAGACTGCCGAGCGCAGATATTAATACCCGCAACGATAATTAAAACATCGATTGGAAATAGGAACCGAAAAAATGGAAGCACGCTTGAATAGTCCGAGATTGAATTTCTCATCTTCGTGGCGGGCCGTGGAAATTATTATGTCGCCTGCAGTGCCCCGTCTTCGTACCAGTCGATTGCTCAATTTATCAATACAGCTTTCCCCCTTCATAGATTAAGGAATACGGTTTGGAGTTGCAGATACGACATAGGTTTTTAATTTGACCTTTTTTTTACGGGAGCTGGGAAAGTTTTTGTTGCGGTGTAAAGTTGCGGCGCACAATCTAACATGCAAATATAGATAGAGGACACTTAAACCAAAAAACGTTAGCAACATGGTGCCCTAAAGTGTCACGTTGGCGAGATATTTGTAGGTAAAGTCGTCACAAAGGTTTTATCCCATTTAGGTGATGCGAGCTAGCTATCAATCTATCTAAACAAGATTGAGTGGCACTTCAAGTGTTTCCAGTGTTCAAGTTGAGCTGATTACAGATATAAAAAAATTAAAGTTATTTTTTATTTTGTAGTGTTTGGTTTTTGGAAGTCGGTTTTATTTATTTGTTAAAAAGTTTTTTTTTTATTTTTCTCTTTTTAGTGATACGCAGGTACCACTAAAAAGTGAAACCAGCGTGCCGGCGTGATGTTGTGTTATGAACTGGTGTAAACAACCAACAGACATACGATTTCAGAAATTCCAGCCATTAGTTATCATTTATTGAAGAGTTCCGTTGCCTCCCTCCGAAATTCTTCATTAGAACTTCATCAAATATCAATGGGACCAGTCCGAGAAAATACTCTTCCAAACTACTTATACCATCCATCATCAGCTCAGCAACATGAGATGATGATTACTAGGCACAAATATCTGAATTGCGTTAGAAAGTTTATGAAAAACAGTGTCACATACACTGTTTTTCATAAACTTTCTATCGCAATAAAATTTGAGGGTTTCCCTCGATTTTCATGGAATCCCATCATCAGATTCTAACTTGGTGACAATGGGACCACCTCAGGAGTATAGACTGATACTCCTTTCTGCTTCACCCAAGCGGGAGGAGTTATTTGAGAATTTCCCATCCTTAAAAAAAAGGAGTATAGGCTTTCGAATAAAAATATCTTTTAAAATCAGTCCTGAATTGGCGGAGAAATCGGTGAACATACATAAAAAAAAAATACATACAGCCGAACATAGAACCTCCTCCTTTTTGAAGAAGTCGGTTAAAAAGACTTACAGATATAGTAATCGTGAGCAATAATGGTTGTCAAAGAGTCTAAAATGAATTGAAAAGCGCTACCAAAGTCGTTTTATGCCAGTTTCTTTATTATGCAGCAATAGCAAGGATAAGAAAAATTTCGGCTTTCTAAATTGTCGTTAACGTCATGCGAGTAACCTGAGTCACTTTATCACGGAACACCTGGGAGATAATTCTACAAATTTTTAAGCAACGTTAGTATTCGCATGTCTGTCGCAATCTGTTAAAATTGTATAGAAATTGAGGCTTTTTAGGTTTCCGTACCCAAAGGGTAATCTACGGAACCCTATTACTAAGCCTCTGCTGGCCTTCCGTCCGTCCATCAGTCTGTGTTGAAATTTTTAAAAAGAAAAATAAATTAAAAATTAAAGGGGGCTAATAGTAACGTGTTTTTGCGGTTTTGCGCGATCTTAGTAACGGCAACAGCACCAACGCAGCAAGCAGACTTGTGGCCCAACAATGGGCAAGTAATATAGGCTACTAGTAATATAGGCGGCTGCGTAGGCAGTTTTTTAATTTAATCGAATTCCGCTTATTGAGTCTACAATCCCCTTTCTACCTACTGCCACATCTGTTCCCCCAACTAAAATGCGGCTGCTACCCGACCGCCGATTTATTTGGAGCCCCAGACTGTATCACTTACGTAAGATTGACTCGTCTCCAGAGCGGCATGATATTGCTGACTGTCGTGTTTGATTGTGGCGGTTAGCGACTTAATGAGATACTGGAGGAGAAGATGCATTTTATTTTACTCTAGAGATGTATTTTGTTATTATATTAAACGTTGGAAGGCCTTGCACAGCGTGAAATGATGACCTGATGACGGTCGCGGGTAGCGGAAGAATGCGAGACGCACAGGACCGGTTGTTGTGGCGACACCTGGGGGAATCATATTTCAACAGTAGACATCTTTTGACTGATGTTGATTAAATGAGAGTTGCCGAGGAACTAGATGAATGGCGTACGATTTGAGAGGCTGAAGACCAGCAGTGAACTGCTGTGAGCTAGTGATAACTAGCGGAGGCACAAGATTGGTGATGTGATAACGCGGTCGATGTCCAGCTGTGGAGTGTGTGGACGTCCCACTGTACCCACATTTCTTGGAAATAAAGATATTCTATTATTTCTCTGCAATACTGGATATTCATTTCTATTCTGGAGAAGATTTCGGATCAACTGGATGTCAGGCATAATATGTCCGGTTGATGTGGTGACGGTTGAGCCGCTGAGGTCTGTGTCTACAAGTAGACGACTTTTTTAAAGATGGATAATTATCAAATGATTCCTCCCGCTCTGGGCGGAGCAGATGGAAGTGTCAGATATTTGCTGACTTAAGCCCATCCGTCTTCCTCCTAATGTTCTTTGCGTTCCAGGGCAGCGGTGACTCTTTCAAACAAATTCCACAACCCTGGCAGCCTCTGGTCCTAGTGGGCCCCGTAGCAGTAGACGCGTGCGGCTATTCTTATTCTTATCTTCTTGCGGCTTTTTTATTGACAAATGGGCTTGCTCTTAACCACAATCACACCTGATGGAAAGCGATGCATGAGGTATATGATAAAGCGAGCGTGCCCAGAAGATGCCTGTTCACTCTTGCTTTGAAAGCAGATGGGTTAATGAGGAGCTATAAGGATGATTGTGATTAGATGCATGGGACACAAATTCTTTTGTCCGTGTAATGGTTAGTAGTCAACGCCACTCATGAACATCTGTCTAACTGTCACATTGCAGGGGGACTGAAATAATTTCTCATCTGCTTCACAAAAGCGCTAAAATCCCAGAAATGGCTTGTTCGTAAACTGGCAAGTGTGAACCGCTAAGTGAAAAACTGACGTTTATGTGTACAGTCAGCGGCAAGAAACGGCTTATAAAATGTCAATCCGTTATTATTTGACTTTACTCTGCTTATACAGAGTTGATACGACAGAGGGGCATTAAATTAAACAACGTATACTATACGTGTTCAGTATTAATTCGATACGGTACAAAAACAAAAAGCGCCATAAATGAAAAAAAAATTTTTTCAAACAAACTAAATAGCTTGCAAATCCGAATAAAACGCAACCACCCTTTGTAAAAAAATGACACTGACCTTGGATACCGCTAGGCAACAAAGCGGCAACGTCGCGCGCGCCTTGGAGCGCGGTGTGCGGTATCTCGTGTGCTCGGCGGGGGCCGGGCCGGGGTGGCCGCCGGCGACTTAGGCCTCCGCTCGCACTGGCTTTTATGTTAGGTAACGTTTCGAAGTACGCGCACAAAAACAAACACCCTAAATTTTTAAATTTTCGATGTGTCCTCTATTCACATTGATGCACAAATTATACCGACGGAGAATATTGTTATTTATTTTTCTAATTAGATCACTGTCCGTCGCTAAGCACTTTAATTTGTGAAATGCTAAAATAATCCTATTTTTTAACTCATCAATTGTATTTACCTCTGAGGCATACACTTCACCCTTAATGTAACCCCACAAAAAGAAATCCATGGGAGTGAGGTCCGGAGATACTAATACTAAATAATAATAATCCCAAGTTACGTGTCCTATCACCATAAAAAACAGTCAATCACAAAAAAAACACTTATACTAAATAATAATAATCCCAAGTTACGTGTCCTCTCACAATAACAAAATAAAATTACAATTGTTTGCGCGCGAATTCCACAAACCGTACGTTCCGAAAAACAAGCGTCGGCGCACTGAGGGACTTACCGATCGCAAAAAACAAGGATGCAACAAACTGATCTATCTCTATTTCTTTCGCTCGCTTTATGTTAGTCGTTTTCGTAGTGAAAGTGCAAGTGTGTGTGTATTGATTGCTTCCTTGTTTGCATTGCCAATTTTTAGTGAATGTCCTTCGACATGCGTCAGAGCGGCAACAACGCATCGTAGATTTATCGTTGTAAGGTGCATAACCTATGCTTAGACGATAATCAACTGTTAGAAAAGATACATCGTGTTCAAACCGTGCAAAAACTTTAAAAATCATTTGCGACTAAACTACTGCTCCTAATTAATTTATTTTTGGTACAGAGCTTGAAAATGGTACCTAGTATAGGCAGTTTAAAGGAAAGCCCCTCTGTCGTATCAACGTTGTATGTGCGAGAGAGCTGACGACAAAAAACAAATAGGTAAAATCGGAAGGTCAATTCGCGCGCACACGCTCATATCATACTCGCCAGTAAACGAACAAGTCCCAGAAACAGAATATTCATTTTGTAACAAAATTACTCACTTACGGTTAGTTTAATTTCAATCCCAACCATAAATGACGAGAAAATCTTTATTAGTTCCACCTAACCATTCCCTAAAAGGTCCCAGACTACATTAAACCGGAGTGTACCTATAACTGGGTCGGTAAAGATTTAATTTACCCCTAAAATCGGCACGATACCCATCTATGTCGTGGTCTTGACCACAAAAACGTTTTGGGTCCATCCCTAAGGGTTCCGTCGCTTGATGTAATATTAAAATGTAGGTAAATGAGCTGAGCAACGGATCGGGAACGTTCTTTATATTGGCATGTGTTTTGACATCACAGGATTGTTTGACATTATTCGTTGTATTCATTTCAAGGCCCAGACCCGCCGCGGCGCACGGCACACGTGTGTTAGACATTACTTTGCAAGAAAATGTATGTGATTGTGTCCACTGCAAACCACAGACACATTATGCATCAATTGATTTAATTAGTACACGCGTGGCTTGCTCGAATATGGCGCTCACATAGCTCAACGCTGCTTCTCCATTTTTTTTTTTTTTTTTTTAAGGATGGGAAATCATCAAATGACTCCTCCCGCTCTGGGTGAAGCAAGAGGGAGTGTCAGACTCTTACTGACTAAAACCCATCCGTGTTCCTCCTGGTGCCTTTTGCGTTCCAAGGTAACGGCACCTCTTTCGAACAGATTCTGCAGCCCCAGCCGGCACCCGCCCTAGCGGGTCCCGTCTTCCACGCTGACATCTCTTTGAGGCGCGCTGGGATCGCAGCGCGCCGCCGACCCGGGCCTAGTTCTGATCAGACGGCGAGCCACCCACTGCTCGCCGTCCGCAGGCCCGCGCCTACGGCGGCCGGTAATCGTCCTGCGACTCCCGACGCCTGGGGCACCTTCTTCTGTTGCGGCGACTGGGACGTGAGGTTTCCCTCTCTCTCACACGTTCGGCCTCCTCCTTTGCTAGCATTACTGCTTCGCAGAAGGAGGTGATCGCTTCCCATGCCTCCTCGCTCCGGACCAAAGATTGAACGTCTCGACGAGGACCCGGCGGTGCTCCGCCCAAGCAGGGCAGACCTCCACCGTATGCTCCACCGTGTCCTCCGGGCGATCCTCGCAGTGATGACACCCGGGCGCGTCCTTCCGCCGAATCCGAAACAGGTATCATCCGAAACAACCGTGTCCGGTGAGTACCTGTGTCAGGCGGAAGGTGAAAACGCCGTGACGCCGCTCCAGCCACTCCTCAAAGAGGGGACTTATCGCCTGGATTGTGGCGTGCCCAGCGCTGGGTTGCGACAGTCGCTGTCTCCATACCGCCATGAGATCCTGCCGGAGCTCCGTCCGCCTTGCTGCGATTTGCCGCGGCAGAGGTGTCTCGCCCCGGCGTTGCGCCTCCACGCGCCACTCGTAAATGTGCGCGAGGGCTCTCGCCTCCAGATCCCATGGCGGCAGTCCGGCAAGGAGGCTCGCCGCCTCGCCAGAGACCGTGCGGTATCCCCGGGCCAGCCGGATGGCCATGACCCTCTGAGACGCGTTGAGGTAACGGGCAGGTCGCTTCCTTAACTTCTACGTGCACCGGTGGAATCAAAAGGTTCCATTTGCGATACAACGGTGGGGCATTGGTGAGCCAAAAGGTTAAAGTAGGCGCCCATACCGGCGCCCCATAAAGGGCCATGGACCGCACGACCCCCGCGTAAAGCTTCCGGCAGGAGGCATTTGGACCCCCTAGATTGGGCAGAAGCCGCTTGAAGGCAGCCCCGGCTCGTCCCAGTCTGGGAGCCAAACGTCGGAAGTGTTCGACGAAGTTCCATCGGCTGTCAAGGACGAGACCTAGGTACGCCATTGTCGACCCGACGCCGATATGAACCCCTCCCACCGTTATTTGAGATCCCGATGGTGGCCTGTTCCGAGAACTATGGAAGCACATGGCGTCGGACTTGTGCAAGGCCACCTCGAGACCCAACTGCCGGATCCTCTCAACGATTATCGCAACCCCGCGTGTCATAAGCGTCGGTCACCGCCTGGTGCGACCTCCCCTGCGCCAGGACCAGCGTATCGTCAACATAGCAGACAATGTTGACGCCGCCAGGGAGGTCGGCGCGCAGCACCCAATCGTAGCCGATGTCCCACAGAAGCGGCCCCAGAACGGAACCCTGTGGAACACCGCACGACATCTCTCGCCGGTTCCACTCTCCCAGGTGACCGGGGTAGATGACGGCTCTGTCCGTCAAGTAAGCCTCAACTACGCGACGGAGGTAGTTCGGCACCCGGTGATACCGAAGTGCCTCCCTGATGCAACTCCAAGACAGGGTGTTAAAGGCATTGGCGATGTCTAGAGACACAGCCAAGACTACCCCGTCCCGGGAAACCGCGTCCCCCGTCGAGAGGGCTCTCACGCGCATGATGGCGTCAACCGTCGAGCGTCCCGTGCGGAAACCGAACTGGTTTTCCGCCAGATCCGGCCCCACCCTCACTAGGTGCTCGACGAGGCGGTTTGCAATTACTCTTTCAAAGAGCTTGCCCACCTCATCGAGCAGCACGATGGGCCGGTATGCGGACGGAGAGTCCGCGGGGCGCCCCGGCTTCTTAATGAGGACCAGTTTCCCCGTCTTCCAACGAAGTGGGAACTGGCCCCTCTCCAAGCATGCGCTTAGGAACCCTCTTAGTCGAGGCCCAAGAGCCTCCAAGGCCAGGACCCAAGCTTTTCCAGGTAAGCCGTCGGGTCCTGGGGCGGTATTTTTGGCCTTCAGCCTATTAACCGCCACTCTCAGGTCTACCTCAGTCACCTCAGGGGCATCGTCATCGTCGTCATCAATGCAGTCCGCATCGGGCACCCCAGGTGGCGGAGCTATAGGCGGGGGAGTATGCTCCCCTCGCGAGGGGAATAGAGCGCTCACCACGTCCTCCACCAGCTGGGGCCGGAGACTCTGCGACAAGGGGGGGGGGGGGGCCCAGGTGCGGAGCTTATCCCGCACCATTTTGTAGGGTCTACCCCACGGGTCCCCGTTCAGAGACTCCAGCATCTCCTTGCGAGCTAGATCCTTGGCCTGCAGGATCCCTGCTTTGAGGGCGGCTTTCGCCACTTTGTACTCCTCGTATAGCTCCGCCTCTCTGACCTGCGCATCTGGAGGGCGGATGCGGAGCCTGCGGTGCCTGGTGTACCGGCGCCGTGCGGCAACGCATGCCTGACGCAGCATCGCCAGCTCGTGCGACCACCAGTACACCTGGCGGCGGGCGCGTCCTTGCTTAACCCGGGGCATTGCCACATCACAAATATCGGACATGGCCTCCCGGAACCACTCCGCTTCGTCGTTGATGTCAGCAGGCCTGTCCGGAGGTGACACCCAGGCCTGCACGATCGAAGCTTCCAGGAGGAGCTCCCGGTCCAGCTGCTTCAGCGCCCACCGCGGACCACTCGGGGCCTGCCGGACTGGCGCGGTTGAGGTCTGGGTGGAAACGTCCAACCGGATATACCGGTGATCGGAATAGGTCTCCACCTCCTCTAATACGCGCCAGTCAATGACACGCGGTGACAGAGAAGGGCTGGCGAACGAAATGTCCACCACAGACTCCCCCTGCATCCGCACACACGTGGGGACAGAACCCTGGTTTAGGACGACCAGGCCTGCCTCCAGAGCCCAGTCCTCCACCATCCTGCCCCGCGTATCCGTATAACGGGAACCCCAAGTGCCAAGTGCTTGGCATTGAAGTCCCCGAGAACGAGTACAGGGAGGGAACGAAACCCGGCGACGACGACGCCCAACTCCGTAAGGGAGTTTTGAAACTCAGCGAGAGTTCGGTTCGGGGAGAAGTACACTCCTACCACGACAATCTCCCCGAACCGTGCTGCTACGCACCCCTGTCCTCTCCTGACGCTTTCGAGGGATGGGGTACCGGCAGCGGCCAACGAAATTAGAGCCACTGAGCCGTTCAGGACCTCCACCCAGTCATCCCTGGGCGGGACAAAGTAGGGCTCAGCGACCACGGCGATGTTAATCAACCACTGTGCCATGCTCTGGACCAACAGGTCTTGAGCAGCGGCGCAGTGGTTGATGTTCGCCTGAAGGAAGCGTAATGGAGCCGTTATTGGCACTCCATTTCTGCTTCCTCCTGAGTCCCTTGTGACTCACTCACGACAACCGAAGCGAATTTGGTGGCAGTGACGGCGGTGGTGGTCGCGGCAGCGGCGACAGCAGTGGCGGCGGCGGCGGAAGGGACGGCGGCGGCGGCAGGGACGGCGGTGGTGGAGGGCTTCTTTTTGCCCCCGGCTTTGGCGGGTGGGACGCAGGCTTTGCCCCCAACCCAGTGATCGGCCGGCTTGCCAGCTGCCGCACATACAACGCAGTGCGGCTTTGCGTTACACGAGCCGGCCTTCTGTCCGGGCTGACCGCAGCGAAAACAAAGATCGCTGCGGTCCACCTCCGAGGTGCAC
Source organism: Lacanobia oleracea (assembly GCA_950371165.1). Lineage (NCBI taxonomy): Eukaryota > Metazoa > Arthropoda > Insecta > Lepidoptera > Noctuidae > Lacanobia > Lacanobia oleracea. The sequence continues at coordinate 23,669,189 of OX493392.1, read as the reverse complement.
TGGACTCCCACATGGTTGCCCACTTGGCAGCGGAAGCACCTCAGAGGTCTGGGTTCCAGCAGTTTGACCTGCGCAGATACCCAGCCCTCCGATTTTAATTTGAATTTATTAAATTAAAATTTTTGTTATTTATTTTCTTGGCCGCCGTCACGGGACAGCTCACCACAACGGTTCGCATGCCCGTGCGGTCAGGACGATTGGTGCCTGCCTTCACCTGCTCGGCAGAGCACCCCCCAGTCCTGACGACGGCGGCCACCACCTCCTCCTCCGTGACGGAGTCGTCCAGGCCTATAATGCGCATATCAACGCACTTGGTAGGCCTGGACACTCGGACCTCGTCCGCATTTAAGGACGCTCTAAGCCTTTCAGCCAGAGCGTCAGCGGTCGGGCCACTGGCTGCACCGGGGATCTCCAACATCCAGGCCCCAGTCATGGTCATCCTGTGTCGGAGTAATGCCGAGCTCCTGAAGGTTCACCGCCTCCTTTGCCTTTATGAGCACTTGGCTGTATGTCACGCCCGTCTTCTCCGCGTCCGGCTGTAGTGTGATCACTACAGCTGCGGTTTTTGGGGCACGGAGCCTGGCTACGACGCTTCGCTCGTTTTGTCGCCGCCTCCTCTCGCGTTTCTTGGCCGCCCTGGTTGCCTTTCTCGCCTTCTTCAACTCTCCAGCTATTTGCCATCCAGCTTCGGCCGCAGGAGAGTTTAAAGACGGAGGCGCCTGCTGCACAGCTGGAGCTGGAGCTCGCGCTACCTGTGCAGCCATCCCACCTTTCTTCAGCTTGGCCTATGCCAGTCCAGCCCCTCGGTTGGCCCGACCAGATGACCCCGGTTTGGCAGCTACGGTTGCCGCATACGAGGCCGCCTTCTGCTGGCCCGAGCCCGTCTGACTCGCCGCTAGTAGAGGGCGCAATACGATGCCCTCCAAAGTGGAGAATCGTGCCTGGAACCGCTCCTGGAAGGTAGCCAGCTCTTGGCGCACCAGGTTCAAGAGCTTGTCCTCCGCCAGCATGGCGTGGCTTTGCCCGCCTTTGCTTCCCCCTTGACGCGCCTCGTTTGACCCGGCTCCTCGAAGCCCGGCCAGGTCTGCTTGGAGCTTCTTATTCTCCTTTTGGAGAAGCTCGGTAATGCTGCCAAGCGGGCGATCTCCGCCCGCAGCCTGGACAATTCGTCCGACGGAGGCTCGCAGTAGCAGTTGGCCTCCGCTGCCGCCAAAATGGAGGCCGAGGCCGCACTTATAGCCTTGTTTTTAGAGGACTGCGACCTCTTCAAGGCTACATCGCGGATCGCGGCCTTCACGACCTCCGCAAACCTAGCCTTACGCTCCACATCGGAGCCGACACCGGTGTTTGGCTCATCGCCGGAAGATGCCAAGGGAGCCCTCCGATCGGTCACTCCAGGGTGGCGCCCCTCCTCGACGAATTTTGAGGCTCGCTGGGCCACCTCCTCGGAGGCAAGCCCCCTCCCTTTACCTCCTTCTCGGCCCTTACCTCGCCTACTGGTGGGGATTTTTCGGGCCGAGGCCATCTCGTTTGAAGACGACCCCTGGTCATCCTCCTGCCGGGGCCGCTTTCGAAAGAACTTGGAGTTCCCAGCAGCAGCCCCCACTCCCTCGCGTCCAGAGCTTGCCGAGCCGACGCCTGACGCAGAGTTCGAGTCTGACCTTGGCGCTCAAGACGGCGCAAGTCCTGGTCGGACATATTTGGATCCTCTATCGAGGATCGGGAGCCTCCGCGGCTCTTGTTGCCGTCGCCGGCAAGCGGTACCTCCACAACATCTTTTCTATTTATTGGGTTTTTAGAAGTATTCATATTGATCCCACGAGTGGTAAGGAAAAAATGTCCACCCAGGCAGAGCCTATTTACCTGGGTAAGCCTACATACTGCAGAGTGCGGGAGGTGCTCTACAGGGGAAGCGCTCGCGACTGGACTCCCTCCAGCCATTCATCCTCTCACCGCGCTTCAAAGCTTAGGATTAGGTGGTTTTTTATCTAAGAGGTAGCCTTCCTCTGGGCCAGGCGGTCAAGCCAAGCCCCCGGCGGCGGCATTAAACATGCCTCCGTTCGCTGTCCGGCCAACCCAGCTCAGCGAACCCGCCGAAAATTCTCTCCTCAAGGAGAGAAAGGTGCGCCACTTTGGTGCGCCTGCACCGCAGTGGCATGGTCACGTCATCTGTCGATCGATTACCGTCGATCAATCAGGAGCAACCACTTCCCGGTATCTCTCTTGGTCTGGTCTCTCACTCGGACCTTTCCGGCATGAGTAACTCTACCGGCAGAGCTCCAAGATCATTGAGACACACAAGCCCCACCACGACGACAACGTGGAGATACAGCGGTGGGGAACGCTGCTTCTCCATGCACGCTGTGCATGCGGTACATATTATACACGAATATTAACCCACGACTATGTACAATCGTGTCGCAGCATAGTGCGCCGCGCGCCGGCGCCGCAGAGTGCAACGCTACAGTGTGGGTGTGTAGTGTGTACTGCAGTGCAAACGTGGACCCACGTTGTCAAACAAATGAATCCACTCGGCTAAAATGCGCCGCGCGGCTGTTATTGGCCGCACTTCGATCTTCGAGGTGAAGTAACGAGTGAGTTGAGGACGTTGCTACCCCACTTCTGGGCAATGCCCCCATCAATTCCTTACCGACATTCTCCTCACACGCTGTCTCAAATCAGCCCTCATGGTACACATCCAAATCATCTCGCTACCACTTTCTGGGCCGGTGTTGGGGGTGCGTTCCATTTTTAGGAAGCCACTGCGTGGAGACTCTTGCCCAGCGGTCAGTGTGAATGCGACACTCACTCCCACTTGCACCTGGCAGCCCATTTTCTGTATTTATTATGCCCGTCATTGGACTAACAAAACAATAGCATACTACAAACAAAAATACTCCTTTTATCTACCTATACCAATATATAAAGCTGAAGAGTTTGTTTTTTAACTTGAACGCGCTAATCTCAGGAAGTATTGGTCCGAATTAAAAAATATTTCAATGTTAGATAGCCCAATTATTGAGGAAGGCCATATGCCATCACGCTAATACCAAAAGGAGCGGAGCAGTAATGAAAATTGTGACGCAGACGAAGTTACACGGGTCAACTAGTCAATTGTAATATCAGTGCAGATGGAGATGAAGCATTATATCTTTGATGGACAAGGCTAAGCTCTGTTTATCTCCCGATAGAAGTGCACTGCATTACGAATAGGGTCAACGGAGACCTCTTAATACCTGAGGGAGCATACGGGGCCGATTATAATTGTGCACATATTACAGTAGAGATTCACTTGGTTATCAACACGGAAGCTGGACGCCCGGAAGTCCGACAATCGGCTTAGAAGACCGGTTAAGATGAGGATTAGAAATGGGAACACCGGATAGAAAATTCCCATCACGTAATCATTTGAAATTCACTCTGTTTGAATACCTACTTGTGTTATGCTGTTAGATGGGTTCGTATCTCAATCTATATGTGAGAGATACGCACTGAAAAGACCGGAAATTCAAGTTCTTAATTTTTTAATCAAAGTAATCGAATGCACAATTGCATTTGAATCGAATGTATTCATAACATTAATTCAAGTGGTTTCATTAATTAATCTAATTAATCATTATAATCAATAAGCAAATCTTTTAATAATATATAAAAGATTTGTATTTTTGTATGTTTGTGACGAATAAACTCAAAAACCACTGGACCGATTTAAAAAAATCTTTCACCATTAGAATGCTACATTATCCTTGGGTAACATGGGTTATACATATTTATTATTAGAAAAAATAGGGATCTTTAAGAAAATTGCAGCGCGGACAATGTCGCAGGCAAAATGCTTGTAAATTAAAAACGGGAAGGTCTTTGAGAATAGAATGATGGATGGATGGATATTTGTTACTCTTTCACGCAAAAATACTTAACGAATTTTGATAAAACTTTACAACAATACCTATTGCAAATTCAACAGAAAAACACAGGCTTTAATTAAAAAAGGAAAGGTACTACCCAGACCTAACACCAGGTGGAGCCGTGGGCCTAGCTATTCAATAATGAACACGTTTGAATATATCTGATCACTAGTTGACCCACGCAACTTCGTTTGCGTCATAATTTTCGTTACTGCTCCGCTGTTATTGGTCTTAGCGTGATGATATATAGCCTATAGCCTTCCTCGATAAATGGGCTGCCTGACACAAAAATATTTTTTCAAATCGGACAGGTATTCCTGAAATTAGCGCGTTCAAGTAAATAAACAAACAAACAAACTCTTCAGCTTTATATATTAGTATAGATTACTTAACGCTTTAACCATTAAATGTAATAAACATATCGCAGAGCATTTAGAACATTAATAGCTTGCCTTAATTAAAATTAATTAATGTTCGAACCATTTCGACTTCCACGATTCCAATTATTAACAGTAATTTCATGTATCCGACAGTGTGATTATTTTACATCTCATTTACACTATGGCTCAATCGAGTTCGTTACACTTAAATATAATACTGTATTATAGAAGCTTCTGCCCGCGACTTTGAACGCGGTTATATCGTTTTTCCCGTTTCCGAAGAAATTTCGGGAAATCCTCTCATAATTAACCAAATGTATTCGTATTCCACTATGTGAATCCTCCTGCAGCTGAACACTGTTTCCCAAAATACAAGCTCAAGCTTAGCTCAAGCTTTTGGGAATCAGTTGCAGTACTTTTTTTGCAATACACAAATACGATGCATATAATTATGTTAGATTAAGACAAGATTAATGTATTAACTGGCGACAGTAAAGATTTTTTTTTTTATCTCCCCAAGGATCCTCCTACATGCCAAAAAGCTTTTTACGACCACTAGTTTCGGCTGTGCGTTGTCTATCAGTCATTCAATTACCCAATCGGTCAATAATGGAATAATTTTATGTATAAGGGATTGTATTCTTCTCTATCACCGATGTTTCTGCTCGTGATTTTTCTGCGTAAATGTCTTTAGAAAAAAAAAAAAAAAATATTATCTAACCAGTGGCTCCATCCGGATTTTTTTCTCCATGATTCTGATCTCGTGCTGGTTTGTAAGTCTTTACCACTCACGATGGTTCTAGCCGCGGAAATACTTATTCATGACTAGTTGACCCGCGCAACTTCGTCTGCGTCACTATTTTCATTACTGCTTCGCTCAAGTTGGTCTAAGCGTGATGCCTTCCTCGATAAATGAACTATCTAACACTGAAAGAATTTTCCAAATCAGACCAGTAGTTCCTGAGATTAGCGCGTTCAAGCAAACAAACAAACTCTTCAGCTTTATATATTAGTATAGATAAGAGTATAGATATTGTTCTCTTGGTAGTTTGTGAATCTTTGCCACTCAAGTTTACAGCTCCGGAAATACTTATTCCTTCATGATTCATGGTCTCCTGATAGTTGTGAGTCTTTACCGCTCTAGATTTTAGCCCATCTCCAAATTTCTGCTTTTACGCGGCACTCTAGAACTACTCACTGTGAAAATTTCAACTGTCAAAGTACCTATTACGATTCTCGAGATACAGCCCGCTGACTGACGGATCGACCGCAGACGGACGGACGGACTGGGGGTTCCGTTGGTTACCTTTCGGGTGGTACCCTAAACGTCATAATTCCCATAATTTTTGGCCAGATTACGACTGACATGAGAATGCGAACGATGCTTAAAAATGAGTAGAGTTGGCACTCTGAGCGAACAAACACAAACCCATTTGATTAGCGATACCATTTCGACTGTGAAATAACATTCAACTACAAAATAGCTACAAAATTCAACTCAGATTACTAACAGTTAATTTTGTCCAATTAAAGCTTGAATAATTGAAATGAAAACGATCAACTTCAAAGCATTGTTTGTGAAGAAAGGAAAGCGTAGTCAAGTATGTTCGCGAAATAAGATACCAATACTTGACACCGCACAAAGAATCGTCAGCGGAACGTGAAATTTCATCAAACGTTGAGTTACACTCAGCTGAGATACATACCTCGGAGTGTTGAGGGTGGTGTAAGTTATACGCGAGTTACAGGATGGGAAATAAAAAAATAAACGTTAGCTAAGCAGATTCGATCGTATGGTAATTCATCCATCCTAACAATTTAAGATAAGTAGGTATTTATTTGCCAGAAGCTCTGGCCTAACTGTGCGCGGTTAGCGGTCAGATTTCCGAGTTCAGCGTTCCTCATTCACTATATTCTATGCGGTGCCTTACACACACAAAGACAGTCAGACCGCGGCGGTCAAAGTGATCGCGCGGTCTGTAGGTATGTCGGACAAGATCGAATAGTTTATCGAATTAATGAGAGACAAACGTCTTTATGATTTGCGAAACGAGGACTATAATTGACAAAAAAAAGGCAAATGTTTTTAGTATTAAGAGTGTGTAAAGTGTTATCACTGCTAAAGATTGCTGAACTCCAGATTCGCAGAAATTTCGCATAACAACCTGGGCCCCAAGTCTGCTATTTTTTATAAATTCGTCATTCCAACACGATCCCATTGTCATTTTGCTAAAAGTTCGTAATCTGCTAATTCATAATGGTCGATCACTGGTCGGTCAATGGTCTCGTAATAGAATCGTGGTAGACAGACATTTTCGTATTGCCATTATTATAAAACCCGTAAGTAGAAATTATTTTGTCATTATGTACGATTTCTATGCCATTTCTTTCAATGGAGTGTAAGTGGTTGACCATTGGAAATTCATAATGACGCTTTTATATTAGTAGATTACCAAACTTGTCAAAATCAACAATTATGAAATCAATGATAGACCATTCTGCCACTATTGTAATAGCAGACTTGAGGCCCTGTTCGTTAAAAAAAACTGCAGGGTGTCATAGAAAGTCGCTGGTAATTGTACCTTCACAAGGGTAAGCAAAAAATTAAACAAAAATTGATACTCGATACTGCTTCAGTGACCCTCTCCAAAAATCATAAGCTTCACTAAAACGCCTGAGAATATCAACACTCAACACGGCGACTGCGGCCATCATCATCTGCAATCTACCTTTTCCTAAATATATTGGGGTCGACTTACAGTCAAGCCGGATTCAGGTGCATACCAGTATTTTACGAGGCGCGGCTGCCTGCCAGAGCTCCAAAACCCATTAACTGGGTAACACGGTACTTCTTTGCAAGACGGGTGTCATATTTTCTGGTTTCTGACTATCCATAACAACTGCCAAAGAATCACAAATGGCAGCCGGGACCTACGGTGTAACATGCTTTCTAAAGCACGGAAGAGTCTCGGTATGTTATGATGGTCACCCATCCACAGACCAACCTTGGCAAGCGTTGCTCAACCTCGAAGATCAACTCGTGCGGCTGTTATTATTTTTAGCCAAGAACTCCTCCGTGGTGACTATGGCCATCTTAATATATTTGTTTCGCACTTGACAGACTAGATTCGGTCTAACTTCGTCCAAAAAAATTAAAACTAATTTCCATACGTTTTATCAAAACTGCTATAGTCCGATCAGAAATAGAGTTATTTTGGACCCACCTCTTCGACATAAGATGCGGTGACCCTGTGCAAATGTGTGTGTTTCGTCTGTTTGTGTGTGTAAGTGTAAAGAAATGTCCTCGAGGCTTGTTTAATCGGGACCTGACAAACTACCATTGCTGCGAAATAGGCCTCAAACGGTGGTTTTGATTGGCCCAAGCTATGAGCGGAGGCGGACTTTGTGTTAAATAATAGTATTAAAATAGAAGCAGATATGGAATATGGGCAAACGTAGTGTGGGACGCCCTGCGGCACGATGGATCGACGTTATGAAGAAGGTGGCAGGCAGCGGAATGATGCGGACTGCTCAAGACCGTGATGGTTAGGGAGGCTTACGATCAGCAGTGACAAAAGTGAAAAAGGACGTATCGACACAAAACGAAGTAACCAATTTCCAACATAGAGAAAATAAATTAAGGTCGGAAATCGATTACTTCATACCTTGTGTAGATAAGTCCTTTTTTATGGCTGTAGGATTGGTTGATATGATCATGAAATAGCCAGGAATCTGTACCCGCGCTCTGTTTGTAGCTCGGCTTCTAATGCAAATGACTTTTTCTCAAACATGCTTGGAAAGAACATTATTTTGAAAACCTTCTTAGGAAAAATCGATAATGCTGTAGGTACTGGCCAAATACATGCGAGCAGCGGCCGGCAAAAGTTGTATGAAAATCTCATAACTGTCGTGTAATTTAAAAATGGAACGAACTTTTACTCCGAAACATGGCAAATAAGGACGTAACTTATCAAAGGTTTTATTTAAATTTCGAATTGGCTTGCAAGCAGAAAGCTGTTTATTGAACAAGAAAACAAATAAACATTATAACACGAGAAAAAGTATTGTTGTTCGTTGTTCGTAATTGATTTTCATAAGTAATTATATTTTAATTTCCGCGCATTATTTGAGAAAAGTACTACACAAGCCTTGGCCACAACTAGGAATTAATGGACATACCTCAGCTTCGCCTAAGCCCACATTTACACATTCGTCCATCAATGCCTCTTGCTGGCAACTGCAGTAATGTTCTATATCGTCATCATCATCGGCTTTTCCCAACTACTAGTGGGGCAATAGGTAGATGATGATTGGCTTTGAGTCTAGCCAGATGAAGTGGCCAGTAGCCAGGTGCACTCCATAGTGATTGCCTGTCTGGCACAAACAGACATGTGGCTTAAATTGGTCTGATAGATATAACTCATATTCAATTGGAGGTGACCCTACGGTACCAGGAGCTGTTATACAGGGTGTTCCAGAGGTCTTTTCTTGTATGTATATCAAATATTATCTGGTCTTATTTGAATACACTATTTGATACGCGGTCGGCACAGGACAGGTCGATATGCCGGACGCGTAGTCGTGAAGCCTGTGTCCAGTATTGAACTTTTTTTACTATTGATAGGCACATGTTTGACTACTATCTCACCTGATGGTAAGCGATGATGCGGTCGAAGATAGAGCACACTTGCCTAGAAGTATCCTATTCACTCTTGACTTAAAGACTCCCAGGTTTAAGCTATGGAAAAACACAGACTCTGACAGGGAATTCAACTCCTTAGCTTACTTTTGGCCGAAATAATGAAATACCTAAGTATTTTAGCTCTCGCGTTTTCGCCCTTTACTTGAACCCCCAATCCCAAGGGCAAGGGTTGAAACTTAACCCAAGAACCGCGACTTCTCTTTGAAATATAGCTGTAGTTTATCTACGAGTAATGTTAGCTTTTGATATAATTTGTAATCTGTTTCTAGAGACATCGTTTCGTAATTTTAACGACGAATGTCAGACTTCTTGCTTGATGAATGTGTTTAATTATGTATTTAAGTCAAACCTATATTGTGTTTTTGTATGTCTATTAGTTTGTTTGTTTTTTTTTTGTAAATAGAGTCAAGGCTCATCAGCCATGGAGTTAGGACAAAGGTCTCTACCAAGGCGGAGATTCCTGATGGAAGTCCTCGTACTAAATGAACATTTTTCTTTCCCAGCACCTCGCTATCCTCAATTTTAGAAATAAGTATAGGTTCCATCACTTTAATTTTAAGTATATTGTAAACATTATTAAGGCGTTGAAAGGCCTCTCACAAGGTCGACCGATGACCTGATAAGAGTTGCGAGAAGCCAATGGACGCGAGACGCAAAGGACCGTTTGTTGCGGCGACGCTTGGGGGAGGTTTATGTCCAGCAGTGGACGTGTTTCGGCTGATATGGATGATGATTATGCAGTATGATTAGATTATATCCATTCAAATACATCTTGTCATCATCTGCCTAGCCTTTTCCCAACAATATTGGGGTTGGCTTCCAGTCAAGCCGGATTTAGCTGAATACCAGTATTTTACGAGGAGCGGCTGCCTATCAGACCTTCACAACTCATTAACTGGATAACATGGTACTTCATGGCAAGACTGGAGTCAGATTTACTGGCTTTTGACTATTCGTAACGACTGCCAAAGATCTACAAATGACAGCCGGGACCAACAGCTTAACGTGCTTTCCGAGGCACAGAGGAAACTCGTTATTAAGATGGTCACCCATCCACAGACCAACCTTGGCAAGCGTTGCTTAACCTTGAAGATCGACCTGTGCGACTATTATTCTTTAGCCACGAGCTCCTTGAGATGATTATGAAGTATGATTAAATTATATCCATTCAAAGAGATCGAGATAATCGCAAAAAGTCGATTTTTGTGACGTATGACCTTCAACGACTTACGATGCAGACACGAGATTTTATGGGGCTTTTGGCACAACATTCATCATCATCATAATCTGCCTAACCTTCTCCCGACAATATTGGGGTTGGCTTCGAGTCAAACCGGATTTAGCTGAATACCAGTATTTTACGAGGAGCGGCTGCCTACCAGACCTCCACAGCCCATTAACTGGGTAACACGGTACTTCATGGCAAGACTGGAGTCAGATTTATTGGCTTCTGACTATCCGTAACGACTGCCAAAGATCTGAATGACAACCGGGACCAACGGCTTAACGTGCTTTCCGAGGCACGGAGGAAACTCGGTATGTTAAGATGGTTACCCATCCACAGACCAACTTTGGCAAGCGTTGCTTAACCTTGAAGATCGACCCGTGCGGTTGTTATTATCTAGCCACGAGCTCCTCTAGCCACGAGCTCCTCATTAAAAAACATCTTGTATAAAGCTTATTTTATTGAAATTATATGCCTGTGTTTTTATAAGTATCTGCCTGTTTATTTATTATTTTTCAGACCAAACCGCTGAACCAAGTAATACATTTTTGGTACAAAAATGGATTGAACATTGGAAAAAAAATTTTGGCCCCTAAGCTTAATAAGCTTAGGGTATTACTGGATTTTTGTTGTTACATTTCTCAAAACCTAGACAGTAGAGAAGACGCAGTTAAAAATATGGCGGTGTAACGTCACTCACAAGTCCCGCCGTTTCGAATTGAAGCCATTCAGTACAAACGACATTTTCTTTGACAAGGATAGAAGAATAACTTTAAAATCGTATAACTTCTCTGTTTTTCCACTAATTCCATTGATTTTTTCACCAATCTTACTGTTTGAATAATATCTTGTTGTGGCCATCCAAAGCTACGTTTTCCGGTACGCGGTCGCCACTCCAGAACTTCGGCCTCATCGACCATTTGTGATTTGAATAAGGCTTGTGTTTAAACACCGCCCAAAAAAGTACCTATTTTACTACCAAAAAAGTTCTAAACGGTTACCAAAAAAGATAAATGGTCACCAAATAATATTCGAGAAGTAGCGGTTGGTCACAATTCTAACCTAACCTAATCTATTTTATCCAGTTTGTAACCCCAAGCCTACATTTTATGGCAATCACAGTTGAGTTGGATAGAATTTGGTGACCATTGATCCATTTTGGTGCCTAGGCTTAGAGTCTTAAAAATATTATTTTTGTGACCGTCTAAATTATACCCTTTGAATAAAATCTATCAAATAATTTTTCATTCATGTGTATGGAAAATAGCCTATTTCTAAATTAGAAAACACGCGGACAAAGCCGCAGACAGAAGCTAGTAGATTTATATGTTCTAGAATTTTCAGAGTACAAATAATTGCGTTGCCTTCTCAGTAAAGCTTTCAGAAACAGTAATTACATCGTGTAACGTTAATGTTTAATACTAATAACTTGTCATATATTCATATGAGTGAGCAGTTTGAATTTTTAAACATTTGCGTTGAATAAATGTTTGTCTGTGCTTGTGTGATGGTGATCATAATGTGTGTCTTTAAGGTGGTTGCGCCAGGGTAGCCCGCGAAATTCAAATATTTTTAAGTTTTTTTGCAATTTTCCGGTCAGTGTGAAGCAGTACCTATGTTGAACAAAATACGATTCGCGGCTGTAACACGTATTTATCAAAAGAATTATAACCATTTTAATCATCAATATAGCCCTCTAAGTTCATGAAGCCCTATTGAATGGTTATTTCATGAAAAAGTAAAAAAACACAAAAATATTTGATTTTCGCGGGCTACCCTTTTTTTTTGCGCTGGGAAAAATGCCTTACGCATATCCTTCCATCTGGGGAATGTGAGTGGTATGTGGAACTCCCCGGGCTGACCGGTATACCCACTAAAACATCCCAGCGGCATTTCCGCATCGTTTGAGTGGACGGGGACTGGGAGATCGGCGCAGCCATGGCGTCCAGTCCTCGTCCTCCTCTGTAGAGTGCAATGCGGGTGGAGGCGCCCCCGCGCCTGTTGCCCGCCTATCACCACCATGAGGAGGGAGAAGACGGCGTCTTCTCCGACCTCTTCTTCGCTTTCGAAGTGGCGCAGCGAGAGGGTCGTCCTCCCGCGCGCGCTCTGCCGCCTCCTTTTGCGAAATGACGTCCTCGCAAAAGGAGGTTCGCGGGCTACCCTTTCTTTATTTAGTTTATAAGGGGGGAAATGCTCATGGATGTCCTCCGCCCTGGGGCGGGCGGAGGGGTCTGTCAGACTCTTACTGACTAAAACCACCCCGGTGCTCCATCTCTCACCAACCGGGGATCGCGAGAACTAATGCGACTTCCGTAATCCCCGGCTGGTGCCGGCCTGCCTCTGCAGGCCACCTCGGGTCAGCGGGGGGAGTGAGGTGTTTGACTCTCCCCGCGACGTCAAAGAGAGGCGCACGGGAACACCATGCGCCCCCACCTCGGGTTCGCGGGCTACCCTGGCGCAACCACCTTAAGTGTGTTTAGGTATACCGATAGTTGAACCACTATGACCTGCTGGAAGTGGCCACACTTCCAGCAGGTCATAGGTTTAGGCAGCAGTTAAGGTCCACAATTGTATAATTTTTACTCGACTGCCCCTTTAGGAGGCTAATACATTTTTATTTAGTCTGTCTGCCTGTGCCAGCTCAAGAACCGAAATACATAGGTAGATGAAATTTTCGTAGAGCGTGTATTTCTTTTGTTGCTGTACGCATTATGAATGTGTTCCCAAAACGTTTTGTGCGTGTGTGTGGGATGTCCACCATGTACCGGTAAACGAGATATATTCATTTCATGGTACGGAACCCTTCGTCTGCGAATCCCACTCGCACTTGGCCAGATTTTGTGTTGCCAATCTTTGTAAAACTAGTATAACTTTTATAAGCTGCGGTAAAATAAGCTTCAATGAACATAAATACTGATAATATTTTCCTCTTATAACCCCTAAAGTCACAGGTGGTCTGACTCCGGTGTTGTAGCAGATTATATATTTGTTTGTGGTACTTTAATGTCCCTGTAGGCGTCTCCAGGTCTAGACAGAAGCCTACTTAGGTACTAGATTATTCCGGGAAATATAAAAAGGTGTTTGTTATCTACAAATGTGGGTTTTATTATGTTCTACCTACGCTGTGACTTGGTAGGCTTGTAACATACTTTGGCAAAGGGGAAAAACTGGCCAAGTACGATTCGGACTCGCATACGAAGGGTTCCGTACCATAAACCTTAACTTTTATTGTTTGTTGTTGTAGCGGCAATAGAAATACACAATCTATGAAAATTTCAACTCTCTACCTATTACGGTTCTTGAGATACAGCCCGCTGACAGACAGACGGACGGACGGACGGATAGATAGCGGAGGCTTAGTAATGGGTTCCGTTGGTTACCCTTTGTGTACGGAACCCTAAAAACGCCATTTTGATTTTATTCAAGTTGCGGCGCACGATCTTCTATGCATATATGGGCAGAGGACACTATAAAAAAAAAATGGTAGAGAAATGGGGACCCTAAAGTGACACGTTGGTTGCTGTGATATTAAGAGATAAAGATCATCATGTGAAAACGATGCAGCATAAAAATGAACTATTTACGTGTCTAGGTTTATGCATTCGATTCTATTCAACGGCCTCCGTGGTCGAGTGGATTAGGCGTTTGCCTTGTGACCCGGTGGTCGTGGGTTCTATTCCCACGGGAAGCATACTTTGTAAAGTTGTTTTCAGTTTGGCTAGGACATTGCAGGCTTAAATCACCTGATTGTCTGATAAAAAAGATGATTACGTGCTTTGCAAGACACGTAGAAGCCGGTGGTCCCGGCCGCCAAATGGCGGTCGCCATCTAAACTATATCCGTTGAGGCGGTTTAGAAATTCTGACCCTAAGGTGTTGGGTTCGTAAGACCTTACTGCCCGCCCACACGAGAAGAAGATTATATTCAATGTGAAACCACTTTATCACTTACTAACTCGCGACACAATAAAACACAATTTAAAAATCAAAATATACTTGTTCACACCTGCTTGCCAGGTAGCCAAGAACAGAACTAAGTAGGCAAGCCTACCAAGGCATATTCTCTAGGCCAAATACTATCACTTGAAACTAAAGTTCGGTCGTCGAAACAGTGAAGGTTAAAAAAATGATTAAATTTAATTTAATTAACAATGGTTATGAACAATTTTCGATTGGCAAGCTATCATAGGCATGTTTATAAATCAATAAAATTAGATAAAAAATATGTCTCATCTGGTTTTCAGATGGGTGAAGGCGATCTTCCACCGACCTTTGGGCAAGACTATGAATGTATTGTGAGGTTGACTTCCACAAGGGGACTTAACTATCCAAAACATCGCGAGACCCCGGCATAAACTAGAACCAAACATTGAAGACACATCTCCATGTTTGATATCCACCATACCTCACTGGACTACACTTACTTGGTGGATAAAAACCTACTCCGTAACACATAGAGGCGGCCAGTGTCCCAGCAGTGGGAAAATTATAGGCTGATTATGATTATCCGCGACAAAACCAAGTAAACATCATCATTATCATTAGCATCATCGTATCTGCCGAAAGACGTTTACTGCCAGGTCTCCCCCAACTGTCATCGGACTACCTTGAGAGAGGCCTTCCAACGCTCCCTCAACAAGTCGGAGGCCATAGCTTTTCATGGCCTCCGGCGGGCGCCGCCCCGGCGGGGTCGCACTTAGTTGTTGGTGGGGCCCGTATCGCTGTCGAGTCCACCATGAAGTGGATCGGCGCCCAAGGTGTTTGGGCGCAGCTGGGGCACTGTCAACGCTGCTTCCCAATCTGGGGGACCCGAGCACCGCCTGCAGGCGGTTGTACGTGGGGATCGTGCGATTGATGGCCCTGTATGGGGCCCCGATCTGGGCGGCTGACCTGACGGCCGGCACCATCACTGTTCTGTGGAAGCCGCAGAGGGTGATGGCCGTCAGAGTAATCAGGGGTTATCGCACGATCTCCTACGAAGCGGCTTGCGTACTGGCCGGATCTCCGCCTGGAGGCAAAAGTCCTCGCGTCACTGCGCCGGTGGCGTGAGGATGCGCGGGCGCACGGCGAGCGACTGACGCAGCGGCACATTGAGCTGCGTAAGTCGCAGCTTCGCGAGGTTCTGGTGGTGGAATGGCGGAACAGGCTCTCACGCCCTTCCACTGGCCTCGTCACTATCGAGGCCATCCGACCAGTGCTCGACCTGTGGCTCGGGAGAAGGCACGCCTTGACATTTCGTGTGATGCAGGTCCTCTCGGGGCATGGCTGCTTCGGGAGGTTCCTGTGTCGCATAGGCAGGGAGCCGGACGCTCGGTGTGTCACTGCGTCGACTGTCAGGAAGATACGGCGTGGCATACGCTGGCAGAGTGTGCCGCTTGGGAGGAGCCACGCCGTGCCCTCTGTGATAGGCAGTGACCTCTCGCTACCGGCCGTAGTTCGTGCTACGGTCGACGGCGAGGAGTCCTGGGACGCGATGGTCTCCTTCTGCGAAACAGTTATCGCGCAGAAGGAGGCTGCGGAAAGGGGGAGGGAGATCTCAACTTCTTTCCAGCAGGCGCACCAGGCGTCTGAGGAGGGCCCTCTTCCGGCCCCCTATAACTGGGTCCAGAGGCGGCGGACTTGGGGATATTCGTCGCGCCCCTTTGCGTCGCAGGGGGAGTCAAATACCTCACTCCCCTCGCTGACCCGAGGTGGCCCGCAGAGGCGGGCCGGCACCAGCCTGGGATTACGGAAGTCGCATTAGTTCTTGTGATCCCCGGTTGGTGAGAAATGTAGCACCGGGGTGGTTTTAGTCAGTATGAGTCTGACAGACCCCTCCGCCCGCCTCAGGACGGAGGACATCCATGAGGATTTCCCCCCGTTACAAAAAACGGCCTTCTAACGCTGTTTATCACGTAAACATAACCTCATAACTACATCCCTGACCATCCGCCTCAGAACACAAGTAGGTGGTGTAATCACAACCTCGCAAAGTGGGGCTACCATAACAGTTCAACTGCAGAGTGTGGGTGAGGAGCCATGGAATTACGAACCATGCTCCTACTTATGTGCTGCCACTAGTGATGCCGTGGAGGTGGCAATGTTATGGGCCACCCAAATCTAGAAATAAAACTACATATCTCAAAGAAGAAGGAGATAACTACATATCTCGACGTAACTCGACTAAATACTTCATATCGAGAGGGTCTGCTACCAAACGAAATAATCAATAATAACCCTCTATAAAATACTATATCATTTTTATTACATCAAAATATTCAAAGGGGGAGACGCGGAAAAACGTCTGAAGTCCTTTTTTCAATAAAAGAACAAGTCAAACGAATAAATCATGAAATTCTCGTGGAAGTTTGCGTTTGGACGGAGAAATAAAGCGGTCTGTGTTTGATAAGCGAAGCGAGACGAAGTGCTTCAGCGATTTGAAGAGATAAAAGAAATGTAGTTTCGTGATTTTCAGGAGGTTTTTTTTTTCTTTTCATTTAATTGGACAGGTGGTTCTGCTGGGATGTCGGTTTTAAGGTGTATTTGTTTTCTTTTTGATAGCTTTTTTTATCTGTTTGTAAAGCATGCATGCCAGCACTGGCATGCATGCTTTTCAGTTTTTTTGGTGAAACGATGTTTGCCATCGCTACATCGTTAGAAAGTTAGGTTAGGATAACTAAATCAAAGCAAATGTTGCGTTCTACCTTCTTTAAATTGCTTCAAAGCATTTTCCTCAGAGAATATAATTATTCTATTTAGTCGGTCAGTTAGATTAATTATCGAAAGTTATTATTGGATACGTATTTTTTGTTTTATATTTGAATTCCATTAAAATAAATGAAGATAAAACGCATCAAAGATTAAGAGTAGGGGCTTGTGACGTCACTTTCCAATAAAAGCGTATCGGAATGTGACATCACATGAGTTTTCAACGTTTTGAATCGTCTTAATTATTTGTTCATGTGAAAGCAAAAATACATGTCCAGCATAAAAAATATATTTGATGGAATAATTACATTTTTTTCGTCAGCATCACCATTATAACGTGAAAATAACCCGCTCCGCCCCTCTCCGCCCTCCCCCTCAGCTTCACAATATCAGTGCAGTCTACGAACTATCGAGACTGGCTAATTTGTTCTGTAAAGAGTGGGTTAACTATTGTTAATTTATGGCTCGCAAAATGGCCGCGGTGGACGGTAGTTATGAAACTGTGGCTGTAATGTTTTCTCTGCTCCCGACAAGTTTCCCGGCGATTAGGTTTATTTGCTTTTTGTTCGGTTGAATTGTGTAGTGAAGTTGAAAAGTTAGGTGTATGGTGGTTTTAGGGGTTGTAGATGCTTCAATCTGCTTGCCTTTATCCCAAGCATTTTGAGGCCAGTTTTAACAAGCTCACCCAAATGCAAAGCGATCTTGGTATGAAATAGATGGTCACCAACCGATCATCCTCGGCGAGCGTTGTTTAACTTGAAGAATAACTCGAGCGGTTCTCCCAAAAATTCATTCCCAATACTGCTGTCTTTGCATTCCAACGGTGGACTTGAAAAGTTATAAGTGCGTAAGGCAATATATATATTATCCACAATATTGTTCACTCAGCAAAGGATGGAAAATGCCAAAAGAGAAGAGCAGATAACAGAAAACATTTTGTAAATAATTTTTCGATATTGAATTAACAAGTTCGACAGTTTTGTAAAACATGCTTGTATAGTAGCCGGTACGGGTCAAGAGCACAGATGAATGCAGCAGAGTGATCTCGCCAATGTACGGTGGGCGAACGAAACTTGCAAGCGCATTAATCGATGGGCATTGACTGACGAACCAATAACGTGAATTGTCAGAGCTGTCGTCGTAAAATGACCAATGCAGAGTGTGCTCCCGACTCGTGTCGGCACGAGCGCTGATTTGGAGAAATTACGAGTTTGTGTAACAATACAAACTCGTGGGTAGGTAGACAGGCATTCTATATTATTATTTACCTTCAAATCATTGTCCAAACCAGCGGGCATAAATCCGTTAATTCGTGATTTCTTGTCGCTGGGGTCTCGACCACAGAATGATAGATGTGGGTCCAACCAAACCCTTTTATTATTATCATTAATTATTCTCCATACATCTGTCCCTTACTTATCAGTACAAGAAACGAACCCCTAAGGGTTCCTAAAAAAGGAATTGATATCATCGTACAACCGTACAAATTGGTCATTAGGATTAATCTGGACTTATTCGATGAAATATGGAGTTGGGAGCAAAGGTCGGGGGAATTAAACCTTATGTAGTTTGTGAATAGGGTTTATGATTGAAACTTTACTGGTGCGGTTATATTGATGTGGGGTCAAAAGTTAGATGAAGGTTGTGAGACATTTAAAGTCCTTAGTTTTAATGAAGGTCTTATATAGGTAGTTATTAGGAGAGGAAATATGAATATGGTTGAAAAGAAAAAACAAGGGCTAACGTTATTGTATTACGAGTATTTTATTACCAGCATTATCTCACCGCTGGTCAAAGGCCTTTCCCCTTGATTACCAGCTGTTTCAGTACTACTAATTGAAAAATCGCTTGCAGGTATCAGGGTTGCAAAATTTGTTCGAAATAGACCCCGCGACCCTGGAACGCAAAAAGCATTAGAAGGAACACGGATGGGTTTTAGTCAGTCAGAGTATAAGACTACCTTCTGGTCTGCCCAGAGCGAGAGGAGTCATTTGATGATTTCCAATCCTTAACAAAAAAGGAACCACCGTCACCATTTCAGCCGTAAGACGTTCACCGCGTGAAGGTCTCCCACAAGCGTCGCCACATATCGACCGGTCCTGTGCTCGGATCCAGAGGGCTTTCGAGGCCTGTACCATGTCATATGTCCACCTTGTACGAGGCCATGTAGGATCCTGTTTAATATACATTCAGTCAAAAAAGTATCGGGAATGGATGATTTGTTTATGGTTCCAAATTCAAATTTTTGTTTTTTTGTAGTTGTTAGATTGGCACAACTGTTTTCCATTTTGGCGCGGAGTTTGAGTTGCATCTGTTATTAAAAATTAAATACAGTGCTGGTTTTAGTAATATCATATATAGTGTGTATTGCGAATTTCATAATGAACAAAAATATCGAACAAAGAGTTTGTCTTAAATATTGCATCGCCGATGGAATTTCGTTTTCGGAGTCACTGAAAATGTTACAGAAGGCTTACGGTGAATCGACTTTATCAAAAACTCGTGCTTCAAACCACTCATGGTTCAAAGCGTTCAAAAGCGGTCGAGATGTGATGGAAGATTTGCCTCGCTCTGGTAGGCCGTCAACGTCTGCAACTGAAGTTAACATCGCAAAAGTGAAGGAAATAGTGACTGAAAATCCCCATTCAACTCTGAGAGAGATAGCCGCCGAACTTTCTGTATCTCACGAGTCGATCCGTACCATTTTAACTAATCATTTGGGTATGAAACATGTTGCTGCTCGGCCAGTCCCAAAAGATCTGAATTTTCTCCAAAAACTCAATCTCATGAAAGTCGCTGAGGACATGCTAGAACGAGTCAGTTCGGACCCGACATTCATGAAACGCATTGTTACTGGTGACGAGACGTGGGTTTACGAGTTTGACATGCAAACTAGTCAACAAGCTTCGGAGTGGCGCCTTCCAACTGAACCGTTTTCAATCGATAGAAGACATAAAGGAGAATTCGCGGCGAGAACTCAACTCAATTCCGGAAGCAGCGTTTAAAAAATGTTTTGATGAATGGATTATTCGTTGGCGCAAGTGTATCGTTTCTAAAGGAGCATACTTTGAAGGTGATAAAATAAATTTGGATGAATAACAGACATTTTGAGTATTATTGATCTTTTCCCGGTACTTTCTTGACAGAGTAGTAAATGACAATGCGATAAATTTGTCAATAACTGACATAATTGTCACAATTTCGCGATAGGCGTTGTTTAATAAAGCAAAGAGTGTATGAAATAAACGTACAAACTAGAACGTAGAATTGTCAAATTGTCGTTTAATTAAATAGGTCCCAGGTATCAAAACAATCGTCGCGTAGTCGAGGATTACTTGACGGACATCGTCGCGTAGTCGAGGATTACTTGACGGACATCGTCGCGTAGTCGAGGATTACTTGACGGACAGAGCCGTCATCTACCCCGGTCACCTGGGTGAGTGGAACCGGCGAGAGATGTCGTGCGGTGTTCCACAGGGTTCCGTTCTGGGGCCGCCTCTGTGGGACATCGGCTACGACTGGGTGCTGCGCGCCGACCTCCCTAGTGGCGTCAGCGTGGTCTGCTGCGCTGACGACACGCTGGTATTGGCGCAAGGGAGATCGCACCAGGCGGCGGCCGACGCTATGACACGCGGGGTTGCGATAGTCATTGAGAGGATCCGGCAGCTGGGTCTCGAGGTGGCCTTACACAAGTCCGAAGCCATGTGCTTTCATGGTTCTCGGAACAGGTTGCCATCGGGATCCCAAATAACAGTAGGAGGGGTTCACATCGGTGTCGGATCGACAATGACGTACCTGGGTCTCGTCCTTGACAGCCGGTGGAACTTTGTCGAGCACTTCCGACGTTTGGCTCCCAGACTGGGGCGAGCCGGGGCTGCCTTCAAGCGGCTTCTACCCAATCTAGGGGGTCCAAACGCCTCCTGCCGAAGGCTTTACGCGGGGGTCGTGCGGTCCATGGCCCTTTACGGGGCGCCGGTGTGGGCGCCTACTTTGAGGAAGCGACCTGCCCGTTACCTCAACGCGTCCCAGAGGGTCATGGCCATCCGGCTGGCCCGGGGATATCGCACGGTCTCTGGCGAAGCAGCGAGCCTCCTTGCCGGACTGCCGCCATGGGATCTAGAGGCGAGAGCCCTCGCGCTCATGTACGAATGGCGCGTGGAGGCGCTACGCCAGGGCGAGACTCCTCTGCCGCGGCAAATTGCAGCACGGCGGACGGAACTCCGGCAGGATCTCATGGCAGTATGGAGACAGCGACTGTCGCAACCCAGCGCTGGGCACGCCACAATTGCGGCGATAAGACCCCTCTTTGAGGAGTGGCTAGAACGGCGCCACGGCATCCTTACCTTCCGCTTGACGCAGGTACTCACCGGACACGGTTGTTTCGGGAGGTACCTTTTTCGAATACGGCGGGAGGATACACCCGGGTGTCAATACTGCGAGGATCGTCCGGAGGACACGGTGGAGCATACGGTGGAGGTCTGCCCTGCTTGGGCGGAGCACCGCCGTGTCCTCGTCGAGGCGATCGGCGGCGGGGATCTCTCGCGTCCGGCCCTGGTTCAAGCCATGGTCCGGAGCGACGAGACATGGGAAGCGGTCACCTCCTTCTGCGAAGCAGTAATGCTAACAAAGGAGGAAGCCGAACGCGTGAGAGAGAGGGAAACTTCACGCCCCAGCCGCCGAAACAGAAGAAGACGCCCCGGGCGTCGGGAGTCGCAGGACGATTCTCGGCCACCGTAGGCGTGGGTCTGCGGACGGCGAGCATTGGGTGGCTCGCCGTCTGATCAGAACCAGGCCCGGGTCGGCGGCGCGCTGCGATCCCAACGCGCCTCAAGGACGTGTCAGCACGGAAGACGGGGCCCGCTAGGGCCAGTGCCTGCTGGGGCTGCGGACTTCGTTCGAAAGAGGCACCGTACCCTGGAACGCAAAGGGCACTAGGAGAAACACGGATGGGTTTTAGTCAGTAAGAGTCTGACACTCCCTCCTGCTGTACCCAGAGTGGGAGAAGTCATTTGATGATTTCCCATCCTAAAAAAAAAAAAAAAAAAAAAGGTATCAAAACAAACTAAAATGTTAACGGCATAATGTTAGTTTTACGTAATAGTCATACATGCGAAAATTCCGAGAAATTGCAATTTGAGAGGACTGTTTGGAGCAGAATAATACACTCGCAATAATTATAGCGGTATTTCCTTTGAGTTCATTACTGTGACCACGTAGAGAGAACTTTATCATTTTCAGAAGCAAATTAAAGTGCATGCGACTGTAACGTGTTTATTCGAAAATGTCTTTCGGAGTGTGATTTTTTCCGTAATCAGTCTGCTGGACTGCTATAAGCTGGTGAAGATGCTTGCTGGAAAGTTAAAATTAAAAATTAGAATTTTATTATTATATTTTTTTTTTCTAGTATAAATTATAATAGAAATAATATTCTTTCTTTTTTTTGCGCCCCTTCTTCTTCCAAGCTCAAAAGTCCCCGTCACGAGAAGCTATATTTTTTTTTAAACAAAGAACTACCAAGTTAAATAATACCAAATTCAATAAACTCAAAGTAACACACGAGTAAAAAGAACTAACGAGCAATTTCGCTTGGTCGGGTTACATTTTATCGATAGAAAGCGCTGTCTTCTAATGTTTTGTGGCACTGGAATGCGAGACACATGGAAAAACCATTTGAAACAATTGAATGTGTGTACAAAAATATTTACTCGTAGCGGGGACTATAGGAAGTGGAGACGGCCGCGTTTTGGGGGACTGTAGTTATGTAGAACTTTGACATTCAAAAAGTATAAAATAAACTAAAGGACATTGCTCGTCGTACATACATCGCTCGTCTAAGATCCAACAGGGAGGTGTTTTTACTCTTTGAGTTTTAGATAATGTATATATTTGATTAAACCTAAATTAAAACAACGGACACATTTGAGAATTTTGAAAAAATCAAAACACTTTCGGATTTTGAGGTTATAATTACGTCAATAAAAACATTCGGTACGTAGCAATAACTTAGAATTTATTACTGAATGTAAGTACGACAGATGCACGCTTCTTGACATTGAACTGTAGGAGTCGGGAGTCTTATGGACATGCAAGGGTTTTATTAAGGATTTACTTTTTCATTTTCGAGTGATTATAAAGTAGGTATAGCATCATGTAGTACATACGCGCCAAGTGACATTACTGAAAAATGTTGTCATCTGTCAATTCGTCAACTATCAGTGTCGATATTATTGCTCGTTTCAAACAGCGCTTTCAATCGAGTTTTCTGATAAGGCTTATTATGGTTCCGCGACATCATAGCGGACTGTTTGTAACTAAAAATCATTGTCGTATATCAAGTGTTGAGAATACTGACGCTTGTCTGTGTCAAACTCCTATTAAGAGTGCTGTTACAAAGACTTGGCTGTATGAGCTATAACCTTTGCCTATTAAAAACCTCAAATTGAACCAAAAAATAATAGCTATCATCGAGGATTATGACGGAAGCTAAGGACGAAAGTGAATACTTTTTAAAATGTTTTCGAAATTAAAAAGTGTTCGTTCTATTAAAATATAAGTAATGTATACCTATTATTAAAAGAACTAGTAATTATAGTAAATATTTCATGCGTGTTGGATCATAGGCCATTTTTTACAATGTCCTTTCAGAAGTCGGTGTTTTTGGTTTTTTTTTTAACACCGACTTTCGAAATTAAAGTAATTTTATATTTTGTATTGTTTTGTTTAGAAGTCAGTTATATTTTTTTGTAAAAAGTTTAATTTTTTACTTTTAAGTGGCGATGACTTGAACGACGTCTTCGTCTACGCAGAAATTGAAATAAGCAAAAATATTCATTATTATTCGGTATTCGTGGTTTTCCAGTTTGGTTAGGACATTCCAGGCTTGAATCTTCTGATTATCTTATAAAAAAAAAATAGAATGATTCGGTGTTTCGAAAGACACGTATAAGACGGTGGCCCCGGCCGGCAAATGGCGGTCGTCAAATAAACCATGCCAGTGGCCCTTGAGGCGGTTTAGAAACTCTGACACGATAAAAAGAAGAAGAGTTTTAAAATAAAAACTACTGGGCCAAACTGAATTTAATTTTTACGGGACCATATGGCAATTAACCCGCATTGAACTAAAAAAATAATCACAGAAATCGGATCAGAAAACTTGGAGTAACCGGTGTACATACAAAAAAAAACACAGCCGAATTGAGAACCTCCTCCTTTTTTGGAAGTCAGTTAGAAAGTGCTGGCACTCAGCCTAATTTGAATTAATGACTTTTGATTTTGATCTTCCAAATCAAATCAAAATCACATTCAACAACACAACAGTATTCTGTAGAGGTTGTCAATACCCTATTGTTACTTATTCAATTTAATATCGTTTCATGATCAAAATGCATGTTAAGATTAGGTTTCAATGAAGAGCTAATGTTCAATTAACTAACACAAATCGTACCTATTGCGAGAGTATAATTAGATATCCTTATCGATACACAGATGAATGGTTCTTTCCACTCGATGGACAATTGGACAATCCCTTATTCACACACACAAAACCCTTATGATAAGATTGGGTACCCAATATTGTAGTGGAGAACATACGCCTGAATAAGAACCGTGTGAAGATAATCTGCCTGAAGTTAATCAAACAGAATAGTAATTTTTAAAAGAAAATTTTAAAGTGCCATTTGTAGATCTTTGACAGTCGGTTGACGGACAGGCAGAAGCCAGAAACTCGGTCACTATTCTTGCTAAATCTTTGACAGTCGGTTGACGGACAGGCAGAAGCCAGAAACTCGGTCACTATTCTTGCTAAGGAGTATCGTTTCCAGTCACTGCGAAATACGATACTGGAATTACTACTTCTACTACTACTACTAGTAAGTGGTAACTACTACTACCAACTCGCCACCAAGAAAAGCTAAGCCCGAAACTCGGTCACTATTCTTGCTAAGGAGTATCGTATTTCCCAGTCACTGGGAAATACGATACTGGAATTACTACTACTACTAGTAAGTGGTAGGTAACTACTACTACTAACTCGCCACCAAGACAAGCCAAGCCCGAAACTCGGTCACTATTCTTGCTAAGGAGTATCGTATATCCCAGTTACTGGGAAATACGATACTGGAATTACTATTTCTACTACTACTACCAGTAAGTGGTAACTACAACTACAACCACTTACTGTTACTACTAGTAAGTAGTAACTACTAGGTACTACTTCGACTACTACTGGAAACTGGTTACTGGGATAGCCAGATAAGCTGTCGCTCCATATTAAATACTGGTACTTCATCATCATCATCATATCAGCCGAAAGACGTCCACTGCTGGATATAGGCCTCCCCCAAGCGTCGCCACAACGACCGGTCCTGCGCGTCTCGCATCCATCGGCTACCCTCGACCTTCACTAGGTCATCGGTCAACCTTGTGAGAGGCCTTCCAACGTTGCGTCTTCTGGAACGCGGTCGCCACTCCAGAACTTTTCGGCCCCATCGACCATCTGTTCTGTGAGCAATTTCCCACTGCCACTTTAGTTTGCCAATCTTTCGAGCTATGTCGGTATCCTTGGTTCTCTTGCGGATATCGCCATTCTTGATTCGATCACGCAAGAAAACTTCAAGCATTGGCCTCTCCGTTGCCTTTTGAGTGACTTTAAGCCTTCTGATGAGGCCCATTGTGAGCCCACACTGGTACTTACTAAAATAAAATCAATTCATTTATTTAATGAAGAGCTATCAGTTCACCAATCATTCCAACCTTGTCGAACCAGGAAATTCATAAAGTTTATTACATAACGTAAAAGCCACAACTTTCACTCTACAAGATAATTTTAATTCCTTAGCTAAAATCAAATTGAAGAAAGCTATTTCACCCAAACTGATGCAAACAACTTTGCAAACGGATCATAAACGTGAATGGCTTTCAACTCAAAAGTTCATACTTCTGTTATCACGAAAACTTTCTATGTAGCATAAAGATAAGAAATTAATATCTAAGTTCTTAAGCTGCGTTTTCACCAAAGATGTACGAGGATGTGTTTGTTTCGAACCAATATAATCGATTGTGCTGAGCGAGGCTAGGTAAATGAAGTGATTCTATTGGTTCCTAACCAAGTCATCGAAGGTCGCGGGTAGCCGATAGATGCGAGACGCACAGGAACAGTTGTTGTGGTGACGCTTGGGGGAGGCCTATGCCCAGCAGTGGACGTCTTTCGGCTGATATGATGATGATGAAACACATCCCTCGCTACGCATCATCGCGAATGTCTGGTAGAAACGCACACTTGTTATAAAACTATCTAATTCCGCTGTGAGAGAGAGATGGAGCTATACTGTTCAAATAACAATGTCTCACTATTTACACGGAACAATCATCATGGCAGTAGTACGGGCCCTGAAATAAAGTTGAGCTCTTTACAATCAAAGTTTGATGATGGTATATGGTAGGTAGATTACATATATTACAACAAAATTTTCCCATGGCTCGGCGTTGCTCCCTTGGTTTGTTCCACAGATAACGTGTAAAATTTTCTTCGGGATATAGAAGGGCGGCCTTGTGTTAGTCCGACTCTCAAACGAAGGATTCCGCATCATAAAAAAAAACACGTTTCTTTTATATCCCCTTTAATTTTATTATTAATTTAATTTAATTTTTATTAATGTTGTTATAGCGGCAATAGAAATATGAATCTTGAGGTACAGCCTGCTGACAGGCAGACTGACGGACGGCGGAGGCTTAGTAATTGGGTTCCGTTGGTTAGCCTTTGGGTATCTACGGAACCCTAAAACTGATGACACTCGAACTAATTCGACTTCAACACAAATGGAGCATAACGAACTATAACACAAGACAACTAATCATCTGCCTAGCCTTTTCCCAACTATATTGGGGTGGGTTTTCAATCAAACCAAATTCAGCTCATTACTAGTATTTTACGTGGAGCGTTCCCTACCAGACCTCCACAACTAAGTAACTGGGTATCGCGCTACTTCTTGGCAAGACTGGTGTCAGATTTCCCAGCTTCTGACAATCCGACCCAATCTATGTTTCACAGCCGGATCCAACAACTTAACGTACTCTTACGAGTCACGGAGGATTCTCGCTATGATAAGCTGGTCGCCCATTCACAGACCGACCTCGGAAAGCGTTGCTAAACCTTGAAGATACTCGTGCAGCTGTAATGTTTTTTTTTAAGACTACCTACCGTCTATCACTCTCTACAAATAAAACAAAACAAAACAAAATACAGCTGCATTCTATTTTAAATAATCACAGTCTTCCTTTATCTATCATGGCGGCCCGCGTCTCCCGAACTAAATCGAGTTCATCACAAATGCAGCCACGCTTATCTGCCCCTCTCCCCACCCAACTTATAAATTTAATGTCCTAAAGGATTTACGAGAGAATTATAACTTTACAACTCTGACTTGTTAACCCTTACTATGATTGGGTGGGGTAAAAATCGAGTAGTTGAGGGTTAAGACTTTTTCAGAAAGCATCACATTGATTTTTAGCTGAAAGAATCGTTGTCCATAAGTGTGCTTTTAAGGAAAAAGACTAATTAAAAACGCAAACCCGACTATGGAAATAAAAATTATCTAAAAAGTCCGAAACGAGAAAATATTTCAGATAGAAATCAACACATGGTTACGAAAATGGTACGGGGCCCGGTAGGGCGAGTACTTTCCAGGGAAGCGGAGTTTTTTCAAAAGACTCACCGCGGCCCTGGAATGCAAAGGGCATTAGGAGGAACGCGTATAGGTATTAGTCAGTAAGTGTCGGACTCTCCCTTGCACTCTGCCCGGGCGGAAGGAGTCATTTGATGACTTCACATCCTAAAAAAAGGTACTAAAATGTATGACACGAGATAAAGCCGTGCTCGCAATCGTAATGCAAGTAAACAAACTAGGAACACCTACAAAGTTATAGTCCACATTGACACGTCCTGTAAGCTTTCTCATTAGTGTTTTGGAGAGACAGCTTATAACCAGCAGTGGACGGTTTATGGCAGAAATATTGATGATGTTTCTCTGCTGGCATTTTTAAGATATCGCAGTCAACAGAATTATTTTTACCCGACTACGACACAGGCAAAAGGAAGGACACAGGCAAATAAGAAGACAGGAAGACAGGTCCTGTGCTTCTCGCATCTAGTGGAATCCCACGACACTCAACAGCAGCGGCCTCAAAATCAGACAATTTCAATTCATTTGTCTCTTTGTGATCACAAAATCATCAGCTATTACCTCAACCACTCATTTCAGCGGTCTTAAACCAAGGCACAATTTTTCAGAAACAATTCATCCTTCTCATAATAGGTGCAAGAATTTACAGCAAGTCAAGAGGAAACACATACGAGTAAATATTTCAAATTCGCGAACAATTAGTAGTTCCCGTATCTGACATTGCTATGAAATATTGAGTTAGACTTTCCACCGGTCTTATGCGGACGACACTTTCTTACAACACACGCAACAAGGTTGATTTTGGTGTGGTTTTCGGTGGTATTATCTTTGTAAGTTGGTCTTGCTGACAGTTGTTTTGTTGGAGTAACTTCTCAAGTTTAGATGTTCAGTTTTGTTTGTTTGTGATACATTACACGTCATCATCATTCCCCTTCATCACCACGCTTGCTGATAACTTAAAGAAAATGTTTGTTTCAAAATAATGGCGGCAGTTTAAATGTTTGTAGATATCCTGTGGTGATTTGGATTGTAAGTTGTAGAAACTTTTGATATATTTTCTTTCACAGAATATAAATAAAAGGGACTTCAGATGATATTAATGAATATGTTCTTTCTATATCTCAGCAAAACGCACGGTCAAAATGCTAAACAATACAACTTCCTGTCAGCGTCTATAGCAACATGTTTTACTGACGCGAATAGTTGACGCTCCAAAAAAGTTTATTGGCAGCACTACACAAGCAAAACGTCACAGAAAAAAATTGTTAAACTTTGTAAACAAACTGCGATTGTGAAGTGTGTGTCGGCGCCGGAAATATGTCGTAAGTATTCTTATATTATTGTTATTATCTGATACTATTATACATCATAATGATTGTAAAGAACTGTGCCACAATATTATGTCTAAGTTAAGTCGTTTTATACTCTCAAAGTACCAATATTTCGCCTCAGAAAAAGTTATTGTTTATGTGTTTATTTTTCAAGTTAAACCTTTTTTTTTAGTATAAAATTAAATCAATAGGTCTTGATTTTTAGATAAGTAGTTTCCTTAACTATTCAGCTTTATAACTGTATTTTTTATTTTGCTGTAGCACTTGTAGTTTGCGATCTATAGATGTTTTTATCGCCAAGGTCGGAAGCGGTAAAAAAACATGTTCATAGCCGCGCGGACGCTGGCGGTCGGGCGAAAGTAAGCCGCGGCGGTCGGGCGCTTCAGTGGATAGCCTAGTCATACCTTTAATATCTTTTTTTACGATCTTTAACCCGAGAAAGTAAAACATTTTCTAAGGAGCTGGAAAACTATAAAAATTAACTGTTATTTATGTTACAATCTTTTTTAAAAAGTAGTAGAATTGCAGTTTATACGGGTATTGAGAAGTAAGATTTTATATTTTTAACCAACTTAAAAAAAGGAGGGTTCTCAATTTGGTGGGTTTTTTTTTTACTTTTTTATTTATTTACACCGATTACTCCGAGGTTTACCGAACCGATTTCTGTGATTCCTTTTTAGTTCGATGTGTAAAAAATTTATTCAATTTGGTCTAGTAGTTTTTATGTTTGTTTTGCTTATTTAAATTTCAGCGTAGACGAAAACGTCATCAAAGTAGCATCACTAAAAAGTGAGAAATAAAAAAAGTTTGGAAGTCGGTGTAAAAAAAACAAAGAAACAAAACACCGACTTCCGAAATTAAGGTTATTTTATACTTTGTAGTGTTTTGTTTGGAAGTCGGTTATATTTCTTTGTGTAAAAGTTTAACTAGCTTTTGCCCGCGACTTCGTGCGCGCATATCCAGGATTTTCCTGTTCCTGTAGGAATTTCAAGATATCCTCCTTTAGTGCTCCCCTACACTCTCCAAGAAACCTACTCGCTAAATATAAGTTTTCTACGACCAGCAGTTTCGTCAGTCAGTAACGGTAGATTGTTTTATATTAGGATAGAAAATTACGTTAGTAAAATTCGTGGTATATTAGATCGAGCGAGCAGAGAGCGACATGATTGTCAGATATGAAGACATTTATTCGTGTAGTCTTCACTCATATATAATAGTCATCATCTGCCTAGCCTTTTCCCAACTACACTGGGGTCGGCTTCCAGTCAAACCGGATTCAGCTGAATACCAGTGTTTTACGTGGAGCGGCTGCCTACCAGACCTCCACAACCCATTAACTGGGTAACACGGTACTTCTTGGCAAGACTGGAGTCAGATTGACTGGCTTCTGACAATCCGTAACGACTGCCAAAGATCTACAAATGACAGCCGGGACCAACGGCTTAACGTGCTTTCCGAGGCACGGAGGAAACTCGGTATATTAAGATGGTCACCCATCCACAGACCAACCTTGGCAAGCGTTGCTTAACCTTAAAGATCGACCCATGCGGCTGTTATTATTTAGCCACGAGCTCCTCATTTATAATAGTCTAACCCATAAATTCACACAAACCATAAAACGAAATAATCAAAGCAATCCAACCCTTATCCTTCCAAATATCTCAAATAAACACAACAGAGACACATTAAAACAAACATAAAACGATTGCGACACGGCGTACCTACATAATTATATGCAAAAACGTCACTTCAACAGGTCTCCATAAAGCCCTGGTTTATGTCGTATCAACGAAACAACATGACGAGTAAAGCTGGCTGTTCATGCTACGACTTTCATCACAGGAATTATGAATGTGCAGAGTTTTGCGTATGCGATGCCAAAGCCGTTTGTTAGTAGTCGTCTGGAGCATGTTCCGGGGAATTTGACTGCGTTTCAATCCTGTATAAGTGTTGTGTATGTTATTTGGCACTTATTGTGAGAAATGATGCGGCATATAGTTAGTTTTTGGCAAACAGATACTTGGAACTGGATATCTTGACAAGCAAATGTTACGGGGTGAGAAGACCCGTTCTTTACATCAGGGGACTTTTATGTAACAGTATTTGAAATAGTCTTTTGTCATCAGCCTTTTCGTACAAAATACTGTCATCTAAATAAAGTCTGGAATGGTTCATGTGATACTGGCCCAGGTCGAAGGAAAACGCAGATTCTGCACAGGTGCATACGTTCCGATTGATTCTACTGTCACACACGGAATCTACATTGCAGAAGATCGCGTAATGTGGAGACGCGTTTTTTGTGGTCGTGAGGTGAGTACTTATATTGATTTTTCTTTAAGTGATATTATTAGGCAGAGCACATTGCTCGCAAAACGGATCCACGGATTCCTTCTCGAGCAACGTACAAAGTAATATTTGGCCACCATTGACCGTTGTTTATGGCGTTCAAAGGTTACTTTTTGTAATCTAATGGATCTGAGACGCACAAGAGCGTCCGATGTAGCAAAGCTATGGGGAGGTCCAGCAGTCATGCAAGTCTTTCGGTTGAAATCGATGACAGTGATATCTATAAGAACTGTCGCAAAATCGCACGTATATGGCAATCTTTAAACACTAAAACTCAGTGTCAACTTAAAGCCTGTTTGAGGACTTTATTAGCTACCCGACAACGCACGTAAAAAATTTACTGTACCTTAAATTCCGTTGTAAGCTTAATTTGACGTACGCGCGATTTTAACATCACATAACGAAGGTTTCATACCTTTAACATCCGACAAAATAAAGTACGAATTTAATTGTGGCAAAACACGCACTACATTAACATCATCATTTATCACGCCTTTTTCCTATGGAGGTAAGCAGAGCTAAAAAATACTCTTGGATAAAGGTGTCTTTGCCTTGGGCTAGCTTGAATCCCTAGCTGCATATACGATTCTTGTATTAACTCCCTCGCTTTTTTCGTGAGTTAAATTCTAAACTCCCTCTATAAACTCATGAGTTAAACTTTCAAATCCTTTATGGATTTGGGTCCTGGTCCTTTAGGGATTTACAGGTTCGGGATGCAATATGACGCCCGTGACATAAGATATCCCCTCGGTGCATAATCGACTATTAATAACTTATGTTCTAGTAGGTTCCCTATACCTACACTGAATATTAGTTTGATGTAACGAGTATTAGCGAAGCCACCATAACTTTTACCCGAAAACCTGTAATTCAGCATCGAACACACCTACCCACATAACTCCACCACATAGATAGCGTCGTGAATAGAAATTATTCAGCAATGTTGGCTCAATTACATCACTTCCGGTTCAGCCGGACGTGCATTACCTCGCTAACTACCGCTTTACTATGTACGAGTACACTCACGACCATGAATATATGACAGAGCTTTTGCCAGCGACTTGGATCGCGAGAACGTCGAAAATTGTCCGATATCGGGATAAAAAGTGGGCGAATATTGGCTAAAATGGTGGGAAAAAGTACCTATTCTATTTCCTAATTCAAAACATGCACTACCCGTATACCAATTTTCATCCAAATCCATTTAGCCACATCTAGACTTACACATAGGTGTTGAGAAGGCTTCTAGCCTGACGCATTTATTTTTACATGAATACCAGTATTGTTACATGGTGCGACTCTTGTGGCGCTCTAGTCTACAACCCAGTTTTTAGGGTAACCAACGGAACCAATTACTAAGCCTCCACTTTACGTCCGTCCGTCCACCCGTCCATCTGTCCGTCAGAGGGCTATATCTCATGAACCGTAATAATAACAGTTGAAATGTCCACAGTGTCTATTTCTGATGCCGCTATAACATCAAACAATAAAAATGTGATGGTACGGAACCCTTCATGCGTGAGTCCAACTAGCAATTGTTTTTTTTTTTTTTTATATTGAAATATCGCTCGCGTTTGCTGTGTTGTGTATGTTTGTGTTGCTGGGGTAGCGATTCCCTTTGGTTAGACTTATTTTCAGACATTCGGGCTTCCGAAACGATTTTCTTTTTTTTACTTTGGGGTTTTGATTAAATTTTGCAGGTAAATAAGTTAAGGTACTGTGTATGCTGGTGACTGTACTTTATGAACTGAGCTGCAAAGTTAATGTGGCTGTTATTTAATGCTTTTAACCGCAGAACAAGGTTATGTGTTATTTATCAATTTAGCTGTAACATTGTTGTGGGGTGGACTTTTTATTTGGTGTGTAAATTGATATAACAGGCAAGAGGAGCTGATGGCTAGATAATAACAGCTGCACGGGTCGATCTTCAAGGTTAAGTAATGTTTGCCAAGGTTGGTCTGTGGATGGATGACCATTATAACATACCGGGTTTCCTCCGTGCCTCGGAAAGCACGTAAAGCCATTGGTCCCGGCTATCATTTGTAGATCTATGGCAATCGTTACGAATAGTCAGTAAATCTGACTCAAGTCTGGCCATAAACCGTGTTACCCAGTCAATGTGTTGTGGAGGTCTGATAGGCAGCCACTGCACGTAAAATACTGGTAGTTAGCTAAATCCGGTTTGACTGGAAGCCGACCCCAATATAGTTGGGTAAAGGCTAGGCAGGTGATGAATTGATTTAACAGGCAGATATACCTCTGCAGTAAAAAACCAATAAAATAAATACATGGAATGATTTTTAATCTATTAGCAATATTTCTGGGGATGAAGGTAGGTACTCATGAATATAACTTCTTTCATTACGGGAGCTGAACAGCAGCTTTATTTTATTTTGAAGTTACAAACAAAGTAAATCTGCTGTTCAATGGGTATTATATATATGTATCTGTATAATATCTGTTTAATATTATGTATATGTACAGTCAACAAAGCTATTTGGTATGCAGGCAGCTTACTTGCAACTACTTTAAAAAAATATTGTTACTATTCTATGTAGACAATTATTGTACAGCACATTCGTAAGAATGCTTTAAGCTTAAAAAGTTATAATGCACACATTAGAAATAATTATTGGCAGCGCAGTGTAAAAGCTAATATTTTTGCCTGTATCCCAAATAGCTTAGTTGACTGTACCTATCTACATTTACGTGCGATAATCAACTACTTGACAATATATGAGAAACTAGTTTCTGCTAGCGGCTTCGCCCGCGTGGTCCCTGGGGAACATACTCCCAGGATAAAAAGGAGCCTATGTCCTTTCTCAGGTTCTAGAATATCTATGTACCAATTTTATTTTAATTCGTTCAGTAGTTTCGGCGTGAAAGCGTCACAGACAGGCAGACAGACAGACAGTCTGTCTATCTATATCTATAATATTAGTGAGGGGTAAGGAAGTAAGGATTTTTATCGGATTGGCCTCACGTTGAAAGTTGTTTGATGGTCATGGCCTGGCGGTGAGCGGAAAATAACACAAATAAAAGGGGATTTTGAATTGCCCGTTCCAAAGTTAGAACTCTTTCGGCGAAGCTGCGTTTATATCTCCTAATTTACAATGCTTTGCCAAAGTCAATTACTCAACTACCCTCCAGTTTTGTGTTACGTTGCAGAAGTGTTTGTTACAAGAGTGTTTTTATTCGATAGATTAAAACTGCCTCCGTGATCGAGTGGTTTAGGCGTTTGCCTTGTGACCCGGAGGTCGTGGGTTCGATTCCCACGGGAAGCATACTATGTTAAGTTGTTTCTAGTTTGGCTAGGACATTGCAAGCTTGAATCACCTGATTGTCTGATAAAAAGATGATTTCGAGCTTTGGAAGGCACGTATAAGGCGGTAGTCCCAAATAATTCGATAGATGGGTTCTTTCAAAAGTGTCCCTGTAAATTTTATACAATAAAGCACAGACAGATTTAATTCACAAGTAAATACGTATACATAAATTGACGAAATGTGGTTACCTAGTAATTAATATATACAATATTACATATTACATATGAAAAAAAAAATCCTTTGAAATGGCTTCGTTATAACCGTTAGATGATTGTCTTAAAATACAGGGTGTCCGGGACATCGTAACGCAAACTTCGCGAAAAGGCTACACCTGATGCCACTAATCAAATTGTGGAAGTCATTAATCTCGCTAATGATCGGTTACAGAAATTGTCATTTTCGAGCGCGCAATGTATTGTGAACAACGCGATCCAAACGCGCGAGAGCGTTGTACGGAGTACGTACCTACACTTCTTGAACACACTCAAAGCTGCGACGCCGCGCGAGCTTCTGCGTTAAATGTACTTAAGTACCTAAGAATATCGCCTACCTATCGCCGACCACAATATCAAATAAAATCATTTTTAATCACTCAGAAATACCTACGGTATCTAATGATGGTAGGAACATGTTTATGCAGAATTCAAGAGAAGAAAAGCATCGACAAGCTATGTCTTTAGTCTCATAAAATCACGATTCCGATAAGGATTGATAAGATAATAAAAAAGAAAACTTGTAAGTAGGTACCTACATTGAGATCCGTTCACGTAAACTAATGAACTATCTAAGTCACATTGACACAACAATAATACCTACCTATCTCATAAATGAATCATTTTTATCACTCAGAAATACTAACCTGCTGATGGTAAAAACTTGTTTTTGAAGAAATAAGAGAAGGAGCCTTAAGATTAATATCTTAAAATACTTAATGATTCAGATAAGGATTGATTATAAGAAATAAGCTTGAAGTACCTACCTACATTGAGATCCGGTATCGTAGGTAACTACTGAACCGCCTCACTCACTTAGAAAGTACCTAAGTACCGACGAATAACACCCTTTGCCGACAACAACTAACATGTTTACGCAGAAGTTAAGGAGTCATAAGCTTAACCATGTTCCACAATGATGTACTTAGGTACCGAATCCAATGTCCAATCCAAGGTGACCTTGGTTGGAGCTTGGTTTCCATCCGCGAATTTTGTACCTATGAAGTCATCCAAACAAGGTTACCTTGGATGGGTCGCTGGAATACATCCTTGTGGAACATGCTCTCTTAAAATCACGAACGCGATTCTGATAAGAATTGATAACAAAGCCGGCCATGTTCGAGTCGGACTCTCAAACAAAGGGTTCTGTAAGTACCATAACTCAAAAAACACGCTTCTTGTATGCGAGCCCCCGTAAATTACCTAGTCCTATGGACGACGGACGGACAGCGGAGGCTTAGTAATAGGGTTTCGTTGGTTACGCTTCGGCCTACCTACATTGAGATCCGATAATGTAAGTACCTGCTACTAACTCAACTTAAGGTCGCTCACCCCTGGGTTCGAAGTGGCCGCCGCCAGCACGCTCGCATATCTGAGCACGGCCCAGAGTTTCAACGTGGACACCGAGCAGAAACTTTGGGTCCTGAGCACACTCCTCACGCAACGTCGCAAACACATGCACGACGCGATTCCTCATCTCGGCTGCGGAAGCGCACTCGGACACAAACACTTGTTCTTGACGTAACCCCAAAGAAAAAATCGAATG
The DNA here is from genome assembly GCA_950371165.1 of Lacanobia oleracea. Lineage (NCBI taxonomy): Eukaryota > Metazoa > Arthropoda > Insecta > Lepidoptera > Noctuidae > Lacanobia > Lacanobia oleracea. The sequence continues at coordinate 23,632,848 of OX493392.1, read as the reverse complement.
GGGTCGAGTCTGGTAAGTGAGCTGGCAATGGCTCCGGGCGGGCCGAATCTACCGATCCACCGATTCCACAAGTCCAGATGACTTTTTTAAATCAGACACACAAACACAGAGAGAAAATTAGTTTTGGGATCAAACTAAAACTTATTCACTAATGTTCCGAAAACAGACTTTCACAAAAAGCACACTCGTTCGCGATCAACGTCAACAAGAAACTGGCAAAAATCCATCACGAAATGTTCTTTTCGTACTCTCTTTTGATTTCGCCGACATACCTACGTGCAGTACAGTGGCGGAACTATCATGGGTGGTTATTTATTAATTGAATGATTTTTTTTTTGTTCAAATACTTAACCATGTAGTTACTTGATCGCCTTAAAAAAAGATTAAGATCTAAGAGAACCCAAGCTGCAAGAAACCGAACCAATTGAGATAAGCGTAAAATTAGGTACTTATTTTATTAACTTAAGCCTTATTATGATTTGTGAAACGTGTGCCTATTAATAGTAAAAACTCCGGGAGTGCCGGCAGAAGTGAAAACTTGAATACGTGCTTCTCTCCCTCCGTCTTACGAATTTTCGACAGGTCACCATCTCACGCATTTTCACTAGGGTCACGTGTCTTGACGCGAGCTTAACATTTTTTTACCCATCACAAAAAAAGTGCACAACGTCGCTAAAGAAGCTTACACTTAAAAAAAAAAATCTCGGTCAGGTGTCACCATCACCACTAAGCGAGACACTGAACCGCCCCTTACACTCTGTTCAACAGAATAGGTACCTAGATCGGCTCGATTGTCGGCATGTCAAAGAGCGCGCTACGTATTGCCGCTATAAGAAAATACGATTTGGCGACACAAAACAAAATAACCGATTTGCGTCTTTAAGCAATTATTTTAATGTTGGAAATCGCTTACTTTATTTTTTTGTGATACGTATTATTTTCTAATGGCGGCAGTTTTTAGACGGTATTTTTGAGCGGTGCCTTTGACATGCTCACTCGCAGGTACCTACTTGGCATGCGTTGACCTTTCGTTTGAACTTTGCACAGCTGATAGCTACCTAATTTGAAGTTTTATTTACATTGCTTTTTTTTGTGAAAATAGTGAATTAATGACTTTTTAATTAAAAATCTTGTTGGGTTAGGTCAGAATAACGATTATGAGCAGTCTAAAGTAAAAAAAACTCCTAAAAAATATGAAAAAATGAGGAAAAAGCCGACGAAAAATTCCAACTCCAGGGTGACCAGAATCATGTCCTGGACCCCTGGAAATCGTTTGTGCGTCGGTGTCAGATACACCCGGTATTTAGTGTATGAATAGTTACACCTTATATATATATTTTTTTAATTTTAACATTCAGTTTTTTCTTTTTGATTCCCAATAACCTGTAAAAGGTTGTACTGGTCTCCTGCAGAAAACCTCTATTTTATTTTCCTTCTACTTGTTAGAGTCTATACTCTAGAGCCGTATTTCAGTATGCCAGTACTTTTTTTTTTTTTTTTTTTTCTCTCTTTATTTAATTAGGAACTTTTGTACATAAATACATGGCAGTCCCATTGTACCTTATATCTTAAATATATACAAACAAAATAATCTTAATATCTATTTAACAAAACGAAGACCTGCAAAGCTATACAACTTTTTGGCCGCATCAGATAAAGGAACAGATAAAATTTCATTAAATAATCCTATATTGTTTTTAATTAAACATAATTCTTTAATCAATAAATCTCTCTCAGCCTGAAACCGGCCACATTCTGTTAAGAGATGAACAACATCTTCCACCTTATCACATTCCTCACAGTAAGGGGAGGCACATTTTTTCATTAAGAATGCAAAGTTGTTAAGCGGCATGTGTCCGGATCTCAGTCTGAGAGCCGTTACTAACAATTTCCTACTCATTTTACAATTTGAAAACCATGGTATACGAGGAGGTTCACAGACTATCGTTTTATACCAGATATCCTTAGTTTTTGATCGTAAGTTAAAATACTCTATCCAAATTTGATGACATTTTTCCTTATATTTTGGTAAAAGTTCGGTATAATCTGGTTTGATGTTCAATTCTTTGCCTTCTGAAATTCCCTTCTTCGCTAGACTGTCAACCTTCTCATTACCACTTATGCCTATATGTGATGGAACCCATTGCAACTTTACTTTTTTTCCAAAACTAGTAATTTCGTCCAATTTAGAAATTATAGTATAAGCTATCGATACACCTCTGATACCAGAGGCGTATCGAGCTATATGTTGCAAAGCACTTTTGCTATCTACGCATATTAAAATTTTGTTACTTGCAATAGTTTTAGCATAAGATAACGCTTCTGAAATTGCAATGAGTTCCAATGACATAACATTAAAACATTTATTCAACTTATAAGAATTGCTATGATTCGGTTTTAAAGGATCATAATATGCTGCACCTCCACCTACAGTACTTTTGGATCCATCTGTAAAAATTATATAGTACTCTGAATATTTTTCACGTAATTCATTGATTATAGAAAAATGAAGATAGGTGGGATTATATGTCCTCTTAGGCATATTGACTATATCTAAATTAAGTACAATCAACTCTTTAATGTTAAAATTGGTTACCCATGTACGTAAACTAAACATGTCTACGGAAGGTTTTGACTCAATATTATCATCCTTCACTAACTCGAATGTAGTAGCTAATAGTGGCATTTCTTTATTTGACCAATACCTATTGTGACCAAGTGTACTCAGTTCGTCTAACAAGTTATTCGTTACATTTTGTGCTATAGATCGAGATTTTAAACAAAACTTAAAAGCTAACCATTTTCTTCTTAAGTGCAGTGGCGGAACACAGAGCTCACTTTCCATAGCATGTATTGGAGTACTTCTAATGAAACCGCCCACTGTTCTTAAAGCCTGGTTTTGTACTTTCTCTAATTTGTATTGAAGTGCTTTAGAGCAATTGTTATACAGAAAACTCCCATAATCCAATCTACTTCTTATAATAGCAATATAAATCCTTCGCAAGTGATTGTGGTGTAAACCCCAAGAAGAACTAGCAAGTACTTTTAGCAAATTATTGAACTTTAAAACTTTTTCAACTATCTCATTAATGTGTTTGCTCCATTTTAACGAGCTATCAAGCCACATTCCTAAATATTTATAGGTATCTACTTTTCCAAGTGAACTATCATTGATAACAAGATTAAGCTGCTGAGTTCTTCGACCTCTACTAAAAATACAGTAATGTGATTTACTTGTAGATACTTCCAATCCTAAATCTATCAATATTTCTATAAACACATTTAAGGAGGTTTGTAGTCTCTTTGCAGATTCAAATATATTGTTACCGGTTGAATATAAAACAAAATCATCTGCGTATTGACACACATTTATATTAGCAGCAATCTCTCGACAAATCTTAAATGTTGCGATATTAAAAAGAAGTGGTGAGAGAGGGTCACCCTGAGCTAAGCCATTTCTTGCTATCCTAACAACTTCTTCACTCTTTTCAAAGTCATCAGTAATCTTAAGTCGGCGTTCGCTTAGGAAATTCCATAGATATTGGCAAATACTCTTTCCTATTTTCATGGTATCAAGAGTCTGTAACATTTTCTCGATTAACACATTATTATATGCGCTTTTGACGTCTAAAAAGCATGCTAAGGTAGGAGAATTTTTAGTTAAGCCAACTTGAATATCAGTCACCAGACGTGCTAAGCAATCAAGACCCGATTGACCTCTCCTAAAGCCTGTGGTACACGGGGATAAGATCTCGTTCTTTTCTACAAACCACTCAAGACGTCTTGCTATCATTACGTGAAAGATCTTACAAATGCAAGAAATTAAAGATATAGGCCTAAGTCTATTATTAGCGTTAGAAGAACTACCTGGTTTAGGTATAGCTATCACTTTGACATTACGCCATTGAGTTGGAACATCACCAGACTTTAATATCAGGTTGTATACATTTAACAAATACAACTGACCAGTTTCAGGTAAGTGAGAGATCATTGAATGCCAGTACTTTTAATTTCTCTTTTTTCCAAAAACAAAGATCAATCAATTTTGTCACTTCAGAGGTTAACAGAAAGGTGTTCGCAGCCACCCATCCTTGAAACAAGATCAAAAGAAAGCGGTGTATGGTTGGATGGATGTTAATTCAGTGGAGAGAGGTGCGTGACAAAGCACCTTTATATTTTTCGTCTAATAATAGATAGGTACCTACTGTCATTTGTGGTGTTGTGAGAAGGTATATTTAAAGCTAAGCAAAGCTATTTTTGTTATACATACAGGCATGATTTTTTATATAATATTTATTTCTAATGTGTGCGTTATAACTTTTTAAGCTTATGGCATACTTACGAGTGTGGTGTACAATAACTATCTACTCAGCACACTCACAACATTGTTTTAAAGTTGCTACTTACCTGCCTGCGTATCAAATAGCATTATAGACTGTACTTGCCTTGCCCTGACATCATGTAAATCCAATATAGCGGCCCCCTAAGATGGCGGAACAATAACGTTTATGAAAGGTTTTTATGAAAAGAATAAAAAAAACTTTTTTAAATATGTTTTACTAAATATTTAATTTAATAGAAATAATAATGGCTTGATGGCCAAAAGCTTCGATGACCATCTGTCGAAGCTGTTGGATAAAGGGCCTGATACAGAAGGCAGTACTCCTCGATATGGCTCGTATTATCAGGAAGTTCCTTTCTCTGGAGTCCTAACCACCGGTAGCTTGGACCCTGCTCCCGACGCTATATTTTTAAATGTATTTCTTAATATTAGTATTTTTTTAAAGATATATTTAAAAATTTAATATTTATGTAAGGAAATCAATAAACAAAATAATCTATACCAATATATAAAGCTCAAGAGTTTGTTTGTTTACTTTAACGCGCTGATCTCAGGATCTACTGGTCCGATTTGAAAAAATTCTTTCAGTTAGATAGCCCATTTATCGAGGAAGGCTATAGGCTATATATCATCACGCTAAGACCAATAGTAGCGGAGCAGTAATGAAAATTGTGACACGGTCGAAGTTGCGCGGTTCAACTAGTAATAAAATCATTTGTTTTTAGGTTACAAAGATCCATAGATAGATAGATACCTGTAGTGCTATTCTGTAACAACAATTTCGTGTCTCGACAGCGGAATCCGAGGTGAGTATAAACGTAACACCTTTATGTTGTGTGGAATAAAGTTCACTTTGTGAGCTATCTCACTCAGGTGAAGCTCGATATCAAAATGGTTACTTACTGAATAGACTAGCTTAACCTAAAGTAAGTATAAAATATAATTACAACCGTGTTAGTCAATAAAACTTAAAACTATGTTAGTATCACTTAGTTGATCTAAGTCTTTGTTTTCTTTTGTTGATACTGAGGTACCTACCAACATATTATTCACATTCCGAAACCTTTTTGTGCTAAGAATCCACTGCAAGAAGAAGACATATAATGTCTGTTTTTTAATCTCGGAGACTAAATTGACAACTACAAATGTCAAAACTGACTTAAATGCTATTGAAATCGATGTCAGTTTGCCATTTTCACTTGTCAATTTAGTCTCTGAGATTAAAAACAGATTATAGGCTATTTTGCTTAGCAGGTCTAAGTACAGGATTATAATAATAGGTTGCCAGTTTACGAAGGTATTATTTACCCCCTTAAGACCAACAGCTGCTTCAAAACTTTCTATTGTTTATGTCCCATAAGCATTTCCAATAGCCATTAACCACACGCTAATCTAGGCCTTAGCGTCCAAAATTTAAGGGTCATTATGGCTACCTGCAAGCTATAAATGCCATAACAGGAGCTGAAACTAGTTCACTAAACAAGAGGGTTTTACACCTCATTACTTTGACTTAATCCAAAGGATATTAACACAAGGCTTTTATAAGGAACGTGACGTTCACGACACGATCAAGATTAGTTGGCAATTAAAAGGAGCGAAAAACTAAATTAGTTTTGGACTGGTCAGGTGCAATGTAGTTTACCATTAGGAATTTTTCAAGCAATCTGGAATGTAGCTTTACCGACAGGAAATGAGACTTTTAAATAAATAATTGAAAACACATTTATTTGTATTTCAATAAAGCTATTGGTAGTAAAATTATAAAGCTGAAGAGTTTGTTTGTTTGGTTGAACGCGCTTATCTCAGGAACTTCTGGTTCGAATTTTAAAATTCTTTGACGTTTATCGAGGAAGGCTATAATACACCACACAAAAACTAATAGGAGCGGAGTATTAATGAAAAATATGGCGCAGACGAAATTGCGCGGGTCAGCTAGTTGATTGTAAGTTAGCATGTCATTTGTAAGTTAGTAGTAGTCCATCCAAAGGTTATTTGTAAGAGAGTGCCCTAATTATTATTCCATATAATTAATAAACAAAAAAAAAATGGTTTACAGGCTGTTTCTTAAATCACCTTGTTTTTCGATATAACCAAATTACTTAGTCTATCGTACACAGTACTCTCCATTATTATTTTAAGTAGCAACACTGGGAAAGCGTAAATATTTTCACCAAATTTGAAAGCACACATTCATAATAATAATATGTGCCCATAAACCACAAGTTAAACTTTTCACAGCAATAACTGTGTGTCTCAATTTTAGAAACGAAGCCATCCTTTTTCGTTGCTTCTGAAATGTTGGAAGACATTGCTATCTTGTATTTGTGGAGGTATATTTGTCTTCGTTTTGTTGTAACTTAATAATAATAAAACCTATTAAATAATGATCCAAGTGCGAGTCGGACTTTCGGTCGAAGGGTTTCGTACCATGGACCGAAAAAAAACATGTTTCTTGTTGGTATGGGAGCCCCCATTAATTTTAATTTTTATTAATTGTTGTTATAGCGGTAATAGAATTACACCTTCTGCGAAAATTTGATTCAGTCTTGGTAATTGCGGGACTAGGAACTTTTAATCCCGCGGGATCCCGCATATAGAAAATATTAATATTTATACAAAGCAAACAAAACAATGAATTATTATCAACATAACTCCACATTTATTTAAGTTTTACTTAATACGAGTAGTAAAACTTAAATAAATGTGGTGTGTTGTGTGTGCTAATGCATGTGATCATTCGAATTACACAGCGTTTATTTATCACAGAAAATAAAATTTATAACTACTTTATCTATCTATACTAATATATAATATGGTGACTGGTAATTAGTGACCGATACTTAAACATGTGATTGTACTCATGATAACAAAAAACCACTTTTTTCGCGATTTCAGGTTTGGTCTCATTGTAAAAGTTGTTTGTTTACATGAGTACAATCACGTGTTAAAGTATCGGTCACTAATTACCAGTCACCCTATATAAAGCTGAAGAGTTTGTTTGTTTGTATGTATGTTTGTTTGCTTGAACGCACTAATGAACTGCTGGTCCGATTTGAAAAATTATTTCAGTGTTAGATAGCCCGTTTATCGAAGAAGGCCAATAGGAGCGGAGCAGACAAAGTTACGCGGGTCAACTATTTATAATATAAACCAAAAACCATTTTCAACTGAATACTGACAGAAGTACCTAATTATGACTTTAAATATTTAGTTTGATTATTTTGTCAGCATTCAATTGAAAATGTTTGCGAAGAAACATAAAATATCGCACTCGCTACAGGTCGCGTGCATTCTTTTTTCCAGTCCCGCAAATCCCGCACATCCCGCGCCCGTAATCCCGCAACATGCGGTGTTGGAAAATGATGCGGGATCCCGCAATACCGAGATCTAGGTATTCCGGGATTGGAAGCTGACTGGAACTGACAGACAGACAGACTGACGGACAACAGAGGCTTAGTAATAGGGTTCAGTGCGTCAAAAGACCGAATATAACAATAGTTCCCGGGTATTGTAAAGTCAAAAAAGGTCGTATGAAAGTAATAACAGTTCCAGAATTCAACCTTCAAGATTAATCAACCCTTTCCGAGGTCGACACATGGATGGGATCTGTTACATACTGACACTCCTCTCTGCCTCCAAAAGTAAGTAAAGTCCCAGAAACTGGGCAATCGGGCACAAGTCTTAACCAAGGTGTCGATTTATTTAGATACCGGGCTATGGAGGTCAGAGAGGTACAGAGAGTAAATCTCCATTGAAACGGGAGGATCCTCCGACGGTTGTTGTGTCCGGTGTGGGCAACTGCCCCATAGTTGATATTCGGGCTAATGACGTATATGTTCAAGTCGCACGGTAAACTCTGATAACGCGATGTAGGATTTTGACGTAGTAGTTCGCTGCTAGTTGGATAGATGGCACTGCGGTTGTTTTTGTTGCTATGTTGATTTGCTCCGTTGGTATTTCTTGTGGCTGTATTGATGCTGCTACATCTCCATAAGAATACTGGTGAAAGAAGCTAACCTACATGTTTGAGAAATGACTAGGTGGATTTTTTACATAAACTTTCACCTTTTCAAATGAATAGATGGCACCTGATACAAGTTGAATATTTTAGAAACAAGCAACTTTTGGCCACGACTTTTTACGCGGATATCACATTTGTTCCCGTTCCCGTATAGTCTTCTTCATGAATGTGGATTTCATATAAAAAAAAAACAAAATCCGACTGGAACTTCCAGAGATTAGCAAGACCAAACAAACAACTCTTCAGCTATATTATATTAATGAAGATGATGTTCTAGAAGAACATATTATTATATCTCATCATCATCATCTGCCTAAACTTTTCCCAACTATATTGGGGTCGGCATCCAGTCAAACCGGATTCAGCTGAATACCAGTGTTTTACGTGGAGCGGCTGCCTACCAGACCTCCACAACCCATTAACTTGGTAACACGGTACTTCTTGGCAAGACTGGAGTTAGATTTACTGGCTACTGACAATCCGTAACGACTGCGAAAGATCTACAAATGACAGTCGGGACCAACGGCTTAAGGTGCTTTCCGAGGCACGAAGGAAACTCAGTACATTAAGCTCTTGGCAAGCGTTGCTTAACCTTAAAGATCGACCCGTGCGGCTGTTATTATTTAGCCACGAGCTCCTTCATAACATTTTATTATAACTACTCGCAACTAAATCGTACCTTATAAAGGTCATTTCACACCAAACTTCGAGAGTGTTAGAGGTATGTTAAACGCGCGAGACTGTACTCGATTTTGTGGGCTGAACAAATAAATGTAGAAACAGAGAGCTTTCCGGAATTAGACCCGCAGAGGATGTCGGAGGGATGTGCCTGATCGGTCGGATGATTTGATTTACAGATCATTGGTGGAGTTTGGTTTTGCTGGCCGTATTTTTGTGATTTTACTTAGTATTATGCCGTAGCCTTCCTCTTTGAACAGTTTTGGACAGGTCTCTGAATATAACGGTTAATGTGAAATGAGTAATCTAGACTAATACAATATTATTAGTGTCTCAAATCTTTCTTTTTCATATGTCATAATAGTATATCTATGTCTATACTAATATATAAAGCTGAAGAGTTTGTTTGTGTGTCTGCTTGAACGCGCTAATCTCAGGAAAAAAAAAGTCTAATAAATAATAATCTAATATTGAAAAAATCTTTCAATATAAGATAGCCCATTTATCGAAGAAGGCTATAGGCTATATACTACTCTGTCAAGAAAGTACCGGGAAAAGATCAATAATACACAAAATGTCTGTTATTCATCCAAATTTATTTTATCACCTTCAAAGTATGCTCCTTTAGAAACGATACACTTGCGCCAACGAATAATCCATTCATCAAAACATTTTTTAAACGCTGCTTCCGGAATTGAGTTCAGTTCTCGCCGCGAATTCTCCTTTATGTCTTCTATCGATTGAAAACGGGTGCCACGAAGTGGTAATTTGAGTTTAGGAAAAAGAAAAAAGTCAGCAGGAGCCATATCTGGTGAATATGGTGGTTGCTGGATGGTATTTGATGAGTGTTTGGTTAAAAATTCGTTCACAATGATAGCCTTGGGCGAAGGCGCATTGTCGTGGTGCAAAATCCAAGAATTTTCTTTCCACAAATCTGGCCTTTTTGTCGAATTTGCTCTCTTAAACGCCGCATAACGCTCAAATAATATTATTTATTTACCGTTAGACCTTCCGGTAAGAATTCAGAGTGCACAACACCGCGATAGTCAAAGAAAACAGTCAACATGACTTTGACTTTTGATCGACTTTGGCGTGGTTTTTTCGGTTTCGGTTCAGTTGGAAGGCGCCACTCCGAAGCTTGTTGACTAGTTTGCATGTCAAACTCGTAAACCCACTCTCGTCACCAGTAACAATGCGTTTCATGAATGTTGGGTCCGAACTGACTCGTTCTAGCATGTCCTCAGCGACTTTCATGCGATTGAGTTTTTGGAGAAAATTCAGATCTTTTGGGACTAGCCGAGCAGCAACATGTTTCATACCCAAATGATTAATTAAAATGGTACGAATCGACTCGTGAGATACAGAAAGTTCGGCGGCTATCTCTCTCAGAGTTGAATGGTGATTTTCAGTCACTATTTCCTTCACTTTTGCTATTTTAACTTCAGTTGCAGACGTTGACGGCCTACCAGAGCGAGGCAAATCTTCCATCACATCTCGACCGCTTTTGAACGCTTTGAACCACTCATAAGCACGAGTTTTTGATAAAGTCGATTCACCGTAAGCCTTCTGTAACATTTTCAGTGACTCCGAACACGAAATTCCATTGGCGATGCAAAATTTAAGACAAACTCTTTGTTCGATATTTTTGTCCATTATGAAATTCGCAATACACTCTATATATGATATTATTAAAACCAGCACTGTATTTAATATAAATAACAGATGCAACTCAAACTCCGCGCCACAATGGAAAACAGTTGTGCCAATCTAACAACTACAAAAAAAACAAAAATTTGAATTTGGAACCATAAACAAATCATCCATTCCCGATACTTTTTTGACTGAATGTATCATAACGCTAAGACCAAAAGAAGCGGAGCAGTAATGAAAAACGTGACGCAGACGAAGTTGCGCGGGTCAACTAGTATAATAATAAAGAGGAAAGATTTGTTTGTTTGAATTGAATAGGCTCCGAAAGTCCTAGACCGATTTGAAAAATTCTGTTACTATTAGAATCCTACATTATCCCTGATGAACATAGGTTATAGAATATTTTCAAAAAAGTTAGGATCAGTATGAAATAATGTAACCACAAAAGACATAAATATCTATAAAAAAAGTCTGCAAGGTTATATATCTAACTATTATGGTTAAGTCACAATGACCGCTTTTTGTTCAGATTTCCGGGAGAAATGGAATAGTGGTGATTTTAGTATCATGATATTAGTCCATATAAATTTAAATTGGTTAATAATTAAAGTTAGTTAAACTTTAAATTATTCAAATTGGACATTTCGTTTAAAAGTTACGACGGTTTTAAAAATACTTTAAACAAGAAAAATGTTGCGAGTGAACGAACTGCCCTGCGTTTAGTTTATTAATAAGTAATTTATGCATACCCTATAAGAGGTTAGATGAGAGATAAAGTTCGTGTGGTAATAAATTAATAACCACCTTCGCTATTATTACGAGAATAGTTGAGTTTATAGTAAGGTTTTTATTCTTGATAAAGAAAGAACGAGAAAAAGAAAAGTGTTTATTGACTTTCTTTGTGATGAAAAGCAATGATGCGGCACGCTTATCTATAGGTAAGTAATCTATTCACTCTTGACTTAAAGATCCCCAAGTTGTAGCTATCAGGAAACACAGAATCCAGTAGGGAATTCCATTCCTTAAATAATTAAAAATTACCACACATTCTTTTCATTTCATTTCATTTATTTATTCAAATAACAATTTTCATTGTATTTGAATATTTCGTGCATTAATTAATTTACAAATTGAATTTCAAAAACAGTCATTTAACACCAGGAACACAATCAATAATCAAGTATTAACAATCGAAAAATAATAGTCAATGAAACAATAATCAATAAAACATTAAAAAAAAAAAACAATAATTAACAATCAATAATTCAAAGTCAAAAATAATTATCAATAAAACATAAAAAAAAGAAAAAACAATAATAAAAAACAATGGAAAAAAATATAATAATATAAATAAGCATTATTCTAATATATAAAGTTCTGTCGTTACTGAGTGATAGAGTGATAGAGCGCCTCAGTAACTGACTGACAGACACCGCACAGCGGAAAGTACTGGTCGCAAAAAGCTGAAATTTAGCTTGTAGGGGAGCACTAAGAAAGTATTTCTCGAAGATTCCCACTGGAACGAGAAAAAACGGAATATACACGTACGTAGTCGCGGGTTAAAGCTAGTATTTTTAAGAAATAAACACACATTTTCTTATTAAATATACAGACCCAGACTGTAGTCCTTCTTTACTATTTACGAGTACCAGGCAAGAGTCTTACAATTTGCATTTAGCTCTACAGAAAACCACCTCGTAGTTCTTTATTACATCCTCTGGCAAACAAAAGATATCTCATTTGGCGCCACACCCATTGAGATGGCCTTTTATAAATTAATTTCATTCAAATTACCCCCACACCCCCTCTCTGGCGTCTGAATAAATAAATATTTACTTTGTTAATTGAAAAATTTTCTCACTCCATTTTCCAGCAAGCGGCACAGTCCATCACAGTGTTCGAACTCCGAACGACTTCAAGTCAAACTAACACGGTGTCGATCTGTGTTGTGGTTGTACGCTGTGTGTATTTATGAAAAAGTATGATTAATTTTAATGGAAATACGGTACTTATACTGCCTTTTAATGGTAATTATAGTCCATTTGAGACAGAAGATATGCTTTTAATTAATTTCATGGCTTTTGTGAGGGGAAGAAAAGTCTAATTATTTATTTATATACCTATTACAGTTACTGTCTGAGCGTGTTGGTTTTATCTGTTAGTTCAGAGATTGTGCAGGAGTCAACAATAATTATATTAAGGTGATTCAATCAGTATAAAGGCGTGTTTCGTTTTAACGTATCTTGTCAGGTTCCTGGAACAGGAATGTGAAATTGTATTCAACTGAAGAAATACACGAAACGAAGACATTTTCTCGATAGAAAAAAAAATACAAAATTCGAAATAACTTTTTACTTTTTTTAGCTACAAGACGCAACGCTTTAGATTGGTCCTATGAAAATTACTTTTAAATAGAATAAATAACAATAAATAAAAAAAAAAAATATTATAAATAACAATAAGAGTGCTGCTTTTTGTTATTATTTTGACAGCAGAAACTTATGAAGTTTGTATGCGGGCAACACTGAATCAGTTGGCAGTTTGAATTAATTTGATGCTTTGGCGCTAGGTTCGATATTTCGAACTTTCCACGTGGAAGCATGCGGGGTCCGCGTCGAGTGCGCGGCGCCCCTCGGCGCTTTCGAGCTACCATAAATTTCAAATACATATTTTTTGCGCTGGCAAAGTGACATTCTTATAACGACAGCGATTTTTGAAAGTCAAATGTGAGGGATGTACATTATTATCTATCCTATTCTATACGTTTTCATTTCTCAAGGTTGCGTACCCAAACTAACGGATCCTTATTACGAAGCCTTGACTGTCCTTCGGTTAGTGGGACAGCCGAAATTCACACAGAGTACCTAAGTATTTTTATGGCCTCGCTAGCTCGCTAGCAGCTCGTGGCTAGATAGTAACAGCCGCACGGGTCGATCTTCAAGGTTAAGCAACGCTTGCCAAGGTTGGTCTGTGGATGGGTGATCATCTTAACATACCGAGTTTCCTCCGTGCCTCAGAAAGCACGTTAAGCCGTTGGTAGAAAGCACGTTAAGCCGTTGGTCCCGGCTGTCATTTGTAGATCTTTGGCAGTCGTTACGGATAGTCAAAAGCTAGTAAATCTGACTCTAGTCTTGCCATGAAGTACCGTGTTACCCAGTTAATGAGTTGTGGAGGTCTGGTAGGCAGCCGCTCTTCGTAAAATACTGATATTCAGCTAAATCCGGCTTGACTGGAAGCCGACCCCAATATAGTTGGGAGAAGAGCGCGTTCAACCAAACAAACAACATCTTCAGCTTTATATATTAGTATAGATAACTAGTTGATCCCCGCAACTTCATCTGGTTCACTCCCATAGATTGTAGTGTGATGTTATATAGCCTATAGACTTCCTGAATAAATGGTCTATCCAACACTAAAATAATTTTTCAATTCAAACCTGTAATTCTTGAGATTAGCGCGTTCAAGCAAACAAACTAAATCTTCAGCTTTATAATAAACTAGGTGACTCGCGCAACTTTTGTCTGTGCCCCAATTTTCATTACTGCTCCGCTATTGGACTTAGCGTGATGATATATAGCCTATAGCCTTCCTCGATAAATGGGATATCTTGTTAGATAGCCTATTTATCGCTATCTGAAAGAATTTTTAAATCGGACCAGTACGTGTGAGATTAGCGAGTTTAAGCAAACAACAGCCAGCTTTATATATTAGTATAGATTCATAATATTAGTATAGATGGTCGTGACCTTTTTCCCAGTGTAAGCAACCTTTACCAGAAGACCTACATTATGCACGAACAGGCATCGAATAAACTATGCCCCTTCATCCCCAGATGGGAATAAAATTAATATAAATAAGGTTATCTCTTAAAAATACCAGCTCATAAGTTATTCGTATCTTGAAACCAAAAGGTCTAACGGTTTTACAAAAAAAAAAAAAAACAGTGTATAACTGTCGATATTTTTTCGTGTAATATCCACGGCAGGGCACAGGTCTGATTTGTTCTTCTGAGTCTGGAACTATCGATTCCAGAGTCCAGACTTGAGTGTGATTGGAGTGTGTGTGTGTTTGTTTTACGAATTCATCAACATAAGTTCTGCAGTATAGACATGAAAGCCAATACTGCAGAACTGATTTTGATGAATTTGATATACAGAATGTTCCAAGAGTGCCAAGATGTACCGTGTTACCCAGTTAATGGGTTGTGGAGGTCTGGTAGGCAGCCGCTCCACGTGAAACACTGGTATTCAGCTGAATCCGGTTTGACTGGAAGCCGACCCCAATATAGTTGGGAAAAGGCTAAGCAGATGATGACTCTTGGAGTGCTGTTCTGTACCTACCATACAATAAAGCCAATTATCGACTCCATAAAAATACAAAAAAAAAAACAAACGAAGCACTTTTTAAGGGTGCCCTCTCGAAAAGGCTTAAAAATAGCGTGCAGATGAAGCAGTTTTTCTTCGGCATTTACAGAGAAAATACATTTAAAAAATAGGTAGTAATCTACATGATATTGCACGTAACTTGGTTTAGCCAGAATTTATGTATTGGTATCACATAATAGGAAACAAAATCATCAAATCACCTCCAAATCGTTGAGATGAAACCATTTTACTCCTCTATTTTTTAACAAAGGACTAAAAATAAAAGGTCTACTGCTGTGCAATACAAACAAAAATAACTTGGTTTTGTTACTTTTTTAAAATATGTATTTGTTTTATTATAAAAAATTAAAAACACGTGTAGCGAAGTGGCGCGCCGAGGTGTTGTAGTAAGCTCCGTTTGTATGCACAAGGTCATTGGCAAATATACAAGCCCTAAGTAGTTTCGTGCAGTTGGTGGCATTTATTTTAGTTCGATCTCAGATTTGATGGCACTAACTACATCAGATTGCTTGAAAAGTGATTTTTTTAAACTCATTTGTGTTTATTAAGGTCGGTTTTGAGGAATTTTTTTTTCTAAAATGTGTAGCAGATATAGAATAACACCCTTATATATTGTATGGCCACGCACTTCTAGTTCACCCTATATGGATAGATTAGACTTCTTTTAGGATAATTTATGAATATTACGCGTGCAAAGCTGCTAAATACCGTGTTACCCATTTAATGGGTTGTGGAGGTCTGGTAGGCAGCCGCTTCACGTAAAATACTGGTATTCAGCTGAATCCGGTTTGACTGGAAGCCGACCCCAAAATAGATGGGAAAAGGCTAGGCAGATGATGATGACGCGTGCTAAGCTGCTGCTGGTTTTACAGCAGTATTTTTAACTGACTTCTGCCAGCCTAACTATAAAATCCAGCATTTTTTTCCAAATTTTTTCCTTCACCGATACCCAACATTGTGTTGGCACCAAAATCAATAACAACATCACATATTCAAGAAACTATCTCCCGCGAAAGGGGAGGGTGAGTAAAAATGGGCATCAAACATTAATGACATCATTTGGAGTCCCGCAAAGATGCTGAGCAACGGCTGATAGCCGATAGAAACGCCAGTAAAGGGGGATATAATGCGAATATTATACAGTATCCACTTTCCCCCGCTCTATAATGAATGCTGGAGGAATGTTGCAGAAGTTTAGGTTTGGAAAGGGAACAGAATATTCTAAAGACATTCACAACGAACGTCTTCTGTGACTGGGCTCAATTTGACAAGGCATTTCCTTTACTTCTTTGTTAGAAAACACTAAAATTATTAATACGAGACTGCTCAATTTGTACAAAACAGTAACATAAAAATGCGTAATGCGTTTTTCCTATGCCTAAACTGTACACGATTTGTAGATGACCACACCGCTAGAAAAAATATAATAAGTACCAATTAATACTCAAAAAAGTACCACGCAATTATTTTCCAGAATATTGTGATTATATTGTGATTATAATGATTATAATATTAATTGTTTTAAAACAATTAATATTATAATCATTTACTAAAACATGACTAAAAGAAGATGAAGTTTACTGTATCTTTTTTGCCGCTTGCACCCAACCTTGTGGTTCATGATAATGACGTTGTAGTTTTTTATTACAAAAATTAGAATAAACAAACGATTTAGTTCCTTTAAAACCACTGAAAGCAAACATTACAAAGATTCAACAATTGTTTTAGACACGAACTCTTGAAGTGTTCAAAACTGAAGAAAAAACAAGTATTGTTTGAAAATTTTTGATCAGCCAGGTTGAATTTTCCTTTGAAAATATTAAAGAAAAGAAACTTTTGTTTTGATAAACGCTGGTGGCAAAAAAATAATATGTACAATTTGTAACAAACTTGGGCGGGCAACATGATTGGTGGCACATGTGACTTTTTGTAACTGGATATTTTGTCTTTCTACATAAAACATGGCTACTTAGAATCGCCCTTATATTATTTGAACGTCCAGGTTTTTTTATTTGTGCGATATTCTTAAAAAAAGAAGAAAAAATAAGTTTAAGTTTAAATAAACAACGCTGAAACACAGTAATACCTACGTCCGACATTGTTTTCGTTTCTTTAAATTAAACAGTTATTTTATTCTTCATTTTCACGTATAAAAGCAGTCATATTTGTCTAAGGTCGACTGGTAGAAAATGCCTACGGCATTAAGTCCGCCTTTGTACAGTGTTTCACTTGTGCATAAAGTTTTAATAAATAAATAAAATATTTGTATAACTCTTTATTTATTTATTTTCACCTTGTGTGGCCCACTGCAAGGCAAAGGCCTTCCCTCTTTTCTGCTATTCCTCCCGGCTTTGGATAAATGTGGGCCAATCCTGTCGATATGCTGGATGTGCCGCGATGTCGCTAACTTTTCCTGGGACGTGCATTGCGGTTGATTTATAGCCAATGGCCGTTCTACAAGCGGCAGACGTATCGTATACCTATTACGGCTCTTGAAATACAGCCTGCTGACAGACAGACGGACGGACGGACGGACGGACAGCGGAGGCTTAGTAATAGCTCTAAAAAGATAATAAGAGAAGAAAAGCCTGTAGGCCCGCCCCAAAAAGTTATCTCCTTAGCTTCTGTAAGTAAATAAAACGCTCGCTAGGATTTATCTCATTTCTTCGGAGATAGTATCGAGTTAAGTCTCTCTTTGCATTTTAATGTTCCCGCTGTCCCGCAACCTGATATACTGTGATGTGATGCGATCTTTTAGGCTGTGTGCTTATAAATACTTTTAAGAGGTCATTTTCTTTGGAGGCTTTAATTTTTAAAGTGTGGAAAATGTTATGAATAGGTCTGCCATCACCTAATTTGCCGACGCCGCGCTAGACATAAACTTTAAGAACCCCGAACATTTGAGTTTTGAACTACATTGAGAAGTTTTGTTCGTGAATGAGCATTAAGTTTATTCGTTTATTCAGTTTAGCACATTTTTATCGACTGCTACAAAAATGTAGGGCCCATTTTCCAAGTGAGTTTGTGGGATCCCCACTGATAATACCTTTTATTTAAGGATGGGAAATCATCAAGTCCCACTCTGGGTGAGACAGAAGGGAGTGTCAGACTCTTACTGACTAAAACCCATCCGTGTTCCTCCTAGTGCCCTTTGTGTTCCAGGGCCGCGGTGACTCTTTCGAACAGATTTCGCAACCGGCACTGGCCCTAGCGGGCCCCGTCTCCCATGCTGACAGCTCTTTAAGGCGCGCTGACCCGGGCCTGGTTCTGATCAGACGGCGAGCCACCCAATGCTCGCCGTCCGCCCACTGATAATACTTAGCTACCGTTACGACATTTTAGTTTAGGTTTATAATTTTGTTTGTATGTCAGTTCTGTGGTAGCAAATACTTTTTTCTTTTGGTAATATGAACAAGCTATAACTGGCGATTTGGAGATTTGAGGTTGAATCGGGTTGGAGTGCAAGGTTTGGAATATAGGCCTAAGTGTTTATTAAAAATCTAATTAGTTGTCAGGTATAACTTCTTTGTCATTAGGCTCTTGGCAGAGCGGTCGTGGTCACGTTGACCACGTCGGTGGTAGAGGCGGACACAGCTCTCCGCTCGATCTCTCGCCATCTCTCCCTTTTGGCAGACTGTCTGGTGCAATCAGATATGCGACTTCTTAGTGCGGATTTAACTTGATCAGTTCAACGCACAGGTGACCTGCCACGCGATCTAGTTCCTTCCACCTTTTCCTGCACGACCAGCTGTTCAATAGAGTCGCTACCTCTTCTCATTAAAGACGGGGCCCGCTAGGGCCAGTGCCTGCTGGGGCTGCGGATTTCGTTCAAAAGAGACACGAATGGGTTTTAGTCAGTAAGAGTCTGACACTCTCGTCTGCTTTACCCAAAGCAGGAGGAGTCATTTGATGATTTCCAATCTTTGAAAAAAAAAAAATCCCTTCTACAGACATCTCCAAAGTACTGCAGTATGCGCGACTGTACTACGGCCGACAGATGCTGCGTGAGGCCTAGCTCTTGGATTATGGACACGTTGGTGCGGAACTCCGTCTACGATATCCCGAGCATTTTCATCCAGCACCACATTTTCAGAGTATCTGTATTCCCCTTTCCCATCTCGCGTACTCTCCACGTCTCAGCCGCAAAGAAAAATGGAGAATATGAGTTCGCACGAGACTGACTTTGGTGGCTTTGGTAATGTTGCAGGTTTTCAGGTACGACTTACGGCTAAAACTGTACAACCATCGTACACCACAGATAACAAAAGCACCCAGTATACCAATACCGGCAATAATTTATAAAATCAAGAACGTGTCCTAGAACGTCCGCACATCCCGAACATTACCGATGGTGCCCGAGCAATGAAATAAGAAAAAGAATTGCAACATCAGAATTCAAATTTCCGAACTCAGTACCGGTGCTCGAGTAACATTTTTATTAAAATATGCTCAGAATTATGTCTCGAAATGAATAAATTTTCTTCACCCCCCTTGTCTTTATGGCTCGCCTGGGGTTTTAATAAAAAAAAAAACTCTACGTTGAGTGTAAATTGTGTTAGGAAAATGGTTTTCCGTTGTTTTCCCTTTTTGCATATATTGTTCACCTGATTTTATGAAGTGAGGTTTTTTGGAAGGAAAAGATTTGGAATAAGAAGTAGGGAGGCGTGTATGTGAAGTTGTTGGTTTTATGAGGAGACAATATAGGTTCTAGGTTTATGAATTTGTGTTATTCGTCGTGGCTTGGTTCCTGGTTTTGAGATTATAAACTAACTTAGCTAGCTAAAATTATCCGAAAGGAATATATTCTTGGCAAGAAAAGGAGTGTGCCAGGTTTGATTGGATTCAAATTCCTTCAGCTGTAACGACGTGAGGGTAATATACAGATGGACAGAATTAGTTTAATATTTGTATGAAAAAATTAATAAATGGAATATTTCTAACCCCTGTATTCAAAGCCTTTTCTTCCAATTCGACTCTACTTCAACAACCAATTGACAGTAAGCTGTAGTAGTTTATTATTTCATCATCATCATATCAGCCGAAAGACGTCCACTGCTGGGCATAGGTCTCCCCCAAGCGTCGCCACAACGACCGGTACTGTGCGTCTCGCATCCATCGGCTACCCGCATCGGCACTGTCACATCACTGTCTACATCCACTGTCGGTTTATTAATTAACCAGTTTACCCACGCAACTCCGTCTGCGTCACAATTTTCATTACTGCTCCACTCCTATTGGTCTTAGCGCGATGATATAGGTTAGTCTATAGCCTTCCTCGATAAATGGGCTATCTAACACTGAAAGAGTTTTTCAAATCGGACTAGTAAGTATTTCCTGAGATTAGCGCGTTCAAGCAAACAAACAAACAAACTCTTCAGCTTTATACATATATTAGTATAGATAGATATGATATTAATCGAGGGTTTTTCAGTTGTCATGGATTATACTAATTTTCACATTCGCATATTAATCGAAATCTATTAACCTCAATCTCAAACATTTTATTTGTAGAACATGGGTGAACAAAAGATGTCAAAATTAATAAAATAAGAGCTATGTCTTGCCGTCAGCGGCTTTTAAAACATTCTGATTATAAATTTTTAAATTAAACAATTGGTAAAAATATAAATTATTCAAAATTAATAAATCAAAATTAATTCGTCACAATCATTTGTTTAACATTTATTAAAATAAAATTTAACCAAATAACAGAAAAAGAAATTAAATTAAATAAAACAGAAAATTAAAAATGGATGAAAACTCAGGCTTTTTTGAAATTTTGCGAAATGCAAATGCGAACGCTGTTTAAAACTTAGTGTAGCCCTCTGACCTCACAAGATATTCCAAGTTTTTCTGTAAGTCACAAGAGTCTGTAATGGCCTTTCTCAGCATCCAAACCTACGTCTGTTTGCCAATCTATTATGTAAAAGAAAATATTCATATTATACTTTTTGTAAAGAATAGATAACGGTGGTCGAGTGGTTATTTAATATTCAAGCTGAAAAACAGCCAGTGTGCAAAATGAAGGTCACATTGTTGGCAAGGACAAAGAAAACCATAAATCTATTGTTTCAGGCTACTGAATTAGGATCACCATTTGCAAAATATTTTCGTAGAAGTTGGTTTAGGCGGAGTTGGCACTGTGTGCTTAATATTGTGTAAATATTTTTTAGGAAAAATATCGCAAGAAATCTTTGGCAATTACTACAAGATCAGTCGTCGTCAGTCACAATTAAGTTTATTACTTTTTGTAGGCAATGGCGACTTTTTTTTTCTGCTTGGTAGTTAATTTTTCTGACAAATAACTGTCATATACATACGTTACTTTTGAAAGCAATAGCATGAAATATAAATATTGAGAGGATTTACTGTCAAACAATGGATACCTGTTTCAATTTATTTGGCCAGAGATAACTAATGGAGAATCAAGATTTGATTTGAATAAAGATTTTTGTAATACATCACATGATTTAAAAGACTGACCGTCCTTGACAATTCAAAAGTGCCTGTGCTTAAATGGTTTATTTGAAATATTTGCTTTGAGTTTGAAAACTGCTAAAGAGAAATTCGTGATAGAAAAACTACTAGATCTAGAAAGCTAACATTTGGAATTTAGGCTTATTTTATAACAAGTTAAGAAAGGATTTTTTAAATATAAACTTAAGGAGATAAAAGGAGAACGGGTCGATGTTCAAAGTTAAGCAAAGCTTGCCAAGGTTGGTATGTGGATGGGTGACCATCTTAACATACCGAGTTTCCTCCGTACCTCGGAGGGAACGTTAACCCGTTGGAGGTGGCTGTCATTTGTAAATCTTTGGCAGTCCGAAGCCAGTAAATCTGACTCCAGTCTTGCTAAGAAGTACTGTGTTACCCAGTTAATGGGTGGTAGAGGTCAGATAGATAGTCACTTCACGTAAAATACTGGTATCTGAATACCAATCGACGCGACGGCGCGTTGCGTTCCACGCGCGCCTCAAGGAGATGTCAGCATAGTAGACGAGGCCCGCTAGGGTCAGTGCCTGCTAGAGTTGCGGAATTTGTTCTAAAGTGTCACCGCGGTCCTGGAACGCAAAGGAGGAACACGATTAGGTTTTAGTCAGTAGGAGTCTGACACTCCCTTCCGCTTCGCCCAGAGCGGGAGGAGTCTTTTTTTTTCATTTTTATGTGTTTGCTCTTGACTCTAGTCTATGTCAGAGATGACAGAGACAAAGTCCACGACGGAGCGAGCCTACCCAGAAGGAGCCTGTTCACTCTAACTTTGAAGAGATTTAGAATTTGATGATTTTCCACCCTTAAAAAAATATATAGTTGGGAAACGACTAGGCAGATGATTGTAGGGGAAACTTTTTACTAAGTCTACGCAAACGAAGTCACGGGCATCACCTAGCAAACAAAAAATTCAGAAAAGATACGTTTTACCGTCGAACACCAAGCTTTAGCGCGATCCCTTTCATTTGTGAATAACGACAGATAATTAAGGTTCAGTGCAGGTCGTAATTTTCTTTGCAACCGAGCGCGGCTAACAAATTGTCGGCCATCATTGCCTGTCCGGAGTTAATATGAGCGGTGTCGGCGCGCTTCAACGTGATGTGGGGCCACGAGGAATGAAGGTTTATTGTTTTTTTTTAGATTTGATTGCCTTATAGGGAGCGTGCAAAAACTATAGGTACAGTAATATCACTGTCAACTTTTTTTCAAGTATAAAATTCGAAAAAGCTACGCTAGTGTCTTCTTCGCGCAAGTTGCGAGTTGTAAACTGAGCGTGCAGGAACCACAGGTGGCAGCACAGAAGCGTCAATCTCAAGTATTTTGACCCTTAAAACTTCGAATATGCGACACTATCCTAGTCCTTATAAATCGATTTTTTACGTTATCCTAAGTAAATTATGGCTTTGGAACATGCAGCTAGTTAATCTGAATTTAAAGACAGTTAAAAACATCGATAATGGCGGTCGCAACAAAATATTTTCGAAAAAAGAACTATAGCGTTCCATCTTCAAGTTTTTTACCGTGTCTTATAGAGGTATTGGATTTTTCAGTAATAGCTTAGACCCTGGAGTTAAGCTTGGTTGATGAAAATATAGGTAGGTGTAACATCGAAACTAAACATTTCTAACTAACGAAATGTATCATTCAGTGGATGAGTCACGTTTCTACTATATAAAGGCAAAATGGACCTCATTTTTTTCCACGCCATGAATTGGCCCGGTTAGACCGAAAAAAACTCGAAATTAGGTCGTCAATCCCAGGAGGGGTCGCCGAAGAGCTTAAAATGCCTTGTATTTTAACGTCCGGACGGCACCAGCTTAACTGTTTAACGGTGAATTTCACCAAAGAAACTGATCACAAACCACATTTATGAGCTATCAGTGTCGTTATTTTCTGTGGAATAATGACACTGACAGCTCTTGAACGAGTTCAGCTTGGCTAGATCGCGATCAGTTTGAATTGGTGAAAATGGCCCAAATCTATGAACTCACGTCAGCTAAACTCTTCAGGCAATACCAGAGCGTTATTTTAGTCCAAAGTATCCGCAGTTTTCCTAGCCCCACACCTCAGCTACGTACAAACCGCCCGGAGCGTTAGGCGTCGTCTTGATTGTTTTACAGTTTTGCCCGCTATCGGTGCCCGCGACTTCACCCGTTAAGTTCTTTCATCAACTGCTTTATGTACTCGCTGAGATGTCAACACTTTTCATTTTGGATGCTTTGGTTAGCGTTTATAGGGGGTGAGGATTTTATTGGGAGGGAATTTTTGAAGGTGGGTTTTATTTTGACATTTAATTTCAGTGATGAGTTATGAACACATCGTTGGCTCACTCATCATCTGCCTAGCCTTTTACCAACTATATTGGGGTCGGCTTCCAGTCAAACCAGATTTAGCTGAATACCAGTATTTTACGCGGAGCGGCTGCCTACCAGACCTCCACAACCCATTAACTGGGTAAAACGGTACTTTATGGCAAGACTGGAGTCAAATTTACTGGCTTCTGACTATCCGTAACGACTGCCAAAGATCTACAAACGACAGCCGGGAATGAAAACATCAACTT
Source organism: Lacanobia oleracea (assembly GCA_950371165.1). NCBI lineage: Eukaryota > Metazoa > Arthropoda > Insecta > Lepidoptera > Noctuidae > Lacanobia > Lacanobia oleracea. The sequence goes on along the minus strand of OX493392.1, from coordinate 23,608,720 downwards.
TACTTTGACTTTCTCAAATGACAAAGGCATGTTGATATGGGGGGATTCGACAGATTTTTGTGTGATTATTATTATGATTTTAATATGATTCTCCTAAAGTGCCATTTTTAGCCCCCCTGATCCTACTACAGTAGCATTATTAGACTCGCAGTGCTCGGGCCTTATCATACAGAGCTTGCTCAAGGCGGGTTGGAACACTCAGGCAATTTGCGATCGCAAAAGCTATTAATCTTATCAGGGTCACTGAAACTGGCACTTGTTCAAATAAAAGAAAAGCAACACTCAATTGATGGCTAGAGCATTATTATATAATATGTAGAGGTATGCTAAACAGAGAGTACTGTGAGGGTCGCGCTTTATTGCATGCGAGAGGTTTCAAAAATCAAAGGATTCAGAGTATTTTCGAGAATAATTATATATTGCATCTTTTTAACGTCAAGGCAAACCATCGAATCCCATAGAAAAAAACAACACTTCCTTATGACACCACATTCGAATCCTAACTTTCTTTTTTCTTAACTCTTTCAAGGCTTATGTCATTGAGGTCGCACCTCCCAAAGAGGATCTCTGCATGAGCTACCCCCCGAAGAATGGAGGATAGTAAGAATAATTTTCTTGCAATCATACATTCTCAGCCTTGGAAGAGTCAAGCACCTACCTACTCCTAACCCGAAGTCCCTGCCTAAGTGGCGACTCTTCGTAGACAGGTGGACATAAATGCCTCTATAGAAGCAGTTTCAGTCATACCCTGCGCTGGGCAATATTCTTCAAAATATTATGCGCCATTTGCGCAATATCTTAAAGCAGTCATGCTGAAACCTTGCTGCAGCAAAACGCCACAAAAACCTGCAACACATCGTCGGACGTAAACAAAATCGATGCGACAATTCACATCTATCCAGAAGGGATTGAATTGATTAGATTTACCCTAACTAATCTATGTGGTTGCTCGTCGGATGATCCTAGTATGTCTACTCTGCTAAAGTTTTTAAATTTTAACTTTGCACTTACTCCAGTGATTATAATACATAAGAATTGAAATCAATTGCCTCCATAATCAGTTCAACCAATGGTGACAACTAGCCACCCTTCGCGAAGGTTATAACTCGTATGTAAAGTTGGTTTAACCGCCCATGGAGTTCTTTAATGGCGTAAAATTAATCGCGAAAACTCTACCTCTAACACCACTGGAATGAGTTCACCCTAGCTAATATTTTTTAAACGCGCTCTTCACAAATCTGGGAGCGCCCTCGAAGTCGTCGATCTGCATACTAGTCCTTCTTCGAATGTTACATGCAAAAAAGACTTCATTCAATAGCTTATTCAAGTTACCAAACAAACATAATGTTTGTTTACATAAAATTATAATTGACATCTATCTGCTTTGACATCCTACTTTTTCCACTACCATAATTGCTTTTTTTTAAATAAAATGGTTTCGACCTATTTACATGAATATTAACTAGAACCTTATTCAATTTAATCTTTACAGGTTCTCTATGAAAGCATAATCTTTTTGGTTCGTTTGACACAATATGACAAATTGTTTTTATGTTGTCATGTCATCCTATGACTGAAATAATACAAGTCAATCCTTCGGCTTTCGCTGCCATTAAAATAAATAAAACCATATGTTATGAAATTAGCAGAAAACTTGAAAGTAACTAACACTATATAAATCTAGCAAGTATAATAAAGTGGAATTTCGAACAACTATAAAATCTTCAAAATAAAACGTTTCCTGACCTTATAATTGTATATAATAATTTCGTATTTCTTTCTAAAATAATATCTCCATATGTAAATTAAAGGTTGCTGAACTATCAAATCATTAGTGAAATGTTTTATATGATTTGATGTGTATGATTTCTCTTTAAATGTATAAATATATGTGCAATATTTCCTTGTCTTTTTCTTCACCCTTGTTTTCTTTATTTCATTCAGGGTATGAAGAGGAAACTTATACTCATTTTGAGTAACTAACTCACGCCTCTTAAGGAAATTATGTGTGTGTATGTCTGTGTGTAAAATTCTCTTATCAAATAATAAAACGTCCCTACCACTTTTATTTTCTACGCTACGGTTTGCCTTATTGGTCGAAATAAAATTTAATAATGAACATAAAACAACATTCGTCGACACATCGAGTTGTGTTCCGTATTGAACCATCTCTTTTTGATCATCTTCCGCCGAGGCAGCTTCCTCAACTTCCATCGCGGCGTCTGCATACTGGTCACCCTCTCTTGAATCCACTTCGACAGCATCCACATCATGGTTGTCAGTGGAACTGCGCCCTGGTTCGGATATCAGAATCGCCTTGCTTTCTGTAAGGAGTTCAGATGTAAATATTGGAATGGATACACCAGCTTGTACACTTTCCTCTATTCTGTCCAGTTCAGTTTCGTTCTTAAATAGGCTGCTCTCTCCACAGCTCTGCTCAACGTCGTCATCATTGTCATCATGGTCATCATTGTCATCATGGTTTTCGATTTGTGGATTTTCAATTTTCGTACTGGAATATAAAGGTGTATCATTATCGACATAAATAGAGCATTCCAATGGCCGTCGTCGTTTACACGAAATGCATTTACACGGAAATTCCTTCCTTATCTTGTCGCATAGCAGCGAAAAATCTATACCGTCATGGTATACCGTATTATAAAAATATCTAGCAGCGCTCTGCAGAAATGCGCCCAAAATCAACGAATAATCGGCTACTCGCCACTCGCTTTCGATAGCGACTCGCCTGAATTCGGTTACGAACTCTTCAAAGCATACTCGGTCTATACCGGTATATGACATAGACATCTTTTACACATACAATCTTTCTTGTAAATATAAAAACCACTTACACAACGAATCCCATAGAAAAAAACAACACTTCCTTATGACACCACATTCGAATCCTAACTTTCTTTTTTCTTAACTCTTTCAAGGCTTATGTCATTGAGGTCGCACCTCCCAAAGAGGATCTCTGCAGTACACACACTCCTATTGCAAGGGGAGGATCCTCCGATCAGACAGTTGTTGTGTCTGGCGGGCAACTGCCCGATAGTTGATATTCGGGCTGATGTATATGTTCAAATCGCACAGTAAACTCTGCTTGCACGATGCAGGATTTCGACGAAGTAGTTCGCTGCTAGTTGGATAGATGGCGTCGCAGTTCTTTTTGTTGCGACGTAGATTTTCTCCGTTGGTTTTTCTTGTGGCGGCATTGATGCCGCTACGTATATAAAATACTGTTTTTCTTTTTATGTTATTAAATCTTTAGTGTCCGTCTGCTGGGCAAAAGCTTCCCCGTGACAAATGTGCACGTCAAAAATCAGTCTCCACGTCAACTGGCCCCATGGCTTGCCATTGGTCGACTGATGGCAGATTGACACATTTATAAAACACTAGCACCTCGCCCGCGACTTCGTCTGCGCTGCAATTTTCTTAAGGATCCTAAATTTTTTTAGACAAGTGATATAATAAAAACTTCCTCGAGAACTACTCTGTCCATTGGTGAAAACAGCACGAAAATCGGTGAAATAGTTTTTGAGTCTATCGAAAACAGACAGACAGACGAACCGGAGGACTTTGGTTTATAATACGTAGTGATAGTGATACTGCACGGATATTTAAACATTACTACTTACGATTTATTTTATCACTATTTAATAAAAAGCCAACTGAAAACCAGCGCTGGGTGTCTGACGCGCAGCAAATGCTGCGATGGTTATCCTTTCGTCATGGGCACGCTCAGCGTAATTTTTCTGTATCATTTTTATTTTATTTTATTGTTTCTTTTTTTTTTTTTTTTTTTAACACTTTACGCACACAGATGTACAGAGGCGGACTTAATGCCTGAGGCATTTTCTACCAGTCAACCTTTGGGTGATGCAGAGAATAATACTAGTAGGTGCAAATTGTGAAAAAAAAAACAGAAACGCGATTAATATTTAAATTAATACAAAGATATATATATATATATAAACATATATATAAACTATAAATACAATAAAATACTATAATATATACTCAAATTTTGTTGTCCATTGTTTTTCAATACTCTAACTGACAGACTAAATAGATTTGCAATGTATTGATGGTGGAAACTAGCCTATTCTCCATAACCACTACTCTAATGCGATTCTTTACACATCTCACCGTAAACTTAGGTGAGGTGAACACCAACCAAGGTGAACCAAGTAAGTTTTTTGTATCCCATCATCTTTACATACTTATCATGTTTTGAAGCAAATAAATATTATTCTATTCTATTCATGAAGTGAACTGTCCATACAAACAAGATAGTAAGTTTTTTATTTGCAAAAAATGTGGTAAAGAGATGTTAGGAACATAATATTATTTTTTTATTTGTTAATTTGGTTAGCCAACAATTGTTTACAAAAGACTTACATTAAGTTTAATTGTATGGTTACATTATTACGAGTAACAATTACTTACAGGCTAACACCACGTACACAATTTTTGGTAAAGCAATTAAAATAAAAAACATTAAAATATAAATAAATTATATTTATAATTATATAGTTCGGTGCAGGACATATTCCGCCATTCTATGATGGCATGCAAATATTTATACATAACATTAGGTATGCTTATTATTAAAAAAAAATTGAAATAATATTAACATACATTATCAATTATCAAACAAAACAAATGAATCATCATCTGCCTAGCTTTTTCCCAACTATACTGGGGTCGGCTTCCAGTCAAACCGGAAACCGGATTTAGAAACAAAATAAATCAATGATAGTAGTAATTTTATGAAATAAAATTTAAACATAAAAAAAAGAAATATTTATAGGCAGGTACATAACATTGTAAGTAGCTACAATATGCCTATTATTATACGAACTTCGAAATGACGTTGACATACATTATCAAATAGGTAAAATAATCAACATTAGTAGTAACCTTTTAAGAAATAATATTTTAAAGGAAAAACTAAACAAAATTACAACGATATGTATAGAATTTGTAAAACAAGTTAAGTGAGAAAAGTGTAAAATGGTAGGTATCAGAAGAGTGCTTTTTTAGAAATACGTTGACACTGTAAACATTCTCTTTTATTAGCCATTTTTTTTTAATAAAAACAAAATTTGCGGAAAGGTAGGTCAACTATTCCCTTAGGCAGTGAGTTATAAATTAATGGTGCCAAATATAGGCAGCTGTGTCTAAACAACTCAGTTATGGGTACCAGTAATTCTAAATACGAAAGATTAACTTTGCGTTTGTTTGAGTTATTTTTATGTTGAAAGAGTTTCATATCGCACTTAACAAATTTGGCTATTTCAAAAATGTATATGCTCATTTCATTTCATTTACTTATTCATATAACAATTTTCATTATATTTGAATATTTCGTGCATTAATTAATTTACAAATTGAATTTCAAAAATAGTCATTTAACACCAGGAACACAATCAATAATCAAGTATTAACAATCGAAAAATAATAGTCAATGAAACAATAATCAATAATAATTCATAGTCGAAAATAATAATCAATAAAACATTAAAAAAAAACAATAACCAATAATCAATAGTTCACAGTCAAAAATAATAATCAATAAAACACTAAAAAATTAAATAAACACTAAAACAACAATGATAAATAATTATGATGTCAAAATGCCGCTCCGCTCGGAGCTGTTAAAAGGTTCGCAGATTGACAGTTCACTTTATGCTCACTTTACCTAAGAAATGTACACGGTTATTTTATTTTATTTATTGGGACAATAAACAGCTACAATATACATATTTACAAAAAATTACGTTGACAGAATAGACCAGCTGATCACAAGTAAAATTATGACATCTTAAAACCATCATGATAACAGTGTTGGTGGAAGACGCAGTTATTCAAGCCGTATAACACTATCCCTTTTTAACCGACTTCTTCAAAAAGGAGGAGGTTCTATGTTCGGCTGTATGTGTTTTTTTTTATGTATGGTCTCCGATTTCTCCGCCAATTGTGGACCAATTTTGAAAATTCTTCCTTTATTCAAAAGCCTATACTCCTGAGGTGGTCCCATTGTCACCAAGTCAGAATCTGATGATGAGATCCCATGAAAATCGATTGAAACCCTCAAATTTTATTGGCACACACAATGTGTGCCAATAAAATTACCTGGTGTAATTAAGTGCCTGGTAATCATCGTCTCATGTTGCTGAGCTGATAATGGAAGGTTATAAGTCAGGATCTGATGATGTGATCCCATGAAAAATATTTCTTCAGTGATATTTTCGCTAATTGTTAACCGATTTGGATGGTTCTTTTATTGTTTGGAAGAGTATTTTCTCGGACTGGTCCCATTTTGATTTGGTGCAGATCTGATGAAGAACTTCGGAGGTAGGCAACGGAACTCTTCAATTAATGATAGCAAATGGATCGGGATTTCAGAAATCGCATGTCTGTTGATTGTTTACATGTTTTTTATTGTACGCTGTTTGTGGTTTCAAAACTGTCTAACAAATATGTGTTTAAAAAATAAAACCGACTTCCAAACACTACAAAGTATAAAATAACTTTAATTTCGGAAGTAAGTGTCAAATAACCAAAAAGTACCAAAACCACCGACTTCCAAAATTAAAATTATTTTATACTTTGTAGTGTTGGAAGTCGGTTTTTTTTTAGCTTAATCGTGATGGCATTAGCACGTCATAATAATAATCAGTATTCTAAATCGAGGCAAATAAGTTAGCATAGACAAAACTCAGGCGTATACATCTTGCCTGCTACCGTCCAGTTAGCAATTTTCTACTAAATTACGTTGCGCTCCGCAAACAAGGCGAATTTAAACTAAACGGTTTAAATGTTTTAACTCAATATATTAGATGCAAGGATTGGTTATGCTAGTTTTAATAATTTATGGAGCATACGTTGCTGTATATAGAGCTGGAAACTGCATAACAATCACGCTTGTATTCTTTCAGGGACTAGGCAGAGAGGCTGTCTTTTGTAAAAGTTGACGTTCATAAGATCTAATTTGAATAAATGACTTTAGACTTTTGAGGCCAAAGGAAAAGACCAAGGAGTGCGGGATTGGTAACTCACTCAAATCAACCTGGAAGCTTGAATTAAGAAGGCTGCCAGACTCACATGGGTTTTTGTGGATCACGTTAGCCGCATGCACTGTAACCCTTGCACAAAAGTCTCCCAAAATAGGTGCCCGAAGATGGAAAGAGGTGAGGTCTAATACGAGGTGGTACGGAAAAATAATTCCTGGAAGCACTTGGAGGAAGCTAAAATCCTTTTGACACTAAAAACCATTCTCTTACCTAGGTATCGAAGGTAAGATATACTGGCGATCATTAGATCAGCGGCAACTGTACCTACAAGTACTACAAATAACTTTTTGTTTTTTTGATGGGAAATCATCATTGAGGAGCTCGTGGCTAAATAATAACAGCCGCACGGGTCGATCTTTAAGGTTAAGCTACGCTTGCCAAGGTTGGTCTGTGGATGGGTGACCATCTTAATATACCGAGTTTCCTCCGTACCTCGGAAAACACGTTAAGCCGTTGGTCCCGGCTGTCTTTTGTAGATCTTTGGCAGTCGTTACGGATTGTCAGAATCCAGTAAATCTGACTCCAGTCTTGCCAAGAAGTACTGTGTTACCCAGTTAATGGGTTTTGGAGTTTTGGTAGGGAGCCGCTCCACGTAACATGTAACATACTGGTATCAGCTGAATCCGGTGTGACTGGAAGCCGACCCCAATATAGTTGGGAAAGATCATCTAGGCAGATGATGGATGGGAAATCATCAAATTACTCCTACCACCCTGGGCGGAGTGAAAGGTAGTGTCAGACTCTTACTGACTATAACCCATCCGTGTTCCTCCTAATGCCCTTTGCATACCAAGGCCGCGGTGACTCTTTCGAACAAATTTCGCAATGTACAAATAACTTACCATGCGAACCCCAGCCTATGCTAAGAAGCCAATATAATCAAGAAAACCCAATTAATGTTTATCTTCCGTTCTTAAGCAGCTTAAACTTCACCCAGTCAGGGCCTTCTTCCGCAAAATCGTCAGAAAGCGTTTGGAACTGTACAATAACAGTCGATTTAGCCCCAGTTTCACGAAAACCCTTTATTACACAATATTACGGCACATTATTAAAAGCACAAACTCTACCGGTTTATTATTATTTTGCAAATCAAAGAGATTATGCAAATATTAAGTTGCGTTCATTCGTGACACGGATGTGCGCGGAGAAGACTGGATGGCGCAAATTAAATTCCTAGTGTGGCGGCCGAGTTTGTTCAATGTATATTGAATTAAAAAGTATTGCAATCGAGATTAAGCTAGAATCGATTGTTTTGTCATGACTATACAGGGTTATTTGTAAAACATTAACAACCTTTAAGAGTTAAAGAAGGTAGGTAGGTTAGGAAGGTAGGCACATGGTTATAAACAACTGTTACTTTAAATCCCGAAAATCTTATCACATGTTTCAAAATGCAATATTTAGTAATTGGAAATGTATGAAGCAGCACAGAACAGTGTTATACAATTTATTACAGAAGCCTGTTCGAAAAATAGTTTCTAAATATTTTAACAAGACAGACTCACGTCCCGGAAACGTCACCGTGAAACGAATGTCACAGTAAAAGATTATTCCTAGGGCGCCCTAGGAATAATCTTTTTTAAAGAAAAATGTATTAAAATTTGGATTAGAAGAATAAAATGGAGAAAAAGAAAGAAGCACACTGCTAATTTGTTTTACTATTTCGAGACTAGAGATACATTTCCATTTCCCACACAGACTTCCTTGGCACATCCATCACTTCTATATCCCCGTCCCGTTCCGCTGGTACCAACCTCCGGAATTGAAGAAAATAATTTAGTAAGCAAACAATAATAAATCATTGCGATCGGCGTCGGGTTCGCAATATCGTAATGATCGTATATAAACGTTCACGTTTGAAGGAACCATCGCTTATTGGTATTTTGTTACTTGTTAGACACCCTGTTAAATTAATATTCGTTGGTAAATGTTTACTTTGTCTGTGCGGTGAAACTTGCTCGTTTGTGAGACTTGGAAGACAGGGTTTTTTATTAAAAAGTTGGGGTAATATTTAAGAAGAGAAAGCGTTCTTTGAGAAGAATTTCTTCGTTTGGGAAAGGTAAGGTTTTACTGAAAGTCTACTCTCAGTAAAACCTTGCCTTTTTTAGTATATAGTAAGAGGCAGATCATTTAATTTCTATATATATTTTTTTAACTTCTTTCTCTTTACACAAATTAAATGTACAGGGCGCAGTATGGGGTTTCACTAATCCGCTTGACACTAAGTGTGAGTGTAGGACCCGTCCAAAATATGGCACACTTGCTGGAGTGTCAAGAGCAATGCCTTTTCCTAAAAAAAAAACTACGGGTTTACACTCCGGGAGTGCCGGCAGAAGTGAAAACTTGAATACGTGCTTCTCTCCCTCCGTCTTACGAATTTTCAATCAGGTCACGTGTCCTGACGTCTTACGAATTTTCGATCAGGTCACGTGTCCTGACGCGAGTTTAACATTTTTTACACATCACAAAAAAGTGCACAACGCCGCTAAAGAATATTCACTTCAAAAAAAAGTGTCCCAAGTGCCCTTAGTACATCTGTATTATTGATGAGCTGATACTCATCAGTTCCTCCATGCAGTGGCTACGATCACAGCGGCATCATGGGAACTGGCTTCAGATGCCGCTGTGTACGTGGCCATCTACTGGGTACAAAGTATTTAAGGGTCACCATCGACTCAAAAAGAAGAATGTACAGTCAGGCAAATAAATGAGTACATTTCAGTATATCGGTTCCATATCGGCTACACTTTCAGCTCGGGCATTATCAGTTTATCCCCTTCTATTAACATGTACTAAAAAAAAAACTTTAATTGAAAAATACACCCTTCTAACGATATAATAAAAATTTCCTTACACAAAGATATATTTTTGCAGTCAATTGTAAATTCTTAGAAGGAAAATAAGCACACCAGTCGAGCACACATCCGTTTTACACGTGCCATTACATGAATGTCAACTTATTAATACACGAGCATAACACACGTGCCGCTTATTTCAGAGAGCAAGGTTTCAAATATTACGTAACTCTTGTTTATGTAAATGTCACGAAAAGAAACAATGTGGATCTTTTGAATTTTATGAAGGACGTCACTTTGTCTACGTCAAAATTTGCATTACTGCTCCGCTCGTATTGGTCATAGCGTGACGATATATATAGCCTATAGCTTTACTCAATAAATGGGCTATCTAACACTGAAATAATTTTTCGAATCCAACCAGTAGTTCTTGAAATTAGTGTGTTCAAGCAAACAAACAAACAAACTCTTCAGCTTTATTATTAGTATAGATTGGGTTAAAACTTGATAAAATGTTAGAGAAATGAGTTATAGGTACAGACTTTTCTAACTCGTCTAGAAGTATTAGGGTTGCCAACCGTACTCTAAAATAGAGTATTGTACTGTATATCACGTAGGCGTACCTACTCTATAATCTATAACACTAATAGCTGCACTGCTAAAATACTCTTTTTTACACAATATTGACTATAATAGTGCCAGTCATGTAATATCATTATGCATACCCATAATCATAACAAAAAAAGCCGACTCTTGATCTATATAAATTTAGAGTAAACTATGAAAAGTTGTTATGTGCTGCAAAAAGTACAAAAAAATACCTTTAAAAAAAGTAAAATAAATGATACTCTTTTTTGGAAGTCCGCACTCTTTATTTACCTCCTTTGAAATCAGATTTACTCAATTTTTTGTAATAAAAGTTGGCAACCCTAAGAAGTATTCGTAGTAAATTTTACATTTATCGTATAGGCACTTATGGTTCATAGGTCTATAACAGTCTAGACTAAAACATGCAAAACTAAAATAAGAGATTCAAACGAAAATAAATTTTCCCTATTCTCATTTGTAATACAAATATTTTGGGAGAAATCACTAAATATTATTTTAAAGGAAATAAATAGATCTACAATTGCTGCGCAAGAGTTCGGCAGGCAGTCAAACTCGCTCATCGGACACGGTGGTTTCGGGAGCTACCTGTTTCGGATTCAGCGGGAAGGCATGCCCGGGTATCATCCGGGTGCCCGGAGGACATGATGGAGCATATCGGCAGCTACCCTGGTACAATCCATGATATGGAGCATGGGACGCCGTCACCTCCTTCTTAAAGCAGTAATGCAAGCGAAAGAGGGAGACGCGTGAGAGAGAGGCAAGACTTTTGTTGGCATCGTTCAAAAGAGTTACCATGGCCCTGGAACGCAAAGGGCATTTGAAAGAACTCGAAAAGAGTGTCAGTAAGAGTCTGACACTGTCTTCTTCTCCGACCAGAGCGGAAGGAGTCAATAAAAAGGCACTAAGTACTACTATTCTATCAATATTACTCTGACATCTGAAATGAGCAAACGGCAGTTTGTGTTTATTTATAAATTCCTACTGACACAATAACGCCTCAATACAAAGCAATAGTTTAAATTCACAGATAGGCAACTTATAACAGTATTATTTTTTCATTTAAATAATGTAATAAAATATCTCCACCAAGTGTATGAAAAGTGGAACGCTTGACCATTTCACTATGTGTAAAATATCTTAGACACGACTGTACGGAGTACTCAATTCTCCATAATACCGTCTGAGCACATACTTTGTCTTCAGCGGGTCAGTAGTTCTCGAGTACAGGCAACAAAAACGTTGGCTTTCCCCTCACGAAGTAAGAAACCTCAATTCCAAACAAGACCTAAATCGTGCGTAGTGCATTGAACCATTTAAGTCTTGTGTATTGTTTTGTTTGGCTAATTAGTGCATCGCAGTATCGTCATTTGGTTTAATTATTTTAAGATAAAGAGATTAATTATTTCATTATCGACTTCTGTTGTTATTGCACGTATCATATTTTGCAAAGTACTTACTAAAATAAGTATGTAGATCAATATAGTTGCCCGCGAGTTATCAGACACTTAAATAATGGGTATAATTTAGACGGTCACCACAAATGGATTAATGGTCACCAAATGGTTGATGGATCAATGGTCACCAAATTCTATCCAACTCAACTGTGATTGCCATAAAATGTAGGCTTGGGGTTACAAACTGGATAAAATAGGTTAGGTTAGGTTAGAATTGTGACCAACCGCGCGCGAGCCGAGCGAGCGAAGCGAGCGGTGCCGCGGCAGCGGCCGGCGAGCGCTACTTCTCGAATATTATTTGGTGACCATTTATCCGTTTTGGTAACCGTTTAGAACTTTTTTGGTAGTAAAATAGGTACTTTTTTGGGCGGTATTTAAACACAAGCCTTAAATAATTGGATACTAAACGAGATGTCAAATATCATCTGGCGTTTTCATCAAGCGCAACAACTGTTACCGACTACTATGTCTTGCCCTGGGTTGCAACATGTTGTGACTGCACACCTACCTGTTTGTGTTGTGGACTGTACATACATACTTCTATTTGATGCTATGTTGATTCGTTACAGAGAATTCTCACATAGTTTCTGCTCGTAAACAGATTATGTACCTTAATGTAACTAAAATGTATTCCGCATTGTTTTGTATCGTAGTGAAGTGGTAATCACGATTTTATAGGAGTAGAGAGTACAGTTTTTCCAAAGAAATGTTAGAGACATGCAACGTTGTAGATGAAGGTAGCACGTTTTACGACATATTTATCTATTTGTACAAAAATCTCGTGTCACGATGTTTTTTCGAGATAGACTCTGAAAGTACTTAACCGATTTCGATCAAACTTCGTAACTATCTGTTATTTGATCCAATTTAAAAGATGGGGTAGTTTTATGGAACGGAAAAAACGGGAGACGGGGTAAAACGGGATATGCGCGTATGAAGTCGTGGGCAAAAGCTAGTTATATAATTTTTTAAATATTGGTACAAGTTTTTGTTTAGAGTCGCACTCAATTCTATTGATTGGCCTCGGTTGATCGTCTGTGAAACTGGACTGGAGTCAGATTTACTGGCTTCTGACAATCCGTAACGGCTGCCAAAGATCTACAAATGATAGCCGGGACCAACGGCTTAACGTGCTTTCCGAGGCATGGAGGAAACTCGGTATATTAAGATGGTCACCCATCCACAGACCAACCTTGGCAAGCGTTGCTTAACCTTCAAGATCGACCCGTGCGGCTGTTATTATTTAGCCACGAGCTCCTCATTAAGTTTTAATTACTGTATAATTTTAATAGGCTCATTCCATTAGTAAATGGAAAATATAATAAATGGTTAGGCTGAGGTGCGCGGTACCATGATTACATCTCCGCAGGATATGCAGGCATTCTGTTTTGTTATTTTCATTAATAAATTAGATATTGTTCTGACTAAACGTAATGTCAGCCGCTGACTGTGAGAAAGCGTAACGTAGTTTATCGTTTTTCTACATTCAGTCAAAAAAGTATCGGGAATGGATGATTTGTTTATGGTTCCAAATTCAAATTTTTGTTTTTTTTTTGTAGTTGTTAGATTGGCACAACTGTTTTCCATTTTGGCGCGGAGTTTGAGTTGCATCTGTTATTTATATTAAATACAGTGCTGGTTTTAGTAATATCATATATAGTGTGTATTGCGAATTTCATAATGGACAAAAATATCGAACAAAGAGTTTGTCTTAAATTTTGCATCGCCAATGGAATTTCGTGTTCGGAGTCACTGAAAATGTTACAGAAGGCTTACGGTGAATCGACTTTATCAAAAACTCGTGCTTATGAGTGGTTCAAAGCGTTCAAAAGCGGTCGAGATGTGATGGAAGATTTGCCTCGCTCTGGTAGGCCGTCAACGTCTGCAACTGAAGTTAACATCGCAAAAGTGAAGGAAATAGTGACTGAAAATCCCCATTCAACTCTGAGAGAGATAGCCGCCGAACTTTCTGTATCTCACGAGTCGATCCGTACCATTTTAACTAATCATTTGGGTATGAAACATGTTGCTGCTCGGCTAGTCCCAAAAGATCTGAATTTTCTCCAAAAACTCAATCGCATGAAAGTCGCTGAGGACATGCTAGAACGAGTCAGTTCGGACCCAACATTCATGAAACGCATTGTTACTGGTGACGAGACGTGGGTTTACGAGTTTGACATGCAAACTAGTCAACAAGCTTCTTCAACAGTTTTCTTTGACTATCGCGGTGTTGTGCACTCTGAATTCTTACCGGAAGGTCTAACGGTAAATAAAGAATATTATTTGAGCGTTATGCGGCGTTTAAGAGAGCAAATTCGACGAAAAAGGCCAGATTTGTGGAAAGAAAATTCTTGGATTTTGCACCACGACAATGCGCCTTCGCACAAGGCTATCATTGTGAACGAATTTTCAACCAAACACTCAACAAATACCATCCAGCAACCACCATATTCACCAGATATGGCTCCTGCTGACTTTTTTCTTTTTCCTAAACTCAAATTACCACTTCGTGGCACCCGTTTTCAATCGATAGAAGACAAAGGAGAATTCGCGGCGAGAACTGAACTCAATTCCGGAAGCAGCGTTTAAAAAATGTTTTGATGAATGGATTATTCGTTGGCGCAAGTGTATCGTTTCTAAAGGAGCATACTTTGAAGGTGATAAAATAAAATTGGATGAATAACAGACATTTTGTGTATTATTGATCTTTTCCCGGTACTTTCTTGACAGAGTAGTATATAAGTTTAATTCTCGTTCACACCGAACCGACATACGCGACATACGTGTGTTGTCGCTGACTACTGCACAGTGAGCATACTCACAGTTGGCGGCGAATAATCAGTCTGTTGTGAACGATGCTTTAGTCTAGAATGTTTTTCTCTACAGCCACATGGGCCCTACAGCAGAGATGCGTATAAGCTGCCAGTATGAAAGGCTCAAGTGGGCCACACTGCGCTTCGTTAAAATGTCGCGGCACGGCGCGTCGCTCGTGTGGAGTGCCCTTACTGTCCTGCAGGACTTGTGGCCTTTTGAAAGCGAGCATAGACTAGATGAGCTTTACACTGGACCAGGAAATGGGTACAGAGGGATATTCTTGCGTTCGTGCGAGCTCTTGAATGAGAGTTTCAAAACATTTCTTTTCATTTAAAAATAAATTATAATTTAATTGCATATCATTTATTTTTATAATATACAATTACGATGATATTATTTACAAGCTGCCTAAAGGGGCTTTATGTGAGGATATTTAGTGCCTGTGCTACGTAATTGTCCATGGCAATAGGTTCGACATTAAAAATGAGACTTTATGTTCCCACACTGACGAGCCAGTTACATTAGTAACTGGCTAGGACCCTTTTTCATTTCTATTAATTTCCGTAAAACTTCTATAAAAACTGATTCTAACTTCGGGAATATATAAAACTAGCTTCTGCTAGCGGCATCGCCCACGGGGTCCCTAGGGAGCATACTCCCGAGATAAAGTCCTATGTCCTTTCTTAGGCTCAAAACTGTCTGTGTACCAAATTTTATTTTAATCAGTTCAGTAGTTTTGGCGTGAAAGCGCGACAGACAGACGAAAATACTTTCGCATTTATAATATTAAAGTAAGGATTTTAAATAGACCTGTAAATACCATAGACAAAAACAGGCGTAACTATACTGCTGTTTATTAAAAAAAAAAAATCACAAACAAGAGCCACTTCTATACTTTCTAAGCCCCTTTGCCACAGAGTTGCATCATTAAAATGTCGCTCCGTACTCACGCGAGTGGCTGAACACTGAAGCACTCCAAGCTCTGGCGAATTTATTATTTTTGTTTCGTTCGACATACTTATGTTTTTCATTTACTTTTTCTGGGAAAAGAATCACTTTGGTGTCACGTGATGGATTCAGGTGTATTTGAGTGTTGTTTTTGGTGGTTCAGTGCGGTGATGTTGCTCCGTTAAGGCTTTTTTGTATGTGGTTGGAAATGTTATTCCAAACCTGACAACTTCACGATGTTGTCTTAAAGAGGTAAGCATGGATCAATAACCTTCATAATATGTGATTTCCAGAGAAAATTTTTAATTTGCCTGAGCTGGGGTTCAAACTCAGGATTAAGCTTTAGCAGTTGCAGTTTCGGCCACTTAACCAATGATCAATACTAGATTTAAAAACTACATAAAATTCGAATTCAAGTAATTATAAAAGTATTTTTTGCAGCATTACGGTAGAATGATTGTATGACTAGATGTAAGAACACAAACGAAGCAAAAGAAGGCGAAAGTTTACGGATGTAATTACTTTTAGCGATCATATTCAGAAGTTAAAGTATCTAACTTTAATGAATTTAAAAATTAAACTTATTCTTTGCTTTCAAGGCCAGACAAGAACCGATATCAAACCACTTCTCATTTCTTCCTCAAATATCCTCAAAAATTATATCAAACCCACATATTCCGGGGTCAGATTCAATTTTACTCCAGAACTCCTCGTGTTATATTACAAGGCATATATTTCATGCTGAAAAATTTAATCAGCTAGTCCACTGGGGGTAGATTGAAATTCAGGACACGGACGACGTCGGGTAATAAATCTTAGTGCAGAGGAATGTGTGAGGCGTCATGGGGCGTGATATGAACTACTTGAGGATCTTAAGTGGGGGTAAGTGAAGTAAAGGTGGGGTAGAAGTGTAAATAATTGAGGAGGGAAATGAAGCTTTATTTTTTGGAAGGGAAGTTTTTTAAATGTTGGTTGAAATTTTACTAATAAGCTAAGTGTAGACTATGATAGAGCAGTGAATTAAAACACTGTCATTAAATAGTTCAGAAGAATATTATTTTTTTGTCGATAACCTATAGTTAATGTATAGTTTAAGGCAAGAAAAGCATAGTTAAGATTATATTAATGCAAAGTTAGCTTATTTTCAGCGTATTTTATGCAGTATACTGTCTTTGTTTGTTTGTGTATTGTTTGAGAGGAGCTCGTGGCTAGATAATAACAGCCGGACGGGTCGATCTTTAAGGTTAAGCAACGCTTGCCAAGGTTGGTCTGTGGATGGGTATCCATCTTAACATACCGAGTTTCCTCCGTGCCTTGGAAAGCACGTTAAGCCGTTGGTCCCGGCTGTCATTTGTAGATGTTTGGCAGTTGTTACGGATAGTCAGAAGCCAGTAAATCTGACTTCAGTCTTGCCATGAAGTACCGTGTTACCTAGTTAATGAGTTGTGGAGGTCTGGTAGGCAGCCGCTCCTCGTAAAATATTGGTATTCAGCTAAATCCGGCTTGACTGGAAGCCGACCCCAATATAGTTGGGAAAAGGCTAGACAGATGATGACTGTCTTTTGTTTGAGTTGGTTTTTACGTTATTTTTTAATTTATTTTTCATTTACATGTCAGCCGCGATCTGTCAAAAGTGTATGAAAATTAAGGCTTTTTTGACTGTTTGCGAATGACATGGGAATGCGAACTTTGCGTCGTTAGAAATAGCTCTCAAAATTCAAATACCTACTACTCGTACCATAGTTGTATTGTTTATTCTTAGTCTAAAGAAACCTCATTGATATGCACCAAGCCCCAGAAAACGAACACAAATACTCGAACGTTGCTCGAACAACTCAATCTACATACGATTCTGTTCGCTTTATCGCATCTAACTGCTATTTTTGCTCCAATTTAGACTCTACCTAACTGAACTATGAATTAGATAGACAATCTCTAAAGGAAAATCAACTCTAGCTACAAAAGTTTGAGGTTGGTTTTTGATTGTGGTGGAGAAAATAGAATTTCGGTAATGTGGAAACAAGAGGACCGCAGCGGAAGCAAGTGAGAACTTCCTGAGGCCATGATATCAGATACGAATGGAACACTGAATTATTTTAATTGAGTTAACACAAGCACACAACATTCAAGGGTTATGCACGCCACTGATGATAAAAGCCAAAGCTTTCTGTGTCGAGATATTTTAATTTTAATTCCGTGTTTTAATTTAGTTTTATGAACGTGCGAAAGGAAGCCGTTACAGTAAATTATTTTGAGAAAAAGGATGACTTTAATTTGCGAAGTTACCTTTCGTTCTTTATAGAATTTTCTTGAGCATTTATTCTTTTATGTATGACTTTGAGTTAGGTCTTGACAGTTTTACTTTAAGTGAGTAGTTTTAAGTTTTTTCTGCCTTTACAATACTATAAAAAATCTACTTACATTATAAGTCCTACTTCCCTACTATGTCATCACTACATAAATATTATAAAACAATGTCCTCCACCGCGTCTGTCTGTCTGTTGGCAATAAACTCAAAAACATCTACACCGATTTTCATGTTGTTTTCATCAATGGATAAAGTAGTTCTCGAGAAAGTTTTAAATATATGTTTTGTCTAGTGAAAAATTAGGGATCTTTGAGAAAATTGTAGCGCGAACGAAGTCGCGAGCGAAGTGCTAGAAATATTATAAATGCAAAAGTATGTGAGGATAGATGGATGTTAGTTACTCTTTCAAGTCAAAATGCCTGAAAGGATCTTCATGAAATTTAGCACAGAGATAGATTATAGTCTGAAATAGCACATAGGCTACTCCTTATCCCGGATGTATGTTTCTTTCGGATAATATTCGACTATCACGCGGGCAAAGCCGCTGGCGGAAGCTAGTAATTTATAAATGTTTCTGAGGTAGGAAGGGCCTTAACTGAAAATATTATTTTCCATTGAAGGTATTTAACAAAAGAAGTGTTAGGAGAAATCGGAAACTCTTTTATACATTGTTCTCTTATTTTATTTGAGTACGTATTTATTCAAGTTCCGGGAAACGACTGTAATATTTTTCCGTCAGTACAATAACATACATCAAGCCGTAAAAATGCGACAAAATCAACTCTCCATAAACATGAGACTTCTCAGAAAATATACTCGTAAAAATATGTTTTCATAAATGTTACTAACATGTTCGATATTTGAAATTTCCTGTTTTAATGGGTCGATTACACGCGGAAAGTTTCTCGCTTCGAATATAGTTGACTCGTACAAACAGAATTTTCTTGACAGTTGATACGAAAATTGAGTCGTTTTTTATAATTGACAGCGTCTGAGGGTTTAGACTAAGTGCCATTCTGCAAACGTTTGTGATAGTTGACAAGTCAAAATCTTGGCATTGAATTGAATAGGAAACATTACGGTAGCGCTTCTCAATCCCATAAATATTGGACTTATCAACTTATTGTAATAGCTGACTAATAGATAACCACTATGACTAGAGCGTTACCTATGTAAATCAAAATGTTGCTCGCTCCATCGTAGACTCTGTTTCTGTCATCTCTGACATAGACTAGAGTCAAGAGCAAAACCATTACAAAAAAAAAAAATATCTAAGAATTGTCAAAATGTTGTTCGACATAAACGCCTGGTGAGTCTCGTATGACATATTTGAACTAGAGATTATTTCTCTCTTGACAGTGCACTCAATTGCACGGTAAAGTCATTGTAAGGATAAACCAGGCGTTGCGTTGTATGCATTGCAGGTAATGGCGGTTTCCGTAACGCAATACGCGTTCACCAATATAGAAAGAAGAAATGTTAATTTGTCGCTAACATGTCCATGATAATGATTTTTGCGTTTGATACGAGAAATTTGCAAAAGAGACAGTTGCTTGACAAATCTCGCACAGAAGTACTCGCTTCTTGGCAGTCGATAAACTCGCCTCGTCTAAACGAGCCTAGAAAGCCATATTCCGTTTTTAGAAGCCCTCCTTTTTTCGCGGGAACCTGCGAGGCGTATTTTCTCAGTCGCCGAGTCGGTGTTAGTTTCCGAGTGATTTAACCCGTACCGCATTTGCGTCTAGTGCAGGACACTGAATCAAAGTTGGTATATTTAAGAATTTTTCCACATAAATGTTGCGGTTTTGAAATGTTTACTTCGAGGAAACATCTTTTGGGAGTGCTTGGTTTTTATTTAATTTTTTTCATGTCTTCCTGCGAAGATGCAAAATGAGGATTCGTTTTTTTGCGACGAAAATATGTACATAGTAATGGTAGTATGCAGTACCTACCTACGCTAATTTATTGCTGTCAAAAACAGTTCTCAAAGAGCAGCTAGCTTATTGAATAAGTAAGTACTGCGTATTATTTAATTTCTGCTAAACAATATAAGTCTTTAATCAAACTTGCGATTGCAAGTAACACAGATTTTGAAAAGTTTCGATGCGTAAGTAATTGTCGCATTGTCACTTCGCATCTCTTTGCTGTGGTCAGAAATATGCCGAAAGCCGTGAGAAAATGATTCTAATTCACTGTGTGCGTTCTTACAGATGAAATATCCGACAAAACCATGACACCATAGCGTTTTGACACACGCCCACAACAAAACTGATCGTTTTCCTTTCTTGAAAGCTTAGAAGAACCACAAAGGAAAACATTAACAATACCTTTTTAACCGACTTCAAAAAAAGGAGGAGATTCTCAATTTAGTTGTTTTTTTTTTATGTTTGTTACCTCATAACTCCGTCATTTATGAACCGATTTGAAAAAAAAATTATTTCATTTGAAAGGGTATACTTTTCAATTGGTCCCATTGTCACCATGTCAGAATCTGATGATGGGATCCCACGAAAATCGAGGGCAAACCTCAAATTTTATAGGCACATACAATGTTTTTCCTGAAATTTCTAACGCAATTCAGATAATTTGTGCATGGTAATCATCATGTCATGTTGCCGAGCTGATGATGAAAGGTATAAATTAAGATCTGATGATGAGATCCCATGAAAAATGTTTGTTCAGCGATACTTTAGCCAATTGTCAGGCGATTTGGATGATTCTTTTTTTGTTTGAAAGAGTATTTTCCTGGACTGGTCCCGTTTCAATTTGGTGAAGATCTGACGAAGAACTTCGGAGGTAGGCAACGGAACTCTTCAATAAATGATAGCAAAGAGATCGGGATTGCTGAAATCGCATGTTTTTTTAGTGTTTATTTATTATTGACTACCTTCTCCTCGTAGCTTCATTTGCGTTATTATAGATTTCCGCAAAAAGAAGTCTATAACTGTTTGCAAAGTCCCATCTGTTTTTGTTAAAAAAAAAAACACCAAAATAGCTTAAGCAATTTAGGTGTAAATCAAACAAACATACTTGCTCACTTTCGTTTTTTAGGGATCCGTACCCAAAGAGTATCTAACGGAACCCTATTACTAAGCCTCCAATGTCCGTCCGTCCGTCCGTCTGTCTGTCTGTCTGTCAGCGGGCTGTCTCTCAAGAACCGTAATAGGTAGACAGTGGAAATTTTCACAGATTGTGTATATCTGTTGCCGCTATAACAACAAATAATTCAAACTAAGGTTTATGGTATGGAACCCTTCGTGTTGGAGTCCGACTCGCACTTGCCCGGTTTTTTTTTTAATAATAAGTTGGGACTCGCGTTTGACCACAATCCCACCTAAAAAACATCGAAAATATGTGATGGTGTGTGTTTTTTCTACATCAGTGACCTTTCCCCTCAAAACATATCTAAGAAGAACAACAAAGAAACCCAAAACAAAACATTAACAGTGCGATGAATTCTGTTTAAAGCCCGCGATCCCGCGATGTTTCTGTGTGATTTAACCGCTGGGAACCGTTTCCGCCTGAATTTATAATATTCGCCGTCACTTCCGGTACGGGCTTGACGTATGTTGCTTCCGGTATTCTGTTTTATTGTTATGTTGGCTTTGAGGGTTTTATAGGAGGAGATAGCTAGAATGTTTTCTAGAAAACTACAATTTAATTTTGATTTCCCCGTATAATTTTCTCTGGGAAGGAGATAACTTGAGGTTTATAAACGTGGGCAGCCTTGCCGTGAGACCTTATTTGCCAACAGTCGTCATTAGTCGTCGTTTGCCATTATTTTCAGGGTTAGCCCAGAAACCATCCTGAATTCATCCATTTATCAGTCGGGATCCTTTAGTTCGACCCTGCATAGGTTTGGCCGTTTTATAAATGTTTTGTTTTATTTTTTTGTTCTTTTTTACGGTTCCGTGCCCAAAGGATAACCAACAGAATCCTATTACTAAGCCTCCGCTATCCGTCCGTCCGTCCGTCTGTCTGTCACTGGGTTGTATCTCAATAACCGTAAAATGTTCACAGATTGTGTATTTCTATTACCGCTATGACAACAAATAATAAAAATTAAGGCTTAAAGTGCGGAACACTTCGTGTGCGAGTCCGACTCGCACTTAGCCGGTATTTTTTATTTTTTTGTATGTCTTTACTATCACAATAAACAGTTTGTACTAATTTTAAATTTCTTGAGATCGGTGAACGATGCCATACATAAATTTTTACGCAGTTATTCTTCTTACTTATATCTATAAACTATGGCATCTTTAACGCAATGAACAGTCAATGTAGGAAATCGTCTACTTCCATAAACTCGCATCTAAGAAATAAATCGTTAAACGACAAATAAATACAGAATATCTATCAGAATATAAGTGCTCTCCTTTCAATGAATAGCTTACCCAGAATCCATTTATGAATCAGATAAATCTTGGAAATATATCCAAAATTACCCATAAAATAACCCAACAATGGGTGTATATTGTGTATAATAGCCATCTATATATATAAAGTACTCAGCAGAGTTCTAAATTGATCCCATTTCGGAAGATAAATGCCCAGTACTGGAAAAAAAGGAGGTCTTATTGGATCCCAAATCTGCGATCGAGATAACATGTGATCGATTCCACTGAGAGAGATGTTTACTTTTTTCTTTGGATGGTTTCGAGCTGATGATTTTGGTTTGCAAAGGTTACTTAGTAAAACCGACCAAGTGCGAGTCGGAATCACACACGAAAGTTTCCGTATGGGAGCTTAATCGGTATTCGTTTCTTTTATGGGAGCCTCCTTAATTTTTTTAGGGTTCCGTACCTGAAAAGGATAAAACGGAACTCTTATAGGATCACTTTGTTGTCCATCTGTCTGTCTGTCAAAACCATTTATCTCGGAAAGACGTGAAGGTATCGAGTTTAAATTAAACCATATACTCAGGTCTATGGCTCCTTGTAGCTGTGAAATAATCAAACTTCTAAGTTAACGTAAAAAAAAGATGCGGTCATTTACGCCAAAAAAAACGTATATTTCGACACTTTCAAGGGAATCAAATGTATAGGGTATTTCCCGTTGACCTAGAACTATAAAATTTGGCAAGTAATACCGTTTTATACTACAAATATAGGGTCTGAAAACTAGCCATTTGTAATTTAATCATAAAAATATAGTCTTTATTTAAAGTTATTTGTAGCTACTTTGTACGGAACCCTCAATGGGCGAGTCCGACTCGCATTTGGCCGGTTTTTTGTTCTAGCATCATTAGAAATACATACTTAGTAATAATTTTAACCGTTTACCTATCACGGTGCTTGAGATACAGCCCGCTGACAGACTGACAGACGGACGGACGGACAGCGGAGGCTTAGTAATAGGGTTCCGTTGGTTATCCTACGGATATGGAACTTTCAAAAGTAACTTTTGTGTACTGCAGTGTGGTTCTGTAAACTTCTCAACGTGTAAGCTTAGGTAGGACCTAATACGACCTGTGACCCCGATTAGTAGTACTCAGCGCTTCTTCTCCACATTTATGCGCAAAGCCTAAGTGTGGAACTCTAACATATAACCCGTTGGCCTTCAAAGCAAGATTAAAGAGACATCTGTTTGGCATGCTCGTCCCATCACAGACCTCATCCATTGCTTTCCATCACGGGTGATTGTGGTCAAATGGTTTTTGGTCTAATTTCTTGAATAGCTTCAAAACTATAATATTGTAGACCTTCTTGGTTGCCTATTCAACCAAGAAGGTCTAGAATATTATATCTTATTATATAAATAGTAAATTTTTTAAACAGTTCGAGCTTTTTAAGGAGCTCGTGGCTAGATAATAACAGCCGCATGGGTCGATCTTCAAGGGTAAGCAACGCTTGCCAAGGTTGGTCTGTGGATGGGTGACCATCTTAACATACCGAGTTTCCTCCGTACCTCGGAAAGCATGTTAAGCCGTTGGTCCCAGCTGTCATTTGTAGATCTTTGGCAGTCGTTACGGATAGTCAGAAGCCAGTAAATCTGACTCCAGTCTTCCAGTTGGGTTGTGGAGGTCTGGAAGGCAGCCGCTCCTCGTAAAATACTGGTATTAAGCTAAATCCGGCTGACCCCAATATAGTTAGGAAAAGGCTAGGCAGATGATGAGTAAATGTTTTAAACCACCTTTAAACTCAGAAAAATACAAGATGTGGATGTGTGATTGAAAGATGTGACGATGATAAAAATATTTGAAGGATAGAAGGAGAAAACTATGTAAGAAATAAAAGCGTCATTGCGTAGTTTAGGCCAACTCCGATTAGTCAAAAAAAAATTAGATTCAGAAAAATGTTCGTCAAAGCAGAAAGGTCAGTCCCACCCCTTATATAAAATCTTCAATTCAAAAACTACCCTCGAAACGAAAAATAATTTGACTCCAACTTGAAACGCATTTCTCGAAAGGGTCCCAAACTCGGGTCGAAAGCAACAGATAACGAAGGAGAGGGACCCCCTTATCTATTTCATTTTCCGAAAACCGTTGACCAAACATAAATAAACGCTGAAACGGGTCCGTTCTCGGATTACAAGATCCGGATAGGACTTGAGAGATAAATTGACGCCTCATTTTAGATTACTGGCAATTTATTGTTGGAGATTGTTTTAATGTATTTATTGTAATGGACTGTGTTTATTTAGGTTCTTTTGTAGAATAGAAAGTAAGGAAGAAATGGGAAAGACTTTCTTGATTTCGTTTAGCAGGGAATTGATTAGAAGATGTCTGCAGGAGGGGGTTTCCTCTCTCCCGCTTTTATGGTAACCAACGGAATCCTATCACTAAGCTTCCGCTGTCCGTCCGTCCGTCCGTCTGTCTGTCAGAGGGCTGTATCTCAAGAACTGTAATAGGTAGACAGTTATGTATTTCTATTGCCGCTGTAACAACAAATAAAATGTAAGGTTTACGGTACGGATCTGTAGGGGCATCAATACTGCTACAAGAAAAACCAACAGAGCAAATCTACATCGCAACAAAAAGAACCGCGACTCCATCTATCCAACTAGCAGCGAACTACAACGTCGAAATCCTGCATCGCGCAAGCAGAGTTTACCGTGCGATTTGAACATAGCTTCAGCCCGAATATTAACTATCGGGCAGTAGCCCGCCAGGCACAACATCCACCTGGTTGGAGGATTCTCCTTTTCAATGGGGGTATGTGGGACTTTACTCTCTGTACCGCTACCTCTAAAGAACCTTTCTTGTGCGAGTCCGAATCGCACTTGGCTGGTTTTTAAATAAATGAATATGTCATAAAATTGAAAAAGCGCTGCCTGATGACCATATCAGAAAAATCTTTCTTTCCATGCATTGAGCACGTGAAAACACGGACTAGGCCCTCAGAGATAAATAGCAATAAGCGTTGCCATCCTAGAAAACAAGTTAAATATCCCATATACATATGTGTGGCTCAGTGTTATCAAATCCGAAAACATCAACGTTACAACTAAAAATAATACAGAGATTAAACATATCAACGTATTTCCTATCCAGCTATTACTAAATCGAAGTATCATCCAACCAAGATTGATAACTCTACTCAAATTCCCGCTGGGCACGATTTGAGCTTAGCACACTTCAATTTTTTCTCTAATTTCCTTTTAATGCACACAAAATTAAACCTTACTTCACCCATTTTAAAGTTCAATCTCGAATGCCCAAATAATTGGTCATGCGTGCTTACAGGTCATCCCAGGGAAATTGGGCCAATTTTAAAAGAGTGATGGGACATTTATTTCTTAGGAACTATACGCGAATTTAGATAATATTTTTATCGCCTTGTAAGTGTAGTAGTTTCGATGCTCACAGTAATTTTCGAGTTATTTTTATGATACATCGAGGAAATAGGAGAAAATTGCGTAGAGTTATGTTTTTATTTATATTTATCGTAAGTCACATGTAAGTAAGCAATTCATGTTAGCAGGAATAGGAAAAAAATAGGAAGAATAGCTGCTTTTTCCGCTTAAACCAACGCACATTAAGAAATAGAAAGAAAAAATCAAAATATCTATTTCTACTTCAAAAAATCAATTTTTATGTAGGTACTCGTACAGGTAATTTAAGGTAACTACAGAATACTAACAAACACTAATAAATTCACGATATTATTGTACAAACGCATATTTAAAAACAAACATTCATTCATAAATTGCTGGAAAAGATTTCTTTGGAAATAAGCATCATATTTTTCTGTTTCCTTCTTTTTATCTATCTGTTTAATGTGTGTACAAAAACTGTTAAATAATTAAATACATTGTGTATACTAGTTCCACCCGGGTTGGTAACGGGGCCCCTTCTATGTGCTGATGGTGATCACCGGGGTAGTTTTAGTGAGGTAAAACTCCCACACTCCCTGGTTTTACCCCAAAAATTCCAGGCGCCTTTTGAAGGTTTCCCCCCGAAAACAAAAAGAAGAAACAAAAAAAGAGGTCTACCCGGGTTAGGAAGTGTCCTATTATACTCCCAAGACCATGTCCTGGATAAGAATATACTTTTCATTACTCATACTCAGAAAGTAGGCCTGAAGTTGCCTGAGGAGCGGGTTCAAAGTATTACTTTCCAGTCCTAGGGAGAATCGTTATGCAACTGACAGCCGTCAAATTATAAAAAAAAACTCGTTGAAAATTTTTGTTAGACCTTGTCCTAACTTTCTTTACAACCAGTCAATTATAACGTGATGTCAAATGGAAATAACGTAAACGTGATCATTAACTTAAGATTATGTTTTTAAATGACTTTAATTATTATAATTTACTTTTAACTATTTCTTTAAAATACCATAGATCTGGGCATAATATTTACTATTTCTTCAATGATGATAATGTAAAATAATGGCTGAATAGCTGGCCGGTCACAGAAAAAAAAGACGGGAAAGCGGCAGTCCGATCTTCATTTGTTTTTTCGAGAGATTTGTATTGACACGTCGACGAGTTCGTCAGATTCAGATATGATTTTTTTCTTTAGCTGATTCGTGTTTTTATTTTTACTTTCCTTGTATTCGTATTGAAAAGCACAGTGTGAAAGACTTATTTAGGCCCCAGTCTCGGAACTAAATCAGTTGCCCTAATGTACTATTTTATCCTTGTAGTACTTCCCGAGGAATAAGATTAGACTTTCACGCGTACGCAGCCCTTAGCAATACATTTCTAAGACACATAGTACCGTTTCATTTCTACTAATAAATCCCGCAAACAGTGGTGTGTGTCAGCTACAAACTATGATCTGGATCCGCAAGACAATTGAAGGTGTCCCAGTTACTCTATCGCTTCGGTTATGATTTTGGCACAAGGTGGAAGAAACTGCGATTTATGTGTTTTTGAACATTTACCTAATAGTTCAGTTATTTGGTAGTTCCTGGAACGTTTTCCAACAATTTTCAAGCGGCTTCGATACTTGGGTCAAAGTGAAAATTCTAAAGTGGTCAAATCATCGAAACCTGAAAAATTACCAATTTTCAAAACTCCCTGATTTTTTTCAGGTAAGCCTTATAAGGAGCGCCAGATGATATGGGGCGTAAATATTGTATTAATTTCTGCACGTTCTTCTCTATAAGGATTTGCCCTTTGAACGTGAAAATTGAAAAAACCAAATTGAGAATTATTAAATGGTTAACGGTTTAATTGAAAAAAAAAAAATACAATCGAATTGAGTACCTCCTCCTTTTTTGAAGTCGGTTAATAATGCTTTAAGTCTGTTGAGTTGAGAGTTGAGTATCGTAGATCACAAACTGCGACAATATGCTCTTAGCAGACAAACGACGAAGGGCGTGTTCTATATTTTGTGTTTTGAGTTAAGATCATTCTTTGTGACTACTTACTCACTAAATTGTCTTCTTTAAGACCGCTTACCACTCACTCTTGACACCCACCCCTTACAATTAACCAGTGCAGCGAGAAGGGGCGCTAGTGAGGTCTGATAACAGTGCACTCAAACTGAGCTCTGATTACATCTTACATGCACCGCACACAGTGGTCACAGTTCAATTTAGGGTATATGTGTAGACACATATACCCTAAATTGAACTGTCGATATGAGATCACGAGCTTGTATCAGTATGAATTAGGTCAGGTTGATAATTAAATATTTGTTACATGCTTTGTAAGACGCCTGTTAGTTTAGGTTAGGTGCTTTCGCGGGAGGAATCTAACACCTTACTCTCCCTGCTGACTCGAGGTGGCCGGCAAAGGCGGTCCAGGGGATTACGAAAGTCGCGTAAGTTCCCGCGATCCCAGGCATAGGTGAAAGACGGAGCACCATGGTGGCTTCAGTCAGTAAGAGTCTGTCAGACATCCATGAGGTTTTCCCCCGGTTAAAAAAAGGTTAGGTCACCGGTAGCCGATGGACGCACAGGACGTTTGCTGTAGCGACACTTGGGGGACGCCCACGTTCAGTAGTAGATGTCTTTCGGCTGATATATTATGATAATGACATGCTTTGTGTTGAACTTCGAAGAGCCACCTTGCGGCTCCATTCAGTCTAGACCACTAGTGGTCACAAGATCAACTAAGATGGCGTCTCAGGGCTCGATGTTCAGGTTAAGAGGTCCGAAAAAGTGTTGCAGTATGTACTCGTAGTTTGTGATTCGTCCCACTGCCAGGGTTGCGGCCCTGGTAGGCAAAGGGCATTAGGAGGAAAACGAGTGGGTTTTAGTCAGTAACTAAAGTCAGACACTCTCTTCCAGTCTGTCCAGAGCGGGATGAGTCATTTGATGATTTCACGTTGGAAAAAAAAAGACATGGGTCTTTAAGCCTACTGGTGAACTCCCAGCGCTTCTCTGCCTACGTCTGTATTTCCAAACGCTTACAAACCTAATTTCTTCAAAGTGAGAATGAACAGGCTCCGTGGGTTTAACTCGCTCCCTCGTAAACTTTGTCTCTGTCATCTTTGACCAAGACTAGAGTCAAGAGCAAACCCATCACAAATAAAAAAAAGGGTAGACCTCGATCAAAATTTTCAGATATTAAAAAAAAAAATTTCGACCGAATTCCAAACACATTGGCCAATCTCAACGGTGATAAGCTAAGTACGCAAGACATATTATATAGTGAAGAAACTCAAGTGCCCTCTCTTTACCTTCACTCTCATTACGACGGAAATCTATTAAGATCGAAAAGAGAACAGAAACAGAGACAACGGATTTGCGTGATTTTCGAGGAACATTGTCTTGGTAAAACATTGGCTTGGTCAGCGAGGAGCTCGTGGCTAAATAATAGCCGCACGGGTCGATCTTCAAGGTTAAGCAACGCTTGCCTCGCTTGGGCTGTGTATGGGTGACAATCTTAACATACCGAGTTTCCTCCGTGCCTCGGAAATCACGTTAAGCCATTGGTCCCGGCTGTCATTTGTAGATCTTTGGCAGTCGTTACGGATAGAAGAAGCCAGTAAATCTGACTCCAGTCTTGCCATGAAGTACCGTGTTACCCAGTTAATGGGTTGTGGAGGTCTGGCAGGTAGCCGCTCCTCGTAAAATACTGGTATTCAGCTAAATCCGGCTTGACTGGAAGCCGAACCCAATATAGTTGAGAGAAGGCTAGGCAGATGATGATGTTGACTTGGTACCAGCTCCTAAACTCCGTGCTGCATCTGAGAAAATGGTTATGACCTGAGAATTTAAACTAGGACAGCTTGCTCAGTAGAACTTGTGACCACGAGACTGACGGTGTAGGGAAGGCACTTAAAGCAGCGGAGGAAGGTAGCGGAGCGGAGTTAACGAGAAATGCGGAGCAGAGTTGTGGACTGTATCTGTCCATTCAAACTAGTTCGCAAATCTCTGTCCATCGCAGCGGAGCGAAAGTTTTATGAAAGTCCATTGGTTGAAATTGGCAACGCTCCACTCCGCTCCTCTCCTCTCCGCTTCAGTAGAAAGTCAGATTAACCTGCATCGTTGGTAGCTTCTCTTTTCCAATAACACCGCAAACTGCACATAAAACAAATTGGCACGTCTATTTCACGCAACATAACTGCAGCATTTCTCCTTTATACTCAAACAGAATTGAAATAAACACACAATACAAAGTTCTATCTGCAAAACAATTTGACGATGCCGCAACAACTGCAGTAAATGCAGCAAATAAAAAGGCTGACTGCGTGCCTTTTATTTGCTAAAGTGAAACAATGGTTGTTAGGAAAGCAAGCAAATTCTCACTAAATTCACTTCATTAAAACAGGGAATAACAGTTTGTTGCGGAATAACGATAAGCTTCGCTGCTGTTTCACAGGAAAGCGTGTTTGGGATATTGCTTTTGGTGAGCGTTGAGATGGTGTAGGTTTGAGTTGTTCTCATGTTATCATGTCTCCACAATTTTATAGTAAAGGTAATAACTCTCATTAAAACACTCAACTCACTCACTCGTCACTTCAACAACTCTCAATTAAAAATCTTTTTAAATTAATTGTGATTTTTGTATTTTAATGTTTAAAGTATTTTAGTCGGGTAGAAAAGAGCTATTACCTTTATAGGAAACTAGCTGACCCGTTCCCACTTCATTGGGCGGTATTTTTCGGGTTAATATATAGCCCATGACCTCACAAATTACGTGGCTTTCTATTGGTATAAGAATTTTCAAAATCAGTTCAGTAGATTCATAGAGTACCTCCTACAACCTCACAAACTCATAAACTTTACCTCTTTATAATATTAGTATAGAAGTAGAAGATGAGTTTTTTGTATTAAATATGACGAACTGGTTGACGCGCGCAACTTCGTCTGCTCCGCTCCTATTGAACTTAGCGTGATCATTCATAGCCTTTCTTGATAAATGGGCTCTGTAACACTGTTTTTTTTTTTATCGGACCAGGAGGTCTCCTCTCTAAGCCCGAAGTCCGTAATTTCGGGCTTAGTTGCAGTCGTATTCTACTCCGTATTACCTAGCCACTAAGAATGAATGACATCACGATTTGACAGTAACAGTCAAATCGTGTTGTCATTCGTTCTTAGTTCAAGTTCGGGACTAATCGTAAGTCCGTAGGTGATACGGATTATAACAGGCTCGCAACTAAGCCCGAAATTACGGACTTCGGGCTTAAAGAGTAGCCCTCCTGTAGTTCCTTTGATTAGCGCGTTCAAACAAACAAACAAATAAACTCTTCAGCTTTATATGTTACATAGATATAGATATAGATATAGATATAGATATAGATATAGATATAGATATAGATATAGATATAGATATAGATATAGATATAGATATAGATATAGATATAGATATAGATATAGATATAGATATAGATATAGATATAGATATAGATATAGATATAGATATAGATATAGATATAGATATAGATATAGATATAGATATAGATAGAAACAGCAGTGCGATTTAACTTAGCTGAAGTGATAATGAAGTGAGCTGTAAATCCATAGAAATAAGATGAATGACAGTTAATTTTACGATTTTCCACCTAATCTTACACGGTGCGATGTAGTCAAAATAGGCCGCCTGAAACACAAAGAGATAAGGGGAGATAGAGCTTCTATCGCTCAGAATGGCATGCAACTCTGTAATATTTTATTCCAATGTCTAATCCTAAAACTAAACGCGGCCTCATTTCCCACCGTAGTTCACAAATACGCGGCCGGAAGCTCACTGGCTGTCGGAACTCAAGTCAAGACGGTATTGCTCTAAAGAGAACTAAGTTTAAACTCGCGATTAACGTGAAAATTGATTTATAGTTCGTTATTGAGCGAGTTACGTGGGCTTGTTACCCCTTGTGCTGGAATAATGTAGGGTTTACCGCGGCAATGTTTAATCTTGTTAAGCTGGTTCGTGCTTCTTGTTTTCAACCATAAAGAGGAATGTAAGGTTCATCTGTTCGTCAGACGGTTTTCTGCATCTTTTTGAATAATTATAGCGGTGGTGCATTTTTATTTTTATAATAACTAGATGATGGGCCGTGAGTTTGTCCACCTGGACACCTCAAAGAACAACTGTACCAATTTTGAAAACTACACGAAGTATTCGCTCTGATTTTTTTAATTTTCCTGCAATAAAATGAGTATTTTCTGTGAAGAGGGCCAATTCTACTAACTTTTAAACAAAATTCACCGTCGCATCTCATTCGCAATCTGTCAAAATCTGATAAAACCTCCTTTTTCATGAAAAAAGGAGGTTTTATTAAAAATTTGTTGTGGAAAAAACCCAGTTTTAATGCAGCTAAAATGGACTTGAGAAATACTCAACTTCAAATGCTTAATTCAGAAATCGGAGCATGTAATGCAATTAGGTTTAACTCTGTTCGAAGTGCCAAATCAGTTTCAATTCAAACAAATCCATTCTAATTCTAACCGTGTACCATACAATGCTCTAAATGAACGCAGTACAAATGTGCCAATGGTCCTGTGTGTCAATGGACAACGTTCCCCTTTCTGACCGATTCGAAATTTCCGTTCATTCATTACACAGGATTTGACAGAAGGTTGGCTCCATACAACGAGCGAAATAAGGGACGCGTACGTAAAGATGCGTTCTTGCGGAGATCGTGAATAAATGACAGTCGTGAGTGCGCTTGCACTTACTGTACAAACGAGAAGCGTGTCTATGTGTGCGTGCGTTTATGCTCGTTATATGGAATCCAACACGAGCTTGCTAAATGCTAAGCCTAAATGATAACAGTCGCATGGGTCGAGCTCCGAGGTTTAACTACGTTTGCCGAAGTGTTTCCGAGGGTGGGTTATAATCGGTGCCTCAGAAAACACGTTCAACATCGGCTTAACGTGTACTCTGAGGTCCGGAGAAAACTTTCATTTGAAAATTTTTCAGTCGACAGTGACTGTCAGAAGTCAAAAATTCTGACATAAAAGTTACCCAGTTCAGGGTTATGGAGGTCACCTTCTGTAATATTCTGTGTTCGATGTGAAGTGTACACGAACAGACAAGACCTATGCTCTGTGCGAACGTTCCTGATTGCTGATTGTAATAGATAACGATCGCCGCACTGGCGTCGAGTGCACTAGAGGTTACTGTCATCTATTTGATACATTACGACCTATCTACAATAATATTATAAAGAGGAAAGATTTGTATGTATGTAACGAATAAACTCACGAATAAAACTACTGGACCGATTTCAAAAATTCTTTTACCATTGCAACAATGGAAGGCCTCCTCACTAGGTGGACCGATGACCTGGTGAAGGTCGCGGGTAGGCGAGGTTGTGGCGACGCTTGAGGAAGGCCTATATTCAGCAGTGAACGTCTTTCGGCTGATATGATGATGATGATTAGAATGCTATATTATGCCTGAACAATACAGGCTATATCTATTTATTTCTAGAAAAAAAAAGAATCCTTATGGACGAAGTCACGGGCCAAGTACTAGTTGCAAATGTTTGAAAAGGTTTTAAAATATAAAAGCAATATACAATTCCAATTTATATCTAGACAGGTTCTAAATCACTGTTACCGTCGAACCACGAGAAAAGTTCAGCAAATAAAAATACAATTCAGATCCTGAAAAAACAGTACCTACACTGAAAATACATTCAAATTATTATTTTCACCGAAACGTGATAGCAACAGAACATAACGAAATTACGAACACAGTTTCCAGTATCCGATAACAAACAAACATAAAAATACCTTTATTCAAAAAACACTGATAATAATGAAAGCTGGGTTTCATTAGTGGAATCACATTACGTTCGCAAACGTACTGGTTCCGGGGCGAAATATAAAATAAAAATAAAAAGGCCAGGCACAATAGCTGGGCGAATGCGGGACGAACGCGTGGAAAACAAAGCTGGCACAATCAGGATCAAGCCTTATTTACCGAGTCTGCCCTAATTGATACAGGGTGGGTCGGGCTGTGCCGGCAAGGATAGAGGGTGTGGCCTGTAGGGCGGCGGTGATTGATGGCTTATAGAGGTGCAAGTGAGGCTTTTCGCCGTTTTTGGGGCGAATGTGAGTTGACGGATATCAGGGATGTCTTTGCTCGATGTGTTAGTTGGTGATCAAATAATTTTGTGATGTAACATTTTAGGCGGGTTTCTGTCAAAGTTGTAATTGAGAAAATTATTTATTTATATATACTTTATTGTACACCAAATTAAAACATATGAAGGAAACTTTAAACTAAAACAAATACAATTGGCGGCCTTATCGCATTCCGTGATCTCTTCAATTTCAAATAAAGGTATAAGATTTCAATGGGTCTATTAATTATAGAAATATCGTTTGCTGTGCATTTGAGATAGTTTGTGAAAGAACACAAACAACGGAGATTATTTGTATACATTTATCACATATGCATTAATTTTACGTCACGGAGAGTGACAACGCCTACACCGAAAGAAAGAAAGGAACAAAAAAGTTTATTTGGGAATCGCACAAGACAAAAAAAAGGAAAATAAGTTTCAAATTAACTGATTTAACAACATAGATATTATCTGTGAGAGGTCAGAAAGGTGAGGCAGCATATGCAGCGACATTTAAAAAATAAATAACGCAACGATGGTATTCGTATAGGGCCAGTCAGTGATTGTCTGATAAAAAGGATGATTCCGTGCTTCGGAAGGCACGTATAAGCTGGTGGACCCAGCCGCCAAATAGCGGACTTCAAATAAACCATGTCGAGGCCCTTGAGGCGGTTTAGAAACTCTGACACTAGAATGTGTGGAGTTGTTAGACCTTACTGACCACACGATAAGAACAAGAAGAAGTGCACACTGGAGCTAAGCTACATATAGCTACGTAGTTCTCTACAATACAAAAAAAAAACTGTACTTTACTTTGAAACTTGGCACAGCAGTCTAGGACATTAAAATCAAGTAGCCATTACGCATTACCTTCACGAAAACCAACGTCAAATGTAGTAAATTTATCGCCACCTATATGGCTCCACGACGGCATTACAGTTCGTTACTTCGCATCATATCTATATCAATGTTACCTACATGTTACGCGTATTCGATCTGACAGATGACTGTTGTTTGTGCTCTCACAAAGAGCACTGTCGAAACTAATAGGAATTTTAAAGTTTGGATGGTAGAGTTGAAAATACAACGTAGTTTGCAAAGGATTTTTTCGAGGGAATCGGTGAAAATTATAGCTCCGAATGTGTCGGTATGAAATGAGACGTGTGACGTCATGGTGAAAAGATTTTTGAAGTATTCATCGTGGGAATATGATGAGAATATTGTGTGACCGATTCTCGTATGAATATTTACGTTGTGAGACAGATACTATAGTGTCTCAAGACGCAAATCTATATCCAGTACGTGTACTTAACCATGACTTATGGAACCTAAACGTGGTCGCTCACATTGAGCCTCATCAGAAGGCTTAAAGTCACGCAAAGGGCAATGGAGAGGGTACTGTTTTCTTCGGGAGTTTCCTTGCGTGATCGAATAAGCATGGGAACCAAGGTTACCGACATGGCCCGTAGGTTTTTTTTTATACTATTGATAGGCACGCGCTTGACCACCATCTCACCTGATGGTAAGCGATGATGTGGTCGAAGATGGAGCACGCTTGCCTAGAAGTAACCTATTCACTCGTGACTTAAAGACTCCCAGGTTGTAGCTATCGGGAAACACAGACTCCGGCAGGGAATTCCACTCCTTAGCTGTACGCATTATGAATGTGTTCCCAAAAAGTTTTGTGCGCGTGGGTGGGATGTCAATGACAGCCTGAACCAACAGCTTAAGGCTTGTATACATGCCAATGACCTTGTGCATACAAATGGAGCTAACTACACCTCTACGCGCCACTCCGCTACCCGTGTTTTTGTTTTTTATAATAAAAATAAGACATATTTTTAAAAAGTAACAAAATCAAATTATTTTCGTTTGTATTGCAAAGCATTAAATTTATTTTTATACTCTTTTGATAAAAAATGAAGCAGTAAAATGGTTTCATCTCAACGATTTGGAGGTGATTTGGTGTTTTTTTTATTATGTGATACCGATAGATATATTCTGGCTAAACCAAATTACGTATCGTATCATGTAGATTACTACCTATTTTTCTCAAATGTTCGTGCATATGGAAACTGCTTCATCTGCACGCTATTTTTAAGCTTTTTTCGAAAGAGCAGTCTTAACGTGCTTAGTATGATAATATGATCACCCAACCAAGTTCCATATATCAGACTACAAGTACGTCGATGCGCCACCGGTATCGACTTGGTGAGCAAGATTATCCATACGCACAAGGCGTTCTGACAACTTGCTAAAACCTCGGGGTGTTTAAGTCAAGATTGAAAAGGTTATTCCTAAGCAAGCGTCCTTTATCGTTAACATCATCATTGTTAACCATAACTAGAAAAAGTGACTAAACGCGATCCTATCAACAAAAAAACAGTTAGTGAGTAAGAGTAGGTATTTCACAATTTTTCACCTATTTCTTTTGTTCAGTAGCCTAGCCTTTTCCCAACTATATTGGGGTCGGCTTCCAGTCAAACCGGATTTAGCTGAATACCAGTATTTTACGCGGAGCTGCCTACCAGACTTCCACAACCCATTAACTGGGTAACACGGTACTTCATGGCGAGGCTGGAGTCAGATTAACTGGCTAACAACTGCCAATGCTAAACTACAAATGACAGCTGGAACTAACGGCTTAACGTGCTTTCCGAGGAGGAAACTCGGTATGTTAAGATGGTCACCCATCCACAAACCAACCTTGGCAAGCTTTGCTTAACCTTGAAGATCGACCCGTGCGGCTGTTATTATCTAGCCACGAGCTTCTTTTGTTCAGTAGTATTTCATGGTATTTGTAAAGATATTCGTACCTCTTCGTCAAATTTTTCATTAATGCCCTGCTGTTTTTGATCTTAGCGTGATATTACGTAAACCTATGGCCTTTCTCAATAAATGGGCTGTTCAAAACTAAAATAATCTTTCCATTCGAGCCAGTAGTTCCTGAGATTAACGCGTTCAACCAAACAAACAAACTCGTCAGTATTATAACTTTAGTATAGATTGCTCCTACACAAATGAAAATTCCTCTTTATTAATATGTTTTTCGTCTATATCCTCAGGGCATTATTTGTTTGCACGAGAAAATAATGAGATTTTTTTCAATGATTTTAATTAATGAATGATGTTCCGACGTGTTTGTATTATTTTAATTATTCAAAAGAGAGAAAGCAAAGAAATCTATTAATAATAATCATTTCAGCCTTTATTCCAATTGATTACTTGGAAGAGCGTTTCGTTTCCCGATCCATAGTAATATTATACCTAAATGCGCAAGTTTGTCTGTTTGTTACCTTTTCACGTTTTAACACTTGAACATATTTAAACGAAACTTGGCACACGGGTATTAAAAATCAAATCCTTTATTCCAAACTAGCTGTCCCTGCGGTTTCGACCGTGATTGTTTTAAAGTATCTCAAGGGAACACACTCTAGGGCTAAAAAAAATCCTATGTTCAGACAATAATCTACCTTTGTCAAATTTCATCAAGATCCGTTCAGCTTTTCTGCCGTCATTGAATAACAAACATCCAAACTTTTGCATTTATAATATTATTATAGAAGCATAGATAAACTATGTACAGTCATTTTTGAAGTTTATTTTTCTGGAATAGGGTATAGGGCTTTTATTCCGGGAATATGTTTCCTGTGTATATAATTACATCACCTTTCCCGCGGGCGAAGCAACCGGCAGAAGCTAGTGTACAATATGTGCTTCTTTCTCACAGTTTTTTCTTCAACGTTAAACTTCAAAGAACATTTGTAATGGTTTCGAAAGTCGCTTAGGACCTATGGGGACTGAGATGGAAGGTATTCTATCTGCCCCTTTGTGCGTCTTACGATGAGGTGGATGATTCGAAGACGAAATGAAAGTTTAACTTGCAGTAAATAAATAATACATGTATATTGTAAAACAGTAGCAGTCAGGAACTATGTATATCTAACTATTTCATAATTGTACAAGATTGAATGGACGAACGTACTTCGTGCCGTGTAGCGGTTGGCTGGAGAGCAAGTGACGCTAAGGATAGCGCCCCGAATAGTCTCTTGTGTTACACATAACAAGGGTGCGTTCTTCGCCTAAATATTAAAACATGCAATCTTATATCTAAGGTGCGTTCACACTTGCACAATATGTGTGTGTGATTTTGTTTTTTTTGGGATGCGTCATGCTTGGCGCAAATAAACGCTTTTTTTTCTTTCTTTCAAAAACCGTACAAAAACCTAAAATGTTCACAGCATCGATTTTTCTTTCGCAACAAAATCAAGACTTTCCACCAAAAAGTTTCCGATACATTCGAAGTTCGTTTTAAACCTACTAAACCCCTGGGAGGGACAGCAAAAAAGCCAATGAAATAGTAAAAGAGCAAAGTTGCCAGGTTAAAGTTTTTTCCACAACATTGGGGAGTTTCGAATCACCTGGGATTTTTGGGGGCGAATTATTTTGTAATATTCTGGTGTTGTTAGACAACATTCTGTGTCGAGTTGAGCTGGATTTTAAGATTACTTGATGAAAAACTGAACCAACCACAAGCGAATCGGAATGTTTTATTTTGGCCAGTTAATAATTAATAATTAAGGCCAGGTATTCCCAATTTTCCATCACTTTGAAACAATAATAAACAAACAAATAGTAATTGTTTAAAGCCAAAAAATATACATATTGAAGTTTACTTTATGTACTTTGACAATTTCTGGTTCAAAACATAATGTCGAAAACTTCACTCGATCAAAAAAAAATCGGAAGAGGAGTCTAAATTCAACTATTTTTCTTGAAGCTTATGAAAGTTATACTTCCAAAAACCATATCTAAAAAAATTAAAAAAATCTTCTATATGTTATTTACCTTTCGGTAAATAACATATAGAAGAATAATTTGTGGTTTAATTTTGTATAATATCTAGTTTTATTTTTTTAATAATAAATCATTATGGCTTCACGCCGTCGACGTGAGCGCATGGCTCGCTTTGCGTAAAGTATGGAAATGTTAGATACCTACTTCGCTCGGTCTACCTGCCTTTAACCAC
Source organism: Lacanobia oleracea (assembly GCA_950371165.1). NCBI lineage: Eukaryota > Metazoa > Arthropoda > Insecta > Lepidoptera > Noctuidae > Lacanobia > Lacanobia oleracea. Next base: position 23,569,774 of record OX493392.1, on the reverse strand, counting down.
AGAAGTTCATATATATACCTCAATAGAATCGGTACAGTGGATTCGGAGCAAATCAGTTGTGACGGACGGACAGACAGAGACACGAGTTATTTGATAAGGTTTCTCATAAGAATGTTCGGAAACCTGAAAAAGTGCCTATTTAAAGAATAACTAATTGTTAATACTACAAGATAAAATAGTACAAATATAATCCAGTGAATACATTAAGTTGAAATAAAGCGCAGTTAATTTTTAAATGTAACTGTTTAATTAATCTGTTATCTCGCAGGTGTTTATTCATCTCCTTCCGGCACACCGTCGGAGTCAGGCGGAAGTGGCCCGAAATAAGCTTCTCATTTAACTTTGAAACGTTGGGTTAGCCCTATCATTTTTGAAGCGTAAAATCCTAATATATAACATTCTTCCGTTACTGAGTGAGTAACTGACAGACAACGCATAGAGTGAAACTACTGACGTTCCCGGAATTCCTTTGGGAACGGGAAAAAAACGGAATATGCGCGTACAAAGTCAAGGTCAAAAGCTAGTGCTAGTTCAAATAAAATACGCGTACACGTGATACAGAAACCCCACCTACAAAAGAACATAAATTTTCTGTCCAACATATAAAATTGATATTTCAATTTTATATGTTGGACAGAAAATTAAAAACGAGCCAAGTGCAAGTCGGAATCACACACGCAGGGTTCCGTACCATCCTTCGCCGGTCATTCCCAGCCCTCCCCCTGAACGGGGAGGACTTGAGGGGCCCGCCGCTTTAGGTGGGTTGTCGTCGGAGGAGGACTGGACGCTAAGGCTGCGCCGATCTCCCAGTCCTCTTCCACTCGGACGATGCGGGAATGCCGCTGGGTTATTTTAGTGGGTATACCGGGTCAGCCCGGGGAGTCCCACATAATTCAAATTCAAATTCAAATTCAAATTCAAATTCAAATTCAAATTCAAAGCATTTTATTTCAAATAAACCATTCACAGGCACTTTTGAAACGTCAAGGTCGGTCAGTCAAAAACATGGAAGCTATTTGCACGTTCCAAAGCGTAGATCTCTATGGAGAAGAACGTGCAAGAAACTCCACGGACACTCTTTTAAATCATGTTCTGTTTTACAACATTCCAAGTTACATATACTTGTTGCTTCTGCATGTGAGGACAATGCAAAGGAAAAAAAAAAAAGGGCTTATTATAAGAATTTTAAATATAAAGATTAAAATAAACCAATGGCAGTTAAGAGATGACCAGTCTCAACCGACGGCGCCTGTTCACGAACATGACGCGTGAATCGGCACCTTTCAGCTCAACCATTTCGAAGGGAACCGAATGATCAAACCCACGCGCCGCCATCAGCGAGACATTTGACTGAGCATGACATGCTCTCAACCACCATGCTCGTTCATGTCCAACAAGTAAAACTATAACTACTCACATAAAATGTAAATGGTTTCATGGTACTCACATTTACAAAATTTGAAAAATATGCTTCTACTTTACACAAAACTATGGTTGTCAATGACCAAATAATGAAAAATAAATTAATAAAGAGAACGATTAAGTTCTTACATCAAAAATAATAAATAAGTATTTAATATAATAATATAATTTGTATTATTATACATACCCCTCCCGTTCCCCCGACGGGAGGGTATGCGTAATGCATTTTTTCCCAGCGCAAAAAAAAAAAAAAAAAATGGTTCCGTACCATAAACCCTGATTTTTATAATAGCGCAAAATATCTTTACTTGTTGTTACAGCGGCAATAGAAATACATAATCTCTGAAAATTTCAACTGTCTACCTGTAACGGTTCTTAAGATACAACCTGCTGACAGACAGACGGATGGACGTACGGACAGCGGAGGTTTAGTAATAGGGTACCGTTGGTTACCTTTGGCTACGGAACCCTAAAAACCTCATAGTAATAACACATACAATCGATAAGCAATAAAATAAATGAAACTTCCAAATTTTATGACTTACCGATATTCAATAGAATAAAATAATAACCTCTACCTACGGGCTTCACTCGTAAAAATAACATAAAAAACTGAATTTTTACTGTTTCTAATGTTACTTTAGAACGATTGGGGATTCCATGAACATAAAATGAAATTATTATTTGGGATATGTAAGTATTTTTATATTATTTTATGGAATTTGATAGTAGGAAAAAAAATATGTTTGGTAAAATAACTCAAAATTGGGCTTTCACAGTAACCTCTCAAATTGGTCCACAACTAATTTAAAATTTGTGGGTACGTAAGTTGTTAGTTAATAAATCAGAAAGTAGATTAATAATCTACTTTACAGTGATACAAGGGCTGGCTTGTACCTCGGACAGAGGATAAGCATTGCCATACAACGTGGCAAAGCCGCCAGTCTTCTGGGCTCACTTCCAGTTGACAGCGGTACGGACAAATTTTTTGATGCCATATTATAGTTAGGAGTTTTATTTTCTATTTTGAGTGTAGTTTGCTATTTTAATAAACCAATATTATTAATGAAATCTACTTTATAATTTTCACTTCATCGGTAACCTTTTTCCACCGTGACTGTTCTGAGTGCCATGTACCCATGCAACGAGTAAGTGCCATACTAACATGGCCCCAGCATATCAGCCGAAAGACATCCACTGCTGGACATAGGCCCCAAGATAAACCCTTCCCCCGGGTTTGCCATAATCACCACGCCTGGCAGGCGGGTTGGCGATCGCAGTGCAAGATGTTGAGTTTTACAAGGAACGCTGCTGCATATTCTTTGGCAAGTCCCTTAGTCGCCTCTTACGACACCAACGGGAAGTGATGGGATGGTATTATTCTTTTACGGCAGGTCACGGCACCGGCCGACACCATACGGCTGTGCTCGCCCCATCGCCCCCAACCAAATCACATTTCACTTACAGAGACACTTAATCGTTTTCAGTTACCCTGCTGATCGTCACAATCGCAGTCCAAGGAGCAACTAAAATTGAAATATACGAAATACGCGACGGCGACAATGGACTTCAACTCAAAAACATGAACTCCAATCCGAAAAACAACGAAATCTCTGATCCAATATTAAGCTTACTTCGTCGTGCATCAAAACCTAAAACAATTCGTAATAAAATATATACATTCACTAAAAACCTTCTAAAAAAACTAAAAATTTTGAGGGCACAACCAAAGTCTAACAGATACTATGATGAACCTTTAGTTTACATCCTAAATAGTGATGATTTTGATGAGAACAGCTCTAATGAAGAAAATCTGTTTATTGATAAAACAAGAACTGACCGTGCTAGCAATAACGATATCCGAGATTTGTTAATGCAATTGTAAGTAATAAAAAATTATACTGATGTTTTTTACAAATAATAAACTGAACTAATCCGTATAAATTATTTACAGACTACAACCAGAACGCAAGTAAGTACAAATTTTTTTATGCCTTAACAATAATGGTGTATCTTGGTTGAACGCAAGTCTATCAAAAATAGTTTTAAAACAAATTTAAAAATGCCAATAATTTATAGTATGTATATTTTTCTAGAATACCACTGCAACAGAAAATGAAACCTTATCAGAAACAAGTAAAAAGGTTATCAAAACCTGTTTTGAGGGACACCGACCGCTATGGTGATTCTCTATCTGATGGTAACAGTATTTCCAGTTTATTTAACTACAGCAAACAAAAAGACAGAACTAGAAATAATAAAAGAACAAAAAAGATGATAAAATTAGCCAAGATTCCGTACAATTTATCATATTCATCATTTTGTAAGATAAATTTCCTTTCACCTTCAAAATTTTGATGTGCCCTGAGACTCTAGATATCGTGCCAATGATGGCTGCATGGGTCAATCTTCAAGGTTAAGCAACGCTTGCCAAGCTTGGTCTGTGGATGGGTGACCATCTTAACATACCGAGTTTCCTCCGTGACTCGGAAAGCACGTTAAGCCGTTGGTCCCGGCTGTCATTTGTAGATCTTTGGCAGTCGTTAAGGATAGTCGGAAGCCAGTAAATCTTGCTCTAATCTTGCCATGAAGTACCGTGTTACCCAGTTAATGGGTTGTGGAGGTCTGGTAGGCAGCCGCTCCGTGTAAAATACTAGTATTCAGCTAAATCCGGTTTGACTGGAAGCCGACCCTAATATAGTTGGGAAAAGGCTAGGCAGATGATGATGATGACGGCGATAATATAAAGGATTGGTCATGTTACATTTCGACAGCGTTTTTCCATCCCATAGATTTTTGTAGTTTCAACAATCACTTTTGCCACAATCCCGCTAATATAATGTTGCTTTTCTAGAGCCACTGCAGAAAGTAGAAAAGATGAAAGAAAGAAAGGAAAGAAGAGAAGAGTAGAAAACCTAAATTCTGTCGCGGATTTCTTCATTTCTGGCTCACTTACGACAGGAAAACTCTGAGCGTAATTTTGTTTAGACTTTGTGATAAGTCGTTACCTTATAAAAGTGTCAGAAGTCATAATTACTAGTGGCGTATTTGTTTTAACTGTGGTACATGAAAATGATGATTCAAGGAAAAATGAACTGCAGTGCAGTATTCTTAAGTTAGTTTAGTTTCTATAAGTTAGTAGGAGGAAGCTGTCAATCCTTAGTATTAATTAGAATGACATTTCACTTCAGCTACCTTTTCACGGTGACTTTCTACCATCGGACATCTAAACGCACACTCACCTTGTTGCTATTCCACCAATTCGTGCTAAGCGTTTCCAAACCTCTTTTATAATGCGCACAGCAAAGGAGTGAAACTCTCTACCTGCGCCAGTATTTTATGCATTAAACCCTAATCTCTTCATAGAGAGGGAACAGACTCCTTCTGGGTAAGCTCGCTCCATCGTAGACTTTGTCGCTGTCACCTCTGACCTAGACTAGAGTCAAGAGCAAAACCATTTCAAATAATAAAAAAAAATCACGATGAGCTTTTTCCAGAACCGACAGGCTGATCTCTTAGGGATGTTGCGAAGTAAACCCACGTTATATAATTTTGTGAACTATGTTTTTGTCATCTGCCTAGCCTTTTCCCAACTATATTGGGGTCGGCTTCCAGTCAAACCAGATTCAGCTGCATACCAGTGTTTTACGTGGAGCGGCTGCCTACCAGACCTCCACAACCCATTAACTGGGTACCACGGTACTTCTTGGCAAGACTGGAGTTAGATTTACTGGCTTCTGACAATCCGTAACGACTGCCAAAGATCTACAAAGGACAGCCGGGACCAACGGCTTAACGTGCTTTCCGAGGCACGGAGGAAACTCGTTATGCTAAGATGGTCACCCATCCACAGACCAACCTTGGCAAGCGTTGCTTAACCTTAAAGATCGATCCGTGCGGCTGTTATTATTTAGCCACGAGCTCCTCTGACTATGTTTTTGTAAATATCAATAATGGTGCTGTTTTTTACAGTACAAAATGAGAGGCATGCGTACGTGTATGCTGATGACGAAGACGGACAAAACAATATCAATAGAGATGACCGATCAAGTTAACTCAGTAATTAATACACGAAAAAATCAAGTTACGGTGTAAAAAAAAGATGAATCCAGAAGATATATTTCAGTTAAACCCCATAATTGTGTATTTCATGTGTTTTCTGGCGAAATAAACAGTTGTTCTAAATTTTAATGTCATTCAATAATTTGATTTTTATTTCTAAGTATAAAAACTCGAGAACCCAACAGGCTAAATGATTTTGGTTTTTGAAACTTATAATAACATAGTCCAAAAGCGTTATTTTATTGTAACTGCATATTTTATACTGTTTTATTTTGTAAGTTTATTTCTCACAGTGTATCAGTATTTTTTTCAAAAAATATTCAATCAGACTAACTAAAATCACAATTAAAAATACGAAATTTAGGACACAGAAATGGAACTTGTATCTCAAAGTGTGGCAACTCAAAGAGACAATAGGCAGAATCGTGCCGGGCACGTATTGTGTCCGATTTCATTACCAGCTCTAACGAACTGAGATCCTAGAACAAACTGTGATTGATTTTACAATACGTGCACTCGACAGGTAGATACAGAAGGTCTGTTCGACCGAACAGTTCACTGATAGAGTTGGAACTGCAAATATTTTCTTACAAAGCAAACAAGTAAGTAAGCGAGCCAGTTTACTCGCAATACCAGTACGTCTACCATGAGTTTTATCAATCTATACTCGCTAGCGACTGTAGTTAAAATTTTTTTATGAAAACTTAAAAAAAAAACAAGTTTCTAATTTATATGTTTAAGTTGTTAACCAACAAGCAAGTAAAACTTTAGTAAACAACTATAAAAAATATTAAAAACTTGTTTTAATTAGAAACTTATTTAAAATAAATTAGTAGTTAAAAAAATGTATGAAGACTTTTTCATATTTTTTTTTAACTACAGTCACTGGCGAACTTGTCCAGGATTGCGGAATTTGTTAGAAAGAGTAAACAACATGCATGTTGTTTACATGTTGTATCAGTAAGAGTCTGACACTCCCTTCTGCTCCGCTCTGAGCGGGAAGAGTCATTTGATGATTTCACAATTTAAAAAAAGTTTACTTGCACTGCAACACCAATGACATACATGTATGTCGGAGGAGTAAAGTAAAAGGCTTGTTTACGTACATGCTAATAGTACTATTAGCGCCATCTATTAGCGGTTGGGATACCTTAGTCAATTAACCAAACCGATAACAGCTGTCACAGAGTTCGACTGGGGCTAGTCAATGAACTGTCACGTGTGGCGTTTGACGTCTCTTCATATGCCAAGGTGTGGCTAGTCCGTTAGCAACATGACACAGTTAACACCCAGAGCTCGACCGCGCCGGTTGTGTGCACTGATTCTACTCAACCACGTGCCAAATGGCGGACACGAATGGTGTTTCGGATTTAAATCTCTCTGCATCAAAACCAAAAGTCGTTCCGACATATATACTGGTGATTTTCACAAGTAGTCCGTGACAGGAGTTGTGTCCTCACATCATTTGAGGTGGCACGAATTAGCACAACGTTTCTAAACAAGAATCTCTGATACCACATTTTGTGACCATACAACTAATTTAAACTTGCGAGTGAAAGCGTAATTTTTTCTTTTTGGACGCGAAGGGTGCAAACGAGACCCTATTTACCAAGCCTGCTATTCCTTTCCTGCTTAACACGTTTTTTGTATGAAGTCCCGATACATGCTTTTTCGGGCATAGACCGAAACCAGAGACCGAAAAATCATGTATGTGTGAAAGTTCGACTAGCACTTCGCCAGCTTTTTGTCTGTATTGACGGTTGTACTACGGGAAACCCGGAAAAGCGGCTAAATTTCAGTGGTCACCTTAAATGCGCCTGATTTTGCTTGCTGTATGCAGTGGATCTTCTGGACCTATCTATCTACATTCTGACACGAGTCTGTTCACAATCAGCGGCACGGAATACCGATGTATATCCGTTACATCTTTCATGCATTTTAATGAAGGTTCATACGGGTTTTTAAGTAATTAAATTTGGAGTACGATAGGAACAGTTCGTTGAGTTTATGAATGTTATTTTCGTGATTCGTGGTATTTTATTTATGACATAGAAATATTTTTATTATTTTCTTTTTCCATTATTAAGTACGGATGATCGACTTTGTAAATTATTTCTCAGAAACATTTTTTTTAATTATTTTGGTGATCCCATTCAGGTAGACTCAAGCCGAAAAGTTAAACTATAGCTATTTCAATTAAATCATTTTATACGTTTCAATTAGCAAGGAGTTGATTATTCAGAAAGATGAAACTAGTTACGACTGAAATGTACATTAAATGTTACCCAAGAAACTAGCAAATTAAGCTAGCTTTTTATGAAACGACGATACAACGTGAGTCTAAGAAAAAGATAACTTTAAGATGGAATTTAAAAAAGACCTAATGTTAATACATGTACAACTAACAAAAAGAGAAGGTTTTTTGCACTGACAATGTACGAGTAGGTACTTACAAGGTTAAGCAACGCTTGCCAAGGTTGGTCTGTGGATGGGTGACCATCTTAACATACCGAGTTTCCTCCGTGCCTCGGAAAGCACGTTAAGCTGTTGGTCCCGGCTGTCATTTGTAAATCTTTGGCAGTCGTTACTGATAGTCAGAAGCCAGTAAATCAGACTCCAGTCTTGCCAAGAAGTATCTTGTTACCCAGTTAATGGGTTGTGGAGGTCTGGTAGGCAGCCGCTCCACGTAAAACACTGGTATTCAGCTGAATCCGGTTTGACTGGAAGCCGACCCCAATAGGTATAGTTGGGAAAAGGCTAGGTGATGAATGTACGAGTAGGTACCTACTAAGTTTCCTATTACTTGTAATAAAAAGAAACTTAGTTCTAAAACAAAATTGTAAGCTCCACGGTTGCGAATGCAAAAGGTCCAGTTCAGCAAGATGCCAGACAACTACCTCTAGAACTTGCCTATCGCTGGTTTTCAACTGAATTTCATCTATTAAGGTTTTAACAGGTTCACTGTCCGCACAGCAGACACAATAGTTAAGCAATCAACGAAGACCACCATGTGGTTCAGTGGACTAAGAACCGGGCCGAAATGGTTAACGACAACCAAATAAGGCCTCTTCCACAGACGGCCTATCGTGAAAACCTCGGGAATGTATTTTTGCTCAAATTTATTTTATTGCATTTCTAGAAAAAAACTTCGCAACGCACATCCTTGCGTGAATATACCTTGCAACGAACGTGTTTCGAGTCTATTCTGCTGTAACTATAATTTAGTGTTAAATTTGCGGATTAAACCATATTAACTAATAAAAAACCATAAAAGTCGACGTACAAAAGTATTACAGCACACATTGTTTTCTTCCTCCTGAAAAGTAACTTCTTTTACACTTACGAGGTTTTCACTCTAAAACGTCGCTATGGTCTATAGGCGGCTTACAGTCATATTAATATTATTGTTCTACAACACAACACGAATCGCAAAGATCGGTACATAAAACACGTGTTAATTACACTAACACCTAACCTACCTAACAAACATTTCACCGTTTGAAGGTAACTAAAGCAAATAAATCTCGGTGACGTAACAATCCCGTAATAGTGGGCCGTGCGTCCCGCTAATTGAATTAGCGACCGTGATCCCGGGATCGCGGGATTGTTGGATTCACCCGCTGTCTATTTACCTGGCTTTGAACGAAGTGGTTGATACTGGCCGGCAATTGTTTAGACGGAATTACCGAGGCCATTCGTGATGGTCATTATTTTTCGAAAATGGAATAGGTTTTTGGAATTTGACGGATTGTCTTACTTGATTGCTGAGTAGCTCAAAATGAGAAGGTTATAAGCTGTATTTATTTTACTAGTTGACTCACGCAACTTAGTCTGCGTCACAATTTTCATAACTGCTCCGCTCCTATTGGCCTTAGCGTGATGATATATAGCCTATAGCCTTCCTTAAATCGATCTAACATTGAAAGATTTTTTCAAGTCGAACCAGTAGTTCCTGAGATTAGCGCGTTCAAGTAAACAAACAAACAAACAAAATCTTCAGCTTTATATTAATAATAATAATAATATATAGCTGAAGAGTTTGTTTGCGCGATCTATACTAATGTATAGATTTTATGTTTTATGTACGCATAGAATTTAATAAACAGAAAAGAAGACAAAAAAAAACAGATAAAAATTTTAGGTGATGCTTGTACGTTTCAAATGAGAGACAAATTATTTTGAAGCAGGCCTTTGACCTGCAGTAGAACATAACCGGCTTAAAAAAATGGAATTTCATAAAAGAAACTATATATTATGTATTACGTGAAAAAAGTTTTCGTTTTAACACTACCTCAAACAAAGTACACGACTGTTGACAGACCCTGCAAGAGCTTTAGAAATTAAGAAGTGAAGTTTAGTGTCACCAAACGAACGGTCTGAAATTCAAAGACACAAGTCGTTTCTGTTACAAATTAAATAAGTAGTAAGGTACTTATAGGTATAATATACACAGAGAGGGGAGTAAAAGTATCAGATATCGAGATAAAAGCGTTTCTATGTCTCCGAGGAGATACTTTCAGGCAGTAAACACTTTGTGCCGGATAAAGCGAGATATTTATCACGTTCATAGCAAATGAACGTATTTAATTTTTGGAAGATTTAAAGACGTTATTTTTGTAATTAAAGTACTTTGTCACCACCTGCACGAAAACGTCAAATTATTTGCCATGCAAACCTAACGTAAAGTACGTCATTCTAACCCGCGAGCGGCTCCCGTCCGCCTCCACTGCTACGTGAAGCGAGCCCGACGGGTTATAATGAAATTCAGTACAATATTATTACCTGTGGGCTGTAGCCACAGCTTCAGGCGCGCGACCTGCTCCTAGCAGTGGAGGCCGACGCGCGCCACCCTTATTATAGCTAGAGCATATTTTCTGGCAGTAGATGTGAAACTAAATTTTTGTAAGTGGGGTGCTCTATATATCTACTTCTTGTAAAATTAGTAAATATTATAAATTTGATACTACAGTTTCTTATTTTCTCACGGTAGGTGTGAAAAGTAGAGTATCCTCCTCAGAGATAAAGGTGTCTTTGCCTTGGGCTAGCTTGAATTTCTCACTGCATTCAGGATTCTTGCATCCGTATCCGTCATTGCGTTCGGAATTAAATATTATTCCCTCGTTGCATAATCTCCTATTATTTAGACCGCTCTCTTTGCAAATATAGATGTGACCTTAACGTCTCGTCTGTCTGGCAGCGAGCTGTAGCTCATGAAACGCAATAGATAGACAGCTGTTGAAATTCGCAGAGCTAGCATGGTTTTCAATTGCCGCAAAATATATAAAAACATACGTTTTTTCACAAAGATCTGATGTTTGCAGCGCATAGTGAGCCTTCTAATAATTGACACTGACAGGGGTACAATATCCAGATGAAAACATTCAGAATTTTGAAAATATCATTACACTGATGTAAAGTAATAACACAACACAGATAAATTGTGCTATTTCAAGACCACAGGCGTTTCCTTTTACTTTAAGCTCGCGTTTGAACATAATCTCACCTGATGGAAAGCGACGATGGAGCACACTTACCTAGACGTAACCTTTTCACTCTTACTGAAAGACTCCGTGTAGCTATCAAGAGAAGACCTACATTCAGCTATTTCAGACATCACTTCGACTTAGCACCAAGCTAAACACAAGTTATAAACATTACAGGAGCGTGACAAAGACTTAATTATCGAACTTAGACCAAGTAAGTTGGAGTCAGCCTCAACAACTTACAACTGCGCCGCTTTCGACTGTACTTGCTCAAAAGAGACGACATTTGCATACTGTATAATAATGTCGTCCTGACTTAGTTCTTAGAGCGCTTCCGTCGACTTTTAATTGTGGCACATTGAGAAATTTACATCACTTTGTCTTGAGAGCTAACTGAAACTACAGTTGATCTTTGTACTTATACAGAGTTTTCCGAAAGTAACTGGTTATAGAGTGAACATCACCCATAAAAATTACCAGGCTGTATCTAAATTAAATTAAGGAAAAATAAGCTAAACCACTGTTTACACATAGCTATCTTGCCAACATTTTGTATTCAGATTTTCGCAGAATAAAGGCCAGTCTGTTACACTATTCCCAACCACTGCAACTCCTGAAAGCCAGAATAAACAGTGGCAATCACTATTAAAGTGCGAGTCTATGAATATCGACGAGTCCCGCATAAACGATTCAACTGACTTGGATCCCATTATGAAAATCAGAGAACAGCAGAGGAGTAAGAATAACAAGTAATTTCCGCTTTCCTCCTTATCAAGTAGGAGACAGAACAACTGGTTGATTCTGGAGAAAAACTCATCGTGAAATGAGCCGTCATACCAATTTTTCTAAGATTACCAGCTCTGATCACTTCAAGCACACTTCATTTAAGTCTTAGATGATATCCGCAAGAGAACCAAGGTTACGGACATAGCCCGAAGGATCGCCAAACTAAAGTGGCAGTGGGCCTATGGGAATCCGGCACATTGATCGCAGAACAGATGGTCGATGAGGCCGAAAAGTTCTGGAGTGGCGATCGCGTACCGGAAGACGTAACATTGGAAGGCCTGCCACAAGGTGGACCGATGACCTGGTGAAGGGCACGGGTAGCCGATGGATGCGAGACGCGCAGGACCGGACGTTGTGACGACGCTTGGGGAGGCCTATATCCTACAGTGGACTTCTTTCAACTTATATGATGATGATGAGTACTACAGTGTCTACAGCGCAACTCTCGTTGGAATTACTTGAACTTTTTTGATTGAATCATGATTTCAATTATGTTAATGCAATTGTAAAAGAGAGTTCCAGATATTCATTCCCAACTTCTTAAAAACAAACAGAATTTTCCAATTTTCACGCATAAAAACCTACATTTAAATTCGCTACCTCACTAAATCCACTCGACAGCTGCAATAGAAATTTAAACCATCTTAAAATTTATTAGTCTTTCAGTACAACAGCTCAATAAATAAAGCAATACCGTTTGAAAGCATTCCGCTGTTCGAAGTATTGTTAGAATGTTGACAAATGTCCTCGCAGCTCACCACTGGCATAAGAACGTTTCGATTCTCTGTGGAAAGTGGAATTTATTAAAGCTAGAGTAGTTTGCTATTGTTCATCAAGGTGTTTGCAACTTATTTTTTGGTAGGGAGGTAAAGAATAATTTGGTAGAGAGATTTTTAATTTTATTGGAAGTAAAAAATTAGAATCGGTAAAGTGGTTGCGTTTTAATATAAAGTTAGCAATCATTGACACACGTTTATTTGTACACCACAGTTTGTTGTTGTTAAGTGTTTAAAAAATAATTTTGAAAAAGGTAAATATGTATAGACCATAACTATCCTGAAACTGTGTATCGCTAAAAATGTTAAGGAAACATTTTTAATCGATGAGAAATTCATTTCTCATTCAGTTCACTACGCACATTTTTTTGGGAATGCGTTATGAACTGTGGTTTCTCATTATTGTTTATATTTATTTGATAAGCTTATTTTTCCACATTTTTTATTCGGAAACGAAAAAACTATAGTTACTGGAAGATTTTTTAATCTCTGACAGAAAGCTAGTGACTATTATCTTCTGCTCGATGTAGACCCTCAAATACTTGATTTTCTTTTGTTTTTCTTTTCGTTTTTCGAATTCCCCTTTAAACCAACGGTAGTCTCGAAGGACCAACATTGGACAAACAAAAACAAATGACATACTATTGTCGTAGGTACATCGTAAGCGTATAAAACTTTCGTTCGGCAAACTTATGTCCAACATTTGTTTAGGATCGTGGGATTAATTTGTATCAATGTTGGTTTTGGGAAGTTTTTAATTAAACCCATGGGTGATCTATTTTGAACTGTAGAGTTTATAGTTAGGATAGTTCATGTTGTTTGCCTGTATACATTTTATAGTGCAATAGGCTTGTTTAAACCGAAATAACAATGAGACGACTGCCTACCATACCTCCACAAACCATTAACTGGGTAACACGGTATTTCTTGGCAAGACTGGAGTCATATTTACTGGCTTCTGACAATCCCTAACGACTGCCAAAGTTGTACAAATGACAGCTGGGACCAACAGCTTAACGTGCTTTCCGAGGCACGGAGGAAATTCACTATGTTAAGATGGTCACCCATCCATAGACCAACCTTGGCAAGCGTTGCTTAACCTTGAAGATCGACCTGTGCGGCTGTTATTCTCTAGCCACGAGCTCCTCAGTGTCAAAAGTAAGTAAAGGGATATAATTATGCTTATATCCTAACTTATATTATAATGCAATAGTGTTTTTTTTGCGGTTGACGGACGGGCTAAATTTTTTTGAAAAAGTAATATTAGAAAGCGAGTGAAACCGCGGGAAGAAGCTGGTTTAAAAATAATTACAAGCACTGTGCTTTTACAAGACCATTAAAACTTTAATTAAAAATAACACCAAAGTACAAAAAGGCCTATTTGCTAATCCTGAAACGCGGTATCCGACCTTAAATTGAACAAATATTGTGACAACCAATGCAAACATTATGTGGGTACAAAACTACCCTCGAATATTAACACTAAGAAAATCTCGATAAGCTTCTAAGCTAATTACATTTATAATCTACGCAGATAACGGGTTATAATGAATAGGCTGGCTTAGATTTAAAATCTTATCTTTAATTGCTGCTAAAATTAAGCTTTAATTTTATCATTTTCACATTCAATTTAGCTTCTCCTATTTTCACCGAATCTTTTGGACCGATTCTGTTGAAATTTTGATAAAGCAAAAAACGCGTATCCAATGTTTTGTGATAATCTGACGACTAAAGCCTATTAATATTACAAATGCAAAAGTTTGTTAGGGTGAACGGATATTTGTTTGTTATTCTTTCACGTCAGAGAACCTGAAATTTGACACAGAGTTAGATAAAACAACACAAAAGTTACTTTTTATCCCGGGAGTATGTTCTCTGGGTATTACACAGGCGAAGCCGCTAGCAGAAGCTAGTAGAATCATATTTTTTTTACTCAGGAATTATCGTTGTTTATAGCAAGGATTAACGTATTTTGTATGAATTGCTTAAATAAATAATAAATTTATTTACTCAGGTATTTCAATTTAAACCCATTTACACTAAAATGTCAATCAAAATAAATTTTAAAATGTAAAAAAAAAATTGGATAAATCAAATGAATTAAACATAATAACACAATAAAAAAAATATGAAAAAAAACAACCAAAAAATAAAATATAAGTATGCCAAATATAAATATGTATGCTTAACTGTCAGTCTAATCTCTATAATATTAAATGAAAATGAGAGGGCTTTAATACGAAGGTTATTTGTGCTGAGAATCAAAGCTATCTTAACGCACTCAAAAGAAAGATTAACTCGTAAGCTTAATAAACACGTGTTTTCATTGTAAACTGGTAGCGAATAGAAATTCGGTTTATAGTCTATTTATATTCCAACTATTATTATATATTATTATGTTCTAACTGGAATCGTATTTGTTTCTAGAAGGAATCATGTTTCCCCTGCATAGCCTTTGCAGAAGAGTCAGATAAACTTTTGGTTCTTCAATATAAGGAAGAAAAAATATGTTAAAATTAGCTTTTGCCCCGCGACTTCGTACGCGCATATCTCGTTTTTTCTTGTTCCCGTAGGAATTTTGGGAAATCTTCCCTTAGCACTTACTTCCCGAGGAATCTACATGAAGCTTTTCACGCCCAGTAGTTTAGACTGTGTGTTGTCTGTCAATAACGGAAGATTTTTTAAACTAAAATTAATTATTATCATCGGGACGAAAAATAAATAAAATGCGGGGCGGAGAAGAAATAACATTATTGGGACGAAATATGAATGAACCAAATTGAACAAATCAATGCAAAGTGGTGCCACAAACTCAACATCAAACATTAAGCTTCAATGGCACCCTTGATTAATATGTGCCACTCTACACACATACCTACTACATGCCTACGCATCGAAGGCCGATAACGAGCAGACATTAGCCGTGTGCTTGACATGGTAATGCGCAATCAGGCTTGATCAGCGATAGGTACAAGCGGATAGCCTTGCGTCAGTGGGGCTATGAAACGGGAGGGGATGCCGCTGGGAGTTTTGATGAAAATATAAATTGTTGGTCCGATATTTAGAATATGACTGGTTCGTTAGTCTGACTAGTTTATAGATGCTTCGACTAACGCTGCTGCAGTGGTGGGTTTGATGAATAGACAATTATTCAGGATTTGAAATTGAGAACGATTGTTGGTATTTTTTTTTAACCTATTTAACATAGAACTCAAACATCTTCGACACAATCTAGATGGTATTAAGTATTATAAAGAGTATTTTAGTCCTTGTGGGAACAAAGTTGTGAGCATACACACACAACGTGTAAAGGTGGTGAGGAACTCGTGGTTAAATAATAACAGCCGCACAGGTCGATCTTTAAGGTTAAGCAACGCTTGCCAAGGTTGGTCTGTGGATGGGTGACCATCTTAACATAACGAGTTTCCTCCGTGCCTCGGAAAGCACGTTAAGCCGTTGGTCCCGGCTGTCATTTGTAGATCTTTGGCAGTCGTTATGGGTTGTCAGAAGCCAGTAAATCTGACTCCAGTCTTGCCAAGAAGTACTGTGTTACCCGGTTAATGGGTTGTGGAGGTCTGGTAGGCAGCTGCTCCACGTAAAACACTGGTATTCAGCTGAATCTGGTTTGACTGGAAGCCGACCCCAATATAATTGGGAAAAGGCTAGGCGGATAGATAGATAGATACAACGTGTAATGGTGCAGCTGTTTTTTTCCCG
Source organism: Lacanobia oleracea (assembly GCA_950371165.1). Lineage (NCBI taxonomy): Eukaryota > Metazoa > Arthropoda > Insecta > Lepidoptera > Noctuidae > Lacanobia > Lacanobia oleracea. The sequence goes on along the minus strand of OX493392.1, from coordinate 23,553,528 downwards.
ATTTCAGTGTTGGTCCAATTGTAATAGTTGTTCATAGTAATGAGAACAATGACCCCTTAAGAGGTAATGCGTTTATTTTGTACTAGCTTCTGCAGCGGCTTCGCCCGCGTGGTCTCTAGGGAACATATAGCCTATGTCCTTTCTCTGGCTCTAAACTATCTGCGTACCAAATTTCATTTAAATCGGTTCAGTATTTTTGGCGTAAAAGCTTGACAGACAGACAGAGTTACTTTTGCATTTATAATATTAGTAAGAATGCCAAGAATTCAAAGCCAATGGCACAGAATTGGAAGCAATAAGCAAAATTTCATCTCACTAGGTCGAAAGATCTAAGCTCTATAGATGTGCCCAACGTAGTCGCAAGTCGCGTACGGAACAAAAATAAACTAGAAATCGATGCTCGTCAGTTTTCCTGGCCCCCGCTTCCCCTGTCAATCTCCTGGACCTGGCTCAGTAATCCGGTTATCTGTAGTACAAGATTGACGTACTATCTACACGTGTTGCGAGTCGTTATCTGCAGCAAATTAGCATCGTTTGCTATACTATAGCCAGTGCCTTCCGTTTGTTTTACGACCAATCTTGGATTATTTCTTTGTGGGTAAAGTCAAACAAGCCATTTGGTCATCAGCCTATAATATTCCCAATGTTGGGATACAGGCCCATTTTCTGTAAGATGTTATAGTCCTCCACCAGTGTGGTTTGGTAGCTAGCACATGCCATCGAGTTTTTGGGATTATGTTGGTTTTCATACGATTTTTTTCCTTTACCGTTTGGAAGCAAAATTAAGTCCTTCATTTTACTATTGTGCGTGATGTTTAAATAAATAAAAAAGCAGCCGCTGCCTACAAAAAATATTTGGTGAAATATGTGGCAAATATGGTGAAGCGTCTGTCCAAGTTCGGACTCTTGACCAAAGACTAATAAATCGCCTTACCATTGGGCCACTCACCGTAACTGCTATTATGATCGCACACTTATAAACGAGAAGTTAACTTGCTGCTAGTGTACTGAGTAATCAACTTTTAGCATCACTCAGTTTAAGGAACCATCAAAAGGCTAAGCAGACCATTTCCCAACTATATTGGAGTCGGCTTCCAGTAAAACCGGATTCAGCTGAATTCTAGTATATTTTCGTGTAGCAAACATACTCTTTGATAGTCTGTAGACACTTCCCTTCCGTCCCCGCGTGCTTAAAATGGCCACATGATAAAAGATCTTGCATTATTTTAGTAATCTATACTAATATATAAAGCTGAAGAGTTTTCTTGCTTCAAAACGCTACTCTCAGGAAAGGAAGGCTATAGGCTGTATATCATCACGCTAAAACTAATAGGAGCGGAGCAGACGAAGTTGCGCGGGTCAATTAGTAGAGAGTAAAACCGCGCAAGCGTCTCACATGTGGGACGCCGGTACCGGACGGGTTAAGTAACCTTTAGCTTAAAAAGTTATTTAGTACTCAAAATGTAAATTGGGTGTTAAGTGGAAGAATTAATTTTAAAACTTTTTGCCTGTATACCAAATACCATGTTTGACTGTACTTCATTTGAAAGAAACCACGTCACGTTGACCTCATTTTCTCACTCGAATGTTTTGTTTGTGCAGGTCAGTATAAATTGGTTGGTTTTGTTATTGGTATTAATGAAGTTATAGAGCTGGCTAAAAGGTCAGTCGTTTTATCGTCTTGACATTTTCTTGATTAGATAATCATGGGGATGTTGATGTTAGCCACTTATTCCATTGGGTTTGTGCTTCTTTTATGGAGATTGTGTTCCGTTGTGTGGTGTCCGGATAAGGTTATGTAAGTAAGTAAGTTTTTAAGTTTTTATGCATATTTTATGTTGATTGATTTGACACTAATATAGGACATGCTTCTGACAAGTGGCAATTAGGAATGAGTTAGTAGTAATTGGTTGATCGTTTTTAGAGCAGTGAACCTAAGAACTGTCTTTGTGAATACGATAAAATACAATCGTGAGGCCAATTCACTGTATTAATTAGCATTGTTAGGAAATCAAAGGAGTTTTTGGCTGATTCAGCTTATTGAATTAAGCATTCTTTTAGTATTATAAACTCCTTTTTAGCCTGAAAACTTATAAAAAATTTGGCAATAATATAATATAATGTGGTGTTTGCTACATTTTTAGGGTTCTGTACCCAAAAGGTAACCAACTCAACCCTATTACTAAGCCTCCGCTGTCCGACCGTCCGTCCGTCTGTCTGTCTGACAGCGAGCTGTATCTCAAGAACTGTGGTAGGCAGACAGTTGAAATTTGACTGAGATTAGAACACGAATGTTCATCAAAAATACGAAATGGACCTATGGATCGTCACCATTACAGCACTGTATTCTACTTTTATATAATTTCCAATGTTTACCTAACCACACTCCACCCGAATCAAAATATTCACCCCACTTTACTTATATTTATTTTCACCTCTATAAAAAAGTGTACGACAAAAATAATCGATGCCACAACGTTATTTAACGCGACCCCTATATCCCGGATGTCCCCCGTGTATCCCCCAGACATGTCAAAAGATACTGTCAACTTGTGAATTATACCTCCCTTTCTAAGTGTGCGCTCACACTTGGGCAATTAGCAAAGAATATACTAAAAAATAAGTTTGAAGTTTTTTTTTTTACCTCTTATTTGACGAGATGAGATTAACCTTTGCATGCAAACAGTTCGACTTATTTTTAAAAATTCATCTGGTGGAATTATTCCAACATTTCTAGCGCATTCTGGGCACTGTAAAATTATTCTGCTATTAAATGTTTTTTGTAGTTGGGTCACAATGTCGCCACAAAAAAACCAACGGAGCAAATCTACATCGCAACAAAAAGAACCGCCATGTCATCTATCCAACTAGCAGCGAACTACTACGTCGAAATCCTGCATGGCGTAAGCAGAGTTTACCATGCGATTTGAACATATACATCAGTCCAAATATCAACTATGGGGCAGTGTCCCGCCAGACATAACAACCGTCTGGTTGGAGGATCCTCCCTATTCGATTAAGGTTTGCGGGACTTTATACTCTGTACCGCATTCAAAATTAATTGTGCATTAATTATGTTCCGCCCCAACTTCATCAAATATTTTAATATTATATTTATACGCTGTGCAAGTCATACACAAGAAAACAATGCAAGAATTAGGTGACCAGCTGAAGATGGCGGGATGAGAATGATAGAAAGGGAGGCCTTTGCAAGCAATGGGACACAACAGGCTGAAAGTGAAAAATAACTATATGTATCTCTGCAGAGGAAGAGCTTTTTGGTGAATTAATAACTGTCGCATTGATCGAGTTTCGAGGTAAAGAACCACCGAGGTTAATCCGAGTAGAATCCCGTATTGCATAGTGACACAGTACCTTCTCTCGAAAATAATCATTTAACATCTGTTAGGCCTCTGCAGCAGCGGGGCGGCAGCGGAGGCGGCGCGGGCGCGGCTGGATCTAATGTGTATAATCAAATAGACCGACCCTCGGAAAGAGCGGCGTGGCAGCGGCGCGTTGGCGAGCAACGAGCGGTGCGCGCCAGTTGAGCGGTGATCGCCCGCGCATCTGCATTGCAGTGTTGTGCAATTTATTTTCTTCTTTTGCCCACAGTAAATCGAGCGTAAGAATAAATTTGAATAAAAAAAAATGTTGTCGCCGTTGTTCAGACATTTCTTTCGCAAATAAACAAATATCTCGACGACACAACCACAAACACAATACTACGCCGCTATAGTGCCGCGCGATCTGCCTGCTGCTTTCGAAAACGGGTCTACGTTGCCCGCCCCGCTCCCGCACCGCCGCCGCCGCCGCCCCGCTGCCCGCAAAACCCGAGGCAGAGGCCTTACGGGTGCGACTGTCCTATTGTCAATACCAAGCATTACAATACCCCTTGAAGGTCGTTCCAGGACTGGCCAGCAACCCAAACATAGGTGTAAACACGTGTGAACAAAGCATTGTTCTATTGCTACGGCCGGCGTAGCAACATCAGTAGCACTCTCGTAGCGTCGTAGCAGATAACTGGACCGTTACGCGTTGCATCAACTTTCAAGGACATTGGAACATTGTTGTGCATCTGAGTTGTCTGGTACTGTGTAGTTGAGAAATAACGGTTGTGATTTACATAAAACCAATGTTTAAGAAAATAAGTACTACTTCTAAATGTTTTGTAATTAATTAACTATACTTTTATATTCCAATATAATTTAATTACATCGCCACAAACTCAGCTATTGACCTAAACGATGTTTATTTTAAGTTATTGGAAAGTATGGGTACATGATATAGAGTTTGCTATTCCAAAATTTGATAATTATTTCGAATTTGAATTCAAGTTCTATTTTATCACCGCCATATATTTTCCTTAGCATTAAAAGGCTATTTTCTCAAAAGGCTATTTTCATATTCAACCAACTGATAGCAAGATTGAGGATACAAAAAATATCTCATGGCAATATAAATTCACTGTATTAAAACAATAATAAGTGTGACCCAACTTTACCGCAATCGCTAATCATTATTTACCTCCCAATCTGCAGTCCTCCTAAAACTAAAGACACGTTCAATCCATTAATTTTGTCACCGTCAGGTACAAGACCCAACGAAAAACAACTTTATACAACATCTTATTTTTACCTAAACACGAAGATTAATAGTTAATATCTACTCTGTACGAACACCGCCCGTTTTTCCTTCAAAATCCAAATTCTTTCAAACAAATAAATCAGGGACAGGTGTCGCTGACGTTTTTGCCTCTCTTTCACTCCCATCCCTTCTCCCTCTAACATTTAATTAGAATATTCGCGTCTGCAATTAATTCCGGAATATTGAAAGCTGAACACATTTAATAGGTTCTATGGAAAAATAATTTATTAAGGCTTAAGTCTTGGTCCGTAAGAGGCACTTAGAGTAATTGCTGTTTTTAGACCTTCGTCCTTAAGTAAATTGGCTTCTTCCTTGGAGTTTAAGTAAGATCTTTTTTGACTTGATTTATTTGATTAAGGAATATTAAAAATAAATTCGGCCTTGGTATAAGTTTTCTTTTATGTTTATACGGAGATCTTTCTAACTAATTACTCAAGGTGACAGAGAGTGTTTCTGTTCATAGTTGTCATTTTTTTTATTAATCTTGGCTGTAATTTAGCCAACATACCTGCTGTATGTCTTCTAGAAGTGACGCTTACCTGCTCAAAGATCGTTGGAAAAGAGCAGCTTTCAAAATATATAATATATATAGAAATATTTTAGAGCTAATCAGGTTGTCAATTATTGACCTTTATTGTACAAAACTATTCGCACCTCATTTTTGTATGTACCAAGCGAGGGCATTACTCGCTTGCTATCCGTGCTTTTAAGAACAATTCTCGTATAATCCAGGCAATAAAAAATCCATTGAACTAAAAACAAACGAAACCAAAGCTCAATCATTCCACCCTATCCGTAAATAATAAAACATTTAACAGTCTAAAAGCGGTTCCATGTTGTTCCCGAGTAAATTCCAAGTTGAACCCTAATAGGCACCTTGATTGACGTTCCCTTTTTAAATAGTAATGTTGAGACTAGGTTTCAACTTATTAGTAGTTAGTAGCAGTCTAAGGAACTCCGTTAAGGATTGCATTCATGTCAATGACCTTGTGCATAAAAATGGAGCAAATTAACCCTCTACGCGCCACTTCGCTACCTGCATTTTTATTTTTTTTATAATAAACATAATACATGTTTTTTAAAAGTAGATAAAAAATTAAGAACCATAATTGTTGCTTCCAAACGATTTGGAGGTGATTTGGTTTTTTTTTTTTCTTATTATGTGATACCGATAGAAAAATTTTGGTTATGCCAAATTACGACTCATATCATGTAGTTTACTATTTTTTTCGGAAGTAGTCCTCTGTCAGTGCCAACGAAAAGCTGCTTCATCTGCACGCTATTTTAAGCTTATTTCGAGAGAGCATCCTTTAAAACAATCTGTCGCCTTGTTTTAGCTTATTAGAATTCTCATGGCATACATTTAAGCCAACCATAACTAGAGTATATAAATGTTAATACTTTGGATATCTTACTAAAGAACTTGAAAACTATTTAGGTTTTGCTGTGTGAATTAAAAATCTTTTTAAAAACCTTCATCATCATCGTCCAAAGCTTGAATTTGCCCATCGCTGAGCATAGGCCTCTCTTTTCTTGTGCCAATCACCACGTTCCAGTGACAGCCTCATTTAGGTTTTAAAAACCATAATTTTACTTTTGCAAATAACTTCAACTTCGGATGTTGGTGTTTCTGCTTCTGTTATTTCATGTTTTTGACAAGGATTAAATAACATCAATTTTAATCATCATCATCATCATCTGCCTAGCCTTTTCCTAACTACATTGGGGTCGGCTTCCAGTCAACCGGATTCAGCTGAATACCAGTGTTTTACGTGGAGCGGCTGCCTACCATACCTCCACAACCCATTAACTGGGTAACACCGGTACATCTTGGCAAGACTGGAGTCAGATTTACTGGCTTCTGACAGTCCATAACGACTGCCAAAGATCTACAAATGACAGCCGGGACCAACGGCTTAACGTGCTTTTCGAGGCACGGAGGAAACTCGGTGTGTTAAGATGGTCACCTATCCACAGACCAACCCCGGCAAGCGTGGCTTAACCTTCAAGATCGACCCATGCGGCTGTTATTACGAGTATTTAGCCACGAGCTCCTCAATCGCATCAATTTAGATAACATCAATTTTAATATTAGTATAATATATTGCAGTTCCAATAATACATCATACACACTTGTCTAATATTGTCAACCTCTTGTTTTTAAAAGTCAGCTTGTCGGATTTAGTTTCAGATATGATAACATGGTCGGTTGACGTCAATCAGTTGATATTATTCGTTTCAAAACATATAATCAATGTTCAATATAATTGAAGAACATAATGCAGCTGTCTTGCACCGTGTTCCAAACTGAATCGGTCTAAACACCACTTAATATTATTGTTATGAATTAACTAGCTAACTCACGGAACTTCGTCTGCTCTGTTCCTATTGGTCGTAGCGTGATGTTATATAGCCTATAGCCTTTCTCGATAAAATAAGGCCGTGCCGCTTTTTTGCTCGACTTGGCGGGCGCACTGCCGTGCCCCCAGATTGTTCAATTCGAACCAGTAGTTCCTGAGATAGCGAGTTCCACCAAAGAAACCCTTCAGCTATATTGTATCTATACATGTCCTTAAATACAAAAGGGATACAAGTCATGGTTTGCATTTTTTTAAAGCATGAATAAAACAACATTTTAAAAAGGTTTTTTTTTTGCTACGTATTTTTTTCTTAATATATTATTTTTATACATCAACATTGTATGGTTTTTTCAAAGTCAACTCGGAGCAGTCTAATTCTTCGATTTGAAGACCTGCTAAAGTCAACTGGATTCAGTATAACTGGGTTCGCCCCGGTACCCTGAAGCAATACCTTAATGATATGATATATACGGTCCCTCATACCGTTTAGTTCTCAGTACGTGCTCACTTTGGCATTGGTTTCTCCATGTTATCAAATGGAACCCACATTCATAACAAACGTAACGAAATTATTTTCGTAAATCTGATAGGGTTGCATACGAATATTAGTAGGACTAAAGTACTCATCAAGGCGAATCAAATAAGCCCCAACTCGAGGCGGTTACGTCGTTATATTACGGAGATCCTATAGCCACGTCCCTGCTAATCAAGAGACCCTGAATACCATCTTGAGATAAAGTACTTGTGATGACAAACCAAACGAGTCCAAACTCGATGGGGTTGCTTCGTTTCATTACAGAGTTCCTATGGCCACCTTCCAGCTACATCATCAAACCTTGGTTACCATTTAGGTTCAAAGTACTCGTCAAGACAAATCAAATAAGCCCAAACTCGATGGGATTGTCGTTTGGTAACGGTGTTTTTATGGTCACCTTTCAGTCCCATCTTCAGTCCCTGGATACTATCTAAAGAAAAAGTAATTGTCAAGACAAATCAAACGAGTCCAAACACGATGGGGTTGCTTCGTTTCATTACGGAGTTCCTATGAACACCTTCCAGCTTTATCATCAAACCTTGGTTACCATTTAGGTTCAAAGTATTCGTCAAGACAAATCAAATAAGCCCTAACTCGATGGGATTATGTCGATTTATTAAGAACTAGCTTCTTGATGACGAGGAGGAGCTCGTGGCTAAAAAATAACAGCCGCACGGGTCGATCTTCAAGGTTAGGCAAAGCTTGCCAAGGTTGGTCTGTGGATGGTTGACCATCATAGAATACCGAGTTTCCTCCGTGCCTCGGAAAGCACGTTAAGCTGTTGGTCCCGGTTGTCATTTGTAAAACTTTGGCAGTCGTTATTTGACTTGCTTTCTTTTCTTCTTCTTTTTTTTTTTTTTTAAATATCAAGCTGTGACATGTACATCACGCAAAATTCTGTCATTGAACCAACACGCATCTCATGCTTGTTGAGATGCGCAAGTACAGAGTACAGACTGGACTCGAAATTTCCTGGATACCTTAGTGTGTATTTTCCAGTGAACGCTTGAGTTTTCAAAAATCAAACTAGATGGCGTTCGTTAAATATGACTAAGGGTCAGCTCACCGAGACGCGACGCGACGCGACGCTGCACGCATATTTTAAAAGAGCGACTCAAAATATAACTTTATTTCCTCCACGAAAAGATACACATTTCATTGTGGGACTTCGAAATACGTTGCACCATGTAGCGCTGCGCCTCGTGACGCCTCTACGATGCACAGCTACGTCGCGATGCCGAGGCCGCTGTGGCGACTTTTCTCTACTATTTCCGTCCAGATTTCATGTAGAATTGATGCAGTTCGGTCGAGCGCTCTAGTGAAATTATAATGATAGATTGGGAACTTGTTATAAGTGGACTTCTTGCAGAAAAGGAAGAGGAAGAAGAATACAAAAATAAAATTAAAAAGAATGCAGACACGTTCCGCTGTGCTGCACGGCATCTTGCTGCGCAGGGAGGCGTCATGTTGCCAAAGATTTTAGACGTTGCTATGCGTCTAGCGGCGCGGGCGGCGCGCGGTGTATTGCAAAATCACTAGCCTCTTCAGCAGCGTCGCGTCGCGTCGCGTCTCGGTGTGTGTTGACCCTAACTTACTAAACATTACACAGCTAATACAATTTATCTAAGCTTTAAGTAGCACATCTACTAAAACTAAAAAAAAATACCGTGCGTTAGTGACAATTTAGTTAACTGTTTACGCATAACTATAAGTGACAACGCACAAACATTATACATTTTAACGTAAATCACGAAACACAAACCCTTTTGTTTAAAATTTTTATACCAAAGCAGTTTAAACAATTGGCAACTAAAAAACTATACAAAACGTAACATTATCTTTCTGAGGATAATGTTGGAATTTGTATAATTTAAGGGGTTGATGTGATTGTGTTTGTTGGCAGTGTTTAAAATTGACCAAATAGACATTTGACTATTTTTACGTATTAACGTTGTCAAAAATGTTAGTACGGTTTCGTTTTTTTTTATTTTAGAAATACTATCTAATTATGGATTATAAAAACTCGCCAAGTGCGTGTTGGACTCGCGTGCAAAGTATTCCGAACCAATATAATTGAAACTTTCACAGTAAGCCCTTTCATATGATATGACATACGATACAGTTTGAAAAGCTTTTTGTTTATAAATTTCTAGTTTGACTCCCAAAAGTGTAAATATAGAGCATTTTTTAATTTACTACATTTGAACAGAATCAATCAAGTATATCTGGAGAAAACTGTGACTGACTGGTTGACTGACTGACGGACTGACTGACGGACTGACTGACTGACTGACTGCCTGACTACCTGATTGACTGAATGACTGACTGATTGGCTGACTGACTGACTGACATAGTGATTTTATAAGGGTTTCGTTTTTTATTGATATTCAGAACCCTAAAACGACGGAAATATATCCAGCTCGAGAAAGTGTTAAAGGCGCGACTTGAATCCCATTGAATACATAATAATAAGGGTTCAAATAAATTTGAATTAAGACCTTACCGAAATGCGAACTAGGGAAGATTTGGCTGAGATCGTGTCAACAGCATGAGAATATAATGAGACGAAACAATTAGTGTTGGAACATAGTATGTCTATGTGTGAGTGTGTACTGAATGCGATCCACTTGCTGTATTATGTAAATATGTATTTGATAAAAAAGGTAAGTGAGTAGTCAAATTGATGATATATGGGCTGCAGCGTCTCTTTCGAACGGATTCCGCACCTCGCCAGGCACTGGCCCTAGCAGGCCCCGTCTCCCATGCTGACAGCTCCTTGAGGCGCGCGTGGAACACAGCGCGCCGCCGACCCGGGCCTGGTTTTGATCGGACGGTGAACCACCCAATGCTCGCAGTCCGCAGGCCTGTGCCTACGGTGGCCGGAAATCGCCCTGCGACTCCCGACGCCTGGGGCGTCTTCTTCTGTTGCGGCGGCTGGGTCGTTAGGTTTCCCTCTCTCTCACACGTTCGGCATCCTCCTTTGCTAGCATTACTGTTTCGCAGAAGGAGGTGACCGCTTCCCATGAAATAGGTAGGCTAAGAACTACAAAATTACACAAAATCGTATCAAATGGTTAGTGTAGGTAACTAAAAAAAAAACCAAAAATTATGTTGTGTTTGAACTTGAAGTGTTCATAACATTTAAGTTATTAAAAATACGTATGGATAGGCACACATAACCAGGTCCCCAGTTAATAGCTAATAAGAACTAAGTCAAATAATATTGAAGTATAATTATAAATTATTTATTAATAGCTCGTGTAACCACCATTTTGGTCAATAACAATAATTAACTAAATTTTTTCATAAATTTGATCCGAAATACTCTCCCACATTTTTTTTATAAAAGAGTAAAAATAAAACATTTTGGTAAAATAACTAGATAATTTCACCTGATTATAAATAAAAACTGATAAATGATATTTATTTTGCAAATACGTTACAAGTAACTCTTTTACACGTCATATTTTTTTTGACATGTTAATTTAGATGAGGCCGGTATTTTCTAGCTGACTGAAAAGAATGAAATGAAATCCATAATGACACAAGGCACTCGAACGAGGTAATTGGAATTAACTTAGTGAACGATCAATTGAGCTTAGTCATAAGTTTTCGCTTGAAAACTAGAACTTTGAAAATCAGATACTTGTAAATTGATATTCAACTTTTAAATAGTTTATAATTGGAACAACTTCTTTAAAATAATCTATAAATTATTTGAAGGTTTCAAGATAAAAAAGATACAAAAATATTTTATCATTTAATTTAAGCAAAACAACTACGCCATCTAGTAACAGCATAATCAAATTTTGTTAGTCGATGACTGATTTTATGCTAGATGGCGTCATTTCTTGCTTCACACTATTTTATTTCTCAACTTTCCATGCATTTTTGCAGCCCATAGTACATAACGCAAAATTCTGTCATTGAACCAACGCGCAAGACTGTACTCGTCAGCTGGTGGGCGTTCGAGACATTGCATGAGTATGCGTAACGTGAACGCTCAAACGTTTTACGTTTAGTAAGGATAACTATTTTGTAAAAAGATACTAGGTTTGGTTTTAATTAATTACGGAAGTGGTTTTAGACTTCAAATTAAAATTATAATTAGGGTGTCTGAGGTTGTCGCTTAATCTGTACCACAATTTTTTTTTGGTAATCTTGACGTGCATGTTATAATGCAATAGAAACACATTGAACAAAACATCACTTTAAGTTATGATAAAAATATTTTACGGGTGTATTAATTTGTACAAAACAGACAGATCTCTATGACAGCACTTTAATACAAAATATAAAATTACTTACGCGTTTATAAATATGTGCAAAACCGACATAACATTTAGAAATATGGCACTACAACAGTGCCATATTTCTAAATGTTATGATAATACTAACTTGATTTTTAATCAAAATAATCGTTTCTTGTTGCGCAAAACAAATTAATCTGCGTTCGCGGTGTTTCGCGGGGCGCAACTAACAAAATTGCTGCTTTGCCCTAAAAAAAACAACCAAACCATGAAAATATAAAAACCGACTAAGTGAGAGTCGCACTCTCACACAAAGGTTTCCGTACCATAAACCTATTTTTTTATTATTTTTAGTTATAGCGGCAATAGAAATACACCATGTATGAAAATTTCAACTCTCTACCTATTATGGTTCATGAGATACAGCCTGCTGACAGACAGACGGACGGACGGTCGGATAGACGAACGGACAGCGGAGACTTAGAGATAGGGTTCCGTTGGTTACCCTTCGGGTACGGAACCCTAAAAAGGCGGTTAAACGCGTTTGGTAGTAAATTGTACACTATTTACTCCATGCCCAACCCGAGTAAAATCTAACCAAGCCGAAAGCTAAGTACAAAATGACAGACCGCGGTAGAAAATGACAGTCTTCACCACGACTTGTGTTAAAATATTCAAGCGTCTAAAAGCGTTTCTATGTTGTTGTACGGACGAAGTCCAAGCTGGCTCGTAATTGGTAGTGCGACAGACGTCCCCCAATTTTGTTGGTAATTATTGAGAATTTATTATTGGACCCCACTTTGTTTAGTTTTGCATCGTCTGTTGTAACTGAAAAGGTGTTTTAGTTGGCTTATTTTTTTATATATGTCAATAACGTTACTCAAGTCATCATCTTCCTGTCCTTATCTCACGTTTTTTTCTTCCATTCTGTTCTATCAGCTGTCACGCTATCACTAACTCCCATTTCTTCCATATCGCTCCTCACAAAATCCATCCATCTTTTCTTCGGCCTTCTTTTCCCTCTCCATTCATCCATATTTATATTCATAACTCTTCTAGTTCAACAAAAGATTCCCTTTTAACATTTCCGTCACCAGCACCGATCACTTTTCCGATTTTTTTTTTGTTCGAGTTTCATTTTACTGAAAACTATTGAATGATGTCATATATTATGCATTATTTTTCATATTTTTAGATCATCGAAACATGTGTCATACTAGGTCATCATTTCACCAAACTTTCTTTCGATGTAAATCATAATAACTTTTGCTATTGTCCGAAGCTTTTTGAACTTTTTTTTTATTTTTGCCAAATTATTTATTTGCCATATTTTCACCACACCGAAACAATATTTTACGGAATATTTATCACAAATATATAGCCGGTTACTTGGTAGCATTTTCAATATTAAATTAAATTAGTGTCTTATAATCATTATATTAAGTCAATATAATGTGCTACAAAATATTGTGACAGAAACCAATCGTTGTTAAACTGACTTCACGCAGTCATGTCTGCCCTACTCCTTCCCTTTTTTTTTCTAAGGATAGGAAATCACCAAATGACTCCTCCCGCATTGGGTGAAGCGGGAGGAAATTTCAGACTCTTACTCATTAAAACCCATCCGTGTTCCTCCTAGTGCCCTTTGAGTTCCAGGGCTACGGTACCTCTTTCGAATAAAGTCCGTAGCCCCAGCAGGCACTGGCCCTAGCGGGCCCCGTCTTCTATGCTGACAGCTCTTTGAGTCCGCAGGCCCGCGCCTACGATTGCCGAGAATGAACCAGTGACTCCCGACGCCCGGAGCGTCTTCTTCTATTGCGGCGGCTGGGGCGTGAGGCTTCCTCTCTTTTGCTAGTATTTCTGTTTCGCAGAAGGAGGTTACCGCTTCCCACGTCTCTTCGCTCCGGACCATGGCTTTAACCAGGGCCGGACGCGAGAGATTGCCGCCGCCAATCGCCTCGACGAGGACACGGCCGTGCTCCGCCCAAGCAGGGCAGACCTCCACAGTATGCTCCTCCGTGTCCTCTGGGCGATCCTCGCAGTGTTGACACCCAGGCGTATCCTCCCATCGTATTTGAAACAGCAATCTTTAATTGTCATCCGTCTTTTTTACAGCCCAACATTCTGATCCATACATTAAAACATACAATACCGTAACTCAAGTAAGAGTTGAATATATTTGCTGTATCTCTATATATCCATCGGCTGCCCGCACCCTCACCAGGTTTATAAGGAGGCCTTCCAACGCTGCGTCTTCCAGTACGTGGTCACCACTTCAGAACTTGTCGGCGCCATCGACCATCTATTCTGCAAGCAATATCACTTCAGTTTGACGATCTTTCGGGCTATGCCGGTAATCTTATAATTGGTAAATTGTTTTAACGAAAATCTGATACCTGTCTTGCCAAGGGGTTTCATGTTGCCAAGTTGGGCGCCTCAGCTGCGATGGTGTGAAGATCACTTCATATAAAATACTGGTACTCATCTGCGTGCTGTTGGACTGAAAGCAACTCTAACAAAGCTGAGATAAGGCTAGGCAGAATGGTCTGGCTCCAATGGAGGTGACTACTTCTTCTTTTTGAGTCCATGGTTAATTCCTTAGATTTTTTGGGTCCATTAGGTGGCTACGTTAATTGCAGCGTGCGTCGCGTCGGTGGCATTAATTATATCCTCCAAAGTTTAGGGGGACTTCAATGTGTTGCTCATGTTCTGAACAGCAGCACCACACTCACATTGAGTATCAGAAGGTGGGAATGAAACCCCATTTCGCCAGGTTGTGTTTACAGCGGCCTACCTGGGTGCGCAACCGCTTCAGTGCCTTCCATAGAGGCCACTGCAAGTCAAAGGGTGACCACTGAGATGACACAATCAGATAAATATAGAAGAAAAAGACACAATGCACCGACCGATTGTGAATGATATTATTATGAATTATTAGGGAAATATTTTGCTACGACCGATCATTGTTCAGACTCCAAAGGCAAGACTATTACAATGTATTCCAGTTTCATTGTAGACACCTCGATCAGGTGCCTATATCCGGTGTTTAGGACGTAGGTAAACTACACATTATTATAATAGTACTAACTTATGAGAGCAGTTTCGTTGTTGAAAATTATCCCAATGGAATGTATCCCCGGGGTAAAAAGTATTTTATGTGTTAGCTGAGTCAAAGGGGTTCGATTTTTTTTATGAGAGCTGGCAAAGGTCATGCAAGCTTCCGCACATAATAAAGTCATTTTAAATGATAGTCATGATGGTCACACGGAGACTTTACCTCGAAATATATCGGCAACGTGATACTTTACGGCACCATGTTCCTAACATTTTTTGTTTGTTGATGTGTTCTCTGTCCATATGCGAGTGTTAGATCACGCGCAGTAACTTTGAAAAAAAATACAAAATGGCAGCGGGGCTATTTTATTAAACAACTAGTTGACCCGCGCAACTTCGTCTGCGTCACAATTTTCGTTACTGCTCCGCTCCTATTGGTCTTAGCGTGATGATATATAGCCTATAGCCTTCCTCGATAAATGGGCTATCTAACACTGAAATAATTTTTCAAATCGGACCAGTAGTTTCTGAGATTAGCGCGTTCAAGTAAACAAACAAACAAACTCTTCAGCTTTATATATTAGTATTAGTATAATTAATGGTTCTATTTCTTTTCATTAACGGAAAAAAAATTGAACCGGTTTGCATATCTGTTCAAATTAACCAACAAATAACCAACATTCCATCTATGCTAACAAACTGTTAGTACGATATATAAATAACTGTACGTGTAGGTAGATAAGTAGGTGCAAGCTTCATCGGTCCAACCAAACCTTATTACCCGACTGCGAAAGAAGGATGGTTATGTTTTTCGAGTGTATATATGTTTACCCGACTGTACGACGGTATATGTATGTATGTATATTTCTTTGGCACGCCCTAGAGCCTCAACGGCTCGATGGATTTTATCTTGAGAGGTGTCGTTAGATTTGAATTTACTGTGAAAGTGACACTGGGTATATAAAAACGAAAAAAAAACACAAAATGGCGGATTTTGGCGCCAAATTATGCCTTCAAAAAACACTTTTGATGCAGTTGGTGGCTTTGGATCAGTGATTGAACTGCATCAGACTGCTTGAAAAGCGACTTGTTTCGTACTTTTTAGTCGTTTTTAGTGGTCGGGTTTTTTGACAAAGTCATTTTTTTTATTTTAAGCCACGCATCTATAAAGCAAAATTCCATTTCACCATAATACTTTCCACAAGCAAAGAAACACAACAATAACTTGTTCTCAATTTTTTCTTACAAAAGTACATTTGGTCAGAGTGCCTCATAACTGTGGCGGGTTTTCCATTCATTCATTCATTCGCTGTGAGAAAAATATCGCCTTTTCACTCCGGAGGGCGCTTCAAAACTGAGAGTCACCTCCTGAGTAGTTAAGGGCAAGTTTGCTGGAGTTGGTTATACAGTGGGGGGACGTAATGTTTATGTTATTTTTATTTGATTTATGGTAGTAGTGTAGTTATAATATAGTTTGGGATTGAAATAGGGAGGGGTTGGTTGTAATAGGTGATGGTTGGCGTGCTATATGAAAAAGCAGTGTATGTTTTGAGATCATTTTTGCTAACGTGCTTTTATATTTGAATTCTCGTAAGTACATGTCGCAAATGTGTTTATTTATTTTGATGGTTTGTTTTTTCTTTAAGTTGACGAATATCTAAAAAAAAGCAATTTGAAAATGTGCTTCTCTTCCTCCGTCTTACGAATTTTCGATCAGGTCACGTGTCCTGACGTCTTACGAATTTTCGATCAGTACCCGTGTCCTGACGCGAGTTTAACATTTTTTGCCCATCACAAAAAATTGCACAACGCCGCTAAAGAAATTTTCACTACAAAAATGAGTGTAAGAGCATGTCAATAGTATAGCTACTTAAGTACTTACTGTTAGATATCCTAGTGCTGAATATCGTACGATCGTTGAAATAAGAAAGCATCTTGAAAATTGTTTCTAAGAAAAGGAAGGAACCACTCGGTGTGCTTCAAGCCCGTGACTCAGCAGAAGTCTTACCTCAAGTAGTGGCGGCGACACTCCGACTTCCCGACTTCAAACCGCCACGTCACGTTCTTAGAGCCCATGAATGTGCACAGATTTCTGTAGGGGCTCTCTGCTTGTAGGTGATCTTGATTGTGGGATATAGGAAGAAATGTTGTATGATAGTTTTTGTGCCAATGACCAGCAGTGTTATACTGTAAGTAATTATTTCGATATCGAGCTTCACCTGAGTGACAAAGCTCACTAAGTGATCTTTATTATAAACAATTATAAGTCTTATGTTAACACGGTGAGGGTCGCGGGTAGCCGATGGATGCGAGACCAACAGGACCAGTTGTTGTGGCGACTCTTGGGGTTGAGAGAAACAAATTATATAACGGGGTCTGTGGTAAGTTAGCGGCACAGCCATCATCAGTAGGGTCTTCTGGTAGAGCGTCGATGACATGGGTTTTAAACAAAGCTTAAACTTCTCAGAATTACTTTTATTTTACAGTAGTTACTCGTATCTTTGCAAAGTGAACTAGCGGTCCCATTAGGTCCGCTCTTGTGGAAGTCGCACGTCTCCGTCAGGGGACGTGGCGAGCGGTTTCGGGTCGCCACGTCCTTTGCCCGCGGGGTCTATCCGCGGCCCGCAAATACGGGCCGATCTTTGGGTTGCCAGTTTTTGACCACAGACGACGGCGTGCGCCTGCCAAAATAAATTATCAATGCACGCCTGTGTGTAGTTGCATGAATGTGAACTACAGACGCGCCGCGGCTGTGAAGAGGCGACGATGACGTATAGACGTCAGCGCCGCCTCTTCACGGCACCTATGGCAGTCAGTCCTCGCCGAATAAGACCCCAGTGACCTGGGTGAGGCCCAGCGAGAACGACAAGTGACGAGGGTGCCGACTTTGGGGGCGAGCCTGCAGTAAGTACGTGACTCTCGTCCGCACCAATCTCAGAGCTAGCCGATCACGGAACAGACTGCAGAACCGTCATATGTGTGTGTGAGCGGTCGGGTAGTGTGAGTACTAACGCCCAGTGCAACTGCACCAAGTAAGCCAAGTTAATATTGGCTATATAATAGAACTTATCCGGTGCGTGAGTTCCAGCGAATGTGGAGTGGCGAGCGTATGGGTTTCGGAGCGCAACTTGCCTATATTAACTTAGAAAAAGTCGCGCGCCGGGGTGAGAGTTGGGAGAGCAGTCATTATGTTTGAGTAGGCCGCGTGTAACCTAGTAGGGGCGACTACTCTGACTTCAGTCCGGTGCGATGGAGTCGTCGATGTCCACTACCAGGGCCCCAAGTCTGCTATTTTTAATTTTTCATTCAACACGATCCCATTGTCATTTTGCTAAAAGTTCGTAATCTGCTAATTCATAATGGTCGATCACAGATCGGTCAATGGTCTCGTAATAGAATCGTGATAGAAGAAAGACATTTTCGTATTGCCATTATTATAAAACCCGTTAGTAGAAATGATTTTCGAAAAACTACTACTAAATTGGAACCTTAATTTATATATTTTTACATATTATTTATTCATTTGTCTTTATTTACGAAATTAACATTCTATGCCATTTCTTTCAATGGAGTGTCAGTGGTTGACCATTGGAAAATCATAATGACGCTTTTATATTAGTAGATTACCAAATTTGTCAAAATCAATAATTATTTAATCAATGATAGACCATTCTGACACTATTGTAATAGCAGACTTTAGGCCCTGGTCGCGGGGCGTACCCGCTCTAACTTCTTGTCCGAGCTCATAATGTAACCATCAGTCGGCCCCCTCCTGACGATTATGCTCACGTGACTCGTGATGTCTCGGTATAACTGCGCCCCCATACAGTGAAATCAATTGAGTATATTAACGTTGTTAAATTGACTCGGCCATTCTGATAAGTCACAGGTCCTCGTGTGCAATATTGCCTTGCGGCAAAAAAAAAAAAACAATTGTAGACAACGTTGAACTCGGCCTTCCTGACCTCTAATAAAATGATAATCCATCTCACTAAGTAAACTTGCACCAAAAGGACTTTTGAAATGTCAGAGGAACCTCATAGGTGTACTAAGAAACGTCACGGTCGACGTGATGGTCGCGCTATCGTTTATAGCGTTTTTTACGTTTATTTTCACTAGCAACATTAACTTCCCGTGTTTTGGATAGTTTACTGGACAGTCAACTTGGCAAACACCTGAATATTAATGACAGACAGTTTGGATTTAGGAATGGGTCATCAACCGAGACAGCTATTATGACACTTAAGAGCACAGTGCAGTATTACACTGGGAGAGAGACGCCTGTGTATGCGTGCTTCCTGGACTTATCCCGGGCTTTCGATCTTGTTTCATATGACATGGAATGGAACAAACTGTCAAGTGAAACTGATCTGCCGCCAGATACAATTAATTTATTTGAGTTCTGGTATGATAACCAAAGTAACACGGTGAGATGGGCAGATGCCTACTCAGACGTATATAGGTTGGAATGTGGGGTGAGGCAGGGGGGTTTGACCTCGCCCGAGTTGTTCAATATCTACATGAATAAACTGATTGAGGAACTCAGCAGCACTGGAGTCGGATGTATGATAGACGGAGTCTCGTTCGTTATGCTGATGACATGGTGCTGCTGAGTCCGTCGACTCAGTGCTATCAGGAAGCTACTTAATGTACGTGAGTGCTATGCTGACTAAGTTATAATGCCAAGAAAAGCTAGCTGTTAGTTTTTAAGGCACATAACAAGACTTTTGAAATTGAACCACCAGTATCCTCATGTAGTACTAGGGTAAAACAGTTCAAATACCTTGGTCACTGGCTTTCAGAGGATGGCACTGATAACTGTGATATGGAGAGAGAGCGCAGGGCGTTGGCCGTGAGTTTAACATGCTGGTTCGTAGATTTGTAAAGTGTGAAGGAAACGTCAAAATATCTTTGTTTAGGGCGTACTGCCAAGCATTTTACACGTGCAGTTTGTGGACCAGATATACGCAAAAAACGTACAACGCTCTGCGCGTACAGTACAACAACGCTTTTAGGATACTGTTGTCGCTGTCACGTTTTTGCAGCGCGTCAGCAGCAAGTATACTTAATACGTTATAGCTTTAACCTTTTCGTGACACCCAAGTCTTTATAAAAGTGTTCGCCGACACCTTTTAATACTTATTGTTGTATAGTTATTGCAATGTACTCTTTTATACCACTTAAGGTGCCACATTGACTTTTATCGCAGACATAGGCTATAAAATAAAGTTTATCGAGAGTTAAGTAACACGAGAAACTAAAGGTGTCAAACAACTCCTCTATCTAGGTTTAACCTGTAATATAGGGTTTAACTAAAGCTTATTGTGTTAGGCAGTACTCTTTTACAGACGTTCTAAAGGTATTGGTGTCGAACAACGCAAGTATGGGTCGATATTAACACTAACCTCACTTTTGTAAAGTTCGCCATTGTTTTGGTAACCTAACAATTAATTATTTTTATCAAAACGAGTTATTCAACATTTGACTATAATAAATAAAATTTCTTACATTATTTGAAGCATTCCATGAATGCCACTTAATTTTACATATCACTGCTCAGGAAGCAGGAATCAATAGATAATAATGTTTAGCTTGAGGTACCTATTTTATTATCATAATTTTTCTTTTAAATCTTTAATAAATCCTAGGCGCGTTAAAATTGAGATGAGAAACATGGTTTAAATTTACCGCGAAATCATAAGGGCAGTCATTTTTCACTTCACATACTTAAATAACATAATATTCCATAATATTATTCTGCTGTGTTGAATAATGAATGACATAACACGCTTCCATTACGAACAGATCTAATTTTAGTAAGGTTACAGGCTTTTTCATCTTGACGTGCGCTTTTTACCACCTGTAGTGCTCACTAACGCGGTAATACAGGATAAAGTAGTAGCTGACGATGAATAAACGCTCTTGTGCAGCTTTAAGATCTTTTTGACACCTTACTATAGGATTTATACAACCTGTAGCGTTTACAAACTCTATTTTACCACGGTAATACAGATTAAAGTAGTAGCTGACGATGAATAAGCGCTCTTGTGCAGCTTTAATATCTTTGTGACACCGTACTATAGGCTTTCTATAACTTTTACCTGCAAAACTGTGGGCCTCTTTCGTGGTTATAAGTGAGTTACAGCATGCTCTAACTCAGTTGCACAGGTATGCGTTAACACTTTTATACTCAAATGGAACTGATATACGAGTTTTATATAGGTTTTTTTAACGCCTTAGTGTTAGTTGGGCAGTCTCCTGAGTATTGTTGCTAGCAAGACTGAGGGCCACTTGATGGGGCACCTGTGCGCTGTACATATGTCGTTGCCAAGTGCGCCCAGATTATGGTAGTTGACAAGTTTTGTGTTGTTTGTATTGTTTTGTAATGTTTTGTATTGTATTGTGTTTTTATCTATGTCTAAGTCAGTGTTTATTATACTAACATAGTTTAAGCGTTTACTAACAAACCCTATGGGATACTAATTGTCCTGATTTAAATATCAATAAATAGACTAATACTTGACCGGTTCTAGTAATATGTTTGATAGTTACACACCTTTAGAACGAACGAAAAGGGATTAAAATAAACGGTGTTCATGATTCAGCCACGAAAGAATTTTATATACAGCTAGGGTTATTTGTAAAACACTAACAAACTCTAAGGCAGTGAAAGTGAAAGTACACATGATTATAAACAACTTTTACTTTGAAGACTCGATAAAAATATCAGCTGTTTCATACAAAATGCAATATTGTGAAACAGCTGATTTTTTTTTCGAGTTTTACTAATAACCCTGTATATTGATTGCTGATTATCATCATCTGCCTAGCCTTTTCCAACTGTATCGGGGTCGGCTTCCAGTCAAACCGGATTTAGCTGAATACCAGTATTTTACGTGGAGCGGCTGCCTACCAGACCTCCACAACCCATTAACAGGATAACACTGTACTTCATGGCAAGACTGGAGTCAGATTAACTGGCTTCTGACAATCCGTAACGAGTGCCAAAGATCTACAAATGACAGCCGGGACCAACGGCTTAACGTGCTTTCCGAGGCACGGAGGAAACTCGGTATGTTAAGATGGTCACCCATCCACAGACCAACCTTGGCAAGCGTTGCTTAACCTTGAAGATCGACCCGTGCGGCTGTTATTATCTAGCCACGAGCTCCTCATTTAAATTCTACCGTCACTGAATGATTGAGTGACTGCTAGACAAGGCACAGCCGAAACTACTGGTCGTAGATAGCTGTAATTTAGCATGAAGCTTCCTTACACTCCGTAAGGGAGCGTTTTTTCCTGTTATCGTAATAATTTCATGAAATCCTATCTTGGTGCTACCCTACATTCCCCAAGGAACCTACATGCCAAATTTCAGCTTTCTACGACCAGGAGTGCTATTCTGTAACAACATTTTCGAGTCTCGACAGCGGAATCCGAGGTGAGTATAAACATAAGACCTTTATGTCGTGTGGAATAAAGTTCACTTTGTGAGCTTTGTCACTCAGGTGAAGCTCGATATCGAAATGTTTACTTACAGAATAGACTAGCTGTAGTTTCGGCTGTGCGTTGTCTATCATTCAGTGACGGAAGAATCTTATCTTATAGGTACTAATATCTAAAGCTGAAGAGTTTGTTTGTTTACTTGAATGCGCTAATCTCAGGAACTACCGGTCCGATTTGAAATTCTTTCATTGTTAGATAGCCCATTTATCGAGAAAGGCTATAGGCTATATATCATTACGCTAAGACCAATAGGAGCGGAGCAGTAATGAAAATTGTGACGCAAACGAAGTTGCGCGGGACAACTAGTACTGATATATAAAGCTGAAGAGTTTGTTTGTTTGCTTGTTTACTTGAACGCGCTAATCTCAGGACCTACTGATCCGATTTGAAAATTTCTTTCAGTGTTAGATAGCGCATTTATCGAGGAAGGCTATAGGCTATATATCATCACGCTAAGACCAAAAGGAGTGGAGCAGTAATGAAAATTGTGACGCAGACGAAGTTGCGCGGGTTCACAAGTTTCATTATATTTATTGAGCCTGTTGACACCTTTAAAGGCTCTCTGCTTGCAGGCAACCTCGATTGTGGGATGAAATAGTAAGACCCCATCTTCCAAATTTATTTACTAACGTAAAATGTCCGTGTTTATATCACAGAAATTCAAATTGCATGATAGAAATTTTAATTGAGTCGGTTCACTAGATTCAGAGCAAATTGGCTGTGACAGACAGGCAGACAGATACACGAGGGACAATCTAAGGGTTCCGTTTTTATTCGGACGTACGGACCCTTTAGAACCATACTGGCGTTCTGTTACTCATTCTAGAACTCATAATGTTGCTAGCGCTAAATACATCGTGAATAGAGTGGCTTCAAAAGCGACCCAGTTCTTATGTTTGTGGGTAAGACGGTAAGATTGGCGCGGGCCTCAATTGAATGGAATGTGTGTCACGTTGTAAAAACTACTGCAGTGTTCCGCAGGTTTACAAAAACACCAGGCCAAGTGACTCTCACACGAAGGTTTCCATACCCTAAATTAAAAAATCAAATAATAGTTGCCGGCACACGGGTGTGCCATTGGGCGTCAACTGAAATTGATGCCTAATGACATCCCACATGCCATACCAAATCACGCAGTTCTAACTCCTTTTAAAAAAAAAAACGCCGTGTTTAATGTCCTTTGGCCCCCAATCGACCAAAAAACATGGCACCCGCCGATTTTTAACAATAAAATAATCAATTGTTGTTGCATCGCGACGCCGATTGCGCTCGGTCGACCACAGGTTAATTAAATTTTTATTATGTGTTGTTTTAACTGCAATAGAAATAATCACTCTGTAAAAATATCAACTGTCTACCTATTACAGTTCTGCAGATGCAGCCCGCTGACAGGCAGACGGACGGACGGACGGACAGCGGGGGTTACAGGGTTTTGTTGGTTACCCTTCGGGTATCGAACCCTGGAAAGGCTCGCAATGAAATTTGAACTTTATCCTGCATAGCATAGAGTTTGTTGTTTTATTTATTCTGTAATTATCTCAAATTCTATGCATCTCGCAGTAATATCAGTAGGTCTAAAAAGACAATTTAGCAAAATCATATTAGGTTCCATTTTCATCTTAATCGCTAAAGCATTAGGTTTAAGGTTGATTGGGAAAATTTGTCAGGTTCGGGTAGCCAGCATGTGCTACTAAATTAGCCATTTTAGACCCGCTGATATAAATCCGGTTGCATTTTGGGGAATGTGATCAATTCCGCCAAGCCCGTTCCATCATCGGACCACAAGACGAACGGCGATGCGCCACAGGTACATGGTGGGCATCCCAACCCACACGCACAAAATGTTTTGGGAACACATTCATAATGCGTACAGCTAAGGAGTGGGATTCCCCGCCAGAGTCTGTGTTTCCTGATAGCTACAACCTGGGAGTCTTTAAGTCAAGAGTGAATTGGTTACTTCTAGGCAAGCGTGCTCCATCTTCAACCACATTATCGCTCACCGCCAGGTGAGATAGTGGTCAAACGCGTGCATATCATTAGTAAAAAAAAAAACCAGTTATCAGAAAGGCACATACATAAACAGAATATTAGGAAAAAGAAGTCGCTGAGTAAGTAAAGGTTTCTTTTATATACAACTAGTTTTTGCCCGCGAGTTCGTTCGTGCATATCCCGTAGCAATTTGGGTAAATCCTCTTAATGCTCCTCAGCACTCCCAAACAAAGCTATATGGCAAATGTCAGCTTTATACGAGCAGTAGTTCAGTCTGTGCATTGCCTGTTAGTCAATCAGAAACGAAAGAATCCTTACTTCCTTAATCTATGTACTAACATATAAAGCTGAAGAGTTTGTTTCTTTGTTTGTTTGTTTACTTGAACGCGCTAATCTCAGGAACTACTGGTCCGATTTGAAAAATTATTTCAGTGTTAGATAGACCATTTATCGAGGAAGGCTATAGGCTCTATCATCACGCTAAGGCCAATGGTAGCGGAGCAGCAATGAAAATTGTGACGCAGACGAAGTTGCGCGAGTCAACTAGTTTATTAATATTATTTAAATTATGAATGCGAAAGTAACTCTGTCTGTCGCGCTTTCACGCCAAAAGCAATAAACCGATTTAAATGAAATTTTGGTACACAAATAGTCTACAGCCTGACAAAGGACATATATTCTACTATTTATCCGGGGAGTATGTTCCCTAGGGACCACGCAGGCGAAGCCGCTGGCAAAAGCTAGTTTTATATAATTTGCATATTGATTTTGGTACGGAACTCTAAAAATACAGTTCTTTTTGTTATTAAACACGTTGTCAGTACCATTTATAAACACTACCTTTCATGAATGCCATCTATGAACTGTAGTTAAATATCTAAACTAAACATTAAAGTTATTTAAAAATAAGTATTATTTCAATGTTTAGTTTCTTATTGTATAATTTATGTGAAATGAAAATAGTTCAAACAATGACTATGTTAACATATCACTTTACAATAGAACAATTAAAATGTTGTCATTCATTCTACGTGATACCTACTTAAAGTACACTACGTAGATACCAGATATTATTTAATTATGAGCTAGTTTTAGCCAGCGACTTTGGTCGTATTTATTTCGAATATTATCGTGGTGGGGTTTAACAGAATCTATTTTCAAAATTGGCAGAAGCACTAATTGGATTTAAAGATTTAAAGGGTGGTATAGGGATGTAACGGAGGAGCTCGTGGCTAAATAATAACAGCCGCACGGGTCGATCTTCAAGGTTAAGCAACGCTGGTCAAGGTTGGTCTGTGGATGGGTGACCATCTTAACATACCGAGTTTCCTCCGTGCCTCGGAAAGCACGTTAAGCCGTTGGTCCCGGCTATCATTTGTAGAACTTTGGCAGTCGTTACGGATTGTCAGAAGCCAGTACCTAAATCTGACTCCAGTCTTGCCAAGAAGTACCGTGTTACCCAGTTAATGGGTTGTGGAGGTCTGCTAGGCAGCCGCTCCACGTATTACACCGGTATTCAGCTGAATCCGGCTTGACTGGAAGCCGACCCCAATGTTGTTGGGAAAAGGCTAGACAGATCATTATCGTGGTAACCAGGAGGCCTAGTCTCAAGCCTGAAGTCCGTAGTTCCAGCCTTAGTCACAGGCGTTTTCTACTCCGTATTCTCTACGGACTTACGATTACTCCCGAAACCGAACTTAGATTGAATGAAATCACGATTTGACAGTAACTGATTAATCGTGTTGTCATTCTTAATGGTTAGGTGACATAGAGTAGAAAATGTCCTAAAGACGAAACAGCATAGCTTGGGGCCCTACTCTCTAAGCCCGAATTAGAGAGTAGGCCCCCAGGCTATGGGGGCCCTTTCATGCCGATGGTTAGCAAATATCTAAGGGCCTTATTATAAAAAAAAAAACGGCCAAGTGCGAGTCGGTCTCTCACATGAAGGGTTCCGTACATAATCCGAAAAAAAAAATACGTTTATTTTCGGGAGCTGTCTTTTATTTTTTATTATCTTCTGTTCTAGGGGAAAAATGTGTGAGTGAAAACCTATTACGGTTTTTAAGATACAGCCCGCTGACAGACAAACGCACTGACGGACAACAGAGGCTTCTTTCCGTTGGTTAACCTTTGGGTACGGAACCCTTAAAATCAACTATTAAATATGATTGGTGAACACTGATATTGGATTCTTAATTCAATTTTTATTAAGAATTCGATTTTAGAATCTACTAATCAGCGTTTATGAATATAAATGTAGATGGATGGAGAGGAAGAGGTAGGCCAAAAAAAAGATGGACGGATTGTGTGAGGAACGATATGAAAGAAAAGGGAGTTAGTGATAGAGTGACAACTGATAGAACAGAATGGGAGAAAAAAACGTGTTGTGCCGACCCCGAGTAAAATGGGATAAGAGCAGGAAGATGATGAAAAGGTCAGATTTTTTTAAATAATTTAAACCGGGGCTAACGGTAAAAGTGTGGTCAGTTTCAAAACAACTGCTTCTACGAAACGATCAAGTTTCTGCAAGGAAGGCATTTTTGATTCCCAAAAAAAATGCATCTTCACACTAATTTTGATCAGCTGGTAATAATATTTTTTTTAGGGTTCTTTACCCAAAGGGTTACCAAAGGGTTTCTATTACTAAGCCTCCGCTGTTCGTTCGTCCATCCGTCTGTCTGTTAGCGGGCTGTATCTCAAAAACCGTAATAGGTAGCCTGTTGAAATTTTCACAGATTGTGTGTTACTTAAGGTTTATAGTCCGACTCGCACTTGGCCAGTTTTGTTTATGAGACAATCGCTTCTGCCAGTGGCTTCGCACGCGTGGTCCCTGGGGAACATATTTCCGGGATATAAAATAGCATATGTCCTTTCTCAGACTCGACTATCTTTGAACCAAATTTCATTCAAATTGGTTCAGAAGTTTTGGTGTGAAAGCGCAACAGACAGACAGAGTTACTTTCGCATTTATAATATTAGTAAGGATGAGTATGACTTCCTCAAGAAAAATTAACAACATGTTGAACTTTATTCCTCGTACGCTGCTAATTCTAAATATTATCATTTGAAATGTTTTAATATAAAAGAAATCTTTGAAGAGAGCGGACAGACACGCATCACAAATGATTTATTAAAACTGTTATTTTACTTTAGTATTTTGCAAAATTATTTTATTGATTAGTGACAAAGTTTGGGATTGCTCACTATTATGTAAGCTGTAGTGAAAATTTAAGAGGAAATGCTGGCGACGAGAATTTGTATATAAAAAGACATAATTTGACATAGGTAATTTGTTTTCTCCTCCAATATTGGACCGATATAAGAGATATTTCACAAACTGAATAAGAAGGATATATACTGTGTCCCTATGTTTTCTTTTTTGATGAGTTATTAACCGTATAAGCACTAGAACTCTCACAAAATGCTCAAGATTGTCAGATAAATTGCTATCAACAGAGCCCTAGTGCATAAATTTGGCAACTATTAATAAAAAAAAAAAAAACATAAAGACACAATATACAGTATTTTCATTCAGTTTGTGAAATATCTCTCATATCGGTCTAATATTGGAGGAGTCAAGAGCCAAACCTCGAATTATGACTTTTTAAATACAAAGTCTCACCGCCAGCATTTCCTCTTAACAGTTTCTATTTGAAATTTATATTTATATTTTTTGTCTTTTTTTTCGAGAGCTAAGTAAGACTTTAAGAAACTAGTCTTGATTTTGTTGAAATCCTGTCTACCAATATTTCTTATTGCTTAATTGAATATTAAACAAAGGTGAAATTATAAAACATTATGGCCGTTGAAAATTTTGTCTCTTGAAATATATCTCGGAACTAATTAAGTCCTAACTTGAAGAAAATCACAGTGGTTATTAAATTGTTTGGAAAACACAATATTTACCCGCTTAGCAGTTTCAAAAAGGAGCACGGTAAGTTTCGATCCATTTATCTAAGTTTATACATTTTATGAAGAGGAGCACGTGGCTATATAATAATGATCCGAATTTCGACGTTAAGCGATGCCTGCCGAGGTCATTCCATAGTCAGAAGTCAGAAAAAGATACGAACTCTTTTCTATGGGAGCTGGCATAGGCCCCTCGCCGACATTTTGAGTTTTTTTTTAAAGTTGCGACGCACGATCTAGCATGCATATAAGGGTAGAATACACTTAAACAAACAAAAACCGGCCAAGTGCGAGTCGAACTCGCACACGAAGGGTTCCGTACCATAAACCTTAATTTTTTGTTTTAGCGGCATTAGAAATACACAATCTGTGAAAATTTCATATGTCTACCTATTACGGTTCTTGAGATACATCCCGCTGACAAACAGACGGACGGACAGTGGAGGCTTAGTAATAGGGTTCCGTTGGTTACCCTTTGGGTACGGAACCCTAAAAATGTTAGCAACATAGTGCCCTAAAGTGTTATGTTGCCGAGTTATTTGAAGGTAATGTCACCATACGAGAACAATGAAAATCATTAAAAATGAACTTATCACGCACTTCAATGCAGTAGACTGTATTCTAATCATATTTCTTGGCTTGATTTAAAAATTTATATAATCTAAATTCTAATATATTAGTTAGCGAAGTTCTTGAAAAAGTGGTTTTAACGTGTTCATATTTTTACTTTCTTCCAAAAAAATATTAAATCAAGCTAAGAACTATTATTTTAATTTAATCTAAAGCATATAAGCACACAATTAAGTCATTTTAAATGATGACTTTACCTCGAATTATATCGGCAATGTGACACTTTGGGGCACCATAATTCTAACATTTTTTGTTGGTTGAAGTGTCCTCTACGCGTATATGCAGATTACATTGTGCGCCGTTACTTTGAAAAAGAATAAAAATGGCGTCGGGGGGGGGGGGGCTATTCCATAGTGGTTCTATGCCCTTTGTCTAGCCAAGAGGTATCGTGTTATCCAGTTATTGGGTTGTGAGGAGGTCGTAGCTAAAGAATAACAGACGCGCACAGGTCGATCTTCAAGGTTAAGCAACGCTTGCCAAGGTTGGGTTGGCTTGGATGGGTGACCATCTTAACATACCGAGTTTCCGCCATGCCTCGGAAAGTACGTTAAGCTGTTGGTCCCGGCTGTCATTTGTAGAACTTTGGCAGTCATTACGGATTGTCAAAAGCCAGTAAATCTGATTCCAGTCTTGCCAAGAAATACTGTGATACCCATTTAATGCGTTGTGGAGGTCTGGTAGGTATTCAACTGAATCCGGTTTGACTGGAAGTCGACCCCATTAAAATTGGGAAAAGGCTAGGCAGATGATGATGAGTTAATGGGTTGTGGATATCAGATTGGCAGTCGTTCTATGTATTATGTTGATATTCACCTGAATCCGGTTTGACTGGAAGCCGAGCCGAGCAAATGATATGAAGTTTGGTACTGCTTTTCTACAAAGGTCATCATCTACCTAGCCTTTTCCTAACTGTGTTGGGCTCCGCTTCCAGTCAAATCGGATTCAGGTGAATACCAGTATTTTATGTAGAGCGGCTGCCTACCAGACCTCCACAACCCATTAACTGGGTAACACAGTACTTCTTGGCAGGACTGGAGTCAGATTTACCGGCCTTTCTACAAGGGTGTTATAAATAAGAAATAAATCCTGGCCTATCTATTCCGCCATATTTCTGGGATCTCAACATAGTATGTCTATATTTTCTTCTAGTATAGCTTGGCAATAAAATCAGATACAATGTCACAGTGATATCAAAGATTTTTGGCAGAACTTACTTTTCCTCATCTCGATTTGGAACAAAAAATAAGAATGTATGAAAAAATGGCTCCTTTTTTCCTTGAAAGACAAAGGAAAAAGGGGTTGTTATTATGGAGACCTTTAAATCATGTAGATTTGTCAAATCTTACGTTTTTGTTTCCTGTGTTGTTTAAACGAGCATTTGTTTGTGATTTATCTTATGTAGGACATTTGTTTATTTTTAACGCTATGTTACGCCTTTCTTGGTGGAATATTTTTTTCCGTATAACCGTACGTATAAAATAGCATGTTTAAAAAAATCTTCGAACTTATAAACCATGAGATAAACGAAAGTACCGAATTTTCATTTATTTCACGATTGCAATGGAAATAAAATTGAAAAAAAAAAGAACTGTTGTCGTCTCGTTTTTCGCTTATCTTTCGTCAAACGAATCGATTTTAATATCATCATAAAAATGGTACTATAAAAATCGATTTGTGATGGATAAGAGAAGCTGATCAGTAGTGCCTCATTCAATTAGTTATCAAATAACATCTTATTCGCTCACTCATGATCGAGAATGGCCGAATACGCCCGATCGTGACTCAGGGTGCCTTTACGTAGAAAGCAAGCAGCTGACTGTGAAAGCGCTTGAAAGCGGATGTAAACGTGAACCGGCGTGAACCGGCTGAGTATGCTGTCAGTACTGATCAGCACAGGTAGTTTACATCATTTTTGTTGTACTGCTAGTACCGGCGCATTGGCCGGTATTTGCGCTGTCACATCACCACCAGCTTATAGTTCTGTGCGCTCTGCCAGTTCTTACCTCCAAAGACTTGCTCAATACGTCCATAGTCGGACCACATTCATTGCTAGATTTACCATTATTTTAGTATCCATTTCATCACCATGAGTTCCAAACAAAGTGAAATTCTATCAATGATTGTCGAATTGTTAAATGTGCCACGTTTGATCTCGTGTCTCTTCGGTAACACCTGTTGTTTCCACTCACATATAATGGATTTTTTTAACTATCGCTGTAACTGTAGCCGGAAAATCTGACACTAATCTTGACAACGGTTATCTCACTACTCAGTTAACAACCTAGTAAGTGCGTAGCACGATACCTTTGGCTCTAGATAAGCGATATTCTGTTGCAGTAACATGGCATACACGATTCTCGAAACGTCAAAATATATAAGATTGACAGACGCTGTCAAAACGTTACGTGAACAAATCTTGAATTTTGGCATTTCGACACTATTTTACTGAAAAAATTTATTAAGTCCTTTACAGCTGACCTACAAGACGATGCAGACATTGAGCGGGAGCGGAGGGCGTTGTCAGTCAGAGGTAACATGATTGCGCGTAGGTTTGTGCGTTGTTCGAGGGAGGTAAAAATAACACTCTTTAGAGCTTATTGTCATCCCTCTTTCTACACGTGCTGTCTATGGGCAAAGTATACTCGTGCGGCATACAGCGCCCTCCGCGTCCAGTTCAATAACGCGTTTAGGGCGGTGTTGAGTGCTTTCATGCGACGATGCGCAAGCGGTGCGCATCTTTGGTGCGCAGAGTGTGGGGCAGCGCCAACACCGTCCTGGCAATGATCGCTTACAGACTGGATTGCCCCTACATCCGGCAATGCTGTAGCAGGCATATTGTTACGGTGTGAATGTTCGTTTCTGCTTAATCCTGTCTGTTATTGTCTTTTATGTTTTCTGTGTTGTGTTTTTTTATGTTTATGTAAATAAGTCTCGTTACTCGAAATAAATAAATTTAATTTTTTTTTTTTTTTGTTTCAGTTCCTTACTAACCCAGCATGTATTCAACTGTACAGAACAACCAAAGAATTAAGTCCTTGTCTACCGTTCATCTATCACGCACACTTGCTTCTCTAATCTACTATAGACGTGTGTAGAATACTCGACATCGGCTTTGCTTGCCATATTAAAATATAGCATAGTATAGTAATAAGTCCGTCAGATACATTTCCAAAAAACATTGCACACATATTTTTTGACACATTGAGTGTGAGTGTGACGTCACGCGTGTTTCCAAAGCACTGATGGCCTAGCACGAATATTTTTACGTATAATACTGTTAACGTAAGTGAATTTTGAATGTAAATAATTACAACCCCATAGTATTTTGGTTTAGTTTTTATGGGACATACACAGTTTATAAAAACCAAAAATCTATACTTATAAAGCTGAAGAGTTTGTTTGTTTGCTTGAACGCGCTACAGGAACTACTGGTTGGATTTGAAAAATTATTTTAGTGTTAGATAGCCCATTTATCGAGGAAGGCTATAGGCTATACATCATCACGCTGAGACCAATAGGAGCGGAGCAGTAATGAAAATTGTGACGTAGACGAAGTTGCGTGGGTCGACTAGTATGAATATAATATCCAATTCAAATAAATATTATGTGCGAAACGAGTATTGTAGCTTTGGTAAAATTTTACGTTACGTTACTTCACGTCAAAATATTCGCGCTAGGCCCTCTGAATTGTCTTCATGTTTTGTTTACGTGATAAAAGAAAAAAATATATGTCCAATATTTTTTGGATATCAATCTGACGAGTTAATTAGATTTTATGAGTAAAATACCCTATAACATAACACGCTGAAAAAATGACACTTTGTCTTAAGGCTCCAGGCAAGACTGGTGTTCGATTTAAAATGGCAGTCGCTTCGTATAGTGTCTGTTCTGAAATAATAATTCTAATCAACAGTGTGTGTGTGGTTGCGTAGGATCGATTTTTTTGGCCTTCAATGGGTTTTTCAACAATATTTGGAGCGCCGAAATTAGGATGTGTGTGAGTTTCCGGCTTGATGTCTCTCATTCCGAGATTTACCCATATTTTATGCAAAATTTGTTTGGATAATAGTCCAAAATAGAAAACAGTATGTTGGCCAGTGCTCATGACGTCATGAATCTCGACGGCATTTTGTACTAGTGTGTCACCATAGTGTACTGGTAAGACAAAAGTCAAATTTAACGTATTAGTAGTACGTCAAAATGTCATACGTCAAAAGTGTGCATCCGACTTTGACCATTTTTTCGAACGACGACTGGCCAGAATATTTCGGAACGAATCAATAGTATGGCGTCGATTTATGACGTCATGAGCACAGGCCAGTACACTGTTTTAAATTTTGTAACACACAAAATACTGGTACTCAACTGCATCCGGCTAGACAGGAAGTCGACTCCAAAATATTTGGGAAAAAGGTGAAGAGGATTACGATACTATCGTTAGCGCTGATATAATATAATAATATTTTATTCATAAAAGACAACTTTTCGCCCACAGTAGGTGTTATAGTCCAGTCAAATTAGCATAAAAATATGGGTAAATCTCGGAATGAAGAGACAACAAGCCGGAAACTCACACACCCCAATTTCGGCGCTCCAAATATTGTGCCGAAAGGGTCACAAAATCTCGTGTCTGCGTCACAACCCATTGAAGGCCATAGAAATCGATCTTACGCGACCACACACACACTGATAAGACATCATATATTATGAAAATAGTAGAGCACGCACGCGTGTAGCCAATAACTACGGTTCAGATTTACAATACAAATAGCTGATTGTTTTATACTATATTAATTGTTAAGGAGTCGCTGTCACTGACAAATGTCATTGTTCATTAAGTCGCCGAAGTGAATGGTGCTTATGGGTGAGAAACAGTGAAATGAGGTCTTCACTCGTCATATGTTTGGTGGTATTAGTGTGCTATGTAGACCAGAGCAGTGGAACATTCGTGGATTTTATATCTAACCTGCCCATGGAAATTTCGGTAAGTTTTGTGTATTTTTGGGTAGTTCTTAGAAATTGAATCATAACACAATCTGATACTCTAGTGGGTTAGTTTTATGCTAATATAAAGTAGATGTTGTTTTTGTAACTGATATATAATTTTACTAATATTACAATTAGTGCTTCAAATGCACCGCTTTACCAAATATGGCGAACGGTTTTAGCTAAAATAAAACAGATATATTCTAGAAGGTGATACAAGTTGAACATGTATTTGTTTTTATGAATACAAATAATGTCTGTGTTTTTAATTTTCTCAAAAATTTAGAAAAAAGTTTGTACTAGGTTTTTATGAAAAAAAAAACCATCCAATTATTATTCTACAATAATTGTTAAACAAGATGTAATTGAAAAAGCCCAGGATCACTGTACTCATTGTTGCATTATTGAAAAATAAAATAGGCACAATACACATAGATATATGCGTGACTATTTTTTTTCAATGATATCATAGTTGACCACAAAAAATATTGAGATTTCTTTGCGTTTTAGCGTCAGTTAGCCCCCTAGTGAAAAGTTGTTCGATATTGCTGAGTACAAAGACTTCTAAAGAGATTTTCAGATATTTCAGTTACACCTTGTGCGCAAGTTGGTTATAAGTTGGTCTGAAATATTATTGTTTACTGGAAAACTCGGAATGGGGTGTGTTATGTTACACCTATTGATCGCCAAACCATCGAATATTAGTCACCAACTGACATCATCATCATATCAGCCAAAAGACGGCCACTACTGGTCAACCGGTCCTGTGCGTGTCGCGGGCTTCCCGCGACCCTCTCTAGGTCATCGGTCCACCTTGTGGGAGGCCGACGCTGCGTCTGTCCATCGACCAGCTGTTTTGCGAGAAATATGCCCACTGCCACTTTGTTTGGCAATTCTCAATATTAAATAGAATTAACAGATTAAAACGAGGAGCTCGTGGCTAAATAAAAACAGCCGCACGGGTCGATCTTTAAGGTTAAGCAACGCTTGCCAAGGTTGGTCTGTGGATGGGTGACCATCTTAACATGCCGAATTTCCTCCGTGCCTCGGAAAGCACGTTAAGCTGTTGGTCCCGGCTGTCATTCGTAGATCTTTGGCAGTCGTTACGGATTGTCAGAAGCCAGTAAATCTGACTCCAGTCTTGCCAAGAAGTACCTTGTTACCCAGTTAATGGGTTGTGGAGGTCTGGTAGGCAGCCGCTCTACGTAAAACACTGGTATTCAGCTGAATCCGGTTTGACTGGAAGCCGACCCCAATATACTTGGGAAAAGGCTAGGCAGATGAATGAATGAAAAGATTAAAACACCATTCAATAAAATTAACGTTCGGCTAATTTCCATACGATTGATATCTAATTATGATTTCGATGACTTGGCATAACGATATGGTTCTTGGATTTGGTGATTGGTGCGGGCTATTCTAACATGGAAATGGGAATATTATACAAATGGAAGTAAACGGCTGAACAGAAGGTTTACACGTACGTACTTCCCGATTTTTATAGAGTTTTTGCACTGGTATCGCCTTGGTGTTAGGAAACCTTAGAATTTGAACTTTTTCGTTCGAGAATTGGCCTTCTTATTTATTTTTAGTACTTATAATTATTTTTTTGGAAAACTGTTTTGACTGGTGGTGTCTTATGGTTATAAGATACAGTGTGTTTTTATAAATGGTCAATTTATTTCACCTAATGGGTTTCATGATTAGAAGTGACATTTTGGTAAGTTTGAATTTGGGTTTTATCTTTGAATTTGGGCTAAGCACTACGACATGGTGTTCCAGATGCTTCTTTGTGACCTTTGTTATTGTTTATTGATTATTTTAAAGCCTACGCCAATTGCCACCATTTATTTTATTAAAGTGATTGACTGCAAAAAACCCGCTTGCTAATTAATATTTTGACCCCTTTCAGAGAGCCTTCGGAGTAGCATGGGGATCAGTGGAAAACGCCCTCAAACAGCCAATCAAAGTAAAACGGATTGGAACTGGAGGAAGTAAGTATTTTCATAGCAATTTTTAACAGGTTTTCTACTTAAAACACGCTCTGAGAATGACGCACGGTTGTGTTCGGTCAATGTTGTACCTATCAAAAAATATTTCACCGAATTTATTTTCACCTAAAACTTTTAAACTATTGAATTATGCAAACATAAACGTAATAATAACAAATAGTTGTTTTTTGAATTTCAGAATCGTTCCCATAGCAAAAGATTGAAACTTAAATAATCCATTGGTGTAAAAGCCACCTTTACCCCCAGAAATATTGCCAATAGATAAGAGACCACTCTGAGTTTCACCATGCGTTCAGGGTGCTGATGGGACTGCCCCAATTCTGTAGCGTATTTAGGATGTCCACTAAATTGCAAAAAGATTCAGTAAACTAATTCATTATTTTTCTAGTCGACACTCGCTCAAGTCAGATTCGAGCAAAATGTTATTGGATTTTTCATTTTGGAATTTTTCGTAGTAGCATGGAGTCTGGAGTTTTGCTTAGGCCCCACAAATCTTTGACTTAAACTGGCAAAATGAGGGTGTGCTATAGGTACACTTATACCCCTTTGGGAAATACTAGCGTGATGTTTTGTTATGTCAATAAGTATGATTGATTTTTCAAAATTAATTAAGAACGTAACCTTTGTCAAATCAATAAGACACTGTTTTTTACAACAAAAAAAAAACACACAGTTCACTCAGGTTTTTAATTTTATTATCTCCTGAAGATGATTAGCGAGAGAACTGATACTGTTCTGGTCAGTAGGTTCTTTGAACTCCAAATATCGCGGGACTGGTGAGCCTACTGTGCAGGGGTAGACGGTCTAGTTTTCTTTTTTTTTTCTAATTACTAACATTAATTAGGTATACGCAAAACCTTACTATTATAATTATGGACTTTTTTATCTGAAAAAATGTGCATTATGCGAACCATAATTTTTCGAAAGTACTTATTTCTATTTTATTTATTATAGATTGCACAAATGTCAGTGAGTGTTAACAATCCTTGTGACGATACGAGAATTTTTATATTTGGCCATATATGTGTAGTTTTAATAGTTCCTTAAATCCTTATAAATACTGGATTTGTTCCTCAGTTATTAATCTCTTATTTTTAAATTGCTTTTTATACTTTTAAAATACGTTCCAACATAGATAGAAAAAAATTTTTGTTAAATTATTGTTTTATTTTCTTCGCATACTTATAGGTGGCACACAAAATGACAGTAAGTATTAGCATACATCATTTCGCTGCACAAAAGTACGAGTATATAAATACAAACTATTTAGGCAACCATAGTTATGTATATTGAAATTGGTTATGTATATTAATGGGTTGTGAGGAGCTCGTGGCTAGAGCCGCACGGGTCGATCTTCAAGGTTAAGCAACGCTTGCCAAGGTTGGTCTGTGGATGGGTGACCATCTTAACATACCGAGTTTCCTCCGTGCCTCGGAAAGCACGTTAAGCCGTTGGTCCCGGCTGTCGTTTGTAGATCTTTGGAAGTCGTCACGGATAGTCAGAAGCCAGTAAATCTGACTCCAGTCTTGCCATGAAGTACCGTGTTACCCAGTTAATGGGTTGTGGAGGTCTGGTAGGCAGCCGCTCCTCGTAAAATACTGGTATTCAACTAAATCCGGCTTGACTGGTAGCCGACCCCAATATAGTTGGGAAAAGGCTAGGCAGATGATGATGATGAGTTATGTATATTGAAATATGACATTTAAAATGTCACATCTTAAATCTTTAAATTAATAAATTAATCTTAAATCTTAAATGTCATCCATTAAAAATAAAAATAAAATACACATTGGAACAACTCGTAGATAAGTAACATCACTCTTATTGATAAATAAAAAAAACCTTCAGCTTGTTCAACGTAGATAAGAGTTTCAATATAAT
The DNA here is from genome assembly GCA_950371165.1 of Lacanobia oleracea. Lineage (NCBI taxonomy): Eukaryota > Metazoa > Arthropoda > Insecta > Lepidoptera > Noctuidae > Lacanobia > Lacanobia oleracea. Next base: position 23,515,772 of record OX493392.1, on the reverse strand, counting down.
GAGAGGCCAGCTAAAACCAGTATTGGTTTTATTAACCACGTTAGGGGTTAATAAAACCAACCCTTGTGGTCTACTGTAATTAAAAGAAAACCAATTTTCTTAAAATTGATTAGCCTCTATTTAAAACTTGTAAATAAAAACAGTTTTCTTTAAAACTTACAATTTTATTTTTATTTTTTCATACAAAAGGCACACCTGTGACGGTAAGTTTAACAAAAGAAGTCAATTTTTCAAATAAGTTTCAATTTTTACTCATTGTTCAAAATGGATGTTTTTTTTTGAGGCTTGATGAAACCAAATAAATTTTTAAAAATTAACTTTTCACAGCGAAGTGGTCCTTCTGTTAAACTAAGTATTAATTAAAATTTCGATTGAAACTAATGTTTTATTTGATCAGTATTTCAATTTTATATGATCCTTTTTCTCAATCACAGTCGAGAAAATTCTAATTTGGAAATTTGTGATGTGGCGGGTCAGGCCCTGGTCCGTGTATCTGAGCTATAACATGATAGTTTTGTTTTAAGTTTGAATCAATAATGTTGGGGTAACGGTAGAACTAGATGCGTAGCTACCGTATCAGCCGTATCAAAGATACGGGGCCCCCGGACTACAAAGGCCCCAACGTGTGGACGTAAAGCCCCTACATTTAGTCCCGCCGTCACATTCGTAGCCTGCCAAGATACTTTTGAGGTTTTTGGGCCTATTTTGTTTAAAAAGAACATTAACCGCTCGATACTCAATTTCGAATGTCATGTTTATGTCATACTCCGTCGCGTATCGCGGGCGCCCGCTTATCGCAAGCGTAATATGACCCGCAGCACAAAAAACCTTATCTCTCCGCTCACAAAGCAGCTATTCACACACTTGAAACTGTTATGGGTTCTTTAATGATGTCACTATGTAATAGAATGTAAACAATATTCTTATAACAAACCGAAATATAAACATTTTGGATTGATACGAGAGAACTTGCTGAAAGCAATTTTGTTGTTTTATTATGTTGATTTCTGACACAATTGTTGGACCAATTTACACAAAATTTTGGAATTAAGGTCATAAAGAGACAAGTTATCTAGTGATGATGTTATTTTATGAGATAATAAATCGACTGCCGCAATATTTAAGCTCAAACTTCATAGTACGCGGCGCCGACATTTTGATTTACGTAATGCATATTTTTGTAAACAATTACCAAGAATATCCCAATAAGATTCCAATAAGAAATGTTTCTAGATTACTAGCTATGTATTCAATAACTCATTTTTAACTGTATATCGTTACAATATGCTAGTTTAATTCTGAAATATCAAATTACTTACGTACGGGAAGAAATCCGGTAACTAGTTTTGTTTCGTAATTTTCACCAGGTAATTTACACTTTTGACGTTGAATATTACTTGAAAATGAACAAGAATAAAGTAAATTATGAATTTCTATCAATACTTGGTTTACTTTCCACAGAAAAACACGTAAAAATCGAAAATTCAAGCGCACAAGTGGAACAAATGTTTGGGTCGAGTTGACATTCGTATTTTGTGACGTTTCGTTCGTTGTCAAGCGTATTTTTTTTTCCGACAGTGTTCCCAAATGAAAAATATTATATACCATAGAGTTCAAACGTTGAGAAAAGAAAATAAACCGTAAAATTGTAAAAAAAATAGTTTTAAATCCGTAGGGTCGGGTGGATCCACAGGGACCCACCTGGGTGTTGACTGTAGTGGGTCCGAGGGGATCCATTTGGTACCGGAGAGGGTATCCGATCCCTAAAAACAGGGCCCCCAATTATTTTTGATACGGGCCCTGTATCAAACATTTGAGAACTAACTGTATAAACTTTGAGACTACATAGTTACCTTCACCCACGTGATAACCAGATGAGACATATTTTCGTTTTTTCAAATTTTGTTGACTTATAAATGTCATCGGAAAATTGCAGAATCCGTAAGATTGTAATAAAAAGATTATGATTTCTTGATATATTATTATGAAAAATCGTTTTGTTAACAATAAATCCCACCTTAATTCAATGGTTTTCCATAAGTCTTATTAAATAAAATCAATTTTATTTAATAATTTTACAATTTCACGCGATATTTCACAATTTTACGATTTTTGCAACATTCCGGTGACATAAACACATGATATGATGATTTTCCGGTAACATAAACAGATGATAATGATAGTTTGTCAATCGAAAATTGATCATGTAATCGCTCTGCGACTCCCGACACCCGGGAAGTTCTTCTGCTGTGGTCCCGCCTCCTCCTTCGCTTGCATTACTTCTTCGCAGAAGGAGGTGACTACTTCCCATGCCTCCTCGCTCCGGGCCATGGTTTGAACTAAGTCCGAAAACGGGAGGTCGTCGCTACGAGGTCATGGCGGCAGACCTCTACTTGCTCCACCGTGTCCTCTGGGCGATCCACACAGTGGTAACAACCGGGCATATGCTCAAGTACTTGCATACCTAATAGGGACAATTACGGGCCATTGCCCCCTAAATAAACATCCCTTTAACACCGGCGCCACGGACAGCCCACTCTGCACGGGTTGCTTTGACGCCGAAGAATTATACCTCACAAAATACTCGGAACGGTGAGGTCACTCCGCGAAGCCTGTGAACCTCTCAGAAAAGAAGCTTCTGCGCTTCAGGGCGGAGCTAGGCTGGTTAACTTAGCCAGGACACCTACGCACAACGGACTGAATAGGAGTCTCAAGTGCGTAAAATGGAGTCCATACTATACTCTCTACCTGCATTTGTGCACAGATCTAAACAAATGCTGAAATAGGAATGTGTGTGCTTCGAACAGATTTTTATCATGTTTGTTTTAATACCTACCAAAAAAAGATTGTTTTTATCTGAGCGTGATCCGTGTTCGTGTAAACTATTAGAACACATTTGTGCAAGCAACTTGCACACGAATTTACACATTAATAAAATCAAGACACAAAAATAAAATTAAGTAGTGTGGGTTTTATATCCCAATCCCAGGATTGGGATATAGCAACTCTGCGTGCTATTTCTCTCGTAGTGTATCCTTCTCCCCTCAAATTCTATTCTTGCTCGTAAAACTTCTGATAATCCTCTTGGTATTTTTTCAATTTCAACTTTCCGCGAAAATGTATTTTAAATCCGTTAAATTTGACTAAATCAGAATTCTGAATGAGAGTAAGCTAAGACTGGAAGCCTTTTTATATGAAAAACAATTGAACTCTTTTATTGTTTTATAATCTAATTCTAAATTAAAAAAAAAAAAACTAAAAAAAAGAAGAAGTCATAACATAATCCACTGTAAAGAAAATGGTTTTAGATTTTTCAAAGTGTCACAAACTTTTTTTGATGACTGTATGTTGTTGCAGTTGTATGACGAAATAATATGTTATTTTAATTAGTTTACTGTTCGAGTCTTACCGCGAAATTATTATCAAAAGTATTTGCAGTTTTTGAGTCCTACCTATTCTTAATTATCAAATAAATAAATGAATAGGTAAGATTCAGGATACCTTGAAAAAGAAAACACTTTACTTTTAGTTTGTCAGTGTGTTAATTTAACATAATATTTAGGTACGTAACACATCGTATTTTCCAAAGAGTATATATAGAAACATAATACACACACACTTACAACATATCTTCCCAATTTTTATAATTTAGATCATTTTAATTTTAATTTTTGGTATGTGTCATGCTTGGCGCATTTAAACGCTTTTTCTTTTATAGTAAGTGAGTGTATGTTGTGTGTATATGTGAGTATATGTAGTGCATGCGTGACGTACCCACATTTCGGCAGTCAAGGTCAAAGTCAGGTTAAGTTAGATAATAACGTCTTATAAATCGATGTACGCCGGCTGCTCGCATGAAAACTGTCACGTTTTGCCTGAGATGAGCGTGCAAGCGCACTTGTACGCTAATAAATCGCTTGCGATAGGGAGGCCCGATCGGCCTAAGCATTCATCTTGTTAGTTAAGAATTATTCAATTGTTTTCTTATGACGTTATCACGTAAAATTATCGTCTCTAAACCGACTTTTTGTTAGCCAATGTTGCAAAGGACCCCCATTTTTCCATCCAACCTTATCTGATGCCTATTCGTCCAAAATGAGTCAAATTGTCATGCCGTTTTTTTAGGCCTGCCTTGATCGCGACGTCTGTCTTCAGCCCACTGCGTGGCAATCTTGGCCCATCTAGTATATCCCACCCAATGTCACGTTAGCCTTTCCATTTTGCCTCCAACATCAGCAATACCTGTTTTGGAGCGTATAAATGTGATGAATGAAGATTTCTTAAAAACTTTTAATATTTAGAGAGACAGACTCAATTATATTACTGCAGTGGTTCCTGTGACCACTGATTTTACCCCAACCTTAAAACTGATATCAGTACAAACAATATAAGCAATTTATACAAATATATTTATTAAACACAAATTGCAAATCAGTCTTACAATTTTAACGTATTTTATGTAAGCATCTAAACAATAAATTCAGTAAATATTGTTTCTTTTGGTTGGTATTGTTTTGAATTCGTAAGTTTTTTTTTAATGTTAGGCTTAGTTTCGCTTAAAGCGCATTTAATTCATATTCCACATTAAGACGGCTTCCGAGTGCCAATAGGGAATATGCATGCGATTTTTTTATTTGCTAAATGATAAACTTCTCTTGTAAACCATCGTGGAATTATTTTTTAAATACCTTCATCGGCGATGAAGTTATAAAGCTTCAAAGATTACAATTAGAAAGAGAAGTCCGATGAAAACTTTGACGTCATCGTCTATGACGCCTATACAGCTGCCATAGAAAATAGCGTTTTCGCGAGAGGGACAGAATTTTGATTCTATTGTCACTGTTAGTATTATATTTTTGTATATTTTTAGATAAACTGTATAGATGATAAATATGTTTTTATGCATATTCCCTATTCTACAAATTTTCTTTGTAGAATTTTATTGGCCCTCTTGCTTTTGTTTTCAGTGTAACCAAAGTTGAAAAACTACTCTCACATATATAGATGGTGGCATAGGGTATAAGCTTTTTAAAGCTATGTTCGCTAAAACAGTATATTCGGCTCCAGCCTTTCGCCAAAGATGCTGAGATCATAATTTTGACTTTATTACTCATGGTTGAAATGCGACTTTAGAAAGAGATGCCAAATGCGGTTTCCACTTACTGTGCGAATATCTATCATTTTGTAGTTTTACTATCTGCATATCTATGTATTTTATTAGGTTAGGTTCTAATTAATAGTTTCTTTGTTACACCCGTAGAATAGCTGATTTACTCTCGCGGGGGTAATTACCCCAGGTAAGGAACCACTGTATTACTGGTTACGCTGTCTGACATCATATTATTTTTATTATCTATAGGCTCGAGTTAGACCATATCGATCAACAGGTACGCGATGATGTGTGATGAGTCTTTACTTAAAGAGCCCTTTTGTAGCTATCAGGAAACACAGACTCCGGCAGATGAATCCTTTTCTTAGATGTACGCACAATGCTAGATTATACACCAGAAGTCTCTTCTTGTATAAGAAGAGACTTAAAACTCATGCTTTTTGTATTTAAAAAATCATCACGCTTGCTTAAGACATATTTTTGTATCTTCCAGAACTCAAACAGACCACTAATTCTCCCAGAAAGGGGATACTACGAATCAGCTCGCAACCTAAGCAAACATTAAAATCGCAGCCTGAACAAAATACCGACTCATTACCTAAACAAATAATCGACCTTAAACCAGTGCAATTAATCGACCACAACTCCGAGCGCCGAGTCAACTCGCAGCCTGAACAACGAGAAGGCTGGATGCCTGACCGACAAACTAACTCGCAGCCTGAGCAACTAAAAGGCTGGATGCCTGACCGCCAAACTAACTCGCGGCCTGAGCAACGAGAAGACTGGATGCCTGACCGACAAATTGACTCACAGCCTGAGCAACGAGAAGACTGGATGGCTGAGCAACAAATTGACTCGGAGCCTGAGCAAGAAGAAGAAGGCTGGATGCTTAAGCGACAAATTTACTCGCAGCCTGAGCAAAGAGAAGTGAGGATGTCTGACCGACACATTGACTCGCAGCCTGGGAAACGAGAAGGCTGGATGCCTGACCTACAAATTGGCTCGCAGCCTGAGAAACGAGAAAGCTGGATGCCTGAGCGACAAACTGAATCGCAACCTGAGCAACGAGATGACTGGATATCCGGTCGACGAAAGGATTCTCAACATGAGGGACCGGAGGAGTGGGTAACTATGCGACGAATTGAATGGCAACTAGGACCAACCGAGCGACAACCTACATCGAAACACGAGCAACAACATGAGCAAACATCTCGGCGACAAACCGAGCAACAAAGCAATGCAAACTTCAACACAAATCGTAGTAAACTGACGATTCCTTTTCTGAAAGAACCGAAAGGAATTCGCACGGGCAACAGTATGATGAAAATATTCCGTTATAAGCAAGACTAATTAGTGGTTATACGATCAGATAATAAAAAATTGCTGCTAGTGAACAGATCTATACATAATATACCATTTACCATAATGTTACCACCTAGCCCAGTTATGGGTAAAGATATCGCTTATAAATACAAAAGGGCCACAATTCAAAGTTTTCGTTATTTACAGCAAGAGCAAAACAAAATTTAAAAATGTTTTTCTTGATTATTTGCTAGGTTTTTTTTTCTTAATATATTGTGTTTGTACATTATTGGGTTCGTTTTAATGTACTGTGTCTATACATGATATGAACTTTGCGAAAGCCTTTACACATACTGAGAAAATTGCACAAAACCCCATTTTGTAAATAATTTTGGTACAATAATACAGGTTATATAGGGTGACTGGTGATTAGTGACTGGTGTTATTGTGTGTGTTGTTATCATGAGTAAAATCACGTGTTAAAGTGTCAAATATAGGACAAAACCTGAACTCGCGAAAAAAAATAGGCTGTACAGTACATTTTGACCAGTTAATAGGTGAACATAAATGTACTGAACAGCAGACTTTATTCGCAATTTCAGGTTTGGTCCTATCCTAAAAGTTGTTGGTTATCTTGAGTAGAATCACATGTTTAAGTATCGGTCACTAATTACCAGTCACCCTGTATATGTATCAAAATTAAACACAAAATTATGTTCTATGTATATGTTTTATTAAAAAAAAATACCAATTTTTATCATATCAAACTAATATTAATGGTGGCAACCATCAAAACAAGAAAACATTCCCTTTCTACGGTAAAAATAACAATTAAATTTTTTTTTTATTTGACTCTTCAACAGTGTTACTTACACTGTTCAAGAGTCAAATAAAATAAAAATTTACATTTACAATAATGCATTCCAAAATAAAGTTTAAGTGCCTCGTGAGTCATCATTTAAAGAAGAGCATTAAGTACATACACTATAGTTTATTATAATGAAAAATTACAAAAAAAAAAATACTATGAAAGTTTTTTGAAACATTATAACTTATGATTATATACTTGAGTTAGGTGTACAGTAACAGTATTAGTGTTTACGACGGTTGTTTTACGAAACTCTACTTAAGATTGTCTTCTTAGGTACAGATGTTAGAAACAAATCAATGTCTTCATCCTGTTTTTGTATATATCGTACATTCTGAAGAGTAAGCAATGCTGCCTTAAATTGGTATTGCTTTTTGGCATGCAAAACAGCCTATTTCTACTTCATAGTAGGTTTCATGCCACATAAAAATCCTTTTATGTACCATGAGGTAGGTGAGGTAGGGTATTCACCCTACTAAGCAACTCAGGACAGTTCAAAGAGCCTGTGATTAGTTTTTAGGGTTCCGTACCCAAAGGGTAACCAACGGAACCCTATTACTAAGCTTCCGTCCGTCCGTCCGTTCGTTGGTGCACGTAAATATTTAGGGGACAAGGCAACACTAAATTGTCTGATCATACTAATATTAGTTTTTTTTTTTTTTTGTCTATTGATAAGCAAAAAAAAAAAAAATAAGGTACGTTTTGTCTATATTTTTAATTGGGTATAATTTAGACGGTCACCAAAAATAATATTTTTAAGACTCTAAGCCTAGGCACCAAAATGGATCATTGGTCACCAAATTCTATCCAACTCAACTGTGATTGCCATAAAATGTAGGCTTGGGGTTACAAACTGGATAAAATAGGTTAGGTTAGGTTAGAATTGTGACCAACCGCGCGCGAGCCGAGCGAGCGAAGCGAGCGGTGCCGCGGCAGCGGCCGGCGAGCGCTACTTCTCGAATATTATTTGGTGACCATTTATCCGTTTTGGTAACCGTTTAGAACTTTTTTGGTAGTAAAATAGGTACTTTTTTGGGCGGTGTTTAAACACAAGCCTTAAATAATTGGATACTAAACGAGATGTCAAATATCATCTGGCGTTTTCATCAAGCGCAACAACTGTTACCGACTACTATGTCTTGCCCTGGGTTGCAACATGTTGTGACTGCACACCTACCTGTTTGTGTTGTGGACTGTACATACATACTTCTATTTGATGCTATGTTGATTCGTTACAGAGAATTCTCACATAGTTTCTGCTCGTAAACAGATTATGTACCTTAATGTAACTAAAATGTATTCCGCATTGTTTTGTATCGTAGTGAAGTGGTAATCACGATTTTATAGGAGTAGAGAGTACAGTTTTTCCAAAGAAATGTTAGAGACATGCAACGTTGTAGATGAAGGTAGCACGTTTTACGACATATTTATCTATTTGTACAAAAATCTCGTGTCACGATGTTTTTTCGAGATAGACTCTGAAAGTACTTAACCGATTTCGATCAAACTTCGTAACTATCTGTTATTTGATCCAATTTAAAAGATGGGGTAGTTTTATGGAACGGAAAAAAACGGGAGACGGGGTAAAACGGGATATGGCGCCAGCGGGATCACACATAGTTGTTGGGGGGGCCCGTATCGCTGTCGAGTCCACCATGAAGTACCTGGGATTGGTTCTCGACAGCCGGTGGGATTTCGGCCCCCATTTCCGGCGGCTGGCGCCCAAGTTGTTGGGCGCGGCTGGGGCGCTGTCAACGCTGCTTCCCAATCTGGGGGACCCGAGCACCGCCTGCAGGCGGTTGTACGTGGGGATCGTGCGATCAATGGCCTTGTATGGGGCCCCGATCTGGGCGGCTGACCTGACGGCCGGCACCATCACTGTTCTGCGGAAGCCGCAGAGGGTGATGGCCGTCAGAGTCATCAGGGGCTATCGCACAATCTCCTACGAGGCGGCTTGCGTACTGGCCGGATCTCCGCCCTGGGACCTGGAGGCAAAAGTCCTCGCGTCACTGCACCGGTGGCGTGAGGAGGCGCGGGCGCGCGGCGAGCGACTGATGCAGCAGCACATTAAGATGCGTCAGTCGCAGCTGCGCGAGGTTCTGGTGGCGGAATGGCGGAACAGGCTCTCACGCCCTTCCGCCGGCCTCGTCACTATCGAGGCCATCCGGCCAGTGCTCGAGCTGTGGCTCGGGAGAAGGCACGGCTCCTTGACATTTCGTGTGACGCAGGTCCTCTCGGGGCATGGCTGCTTCGGGAGGTTCTTGTGTCGCATAGGCAGGGAGCCGGACGCTCGGTGTCACCACTGCGTCGACTGTCGGGAGGACACGGCGCGGCATACGCTGGCAGAGTGTGCCGCTTGGGAGGAGCCGCGCCGTGCCCTCATCTCTGTGGTAGGCAGTGATCTCTCGCTGTCGGCTGTAGTTCGTGCTATGGTCGACGGCGAGGAGTCCTGGGACGCGGTGGTCTCCTTCTGCGAAACAGTTATCGCGCAGAAGGAGGCTGCGGAAAGGGAGAGGGAAATCTCAACCTCTCTCCCAGCCCGCAGCAGGCGCACCGGGCGTCGGAGGAGGGTATACGCTGCCCTCTTCCGGCCCCCCTAACTGGGTCTAGGGGCGGCGGAATTGGGGATGTCCGTCGCCCCCCATTCATTCGGCCCCGAGGTGGCGGCGCGTGGTGTTCCCGTGCGCCCCTCTTTGACGTCGTGGGGGGAGTCAAGCACCTCACTCCCCCCGCTGACCCGAGGTGGCCCGCAGAGACGGGCTGGCACCAGCCGGGGATTACGGAAGTCGCATTAGTTCTCGCGATCTCCGGTTGGTGAGAGATGGAGCACCGGGGTGGTTTTAGTCAGTAAGAGTCTGACAGACCCCTCCGCCCGCCCCAGGGCGGAGGACATCCATGAGGATTTCCCCCCGTCACAAAAAAAAAAAAAAAAAGGTTAGAATTGTGACCAACCGCGCGCGAGCCGAGCGAGCGAAGCGAGCGGTGCCGCGGCAGCGGCCGGCGAGCGCTACTTCTCGAATATTATTTGGTGACCATTTATCTGTTTTGGTAACCGTTTAGAACTTTTTTGGTAGTAAAATAGGTTCTTTTTTGGGCGGTGTTTAAACACAAGCCTGTTTAATTTATATTAATCAAAGTAAACCATCAATTACATCGTTTATTTGTGATGTATGGGTTACATACAGGTATTAGTTACTTGGACATACAAATTATAAATTATTACAATTAGTAATAGTATTCCAATTATTTGATATAAATTCCAAATAATCACTCATGCAATTGATGCATCTTTGCCAACGCAGTAGGAGTTTATTGATGGCCCTTCTTGAAGAAATCGGCTGGACGAGACGCAACAAATTCTTCAAAGGCATTTTGTTCTGTCTCTCGGATATTGGTCGTGGACAGGACTTATTCCGAGCTAAGAAATTATCAAAATTCTACAAAAAGTAGAAGTCTGTAGACCTGGATGTAACTTGGAGATCACTTGCTGTGTAGTATGAGGTCACGATTGACTATCGCACGGTCGACTCCGAGATAGCTACTTAACACTCAGAATAATAGCTACAACTAATACTAGCTGGTTCAGCTAGTTCGGGTTAAGACACCAAAACTGTACTGGCATCTTGCAAAATTTAAACATGCTTGTAGCCAGCTCTTTCCCGTGCCAAAGGCAGAATATAAAGATTTCCTCGACACTATCGAGTACTTTATAAATTTATAAATTGTGATATTAATACCGAAGTATATGAGAGAGTATATTTTAATCATCTTGATTGTTTAAGAGATTTAGTGCCTTTAAGTGCCTTTGCAAAAATCACTTCCTTTCAGATTATCAAAAAATATAGATGTCTTATAATAAAATTGATGTAACAATAAAGAACCAAACTATCATTTTGTTTTAAAGTAGATTTTATTAATTTAATTGATGAAGTTGTTCGTTTTGTCATAATTAAGTTGTACTAATGCGTAATAACTAGGTGAACTGAATATATAAGGTAGACATAAAGAAAGATAATCTTCTTCCACCTGGCGTTAATCCTGGCTATTGCCAGGGTCCGCCTTCCGACTGAGCTTCCTCCACTTTACCCGATCTTTAACATCCTTTTCAGTCAGGCTATTGGCTCTTATGTCGGACTTGACTACGTCCATCCAGCGCTTGCGAGGGCAACCACGGGACCTAACCTCAAGGACAACCATATTCATATATCTCCGACCAACATACTTCATAGGGCGGCGCATGATGTGGCCATACTATCGCAGACGACACTCTTGTAGTTTTTCCCCCACGTCACGGACACCAAGACTACCTCGGATGAATAAGTTGCGTATGCGATCGGATTGCGTTACGCCGCTCATCTACCTCAGCATCTTCATCTCCGTGACACGAAGCTCCTGGATGTGTCTGCTCAGTGCTGGCCAACATTCGCCGCCGCACAGGAGGACAGGCCGTATGATGCAATATATATCTGCGCCTTGAGCTTCGGAGGCAATTTGCGGTCGCATATAACGCCCGTTACCTCGCGCCACTTCGCGCAAGCCGCGCCTATACGTGTTTGGAGATCGTCATCCACGTTGCCAGACTTGTGCAGCACGGATCCAAGGTACCTGAACGTATCGGACTTTGTGATCAGATCCGAACCTATTCAGATGGTATTTGAATCCATGCTGCCACAGGACATGTACTCAGTTTTCGGAACATTTAGTCTCAGACCACCGTTTTCCAGCGTGTCCTTTCAAATGTTGACTTTGCGCTTAAGATGGGCTTTGCTCTGATTAACGAGGGCGATTTCATCGGTATACATCATTAGACATGGAGGCTGCCGTAACTACATCGAGCACCACGCTACACAAGAACGGGCTAAGAGCCGAGCCTTGGTGAACGCCAACAGATATTGGAAAGCCATTGAATTCGCCAACGTGGTCTGGACAGAGGACACGTAATCTGATAATGTCAATATAGGCCTCGGGAAAGCCCCTGAAGCGAATTGCCCACCAGATGGACTGCCGAGGTATAATATTGGAGCTTAAAGTCGACCACCTGGAGAAAAATTTCAAATCAGCAACAATTGAGTTGAAAAACATACCCAGCACCAACCCCGAAACTCAATAAACGCTCACGAACGCAGTTCAAAAGTTAGGAGATATCATAAATCAGCCTGTGAAAAATACAGATTTGAAAAACATTTGTCGCACAAGGGGGAAAAAGAGTCAGTGGGCATCGTCTTCGTCGAATACACTTCTCAATTAATTAAAGAACAGTTCCTGAAGTCGTCTAGAAACTACAATAAAGTTAATAACACAAATCTTCTCAATACTACCCATCTGCAAGCTATGGGACCAGAAAAATCCATATATGTAGCTCACTACCATGACTAAACGCCTATACTATCTCAGCAGGGATTTCATCAAAACCAGTACATATGAGCAATGATGGATTGCAAATGGGAAAGTATATGTGCGTGAAAAAGAAGGTATGCCCAGTCGGCTTATAAAAACTGAAGAGGACCTTGTCAAGTTACGAAAAAAAAAATGACTAGACACAGCCTAGTATCTACGGTTGCTTTCTTAATTTTTTGTCAATATTCTAAATCACCGTTACTAAAACTTGGTTCGCTGCTATCAAAATAACTTGTTAGCTGCGAATCTAGAGCACACACCAGCGCCCTATTTGTATAATGCATGGGCAAACGAGGTAGACGAGGTAGGCGGTGTAGAGCGATACTTTCGGAAGGCATCCTCCAAAGCGCTCCTCAATCGCTCATTGCATTGGGTACTCACGGATGTGGCCCCGTCATCATCATCTTCACCGACGTAGTTGGGTCGCGGTGATACAATTGCACTGGGTTAAATTGTATTTGCACCGCGGCCGGTGGCGAAGTAGGTGAGACGCGGCTGCTCCGTGATTCCAGACGCAGTCTAATAAGTACGGCGTCATCCAACATACGGTTACGCTGGATAACCCGCACCTGATAATCGTTGGGCTGGAACGTTGAAAGATGGCTCAAGTACCTGAAACAGAGAGAGTATCCGACCATGGTACGCAGTTAGGTTAGTTCCCCCTTCTGTAGCCCCAAAGTATGAGCGTATCACATTCTCGTTAATGGCTTGAGTCCATTTTATACGCTGCACACTGTCACCGATAGCGGGGACCCAGTCAGAGACCGGTGGGCCTCGAGGTCCCAAGCCGGCCGGTGGTCGGCCTCGTTCGCGCCGACGCGCAGGTGGTGGTGTCGTCGGCGGCGAGAAGTACATATTCGTCGCTCGAGCTCGACGCAACTGCAGCTACCGGAATCTCAGGACTCGCAGCTAGCGCTGGTCCCGGTGGCTGCGAGGCGGAACTGAGCGACGAACCCGAAGATGGAGTTGGTGCGTTTTGTTCTCGAGCTCGGCTTCTTGTCAGCATTTTATCATTTTCATGTTGTCGGATCAAAAAGGGGTAATTGATTTCGTGTTTGGTTTTACTATATCGTAACTGTTTTTTTTTCTTGTTTTACTGATAATTTTTCCCATTTCGATAAAAGTAATTTAATTAAATTGTATTAAAAATAGTGGATTGAGTAAAAATATGACGTTCCAGTTGACAGCCGAGCCACAGATTATTATTATCATAGACTAATATATATATATTATTATTTCCTTTATTCATCTTTTTCACTTATTTCTACATTTTTAAATATTTTATACAATATATATAAATATAAAAAAAAAACATTTAAAAGTATAAAAATAGTAGCCCACCGATATCGGGAACAGGGTCCAAGCTACCGGTGATCAGGACTCCAGAGAAAGGAACCTCCTGACAATGCGAGCTGTGTCCAGAAGTACCGCTTTCTGAATCAAGCCCTTGATCCAGCTGCCCAACGAGAGCCTCCTAAGGTGTTGGTCGAAGCTCGTGGCTATTAAGCCATTGGCCGACACGACTATCGGTACAATGATTGCGGAGTCCACTTCCCACATGTCGATAACCTCGCGAGCCAAGTCGATATACTTGATTTTTGGCTTTTTCGGCTTTCACGAGGTTCTCGTCATGCGAGACGGTTATGTCTACAATCATTGCACGCCTCACAATTCGGTCCACCACCACTATATCAGGCTTATTTGCAACAATATTCCTGTCAGTGATGATGGACAGATCCCAGTACAATGTGATATTGCCATTATCGAGAACTGGGTCGGGCGCATACCTATAGTATGGCACCTCCGACTCCACAAGAGAGTATTTCAGAGCAAGTTGCTAATGGATAATCCTGGCTACAGAGATAATGTGGCGAATTGATTCTCCCGGACGGTAACATGCCCGACATATGTCGACCGTGCCGTCTTTCACAATAAATCTCCGGTAGTTATTCGTCATGATAACTACGTCCGTAATTGCACAAACAAAACCTTCGGTTTCTCCAAAGAGATCACCGAAACGCAGCCAGGCTACGAACGCTAGTTGGTCTACATCGGGCCCATGTAGGATCCGGAAAAAGCGTCCGTGAAGCTCCTTAGTCTGCCATACCACCCTTTTTTTTTTTTTTTTTTTTTTTAAGGATGGGAAATCATCAAATGACTCCTCCCGCTTTGGGTGAAGCAGAAGGGAGTGTCAGACTCTTACTGACTAAAACCCATCCGCGTTTCTCCCAGTGCCCTTTGCGTTCCAGGGTACGGTGCCTCTTTCGAACGAAGTCCGCAGCCCCAGCAGGCACTGGCCCTAGCGGGCCCCGTCTTTTACGCTGACAGCTCTTTGAGGCACGCGTGGAACACAGCGCGCCGTCCACCCGGGCCTGGTTCTGATCAGACGGCGAGCCACCCAATGCTCGCCGTCCGCAGGCTCGCGCTTACGGTGGCCGAAAATCGCCCTGCGACTCCCGACGCCCGGGGCGTCTTCTTCTGTTGCGGCGGCTGGGGCGTGAGGTTTCCCTTTCTCTCACACGTTCGGCTTCCTCCTTTGCTAGCATTACTGCTTCGCAGAAGGAGGTGACCGCTTCCCATGTCTCCTCGCTTCGGACCATAGCCTGAACCAGGGCCGGACGCGAGAGATCGCCGCCGCCGATCGCCTCGGCGAGGACACGGCGGTGCTCCGCCCAAGCAGGGCAGACCTCAACCGTATGCTCCACCGTGTCCTCCGGGCGATCCTCGCAGTGTTGACACCCGGGCGTATCCTCCCGCCGTATTCGAAACAGGTACCTCCCGAAACAACCGTGTCCGGTGAGTACCTGCGTCAAGCGGAAAGTAAGGACGCCGTGGCGCCGCTCTAGCCACTCCTCAAAGAGGGGACTTATCGCCGCAATTGTGGCGTGACCAGCGCTGGGTTGGGACAGTCTTTGTCTCCATACTGCCATGAGATCCTGCCGGAGCTCCGCCCGCCGTACTGCGATTTGCCGCGGCAGAGGAGTCTCGCCCCGGCGTAGCACTTCCAGGCGCCATTCGTAAATGAGTGCGAGGGCTCTCGCCTCTAGATCCCATGGCG
This sequence comes from Lacanobia oleracea, assembly GCA_950371165.1. Taxonomy (NCBI): domain Eukaryota; kingdom Metazoa; phylum Arthropoda; class Insecta; order Lepidoptera; family Noctuidae; genus Lacanobia; species Lacanobia oleracea. The sequence goes on along the minus strand of OX493392.1, from coordinate 23,500,037 downwards.
GCAGTCCGGCAAGGAGGTTCGCCGCCTCGCCAGAGACCGTGCGGTATCCCCGGGCAAGCCGGATGGCCATCACCCTCTGGGACGAGTTGAGGTAACGGGCAGGTCGCTTCCTCAAAGTAGGCGCCCACACCGGCGCCCCATAAAGGGCCATGGACCGCACGATCCCCGCGTAAAGCCTCCGGCAGGAGGCGTTTGGACCCCCTAGATTGGGCAAAAGCCGCTTGAAGGCAGCCCCGGCTCGCTCCAGTCTAGGAGCCAAACGTCGGAAATGCTCAACAAAGTTCCAGCGGCTGTCAATAACGAGACCCAAGTAAGTCATCGTCGATCCGACGCTGATTTGAACCCCTCCTACCGTTATTTGGGATCCCGACGGTGGTCTGTTCCGAGATCCATGAAAGCACATGGCTTCGGACTTGTGTAGGGCCACCTCGAGACCCAACTGCCGGATCCTCTCAACGACTATCGCAACCCCGCGTGTCATAGCGTCAGCCGCCGCTTGGTGCGATCCCCCTTGCGCCAGTACCAGCGTGTCGTCGGCATAGCACACAACGCTGACGCCACTAGGGAGGTCGGCGCGCAGCACCCAGTCGTAGCCGATGTCCCACAGAAGCGGCCCCAGAACGGAACCCTGTGGAACACCGCACGACATCTCTCGCCGGTTCCACTCTCCCAGGTGACCGGGGTAGATGACGGCTCTGTCCGTCAAGTAATCCTCGACTACGCGACGGAGGTAGGTCGGCACCCGGTGATACCGAAGTGCCTCCCTGATGCAACTCCAGGGCAGGGTGTTGAAGGCATTGGCGATGTCTAGAGACACCGCCAAGACGACCCCGCTCCGGGAAACTGCGTCCCCCGTCGAGAGGGCTCTCACGCGCATGATGGCGTCCACCGTAGAGCGTCCCGTGCGGAAACCGAACTGGTTCTCCGCCAGATCCGGCCCCACCCTCCCTAGGTGCTCGACAAGGCGGTTTGCAATTACTCTTTCAAAGAGCTTGCCCACCTCATCGAGCAGCACAATGGGCCGGTATGCGGACGGAGAGTCCGCAGGGCGCCCCGGCTTCTTAATGAGGGCCAGTTTCCCCGTCTTCCAACGAAGTGGGAACTGGCCCCTCTCCAAGCATGCGCTTAGGAACCCTCTTAGTCGAGGCCCGAGAGCCTCCAAGGCCAGGACCCAGGCTTTTCCAGGTAAGCCGTCGGGTCCTGGGGCGGTATTTTTGGCCTTCAGCCTATTAACCGCCACTCTCAGGTCTACCTCAGTCACCTCAGGAGCATCGTCATTGTCGTCACCGGTGTAGTCCGTATCAGGCGCCGCAGGTGGCAGAGTCATAAGCGGGGGAGTATGCTCCCCTCGCGAGGGGAACAGAGCGCTTACCACGTCCTCCACCAGCTGGGGCCGTAGACTCTGCGTTAACGGGGGGGCCCAGGTGCGAAGCTTATTCCGCACCATTTTGTAGGGTCTTCCCCACGGGTCCCCGTTCAGAGACTCCAGCATCTCCTTGACAGCCAGATCCTTGGCCTGCAGGATCTCAGCTCGGAGGGCGGCCTTCGCCACTCTGTACCCCTCGTACAGCTCCGCCTCTCTGATCTGCGCATCCGGAGGGCGGATGCGGAGCCTGCGGTGCCTGGTGTACCGGCGCCGTGCGGCAACGCATGCCTGACGCAGCGTCGCCAGCTCTTGCGACCACCAGTACACCTGGCGGCGGGCGCGTCCTGGCTTAACCCGGGGCATTGCCACGTCACAAATATCGGACATGGCCTCCCGGAACCACTCCGCTTCGTCGTTGATGTCAGCAGGCCTGTCCGGAGGTGACACCCAGGCCTGCACGATCGAAGCTTCCAGGAGGAGCTCGCGGTCCAGCTGTTTCAGCGCCCACCGCGGACCACTCGGGGCCTGCCGGACTGGCGCAGTTGAAGTCTGGGCGGAGACGTCAAACCGGATGTACCGGTGATCGGAATAGGTCTCCACCTCCTCTAATACGCGCCAGTCAATAACACGCGGTGACAGAGCAGGGTTAGCGAACGAAATGTCCACCACAGACTCCCCCTGCATCCGCACACACGTGGGGACAGAACCTCGGTTTAGGACGACCAGGCCTGACTCCAGAGCCCAGTTCCCTACCATCCTACCCCACGTATCGGTGTAACGGGAACCCCAAGCCAGGTGCTTGGCATTGAAGTCCCCGAGAACGAGTACAGGGAGGGAACGACACCCGGCGACGACGGCGCCCAACTCCGTAAAGGAGTTTTGGAACTCGGCGAGAGTTCGGTTCGGGGAGAAGTACACTCCTACCACAACAATCTCCCCAAACCGTGCTGCTACGCACCCCTGTCCTCTCCTGGCGCTTTCGAGGGATGGGGTACCTGCAGCGGCCGACGAAATTAGGGCAACAGAGCCATTCAGGTCCTCTACCCAGTCATCCCTGGGCGGGACAAAGTAGGGCTCAGCGACCACGGCGATGTTAATCAACCACTGTGCCATGCTTTGGACCAACAGGTCCTGAGCGGCGGCGCAGTGGTTGATGTTCGCCTGGAGGAGGCGTAATGGAGCCGTTATTGGCTCTCCATTTCAGCCTCCTCCTGAGTCCCTTGTGAGGGCTCACTCGCAGCAACCGAAGTGACGGCGGCGGCAGGGACGGCGGTGGTGGAGGGCTTCTTTTTGCCCCCGGCCTTGGCAGGTGGAGCGCAGGCTTTGCCCCCAGCCCAGTGATCGGCCGGCTTGCCAGCTGCCGCACAAACAACGCAGTGCGGCGTGGCGTTACACGAGCCGGCCTTGTGTCCGGGCTGACCACAGCGGAAACAAAGGTCACTGCGGTCCACCTCCGATGCCATACCACCCTGCGTTCGTTAGTGTCAAGCACCGCAGGTTTGCGCCAGTTCTCATTTGCCAAGGAGAGCGGGGTGAGTCCCTTGTCCACCGCCACTACATCTCGATGCATACCCACGTCGACAGCTAGGAAATATTCCCTAAGACTGCATATCTCGCGATTGTGGAGAGTCTTAGCATTTAAAAAAAAAGCCTCGACCTCCACACTTTCGCGGGATATACAGTCTCATAACCGACGATCGTGGGTTATGCATTCGATATGCAGTAAGCAGTGTGCGGACCCGCCTATCCAGGGCGTCAAATTCCGTTTGAGTCCATTTGAGTTCCCAACTACCTACGGTTGGCCAGCGGCGCACCGTGCCTCGGATCTCTGCACGACTAGCCTCCCGATACGCCCACATGAACGCGAGCATGGTTGATCTGCCTGCATTAGAACAACTATTTCAACCCAGCTCCTCTTAATTGGCTACACTGAGCATCGTACCGGTACTTGGCTTGGCCGCTTGGTGGTACGTCTTTGCCCAGTGGGTGGTCACAAGCCACCGGAAAAATCTACCACCAGTTAATGTTACCTGATTAGCACCACCCGGGGACCACGTGGACAGCTATAGGTATTCTTTTACGGACGCGGGTGACTCGGCCACAAACTTTCTAGGTCATCTGGAAGTTGGTTAGGTTTTTTTATCTATAAAGAAGTGAGTAAGAGCCTCAGTCATTGTTATATCTACACTAATATATAAAGCTGAAGAGTTTGTTTGTTTTTTGCTTGAGTGCAAACAGTACAGAACAGCGAACAAATCTCAGGTCCGATTTGAAAAAATCTTTCAGTGTTAGATAGCCCATTAATTGAGTAAGGCTATAGGCTATATATCATCACACTTAGGTCAAAAGTAGCTCTAAATGTTTTGTGAAAATACGCGGCTGCTGCGTCGCCAGTTCCTTTTTCTTTGAACTTGGTTGGACACGCTGCTGTGTATCTAAATTAAGAACACTCTTAGTTTGAGACAAACCCTTATATCTATGGGTGCAGTACATATCCCCAAGTGATATTTTATTGTGTTGTTCGCGATTTTATGGTTGGTTTCGTAGTAATAAGTAGTGTCCGACCAAAACTGGTTTTTCAGCCGAAACCGAAACTGAACTTTCGGCCTTGCTCTCTGGTTCGGCCGAAACCGAAACCAAAATTTATTAAGTTAGCAATACCGTCGTAATGCGTAAATTAACCTAATTTTATTTATTTATTAAACACACTTATTACTTTTAAGTTGAATTAAAGTCAGTGCAGTGTTTGGTTTACCGCGTTAGCCGGGTGTATTTTGGTGCTTCGAGCCGGATTTCGAGAAAATGTAAATCAATAAGAAGCAAATCTTACTTAACCCCATTGATCAACATCTACAAAAAAATGGTTTGGCGTGAGTCATCAACACAACCTATTCAAGTCTATCAAATTGATTAAGGAAATTGATGAAATTAAACATTGCAAAATTCTCAGTCATTTAGGATATCTGGTACCCTTGATCGATCCAAGTGCGCATGGTTTGGTAAGTTCCATCCACACTTTTGACCTTTATCAGAGCAGTCGCTAGCAATATATCCGCCTTTTCTTCTTGAGGAGCAGAGAAACTTTACAACATCTACTGATAAGTGCTGATAACTATTTGGTGTGCTGGAATATTCTCACCAACAGGTATGATAATAAAAAACTAATATTCTCGTCTCATATTAATATTTTGCTAGGCTTGCCAAATATACAACAGCAGTTGCTACAGCAGATTAAACGAATGCATGACACCACGCTGGAATGTCTTAACGCATCAATAATTTGGGAGTTGACACCACATCGTGGAATCCAATGATCGTACATGTTGCTGCATTTGTTGTAATATTACTTTTGTGAGACACAGATACTTGCAAGGTACGGAGGACCAAGTGTGAAAACCAATGGACATCGCTTGCAAACCCGTCACTATTCCTGTACCATTGCTACAACAAACAGGCCGTCAAGGTAATCTGCTGCGAACAGATAGATAAGATACAATTGAGTAAAGCTGGGGTCATTTATATGGAACCGGGTTGCCTATTGAAGGTTCAGGATTTCACTCTGAACAGTCATAATCTAAACAAAAACAGATTAGATATGAGCCCGGACCTTCGATACCTGAGATTGATCAATTAAACTTAATTATCAACAGCACTATGCCTCTTCAAATCACGCGAGACGCAGACGATACAACACAAACAATACAACAACAACAAAACAATATATTTCTTGTTGGCACGGTTGATACAGTGGTGGAGCGATCGGCTGCTGCGCTGCGTGTCGCGGGTTCGATTCCCGCCCGGAATAAATATTTGTACGGCCTACAGATAGTTGTTCCGGGTCCTGGCAGTTTGTGTATGTGACTTTGTATGTTTGTAAACACACCCACGATACAGGAAAAATTCCTGGTGTGGGGCAGTATTTACAAAATAAATAAAAAAATATATATAAGTCGTAACAAATACATTTTTTAATGTCGCAAATATACAAGACTAACCCTTCGAAGTAAACTTAAAAAAGAAACAACTTTCAGTTAGAGTGCTTTACACATGTATATGTGTAAAGCACTACATAACTTACTAGTAATATGTTGTGTTCACAATATTTTAAAGATAAATGATACTTGTCAAATTATTTCTAAATATAAAAAAACGCGTGATAAACAGAAATGAACGAGGCGAGATGGTTACTAGGTAATTTTTTAACTATTCCTTCATAGTAAAACAAAATTAAAGAAATATAGGTCACTCACAATAATAATATAATCATAGCATTCGTTTGGGGGAGAAATAATGTTAAAATAAGGATATAGCGCGTAATTCACTAACAGTAACATAAATTAATATGCATGCACGGTTACAACCCTAATTTCTTCAAAGTTAGAGTGAACAGGTTCCTTCTGGGTAAGCTCGCTCCATCGTAGACTTTGTCTCTGTCATCTCTGACCTAGACTAGAGTCAAGTGCATACCCGACACAAAAAAAAAATGCAAATCCAAGTTAAACTAAATCCAATATAACCACTTTTATTTGTTGTTTAAAAATAATGTTCAAAAATAATAAATTTAAATAATTTAATGAGAATAAAAATAAGAACTAATAAAAACAAAATAAATACAATTACCAAATCACTCGCAAAACATAACCTCAATTCACGATGAAATGGACGGCGGCAAACTGAGTCGGGGCCGCGCTGGCGAGCAGGCACAAGTTAGCTGCAAAGTTTACCGAACGAAGCACGAAAATCCACGAATACTCGAGTTTTGGCGGAGCCGAAAGTTTCGGCTATATTATGACCGAAACCGAAACTAAAGCCGAAACCAGATTTTTGGCCGAAACTGGCTGAAACCGAAATTTCGGTCGGTCACTAGTAAAAAGTTGTTCAATTAATACAATGACAGTTTTACTGGTTTTGCGTCATTTCTGTTACAACCTGTAACCTGTGTATGTATAATATGAATTATGATAAAAATTCATACGTTCTTCAAATATCAGTCCTTCGTATTGGCTCGATGTGATTTGAAATCATTTTGTGGGTATTTGTCAATTTAACAGTCCAGATTTTAAACTGGAGTAACTGTTCGTTATTTTTGATAATAGTGTGTGTATCTCGTCCGAGAATACACGTTTTGCGCATACCTATATGTTGTAGTTCTTATTATTTGTTAATATTCATTTTGTAAGTTTAATTATCCGATATCGTGTTTGAGAATTAAGCCTAACCGCCAGTGCCAGCTTTTTACCTCTTCTAAGTTGGTAGAAGGTTGAGCTAAGGTAGTTCAGCTGAGCATAGTTGAGATATTTTTTTAAAGTACTCGCAGTGTTCCGAACGAATAATATTTTTAATATTACACCCCCACCAACCCAGACCCCCGACCCCTCCATGTCAGAGGCCCTTAAGGCGGTTTAAAAACTCTAACACTAGGATGTGTGGGGTCGTTAACCGTTACTGCGTTACGTTAAGATGTATATTAATATACAGGAAGTCTTAATATACTTCCTGTTGATTTTCCTATAAACTGTAAGAAATTAACTAATTTTATCCGTACTCTTATTTTTTTTTATTTTTACATTACGCAGTTCCGTCCAGAATGGAACGAGCCATTTGGTCATTCCCCATCATTGAAAAAAAACGGGGTCGTTCTGAATTGATCTAGTAGATATGGAGCAAATTGACGACGAACAGAAATACACAAGTGATCCTTTAAGGACTCTGTTTTTCTATGCGAACGTTTCGGACCCTGATTATCTCAGCTATGCAATTAAAACTAACTTAGCGTACCTTTGGTATACAACTGCTTTTAACCGTCCGCTGACAGTTTGTATAAATCTTTCCAGCCAGGTAAATTAAAAATTATATTATTTCTTTAAAAAAAAACTAGTAACCCAGTGGAGTAATTGGTAACACACAATCTATGACAATTTCTTTCATCATTCCCCATTACACAATTTTCATTACCTGTTTTACGTTGATGCAGACAAATTTTTTCAAACATATATATATAAAACCTACACGGCAAATTTAAACTTTCTACGACCAGTAGTTTCACTGTGCGTTGTCTGTCAGTCACTCAGTAACGGAAAAATGTTGTATAAGGATAAGTACAGATGGGTTAGGTATCTTTTTCTAATTGCTTTGGATTTTTATAGAACGTATGTTAGGCAATTACGGTGCTGTTTTTATTATTTTAACTAACAAACTCATATTTTTCAGAAAGCATTTAAGGGTGCTTGGGAAGTTATTGTAAAGAGACGGCCACCACGGATAAAAGTATATGGGAGGAAAGCAATTACTCGTACGTATCAAAATAATTCTAGCATTTTTAGGGTTCCGTACCTCCATCGGAAAAACTGAACCCTTTAGGATCACTTTCTAGTCCATCTATCTATCAAGACCCTTTTTCGCATCATGAACGCGTGGAGGAATAAAACTCAAATTTATATCAAATACTCAGGTCAAGGTACCCCTTCAAACAGTAAAAAAATCAAAATTCTAAGTTATCGCAACCTAAAAACAAGGCCATTTATGCTCTGTTTATGGCGCATGTTTTGAAGCTTGCAAGAGTATCAAAACCTATTGGGTACTTCCTGTCGACCTAGAATCATAAAATTTGGCAAGAAGCAAGGCAAAACACAAGCAAAGGACAATTTTGTAAACTGAAAAGTTTAATTTGTCCTTTAATCCTACATACTTTTCTTTTATCAGAATAATGAGTGTTTTCGTAGTTTATACACTTCAGTTATAAATTCAAATTCAAAGCATTTTATTTCAAATAAACCATTCACAGGCACTTTTGAAACGTCAAGGTCGGTCAGTCAAAAACATGGAAGCTATTTGCACGTTCCAAAGCGTAGATCTCTATGGAGAAGAACGTGCAAGAAACTCCACGGACACTCTTTTAAATTATGTTCTGTTTTACAAAATTCCAAGTTACATATACTTGTTGCTTCTGCATGTGAGGACAATGCAAAGGAAAAAAAAAGGGCTTATTATAAGAATTTTAAATATAAAGATTAAAATAAGCCAATGGCAGTTAAGAGATGACCAGTCTCAACCGACGGCGCCTGTTCACGAACATGACGCGTGTATTGGCACCCTTCAGCTCAACCATTTCGAAGGGAACTGAATGATCAAACCCACGCGCCGCCATCAGCGAGACATTTGAGTGAGCATGACATGCTCTCAACCACCATGCTCGTTCATGTCCAACAAGTAAAACTATAACTACTCACATAAAATGTAAATGGTTTCATGGTACTCACATTTACAAAATTTGAAAAATATGCTTCTACTTTACACAAAACTATGGTTGTCAATGACCAAATAATGAAAAATAAATTAATAAAGAGAACGATTAAGTTCTTACATCAAAAAGAATAAATAAGTAATTAATACAATAATATAATTTGTATGTATATAAGAATAAATAAACGAAATAATGTAAGAACCTCTAAAAAGAGCGAGCATCTCTTCCAAATATAAAAACATAAAAACCTAAAAAGTGGACCTAAGCAGCTGTGACTGTGGAGCAGGACCAGCATTTAGCCAAGCGTTTTTATCGAGGATATAATCTTCCAGTTTATAATACGCTTGTCTACATAATGTGCGTTTTATGCATGCTTTAAATTTTCTCTCATTCAGTTCGAGAATATCAACTGGTATTTTATTATAAAATTTAATACAGTACCCCATAAAAGAAGTGTGTACTTTGGCCAATCTGAATCGGGGTTGATAGGTAATTATATACTCGAAAAAATCAAGACTCATTTACTTAATAGATGAACTATCTGCATACGAGTTTGTGCGAAGCCCTCGGAGCTTGATTCAGACTCGCGCTTGGCCGGTTTTTGTATGTAGCCGTTAACTCTTATAGGTACTTGTAGAATCAAACCTAATGGCGACTCGTAAAACTCCATGCCACTCATTCTGAGAGAGAAATAATTTTCATCATTATCATCATTAAATCAGCTGAAAGACGTCCACTGCTGGACTTAGCCCCCAAATGTCGCCACAACAACCGGTTCTGTAAGTCTTGCATCTATCGACTTCCCGCGACCTTCACCAGGTCATCGGCCTTGTGGGAGGCCTTCCACGCAGCATCTTCCAGTACGTAGTCGCCACTCCAAAACTTGTCGTCTCCATCGACCATCTGTTCTGCGAGCAAATTGTCCTGCTTAATGCCACTTCAGTTTGGCGATGATTCGGAAATAATTTAAGGATAACTTTAATATAATTGAATCAATACTTTTATAGATCAACTCCTTACAAGCGAAGAAAACATATTTTCATTTCGATATCGTTCAAGACATAATTATAATATAATGAACGTATTCAGAATGAATGATAAAATATATTATGATCTAATGTTCACAGCTGAGCATTAATTTTATGATAATGATGAAAAGTATTGTATGGTAAACTATGTCTATTTTAGCTGAATTAGCGGGTTTCCTGTGTTTATTTCGTCTTTCTATATGATAATACTAGCTTTTGTCCGCGACTTCATACGACCATATCCTGTTTTTCTCGTTCCCGTAGGAATTTCAGGAAATCCTCTCTTAATGCTCCCTCAAATTTAAATGCCAAATTTCAGCTTTCTACGACCAGTAGTTTAAGCCGTGGGTTGTCTGTCTGTCACTCAATCAGACAGTAACGGAAGAATGTTATCAATATTGTTTGAATATTATAGTTATTACTATAACATACTTCATATAACCAAACTATGTAATTATGTTTTCCTTTTTACTAAAATACTGATAAATCAACAGCAAAGTAGGTACAAGATTCGCAATGAATGATCATAGAAGAGAAAAGCATGTTCCAGACGGTTGTAATCCAGCTTCCCAACGGAGGTAACATTGGTGATAGCTGAATTTTTATCTACGAATTGTGTTTCAGTTAACGGATACCAAGCACCAGCAGCAGTAACAAATTCAGTTGTAAAAATAGCTCCTAATTAATCCAAAATTCAAAAGGTGGGCCTTGCCACGGTAATATTATGTATACAGTACTGTAACTCGGCCGTATCTTTGAAATAAATGCCTACAGCCGCGCGGTACGTAAACATGCGATAGGGCTGCCCGCCTCCAGCATTTTAAATACATTTGCTTACTTTGTGTTTCCATTTAGTTTTGTGATTGTAGGTACTTTTTTTATATGTATAAACAAATCTGCTGACGCCTTACTGCCGCGTTGCAAAACTCCAATCCTTGCAAACTTCAACACCTACCTACTCAACTAAAATGCAAGAAACAGCTGTTGAGTAATTTTAATAAATTTTTATCTCAGCTTATTGACGTCTCTATAAATTAGGTACCTACAACTCGCAACAACTCAAAACAAAAATTCTTTGGTCACAAATGCCAGCTGAACAGCTGGCTACGAATGTTTTAAAATCACAACCCTCACAAACATCTAATCAATATTTCATGAGTCTAGCTGTTGTTGTTGTTATTAATACCGAGAAAAAAAGGGTTTTTAGTGGTATATGTTGTTATAGCAGCAATAGAAATATTTAATTTGAGAAAATTTCAACTATTTAGTGACAGACAGACGGTCAAATTTATTTTTTCCACCGAGAAATCCAATCCAATAATCCAGACATCTTTTTTCTCGGGAGATAAAAGGAAATACTTATCCATTATAAAGACACACATTAGTACCTACCTACTAGTAAATAAAATTATTTTATAGTCTTACCTTTCAGAGTGTCCAGGTAATTTAAAAAAAGTTATCTCTGGATGCGTTATTGACGAATTCATGCAACCAAAAACAGCACAATATTTCCTACTCGTCATATTAAATATTTACTTGAACTTGAAAAAAAAAAACAACACACCGTCCGTTAGTCACTGCGGCACAGTCGCGACTGTCTGCATCCCGAGCGCACCTCGAGATCGAGGCGCGTAGGTATAACTCGCGCTTCGTCCGTTTGTATGGAGTTAAATTACTGTATGATAATATTACCGTGGCCTTGCTTCATTAGTTTTGTACGCAATTGAAAATATAAAACAAAGTGGATGAAGAGCTGGTTAAATGAGCAACTAATTCTCAGCCATTCAAACCTATTGGAGTTAATGCACGTGAATGACACTTTGCACTCGCATACTTGCGCATCCGCTGCCTGCTGCAGCACAAGTCTTTGGTAAGATCATAGAATGTAATCTGCCGGCTAAACGGATGTAATCCTCGCGCTCCAACTGCTCCCATCCGTAGTTGAAGGTGAAATAAAAAATAGTATAAGATCTGTCGTCTAGGTGGATAGCATCTAGCAAGGACACCTTTGTTGGGACGCTGGATTACATTCGTGTGGTACATGTTTTAAGCAAAAATGACGTTCACTGGTTAATGTAAGCTTAAACGTAAAAAAAAAAAATAGGTAAACTGACCGTAATATTGTACTAACAGCAATGTTCGACTGATCATCAAACGATGAATTTACATTGTGTTTTTTTTTAATTACTAACATGCACACTTGCCTATCCAATTTACTTAAAACATAGGCAGAATGGTTGAAATATAATGAAATTGTGTAGAATAAGTAGTTATATTTAGATCAATTTTCAGTGAGAACGTCAACTACAGTCTCTGCTATTGAAAAGCTACGTGAAAGGGAGCAGCTGCGCCAGCAACTTCTTGAGCGACAAGGCATATCAAACATGGAAGTATTCGAGCATACAACACGATATAGTGGTAAAACGAATACCCTTCTGGAGCAAGGCGGCAAAATACTGTTGATTCCTATTTTGAAAGATCCATCTAAGATCATTAGCAAATATAATGCGAAATACAGATTTAATGATATAAATCTGCCTAAAAATTGATGCTGCTAGTGAGCTCATAAATATAAATAGAAAAATCAGTATAGTGTTTTGGTAGTATAATTTATTACTTGCACACTAATGAACAGAGGTAGTTTAAATGCCTTTTATGTTAGAGTTTCAGAATATCTTTGAATGGCCCCATTATTTGTACAAACACAAAACTAGATAATGCCATTGTCAAATAATTATTAGTCAATGGTATTATCTCATCTTCACTTTAACAATGTCCGACAGTCTGTATCAGTTTTAAAAGAGACGAATGGTAATTTTAAGGTTTTTCAGCCGAAACCGAAACAGAATTTTATTTAAAATTATTTGAAATTACGATTACATTCTGAAATTGACTGTTTTAATTTACATTTATTTGAAAAAAATATATAGATAGTTAAATAGTGTTAAATAAAATAAAAAAAAATAATCAAGTCGTAACAAATATATTTTTTTATGTCAAGAATATATACAAGACATTCTTTGTCTTGTATATTCATGACAGTAGTCAGTCAATGTAGCAGTCTTGGAAGTAAACTTAAATAAAAGAATCAACTTTCAGTTAGAGTGCTTTATACATACTTATATTACATAACTGACTAGTAATAAGTCGTGCTCAAAATATTTTCAAATTAATCTAATACTTATTTTTGGAGAATTTTATTTATCAATTTTATTACCTGGTTATCACAATAATCAGTTTAGGACAATGTATGTTTATAATTAATCTTATCAGTAATCATTAAATTTTAAATCAATATATTATAGGAAATAAATACGATGAAGTAACGACTTACACTTGAAAGTACATACTTAAACTTTTCAAAAACAACATTAAATTAGACATCTAACTACAGACTCTCAATCGAATTTATTTTTCTTATTGCGCTTACAAAATTTTAAGACTTACCTAGTACTTATTTTGGTATAACCTAGTTATCACAATAATCAGTCTAGGAAGGCTTAGGTAAATAAGATAAGATAAGATAAGATAAGGTAAGATAAGGATTCTTTATTTGTTTAAACATTGTATACATACAGGAGCATGCAAGATATTAAACAGTTTAAGTCCACTCATGTTTAGCCGTAATTAGCGGCGTACAAATATTTCCATAACATTGAAAAAATTATAATTACATAAAATCTTAAAAATACTTAGAAAACACTTACATTGATGACAATTATTTAGCAACTTTATGAATTATGATGTAATGTCTAAAATATTTTAATGTCAAAATACTATTAGGTACCTACGTTATAATGTCAAAATAATAATAAGTTGGTATGTCAAAAAAGTAGTCAATTATAATGTCAAAATAGTGTTCAATTAAAATGTCAAAATAGTAATTAGTTGTAATGTCAAAATCATTATTATGTTATAACATGTCAAAATGAATAACTTAATATAATTAGTGATAGGAAAGAGGTAAAATTATTTACTCAAACAAAAAATCTTTTTCGGCTAGAAATTCGGAGACACTATAAAATGCTTTTTGCGAAAGAAACTTTTTTAATGACGATTGAGTGACTTTCCACTCAGCTCCTTCCAGCTTTTAGGCAATGTGTTAAATATCGTAGGCGCCATGCAAATGATACTTTTGCGCATAAGTGCCGTTTTTGCCGGATGAACTCTTAGAACGGTCGTATCCCGTCTGTTACGAGGTACCATGTCTTGTAGACGTGGAAACAAATTGGGGTTTGTTTTAACAAACATTACGGTTTCAAGGATGTACAAACAAGGAAGAGTTAATAGTTTGTACCTTTTAAAATATGGTTTACATGTATCTACCGTTTTTAGCCCAAACATAGATCTAATGCATCACTTTTGGACCTTAAATGCCGTGTTAGCGTTAGTAAAATTTCCCCAAAATATGATACCGTATCTTAAGTGAGACGCAACTAATCCATGGTAGGCCGCAATCAGGGTATCTACATTCACCAGTGAAGCTAAAGAGTACAATGCAAATGCAGAACTACAATTTTTTTTACACAGATTTTCGATTTGTAATTTCCAGTCAAGTCTTTCGTCAATAATTAGGCCAAGAAACTTCGTAGTGTTCACTATTTCAACAGTTTTATTATCTATATTAATGTCCATATTTTCTATAGTCAATCGTTGGCTAAAATGTATGATTTTAGTTTTATCTAAGTTAATCTTTAAATTATTATTGTTTAACCACTTTATTATAGATGTCAGGGTATTGTGTATGTCAAGTTTATATTGGATCATGTCATTGCTATTACTAGAAATTGTCACCGTACTATCATCTGCAAATAATGTCATAGGGTGTGGAATTGATTTTGGCAAGTCATTAATGTAAATTGTAAAAAGTGGCGGTCCCAATACACTACCTTGTGGAACACCAAAAGCAGTTTGACGTTCATCTGAAAGGTGTAACTCTTCTTTTTTAGTGTTTATATTGATTCTACTGATCTCTGTTTTTTGCTTTCTATTGTTTAAATAGGATTTAATAAAATTTAGGACGTTACCTCTAATGCCATATGCTTCAAGTTTTTTTATTAAAATGTCATGATTTACGTAGTCAAACGCTTGAGTCATATCGCAGAAGATCGCGCACACAGGTGTTTTTTGGTCAACTTTTATCAATACACTGTATAAAAAGTCGTATATCGCCATATTAATCGTCTTGTTTTCGCCAAATCCCTTTTGCTCATTGCATAAAATATTATTTTTTTCTATGTAACCGGTTAATTCTTTTTGAATGAACTTCTCAAATATTTTCGCGAAGATAGGAATCAGAGAAATTGGTCTGTAGAACTCCATGAGCTCTCTATTTTCTTTCTTAAATAAAGGCTTGACGATCGCCATCTTTAGTGCGTCAGGAAACGTGCCAGCTATAATGCACAAATTTATAATATGAGACAAATGGTCGCATATTTCAGATGCTACAGCTTTTATTACTTTTGTTGATATGCCATCGTACCCCACGCTATTTGTATTTTTTAAGGCCATAATAATTGTATGTACCTGTTGTGGTGTACAAGGTGCCATAAACATCGAGTTCTTGTTGTTAAAAATGGGCCGTGTAGTTTTATAACTGAACTGGATGGGTTGGATTTTATTAATAAAATGTATAATTCTTAAATTCTCAGTCTTAGTCTCAATAAAGATAGATTACAATAATTTGTACAACAATTATGTGCTTACTTACTACTCGTAAGTTATAACTTAACAAAAATAGCTATAAAATCAAATGAAAAAAAAGCCGAAGTATGTTAGTAGTCCCAAATTGAAATTTTATTAATAAGTTATTAATTTAGTAAAATAAAGTACTAATAAAAAAAAAATACTTACCAATCACTCAATCGCAAAACATAAACTCAGCCGCGCCGACGAGCAGGCACGAGTTAGCTGCGAACGACGTACGAAAATTCATGAACACTCGAGTTTTGGCGGGGCCGAAAGATTCGGCTATATTGTGGCCGAAACTAAAACTAAAGCCGAAACTAGACTTTTAGGCCGAAACTGGCCGAAACCGAATATTTCAATCGATCACTATTTTAAGGTTTCCGTAGTCAAGAAGGAACCCATATAGTTTCGCCATATCCGTCTGTCTGTCTGTCCGCGGTTTAGCTCAGAGACGCATGTCACCTAACCTGTGACAAATAATAAATTATTTTGATTTTATGTGTATACGTATTAATAACGCCAACAAAGTGGTAAAATAAAATCATGATTTTTTTTTTAAGTTACCTTTCTTCAAATGATTCCTTCCGCTCCGACCGGAGTGGAAAGTGTTAGACTCTTACTGACTAAAACCTATTCGTGTTCCTCCTAAGCCTCCTGCTCTTTGTGTTCCAGAGCCGCGGTGGCTCGGATAGCACAAACTCCTCGACCCTGGAGGGTACTTGAGGGTGTACCTCCCTACGCGTAAAGTGGCGACATTTTTTTTATCATCTATCCCATGTCGTTCCATAGGTCGTTTAAAATATTGTGGATGTGCGAAAATCATTCCATTCATGTTTTCCATTCAAGGATGTTTATAGAAATTATACGCTTTAATTTCTGATAGTCTTATGTACCAGCCAGCATGCGGTGGTTTTGAAGACGTAAAAAAACATGGTAGAAGCATAAATCATTATGAATTTAAAAGTAAAATTTAATTTAATTTAAATATCAATATAGATCTTGTATGGTCCGCAATAAATATATATTATTATTCCATTTATTTATATCTATACATATTATTTCCATTTTTTAATATTTCTGTAAAAATCCAAAAAACGTTTAAAAATAAAAAAAATAGTAGCCCACCGGTATCGGGAACAGGGTCCAAGCTACCGGTGGCTTTTGAGAGAGGAACCTCCTCACTATCCGCGTCGTTAATATTATTATTATTATAAATAATGCTATACGGGTTAATGAGAAATGGTCGACCAACTTATGGAATGTAACTGGATCAGTAAAAATGACCTTAATATTAAAAAGAAACCGAAAAAACTGTGTGCATTCGTAGCATTGATAGTCATAGTAAACTAATACTTTTTTGGGATGGCTTATGACACGAAACTACAGAACTCTTCTGTGCTTGGGCCGAAACGCGCTTTGTTGGTTTTTGCATGTAATTTCTTAAATAACTTCAAAACTATTTTTTTTTAAATATACATAATATTAACCCTCACTTCTTTCATTTAATATGACCCCACGATACAGTTTATTTTTTTTTAGCTTTCACTTTTGGGGGTCAAGCTAGAAACTTGACCCCCAAAGTAAAAGTCTAATACTCAGAATTTATTTATTTACGTAAAGCGTCAGTGTTCAGAAAAGTTCAGATGTGTACCCAATAAAATCAGCCCAGTAGTTAGAAGCTAATTGGCTATGACAGATGGACAGACAGACACCCGAATTTTGATCCTATAAGGAATCCATTTTTATGGATGCTCGGAACCCTAAAAGTTGATGAAATGAAAATAAAAAATACATTCAGCCGAACATAGAACCTCCTCCTTTTTGAAGAAGTCAGTTAAAAAGGGTCTCGCTGCCGCTCTTAAAGTTATTGTCAAATATTTTTATTTATCTATTTTTTTTATATAAGAATATATTAATATAGCAGTTCGCCCGCGACTTCGTTCGCGCGGGTTTAGTAGGTACTCCACGAACTTCATCTCCTATACATCCCTCTTTATAGGGTAATGTGTAAGTTACTTATTAATAGACTCAACGCAGGGCAGTTCGCTCTAACTGCAACATTTTTCTTACTTTATACCCGTCGTAACTTTTAAACAGAGAAACAGATTTGAATAATTTTAAGTGTAATTTACATGTAAATAATCAACCTTAATTATCAAACCATTTAAATGGATAAGAATTAATATCATAATACCAAAATCACCACTATTCCATTGCGCCCAGGTTCAGTTATTTAAACAAAAAGCGGTCATTGCGACTTAACCATAATTGTTAGACATATACCCCGCGGATTTTTTTTTTATGTAATAATGAGTACTTAAATTATATAGCACATTATTTTTATGTATCATCAATAGTTTTCTCAGTGCACGCCAAATACTGAATTTTATAGGCAAACTTTTGCTACTTTGGGTTACATTACATTTTTCTTAAGAATCTCTCATTTTTTGCAAATATAATATAGCATATGGTCATCAAGTATAATGTAGGATTCAAATGGTGAAAGAATTTTTCAAATCGGTCCAGTAGTTTCAGAGCCTATTCATTTCAAACAAACAAACATACAAACAAACAAATCTTTCCTCTTTATAATATTATTATTATAGAGTAGATTCTTATATATCTTTTTAATAGGTAGTAATAAGGAATATTCCTTTTTGTAATTTTAACTGGATTGATTTATTTTGATTCCTTACGCCTTTGTGTGTTCTCATTATTATTGTCGAACGTCTCGTGTCTTTCATAAATCAGCACTTCTAATTAGCTAGCTGCTCACGCTTGCATTGCCTAGGTTAAACTGTTAAGGCTGGTGTATGCCAATGACCTTTGTGAATACAAACGGCGCTAACTACACCTCTTCGCGCCACTCCGCTACCCGTGTTTTTTTTTTTTTTTTATAATAAATCAAATACATATTTTTAAAAAGTAACAAAACCAAGTTATTTTCGTTTGAATTGCACAGCGGTAGATATTTTGTTTTAGTCTTTTTTTAAAAAGAAAGGAGTAAAATAGTTTCATCTCACCGATTTGGTGTTTTTTTTCCTATTATGTGATACTGATATATAAATTTTGGCTAAACCAAGTTACGTGCAATATCATGTAGATTACTACCTATTTTTTTCAGATGTAATTTCTCAGTAATTGTCGACGAAAAACTGCTTCATCTGCACGCTATTTTTAAGCTTTTTCGAGAGAGCACCCTTAATGTTAGCTGTCATAGTCATATATAGGTGTAGAATTAATAATCTTAAAATTTGCCCGAAAAACTTGAGTTTAGATTCGAGCAGAAGCTTGTTTCATGTAATATGAATTTTCGATAAAAGATTTCATCTTTGACCGGCTAAATCGCACATTAGAATAACCACAACAGCAAGATAGTGTGTATTCAATCGATATGCGAAGGCGTTTTAGTAAATTTAAGAAAAGTTTTCTAAATCAATACTCATGTAGGTATTGGATTCATGAAATAGAGTGCCTTTGTAAGAAGACTAAAATTTCACTGTATATGTATATAGTTAAGGTTCATCTAGAGTTCTATTCTGTAAAGCCGTCAATGACGTCATCTGGCTTGGTAAATTTGGTACCTTTTTACCAAGCCATATGACGTCAGGCGTGTCTTCAACTCACTGTATCCTATTTTTTATTTATTTACGTGTAAAAACAAAAAATACGTGTCCAATATTTTTTGAAAACCTATCAGACGGACTAATTTGATCTTTTTAGTAAAATACCCCAATTTGTGGCTGTAAGCTGCGACGAGCTCGTCGATGAGATCGCCCGAGCGTGTGGCGCTGATTCAAACCGTATTCACTAACGTAGCTGTGGTCGTCGACGAACTGTAGGCTGTAGCCTCTCGTCGCTGTTTCGTAGACGAATTAGGGCCTTGAAACAAATTGTGTAAATCCTAATCGAGCAATCTCGACCGAGAAATTTAAGGGTTTAAAATTTAAAATAAATGTATATCTTTAAGTATTTTAAGGAATAGAGTAAAACTATGCACAAATTCCATAATTATAAGGATGTTTTGCTTATTTAATGTTACTTATTAAAGCTGAATGGCGATTCCTTTGCCTACTTCGAGCAACTCAAAGCGAACGTGGTGTAATGTAAACAAAAGCAACAGACGCAACGCTAAAAAAACCACTTGAGTTTTTAGTTTGAAAACTTTTATTTGTGTCAGCATCAGCAGCTATTGCTTTGAACTTTATAGATAGTTCTGTGACCAAGAGGATAAATAAATAAACCTTATGAAATGTGAGTATTACGATAAGTATTTTCACTGTTATCACACATGGTATTAAATCAACATGGGTATTAAATTAAAGTCCCACAATAATTTAATATGCTATGATCCGTTATAGGTACTGTTGTATAATATTAATGTTCCTCCCTTTAATTATGTTGTTGTAAAGGAACATTGTGTATTTTAAGCATGTCAGTGCGGTCCCACCCCGTGGGCAAGTAGAGAGAGATGTTAGGTTAGTAGAGAGTTTGGAAGAGCGACGTTGGAGCGACAAATCGTCGCTTTTCTTAGCTTATTCTAATAAATAAAGCGTTATAATCAAATGAGCTGCCATTTTTATGTACATAAAGAAAAAAAAATAAGATATAAGAGTCGGAAGCGCGATTGTTGTAGCTTTTGGATTTGACAGTTCGAAGCGGGGCTGTATGCGAGGCTGTAAGCGTATTCGTCGCTGTTTTTTCGTAGAGAATACCAAAATGTATAAAGAACTGTCAGAAGTGTCAATTTGCTTGCCGTTGGGTAGTTTTAACTCACGGGCGTCACAGCTTTGAGCGCTAGTGTAGCTTTACGCAGCTTAGTGAATACGGAACTGAGTTTCACCGCTGCGGCAGCGCTGTACACAAGGCTGAATCTTTAGAGAATAGCATAGCTGAAAAGGTGTGCCTTCCAAATGATAGACTCTTTTATCAAATAATTAGTTTTTGTAAAGTGATTGGACGATTCACCTCCCACAAACACAAGTTCACAAAGTCTGTACGTGTCATGTGTTTTATCAATCTATACTCGCTATTTTTTTAGTTGTTAACTAAAGTTTCTCTTTCAACGTGCTAGCTTGTTAGTTAAAAACTTAACAAATAAATAAGGAACTTGTTTTTTAAAAGATTTCATACATTTTTAGGGTTCCGTACCCGTGGGGTAACCAACGGAACCCTATTACTAAGCCTCCGCTGTCCGTCCGTCTGTCTGTCAGCGGGCTGTATCTCAAAAACCATTATAGACAGTTGAAAATTTCACAGATTGTGTATTTTTATTGCCGCTTTAACAACAAATAATTAAAATTAAGGGTCATATTACGGAACCCTTTGTGTGCGAGTCCGACTGGCACTTGCTTAATATCGCTAACGAATATCGATTGATAAAACCTCATGGTAGACGTTCAGCACTCTCACTTTATAAAACAGTATTACGTTACAGTAAGAATAGAAGGTATCTAGATAGTGATTCTCCTTTTGTTACTTACAGCTGCAAGTCAAATTACATACTAAGAGAAGACCAACTGGAAAATACTAACTTAGGGCAAAAAATAAACTTATCCGAAAAATCTTATCTTATACTAATATGAAGAGGTTCTTTGTTTGTTTGTTTGTTTGCTTGAACGCGCTAATCTCAGGAACTACTGGTCCGATTTGAAAAATTATTTCAGTCTTAGGTAGCCCATTTATCGAGGAAGGCTATATATCATCTCGCTAAGACCAATAGGAGTGGAGCAGTAATGAAAATTGTGACGCAGACGAAGTTGCGCAGGTCAACTAGTGTATCAATATAATTATGACTCTATGTCGTTGATTAATTTTAAGACTGGTTAGCGATCGATTAAAACAGCTTACACGTTAAACGGTATCATTTATTTCATCTTTTCTCAGGTTTGAGAAAAATATTCAGAATCAGAACTTTATTTGTACAATAAAAATTGTAAAAATGTAGGTACAATATAAGATAACTTACACAAAAACATAAGATTGGCTACATTCTACCTTACGGCATGCAAATCATTAGGTACAATAATAAAATAAATAGAAAATGTCAACAATGCAAATAGAATTAAAATTAAAATAAAAAAAAAACCAAAAAATAAAAACAGTTGGAAACTAAAATATGAAAACCAAAACCACCCCCAGGATGACGTTTACGCTGTCTAAAATTAAAAAATCACCCCCAGAAATATTGCCAACGAGTTACAAAATACCACAAAATATTAACTTATATGATTAAAAACGTTCATGTACAGTCTGTCACCAACATTATCTGACCCACTTGACTATAATTTTCTAATAGTTAAGTAGGTTATATAACCACACACACACACACACACACAAAACACACAGAGCCTACCAAGGCGAGCTTTACTCAAAATTGAGTTTTCTACCAGCAAACCTTTGAGCGATAGAGAGAGATCATAATAGAGGGTGGATCCAGAACACAATTTTACAATAATACATAATTTATCATTCATAAATAAGCCTACATAGTACAATTACATACAAATTTTGCAGCCCGGACTTACATAAATATCTGGCATTTCCGTATGTTGTTCAAGAGTTGTCTGCGAAATGATGCGTATGAATGGCGGAGGGTAAACGACAGAGGAATGTAAGGGATTGCAGGGCTCACTACGAGATTCCCGGCCGGGTTATCGCTATGTGAGACAAAAGACTTACGAGATTCGAGGGAATGATTAATTGAGGTGAACGTGATCTAATCTTTCATTGGCTCCGAGAAAAGGATTTTGTAGAATCAAACTGTTTAGGTAGAGTAGAGTAGAGAAGGGACTCCAATCTTTAGACTCTTAATCGGTCTGTTGTGCGTGATTATCCTGGCTACTTTAGCCAGCCTAGCTCCGCCCAGAAGCACAGAAGTTTCCTGGGAGCTTCACAGGCTTCCCGGAGCGACCTCACCCTTCCGAGGATTTGTTGACGTTGGGTAGCCACGGCCTCGCATTCCAGGATGACGTGGGCGGAACTGTTTAGGTAAGTAAAACATATTTTTGATGTCATCCAAAAATTTTTCAGCCGTTTGTTATCAGAAAAGGAATCATGCAAAAATCAAATTTCAAAAGTTGAGCAAAACGCATTATGAACAGCCAATTTTTGTTATGAAAAATTTTGAATGATTTATTTAATTAGTCACTTGTACCTTACATGTTGGTTATTAAATCATTGCCAATATTTCAGTGGATGAAAGAACTCATGATTACCGACACCTTCACTATGGGGTCATCTTTAAGTTATTGAACAAAATCTCGAAAAAAAATTCGAAAAAAAATTCATCCCCTCAGATATTGGAATTAATGAATAGTGACCTTGTTTATAAAATACAGTCAGTTTAAGTCTGTTTTCTCCGGAGAACAAAATATAAGAAACAGTAGTACTATTCTTCGTGTCTCGACAGCGAAATCCGAGGTGAGTATCAAATTCGTATAAAAATAAGACCTTTATGTTGTTTTTGATAAAGCACACTTTGTGAGCATTGTCACTCAGGTGAACCTCGATATCAAAATAGTTATTTACGGAATATCTTAGCAGAAGTGCGATTCTGTAAATATTTCACCTTGTAAACTTAGCTGAAGTGACCATGAAGTGACCTGTCAATTCATTATACAAACAAGATAAAATTACAGTTCGCCCCATGCTCACTCCTCCTCAAACCTGGTTTTCACAGTCCCAGTAGCTGGCGGCACAGTAGTCAGCAACTGTACATACTGCTGTTTATACAGTACTGTCACTTTCCCGATGTGTTCTCACTACTGGGTCTGCATACGATACAGCAGTACACAGCTACTGTGGTTCTAGTTACCGGCCTGGTGTTCTTGACCCATTGCGTTTTCATGAGGACAGCTAAGTGGCTCATCAGTGCGATATAATTAGAAAAAATATACGACTACTGGCATTACTGGCCAGAAGAAAAAATCCGACTATCCAGGCGTACACTTTCCTTCGGCACTGACCAAACACTGTCTAGTTGCGTTTGTATGGAGCGAGTGACGACCCAGTAGCTGTCCTTGTGGGGGTGGGGGAAGGTCAGTGGATAGTAGAAACAAAACATTTTGTAAGTTTATACGGTAATATGTTGACAGAATAGGCCCGTTGGAATACCCGTTCGTGTTGCTTGTGGCTGTGCTAACACAATTGAAGCAGGTAACAAAATATTTGATATGTCGCTTCTTGTAAATATTATATAGGGTGACTGGTAATTAGTGACCGATACTTTAACACGTGATTGTACTCATGTAAACAAACATCTTTTACAATGAGACCAAACCCGAAATCTCGAACAATATAGACAGTACCTACAGTACATTTTGATCAGTTAGTAGGCGAACATTAATGTACTGTACTGCCTATTTTTTTTGGTCCCATAGTATTAGTTGTTTGTTATCATGAGTACAATCACGTGTTTAAGTATCGGTCACTAATTATCAGTCACCCGATATTTAAGCCAGTCGAGTTTAGTACGACAAAATCTAATATAATCTGGTCTTATAAAATGGTGAGTAGTGGGGTATAATATAGATTTCTCCTTAATCATCATCATCTGCCTAGCCTTTTCCCAACTACATTGGGGTCGGCTTCCAGTCAAACCGGATTCAGCTGAATACCAGTGTTTTACTTGGAGCGGCTGCCTACCAGACCTCCACAACCCATTAACTGGGTAACACGGTACGTCTTGGCAAGACTGGAGTCAGATTTACTGGCTTCTGACAATCCGTAACGACTGCCAAAGATCTACAAATGACAGATAGATTTCTCCTTAATGTAAACTAGAATTTCTTAATTATGTAACAAATACATATATTTTTAATTTTCATGAATTTTATCGCCTATGTTTTTCAGGCTGCATTTACGGATGCCTGGAAAATTATTCAAGAAAATGTGCCATCTAGTTTAACACCAAATTCAAAACCTGCAAATAAACCAGGTAACTAACAACAACAACAATCAGGTTACCAAAAACAACAACAATCAGGTTACCAACAAAAACAACAATCAGGTTACCAACAACAACAACAATCAGGTTACCAACAATAACAACACCAATCAGGTTACCAACAACAACAACAATCAGGTTACCAACAACAACAACAATCAGGTTACCAACAACAATCAGGTTACCAACAACAACAACAATCAGGTTACCAACAACAACAACAATCAGGTTGCCAACAACAACAACCAGGTAACGTTTGTAGTTATTGAAATTGTGTGGTAAAATGCAAAACCTAAAAAGGTTTTTTTTATACCTTAAAAGATTTAAAGAATTTTTGCTTTTTTTTATGCCACGTGCCATCAAAAGATATATAGTTTATCGAAATATGATGTGCTTGATTAAAGGCTGACTTTACAATGGTCAGATATTTTCCTGAAGCTATCAAACCACCATTTTCATTGCTTAGGTTGTAATACTAAGGGCGCCTTCAAATAAGTCGCTAAGTGCACAGCGCGGCAATAGCGCGGCTGTCGCGCTGCTTTGTAAATCTATACAAATAGGCCGCGCTGTAGCCGCGCGTTTGTTATTACCGGTGCCGGGTACCCGGCGGTGAAGTGTATAGCCATACCGGACAAATTACAGTATGAAAGGATGAGAAAGTTGTAAATCAAACGCGTGCCTAATAATAGTAAAAACTGGCCAAATGCGAGTCGGACTCACGTGCAAAACAATTTTTTTTAACATGTTTAACACTACAGACTCAGTAGTTTCGGAGATAAGGGACCAAAAATGAACGAAATTGGACAAAAATGAACATTCCCCATGTTCATTTTTGGTCCAATTTCTTGAATTACTTCAAAACTATTTATTTTAAAATTATGAAAAAATATAACTAAAACCCTTACAGTATAAGCCCTATCATTTGATATGTCACACGATACAGTTTGAAAAACTGTTTTAAAATTTTCTTTTTGACCCCCAAAGTACAATAAATTTATTTATTAAGTAAAGCGTCCGTGTTTTTATTTCACAGAAGTCCCTATGTATACCAGATTTCTACAGAATTGGTCCAGTAGATCCGGAGAAAACTGACTGTGACAGACGGACAAACAGACAGACAGACAGCCACCCGAGTGGTCGTCAAGGATCTGTTTTTCACGGACGTTCGGAACCCTTAACAAGAAAGATAACGTACATGGCTATACACTTCGCCGCCGGGTACCCAGAACCGGCTTCCCGGCAACCGACACATATCGACGTTTTCCGCTACAAAGGGCGTAAAGACCATTTTGGCCATATTTACTTTTTGATGCAGTCTTACTTAGTTTTTCACGTTCTTTCTATCTGTATATTTAAAATTGGGCTACGGTGAAAAAAATGGTTGTTACTACCCAACATTTTCTTAACGCTAAACATCTCATTTTCAAAAAACCAAGTCGTAAAACACATTTCTTTTATATTACGACAGCAAACTTGGTGTATCTACAAACAAAATTTTTTTTTTAATGTAAATCGGGATAAAACACAGTAACAAAACAAATTGTGACTTACGCCCAGCAAAAAACATACTGACAACTCTTGATGTACAGTTCCCGTCAGCGTGGTTTGCCCCTCGGAAGTTAGGTTTGAGTGAAGTCCGCGCAGGTGCAATCGCGTAAAAAAGTGTTACGTTCCTAAAATATTATTTTGTTTATACGTATATAAAACAAGTAACAAAGATTACCAGTAACAATAAAAATATCAAAAGTAACACAAAAAACACAAATCAAACTGTAAGAAATATGTTTATTTCTTACAGTCGCCGCCGGGTACCCAAGAACCGGCGACCCAGCACATACGCCACAAGAACACAAATCAAACTGTAAGAAATAACCAAAATAAATAATTAAAAACAATAACAACGTGTAACACTTTTTGCATCCACAGTCGTATTGCATTGAGCAAGCGAGACACACTTATGCATCGAACATATACGAGCGAGTGAGATGCCATTACACCCGCGCGCTTGCATTAATCCGCGCATGCGCGAGCTACCCGCGCATGCGCGGTTGTATGTTTGTTGTCGAATTGACATCCTGCGCAGCCGATTGCGGCGTACTTTGCGGAGGCAAACTTGCGTGATGGGAACTGTAGTCACATACAGCTGCCAGTGGTGCAAAGCGAAGAAGAGATTACCAGAGATGCCCCCGACTGGAGATCTACCAAGCAAGAGACTGACGCATCATCAGTTCCAGTTCTCTTGCTCAGCAGTGGATTAATTTGGACCGATGCAAGTCATAATCGGGAGAATAGTTGAGAAGCGTTGGGGACCTTTATTTACTTGTCTCACTACCAGAGCCATTCACTTAGAGTTGGTTCCCACTCTCAGTACCGGCTCTATGATCATGGCACTCCGGCGGATGACGGCGAGAAGAGGAACCCCAAAAACTATTTTCAGCGACCACGGGACCAATTTGTTGGGACAAATAAGGAATTGGAAGAGGACAGGAAGCCCAAACACCCCGGTGCATGGGACAGACTCGTGCGATCAGTCAAGATGGCGATGGCAGTTGTTCTCAATAAAAGAAGCCTACCAGAAGAAGTGCTTCACACGATGATAACTGAAGTCGAATACATAGTAAATTCCAGACCTCTCACACCCGTCAGCATAGATCCTGAAGACGAAGAAAGCCTAACCCCAAACCATTTTCTATTGGGGAGACCGTGCAGAGCAATGGCACTGGGAGAATACGACGATACGGAGTTTATTTATTTATTTATTAGGCTCACCGACAATTGTTAACACCAAAAATATTACAAAAATA
Organism: Lacanobia oleracea; assembly: GCA_950371165.1. Lineage (NCBI taxonomy): Eukaryota > Metazoa > Arthropoda > Insecta > Lepidoptera > Noctuidae > Lacanobia > Lacanobia oleracea. Next base: position 23,472,961 of record OX493392.1, on the reverse strand, counting down.
CTTAACTAAATAAAAAAGGTTTAATGCCACAATTTCTTCGAGGTAAACACCATATGTGCCAAAATAATAATGTGCTTAACTTAATATAGAAGATATAAATATTCTAAATGATACAATAAATACATATATTATAAATCACACACAATAGGCTAGTCACATCACATTGTGCGTCAATTTGCGGAACTTAGTAAGTTAATCGGAAAGGTGAACCGGAGAACTATCCAGGAGACGATGGATCAGAGAGTACTTACCTCTCCTGATGCTAAAAAAATCAAAGGAAGAGAGACTATCAACCCTAATGAAGGAGACGTCGTGCTAACCAGTTGACACCACACTGCCACGAACTTTTTGGCCTCGTGGCGACGTCATCAAGACGTACCCTGGGTAGTTTCTACTGCTTCGTCGCTTCAGGGAGATGAAGTGCTGCGCACCAAGGGAGAGAATGATAGCGACGAAACATAACATTAGTCATTTAGAATAGATAGGGTTCATAATAATTAAACTATTTACATTATTTTTGCTCATTTTGCTTATTGATTGATTCTTAAAGAAAAAGAAGAACATACGTACTCGTACATAAGCAGAAGTATGATGAAACTTTACTTCTTTTTCTTTCACCTGGCGTTAATTCCGGTCATTTCCAGGGTCCACCTTCCTGCTGAGCTTCCTTTCTTTGCCCGATCTTGAACGTCCTTCTCAGTCAGGCCATTGGCTTTCATGTCGGACTTGACGACCACGGGACCTAGCCCCAAGGACAGCCATATTCATGCATCTGCGACCAACGTACTCCATAGAGCGGCGCATGATGTTTCCATACCATGGCAGACGAAACTCTTGCAGTTTTTCCCTCACGTCACGGACACCAAGACTACCTCGGATGAAAGAGTTGCGTATGCGATCGGATCGGATTATGAAACTGTACTGTAACGAGATAAAAATTTCCACTTTTCTTAATAAAATAGCTCATAGAGTCATTGCATTAAAAATAACAGGCTGTATTTACATATTTTGCAAAAAACAAATGGTCTTTACAACTACCCTTGCATGTGTTTGACTGATTTTCACTGCAGGCGTTTGTTACCAGGGCTATTTAATAATGGGTTGCTTATACTATTTTTTTTTAGGTTTTCAGGGGTGTAACTCGATGCTAACTTCGTTCATAACTCTCGAATACAATTGTAATTAAATGAGGCAAAAGACGGCCAAAATTTATGAAATTCTTTCCTAGAACTCTTTATAAGTATAAAAACAAAAAAGTTATTAAAGAAAGATCTTTTTTTTTAGTTTTTTGCTCATTGCCAATAGTATGGGATTTGGAGTTACGCCCTTTATAGCGGAAAGCGTCGATATGAAAAGGCAGAAGCGTGAGGCCTTACGAATGTAATTATGTGAGTTGTGAGTTGCGTAAAATGAGTCGGTGGAATTCGATGTCATACTAAAGTCTAACTCATTTTGCGTCGCCGTGTGGCACCAACAGGACTTTAGTAAGAAGCCTAATGCAGCGTAAATTTCGCTGACTCATTTTACGCGACTTACGACTCACAAAATTACGTTCGTTTGACCTCACCCTTAATGTCTTGGGGCACTGAAAAAAGTGGCATTTTTTTAGTGATAAAATTTCAAAATGTCAGGGAGCCAATTTCACTAATTTTTAATCTAAGTTCGTATTCGCTTGTCTGTCGCAATCCTGGTAAAAATGTATGTGACTGAGATGAACGTTGTTTATAAATCAATAGAATTGGCCCTCTAGGAGTCCTAAAAGACCACTTTAGCAGAATCAGAAAGTCACACGTCAAATTTTCCCAATTAACCCTCAACATAATGCGTACGCGATAAAGATGAAAATGAAATTTGACAGATTATTGTCTGGTAAATATTAAGATTCTGATATGATTCTACTAAAATGGCCTTTTTAGACTCCTTAATTAAGTTTTACTTTTCTCTGATTTCATTGCCTCTGATGTTGATATCGCACGATGCCTTTTCAACAGTTTTTTTTTTTTTGTAGAAATTGGGGGCGGATCAGAAAACGAAGCGAGAGAACAGAAATGATTATATAGGAACTCATTTATGACAGTATGGATTCTGCATTTGGGCCTTATCAAACTGAGTAACATGGATTGCCAAGGTTGGTCTGTGGATGGGTGACCATCTTAGCATGACGAGTTTCCTCCGTGCCTCGGAAAGCACGTTAAGCTGTTGGTCCCGGCTGTCCTTTGTAGATCTTTGGCAGTCGTTAAGGGTTGTCAGAAGCCAGTAAATCTGACTCCAGTCTTGCCAAGAAGTACCGTGTTACCCAGTTAATGGGTTGTGGAGGTCTGGTAGGCAGCCGCTCCACGTAAAACACTGGTATTCAGCTGAATCCGGCTTGACTGGAAGCCGACCTCAATATAGTTGGGAAAAGGCTAGGCAGATGATGAAACTGAGTAACATGGATACGCCAACCAAGTAATAACATAAAAGGTAATATAATTTCTAAACTTTTTTAAATTCAATTTATTTTAAAAAACTGGCTTAGTACGAGTCGGACTCACGTGCAAAGGGTTTCGAACCAATTAAATTTATTTAACATGTTTTTTAACACTACTTTTTAGGTATAGAATATCAGCATTTTTTTCAAAATTTTATGCTCAGTGGTTTCAGAGATAAAAGGAGTCAATGGTCATTTTTGGTCTTATTTCCTGAATAATTTATTTAAAATTATAAGAGAATAAATATAAAAGTCGTTCGTCCACCGCTAACTGTCGCTAGAAGTGGACGTGTCGCTGCTTAGTCCTTTGAAAGTTTAAGCGATAATAGTGCTTAACATCACACAATAGTCATTATTGTGTGAAGTTTGTGCCAGTTATTTCGAATAATTCCATTAACTAAAGTGAATAGTGGTCAACTGGTGTTTGACTGCAGCGTGCGTGGTGCCCGCGCACCTCAGCGCTGCGATAAGAAATAGTTGCCATAATTGCTGTCTCGTTTTACATATCGCAGCGCGAGCGGTTGAGATTGGGTCGAGTGCACCTGTACCGAATAATCATCAACATGTTACCCTGTGTGGCTTGTAACACGGATATCACAAACAATAACTATAAAATGTGTTCATTGCAATAAAAGCTACCATATGCTTTGTATTAACTTCTCACATGACACACAGGATCAAGAACCACCGATTAACTGGGTATGTCCGCAGTATTTAAGTAAACAGCCAAAGATTGATAATTCTGATATACCGGTGCGTCCATTTACGCCTACTTCCATGGTAGACACCTGCAACGTAATGTAGTAGTAGTAAGTATAAAGTAGTCGATAAGTACCTACTTGGGTTAAACTGTACCTATCCACGAGAACACTGCCGACAAACTGTACAGCAGTTTGGCAGAAGATATGTGTATTTTTTCTATGTTACTTTTCTGGAATAAATAAATAAATAAAACATCACCTGTCGTAAGATTACTCAAACCAGGCTAGAGACTTTGCAATCGTGTATAGGTCAATCTACGGAATCCTTGCGCTCATAGATAAGAGATAAGTAATGCGCAGTAAGACACCATATGCGAGTTTAAAGTATCAATATTTGCTAACCTAAAAGAAAGAATTCTTTGAACTTCTTAAGTGATGAATTTGACAAATTAAAGCATGGTAACGTTATACTCATCTGCCTAGCCTTTTCCCAACTATATTGGGGTCGGCTTCCAGTCAAACCGGATTCAGCTGAATACCAGTATTTTACGAGGAGCGGCTGCCTACCAGACCTCCACAACCCATTAACTGGGTAACACGGTACTTCATGGTAAGACTGGAGTCAGATTTACTGGCTTCTGACTATCCGTAACGACTGCCAAAGATCTACAAATGACAGCCGGGACCAACGGCTTAACGTGCTTTCCGAGGCACGGAGGAAACTCGGTATGTTAAAATGGTCACCCATCCACAGACCAACCTTGGCAAGCGTTGCTTAACCTTGAAGATCGACCCGTGCGGCTGTTATTATCTAGCCACGAGCTCCTCATATTTGCTAACCTAAAAGAAAGAATTCTTTGAACTTCTTAAGTGATGAATTTGACAAATTAAAGCATGGTAACGTTATACATCGGAATGAAATTAACCAATTGAGGAAGGAGAATGAGATATTACACTGTGAATTGTCAGAGATTAAAGGAAAATTCATTCAAATTAATCAACTGTCACGGGCCTCTAATATTGAAATACAGTGTATCCCGGAACATAAATCGGAAAATTTTGTAAATATCGGGAAGCAAATTGGTCGAACGGTGAGCGTGTCGATTACCGGTAGCAATATACGAGTACATTACTGTGCAAGAATTGCGAAATTGAATCCAGACAGTACCCTTCCGCGGTCCATACAAACCAAATTTAATTCACCGCGTACCCGTGATTCATTTTTATCTGCTGTCCTGACATAATATAATAAAAATAATGTACAAGACAAGTTAAATACCGACGACCTGGGATTCGGAACGAGTCAAAAATTTCCTGTGTTTGTCGTTGAAAACCTATCACCGGAAAATAAAAACGTGCATGCTGCAACTCGTAAACGTGCAAAGGAGCTAAAGTATAAATTTGTGCGAGTGCGTGGAGGACGCATAGTACGTGAGAAAGTCTGAAATTAGTGATATTCATCCGTAATCATGTTACATAAACTCACTTAAACCCCAATAATCTACTTTGTTCAAACATGTTTTATTGATATTTAAATAACGTAACATTCATGTGGTATCACAGTTTATACGATAACTACTTTAGAATTTGTAAATTTTGGTCAACAGTGGGCTCGTGCTTGGGTAATGTTTAACCTTCAAGCGGTCGCGCGGCGTCGAATCGACCGCAATAGATACGTTTTCGTTTCATAAAGGACCTAGGCTTGCATATTGACAGTACCCTGAACTGGCGGGCTCAAGTTGCTAGCGTCAGTCAGAAAGTTACGGGAACGCTGCGGGCTCTGTTTCGCTTGAAAAAGGAGAAAGAGCAAAATGGTCTATGAGCGGCCAACAACGAAATAGGTATTAAATGAAAGTACTATTACTAAGGACTAACTTTTACTATGAACGTAACATTGCAGCTCATTTAGAAAAAAAAATACATATAGGTAAAATACTTAGATAATAAGTGCAAGAAAATGTGCAAACCCATTTTATAAAATACTTATTAACATTAGTTTATGTCTTCAAAAGTATTTCAAAACGTTGTCAGCATACCGTTTACAAGACTCAGCTCAACAATGGGTTTACTACATGGACTACCTGAGTTCGAACGGCCCAATCAGCTTCGAGTGCAAACAAAAGAGCCGAGGTGTGGGGTGCGTGTGCGTCACTCGGCGCAGTCCTTCGCTTACCCTTGTGACGTTGTGTACTGTGCGCTCATCTACGGATTCTTTTTCAAACGTTTTGACCCTGGCTACCCTCTGGACTGTGTTTCTTCCTAACCTGATAACCTGGCTATTAACTCTGAACTTCTGTACGTTTGTGCTTGTGTACTTGGACTCTGGACTTGTGTACGCCAACGGAACATTATTGAAAAATGGCAGAAAATCGACCTATATGTGTTTTGTGCAATCGATCAGTGGTTAATAGAAGAAGGTTAGAAATAACCCATGCTCTTTTTGAGGAAAATGCTGCCAATGCTCAATATATTATTGAAGCTATAGCTCCACAGCAAGTAAGTATTTTTAGACTATTTTTTGGTTGCTTTTACCCGTATGTACGCACCCTATAGCGGTGATGGCCTCATAATATTGTGTCACGATGTGCATATGCGACACATCGTTGGGTGAAGTGTGGGCTCTTTATTGAAAGTCCACGTTACAGTTTTGATTGTATTTTTATGTACGTCCTTTTAGTGAATTATGTTATTTCCTTAAGCGTATGGTTCTTTTCTAACAATACTTAAGTTATAGTCAAAACAGATCTTCTCTCTCTTTTACACACATGGTGCATATGGAAACAGAGCCAACGTTATCTAGCTTCGAAATATAATAGAGGCCAACCACTCATTAACAATGCGTATGAGCATGACTCATTCGTCACGTTGAAAAAGAGCTCGGCATGTTCTACTATACAACACATGATTTAACTGAAACTGCTGTGAGTTTTAAATACTATGTTATAAACTATTTTCCTTTTCAGGTTGAATACAACGGCCGAGAATACGTTTGTCGACCCTGTTGGCAACGAGCTCAACGGGCTGTGCAGCCAAACAATAACCCTGCCCCGCACGAATGTGTTCTTCAAGTGGAAGAATATTCACGAGTGCCTAGCACCTCGGCAAACTGTATGTTTGACAGATGCCGTAGTGTTTCACGTCGTCGAATGCCTGAGAATGTAAGGATTACTCTTATGTTACATTCTAACTTATTCATACCAGACAGTGCCAGAATATGTGATGCACATTTAACATCAAATGATTGGGAAGAGCTCATTGATAGTCCAAATCTCAGACATGATTTTAACAGCTCTCATTTTGTGCAAATACTAGAGCTTTTTAAAAAAGCTGTTTTAAATAAAAATATTCTGGACTTTGAAGATATTGCAATTTGAAGATATTATGGATCCTAATGAGATTCATATTCGATTGGGCGTTAGCAGAGATCAATTCAATACAATCTTGGAACAAACGCCTTCTTTGTCTGAGTCAAACGCCAAAACAAAACTAGCCATTTATTTAATGAAGTTGCGAACTGGTGATAGCAATGAGAGATTAGCCACGCTCTTTAACATAAGTAGAAGGACTCTAGAAAGGCATTTAAAAACCGCGCGTGATGCTATATCTCTGGATTTTAAGCCACGACACCTGGGACTCGACCATTTAAATAGAAGAATGGTCGCTGACCGTAATCTTATTGTACCAAACGCGTTATTTGGAAATCCCGAGTCTTCTCCAGAAGAAAGGAAGGCAGTAACAATCATGGATGGAACATATATTTATATACAGAAGAGCTCCAACTTTTCGTTCCAGCGACAGACCTACAGTCTACACAAATACGAAAATCTATTAAAACCGTTCTTAATGGTGTGTTCCGATGGGCATATAATTGATGTTTGCGGGCCCTATGCTGCTACCGACTCAGATGCCAGTATTTTGGAAAGAATTATAAATGACGAAGAAGGCACATTTCACTGGTTTTACCGGGCTGGCGACATATTCATTTTAGATCGTGGGTTTAGAGACGTCTGTGGCGATTTGGAGCGATGCAACTACAGTGCCTATATGCCAGAAACCAAAGACCGCGGTGCAGACCAGCTTACTACTGAACAGGCCAATAGAACTAGGCTGGTAACTCTATGCCGCTGGGTAGTGGAAGTTATAAATGGCAGGTTCAAGCGAGATTTCAAATTGTTTAGGCAAGAATATTTTAATCGCGCCTTAAGTCACATGTTTGAGGACTTTCAAAACGCAGCGGCACTCATCAATGCGTTCCAAACACCAATACAAGATAGTATTCATGCATCATCGTTCGTAAATATAATTAATGAACGTTTTGAAATACCGAACCTCTTAGCGGACTATGTTATCCGTCATAACATAAATAGACAGAGGGCATCATTTGAAAGACTCAGCAGCGACCAACCTATTTTTGAAGACTTTCCGGTTTTTTCTGAAGAAGACCTGTTTGCACTTGGCACATACCAAATCAAGTTGGCTCGCAGCTACTACGCTGAACACTTAATTGAAGGCTTATACAATATCGAAGTATACCGGGAGCGACAAATAAGTCAGCTCAGAGATTTTATTGAAGAAGAAGATATTTGGTTATTACGTGTGCGAATACAATCTAGACATGTAAGGTCCAGAATATATTATTCTTATATTGTAATTAACCGACAAAGACAAAATAGAGAAGCAATTGCTCATTATTATTGCAGTTGTTTGAGTGGAAGGCGCACAATCGGTTGTTGCGCACACGTTATGTGTGTAGTGTGGTATCTGGCATGGGCTAGACATCAAGACGAGGATATTTTATTACCGGCATCAGAACTCAGTGCTATTATTGTACATTAAATGTATGAATGTGGACGAGGCAAAAGGAGTATGTAAGGATCGTAGCAAGTGGCATTCTGTGGTTTCTGCCTACCCCCATGGGAAAAGGGCGTGAGTTTATGTATGTAAATGTATGTAAAATAAATGTATTGAAGTAAACAAGTCATTTTATTTTATTTCCTTATTTTTAAGACTAAATCTTAGTAATTAATACGCTAAATCACAGGCTTACATATCTAAAATAAAAATGTATTTAGTTCCATTAATAATGACACTACAGATATAAAACTTCTTGAACCCGTTATTGTAGGGTGATATTAAACCAAAAAAAAATAAAATGTTCCTGGCCGCTGATAGACCAAGTGCCGTACGATTTTGCCCATTCTCCTTTGTTACCATCGAATACGAAGACAATGCTTGTACAGACCCTGATTCTTCCCATCATCGATTATGGTGACGTGTGCTACTATGACCTGAATGCAGATCTGCTCAACAAACTTGACCGCCTTCTAAATTACTGCATTCGATTTGTTTTTAATTTGCGAAAATATGACCATGTCTCTGCGCGTCGGCCTCTTCTGAAGTAACTACCCATACGCCAGCGCAGAGAGCAGAGGGCGCTAACTACCTCATTTCTTAACTCTCCTAATTCCCCTAATTATCTAGCACCTCACTTTCAATACATTTGCGCTAACCACAATAGAAACTTACGCTCATCGCATAACCGTCTTCTTTATTGTCCCTCTCACCGTCCTGACTTCTTTCACTGTTCTTTCTTTATACAATCAATTTCTCTATGGAATGCGCTACCCCAGGAAATCAGGATGGCAACCAACCGATTGACCTTCAAGGTCAGAGTTCGGGAGCATATTCGCAAGAGGTTGGGTTGGGGAGAGGAGGCAGTAGTATCGTCACAGCGTTAAGTTTTTTAGTTTTTTATATATATCTATTTATATATATTTGTATTTATTAAATATCTTTTAATCGCGTTTCTTGCTTAAAATTGCACCTACCACTACTTGTCTCTGTATCGCCCAAGGGTTGACTGATAGAAAATGCCTAAGGCATTAAGTCCGCCTCTGTACAATTGTGTGCATGAAGTATTTAATATATAAATAAACCTCGAGATTTCTTGTCACAAGTATTTCTCGTTTCCAGTAGCGTTTCATTAGTTCTTTGTGCACGAAAATTACCATGTTCCCTTCATTTCCGAGCCTCCGGAGAAGAATAGGATGCATTTGTTTAGGTGACGGCACAGGCGTCGAAACGACTTCACGCGCCTGTCTCTTTATTTTACCTTGACGAGAAGACTAATTTCACAATAAAAAACCTGATCGATAAAATAAAAATATTGATACTAATTATTCGATTGCATAGAACTAATATAAAATAAAAACATCTATATAAAAATGACAGTAAAAATCATTCTCTCAAGGGAACAAAACTTTGGACTGGCGTGTAAAGCTGGTTTGTAATCGAAAGAAAGTGGGTTGTTTTATTTTTAATTCCAACAAATTTTGTTGCCTCGGTAAAAATAGACAATGTCTGAATATAGATAATTATTAATTTATCAGCATACTAAATTCCTGAAATCTCACATAGTTATTTTAGGTTACGTGCGACCATCGTCGCTTCAAATACCCACGCTCCCGCTTGAAGGTTAATAATTAATAGTTCCGTGAGGTTGATTGTAATTATAAACATTGATCGACTGCAATTATTATATCTTACCTCTAGTTATACATTTTGCATGCCTACATGAATTATAGCACAATGGTCATAAGTTTATGCTCGATGTTTGCCATAGTTTTCGCCACCTACCTACAATGCGCGAGCAGTCGGCAAAATTGTTAACTATTGAACCGATCTAAACTGATTGTTTACTGTCGCTCGAGTGTCGTTATGGTACATGGTTCTATTATAGTGATTAATGATATTCATACCACTCAGGCGAATGTGTCCACATTTGCATTATTACTAACTAGTTGACCCACGCAACTTCGTCTGCGTCACAATTTTCATTACTGCTCCACTCCTATTGGTCTTAGCGTGATGATATATTGCCTATAGCCTTTCTCGATAAATGGGCTATCTAACACTGAAAGAATTTTTCAAATCGGACCGTAGTTCCTGAGATTAGCGCGTTCAAGTAAACAAACAAACAAACCAACAAACAAACTCTTCAGCTTTATTCTAATTTTTTCTTTCGCCACTTTCTAGTTAAGCTAGCTTTACCAATGCCGTGTAACTCTTTTATTGGCTTAAAATATAATTGTCATCATCTCACTATCACTGTGCAGTGTGTGCAGTTGTGAAACTGCACTAGGCTGCTCATTGATAGTGAGATGAATATTTATAATTCATGTAATTTAATAATAAGACCGGACGGCATGTGTTTGTTTCCTTGGAAGACGAGTACGCCTTAGTGTGAGACGCAACCTGTGTCGGTACTATTGCGCCATCCCATCTTCCTAGTTCATCGTGTTGTGCTGGCGCTGCCGCTGCGGCTGCGGAAAACCACAAGTGGCGGTAATATAGTAACCTTATTGGTAACTATATTTTCGAGCCATTAGGAGTTGAAATCCTCGGGCCGTGGGGCCCTTGTGCTCACAGCCTTTTCAAAGAAATTTCACACTTCCCGTGACTGAAGAGCTGGCTTTTACTTTGGCCAGAGATTAAGCGTTGCCATTGAACGTGGCAATGCCGCCAGTCTCTTGGGCACATTAACAGCAGACAGCGTTGGGGATGAATTGTTTGATGCTATATTTTAGTTTGTCTGAAATTAACAAAAACACTGAATTAATCAGTGTTTTTGTTAATTTCAGTTATTATATAGAAAATAATGTATATATATGTTTAAATATATTCCTATAATAGGGTCCGTAATTTTACTTCGATAGTCATTTGTTCGATGAACGGAAAGTCGACTGAACGATTGTTCGAATGGACTTTATTGCAAAACAACCTTTTATCGACAAACGCTACTTCGACTAAACGATTCATCGAATGTTTATTAAGTGATGGACTTCTGTTTCGAGTACCAGGAAAACAAAACATGCCGAAGGATTTTTCTAGGCTGAAATCATGAGCGCTAAAAATTCACAAGTACAAGGAGAGCGGTTTTTAGAGCTCATAATTTCAGCCTGGAAAAATCTTCAATCTTAATAAAAAATCGAAAAATCGTTCAGTCGAAGTAGCGTTTTGTCGATAAAAGGTTGTTTCACAATAAAGTCCATTCGAACAATCGTTCAGTCGACTTTCCGTTCATCGAATAAATTACTATCGAAGTAAAATTACGGATCCCAGACAGACACTCGAGTGATCCTATTAAGGGCTCCGTTTTTTGTTCGTAACCCTAAAAATATATAAACTGTTTGAAACTGCCTCCATATTGATGACTGTATTTGGGCGACTCCCAAGCCAACTAATCAATTCTAACTTTCTTAGAGAAGGAGAATTTCGTCTGTGCGTGGTATCCAGCGCATGGCAACGAGGCTCACTTGGTTACCTGTTCTTGGTGCTTGTAACTTCATTTGCTAGTCTGGAGGGCGGTCGTTGCTTCGCTTTTCTCCTGTAAACGCTCTGAAAGTAAGTTTTGGACCAAATTCTACATTTACAGGGTTTTGAACGCCCGAAAGAAATAAATAAAACCCTTAAAGGATTACTCGTTTGGGGTTTTGAAGTAGTTACATCTATTAAGAAGAACTTGTTTGTTTTTTTTACTATTGATAGGCACACGTTTGTTTAGCTGAACGCGCTGATCTCAGGAACTACTGGTTTGATTTGATTCTTCTAGTGTGTGATACCTTATTTGTCGAGGAAGGCTATCCTAATCAATATAAAATTATTCCGTTACTAACTGACTGAGTGACTGACTGACAACGTACAAGCTGTAGCTTCCTTACACTCCGTGGGAGTGCATTACGAGAGGATTTCCCGAAATTATAACGGGAACGGGAAAATATATAGCTAGGCTATATTATAACATCAAACTACGATAAATAGGAGTCGAGCATTGATGAAAAATGTGACGCGGGTCAGATAGTTTTAGAATAATTGTTATTGGTTCGAAACTATTTGCCGCATTGTTTAAGTCGATTAGTTTAAGTCGGTTAATGCCGAACAGGGCATTCAATAAAAAAAAAAACTAAGTAAATGGGGGATATCATGTTTGAATTCGCCGCTAGTGGCACTAGTATAACGTGAGGTTTTAAATGTCAAATTGTACTGTTGGTTGGCTATTGTTTCGAGTTTATTTACTAACTAGCGGACGTCACGTGGTGTCACCCGCGTAGTTCCCGTTCCCGCAAGAGTTCGGGAATAAAATATATCCTATGTTACTCCTTGATAATGTAGCTATCCATTGCTGAAACAATTTTTCAAATCAGTTCTGTAGTTTTTGAGTTTATTCATTACAAACATACACACACACAAAAACCCAAATGTTTCCTCTTTATAATATTTGTGTAGATTTGTTTTTTATTTATTTTTTTATTTGCAACAGGTTTGCTCTTGACTCTAGTCTATGTCAGAGATGACAGAGACAAAGTCTACGATGGAGCGAGCCTACCCAGAAGGAGCCTGTTCACTCTAACTTTGAAGAGATTAGGGTTGTAAGCTTTTGGAAACACAGACGCAGGCAGAGAGAGAGTTCCACTCCTTTGCTGTGCGCATTATAAAAGACGTTTGATAAAACGCTAAGTGCGAATTGGTGGAATAGTCACAATGTAGGGTTTATACCCTACATTGTGGCTAATAAAAAATAATCAAACTAATGTTTGATTATTTTTTATTTTCCTTCTAACTTTGTTCACATGCGCGTTACATTTTTTTTTTTGCCATTATTACTCGTAAGAACCATACTCAACAGTGGCGCCAACTGGTGAGCGGGGTAGCCCTCATCGAGTAAACATTGTCATAGCAATATACCGTGGGTAACTGAAATTCAAAGTAGTGAAGCTCTAATAATAATATTATGCCGAATTAACAACGTTTCGTGAATCTATATATATAAAAATCAATTGCTGTTCGTTAGTCTCGCTAAAACTCGAGAACGGCGGGGCCGATTTAAATAATTCTTTTTTTGTTAGTTTCGCCAGAATACAGGGAAGGTTTAAAAACAAAAAAAAAAGTAGGTAGGGTAGGTAGGGTAGGTAGGGTAGGTAGGGTAGGTAGGGTAGGTAGGGTAGGTAGGGTAGGTAGGGTAGGTAGGGTAGGTAGGGTAGGTAGGGTAGGTAGGGTAGGTAGGGTAGGTAGGGTAGGTAGGGTAGGTAGGGTAGGTAGGGTAGGTAGGGTAGGTAGGGTAGGTAGGGTAGGTAGGGTAGGTAGGGTAGGTAGGGTAGGTAGGGTAGGTAGGGTAGGTAGGGTAGGTAGGGTAGGTAGGGTAGGTAGGGTAGGTAGGGTAGGTAGGGTAGGTAGGGTAGGTAGGGTAGGTAGGGTAGGTAGGGTAGGTAGGGTAGGTAGGGTAGGTAGGGTAGGTAGGGTAGGTAGGGTAGGTAGGGTAGGTAGGGTAGGTAGGGTAGGTAGGGTAGGTAGGGTAGGTAGGGTAGGTAGGGTAGGTAGGGTAGGTAGGGTAGGTAGGGTAGGTAGGGTAGGTAGGGTAGGTAGGGTAGGTAGGGTAGGTAGGGTAGGTAGGGTAGGTAGGGTAGGTAGGGTAGGTAGGGTAGGTAGGGTAGGTAGGGTAGGTAGGGTAGGTAGGGTAGGTAGGGTAGGTAGGGTAGGTAGGGTAGGTAGGGTAGGTAGGGTAGGTAGGGTAGGTAGGGTAGGTAGGGTAGGTAGGGTAGGTAGGGTAGGTAGGGTAGGTAGGGTAGGTAGGGTAGGTAGGGTAGGTAGGGTAGGTAGGGTAGGTAGGGTAGGTAGGGTAGGTAGGGTAGGTAGGGTAGGTAGGGTAGGTAGGGTAGGTAGGGTAGGTAGGGTAGGTAGGGTAGGTAGGGTAGGTAGGGTAGGTAGGGTAGGTAGGGTAGGTAGGGTAGGTAGGGTAGGTAGGGTAGGTAGGGTAGGTAGGGTAGGTAGGGTAGGTAGGGTAGGTAGGGTAGGTAGGGTAGGTAGGGTAGCCAGTAGACGGGAGCGAAGCCGCGCGGGTCAGCTAGTCATATTATAAAGATACCAATCTAAAAATTTATTTAGTAAATTATTTAGGTCGTTAGTACTTATGAAACGAGTAACGAATTACGTAGTTAATTTAGTATTCAATCTTTGAGATCTAATCAGAATGTCTTAATGAGGCAGCGGCACAGGTCGTTAATTAGCTAATGCCTAAGTAGGTACATATTTAAATTGAAGATCTAGTGATTCATTAACCACTAGCTTCTGACAGTGGCTTCGCCCATCTTAAAGTTATAAACCAGCCAAGTGTGAGTCAGTCTCACACACGAAGAGTTCCGTACCATAAACATTATTTTTAAACAATTTCAAAAAAAGGAGGAGGTTCTCAATCCGTTTGTATTTTTATGTTTGTTAAAACATTATCATAACTCCGTCATTCATGAACCGATTTGAAAAATTATCATTTTATCTGAAAGAGTATAGTTTCCTAATTGATCCCATTGTCACCAAGTCAGAATCTGATGATGGGATCCCATGAAAATTGAGGGCAACCCTCAAATTTTGTAGGCACATACAATGTTTTTCATAACTTTCTAACGAATTTCAGATATTTGTGCCTGGAGATCATCATCTCAGTTGCTGAGTTGATGATGGAAGGTATAAATTAAGATCTGATGATGAGATCCCATGAAAAATGTTTGTTTAGCGATATTTTCGCCAATTGTCAGCCGATTTTTAGGGTTTCGTACCTGAAAAGGTAAAAAAGGAAACCTTATAAGATCACTCTCTTGTTCGTCTGTTGGTCCGTGTGTCACCACCGATTTTCTCAGGAACGGGTAGACCTAGCAAGTTGGAGTTTATACCAGATACTGAAGTCTATAGTCCCCTATTAGATGTATAAAAGTCAAGGTCCTGAGTCAACACGATAAAAATATATGGGAAATTTAGATTTTTGCGAAAACATGCTAAAATTTATCTTAATTTTCAACTTTATTAATTTTTCGGAATTTTTCCTGTAACCAAACCTTGCTTGTAACCAAAATTAACAATTCTAGGTTAACCGGAAGTACCATATAGGTTTTGGGTCGAAAACCTATATGGTAGTTCGCATTGACCTAAAATCACGAAATTTGGCTAAAAGCAAGGTCTTACAAAACAAATGATGGAAAAGTTCCAAATAATGACGCCAATTAAGATGTCCTCTGTGTTTTATGGGCGCTCTTACAATTATTAAAAGGACTAACGTAATTGGCACCAACCTGAAATAAGGTAAATAAATAAAATTAAGCTATTTTGTAAAAAATTAAAAGATTTTTTTTTATTTGAAAAAAAAAAAGATTATTTTTTTTTACTATAGATAGGCACGCGTTTGACCACTATCTCACCAGATGGCAAGCGATGATGGGGTCGAAGACGGAGCACGCTTGCCTAGAAATAACCTATTCACTCTTGACTTAAAGACTCCCAGGTTGTAGCTAGCAGGAAACACAGACTCCGGCAGGGAATTCCACTCCTTAGCTGTACGCATTATGAATGTGTTACCAAAACGTTTTGTGCGTATGAGTGGGATATCCACCGTGTACCGGTGGCGCATCGCCGTTCGTCTCGTGGTCCGATGATGGAACGGGCTTGGCGGAATTAAATTATGCAATTCCGTCGCACATTCCGCAAAATGCAACCGGTATAAAACCGACAGGCTAGCAACTCGTCGTCGATGTTCAAGACTTTGGAGCTTCGTCGCGACAAGCCTCTCTTTGCCGATGATCCTCTTGGCTCGTTTCTCAATTAATTCAGGGGCATCAAGTTGGTATCTGGCAGATCCATCCCAAAGATGACAGCAGTACTCCATACACGTTCGTACTTGCGCTTGATAGAGTTTAAGCAGCTGTTCCGGCGTGAATTATCGTCTCACCTTTGCCAGAATCCCAAACTTCTTTGCAGTCACTTGAGCCTTTGCCTCTATGTAAGGGCCAAAATTGAGAGTAGATGTTAATGTAACCCCAAGAAGCTCAAGTTGGTCGGTTATCGGCACGGTTAAACCTCGGAAAGATGGAGCTGGGTGGAATTGGCTCCTTTTGGCGGAAAATAGACACGCTTGGGTCTTAGCAGCATTGAACTTGACCAGATTGGCATCGCCCCATTCAGAGACAGCCTGTAAGGACACGTTCAAGCGCTCAACCATTGCCTACCGGAGAGACCAGATCTGCGACCCACCAGCTCGTGCGTCTGACACTTATCTCTCAGCAACAGTGCTGTCGTCTGCATACCCAAAGGTACCGGGTTTAAGCAGATCATTAATATGCAGCAAGAACAGTGTTGCCGAAAGTACCGAACCCTGAGGAACCCCGGCATTAATATCCAGCAGTCCAGACAAGCAGCTATCTATGACCACTCGGGTAGACCGATCCCTCAGGAAGTCTGCGATCCAATCACACAAACCGGCGGGCAGACCGAAGGAAGGAAGCTTACTAATAAGGCTATCGTGCCAGACCCTGTCGAAGGCCTTCGAGATGTCAAGGGAGACCGCCAGTGCCTCCCCGTGCTTCTCTATGGCCTCACTCCAGATGTGAATGGCATACGCTAGAAGATCCCCAGTTGACCGATTTCGGCGGAACCCGTATTGACGGTCACTAAGAATATCATTCGCTTCTAGGTACGCCAGGAGCTTATGATTCAGCACGCGTTCCATAGTCTTACAGAGTATGGACGTTACCGACATGGGTCTATAATTCGACGGGTCAGCTCGACTACCCTTTTTGGGCACGGGCTGCACGTTAGCTTGCTTCCAAGCCTTCGGCACTTTTCCAGTCTCAAACGAAAGGCGAAATAGGCGTGTCAAGATCGGAGACAACTCAGGCGCACAAGTCTTCAGAACAATTGCCGGTATCCCGTCGGGACCACTAGCCTTGTTCACGTCTAGGTTACGCAGTACCCTACGGACGTCCTTCTGATGAATGCGAATATTTGACATACTCGACTCGCATCCACCAGGAGAAGCAGGGGTCGTCGCGCTACCAGGATCCAGACGTGAAGATTCCGCAAACAAAGAAGCAAACAAGTTCGCTTTCTCCTCAGCGGAGTGAGCCAGCGTCCCGTTGGGTCTAAGCAGTGGTGGTAGTGAGGGGCGGCAGAAGTTCGATTCGACCGTATTAGCCAGGGATCAAAAAGCCTTACTACCTGCTGGGTATGAAGCAAGTTTGTTCCCTATTCGGCTAATGTGGTCAAACCGAGCCCTCCGCAGCACTTTCTTGCAGGACTTAGCAGCCCTGTTGAAGGCTCTCTTCTTCCGACTCACGTCATTTGCTTTGCGCGTACGAGCGTCGACCCATGCCAGGTACGCCGCGTGCTTAAGCGTATCAGCGCGATTGCACTCGGCACCAAACCAAGGACGAGCTTCGCCAGATTTCGCTGTCAGAGAACGGAATGTAGTACTCCATTCCCCTCCGCAACACATCCGACATGGCGTCCGCGCACGACGAAGCATCAGTGGAAGAAAAGCAAGTAGGCTGCCAAGGGTAACATGCGAAAAAAGATCGCATGCCATCCCAATCTGCTGACCTGTATCGCCATACCCGCCGGGTGCCTCTTGGGCTAGGATTGGGCGGGGAGTAGACAGATACAGATTTCACCAGACAGTGGTCGGAACTACCCAGTGGTGAAGAAATCGACACCGAATTGCGGTCTGGATCTGTTGTCAGCAAAAGGTCCAAGCAATTGGCAGTGTGCGAATCAACATCGGGCACCCTCGTTGCTCCCTGGACCAGCTGGGTAAGATTTAACGCAAGCGCTAGCTTTCGCGTCTCTCGTCCAGCATGGTCTGTGCACTGGTATGGGAAGTGCCACTCCTGATGGTGGGCATTGAAGTCCCCCAGTAACACCAATTGGACAGAAGGGTACCGCTGCTGAGCCGCATCCGCCGCCTCACTCAGGTGCTGTGTAAGCCCAGTTGTCTCCAAATCACCGCTGTGCAAACGGTAGACGCAGGCGTAGACAATTTTGTCTAGCCCTGTGTCCACTATAGCCCACAGCGTCGAGAACCTGGAGTCTTCAAGGTAACGGAGTTGCCGATAGCAGATGTCGTCCCGGGCGTACATGCATACGCCCGCGCGTAGTCTGAAGTGGTGCTCCAGGGTAAACCCTGGGTAAGACAGGTATGACACGTCCGACGGACATCCGATCTGCGTCTCCGACAGGAACAAGAGCGCTGGTTTCTCGGTCTCAAGGTGGTGATGGACTGCAGCGAGATTTGAGTGCAGACCTCGTATGTTAGAGAGGTGCACTTTATGCGAAAGGGCGTGCTGCCGCTATACAGCTTTTCTCTTTTTTCCCCTGTTCATAATAAAAGTGAGTGAGGTTGAGGAGAAGGAAGTGAAATGAGGTTCCATGCTGCTAACCCTCAGGCACGCCCTGACTGACCTGACTTTATTGCAATATTATGCTCGTGTGCGCAGAACATTTTACAGTAAAGACTAAAGCGACCGGTTTTTTTTTATGATGGTACAGAACCCTCTGTGCGCGATTCCGACTCGCTCTTGACCGGTTTTTACTATTTGTTAGTAGCAGTAGAAATATACAATCTGTGAAAATGACAACTGTCTACCTATTACGGCTCTTAAGATACAGCCCGCTGACAGACGGACGGACGGACGGACGGGGAGCGGAAGCTTAGTAATAGGGTTCCATTGTTTACCCTCTGGGTACGAAAACCTAAAAATTATCGTGACTTACTTTCGCATTTATAATGTTACTATAGTTTTATCTATTTGTATATGTTACATTTTTTTAGGATGGTAAGTCTTCAAATGCCCCCTTTCACTCTGGGCAGAGCGGAAGGGAGTGTCAAACTCTTGCCTGACTATAACCTCTCCGTGTTGCTCCAAATGCACTTTGCATTTCAGGGCCGCGGTGACGAACAAATTCCACCATACCTAATAATTATACATTTTCAATTTCAGATGCGCAAATGACATCCAAAGAAATCGCAATAATGACGTCGACAATTTGAGAAACTGGATACAAATCTTGTATTTACTTACTTAGAGAAAACTTAGCAACAACTATTAAGATGTATTTGTTTACTTATATAAGAATATTTCAGAGACATAGCGCATTTTTTATGTAAAATTGTTGTTAAGTAGATATTTTAAATTTCATACTGTTTGATTTTTGTGGGTTTTGTAATAGCCAGAAATAAACGAATTTTATATTTTAATGCCGTTAATAGAATAAATATTTAACAAATTATAAGTATTCTTATTGTGAATAAGATTTGAAGAATTGGGATCACTTCTTTTGTTGTTAAGTGTTGAATACTGTGTGTATGTGTGTGTAGTGTGTGTGTGTATGTGTGTGTGTGTGTGTGTGTGTGTGTGTGATGTAACCCTGTATTGCTCACAAAAATAGATATAAGAAGCTTGGAAGGCCTTTTTCAAAATATAATCTGGTTTAAGACAAACTGATTAAGAATAACTGAAACGTTTAAGGCAAGCTGAATAATTGTTGTTGTAATATCATTATAATATTAAGTACATTGTGATCAATCATGGTTTGTGTCAAAGGCCTATTTTGTTTTAAATAGCCATATTAGGTAAAATTAAATTTCTCTTTGCCTAGCTTTTTCCCGTTATTTGGGCTTGGATTTGTTTTTGCCAGACAGGATAGGATTTTACTATTTTAATATTATAGGTAAATACGAAAGTTTGTTAGGATGGATATTTGTCACTCTTTCACGTCAGAACGCCCAAAAGGATCTTTATGAAATTTAGCACAGGGGTAGATTATAGTCTGGAATAACACATAGGATCATTTTTGTTTCGTCATTCACGCAAGGGGATAGCCAGTAGCCAGCGAGGCGGATGAATTTATCGACGCCACTTTTTTTTTACTTTTAGTTAGTTAAGAGTTTTTTATTTTATTTCAGTACCTATATAGTAACAGTTAATTGGATGTGAAAATTTAAAAATAAAGTAAATTAATAAACAACTTTGACTTTTCATTTCTTAAATACCCTGTGTCTTTCATAATAACACAAATATATATTTATTTCCCTTTCAATCACACGATTATTTTGATTTCTGACTTTCTGTAATGGAAAGCCTTTCGATCATTCATCAAACCACTTTACTCTTCGCGCTGTGTAATCGTTACCGTGGCAGCCTCAAGTCCACCGGACCAAAGACAATTGCCACAGGTTGAGGTACTCAGATGGTTGGTCCCCTTGTGCCACATGCCCCGACACCTGTTCATTTAATGGTTGCATCGGCGAATGGAGTTGCCGTAGCTGAATCTTGGACCAAAAATAATATTAAACAGTTATTAAAATACTAGCTTCTGCCAGCAGCTTCGCCCGCGTAATCACTAGGGAACATAATCATCATCTACCTGCCCTTATCCCATGTTATTTGGGGTCGGCGCAACACGTTTTTTTCTCCCATTCTGTTTTATCAGTCGTCACTCTATCACTAACTCCCTTTTTTTCACATCGCTCCTCACACAATCCATTCATCTTTTCTTTAGGGTACATACTCCTGGATATATATTATTTCAGACTAAAATCTACCTCTGTGGCTTTCATGAACATCCTTTCAGGAGTTACGTGAAACAGTAACAAACATCCATTCATCCTCACAAATTTTCGCGTTTATAATATTTATAGGACGTAGGAGGATTTCTATTTATAAGATGAATTTTGCCATCGCCGAGCTAGAAAAAAATTATACAGAACAATCTTACATCATAGCCCAAGGCAAAACGAGATAACAGAGCAAAATTAATGAATTATTAGTCTATCCACGTATGTCCCTCCCTATATCAATGTAAGGAACATAAAAGAGAGCTCATTAACGGTATCCGAGGAGGTTTATCAAAGATTATTAGATTTATTTACTTAATACACGCAAAGGTCAGTTGGCTTAACGAACACGTGACGTCATGACCGAGCTTACGAATAATGATCACGCGATGTCTATGTGAGGGAGGGCAGGACGGTGTATAGGCACGCAGAAATATGGGTAAGTACACAAAACCGGTTGTCTGTGGTGCACTGTCAACTCTTATCAAAGAGAAGTGTCTTTTTTAATTAACCGACTTCTTTATATGGTGGAGATGTTCGGTTGTGTTCTTTTTATGCATGTTCACCGATTACTCCGCCAGTTGCCAACCGAATTTCGAAATTCTTTTTCCGAATTTAAATTTTATTCGAAAGAATATACTTTTGTGGAGGTTCCATTGTCATCAAGTCAGAAACTGACGATATGATCCCAGGAAGAGCGAGAGCCACCTTCATTTTTTATATATAATGTTTTCCACAGCACTTCTAACACAAGTTAGATATTTGTGCCTGGTAATCATCATCTCATGTTGCTGAGCAGACGATGGAAGGTATAAGTCAGGATCTGATGATGGGATTACATGAAAAATTTTTGTTCAGCGACATTTTCGCCAAATGTCAACCGATTTTGATGATTTTTTTTAAAAGAATATTTCCCCATTTCAATTTGGTGAAGATCTGATGAAGAACTTCGGAGGTAGACAACGGTAATCTTCAATAAATTATAGTAAATGGATCGAGATTGCTGAAACCGCATGTCTGTTTAAAGTTTACAATAGTTTATAACATAACATCACACCGGCACGCTGTGAAGGGGTAAGCAGGTACCTACCACAAAAAAAGTGAAAAAAATAAACGTTTTACAAAAACATACAAGCGTCTTCCAAATAAAAAACATTACAAAATAACTTTACTTCGGAAGTCGGTGTCTAAAAATTAATACAACAAAAAACACCTATACTATAATTTGGAAATCAGTTGTACATATTTTTTTGTAAAAAAGTTTTTATATCGCAAAAAAGGGGTAGGTACAAAGTTTTTGCTTCGTGTAATACCTTAAAATTAAATAATAATAAATAATAAAAGTTTATTTTGGAACAATAACACATGACTAAGTACAACAGGTAAAACGATGATAGCTGAAAAAGTATAAACTGTAGCGCAGCTAACAACGCCCTTCTCCAAGTACAGAATAATTAGATTTGAATAAGTCGACCCTTTGTTAAGTGACCTTAATTACGCGGTCACTGGTTCAATATCTTGCTAGTTAACAATTAAATAGTTTCAAAAAATCATGTTTAATTCATTTTATTTTTGTTTTTATTAGTCCCGACTATTATGCGTACAGACTGATGAAACGTAACATGCAATGTAACGTGAAAGAAGCATATCATCAGTGTGTGCAGGCGTCTAGACTAAAAGAATTTGTTACAAAGTGTTACATTGCATTAGTGTGAACGGAAAAGTCTTTCATTCCATGTTACGTTGCGACGCAAAGGGGCGCGCAGTGTGCTCAGCGGGTCTAAAAATACCACTTTAGTAGAATCAAAATATAAACCATACAACAATCTGTTAAATTTCATCTTTATCGCTAATACTTTAGGTTCAAGGTTGATTGGGAGAAAATTTGACAGTGACGGGTAGCGTGATGTGGTTTCTGATTCTGCTAAAGTGGCCCTCGGGGTCTAAAACTTGTCCTTGACGGTCCTTGACGAGTTGTGTTGAGACGAGCGCGAACTCGAACTGAACTAGATACGGCGGAGTGAGTCAAGCGTGATTTCAGCGTGCAGATGCAAGTAGGTGCACGTTCAGTTCGTGCACGCGCTGCGTCCACACTGATGAAGTGCTCGTTTAACGTTACATTGCATGTTACCTTTCATCAGTCTGTTACACGCAGCATAATGAGGCGGCACCCGTACCATATTACGAAGTTTAATTAAATGTTTGTACATTTACAAGAATAAAAAACGAAAAAGAAATGAAATGTCTTCACAGAACTGATATGCTTAGGTACACGCATTACATGCATGCATTATAAAGCCATTCCGTAACCGGTTACGAAATACGAACCAGAAAATTATCGTAAAGGTTAGTTACATTTTCACTTCTTCTTTGTTTCTACGGTAATTAAAGTAAAAATACTTCTACCATTTTAATCTATACTTCTATACTAATATATAAAGCTGAAGAGTTTGTTTGTTTGTTTGTTTGTTTGCTTGAACGCGCTAATCACAGAAACTACTGGTCCGTTTTGAAAAATTATTTCATTTATCGAGGAAGGCTATAGGCTATATATCATCACGCTAAGTCCAATAGGAGCGGAGCAGTAATGAAAATTGTGACGCAGACGAAGTTGCGCGGGTCAACTAGTCAACTATAAACAAATAATTTGAGTGTATCAGCAGCAGTTCTATGACAACAGTATATTCTTATATTTTGATTGTAGAACAGTATCATTTGCATGAAAAATCGTATCTCGAGGTAGGTTTAATAAAATAAAAAATAATAAAATGTTTATTTCAATTACAATGGGCATACATTTTTTTAAGCAAGAAATTGCTTGTATTAAAAAGACTCCGCACTTCCACTTAAAATTTTATGCAGTTGAAATGTAGACTAAAATGAATAAAAGGGTAACTTTTAAAAATACAAACGGCTTTGAAGAAAAAGCCCAATATATCTATAGCCTCCGCATCATAACATCCTATTCTCATATCGTCCTATTTACCATTGATACTTATTTACAAATTGTACTATTAGAAAAACTAGTAGACTACTAAAAATTCATAATAATCACTTTTCTCATATATATTTCTTCTTTCTGTCTCAAAACAATTTCAAGAAAAAGATTTTGATTTATTTATTTTATTTTATTACAACGGTTTATAACCAATTACATTAACTAAAGCACAAAAACTACTAAACACAAACAAATATAAATTTAAAAAAATAAAATGGGTTAGGTACTCTGTCACGAATCCCTCTCACAGTAGGTACTTCTGACATGCCAATAAAATCTTCGTCCATTCGTCCGCAAACAGATCGCTTATTGAGATCATTAAGTGCAACCAGAGTTCGGATTAGTACCTAAGCTAAATGTTAAGCTAGTATTTAAGTGTAATTGTACTTACTCACCTAATTAATAATGTGAGGAACTCGTGGCTAAATAATAACAGCCGCACGGGTCGATCTTTAAGGTTAAGCAACGCTTGCCAAGGTTGGTCTGTGGATCTTAACTTACCGAGTTTCCTCCGTGCCTCGGAAACCACGTTAAGCCGTTGGTCCCGGCTGTCATTTGAAGATCTTTGGCAGTCGTTACGGATTGTCAGAAGCCAGTAAATCTGACTCCAGTCTTGCCAAGTACCGTGTTACCCAGTTAATGGGTTTTGGAGGTCTGGTAAACAGCCGCTCCATGTAGGACCCTGGTATTCAGCTGAATCCGGTTTGACTGGAAGCCGACCCCAATATAGTTGGGAAAACGCTAGGCAGATGATGACCTAATTAATAATGTACACAAGTAATCTGTGGATTCTGTCATTTTTTTATTGTAACACATATAGTACAATTGTTTCTATTTCCCAAATAAATAAAATAAAATAAAAAAACGTCATAAAAACAAGAGAATTGGAAAAGTACAGTCATACCACACGTAAATATAAGATTTTAAAAATTCATAAGTAAATAACGACATATTTGCGCGTTCAATTAATAAAATAGATACGTTACACCATACTAGCGGCTCTATCCCGATTTTTTTTCCATGATTCTGATCTCGTGGTAATTTTTGAATCTTTACTGCTCTAGTTTAAAGCTCCAGAAATACTTCTTTATGATTCCTAGTCTCTTGGTAGTTTTGAGTATTTACCGCTCTGGATTTCAACCCGTCTCCGAACTTCTGCTTCTATCAGAGTCTCCGTAAGCCGCTATACTTGGAACATTATCTACTACCTAATAGGACGATTTGTGAAAATGACGATTTGCTAATAGCAAGTTTTGAGAATAGAACGTGTTGATACGAAGGCAAAATAAATTGATTTAAATTGTACGTTTTACAACCCTCTAATATGGGCATTAAAACCTAATGAGAAATAAATTAAATGTTGGTTCTTAAAAATTTAAATCATAAAAAAAAAAATTATAGGTAAAGAATATACATAAATCATCTTTCGCCCAACCAACAAACTTCGAATTCCAAAATATGAATCTTATTTCATCGAATATTAATTAAAACAAAATGTTGGACTCTATCGGATGGAACAATTCCAACGGGGTTGTTCTTGTTAGGACCCGAATTCTTCACCATACATCTCAAATATTGTTGGACAATATTTCTGAGCCATCTTTTCATATGGAGAATCTTTTTCTATTTTCTTATCGTAGGTTAATTTGTTCCAAAAATGGTGAGTATATGCTTTGTCAACATTTTTCAATTCTCCAGGTTTGAAGTATTCGTCGTTTCTGGAATAATATAGCGGGTAGAAATACTCAGGGCTGTACACTTCGAGTCCTGAAAACAATGTCAATGCTTAAGTTTTTCGCTTTATAAAGTAAGTTCCAATCGATAAATAAAGGTAGGTGAACGATAGGTAAATGATATGAGTTAATAATAAGGTAAACTTTAAAGGTAATCCGCAAAGCAGTTTTGTGGCGAACTGTTGGGCACTAGCGACCCCACGGACCTGATCTCCAGGGAGAAGTACTACTCTGTCAAGAAAGTACCGGGAAAATATCAATAATACACAAAATGTCTGTTATTCATCCAAATTTATTTTATCACCTTCAAAGTATGCTCCTTTAGAAACGATACACTTGCGCCAACGAATAATCAATTCATCAAAACATTTTTTAAACGCTGCTTCCGGAATTGAGTTCAGTTCTCGCCGCGAATTCTCCTTTATGTCTTCTATCGATTGAAAACGGGTGCCACGAAGTGGTAATTTGAGTTTAGGAAAAAGAAAAAAGTCAGCAGGAGCCATATCTGGTGAATATGGTGGTTGCTGGATGGTATTTGTTATTTTTTTATTTTTTTTATTCTCTTTCTCTCTTAAACGCCGCATAACGCTCAAATAATATTCTTTATTTACCGTTAGACCTTCCGGTAAGAATTCAGAGTGCACAACACCGCGATAGTCAAAGAAAACAGTGAACATGACTTTGACTTTTGATCGACTTTGGCGTGGTTTTTTCGGTTTCGGTTCAGTTGGAAGGCGCCACTCCGAAGCTTGTTGACTAGATTGCATGTCAAACTCGTAAACCCACGTCTCGTCACCAGTAACAATGCGTTTCATGAATGTTGGGTCCGAACTGACTCGTTCTAGCATGTCCTCAGCGACTTTCATGCGATTGAGTTTTTGGAGAAAATTCAGATCTTTTGGGACTAGCCGAGCAGCAACATGTTTCATACCCATATGATTAGTTAAAATGGTACGGATCGACTCGTGAGATACAGAAAGTTCGGCGGCTATCTCTCTCAGAGTTGAATGGGGATTTTCAGTCACTATTTCCTTCACTTTTGCGATGTTAACTTCAGTTGCAGACGTTGACGGCCTACCAGAGCGAGACAAATCTTCCATCACATCTCGACCGCTTTTGAACGCTTTGAACCACTCATTAGCACAAGTTTTTGATAAAGTCGATTCACCGTAAACCTTCTGTAACATTTTCAGTGACTCCAACACGAAATTCCATTGGCGATGCAAAGTTTAAGACAAACTCTTTGTTCGATATTTTTGTCCATTATGAAATTCGCAATACACACTATATATGATATTACTAAAACCAGCACTGTATTTAATATAAATATCAGATGCAACTCAAACTCCGCGCCAAAATGAAAAAAAGTTGTGCCAATCTAACAAATACAAAAAAAAACAAAAATTTGAATTTGGAACCATAAACAAATCATCCATTCCCGATACTTTTTTGACTGAATGTATTGTTTCTCATTTCCAGCTTGCCTTTATTGGCTGGCCGGAGTGAACACTGACGAGGAATAGAGCTCCCACCTCTTTCTTGCCTTAATCGGCCGGTCTGAGTGGAGATTCGCAAGAGCAAACGTGCTTGGGAGAAGGATGTATAATCCAGTAAGATGCTGGTAGCGATCTTGACCGTCCTTTCTCTAGCACTTCAGGATATGTTGCCCCCTTGGCGCTACGTCACTTTGTGCTAGTGACTCTTTTTGGGGGGCCCATTTATTGAGTGTGCAAGTCACCCCCTGCCATTTTAAAGCCATTTTAATTGTCAATGGTCAGGCAGGGGCCAATAGTTCTTTCATAGTAAACGATTATCAGTTCACTAAACCAGCCAAACCCATAGCCATCCAAATTCTGCAATAGTCCTGCTCCAACCGGGGATTTTCCTTGGGTATACTTTCACAGTCCATACAGGAAAAAAGAGGCTTCTGCGAGTTGGTTTCGGCCTCTCGTATGCCTACCAGAGGACCAGGTCTCTAGGGACCCGAGAAAGTGAAAAACATAAAAAAGGTAAACTTAACATGTGCACGAAATATTGATCATACTTACGAATTCTTCTCCAGGCAAGTTTGACTCGCAATTGGCATGTCATTTAATTAGAAAATTCTTATTAAAAGCCCCGGGTATGCATTCACGGCAATTGGATAATCTCTTTTTTTTCCCATAGGGAGATAAGATTCTGGCTACCTACTGTTAGCCGGTAGCAATCAACTGCTGGGCAGAGGCCTCCCCTTATTGGTCACTATTTTTGTCTTGCTCGTCCACTATCTTCTGGTCAGACGCTACGCCTTCTGGATTTATTAAACATGCGTCAGTCGTACCCAGGCCAGCCTGGGCTTGATAGACCTAAATTATATTATTATTGATGATATTTTTATAGAACCAACCTTGACACGTGTTGGACGACCATTCTGCCAAGTTGGATTTCTTGCACATTCTGTGAAGTACTCTGGTTATGGCGCCTGGTCCATTATGTATCCAAACATCTGGTCTGTATGTCGTCTCAACTTCACTAAAGAAAAAAAAAGAAAAATATATTAAAGATTTCCTGGATCTGTGCCCAGTTGATGGTTATAGATTGGTCCCTATTAGATGTAACTTAAAAGCCCTATCACATAATTACGTTCACTAACACATACTCACAGTACACTAACAAAACTACTGACTCATTGTATCATGTTGAAATTAGACAACTGTGATTACTTTCATTTTAAAGTTTATGTATTAATTTATTTAATGAATATTTTGTAAACTTTAATTTCTTATGAACTACCTATTTTATTTTGGTATAAATTTTAAGTAATAATATTAATGTATATTAATGTATATAAGGACAAATACATAGTTAATTCTGAGCCTTTTAGTAGTTTGTATGGATGGTTTTTTTTTTACAGATTTTCCATTCATATTTCAAATTTCTGAGAAAAATTCGAAAAACGAGGCCACTACAAACTATACTAATAACTGTTCTCGACTACCTAATAAGCCAAACTTGTCTAAACATTTCAGTTCCCAAGAATAAAAAAGCCAAAATTGGCCATTTTACGCAACAAAACACAATCAAATGTGATTAGCAATTAAAAGTTGATCTCAGATGGCGCTACAACTACACGGACCCTTGTCAAAGTGAAATAAACACTGTTGTAGTCTTTGAGATTCATTTGTTTGTGTATTATAGACAGTCTGTTTCCTTTTAAGGTTTAATAAATCGGATACGCATTATCTTACATTATAGGTTATGTAATGCAGGTAGGTTTGGGTTTGTACAAATAAGAAGAATTAATTGTGTTTGACAATCTAATCAAACTGAAACTAATATTTATTAAAACAACTTTTTTTTTAGTGTTTACCCATCTTTTAATAAAAAAAGAACTGCTTTGTTATTGGTCTGCGCGCTACTAGCGCCACTTTGACATTTGTCGGCCCCATTGTAATAGGCCTCTTAACCGTAACAGTTAAGGTACTGTAGGTACCTAAACATCGGAGCGAGGAGGCAAACGAAGCGGTCACCTCCTTTTGCGAAGCAGTAATGCTAGCAAAGGAGGAGGAATCTGTTCGAAAGAGGTACCGTAGCCCTGGAACGCAAAGGGCACTAGGAGGAACACGGATGGGTTTTAGTCAGTAAGAGTCTGACACTCCGTCCTGTTTCACCCAGAGCGGGAGGAGTGATTTGATGATTTCCTATCCTTCAAAAAAAAAAGGTACTTAAACATTCAGGGAATACCTACAAGTGCGATTTTATGTTGTTACACATGACACATAGATGTGAAGGATAAAGTTTATCGTTCATTCTATTATCTTTATTTGTTGAACATGTTATTTAAGTAATATCAATACATATTAATCAAACATTACTATGTGATAGGATTTACAAAGAGATAGTTATCTTTAATTATTGTATTGTTTTAATTTCGTCTCTTATTGGTTTGGTACAATGTACTTACTCGTATATTGTAGGCGTTTTTGAGCATCGTCTTTAGTTGTGAGTGATTAGGCTCAATCGGAATTAGTATCTGTGGAGAACTTAGTTGATTTCACATTTGTATCATTTCTGTCTCATAACTTTTTGTAATTCATAATGTGTAATGGGTAACTCAGGAGAGATAGATAAAAAGATATAAATAAAAAAAAAAAAATAATAAAAAATAAAATGTGTTTATTATCTTAAATCAATACAATTCAGTTGCCGGGGCTTCCCAGAAAGTAATCCGAAGATACTTGTGATGGGATAGACCTCGCTCTTCCTCGATTAATTTACAAATTGATTCGTTGTGCTAATTTGGTATAAGTTACACATTTTTTTTTTTTTTTTTTATAAAACCAATAAAAGAGAAGTAAAAATCATGTTTATGGCAGTGTGTGAAAAACTAGAGTGTGTTTGTATTAATGTGTGTTTATCAGTGTGAGAATGTATATTTTGTGTGTATGAGTGGATGTGTTTGTGAGTGGGCGTGTGTATGTGTGAATGAGTGTAGAGGTGCGCTGGAAAGTGTGTTGTGTGTGTGTGTGTGTGTGTGTGAGGGTGTGTGTGTGTGTGTGTGTGTGTGTGAGTGTGTGTGTGTGTGTGTGTGTGTGTGTGTGTGTGTGTGTGTTGGAGAGTGTGTGTATGTGTGTTTGTGTGCATGAAGTTCAACCCAGAGTCACCAAAATGTCCTCCACGGCATCATAATCAAGTGTGAAGAGCCATTCCGTCAATGTCTTCTTACACCTATACAGCTGCATAGGGTAGATGTTAAGTATGCGATTTACTCTATTATAAACGCGTGGGCCTTGAGTTACATTTTGGCGACTGGCAAAAATTGAACGTGCTGAGTATGTAGGGGCTACTATATCACACCGTCTTTTTTTAAGTTTGGCATGGCTAAAGGGTAGAATTTTGTGATATCTTAGCACCATGTGTAGTATGTAGAGTTTTCTAACGGAGAGCAGCTTAGAGCTTGCGTATAGAGTTTCAGTAGGGAACCTGTAGGGCTTACAGTACATGACCTTAATCAAGGATCTCTGTGCCCTCTCTAGATCTATAAAATACGACTTAGCTGCTCCTCCCCACACAGAGATACAATATATGATTACGGATTGGGCCAGTGCGATATAAATTTTATTCTGTAGTTCTGAACTCATAACATGTCTCAGAGATTTGAAAACCCATATGAGTTTTCTTACCCTCCCTATAGTTAGTTCGAGGTGTGGGTACCAGCTTAACCTTTGATCTACTAAAATACCAAGGTACTTGACGGAATTAACCTTATGAATAACAGGGCAACTACAGGTAGATTGGGTTGGGGTACGACAAGAATGTATTCTAATATTAAAGTCAGACGCAGGCTGAGAGTTTGCGTATTTAGTGAAGCAGACGTAGTTGGTTTTTAGAATATTTAGCGTCAGTAGATTTTCACATAGCCAATCACTAACTCTAGCCAGACCCCTCTCAGCCTCCAGTCTAACTTTGTCCCAGGTATTAGCAGAAAAGATAATAGCGGTGTCATCCGCGTAGGACAGTATCCTCGCACCGTTGATAAGAAGCTTACAGAGTTCATTAATATAAATCAAAAAGAGCGTCGGGCCGAGGACACTGCCCTGCGGGACGCCAAACGTCACGTTCTCTTCGTCACTGACATGGTTTTCAATTTTTACCCCCTGTTTTCTGTTTTGAAGGTAACTGCTGAGAAGAGAGAGAGCAGAACCTCGAAATCCTAAGTTCTCCAGCCTGTGTATAAGTTTAGAGATAGAGACGGTATCAAAGGCCTTCTTGAGGTCAAGAAAGGCCACTAGGCATTTGTTTCCCTTGTCTACTTCCTTGGTTATCACAGTAGCAAGTTCCTCCGTAGCATCCTGGGCCGATATTCCCCTTCTAAAACCATATTGAGAGGAAGATAAGATGTTATACTTAGTCAGGTAATTAACTATTCTAGAGTTCAAGAGCTTCTCAATGATTTTAGAAATGGAGGTCAACACAGAAATTGGCCGATAGTTGTTGACGTCGTCTTTATCTCCACTCTTATACACAGGGGTAACAACGGAGCGCTTAAGAAGGTAGGGGAAGATACCTGTGTTAAAGCATAGGTTGGCCAGGTCACAGATCAGCGGGACTAAGATGTCCTTGGCTAGTTTTAGGAAATGGGTAGGAATTCCGTCCCACCCTGGTGCACTCCCAGAGTCCAGGGACATCAGTATATTTTCAACTTCCTCCTGAGAGGTGTCTAGGAGAACAAAGGAGGACAGATTAGGGCTATCTGTGTTACAAGATGTAGGGGGTACGTAACTATTTAAGATTTTCTGAGCTAGAGCTTGTCCAATGTTAATAAAATAATTATTAACATAGTTAACTGAGTCTTGGGGACATGATTTTATCTTAAGTAGGTCGCTATTTGAGTTTCTGGGTGGCTTATAGTTTGTGATGTCATTAATGGCTGACCACAATGCCCGAGGGTTTTTAGCAGATGCTTTGATCTTGTCTTTATTAAATTTATTTTTTAGTTTTTTTATGAGGTTCCCACAGAAAGTCCGATATCTCCTATATGTAATCACTAGAATTTGATTATGTGGGTTAGATTTGAGTTTAAGGAAGATTGAATTTCTTAGTCTAATACACCGTAGGGCACCTGTTGTTATCCAGGGTTTAATCGTTCTTTTGTTATTCGTGATAATTACATTTTTAGAGTTCGAAAGTAAAGCTGTCTTGACCAATTCTATAAGCGCAAAGGCGTAAGTGTCAGGGTCTTTGAAGATGTTAAAGAAGGAGGTATCAATATTTTTTAAACTATTATAAGCATTTTCGTAGTTTACTATTGTTTTGTGCTTTTTAGGTGTATCATAGCAATATTTATGCTCAAGAGATAACAAAATCAGGCAGTGGTCTGTTACGGTTGTATTTAAGACTGCTGTAAAAGCTATATTTTTTTGTTTATCCAGACTCAGGAAGACGTGATCTAGGCATCCATCCCCCCTCGTGGGTAGGCTGTGAGATGGTAAGAGCCCATGCGTAGAGAGCATATTTAAGTAGTTTAGTCTATTGTTTCTTTCATAATTTGTTTCAGTAGGAGAAATAATTAAATCAATATTAATGTCCCCTAAGATTAGAACGTTTTTACTAGGAGTAATATTATCCAGATGATTGTTAAGGGATGTAATGAAGTTACCTGCATGTTGAAAAGACGGAGAACGGTAGATACCCAGTATAGTGTAATTTGAAATATTTAACTCGAGACCGGTGGCATTTACAAGGTTTAGTTCTTTAAATTTTACTGACAATTTATTTGTGATGTATACAACTACCCCGTCACTTTGGTTAATTTGGTGTTTTGTTTGGAAAGATGTGTAATTCACTAATTGTGGTATGTTTTTTTTAGAGTTTAACCAACATTCTGTGAGAATCAAAATATCTACTTTATATTTTAGTTGTGATAGGGTGAGTTGCAAGTCATCAAAATTTTTGTATATACTTCTAATGTTTTGTGTTAAAATAATTAAATTGTGTGGACCCGTGTTTAATTTTAGTTCCTGTATGTTACACTTTATCGAGTCTGATGGTTTAATCTGATCAATTTCCTTTAGTGTATCGAAATTATCCATTTAAACATGTCAAGTTAGTACTCTCGGGGTTGCAACCAGGGTAAATAGATGATATGAATATTTGTAGATCAGGTTCTAGGAAGAGTAAGTATACATGGATGAATTCAAAATTTTGAATAGGGGAAAACAGGGGGTAACAAATTGTATATTTAGAATCTAAGTAGTAGAGATTTTCTACTAATATAGGTTTAGACCTATTGTATCTGGGGTTGTATACGGCGTATGTTGATATGTTTGTATTTTGAGCGTATTTTTGTTTTGTGTCGGAGATCAAGTGATGTATATGTGGGATATATCGTTGGTAGTTGTAATTGTAGTATAAAAGTGAGTAGATATGTAAGGGTTTGTAAGTAGATTTCTGTGAGCACTCTAATATATAGCAGACGTTTGATATTACCTTTATCAAGCTAGGCAATACATACCCAGTTTGACAAAGGCAACATTGTGTGTAGACGTGTATAAGTGTGTAGATGTGAATAAGTGTGTAGACATGTATAAGTTTGTGTATACATTTCTGTGCGTGTTTTGTTGTATAGTAGCCATTTAACAAATTGGATTTTGGGCTTAGGTACACTGTTTTAAGTAGGACATACAGTTTTGAGATAAATATACCCATAATTAGTCATTGTTCTTGCATTAGTTGTTGTACCTGTGCTTCGTGTTGTATATGGATAATTTTAGACGAGTCATCTTTCCGGATTAAAACCTTTCCCAAAGAGGTCCAGCAGTACTTATATTTTCCAGCCTTTTTTAGGTCTCGAGCCAAGAAAAACAGACGAGCCCCCTTAGGAGTAAGTTGTTCAGTTATAAAAACAGGAGTGTCTTCGTTGCATGTGAGGCCTAGATGTTTAGCCTGTAGTCGAGTCCTGTTTATAAGGTTGAAGTCTTTTACTTTTTTCAGGAGGTCGGATCTCAGTATTGGCGACCTTAATTCCACCACGATTGTAGGTTTCTTCTCGCCTTCACCTCGGGGTTTCAGGCGGAAAATGTCGCTTATATCGCATCCATTCATACCAAGATGGAT
This sequence comes from Lacanobia oleracea, assembly GCA_950371165.1. NCBI lineage: Eukaryota > Metazoa > Arthropoda > Insecta > Lepidoptera > Noctuidae > Lacanobia > Lacanobia oleracea. The sequence goes on along the minus strand of OX493392.1, from coordinate 23,439,033 downwards.
GGTATTTGAGAGATTTACCACCATTTGTATCAGATCATCCCTGGTTTCCTGGGGCTTTTTAGGGACATTTTTAATTTCTACGCAGGTCTTGCGCGACTGCCTTTGGAGGTCTTCTACTTTGTCCTCCAATAAGCTAATGTACTCCCGGTCTTTTCTAGACTGATTTTCAAGGATTGCAATTTTGCCGCGGTACTCCTCGTTTTGTGCAGTTAAGAGTGAGACAGCCGCGTCAATTTTAGCATTAGACTCGGTTAACTCCTGCAATTTGTTGGATATGGATGCGAGCTCCTTACTTTGGGCGCCGACGAGCGAGCTAATTAAGTCTTTTATCTCGTCTTTAAAAACCGTGAATTTATTGGGTGAGGAAGCTTCGTCTCTTGGTCGTTTGTTACGTTGTGTTACATTTTCCTCGAGCGAAGGGAATTCTTCATTATTGGATGATGTTTGATTCAAGGAAGGGTCCGAGGAATACTGTAGCATTTGAGTTAAGTTGCGATTCCGAATAGGCGATCGTAAAGGCGGCGATCTCTGCACTGACATGTTAAAGTAGGCCTATTTGGATCAGAGCCGTCGGCAGTTAACAATCAGCAGGTAGCTACACTCTAATTACCGGTGGACAGGTAGCGGGCGGAGTCTTAGTAGAGGGCCGCAGATGCAGATAGTGGTCTATATAAGTTTGTTTCACTCACGCGTGCACTGGGCGGCGACCAGAGGTCCAAGCGTGCGCGCAGACAGCACGCTGTCCCCTGCTTTCCAAAAGCTCGGTCTCTTTCTCACGATGTGGGCGGCGCGCAGTATCCAACGTGTGCGCAGATTGTTGTCTCTTTTACGCACGTAGCACGGTCTCCTTCGGACAATGTGGGTGGGCCGTAGTAGACAGGACCTGTACCTTGCTATGTATTCCTGGTGCACAGCTGATTTATTTACTAACTTTTATTTAATTTAATTTAGTTTAAATTGGGCACAGAGACTGTTAGCACGACCGGTCTGAACGGAGTCCACGAGGGAAGGGGAATATCATAAATCAATCTATTTCCATCAATTACTCGTTGTATCCGTTCACATCCGAATGTATCAGTGAACCTTTACAACTCATTCACTCACTTCGTCTATTTCTATCTGTCTCGTAAGCGTATAGCTAGCGCACATCTATGCACTCGTTCTCGAAAGAGACGCTTGAATTTGACCTTGGAAGTCTAGACTTCCAAGGTCAAATTCAAGCGTCTCTTTCACACTTTCGTATTTGAAATGTTTTTTTTTTTACTATTAATAGGCACGCGCTTGACCACCATCTCACCTGATGGTAAGCGATGATGTGGGCGAAGATGGAGCACGCTTGCCTAGAAGTAACCTATTCACTCTTGACTTAAAGACTCCCAGGTTGTAGCTATCGGGAAACAGACTCCGGCAGGGAATTCCACTCCTTAGCTGTACGCATTATGAATGTGTTCCCAAAACGTTTTGTGCGTGTGGGTGGGATGTCCACCATATACCGGTGGCGCATCGCCGTTCGTCTTGTGGTCCGATGATGGAACGGGCTTGGCGGAAATAAATTATGCAATTCCGTCGCACATTCCCCAAAATGCAACCGATAGAAAACCGACATTATCTGTCACTCTCACTGACATAAAGGATTGAGTTAAACGAAGCACGCTGTTCAGCGTGCCTCGCTACTGATACATAATATGGATATAAAGATACAAAAGAATGATACATATTCCAGGGATCGAAAGATACCTTTCAATCTATTCTTTTTAGTCATGTGTACTGAGTGGCGTCGCGGGCGCGCAGCAGTCGTCGTGTCTCGGGTTCGGCACCCCGACCCCGCGCTATCCCCGCAGCCGTCCATCACGCGCATATTATGTGATGCGCCGATAGTGAGTGACAATGACATCCGCACAATGTGACGACTGCTTAGTCACGCTTCACTAGTGTTCATTGTGATGTCTATTTTAAACACATTTACTTGGAAAATTTACTTATCTTAAAAACTTCGTTGACTCGAAAACTTGCCAATGTAAACCCAGTGGACTAGGAGTTTGCGGTGTCAAAATCGTTGCAAATCAGCCCTAGTTTAAAATCAAAATCCCTAAATACATTAACATTGTAATATTTGTGTCAAATTAATTTAGAGCATATTATTTTATTTAAGGTAATTTTAATTTTATGGTATGTGATAATAAGTGACATGGAAACCACAGGAAAAGTTATCATTCGGACAAATGATGATTAGGACAAAAAATATGGCACTTTTAGATAAAACGTTAGGACATACAATAGAGAACTTTTCATTTTTTTTTAAAACAAAAGTCTCGATAAAACATGTGTGGCGGAAATAATATCGATACGTACTTGATGACAGCTTCGGCAAGTTTTCTGCCTAAGTGGTCCATAGAAATAGCGATAGCTGCAGCATTGACCAAGCCGTTGCCTTCCCTCGCAACCCAGTTATGTCCCAGAGGCGTCAAAGACTTAACCACCAGCATATCCGTGTCTAGATACACGCCTCCCCACTTGTACAAAGTCAAATATCGCAGGATATCAGAAGTATGTTCCACCTGCCACTTGCTTTTATTAAAAGGTTCGCTTGCCATCATATCTTCCAAAGGAGTATTTCTAGCATAATCAGCGATGTGCACCCTTGCGAACCTGACGTTTGCAAATCGCCGTAATATCGCGATGGAGCTTCCTTGAAACACGAATTCACTGACGGGTCCACTGAACAGGACATATACTTGTCTCCTCGGGTGAGCTCTCGCTGCAGCCTCCACGGCACATGCCTGGCGGGAGTTTAGCCCTCCCTTACATGATGTCTCATGAAAGAAAATCGAGTTAGGTCTCGGCACAAAGTTCCTGTCTTCAGCTGACGGCAGTGCATCGTTCTCATCTAAGTAATGACACGAAATATTATTTTCCACGGTGTCGAAATGTATAATTGACGGCTGTATTGTCGATAGACTTTGCGCAATAATATAAAAAAGAAAAACACCACTCAAGACTAAAAAAAATATAAATAACATCACATGTTTTCGTAAGGTGAAATAATATTTTTTTTGTGTTTTTATCGAGTACATATTTGAACGTTTCCTACGATATCAATGACTAGAAAAGGCGAAAACGGAAATATTTATTGAAACATTATCAAAATCAGATACAGATATTTAACGAACGCTTTTTAGTTGTTACATGAGATTTCGATACAGATTGTTACAAACACTTCAAAACACACACTATTGCAGGATTATATTGCACATCTGTTTTGTCACAGAAAGCCAATGATTATATATCTATATTTCCGTTTTGGCGTCCAAGTAAAAAGCGATTTGTCTGCTGACCAAAAACTACCCAATATAATACTAGCTGACCCGTGCCCACTTCGTTTGGCGGTATTTTTAACCGACTTCAAAAAAAGGAGGAAGTTCTCAATTCGTTTTTTTTTTTGTTACCTCATAACTCCGTCATTTATGGACCGATTTGAAAAATTCTTATTTTATCTGAAAGGGTATACTCCCCGATTGGTTTCATTGTCACCAAGTCAGAACCTGATGATGGGATCCCATGAAAATCGAGGGCAAACCTCCAATTTTATAAGCACATACAATGTTTTTCATAAACTTTCTAACGCAATTCAGATGTTTGTACCTGGTAATCATCAACTTATGTTAAGGTATAAATTAGGATCTGATAACGAGATCCCATAAAAAATGTTTGTTCAGCGATATTTTCGCCAATTGTCAGCTGATTTGGATGATTATTTTTTTGTTTGGAAGAGTATTTTCCTAGACTGGTCCCATTTCAATTTGGTGTAGATCTGGCTAAGAACTTCGAAGGTAGACAACGGAACTCTTCAATAAATGATAGCAAATGGATCGGGGTTGCTAAAATCGCAGGTTTTTTAGTGTTAACATCAGTTATTAACATAACATCGCGCCGGTAGGCTGTTAATGGGTACGCAAGTAGGTACCACTAAAAAGTGAAAAATAAAAAACTTTTTTACAAAAAATACAACCGACTTCCAAAAACAAAACACTACAAGGTATAAAATAACTTCGGAAGAAAGAAAAGAATTTTAATAACGTTGTCAAAAAACGAAAAAATAACCAAAAACACTGACTTCCGAAATTAAAGTTCATTTCTTTTTAGTGTTAACACCGTTTTGTTTTTGGAAGTCAGTTGTATTTTTTTTTTTGGTTATAATATAGCCTATAAAAGAAAGAAAGAATAAAGAAAGAAAGAGGAAATGAGGTTACAATATAGCCTATGATACTCACAAATAACGTGGCTTTTCCTAAATGGGTTCAGTACATCCAGAGATTACCCCCACAACCTCACAAACTCAGAAAATCACAAATTCACAAACTTTACTTGTTTGTAATATCATCATAGATAGATTTACGTGTTGTATGTGAAAAAAACCGTTTAATAAAAGAAACATCACTCAATAGATTACGACACCTACACCTAACCTACGAGTATATATACTCGTAGGTATGGAACCGCGACCGTATTGTATTATCGCTTTAACCATTCGTCCAAATTACATGCAGAAAAAGGAATAGTCTTTTATTTTAAACACTTTAATGATAAATTTACTCATTTTGAAAAGAATTTATAGAGGTATGCATAACAGAAATAAGCTCGTGGCTAAATAATAACAGCCGCACGGGTCAATCCCAAGGTTAAGCAACGCTTGCCGAAGTTGGTCTGTGGATGGGTGACCATTTTAATATACCGGGACTCCTCGGAAAGCACGTTAAGCCATTGGTCCCGGCAGTCATTTGTAGATCTTTGGCAGTCGGTAGCCAGCAAATCTGACTCCAGTCTTGCCAAGGAGGCAGCCCCTCCAGCTCCACGTAAAATACTGGTATTCCTCTGAATCCGATTTGACTGGAAGCCGACCCCAATATAGTTGGGAAAAGGCTAGGCAGATGGCGTAACAGAGAGTAAAGTCCCGCTTACCTCCACTGAAAAAGGGAAAACCCTTCAACCAGGCGGTGGTTGTGCCTGGCGGACAACTTTTCCCTAGAACTCAATCATATATCTCTCACTAGATTCTGCCCGCGACTTCGTCTGCATAGTCTTTATACCTGGCGCGCAACTACTTTGTCTCATATTCTCATCCATGGCAATAAATCTCCATAGATTCTGGTAACCTGATAGTTTGTGAGTCTTTACTGTTCGTACTTAATAATAACTTCGATATTTTCCTGGTATCTTAGCGTTAACAATGCTTGCCCAAAAATACTTTGGCATGTTCTGGTCTCCTAGTACTTAGGAATCTTTAGCACTTATAATTCTAGCCTGTAAGAATCATTGACATGTCTCTGTTCTCTTTCTTTTATTATTAGAAGGGAACATAATCTAAATAAATTAACAAATACTTAATTATCATACACTAATTAACACGAAATTATGTACAAACGCGTATAAAAACAAAATTAATCATTGGGCATCAAAAAAATTATCCACATCGCTGTCAATGGCAAAAGTTCCCAGAACACTGGCAGCATTGCCGCGTTGAATCGCAATGCTGATTCTTTGGCCGAAAAAAAGCCCAGCCCTCTGGTCACGTGAACAGTCGACAAGTTGTTTGCTAATGTCCCGAAAGACTCGATGCGCACTCGGACCCCATGGGCCTAGTGTTTCAACGCCAAACGGCTCAAATATGTAACTTCCAATTAAGTTGTTATATTTGCGCCGTTTGAGGTTTTCTGCACCTGCAGCAGCCGCCCCAGCACAGCCCGCCGTGCTAAGAAGATGGGATAGCGCAAGGGTGTCGACACATGTTGCATCCCACACCAAAGGCCTACCCACCTTCCAAGGCATTATGGTCATCCCATCTGGCCTTTTCCCATCGTCGCGTGCCAAGCCGTTGGGTTCTAAAACAGCTGGCACCCCGGCGGTGACAAGGGCCCGACGGATAATGTCATTAATGCTGGCGTGCCGTGCTAACCGACCAGCGCTCCTACTGCAGGACAGGCCATGGTGTCCGAGGCGGTCGACTGCTTCACCGCATTGACACCGATGTGGAGCTCCGCTAGGAGCACCCAAACGCAGACACGTAGCGATCTGTTCTCTTTGTACTCTTTAATCTTAACCGCTCATAATTACAGCGCCGAAAATACTTCGACATGTTTCTACTCTCCTGGTATTTGTGCATCTTTAGCACTCACAATTCCAGCCTCAAAAATATTCCAACATGTTTTTGCTCTCCTGGTACTTTTGAATCGATTGTACTAAGGCAGCAGCAACTCTAGAATATCACTTCTTCCTCTGTCTCTAATGAGCCATGTAAGTTACCGGGATAAAAAGTGGCCTATATGGCAGCCGATGTTAACTACATGTGTGCCAAATGCGTGATTGACGGACAAACATACAAACTTTCACATTTATAATATTAGTAGGATTTTTACCGCAGTTTTCGTAAGAAACGATTTCGTCCGACCGTTTTGTTTCCGACTTACTTTGCAAATCTGAATACCGCGAAAATCTTTTCATTTTTCGGGTCAATATAATTATTACATTCATCTATATACCTATAATATTCACAAATAACGTAGCTTTTTATTGGTAAAAGAATTTTCAAAATCGGTTCTGTAGATCCAGAGATCCCCCCCACCCCCTACAATCTCACAAACTCACAACATCACAAACTTTACCTCTTTATCTGAAGAAGAAAAAGACCTCTTTATTATATTATATTAACTAATATTTCGTATATTTATTTTCATAACATATAATTATATTTTTAAATAAAATAGTAGCCCACCGGTATCGGGAACAGGGTCCAAGCTACCGGCGGTCAGGGCTCCAGAGAGAGGAACCTCCTAACAATACAAGCCGTGTCCAGAAGTACCGCTTTCTGAATCAAGCCTTTGATCCAGCTGCCTAACGAGAGCCTTCTGAGGTGTTGGTCGAGGTTCGTGGCTATTAAACCATTGGCTGATACGATTATCAGTACAATGATTGCGAAATCCACACCCCACATGTCAACAACCTTGCGAGCCAAGTCAATATACTTGTTAATTAATGTATTATTATAGTATATAGTATAGATATAGACTATATACTAGCTTTTGTCCGCAACTTCGTACCCGTGTTTCCCGTTCCCGTCAAACCTAGCGATCCCATCATTCCGGGGCACCGGAATGTCGTGGAGTGAAGTTAAGTGAAGAGTGAAGCTCAAGACCGCTCGCGATGGACTACTGTGGACGGTACGTCCTTTGCCCCAGCTAGGGGTCATAGGACCTTAAGTCACGTACCTACTTACCTATTTAATTACAAAATTAGCGATTGTTTTTAAGACTAAGATCCAACATTTCGGTGAATACCTTAGTATCTACATAAACTGCATGTTTGCCAAACGTAATTCTTGTGTGTGTCAAACGTAATGTAAACTTATCCCAAACCGGCAAATTAAGTAGCACGCTCCTACTTCATAATTTAAATTAATGAGCAGTTTATTAAAGATTTTAGCACTTCGAGTGAGTAATGAGAATTTTAACGTCGCTATAAATTACTTATTTGCAATTTCGATAGTATTGGTGAGCCTACTCAACTGCACTACCACTACATCTGATAGTGTTTTTAAAAAAATGTTTTCTTTTATTTATTTCACTAGAATATATAGATCAAAACTTGGTCTTGTATTTTGCTACGCAATTACTTTGATAACTTTACTGCTGAGTATTCAAATGGGGTATTTTCGTAACTCCTCTGAAGCCGAAGGCGACGACGATGATGCCAGAAGAGTCGCGGATTGGCAGCGCATCTCATACCATGAGCCGTGTCACATATCCAGAGATGAGGACGCTCTTGAAATACTGCGCAGTAACGTCAGTCTGCCCGCGAACTCAATATTCTTCCACGAAACCACGTGTAAGGGTGATTTGACATCTCGACAAGTGTGTGTAGTGGAGTCAGCAGCTAAGGCCCATCCAAACAACCAAATCTACGTGATTTTCACTTCAGCCGTGTCTGAAAAAACTTTAAAAAACGGCTATGTCAGTACCCTTACTTATTATGACAATGTGAAACTTGTACGAGTTCTTATTACAGATTATGCAGATAGAACGCCTTTAGCATCAAAGATAGCACACATGTCCAGTGATGATCTTGACATACACATATCTAAAATAATGAAATTCTTGACTTTGTACAAGTATGGTGGTATACATTTAAGTTTGGACGTGATTGTAGCTCGGAGGCTTGATTTGTGGAAGAACTGGGCTGTAAAAGAATCGCCTAAAACTTTGTCTTCGGATATGTTTGCGTTTTCGAAAAATACAGCTGGAAGCAGTCTGGCTCATGAGGCTTTGAAGTAGGTATCTTTCGATCAATGTAACAGTTCAATTATGTAAATATGTCACAACGTAAGTTTACGTGAAGTAAACGTGAAGTGAGCTGTAAATCCTTACGAATAAGACAGATCACTTCATTTCACTCCATCTAAGTTGCTGCTCGTGTTATTATATAACTCTACTAAATAGCTTTGACATGGTATTTTTATATACTGTCAACTTATAGTATCATCAGAGTCCAGTTTTTTAATACAGCAATCGACCATTGTTAATTGTTTCTCACTCTTTATTGGTGTTATATTTTCCAACAGCATTCTGTCACCTGAACTGGAGGAGCACCGCAAACGCGACTTCTGGAGTTTCAGTGGACCTTCAGTGATATTCTATTTGCTGACATACTGGTGCTCTACCAACAACTTGGAGAAGATGACACCCAAAAGATGTCGCGGTAAGTACTAGAAGTCCTTGTACTGCATACGACCCCCCAATGAGGTGGTGCAGATCTTATGCCTAGATAATATGTATGAATATCTATAATATGTATGTATTTAGAAATATATAAGTATGTTTATCAGTTGTCTAGTACCCATAACACAAGCTCTGCTTAGCTTGGGACTAGATGGCGTTGTGTGATAGTTGTGTGCAATATATATATAAAATATAAAAAAAAAATATGTGCGGGACGACCTCCGGAACCTTTCTCATAATTAGTATTCTTTCCTCATTATAGATTTGGCAGTACACGACCCGGAGCTCTTCTATCCAATATCGTTTCACGACAGAGTAGAATATTTCCGAATAGTAGACTGGGAGATTTGGAAAAAGAAATTGATATATACCTACTTTGTATGGAACAGATTCACCAAATACCACATCGTTACACCTACGTCTCTCTTTGGGAGAATAGCCAGCGAATACTGCCCGGTGACCTATTATCGTTATAGTGACACGTCAGGGGTATGGTATCCAGAGCACGATGGCAATATGGAAGAATGAATTGGACGTTATAGTTGTGCTTGTACCGTCGACATAAGTGTATTTCTACAACGATGCTGCGTGTGTACCTATTTGTGGAAAGGCACACACTTGTTTTTTTACCCGACTGCGAAAGAAGGAGGGTTATATTTTTCGAGTATATGTATATTTCTTTGGCACGCCCTAGAGCCTAAACGGTTCGATGGATTTTAGTTTGAGAGGTGTCGTTACATTTACATTTGTATTTACTGTGAGAGTGACACTGGGTATATTAAATTGAAAAAAAAAAAACAAAATGACGGATTTTTGGCGCCAAATTATGCCTTCAAAAAATAAAAAAAACATTTATAAAACCTATTGAGTGGGGTATCAAGATCCAAAAAAGTAACTCACTAAAATGTAGGAAATAAAAAAATCGACTTTGTCAAAAAACCCGACTGCTTAAAACAACTAAAAAGTTCGAAACAAGTCGCTTTTCAAGCAGTCTGACGCAGTTTAATCACTGATCCAATGCCATCAACTGCATCAGATTGCTACACGCAACAAAAACCCGTCATGGCGGTAAGCTGTTATTTTTATTGATTTATTACGTTTGACATTTATTTCTGATATATTTATTTACCGGCAACGTGACTGAAGTGAACAATGTCACTTCAGTCATGACAGCTGACAGTTATCTTTCTATTATCTGTAACGAAATCAGTGCGACGCCATGTTGAAAATCGATAAAACTAATATATAAACATCAATTACACACAACAGTAAACATTTAAATGAATTAAATCTATTATTCCCGAATCCTACGGATTTTTCTCTTTTTTATGAGGTAATGATACATTACCTCATAAAAATTCATTTAAATGTTTACTGTTGTGCAAATGTTTCAAAATAGGCCAGGTCTATGTTCTTCTTTATATGTTTGTAAACGCACCCACGATACACGAAAAATTCCTAGTGTGGGACAACGTTTAAAAAAAATAGAGAAACTGTGTCTCAGCTTATGCATTGTACCATGCAATATGCATTGTAACACTTGGTACTTGTGTACAATTTGTTTACATTCATTTTATCGTGGATAAGTGCACGACTATGATGATAATGTTACGGCTCTAGGGCATGCTGTACAGGGTCCTTCTGCAAACCAGGAATTTACGATTTAAGAAAGAAGACGATATTTTTATTTGTGCCGGAAGAATCGTATCGTTTCCAGAAGTGCAAATATGGAGCATGAAGTGAAGTGACATTCCTTCTTATTTGTATGGATTTACTGCTCACTGAATGTTCACTTACAAGGTCAGGTGTTTACAAAACCGCATTTCAATAAACCAGTGAGAGGTTAGGTGAAGTAAGCTGTCAATCCATACATACCAGTAGAAATGCTAGTTTATTTTACGCTCACTCCGCCTAGGTTTACACGGTGAGATGTTGACATAATGGACCGGCTGTGGACAGAGTGAAAACAAAAGTGAAGTGAGTTCGAAGTGTGTTGTCAATCCACAGCATCATGCGGAATAATAGTGTTTACTTCACGCTCACTTTTCTTAAGTTCCATAGTGACAATTTCACTGTTTATAGGGGCACTTGTTCAGTAGACTAAATGGTCAGCCAGTATATTCACAATTTTGGTCATGTCATGGTTTTTACAAATTTATGTGGTAATTACGCTGTTTACTGAATCGACGGTGCGCTTGCCAAATCTGATATGTGTTTTTCATCAAGTTGACAAGAGAGACTATAATCTGTCACACACTTTTGTCTACATTTCTTTTTCATTTCTCCTGTCGCAGTTCTGCTGGAGGAAATTTCATTAGAAATAAGCAGTACCTTTGTACTAATATTTATAATGTTAAATTACACTATTGTTCTGTGTGTACATAAATAATAAAATAAATAAATAAATAAATAATTTTGTAACAAAAAAAATATCATACAAATTCACATTTCAGATTTGGCAAGCGCACCGACAAGATGTCACTTTTGCATTAAGATAAATAAATTGAAAATTCTTAGGTTTTCGATACTTTTGGGTACGAAAATTCCACTGGAGCATGCCTTAAATGACACTCCAAAAATACATGAAATACTCAAACGGCCATTTTACGAAAACAAATATAACCGACTTCCAAACAAAACACTATATAGTATAAGAGAACCTCTTCCTTTTTTGGAAGTCGGTTAAAAATAACCTTAATTTTGGAAGTCAGTATTAAAAAACTAAACCAAAAACACCGACTTCCGAAATTAAGGTTATACTTTTTTGTAAAAAAGCTTTTTATTAGTCACTTTTAAGTGGTGATCCCACCGCGGTGCGGTGGACAACGTCTTCGTCTTCGCATAAATTAAAATGAGCAAAAATGCTCATGAAATAAAATCTACTGAACCAAACTGAATAAAATTTTTACGCGACCAAATGGCACGTATACCGCATTGAACTAAAAAAGGTTCACAGAAATCGTATCAGAAACTTCAGAGTAATTGGTGTACATACAACAACAACAAAAATACGCACCGAATTGAAAACCTCCTTTTTTTTTGGAAGTCGGTTAAAAATTGGTGAAGGGAATCTCATTCCACTTGCTAGAGAATCACAACTTACGTTCGTTTAAGGTTTCCTGTTGAGATTTTACAGAATAGTCCGCGGCATTGAGACTGTGCAACAAAAGACTGTTATAATAATATGAATACAACTAAAACACTGTAGAATTTGACAAAGTAACGCATAATTCAGTTTTCCATTTACCCGGTTATCTCTGAGTGAAGAAGTACGAGTAAGTAGCCTTATTGTTTGGCTAAACGAACGTAATTTTGTTAGTTGCGTAAACCGAAAAAAAAAAAATGTAAGTCTGCACTGGGCCCTCATGGTGGATTACGGCCCCTCCCTTTCACCGTGAGGAGGCCTGTGTCCCAGCGGTGGGAACAATTATAGGCTGATTATGTTATTATGCTATGCTATGAGTAAAATGAGTCGGTGGAATTCGGTTTCATACTAAAGTCTAACTAATTTTGCGTCGCCGCGTGGCACAAACAGGACTTTAGTATGAAACGGAATGCAGTGTAAATTCCGCCGACTCATTTTACGCGACTCACAACTCACAAAGTTACGTTCGTTTGTCCACACCATGTTATCATGTCCGTATATAATTTAGAATTATTTGTATTGTATGTATGTCGTGATTACACGATTTGTAACAATAAGTAAATCATACTGAGCGTATCTATTGAGAGACACTTGTTCTAAAACACGGAAGAACCTATTACCACGTTGAATGCCGAAGTTAACAGTTAAATCACAATCAGTGGTGACCATACAAATGGTCTGCTACGTAATACTACGTCACGCACCACTTACATTTATTCTATGCAGATTGCCATATAAACTATAAGGAACATCTACATTATAATATGTAGTTGGCATCTGCCATTATCACCAGCTAAATAATATTGCGTAGTTAGCATTCAATGTGTTAAAACTAACTTTTCCCTACCTACACAGTGAGTTTAAACTTGGATTGGTGGCACTGCGACTTTTTGTCATCAGCATCATATCAGCCTAAAGACGTCCACTGCTAGACAAAGGTCTCCTCCAAGCGTCGCCACAACGACCGGACCTGCGCGTCTCGCATCCATCGGCTACCCGCGACCTTCACCAGGTCATCGGTCCACCTTGTGGGAGGCCTTACAACGTTGCGTCTTCCGGTACACGGTCGCCAATCCAGAACTTTTCGGCCACATCAACCATCTGTTCTGCGAGCAATGTGACCTGCCCACTGCCACTTTAGTTTGACGATCCTTCGAGCTATGTCAGTAACCTTCGTTCTCTAGCGGATATCATAATTCCTGATTCGATCACTTTTACAACGAGTACATTGTAATAAATGCGATACTGAAAGGAGACATTGTTAACAAATTATAATTGTTAACAAATTTGCTGAGGAAGCAACGCTGAAATCGCGAATAAAATCTGCTGCTCAGTCGGTACCAACATTTTGTCGAGTTATGCGCACGTACGGGGCAGTCGTTTTCATTTCGCGATTTTGAGTTTGATCCCATGCCCCTTTTCAGGTTTTGCGTTCCTTCTGTTACACGCTGTATATTTTCAAGTTATTATTAAGTACCTACCTACATATTGAAATAAAAAAACAACTTAGTTTACTTAAAAAATTCAATTGTTTCTTCAAAATCGTAACATAATTTGAAACAAATAAACGACCCTTATGCTACAGCCGCTGTAATATGGCAATAATATGTGCATAATTGGTTTTGTTTCAATTATGGACATAATAGGTGTTGTTTCAGTTGGTTTTGTTTCAATTATGGCCATTATTGGTGTTGTTTCAGTTGGTTTTGTTTCAATTATGGCCATAATTGGTGTAATTTCAGTTGGTATCGTTTCAATTATGGCCATAATTGGTGTAATTTCAGTTGGTATCGTTTCAATTATGGCCATAATTGGTGTTGTTTCAGTTTGGTTTTGTTTATTTATGGCCATAATTGGTGTTGTTTCAGTTTGGTTTTGTTTATTTATGGCCATAATTGGTGTTGTTTCAGTTTGGTTTTGTTTATTTATGGCCATAATTGGTGTTGTTTCAGTTTGGTTTTGTTTATTTATGGCCATAATTGGTGTTGTTTCAGTTTGGTTTTGTTTATTTATGGCCATAATTGGTGTTGTTTCAGTTTGGTTTTGTTTATTTATGGCCATAATTGGTGTTGTTTCAGTTTGGTTTTGTTTATTTATGGCCATAATTGGTGTTGTTTCAGTTTGGTTTTGTTTATTTATGGCCATAATTGGTGTTGTTTCAGTTTGGTTTTGTTTATTTATGGCCATAATTGGTGTTGTTTCAGTTTGGTTTTGTTTATTTAGGTCCATAATTGGTGTTGTTTCAGTTTGGTTTTGTTTATTTAGGTCCATAATTGGTGTTGTTTCAGTTTGGTTTTGTTTATTTATGGCCATAATTGGTGTTGTTTCAGTTTGGTTTTGTTTATTTATGGCCATAATTGGTGTTGTTTCAGTTTGGTTTTGTTTATTTATGGCCATAATTGGTGTTGTTTCAGTTTGGTTTTGTTTATTTATGGCCATAATTGGTGTTGTTTCAGTTTGGTTTTGTTTATTTATGGCCATAATTGGTGTTGTTTCAGTTTGGTTTTGTTTATTTATGGCCATAATTGGTGTTGTTTCAGTTTGGTTTTGTTTATTTATGGCCATAATTGGTGTTGTTTCAGTTTGGTTTTGTTTATTTATGGCCATAATTGGTGTTGTTTCAGTTTGGTTTTGTTTATTTAGGTCCATAATTGGTGTTGTTTCAGTTTGGTTTTGTTTATTTATGGCCATAATTGGTGTTGTTTCAGTTTGGTTTTGTTTATTTATGGCCATAATTGGTGTTGTTATTGTTGGTTTTGTTTCAATTATGGCCATAATTGGTGTTGTTTCAGTTTGGTTTTGTTTATTTATATCCATAATTGGTGTTGTTTTAGTTGGTTTTGTTTCAATCATGGCTATAATTGGTGTTGTTTCAGTTTGGTTTTGTTTATTTAGGTCCATAATTGGTGTTGCTTCCGTTGGTTTTGATTCAATTACGGCCAAAATTATTGCCAGATTATGGTAGAGTAGCCGTAGCATTAGAGGAAAATAAATGCTTACTTCTTCTGTTACTGTTGTAATCTTTTTTTAATTGGTATACACAGCAGAGAAAAATGGCTTCTCTGATCCTTAGCTAGAGTACAGCAACCGCATGTGTGTCGGTTAGGTAACAGAACCAGTATAAGCCATCCTCGCATTCTATTGATAGGTACTCAAAGTGTTACTTCAAACGTGAGGACAATGTCCTTAGATAGGACAACTATGTAAGTCATTACAAATATCTCGTCACGGTGAGCAGGTTGGTGGGTAAAAAAAACTACATACACGTTACGATGGCAGGTTGAGAGCATGAAACGGCCGTTGTAGGTAAGTATATTGTTAATCGTGAAGTTTTTAGTATATACACGTAACACGTCATCATTACATTACGTATGAAGAGATAATTTGTCCCTATAACTTTTCCATACTGGACGCGGACATTGGATGACATGAAGTGTTTTGTAATGTCATTTCCAGAGCGCAAAGGTTAAGAAAACGTGCTCCATCGTAAACCTTATTTCATATTATTCTTAATCAGTTATTTTCAGATAAAATCAATTCATTCGTTTATAAAAAACAGAAATAAATTTAATTATAATTTACTATTAAAATTATAGGTACCTATTATGTTAGTAAATCTTATGCACTATGTTAGTCAACACCCATCACAATATGCTTCTATTTGTTGTGGATAGGACAATCCGCACGATATAACCATCTGCAGGATACGGTTGCTACTGCCTCGCACGTACTGCTGTAAGGATTCTACTTTTGCCACATGTGGTTACAGGTACGTAAAAAAGTCTGTAAAGGCTGTAAGGAGTCTACTTTTGCTACATGAAAACCGTCCGTTTACGCCTGTAAACGGACGGTTTTCATGTGGTTATACGTAAAAAAGTAGACTCCTTACAGCAGCACGTGCGAGGCAGTAGCAACCGTAGCCTGCAGATGGTTGTCCGGAATGTGTGCGGAGGCCCGAAAACATTCCGGATGCACTACAATAGCGAGGCAGACGCATCAGCATCCCGAAGACATTGTTTTATTGGGCACGCAGAGCACTAGCAGCCCGGCAAGTAAATTTTACCCACAAACTGCTCGAGTTTAACTATTGACAGTACGCCTTGAAAATAGTAATTTTCTCATCCCTCGAACAGCGAGCAAATCTTTTTTTTTTTTTTTTATTGGGACAAGCCCGCCACACATTCCCAACCACTGCAACTCCTGAAAGCCAGAATCAACAGTGGCCACCACCAGAAAAACGCCGAGCCAATGAAACCCGACGAGTCCCGGAGAAACGATTCAACTGTCTTGGATCCTGCAACGAAATTAATCAGAAAAGTACATCGGAGGAGTAGAAAAAAAAAAAATATATATATATAATTTCCACTTCCCTCCGTATCAAGCAGGAGACAGAATAGAACTAGGCTAATAGGCACCAAGGGACAAATACAACTGGGTTAAGCCCAGTTGCCAAGCACCACGGATTATATTTTACCACTTAAACTAATGGGTCCTAAATTGTGAGCTACTTTTGATTCCAGTAATAGGTATGGCAAAATCGCCTGAACGCACGGAAATTTGTTCTGGTTTCAACAAGGTCCGTATAGTAAACTACCCCAGATGTAACCTTAATACTATCTAACATAATATTGCGTTCAGTTTGCCAAAGACTACACTCCCATAAGATGTGATGTGCGGATTGTTCGTATTCATGGCAAATCTGCGTGCAACCATATTCTGCCTGACTTATCGTTCGCAAAATACTTAACAATAAACAATTTGAGATTTTAGATATCTAATTAAAAAACCGGTCAAGACCGAGTCGGACTCTCGCATAGAAGGTACATATTATCCGAGCTAACAATCTATCGCGGAGGCTTAATATAGTATGGTCCCATCAGCACCTTTGGTACGGAACCCTACAGGCCTGTCCGCAAGTCGAACGGTCTAGTACTTAGCAAGTACCAAATTAGAGGTTTAACGAATTTGAACTTTAGCACTGCCAGATTCTTTTCAAGAAATTCCCCTCACCAACTACAACGCTTTTTGTCAACGCTTTTTAATAATCGTGTCGGGGTCGTTCTCCAATGGAAAATGTTATTAACACCGCGAGTCAAAAAAACGCGTATTTAGTGCAACGCCATCTATCGACCATTTCGATGTTTGGCAGCGGAAGACGTTAAAAAAGAACGTATGTTACGATACGATAAGGTATAAAAATGTTTACATTTATTTAGGTACATATTAAAAGTTTAACAAATAACTCTACAATATGATACGGTGTTATTTTTGTGCAGGCAAAGCACCATCTATTGAGAAAAAAATAAAATGCACAAAAATTTCATTTCTCAATAGACTGATCAGAATAGGTACATTAGGAAGTTTCTTCCTAAACTTAAAAGTTCGATATCTTTTGTTTTTGTGGGTCGACTTTGATGAAGTAAATGTTAAATGTTACTCGAGATAACACTTGATATTTTAAGTACCTAGATTTTGAATCCAATCAGTGATTTATTACGCTCGGTGATTGAATACGTACTTTAAATAAAGACTATATTTTTTATGATTTAATTACAAATGTATAGTTTTTAGAATTTTCCCTATACTTGTAGTATAAGACGATTTTACTTGCCAAATTTCATAGTTCTAGCTCAACGGAAACTACCCTTTCAATTTTGATTCCTTTGAGAGCGTCGAAATAATCGTTTTTTGCGACATAAACGGCCGTATATTTTTTTTATGTTGACTTCGAACTATGATTTTTTCATAGCTTAAAGGGACCGTAGACTTGAGTATCTGATTTAAATTCCAACTTGATGCCTCCACGCGTTCCTGAGATAAAGGGTCTTGACAGACAGACGGACGGACAACGAAGTGATCCTATAAGGGTACCGTTTTTTTCCTTTTGAGTTACGGAAACCTAAAAAGATAAAATTCCTGTCCATCATAAATGTTTATAATACACCCGAAGACTTCAAGCCACCTAAAAATAAACATATCCACATAGCACCTGATACCCCGCCGCAAATAATCACGAAACATTTTTTTACCATCAAAGGAGAAAAATAAAAATAAACATGACATTTTGAGTTGACAAGGGTAGGAAACTTTGGACATCTGCTTCACCTGAGGCGGATCTCGGTTAAGCTATGAGCGATCGATTCCGGGGGTTGGGATTGGTATGTTTAAAGGTATATGAAAGATTAAATTCGATTTTATTACCACCAAACCTAGCGTTTTATTTGCGAAAAAATAGAGGAATTGTTTTTTTTTAAGTTATTAATAATTTGCTACCGACATCGAAATCCTGAACAAATTACATTACATCAGCGAAAATGATTGTCAAAAATTTAATAACGTATACAATTTTAACAGAGGTATCGTAATGTCATGTTGACACAATCACAATTCAATCACTAAAGTCACCAAAATATTTAAGTCAAGAGTGAATAGGTTACTTCTAGGCAAACGTGCTCCATCTTCGACCACATCATTTCTTACCATCAGGTGAGGTAGTGGTCAAACGCGTGTCTATCAATAGCAAAAAAAAAAATCTAGGAAGTCTAATTTGACAGCTGAGTAGAGAGGGATAGAAGATTGCTTTACCACTAAGTACGAAAGAGATTTATTTGTATGTCTCTTTCATACCTACTAGTAAAGCAATGTTGTATCCTGCTGTCAAATCAGATTTTTTAGATTTTGGTGACTTTAAAGGTGGGTACTGACCGGTGTTACGGGGCGTAATGTAACATGTTTCAAAGCGAACTTTCCTGCAGTTGGTACGTGGAAACGAGCACGAACACGCGAGAAGCCGACAAGCCGATATTTGCTCGGTTCGAGTGCTCTATCGACTATTGGTTTTGACGAATCCTTTTGAGTGTTTTGTGTTGTTGAAAGTATTCACAAGCACATGGGCCACACGCGTCGATTCATGGCTACATTGTGTTTATTTTTGTATCTTGTAAAATATTGAGTGGGACAATGATAAAGCTCTGTATTTCGATTAAACAATAATTAAGTAGGATCAGAGACCCGAATACAACCTCGTCTTTTTTATTTTTATTTGTGATGGGTTTGCTCTTGACTCTAGTCTATGTCAGTGATGACAGAGACAAAGTCTACGATGGAGCGAGCTTACCCAGAAGGAGACTTTACACTTCTTGATTGAGAGTGCCTTGCAAATCTGGAGCACAGTCAAGCGAAGACGAGCTTACGAGTACTACACGAATTTTAGGATACGGCGTAACGTAACATGCTCGTTGTGACCGGTATATTACAGCCCGTAACACCAGTCAGTATCTACCTTTACATTTTGGACAATCGTTATGGCTGATGGAATGTCAATTTGACCAAGCTCTTAATACTTACGTCTGAAATAAAGATAAATTATTATTATGTTTTTTTTTAATTTATTTTCTCAGGTTAATACCTGGTATTTGCTAGAATCTCACGGGTGTGAACCAACGTGAGATCCTAGTTATTACTTTGTGATGGTATATTACTTTGTACTGCAGTAAAATTGTTATCCAAATCAAGTTGAATTTTTTTTTTACTATTACATATTATTTTAAATGATTCGCTACAGTCAATATCCATTACATATAATCTAAATAAATACGAAACACCATACCACTTAAGTGTGATAAGTTGCTATTCCATTATCTACCGTTTAAAAAATGATATCATTAATTTGTCTACCTCAAAACATGGCCAGGATAATGATAATCTTATCCACTTTTCGTTCATCCACCGTTCGTATCTTTATTAAAATGAAAAAGCGTAAATTATGACAGAGGTAAGCCATGGCGTCCTTCGCTACCATAGACTATAGAACTCTGTCATTCCGTCAGTAGTGACAAGTTTTGGCTAATAATATTTTGCATAATACGCATGTTGGTTTTTTTTTATTTGCTAAATAAAATACTTATTAGCTATTCTTAGAACATATCAATGGATTATTAATCGGTAACAAAGTTTTAAAGTTTTAAAGAAAGAGAAGCTCGACGTAGATTTTTATTTTAACCAGTACGCAAATACACTTGCTAAAGAAAACAGTTTTTGCCGATAGTATTCTTTTTTTCATCAACAAACTGGTCAGATAACAAATATTTTTAGAGCTCAAGTTTTGGATAGCCACAGTCAGAACTATCATGAGCCGTCAATTTTTAGGAATAAACGATGAATTCACTGAAACGCTTCGTTACTTTTACCCGACTGCGCCAGAAGGAGGGTTATGTTTTTTCGAGAGTACCTATGTTTGTTAGTATGTATAATTGTTTAGCAAGCTCTGTGGCCTGAACGGCTCAATGGATTGTAGCTTGAGAGGTGTCGTTAAATTCTTCCTGATTGTGAAAGTGACACTGGGTATATAAATATTTAAATTGCCAATTTATAGAGCCATATTACAAGAAAAAAACAAAATCTATTTGACCATGTTGTCTGGCCGCGGAGGTATTCATTACTCTGTGCTTACCACCAATTTACAAGTAACCGTATATTGGGTTTAAACGCAATCTTTTTGCTTTGTTTACGGCAGATTTTGTGCAAAAATATGGCCGCCCTGACCAAGGGTAGGAGAATATTGTAGTTATTATCTCCGGGACTATGGGGAACGTTGATTTTGTATTCAATGAGATTAAGGTAGATTTTGGTGAACTGAAAAAAGACAATTTAATACAAGTTTAATATTTAAATTCAATTCATAGCGTGTGTGACTATTTAATCATAATTTTAATTAAATGACTTTTTACCTGTATTTTGTATGCCACAAAGGCCGAACATAACTGATATGAACAACCTGCATTCCTTTTATGTATACTCATGTTTGTACAAATAAATTACTGTCTTGTCTTATAATAAATATCTGATCTGACTAACTCACTATGTGTGGCTAATCTCCTAATAGATGATTAGCCATGATCGATCGTCTACAGCAGCGCCCACAACCAATAAGTATTTAAATAATTCACAATAAATAATTAACGCTTAGGGCTTAAATAAAAAATGATTTTGGCCGTAACAAAACAGTAATTTAGCGTACGGGTGTGCGATGGTTGCTCGTGCCTTTGTGAGTATTCCTAGCTAGCTATTAAGAGAATTTTATTAATAGGTAATTTATTATGCTTAACACATTATTAGACTGTGTTTATATAACGGATTTAAAGCCTCCTACAAGTTCAAACGATAACCTTATGAAGGAACACGTTGCATGACAGGTTCACAGGATGGTGGATGCGGAGTCACTTGGGTTAGGCATATGTCCCGCAATAGACGTCTTTCGGCTGAGATGATAATGACGATATCACAGTTTAATAGTTACAAAGAGACCTTGTGAACATAGATATTTTACTGCTCCTTCTTATTCTTCCACCTGGCGTTAATCCCGGCTATTGCCAGGGTCCGCCTTCCTACTTAGCTTCCTCCACTTTGCCCGATCTTCAACATCCTTCTCAGTCAGGCCATTGGCTCTCATGTCGGACTTGACGACGTCCAGCCAGCGCTTGCGAGGGCGACCACGAGGCCTAGCCCCAAGAACAGCCATATTCATGCATCTCCGACCAACGTACTCCATAGGGCGGCGCATGATGTGGCCATACCAACGCAGACGACACTCTTGCAGTTTTTCCCCCACGTCACGGACACCAAGACTACCTCGGATGTAAGAGTTGCGTATGCGATCGGATCGCGTTACGCCACTCATCCACCTCAGCATCTTCATCTCCGTGACGCGAAGCTCCTGGGTGTGTCTGCTTAGTGCTGGCCAACACTCGCCCCCGTACAGTAGGACAGGCCGAATGATGCATTTATATATCTGCCCCTTGAGCTTCGGAGGCATTTTGCGGTCGCATACAACGCCCGTCACCTCGCGCCACTTCGCCCAAGCCGCGCCAATACGTGCTTGGACATCGTCGTCCACGATGCCAGACTCGTGCAGCACGGATCCAAGGTACCTGAACGTATCGGACTTTCTGATCAGGTCAGAACCTATTCGGATGGTGTTTGTATCCGTGCTGCCAGAGGACATGTACTCAGTCTTCGCCACATTTAGTCTCAGACCACCGTTTTCAAGCGTGTCCTTCCAAATGTTGACTTTGCGCTCAAGATGGGCTTTGTTCTGATTAACGAGGGCGATGTCATCGGCATACATCATTAGCCATGGAGGCTGATCTTGGATGTTTGCCGTAACTACATCGAGCACTACGTTAAACAAGAACGGGCTAAGAGCCGAGCCTTGGTGAACGCCAACAGATATTGGGAAGCCCTTCGATTCGCCAACAGTGGTCTGGACAGAGGACACGGAATCGCGGTACATGTCTCTGATAATGTCAATATAGGCCTCGGGAACGCCCTTGAAGCGCAGTGCCCACCAGATGGACTGCCGAGGTATACAGTCGAAGGCCTTCTGCAGGTCTAAAAAGGCCATATGCAAAGCTCTCCTTCTCTCTCTGTAAGCCTCAGCCAGATTCCGTAAGGCGAACACTGCGTCCATGGTGCTGTTACCCGCCCGGAAGCCATATTGACACTCAGAGACAGTACACTCGCTACGGAGCCGTGTGTCAATGATGCGCTCGAAGAGCTTCATGGTGTGGCACATGATCTTGATACCGCGGTAGCTACCACAATCCTGTACGCTACCTTTGCCTTTGTAAACAGGGATAATCAGGCTAAATCGCCACTGGTTCGGCATTTCCTTGGTGATCAGGATGCGGTTAAAAAGATCCGTCAGAAGGTCCACACCATGTGGGCCCATCGCCTTCCACACTTCAATTGGCACATTGTCAGGCCCGACCGCTTTCCGGTTCTTCATGTGGCGAAGAGCAATGCGGGTTTCGTCGGGGGAAATAGGGGAAATAAGCCCAAGGTTAGGAGGCGGTTCCGGAGGAAGGTTATGGGGATGCTGTTTGTTAGACAGCTCCGCGAAGTATGTACACCATCTCTCCTTAACAGAGGGGGCATCGTAGAGCAGCTTACCCTGGGCGTCCCTTACACAAAGACATTTGCTAATGTCCCGTGTAGCTTTCTCCCGGCCACGCGCCAGCATAAAAATAAGCTTTTGCCCCTCCGCAGTTTCCAGCTTGTCGTATAAGGGCGCCAGACTTTTGCTGCGGGCTCTGGCTACAGCTTTTTTGCAAGCGCGCTTAGCCGCTCCATATGCCTCCCTGTCATCCGGAGAGTTGGACCCTTGCCACTGTTTAAATAAAACCTTCTTCTTCCGAGTCGCCTCCTGCACCGCGTCATCCCACCACCACGTCTCCTTTCCTATGGTGCGGCCACCACGAGAAGTGCCAAGGACGCGCTTACCCGCACCGGTGATTGCTGAATGGACCCTACTCCAGATCTCTTGAGCGGACTCATGCGGAGCACTGATCTTGAGATGCTCGACCTCCGCGATGAAGTCCGACTGCCTAGGACCATCAAGCAACCACCACTTAGTGCGGGGTTTGCGTTTCTCGGCCACTCTCTTCTTCGGTACAACCGCAAAGTCTAGGACAAGGAGCCGGTGTTGAGCCGTTAGGCTTTCGCCTGGGATGACTTTGCAGTTGGTAACCTTGCCAATGTGGCACCGTCGCACCAGCAGGTAATCTATTTGGGTTGAGTAGGCACCACTACGGTACGTAATAAGATGCTGGGGCTTCTTCTGAAAGAATGTGTTCGCGATGGCTAGGTCAGACACAGCGCAGGTGCTAAGTATATTGACTCCCTCTGCGTTAAGCTGGCCATAACCAAAACCACCGTGAACACGTCCATACTCTCCAGCAAACTGACCTACGTGACCGTTGAGATCCCCCCCAACCAAAACACCTTCGGAATTCGGGATAGCGCGTAATACGTCCTCGAACTCATCCCAGAAGGCCTCCTTTTCAGACTCACAGCAACCAGTCTGAGGAGCATAGGCGCTGATTAGGTTCGTTACCGACCCTTCGAACAGCACCCTAACTCGCATCAACCGGTCGCTGCATCGGTCTACTTCAAGGAGTCCATCCTGAAGGTCCTTAGACAGCACCACGGCCACTCCGCTCCTACCCGCTGGTGATCCGGTGTACACTAGCCGGTACCCCTGCCCGATGTCACGTGACTTATTTCCCTTCCAGCGCGTCTCCTGAAGGAAGGCGCACTGGACCCGACGCTTCTCAAGTACGTCTGCGAGTTCTTGGCAACGTCCGGTTAGGGAGCCAATGTTCCAGGTGGCAAAGCGGAACTTCTTCTTGGGTACTATCCTCTTTAGCCGTGCCCGTACTTGACACGGTAGCCCTAGCCCACTTATCGCAGGTTTAGGGCGATGTGCCTGCGCGACGTTATGCGGCGACGCCCTAGACCGAGTACCCTTACCTAACTTGTTTCTCTCCATACATATATGACTGAAGTTGGTTTTACGTGGGGCGACCAGCCGACTGACCCCCACAACCCTACAAGAGGGAAACCAGATTCGCCAGAGCCTCGTCCGTTGGACAGCAGGGTGCACCGCTAGCAGGTGAGGTTGGCTTGGGTCTTTAAGATGGCAACGGACCCCATACACCCCACTGCTCCTTCTTATTGAAATGCATAATTATTAATAATTTCATCGTAGAAAACTTTCTCAGTCCGTGCAATGAAATATTTTCACACACTTCTCCGCTTGTCACCCTCACCCCAATTCTTTTCCAGCCCTTAGTCCGTCCGAATCGAATCGAACCCGTCCGATAACAACCACTTTGATCATGATTCCTATTGGACACATAAACTATACAGAATGTCCCATAGAAATATCCTTTCCTCTTCCTCCGACCCAGTATAAATTCAGGGATTAAATTCAGAATATACGAAGTGGGACCTCGTAAAACATGATTTTATGCGATTTCTGTAAATGGGCGACGATTTTTATTAGAATTGGATTGTATTGGAGATTTCTAGATATTTCGAGGAGAGGTTCGGACTTTTTTAAAGGTTTTTTTTATGCTTATTACGACAAATGGAATGTAAAAGTTGATATTATTTCAAGTAGGGATGTCTGTGTAGTCAAAAAAGTAGTCATAATTGAAGATTCTCAATTTTCATGAGTATGTTTATAGATTTTATAAGTTCCCGCTTTTGAGGAGTGATTAAACAGGCGCCACCGCGTCCACTCCTTCCGCCTGACGCAGGTCCTCACTGGACACGGTTGTTTGAAGTGGTACCTATTTCGGATTCGGCGGGAGGACACGCCCGGGTGTCACCATTCTGTGGATCGCCCGGAGGACATGGTGGAGGCCTGTTCTGCTTAGGCGGAGTATCCGCCGTGTCCTTGTAGCGGCGATTGGTGACGGCGTCCTCTCGCGTCCAGCCCTGGTCCTGGTAATTGCTTAGTTTTTAATCTCTGTATGGAGGTTTTATTTTATTAAAACCACCACAGGAAAAGCAAACAACAACCTCTTTGGTTTCCATTATTTTTAAGGTTCCGCACCTCAAAAGGAAAAAAACAGACGAACGGATAACAAAGTGATCCTATAAGGGTTCCGTTTTAGGATCACTTTGTTATCCGTTCATCTGCCTGTAAGACCATTTATCTCGGGAACGCGTAAAGGTATCGAGTTGAAATTAAGAAATTAAAACCATATACTCAGGTATACAGCTACTTGTAGCTGTAAAAATTCAAAGTTCTAAGATAACGTAAAAAAAGGTACGATCGACTATACGGAAAATAATGTATATTTCGACACTTTCAAGGGAATCAAAACGTTATTTCCCGTTGAGAGTTGCCGTTGCGAGACTTGCCAAATTTCATAGTTCTAGGAACTATGAAATTTGGCAAGTCTTATACTACAAGTGCAGGAAAACGACTGAAACTCTATCAAGCGCAAGTTCGATCGTGTATGGAATACTGCTCTCATCTTTGGGACGGATCTGCCAGATACCAGCTTGATGCCCTTGAGTCAATTAAGAAACGAGCCAAGAGGATCATTGGCAATGAGAGGCTCGTCGTGACGAAGCTCCAAAGTCTTGAGCATCGACGACGAGTTGCTAGCTTGTCATAGAACATTTAACACAAAAAATAATACTGCATTTAAAACGAGCTTTCAAATTACAAATAAAGTAAGTATCAATACGTTTCTAAATAACTTTAATAAAACGTTTTGTAAGTGTTACCCAAATAAATCTAGGAAGGTAAAACTGAAAAACCGTAATCAGATTAAGTGGATTACTAAGGGAATTAAGGTGTCAAGCAAAATGAAAAGAATATTATGTTCGGGTACCACCAACAATGTTGGTGTTTATAACTACAAAACGAATTACATAAAAATATACAGAAGAGTTTTAAAGCGTGCACGGAAATTAGCCATATCATGTCATCTCGAAAAATCCAAAAACTTATCAAAAGAAACATGGAAAATTGTAAATAAGCTGACAAACAGAAAGCAAAACCACATTAGGACAAGACTTGTTTTAAACGTTGACAACAAGGTGGTTACAGATCCACAGGAAATAGCCGATATTTTTGTTGATAGGTTTGTGCACAAATCATCACTTTTAAAAACAGAAGAAGAAAAAGCGATGATCTTCTTAAGAACGTCAACACCGAGAGTAGAAAGTGAGATGACATTTAATATGACAACACCGCAGGAAATAGTTAAAATTGTACGTAGGATGGCAAATAAAAAGTCATGTGGACATGATGATGTGCCGATATCGGTGATAAAGGACAACATAGAAATATTAGCGTATCCTCTATCTGAATTTATTAATAAATGTATTGAAGAGTCTGTTTTCCCCGAACAACTTAAATTGGCAAAAGTGGTTCCACTATACAAAAGGGTACGAGAACAGACCCCAAAAACTACCGGCCAATATCTTTATTACCAATTTTATCAAAAATTTTTGAAAAAATTATGAAATCTAGAATTATGGCTCACTTGAATTTAAATAAAATAATTAATGTTAGACAATTTGGATACCAAAAAGGCATAGGTACTTTAGATGCAATAAATAATTTATTGAATGATATTGTTAATAAATTGAATAACAAAATGAAGGTAGCGGGTTTATTATTGATTTTAATTCTGCGTTTGACACAGTTGATCACGAGCTGCTTCTGGCTAAATTAGAGCATTATGGCTTTAGAGGTAGGGCGCTAAAACTTCTGACATCGTATTTGAAAAACCGCAAAATGTATGTAGAAATAAAAGATTTTAATGCAAATAATGACGTAAAGTGTGTAAGTGAAGTAATATATAAGTCAAAAATGACCAAAATAAGTCGCGGTGTGCCTCAAGGCTCAATCTTGGGACCAATATTATATATAATTTTTACAAACGATTTACTTAATTATATGAATAATACGCAACCCGAAGCCGGGCTTGTAATGTTTGCGGATGATACGAACTCCATAATCGGGTCTCCTAATTTAAACGAGCTGGCAGAAAATGTTAATAGGTGTTTAAAAAATCTTTCTGTTTGGTTTGCAGCTAATCATTTAATAATAAACCAAAATAAAACGCAAGTTATGTTGTTTAAAACAACATCACGTAACAGAGACAACATAGATGTCACGCTCGAAGGGAATAATATTGGACTAGTAAATGAAGTTAAATTTTTAGGAGTTTACATAGATTCCTTATTAAACTGGAAAAAAGAGCTTACCGCCATTGATGCCTCAATATCTTCAGCTTGCTACGCGCTAAGAAGCCTCAGGGACGATATTGATCTAAAGCAGCTAAAATCAGTATACTATGCATTGGTAGAATCCAGGCTCCGATATAGCATTATGTTTTGGGGAAGCAGTTACGGGTATAATTGCCGGAGAGCATTCGTACTACAGAAACGTGCATTGAGAACGATTGTCAGAATCCCACAACGAGAGTCATGTAAAGAGTTTTTTAAGAAATTGGGTATATTAACGGTACCAAGTTTATATGTTTTAGTATTGCTCAGCCATTTTGCAAAATATATACATGAGCACGAATCACAGGAAGAAAGTGAAATTAGAGAGAACACTAGAAGAAAAGTTATTAAAAACAAAATTGCACCTAAATTTAATATTGCTAAACATTGCTCTAAATATCAAGCAGTAGAATTATTTAATAGGTTGCCTACTGATTTGAGATCACTGATTTACAAGGGTAATTTAATCAAAGCTAAACTAAAAGCATTCTTGTTAAATAAATGTTTATATTCCTTATCTGAATTGGAGCCAAATGATGGCGAATAATTTTTGTATTTAGTAATTGTGACATTAAAGATATCTAACGTATTAATAGACGATTCACACTTAAAAGAATTGTATTTGTAACCATATCATTTGACTAGTAATACTTACAATCTAATGACTACTTACAATCTTTTGACATCATAATTATTTATCATTATTGTTTTAGTATTTATGTAATTTTTTAGTGTTTTATTAATTATTATTTTTGACTGTGAACTATTGATTATTGGTTATTGTTTTTATAAATATTATTTTTGATTGTTAATTATTGTTATTATTTTTGACTATGAATTACTATTGATTATTGTTTCATTGACTATTATTTTTGATTGTTTATACTTGATTATTGATTGTGTTCCTGGTGTTACATGACTGTTTTTGAAATTCAATTTGTAAATTAATTAATGCATGAAATATTCAAATACAATGAAAATTGTTATATGAATAAATAAATGAATGAAATGAATGAATGAAATTAATGTCGGTTTTCTACCGGTTGCATTTTGGGGAACGTGCGACGGAATTGCATAATTTAATTCCGTCAAGCCCGTTCCATCATCGGACCACAAGACGAACGGCGATACGCCACCGGTACATGGTGGACATCCCACCCACACGCACAAAACGTTTTGGGAACACATTCATAATGCGTACAGCTAAGGAGTGGAATTCCCTGCCGGAGTCTGTGTTTCCCGATAGCTACAACCTGGGAGTCTTTAAGTCAAGAGTGAATAGGTTGCTTCTGGGCAGGCGTGCTCCATCTTCGACCACATCATTGCTTACCATCAGGTGAGATGGTGGTCAAGCGCGTGCCTATTAATAGTAAAAAAAAAAAATATATAGTCTTTATTTTAAAGTAATTTGTACCTACAAATTTGAACCTCTTTTGCTGTGCCCGACAGGGTCCATATTAGTTTCTATTTATTTATTCATTTTACCACCTGTATGTGACATAATGGATTGTAATAAACGATTTGAGATTTAGAGAACCTGGTGGGCGAGTCTGACTTGCATTTGACCGGTTTTTTTTTTTTGAGATGCCACTAACAAACAAAAACAACCATTTTCGGCATCCCTATCTTTTTAAACACTCCGCGTCTCTACTCGCACATTATTACTATGTATATAAGCGGTTTGAAACGGTCTCACCGCTCGTGTACTGTCGCCATTAAAACCTCATTCGCTGCATAAAGGACGGAACTGTGTGCATAACCTACATTCGAATAACTGAAGTTTGGTTTCGTACGCATTTAACTACACTCGTGTTTACGCTTGGGAATCTACTTATGGTTTAAATAAGGTGCAGTGAGAGGACGAGGGAGATGTTTTGAAACAGTACAGTTAGAATTTCCAACCACCCCAATCGCAGCGCCAGTGAGGGAAATGTAGCCCGGCTTTGTGGAAGTGAGAACACACTAAACCAAAATAAATACATTTATAGCATAGATAAAGTTAGGGAAAATTCAATTAAACAAGTAAGTACCATTCTATACACTACAAAGTTTATTTAAAATCAAACATTAGGTAGCAGGTTTTTTAGCATATTCCCTAAAACCCTGAAACACTATTCCAATCCTACACAAACTCAGGGTCGCTTGTAAGGATTCTTAATATGAACTGCTAGCAACTCGTAGCTCAATCGTATAAATTTTGAATAGTATAGCAGACCTTCACGACACATGCGTTACTTTCTTTGTTGCCCTCCGTGCAAAAAGAAGGACAATGAATGTGAGATATACAGGTTTATAAATACTGGAAGGACAAAATTAAATTTGAAATAATCAATACGGAAAGATGAGCGATGAGTTCAATTACAAAAAGACCAAGAGAAGGTCACATTATTCAGTGGTGCCAAGTGGTCAGCTTTTCAAAAATCGTTACCTATTAAAGCTGATAATATGTTACTTTTCTATACAATTTCTTACCTTTTATGACGTGTCAATACGTGTATACGTGTTTTATTCATGATTAATTAATTATTTTTGTAATTCTTGTGCAATGGGTTATATTTACCTACTTGAATAAAATTTATTTATTCTACTTTGTTTAATACCAGTGTACATTTCCATTGTGAAGAAGGGATAGAGCTATGCGTCTTACATTGCTCCGTCTCCCTCCTACACTGGAATCATGATGGTTTTAAAACGTTCTTGTATTTTATTCTTGCATTTCCATCAGAGATGTGCGATGATGTTTATTGAACCAATAATATTGCTTGCACTGAGCGAGGCCAGGTGAATCAAGCAATTCTATTGGTTCTCAACAAACACATTGCAGACTAAGACCCAAGCCAACAACTTATTATATTAGTTTAGTTGTTGTGCACCAACTATATTTTATATAGTTTAGTTGAGGAGCTCGTGGCTAAATAATAAAAGCCGCACGTGTCGATCTTCAAGGTTAAGCAACACTTGCCAAGGTTGGTCTGTGGATGGGTGACCATCTTAATATAACGAGTTTCCTCCGTGCCTCGGAAAACACGTTAAGCCGTTGGTCCCGGCTGTCATTTGAAGATCTTTGGCAGTCGTTACGGATAGTCAGAAGCCAGTAAATCTGACTCCAGTCTTGCTAAGAAATACCGTGTTACCCGTTTAATGGGTTGTGGATGTCTGGTAGGCAGCCGCTTCACGTAAAATACAGGTATTCAGCTGAATCCGGTTTGACTAGCCGACACCAATATAGTTGGGAAAAGGCTAGGCCGATAATGAGTTGCTGAGCACCAACTCAATATTGAATAAGTACAACTGAAACTGAAAACCTCAAACCCCCCAACTATTCTATATTCTACATCTTCAAATAAAGATCCAAATATTGGATACAAGCAATATGATGTCTACTCCTACCGATACGAGTGTCCGAACGGATTTAAATAATGCCATACCAGTCTGGCAAGGCCTTCGATTCGAACAGTATTGAATTTACATTCTGCCAGTTTCGCTGGCAAAATGCCAGTTTTGCCCTGATGAGTTATGGCACTCATATTTGTCTTTTCCGACTACTTTTTTCAGGACTTAGCCAAGGTTAGGTCTTGGTTTATTTTCGTTGAAAAGATATTAGTCAGTCGCCGAGATAAAGAAAGAGATTATGGGGTAAGCTATGGATTTTGTCTGAGATGTTGTAGTGTGACCATAGTGTTCATAGGGTCTAGAGTTTTATGCTTAAGTAATGACATTTTTTTTCGTAAAAAGCTGCCAAAATGTCAACCGAGGCAAAAGCAAGAACAGTAACGACGAGTGTGTAAATAAGATGAGTATTTCGATAACTGTTTTTTTGGTTAAGTACTTGAAAGATAGATTAGGGACTCCAATTTCTGCACTTTGACTCTTATTCAGTACGTTGTGCGTAGTTAGTTAAATACTATTGTTGACGACTGTGAAACGGCACGCCCATCGACTACCTAAAAACCTAAAACTAAAAAAACTATTTGGTTTCATCTGCCTAGCCTTTTCTCAACTATATTGGGGTCGGCTTCCAGTCAAGCCGGATTTAGCTGAATACCAGTATTTTACGAGGAGCGGCTGCCTACCAGAACTCCACAACCCATTAACTGGGTAACACGGCTTCATGGTAAGACTGGAGTCAGATATACTGGCTTCTGACTATCCGTAACGACTGCCAAAGATCTACAAATGATAGCCGAGACCAACGGCTTAACGTGCTTTCCGAGGCATGGAGGAAACTTGGTATGTTAAGATGGTCACCCATCCACAGACCAACCTTGGCAAGCGTTGAAGATCGGCCCGTGCGGCTGTTATTATCTAGCCACGAGCTCCTCAAAAAAAAAAAAAAAACTATTTAGTTGTCTGTGTTAAATTGTACACTCAAATATGGGTTATATGGAAATCAAAATGCATACTTACCCTGTGTCACTGCAAAGAAAAACCTGTAACAAATTGAAAATTAGTAATAAGTTAACTTAAACTAAATACATCTAAGAAATTAGCTAAAAACACTTAAGTACTCACCTTTGTATTACTGTTGTAATCATCTCTGTTTTCTCTTAACAATAAAATAAAGTAGATCCGATTTCGTGGGTACAAGCGCAACCCTAATTTGGTAAACGCGCATCACTATTAAAAATCTAATGACAGAACTGTCGTTCGCCGGTCAAAAAGTAGGTACACGCGCTCGCACGCGGCGCGGCGCCTCCACACACTCGTTTAAACTATTATTAGTAGTATTTATGATACTACAATGAGGAGCTCGTGGCAAGATAATAACAGCCGCACGGGTCGATCTTCCAGGTTAAGCAACGCTTGCCAAGGTTGATCTGTGGATGGGTGACCATCTTAACATACCGAGTTTCCTCCGTGCCGGCTGTCATTTGTAGATCTTTGGCAGTCGTTACGGATAGTCAGAAGCCAGTAAATCTGACTCCAGTCTTGCCATGAAGTACCGTGTTACTCAGCTAATGGGTTGTGGAGGTCTGGTAGGCAGCCGCTCCTCATAAAAAACTGGAACTCAGCTAAATCCGGCTTGACTGGAAGCCGACATCAATATAGTCGGGAAAAGGCTAGGCAGATGATGATGATTCATGATACATACTACGATGCGACGCTTGGGGGAGCCTATTTCCTGCAGTGGACGTCTATCGGCTGATATGATGATGCTTTTCAGAATTTTTGGTAGGTATGAAAACGAATGATAAGTACCTAGTAATCACTCTAGGGTTGCGTAATTTTTTCGAAAGAGTCACTGCGGCCCTGGAACACAAAGGAGGAACACTGATGAGTTTTAGTCAGAAAGAGTCTGACACTCCCTTTCGCTCCACCCTTAGCGAAAATAATCATTTGATGATTTACTATCCTTAAAAAAAAAAAAAAATAAGTAGTCATCGCTACATTCGCATCAGCATTCCAGGATTATTTTCAAAGCAGAAATCGCAGATACAAAGCCAAAATATCTCTTGTACGTAAGTACTCCCTTGTCAACGGAACATAGCAACGTGGTTTGGCGGTTTAAACGTACTTCCCGGAAGAAACTTTATCACAAAGAGCTCCAATATTACCAAATTAACGGTGTATATTTACACCTACCAAGAATTTATTATTAAGTACAGAACATCTAAGAATAGACGGTAATTTGATTTAATATACAACATTACCTACCATTTATCTACCCACGTGATCTTTACCAAATACTTATCTCTGAAAGCCTTCGAGACATTTCTAAAGTATTTTCAGAAAATATCCCTTTTACCAAAATTCCTTACGATATCCTTAAAGTTGAGGTCAAGTTAATCTACCATTTGAAGTTATAATGTACCCCTAGTTATTATGGGTACCGGATTTCCGCAGGCGAACCCGAGTTTATTATAATTTCTTTTGATGTTTTCTTCTAGTTCCGGGGTTCATTTTTATATGAAGGGGTATTTCGTTCAGATTTTCAGGGTGGAACTATTTCATTTTATTTCTATGAGTAGTTTATTTGAATGAAGTCGCATTTAAACGTATTTGAATTTTGAAATCTCGAAGACCATACTGCAAAGTTTCAAAAAGAGAAGACTCTTAAACTAGAATCATTGAATTCACAAAAGGATAATTATGCTTAAAAATAAATCAAATATTGTTATTCTCTCGTATACACAAAACATACAATTAAATAAAATACGATATATTTGCACAAAGGCAAGCTTAACACATTCACTGCCGCGTCGGTCACCGGTGACCGACAAACAAGACATTTTCTATTGTGTCTATTTATCTGGCAGACAGTGCTTTAACAGCTCAGCATTGGGCTATCTTACAGTAAACCTCAAAAGTCAAAAACGTTTATTTCAATTAGGCCAATAAACGGCACTTTTGAACGTCAACATTATATTTAAAATAACAGTACTGTCCATTCGGAAGGGCAGATTTTTATGGAGAAGAACGGACAAGAAACTCCATAGTTACCTTTTTTCAAATCAATGTTTTACATGTGCTGTGGTGTACAAAACTTCTGTTAATATATGTGAGGACCATGACCTAGAGTATGCAGAGGTAGACATTAATTTTCTAAATAAGTACCTACATGGTACTCACATATTTACAAATATTGGAACCATCAATTAGCAGAGTGTGAGTAAACAGAAAAATTAAAACCCAAAAATGAAACAGTAGGTACAACTATAAAGTAAATACATAAACCAACCAGTTTGATCTTGTCTCCACCATTGATTGTCCTATGGAGCAGGACCAGCATGTTTCCAAGCATTCTTATCCTGAATGTTATTATCTAATGTGTTACATGCTTGTTTACAAAGTGTGTTTTTAATATAGGTTTTAAATTTTCTTTCATGTTGTTCTAATATGTCACAAGGTATTTTACTGTAACATCTATATTTCTAGTATTAATATTATGTCTATCACTAATTTTACTAAAATGATGACGATTTTTCCGTACATACATAATATTTTCATATATGAATTGGCAAGGGACTGTCATAATATTAATCTTTTTAAAAAGTTTCCTTAGAGAATCGCGGCGACGCAGATTATAAAGGGCTTCCACGAAGCAATAGATGATGTTGAGAGATTTACCCTTTGCTACTTTATTTACATCTTGAAGTATCCCAGTATTACTCAAAAAAAATAAACAAAAAAACATTTATTAATAAACAGAAAAACCAACACAAATTCAATCAACAATAAAACTGTTAGTACGTAAAGTGACTGCAATTATCAGTGTCATATAATTTCATTGGAACATAAAATTCAAAGTTAATTAAAGTAGTTAGGTAAGGGTGGAACTCAAACACTCCCCTTTGCAATCTTAGCGCGCGATCCGTGACCAATTTTTTAATTGAAATAAAGCGTATCGCCACCTGCGGAGCGGCTATTCCGTTGTTTACTCGATATTTTTTGGTTGTTGTTATGATAAATGTTTCGAACGTTTTGTGAAAAAAAAATTGACTTTGTCAAAAAGCTCGACCGGGTTTTTAGACGAAGTATTTTTTTTATTTCATACTTTTTTGTGAGTTACATTTTTGGCATCATCTCCTCGAGCCCTTTATCCTGATACCCCATTCGATAGGTTTTGAAAATTATTTTTTTATTGAAGGCATAATATGGCGCCATTAATTGGTCATTTTAATTTTTATAAGTATACCCAGTGTCACTCTCACAATTAATATGAATGTGACAACATCTTTGAAGCTAAAATCTAGTGAGCCGTTTAGGCTACAGAGCGAGCCAATCATTTGAATTTGGCGCCAACAATCCGTCATTTTTTTAAATTATAATATACCCAGTGTCACTCTTACAGTAAATACAAATCTAACGACATTTCTCAAGATAAAATCCATCGAGCCGTTTAGGCTCTAGGGCGTGCCAAAGAAATATACATACATACACTCGAAAAACATAACTCTCCTTCTTTCGCAGTCGGGTAAAAAGGTAGATTTATACCTCAAAATGTTAAAAATAATGTAGGTTTGGATGTAACATGGCATACCTACAGGTGACCTGGAATTATATTTACTATTTTTATTGCCGTCTTAGGTTCCCGTGGTATGATTTCTGAACTGCAAGTGAAATGCTTGTATGAAATTTATTTGGTTCCAGGCTCAATGTTATTTTTTTATCTTTGATTTTGCAATACAATCTAATGTGTAATGATCTACTTTAGAAACTATATATTTTTATCTTAGAAACATCGACATTATCCCACTTAAGATGAAACTCAGCGATTTTGGGTAAATAAACTAAGCTTAGAGTGTCAGCAAAGAAACAGACAGAAAAAAAGGATAATGGCTAAATGCCATTCAGAAAATGGCGGGTAAAACTTGTCACAGATTAAGAAAGTACGAAACAAAAGGAAAGAGGCCTAAACACTAAGCAGAGGGTGCTACAATGATAATGACGATTGAACTTCATTTCATTCAATCATTTCCAGAAACACATTTCACTACTTAGTAAACATACATTAATTAAATGTGCCAATTAACTATCAAAACACTAAAAACCTAATTAACAAACATCAGCCAATAAATTGTAACTTCCGAAAGCTCCCCTACATTTTCATAATCCTCGCTAATGGTTTTCAGTTAACTAAGCAGAACTTTGCTCAAACTGCAAAGTGCACACAAATTAGCTATCAAACTCGACATAAAACCAGCCAGCGACAACTAAAATTCAATATCGAACAATTATCGAACGGAAAATCGCTTTGATAATAGTCGCCCTGTTTGAAACATTAATAGGGCTGTGCCAACTTCACTTTTAGATTTCTTATCTAAATTACCTTGGGAGTTTCGTGTCACTACGTCTGAGGGAAAACGTTTAAGGAAATGGATGTGGAACCTTGAA
Organism: Lacanobia oleracea; assembly: GCA_950371165.1. Classification (NCBI taxonomy): domain Eukaryota; kingdom Metazoa; phylum Arthropoda; class Insecta; order Lepidoptera; family Noctuidae; genus Lacanobia; species Lacanobia oleracea. The sequence continues at coordinate 23,402,691 of OX493392.1, read as the reverse complement.
GATTTTTTTTAATTTTAAGCCAAAAAAAACGAAAGTGCAAGTGACGCCACGTGGATAACTGTACTGAAATGTTTAATTGAAATCCTGAGACCGAACTTTGGAAGGCAACCCACAAGGTGGACCGATGACCTGGTGAAGGCCGCGCATTGTGGCGAAACTTGGGGGAGACCAGCAGTGGACGTCTTTCGAATAAATAATGAAGTAGATGACTAATCCTTAAAAAAAATTAGACGTTTGTTAATAATCTGTTGTTTCACCAGTTAAAAGAGGAATTGTGTGAGAATTGGGACAGCTATCCCGAAAGTGTAATCTCGAATGAGGTAATCGTGGCTAAAGAATAACAGCCGCACAGGTCGATCTTCAAGGTTAAGCAACGCTTGCCAAGGTTGATCTGTGAATGGGTGACCATCTTAACATACCGAGTTTCCTCCGTGCCTCGGAAAGCACGTTAAGCCGTTGATCCCGGCTGTCATTTGTAGAATAGAATAGAATAGAATAGAATAGAATACTCTTAATTATGTACACCATATAAGTTACAGAAAAGATAGATGAAGAAAACATTTACATAGGGTGACACAATGGGCGGCCTTATGGCTAAAAGTGATCTTTTTTTTTTTCTTTTTTTTCTTTGGCAGTCATTACGAATAGTCAGAAGCCAGTAAATCTGACTCCAGTCATGCCATGAAGTACCGTGTTACCCAGATAGTGGGTTGTGAAGGTCTGGTAGGCAGCCGTTCCTCGTAAAATACTGGTATTCAGATAAATCCGGCATGACTGGAAGCCGACCCCAATATAGTTGGGAAAAGGCTAGACAGATGATGACTGTTATAGGCTGATGATGATGAAACATCTCGTAATAATATTTATCAAGACACGAATGGTGCTGTTAATAATCCAATGTGTTGCGGCGCAGCGCCTCACGAATATTGAAAACTAAATTCACAAATCGATAAGTCTACGAGTGCAATAGCTTTAGCAGGCGTTTGTTTATTAGTTTAATTCGTTTCAATATTTGACGTGTCATGTCATTCTACCGATCACATTTTTAGAACACCTGTCCATTTGAGCGGAGCGAGACAGCGGAGTGGAGAAACGGAGAAATATTAACCAATCATATCAGTAAAAATGTCAGTGACTCACGTGGTGCGGAGTTTATATGCAATTCCATTGGTTAAAATTTATACATTTCTCCGTTCCGATGTCTCGCTCCGCTGTAATGGACAGGCATCCTTACTCTTTATTAAAACTTATTTTACTTGTAATTGGACTTTAATAAGCCCCAGTGTACAGTCAAAATAACACAAAGCATTTTCATAAAATTTATTTATTTATAATAACATATTATCAAACCTACTCTGTGATTTATAAGTCTATTCCGTGTTTCCCAGAACAATAAGGTCATTACCGAACTATCACTAATTAGTGTACCTACCGCTACGCAGTTCATTACCTACTCGTAGGTTGATCGTTTCAGAAAATTTCTGCCTGTGACGTCAGTAAACTCTGGAAATTAAGAATATTTTGCTTATTTCGGTTAGCTGCTGGGTTCATTGGAGAATCTTAGGTTATTTCTTTCTTTAATCCAACATATTTTTATGAACTTTTTTACCATTCTGTTTTTCTTCATTTCCAATAGCAATCGACAGGTTTTCCAGTCCATCAGTAAAATATCCAGGGTTGCGGAATTAGTTCGAAAAAGTCAACGCGGCCCTGGAACGCAAAGGACATTAAGAGGAACACGAATGAGTTTTAGTCAGTAAGAGTCTGGCACTCTCAAAAAAGTCTGTAAAATATACTAACTTACTCGTAAACCGGCTGCCATTTGTAGAACTTTGGCAGTCGTTACGGATTGTCAAAAGCCAGTAAATCTGACTCCAGTCTTGCCAAGATGTACCGGTGTTACCCAGTTAATGGATTGTGGAGGTCTGATAGGCAGCCGCTATACGTAAAACACTGGTATTCATCTGAATCCGGTTCGACTGGAAGCCGACCCCAATATAGTTGAGAAAAGGCTCGGCAGATGATGATGACTCGTATACTAAAAGGATTTTGTCAGGCAGGGGGCAGTAATAGCTTGGCATTGGTGCATTTTAAATGTGCATATTTTGTTTTTATTATAAGTCCAGAATATACCTTCAGCAGACCTCTGCAAATCATGCAGATCAAGGCTCACTCCATCTCCTCTCGAAAGCAGACTTTTACTATTCACCAGGACAAATTAGAACACTTTTACATTCAATCTATATCCATCGTCATTCCTCTCCCCAGTAACTAGGACATACGTCACAACCCTACATACGTCATTATAGTTCGTTACCCGCACTAATTGAATCAGAAACGGTCCTTACCTCAAGTGGTGCACCGTTACCCTTTGAGTTTGATTATTATTTGATGCATGTACTACCTCCAGGTAGAATGTAGTGTGGCAAGCTGTGTGATGTCTGGTATTTGTTGATTCTTAACCTTCCCTTCATCAGCAAACAAGTACATTTACACTCAACACATCCACCCCTCACTCCTCTCCCCGTAAATCATTACGTCCCAACTCTACGTACGTCATTATAGTTCGTTACCCGCACTAATTGAATCAGAAACGGACCGTATTGCAAGTAGGTCCTTTGAGTTTGATTATGTGATGCATGTAGGTAGAATTTAGGGGTAACAGGCTGAGAGGTGGAAGAAAGAAAGAAAAAAAAAAATTATTTGGGACTCGCACAAAACAGACAGATGTAAATTTAATTAAAACTAGGTTCGATTCGATTCTTGTGCTTATATGAAAAGTTTCGATCATGAGTTCAGCTGCATTTGGTGATGGGATGGAACCTGATAGGCATGGTGGCGAGATACCAGCAGGAAGAATATGTTATATCTCGGGCCTCATACTGATAGTAGCTACAGGAACCTTAGGGTTCTAGTCAATTGGAGTTTGATAAAACGCCATTTTATCCGATAGAGGATATCCATGAGGGTTTCCAGCATATAAAACAAAGTAAAAGGTGTTCTGGAGAAATTGATTCTGTTATTTACGAATAGCAGTTTTAGATCGGTTGTACGGTTAGCAGTTGTTGAGGTCTTAAGAAAAAGTCTGAACCAGTTGTACTAAGAAGAAAACACAAAGAGAAACTATCTAAGATTTAGATGCAAATTTATGCATCAATGCCATAGATCGTTTTTCTCTGAAGTTCTTAAATGAGACAAGCGTGGTGTTAATGCATGCACATAATTATGCATTAGCACCACGGATTACTATTTCATGAGCCCTATTACCTACAAGACTGCTGGCTTACTCGCCAACCTGCAATATAACCTCGTATAAATCTATATAACAGGTTGATCATAATAGGCGGACCCTGCCAATAGCCGGGATTAACGCCAGTTGGAAGAAGGTAATCAATAAAACACTACAAAGTAAAAAATAACTTTAATAACAGAAGCCTTAGTTTTTGGTATTTTTTTGGTTTTTTGACACCGACTTCCGAAATTAAAGTTATTTTATACTCTGTAGTGTTTTGTTTTTGGGAGTCGGTTTTATTTTTTTGCAAAAAAGTTTTTATTTTTAAGAAACCACAGACTCAGCAACCGGCGTGATTTTATCTTATGAACTGGTGTAAACAATCAACAGACATGCGGTTTTAGAAATCCCGATCCATTTGCTATCATTGATTGAAGAGTTCTGTTGCCTACCTCCGAAGTTCTTCACCAAATTTAAATGAGACCAGTCCGGGAAAACACTCTTCCAAACAAAATAAAATCATCCAAATCGGTTAACAATTGGCGAAAATATCGCTGAATAAACATTTTTCATGGGATCCCATCATCAGACCCTGACTTATACCTTCCATCATCAGCTAGCAGCACGAGATGGTGATTTTCAGGCACAAATATCTGAATTGCGTTAGAAATTTTATGAAAAACATTGTATGTGCCCATAACATTTGAGGGTTTCTCTCGATTTTCATAGGATTAAATCATCAGATTCTGACTTGGTAACAATGGGACCACCTCAGGAGTACAGGCTTTCGAATCAATAAAATATTTTTTTGAATCGGTCCACAGTTGGCGGACAAATCGGTGAACATACCTAAAAAAAAAATACATAGCTGAACATAGAACCTTGATTGCAAAATATCGCGTGACATTGTAACCTAATTTAAGTATTTTTACTTAATAAGACACGTATATTTGGAAACTATTACATTAGGTTGTGATTTATTATTTATGCAAACCAATTTTTATAATATTTCAAGAAATATAATCCAATAAAGATTTATTTCAATCTGTCGAAGTCTACAATTTTCCGGTGTTATATTTAAAGTTCTTCCGTTACTGACTGAGTGTTTGATTGTCTGACAGACAATGCACAGCCGAAACCACTGGTTGTAGAAAGCTGAAATTAGTATGTAGATTGTTAAGAGAGCACTTCTTCCACCTGGCGTTAATCCCGGCTATTGCCAGGGTCCGCCTTCCTACTTAGCTTCCTCTACTTTGCCCGATCGTGAACATCCTTCTCAGTCAGGCCATTGGCTCTCATGTCGGACTTGACGACTTCCAGACAGCGCTTGCGAGGGCGACCACGGGACCTAGCCCCAAGAACAGCCATATTCATGCATCTCCGACCAACGTACTCCATAGGGCGGCGCATGATGTGGCCATACCATCGCAGACGACACTCTTGCAGTTTTTCCTCCACGTCACGGACACCAAGACTACCTCGGATGTAAGAGTTGTTAAGAGAGCACTAAGAGAGAATTTATCGAAATTTCTACAGGAACGGAAAAAAGGGGATATGCGCGTGCGAAGTCGCAGGCAAAACCTAGTATAAAATAAAACTGGTCAATTTTGTAGCCCCTTTTATGCGTGACGGGAAAGCCGCCTAAGGGATTATGTCAAGTGTATACAATCGTTTAACGTGGCGGTCAATTAGGAAGCCATGTTTAAAACGGATCGACGTTTCATCGAAATTTATTCATAGGTATTTGAATCAAACTCCTCTCGCACATAGTGGGCGCACGTTGTCTTCTTACACTATAATTTTCAGTCGAAATGTCGGAAAATATAAGTACAAGTTTACCTTGTCCATCAGATTTTAATTTTTTGACTGCAGTCCATAAACCAGTTTTAATGTCCTGTAAATATTTCCACTTAGGGCGAGGCTCATACATATATACATAGATTGATATAGTTTGTATTTGTTTTTAATGTGTGCATTACTAAAATTGTTCTTAAGATTCAGTGTACTACTAACAATGGACAATCTAGTCTGAAAAAATAAAAAAAATAAATTTATTTTTTAAGATTGATTACTAGAAAGCAGTACAGAATAAACTAGTGTATCATCCCAGTTCGTTATCTGTAAGACGTGCTATTCTCTGTCATCTTTTTTGTTGCATGTTTAATTCGTTTAGTAGTTCATAAAGTTTGTTTGTGGTGAATTAGAATACTTTTTTAGATCTAGTTGTCTGCCAGCTTGAAGGTTTTTGAGGTAAATTATCTTAATGGGGTAAATTACGAAGCTCAGTTAGTTTTGATTAATTAATAACCATGAACCTTAATTTTAATTTTGGTAAAACATTTTTGGTAAAATGAAATCGGTCGCTCACAGTGGGCTTCATCAGAAGGAATAATTTTTAGGGTTTCAAACCTATGTATGGGAAACTGTGCCCCTACAGAATCACTTGGTTGTCTACCTGTCTGTCTGTCTATCCGTCTGTCACTTCCGTTTTTCTCCAAATAAATTGGACCGATTCAGTAGAAAAATATAAATAATGTTGATAGTCTTTACCTATAGATTACAGGGAACCCTACAAGAAATCTATGATTTCAAAGTAACGCGTTAAAAAAATATTTTCGTTCGGAACCCTTTGCACACAAGTTCGACTCGCGATTGACCGGTTTTTCATCTATAAACATTAGTAGTTACTGCGTTTTGATACTACCCCACTTTCAATATATCCAAACTTCTTCAAAATATATTTTCTACATAAAAAGGAAGCTTACCTACTATACTACCCCACTCCTACCGGTCACCGATTGATCAGTATAATAGTGACCCGTTGCCATGGTAACCACATAGCTAACATTCACTGACTTTCCATACAAGTTGCATATAAAGCCCATTCAGATTTCACGGATGACCTGTCCAAAGAATTCTTCGGTCCAGTTCGACTTTGAACGATTTCTTTACGGACAGCTGGGCGTTTTGAGGGACAAATCTTTGTAGAATGTTTTTAAGAATTATTGGAAGCTCAAGTTCCTTGTCAAAGGTATTTTGAAGTATCTAAAAGTGTAAAGACGAAGCAGTGCGCCCTTTGACAGATCATTTTTAGGGTTCCGTACCTCAAATGGAAAAAACGGAACCCTTACTGGATCACTTTGTTGTCCATCTGTCCGTCCGTCCGTCTGTCTGTCAGTCAAGAATCTTCATCTCGGGAACGTATTATATGTAGGTATTGAGTTGAAATTATAACCATATACACAAATCTACAGTCCCTTGAAGCTGTGAAGAAACCAAACAACTAAGCTAGCGTAAAAAAGACAGGGCCTTTTGTGCCGCAAAAAATATATTACGTATATTTCAACACTGTCAAGGGGATCAAAATTTGTAGGGTACTTGCCGTTGACCTAGAACTATGGAAATGGGCAAGTAATATCGTCTTATACTACAAGTACAGGGAAAAGTCTGAAATCTACACGTTTGTAATAAAGTCATAAAAAAACAGTTTTTATTTAAAGTAAAATGTACTTACGAATTTGTACGGAAACCTCGGTCAGCGAGTCCGACTCGCACTTGTCCTGTTTTTTTTCAAATTAATACTTTCCTTCTTACTTTACTTTTTTTGATATTCAATGGAACTCTAATGCAAAGCCTCCACTGTTCGTCCGTCTATCTATCAGCAGACTGTATTTCATGAGCTCTAATAGGTAGACAGTTGAAATTCCTAGAATTCATGTGTATTGCTAATGGCAGTATAAAAACAAATAATAAAGTTTAGGGGGCACACTTAATGAAGTTTCTTGAGGGGTCAAGGAGACTCTCTTAGGCCGCGGACACGAATACGGGCGGCGCGGCTCGTTTACGAAGCCGGCAGCGTAGTGTTGTGTTATGAGAAGTTAACTATCTATGAGTACGTCACTGCAGACACGCGGGCACAGTTCGAATGGGGCGCGCCGCTCGTACGACGCCGCCGCGCCGCTGCCTTCGTGAACAGTTCCAAATAAATCTATGCATTTGAACGCGCCACTGATCGCGCCGCTGCCGCCACTGCGCCACTGAGTTCGTGTCCACGGCCTTAGGCAGTGTTTTATAAATGTCAAGAGAAAGTGTAACATTAAAAGATTGGACTCAACAGTGACCTTTCCAAATAATTTGACCTAACAGAAGTCATATTCATCGCCCACACTTCAAACAATTATATTAAAACCTCTAAATACCCTTTCAAAAGGTCGCTCGCACCTACAATTTATTTTCATCCTACTACCCGAAGGCAGAGAAAAAAAAAACAAAATATGTAACACTTCCGGCGACTAACTCGATTTCCCGTGTTACCGTTGTATCAACATCGTTCACTATGAGAATATACCTCGTACACAGAATAGACGGGTACAGAGAATCAACTCCGCACAACGATTACAAGCACACTCACGACTGCAAATTGTTTCAAACAGATTTTTGTGGTATTTTGAAATTATGATAACAGAAGAAGTCTGAGGGTGGCACCGGTGAAAAAAAGTTATATGAAAAAATAAAACGAATGAAAATCAATTTTCATGGTATGGACATGTGATGCATATTATAGAGTATGAATGTGGATGGCTATAAGAGCGGGAACTACAGCAACAAAAGGTCTAGCAAGGCTTCCGTCACAAGAAAGTAAGTATCGATACAAAAACAAAGCAACCGATTTACGACCTTATATTATTTTCTTAATGTCGGAAATCGGTTACTACAATTTTGTTAGACACGTTCTTTTTTCTTATAACGGCAGTGTGGTCGTCACTACTAACTAAGATAAACTACTAACAGTGACATTAGGAAGCAGACATGTTCTCTCACCTCAAATACATTGGGGCCACATCAAGAATGAGAGGACATACTTTTTTATTGAGGAATGGGCTTGCTCTTAAACTCGATCACGCCTGATGGAAAGAGATGGATGAGGTATATGATAGTGCAAATGTGCCTAAAAGAGGCCTGTTCACTCTTGCTTTGAAGGCAAACGAATTAAAGGAACACAGTTGCTGGAAAAGAGTTCCAAACTTTGGCTGTGCATAAAATAATATTTGTCCATATGTGTGTGCTTTGGATGTACTGGAATCATGAAGGAAAGAGGAAACGTGGCCATCCAATTCAAACTGGTGAAACAACGTGTTGGCAAAAGCGAGGAGCATCGGAATGACGTGGAGCGAGATGAAGCGTGAAGCTTAAGACGGTTCGCTATGGAAGACTACTGTGGACGCCCTCTGCCCCAGCTTACAGAAGTCAATAGCAGCTAATAGCAAAGGATATTAAGCAAATCAATAAATCATAAACATGTTTGTGTGCTCCAATTTTATTGCATGCCCTTTGCGTTCCAGGGCCCGCGGTGACTCTTTCGAACAGATTTTGCAACACTGGCAGCACTTGTTTTATCTAGTAGGCCTTCTGCAACCATCTACACTATGCCCCGTATATCCTTTATATAAGCTTTCCTATAATCACATCATCGGATCAGAGTTCCGGCGCGACTCTGATTTATATCCGAACATCCTGCCCCCTCATCGACTCATCCACTGCTTTATTATTTGTCTTCATAAGTCACGGCTTTCGGTGGATGATTTAAGATTTATTTTTGTTTATCTCTGTGGGAGTAGAAGAATTGTTTGATTGATTCATTGGCAAAGAAAAATAAAGTAGGTTAAACATGGTGTGAGTGTTATTTTCAAGGCTCATGTAGATTTTACTTTGAATTGAAATATACAGCCGGTGAACTGCAACGTAAAATTAATTTGAAAAAACATGTCACCCAAAGGTTGACTGGTTAAGTCCGCCTCTGTACATTTGTGTGCTGAAAGTGTTAAATAAATAATGTTTCATAGGTGGTTTTAAGTTAACTCTGTCATTTCCTCATGCTCCGCCAAAAGCGGCAGGAGTCAAAAGATAATTTCAATTCTTTTATAAAAAAGCTGTCATATTTTGAGGAACACACGAAAAGTTCCAATTCATTAAAAACATTCGGATAAAAACAATGTACTCTATGCTCAAAAATTAAACTAAAAACACGAATATAATTTGATGATCGGACAACAAGCAGTGATCAGTTCAATTTACATAATTATCATTTTTAATTCAAATCGAGCTCAAAACATCAGTCTACAACAAACTAATGATACCTACACATTGTTACAAGACTGCCAACTTAAACAACGAACCGCCACCCAAATGACGACATAACAGTAACGTAGGAACGCGAACCTACAATCATGAAATTTTACGAACGAAGATACGAATAAAATCGATGTTTACCGAACGCTGTTTGAATGTCTTCGCGAATGTGAAGCGTGATGTGAAGGCATCTGACTTTAGGAAGTTATATTTCAGCTTCTTGGTCGTAGATAACAAAATCCGAGTTATACTAATCATTTTCATAAAGAGTCAGGCTTTCATCAAAATTCTGGTTTTCTCGCCAATTCTTGTGCAAGTTAACTTGACACCTGACTCAAATGACATTTAAACGTGTTAATTAAAATTGAACAATTTGATTTCGATGAAAACTAATATACATGCAACGGTAACAGACGCTTATACATTTTTGTTTTCATCGAAATCGAACTGTTCAATTTAAATTAAAACGTCATTCGAGATATTATGTCGAGCCATATGTCAAGTTGACTCGCACGAGTTGTACTTAACTTGTGGCTACCCGGTCGCAAATAGCCGTCACGACGTCACAACAATTGAATAGCTTTATTGTAAAACAATCGGCGGCCGCCATGTTTTTTGGTCGATCGGGGGCCATAGGATATTAAACACTACTTTTTTCAAAAAATAATAATTTTAAACTGTGTGATTTGGTATGGCATGTGCTATGCCATTAAGCGTCCATTTCCGTTGACGGCCAATTGCACACACGTGTGCCTACGACGACTGACAGGTGATCATCTCAGCGACGCGGCAACGACGTAGCGGTGACTGGTGGCAAATGGACTGAACTACAAGCACTAGGAGCAGAGGCAGAATAGTTTTAAATGAAACAAATAAGGATAGGATTAAGTACCTATTGTTTTTTTTTAATTTTAATATAATTAAATTGCAACTTACGGAATTGATTTAAAATTATAATTTATTATTTCATAATTACCGTTTCAAAAAAATGAACTAACAGTCATAAGTACAGCGGCTCTAAAAAGGCTACTTTAGCAGAATCATAATATTAATCACCCAACAATCTGTCAAATGTAATTTTCAACTTTATCGCTAACTCGTTAGGTTCAAGATTGATTGGGAAAATTTTACAAGCGGAGAAGGAAGCGTGGTGTGCTTTCTGATTCTGCTAAAGTGGTCTTTTTATACCCGCTGATTGTAGTATAACTAGTTGACCCGCGCAACTTCATCTGCGTCACAATTTTCATAACTGCTCCGCTCCTATTGGTCTTAGCGTGATGATATATAGGCTTTAGCCTTCCTCGATAAATGGGCTATCTAACAATGAAAGAATTTTTCAAATCAAACCAGTAGATGAGATTAGCGCGTTCAAGCAAGCAAAACAAACAAACAAACTCTTTAGTTTTATATAGATTAATATGTAAATACGATTATAATATTAGTATCATTGTCACGACTCTCAAAGCTGAACACCTTTTAAAATTCGTGCAGAAATCACGCCGAGTCTCTGGTGTTTACACTAGCGAGAATGGCTCATGCCAAAAATAAGAACATTATCTAATTAGTAAGTTGTCCGGTTTGCCCGGGGTAAGCCTCGTGGATTGTCTGAATGCTCAGAAAAAATAACTGCTTTGACAATCGCAGTTATGCTTACTGTCCACTGAAGCGGAGAGGAGAGGAGCGGTGGGGAGCGGAGAGTTGCGAATATTAACCACTACTACCACTAACATCATCATCATCATCATCTACCTAGCCTTTTCTCCACAACCCATTAACTGGGTAACACGGTACATCTTGGCAAGACTGGAGTCAGATTTACTGGCTTCTGACAATCCGTAACGACTGCCAAAGATCTACAAATGACTGCCGGGACCAACGGCTTAACGTGCTTTCCGAGGCACGGAGGAAACTCGGTATGTTAAGATGGTCACCCATCCACAGACCAACCTTGGCAAGCGTTGCTTAACCTTGAAGGTCGACCTGTGCGGCTGTTTTTATTTAGCCACGAGCTCCTCAATACTACCACAAACATTATATGGATACTTTCCGAAATAAAACATTTGAATTGAATTGAATTTACTCTGGTATTGTTATGGACAGGCATTTGAGAACTAGTTTAGAAAATCCGTAAATTAAAAATCCTGTGCCATTCCATCCGCCAGTCTGCGAAAGCCATAAAAGTATTTACTTATTAGAATTTGATTAGAGAGTAACTGAACAAAGAGGTAGAACCTGTGATTGCGCACACGCTTGAGTAATATAATACCTCCTACATACTTCGCTAATCACCGTTGATGTTGGCCACCGTAGCCGACATTTGTTCAGGAGCTTAAATATCATTTAAATCAGGTAATAATATCATACTCATATTCGCTAAAAGGATAGCAAATAGTGTAGTTTTGATAGGTACGTTTTACGTACTAAGGGTTGTGCCTATTGCCACCCGCTTGGATACATTATCACCAAAGATCACGACTCCCTAAAACTTTCACAAACGAAATCCTTTAACTCAATAATTCCACATAAAATTTTAGGGTGTTACTAAAACGTTTGCTCCATACGAATATAAAAGTTTCTTTATTCATCACGTACGAAAATAAGTGATGGTACATTATCCCGGAGAAAGATGTTTGAGGGTTAATACCGGGAGAAATCCCGGGATTTTGTATGCAAGAAGCCGGTCGGCTAAATATTGAGTATTTTTTTGTTTGATTTTGCTTTCTAAAGGTGGTTTATTGATGTTTCCTTTGTGTTTACGGGTGCATTGATTTGTCAAAGATGTAAAACGTATAGAACATGTTACATACACGATTTGAATAATTTATTTTTTCTTCTTCGTAGTTCTAGTAGTTTTAAAATAATACGAACCACTGTCAAATTCAGGAGGAGCTCGTGGCTAGATAATAACAGCCGCACGAGTCAATTTTCAAGGTTAAGCAGCGCTTGCCAAGGTTGGTCTGTGGATGGGTGACCATCCTTACATAGCTAGTTTCCTCCGTGCCTCGGAAAGCACGTTAAGCCGTTGGGCCCGGCTGTCATTTGTAGATCTGGGTAGTCGTTACGGATAGTCAGAAGCCAGTTAATCTGACTCCAGTCTTGCCATGAAATACCGTGTTACCCAGCTACTGGGTTGTGGAGGTCTGGTAGGCAGCCGCTCCGCGTAAAATACTGGTATTCAGCTAAATCCGGTTTGACTGGAAGCCGACCCCAATATAGTTGGGAAATGGCTAGGTAGATGATGAAACACTGTCAAATGTCTTGGTCAGTAAATGACGTGTCATTAGTTTTATTTCAGCGGGTCTAAAAAGGGCGGCCGTTTTAGTAGAATCACAATATTAATCACACAAAAATCTGTGAGATTTAATTTATATCTTTATCGCTAACAAATTAGGTTCAAGGTTGATTGGAAAAATTTGACAGTGACAGGTAGCGTGATTTGCTTTCTGATATTGCTAATGTGGCCCGCTGGTAATTATGGGTTCTGCGTAAAATACCTAGGTACTATTATTATACCTGCTAATATTCAGGGATCTTCTAGTTAGACTCTAAGCCGACCACAATATGGTAGAGAAATGGCAAACAATTTCACCGTATTTACTCTAGGTATAATTCAGCCTGACATTGTAATTCTAGGCTGAACTTAATACCAACCTAAAGGAATTACTAATTCTGTTACAACACTGGCTTAATAATTCAAAGGAGCTGTATCTACATAGATAACGTGTTGTATAAAAAAAACAAAAACCAGTCAAGTGCGACTCGGATTCTCACACGACGGGTTCCGCACCATAATGTGAAAAACAACCAGGTTTCTTGTAAGAAATGTTGAGATGTGACTTGGGTGGATTAATTTTTAATACAACTTCTTTTTTATTATTTGTTGTTATAATGCCAAAAGAAATACACATCCTGTGAAAATTTCAACTGTCTACCTATTTTGGTTTTTGAGATACAGCCCGCTGATAGACAGACGGATGGGCCGTTTTGGGTACGGAACCCTAAAAATAATTGTGCCTAGACTAAAATTCATCAGAAGACCAGCGTCAGACAGTATTACAGTATTGCGAAACTTAAAATTTTTAGGGTTCTGTACGTCCGATTAAAGAACAGAAAACTGTTAGGTTGGAGATGTGTTGATTTACCTGGGACTTAAACGCAGGACCACATATGTACTTTAAGTAGACAGAGCAGGTCACTTGTGCAACAAGGAATAATACAAATCATGTCACAATTAAGAGTACCAATAGGGAATATGCATGAAAAACATATTTATCATCTATAGAGTTTATCTAAAAATATACAAAAGTATAATACTAACAGTGAAAATAGAATCAAAAAAACTCAGTTCACTTGCAAGCAAAACTATGTGCGGGGGCACTTGAGTGAGATTCACAAGGAACCATACAGTCCTTTGCACCATTGTATAATGAGATAGCAAGCCTCCAGATATTATGTGAAACCATAATTTATTGCAGTAGCACATGGTAGGTACTAATGAGCCCAGTACATTATAATCTATGTGGAACATCAAAATTAGGGTATTATACGTATGTATGTAAGGGTTTTGGTCAATTTACACATAATTGAATAAACATTATTTTATTTGTATTTTTTAATTTCATTTTAGTATATCATGTGTTCGTGTAGGTATACTTGTTAACACAGCAGGCCCTATCAGAACACCAGTGCTGTGTTTTTTTTTTAAACATCGTGACATATTCTGAAATAGAGACCTTTTTGCCCACTACAGATTAAATTCATGCTGTAAGCTTTTGTTAATTAATTTTTATTACTGTTAGTTTCAATTTGTTTTACTATTTTGTCTGTCTTGTTTGAGTCCCAAATAAACATTTTTTTTTCTTTCTTTAGATGCAGATTATAATAAATCAATCTTGTGCAACGGATTTACGAGTAAGTATAATGTTTTCTTAATCATCATCTGCCTAGCCTTTTTCCCAACTATATTGAGGTCGGCTTCCAATCAAGCTGAATTTAGCTGAATGCTGGTATTTTACGTGGAGCGGCTACCTACCAGACCTCCACAATTCTTTAACTGGGTAACACGGTAATTCTTGGCAAGACTGGAGTCAGATTAACTGGCTTCTGACTATTCGTAACGACTGCCAAAGATCTGCAAATAACACCCGGGACCAACGGCTTAATTTATTTATTTATTTATTTATTTATTAATACTTCATGCACACAAATGTACAGAGGCGGACTTAATGCCATAGGCATTTTCTACCAGTCAACCCTTGGGTGATGCAGAGACAAGTAGTGGTAGGTGCAATTTTGAGCAAGAAACGCGATTTAAAAAATATTTAATAAATACAAAGATATATATATATATAATTATATGAACTATACATACAATAGGTACTATAATAGATATACTCAATGAACAAACAAATACACGAATATACTATAACAGTTTATGCAAACAAACAATGACTAAAAACTTAGCGCTGTGACGATACTACTGCCTCCTCTCTCCAACCCAACCTCTTGCGAATATGCTCGCGAACTCTGACCTTGAAGGTCAATCGGTTGGTTGCCATCCTGATTTCCTGGGGTAGCGCATTCCACAGAGAAATTGATTGAATGAAGAAAGAACAGTGAACGAAGTCAGTACCTACGGTGAGAGGGACAATAAAGAAGACGGTTATGCGATGAGCGTAAGTTTCTATTGTGGTTAGCGCAAATGTATTGAAAGTGGGGTGCTAGATAATTAGGGGAATTAGGAGAGTTAAGAAATGAGAACAAGGTAGTTAGCGCCCTCTGTTCTCTGCGCTGGCGTATGGGTAGCCACTTCAGAAGGGACCGATGCGCAGAGACATGCTTTCCGAGGCACGGAGGAAACTCGGTATGTTAAGAAGGACATCCATCCACAGACCAACCTTGGCAAGCGCTGCTTAACCTAGAAGAACGACCCATACAGCTGTTATTATCTAGCCACGAGCTCCTCATAATGTTTTCTTAATATGGGATCAAAATAGACACGTGTGCAACCGATTTACCTCGATGCGAGGTTTTGAGTAGGTATCGCGGGTTTAGAGATGAGTAAAAATATATCATAATCTGTCTATGGTCCCCGTCACGATTAGCTGGTGTATTCCTTGAGTTAGACGCGTTCCAGTACTACAAAAGATTAGACGACAGCACTTTATATCGATAAAATATAACCCGAACAAGTGAAATTGCTCGTTAGTTTCGTATTACACGTACCTATGTTACATTGAGTTGATTATTTTTGTTGTGGCTACGTAACTTTGTAGAAATTCATGTTCTCAAAATTTATAGCTTTTCGTGAAGCATTTTCCGACTACGTCGGAAATGGTTTCGGACTGCCGGCTGACCAGCAGGTCTTATCTGTCAAAATTACTGAAAGAAATCTTATTAATAGTAAACTGTCAATCGCCGAGGATTTCAGGATCTACAAAGGATTGACAGCTCACTTCACTTAAGTTTTAACGATATTTTTTAGGGTACCGTACCTCAAAAGGAAAAAGTGGAACCCTAATAAGATCACTTTGTTGCCTGTCCATCTGTCTGTCAAGACCCTTTATCTCGAGAACGCATGGAGGAATCGCGTTGGATGTAAAACCATATATTCAAGTCTACGGTCCCTTGAAGCTGTGAAAAAATCAAAGTTCTAAATTAACGTAAAAAGATTCGGCCGTTTATGCCGCAAAAAACGTATGTTTTACCACTCTCAAAGGTAATTAAAATCTATCGGGTATTTCCCGTTGACCTAGCACTATGAAATTTGGAAATTAATAGTGTTTTTTACTACAAGTATAGGGAAAAAATTGTAAACTATACATTTGTATTCTTACATTTGTGTCTTTATTAAAAGTAAAATGTACCTACCTACAAATTTGCTCGAAACCCTCGGTGGGCGAGTCCGACTTGCTCCTGGCCAGTTTTTTTTACAGAATTGCACTACTTGTTATAATTAGAGCCCATCTATCTGACCTCCGCAACCGAGTAACTGCATAATATGGAAACTTTTAAACGACACTGATATTATTACTGAAAATTACAGAATATAACATAACGCCTGCACCTATTGGAAGGGTAAGCAAAACTGTAAAAGACCAACGTTGGCTATAAATCCAGACTACAGACAGGCTCGACGCGACAGTGCGACAAAGCGTCAGGTGGTAATACCTTGTGTTGCCACCTGACATTATGCTGAGCTGAGACCCATTGGCACAATATTCTACTACATGAATATTGTATTCGATAATAGTTTTATTGTAAAGTGTTTTCTATTGTGCCAATGAAAATGAAAAAAAAAAAAATTAAAAAATGCGTTTTTTTTTTTCTTTTCCTTATTTTTTTTTTTTTTTTTTTACTATTGATAGGCACGCGCTTGACCACCATCTCACCTGATGGTAAGCAATGATGTGGTCGAAGATGTAGCACGCTTGCCTAGAAGTAACCTATTCACTCTTGACTTAAAGACTCCCAGGTTGTAGCTATCGGGAAACACAGACTCCGGCAGGGAATTCCACTCCTTAGCTGTACGCATTATGAATGTGTGTGTGTGTCTTTTCTTTCTTTCTTACAAAGCGTTTTCTTCGAAAATCTAAAACTCTACATAACCATGTCCAGGAAAACTCGTAGTTACGTGTCACGCTAGTATGAGAGGAAGCCTGATGTAATAAAGTTTTTATATTATAGTAATCAGGGACTAACTCGAACTCCAATCTTTTATTTCAAAAATATTGAGACCTACAATCACTATCACTACATATTATAAAATAAAACAAAGTCCTCCCGCCCCGTCTGTTTGTCTGTATGCAATCAATTCAAAAACTACGGAACGGATGTTCATACGGGTTTCACCAATGGACGGAGTATGAGGAAATTTAACGAAGTTTTTTGTGTAAATTGTCTTCAACAACGATGATTCTTCAAATGTCGGAATAAACATAGCGATTGAGAGCTAATGCATATTAAGGCACATAATAATTTAAGCGGTGTGTTTTATATATAAGTTACATTATGTGAACGTGAGGATTTGTTATTGGCTTGCTGGTGACTACGGTTTCCAATTTTGTTTGTCTTTATTAGCTGTAAGTGCTCCATGTACTAAATAAATAAATAATAATTCATTTGACTTTTATTAGGTCTTAACCTATGAAATTGCCGTTCTGCAGTACTGGCCATTTCAAATCAAAATAATTTTTGTTTGGCTAAGAATTCTAATTTCAAATTAATTTTATTTTAAAAACATGGCTTTTTTTCCAAAAGTAGTCATTTGTTTATTGATTAGTGTTACATTTTCATCGCATTTCAATCTTTTTCGTCATCATGGATACGTTAAAAATTCGAGTAATTATGGAATATGAATACCGTCGTGGCAGCAATGCGGCACAAGCGGCACGCAACATCAACGACGTTTACGGAGCTAACACTACAAACCAACGCACCACCTGTTATTGGTTTGCTCGCTTTCGTTCTGAAAATTTCGACCTGAAAAATGAACCTCGCGGTCGTCCGAAGACTTTGGTCGACAATGACGAATTAAAGGCGATTGTGGAAGCTGATGATACACAATCTACGGCTGAATTAGCAGCAGCTTTCGACGTTAGCGTCAAAATAATATTGGTCCATTTGCGTCAAATTGGCAAGGTAAAAAAGCTTGACAAATGGGTGCCCTACGAACTCAATGATCGCCAGCGCGAAGTACGCGTCGAGAAGTGCCTTGCACTGCTCAACAGACACACAAATGAAGGAATTTTGAACCGCATTGATACCTGCGATGAAAAATTGATTCTGTTTCATAACCGCAAGCGCTCAGCAAGTTGGTTGGACCCTGGTTCAGCACCTAAATAATGCCCTAAACGAAAACTTACCCCTAGAAAAGTGATGGTCACTGTTTGGTGGTCTAGCGCCGGTGTGATTCATCACAGCTTCTTACCAAACGAGGTGAGCATTACTGCAGATGTGTACTGAGAAGAACTGAACACAATGATGGAGAAGCTGGCACATCTCCAACCACCATTGGTCAATCGCTCGTCTCCGCTGCTCCTGCACGACAACGTGAGACCTCATACTGCACAGCAGACGGTCTCCAAGTTGCAAGAACTGAAGTTGGAAGCTCTCCGTCATCCGCCCTACTCACCAGACCTTGCGCCTACAGACTACTACTTTTTCCAGAATTTGGATAACTTCTTGGCGGGAAAAAAATTCAATACCCGAGAGGCAGTACAAAATGCCTTTGAAGAATTTGTTGCCTCCCGTCCAGCTGATTTCTTTAAGAAGGGCATCAATAAACTGCCACTGCGTTGGCAAAGATGCATTGATTGCATGGGTGATTACTTCGATTAATACAAATAAAAAATACATGATAAAATTCGTTTAAATTTTTTCATACAAAACGGCAATTTCATAGGTAAAGACCTATTATTTATTTTTGTAATGCCTTAAGCAATTACAAAGTCTTACTTGTACCTAAAGATAACCTCAGTGGGGTAAACTTGAGCTCCTATTAGTAACATCTAAGATTAGATGCGTATAAAAAAGTCACTTTCTTTGCACAAAATCTTAATTTTGTGACATTCCTTGTTTTTCGCCAGTACCCTTCATATATACTCTTCTAACCGTGCAAAATCATGCAGATTGCTAGTAAATAAATAAAATAAATACCAATTTTTAAAAAACTGCAACATCAAGACACCGCTGTTAGTATATTTCTCGCGCCAGGCTTTACAAACCAAACGGTTTTGTTACATTGAAACGCAAGTCATTCAAGACATTAGAGAGTCTGAAAGAGCTCTATTTTAATGGCACTCGTAAAAGGAACTTTTTCGATATAGTTAGCGAGTGGTATTCAAACATCTAAGTGTGATTGTCAAGTGTTTTAGGCATTTATAAAGACTGTCTGCGAGGAGAAAGATTTGAGTATTGCTCTAGAGTAAGCGAATATCAACGGAGTGTTAAATATTGTCTATCTATCTAAGTATATAAATAAAAATGAAACGCTGAAATGTATGTTTGCGCATAACTTCGTGACGATTAACTCAAACTTATTTTTTTGTTGTGTTCGTAATTGTCTGGGCAAGGTTTGTACGATCTAGAAAATAAAAAATAAACCTGGTTAAGCTGGGGCGGGCCACTAGTGTAAATATATAAATGAATATTGGACAGCTGGTTACTGTGTGAAGATTAAATTACACTTTAGCGCCTCAACGTCAATTTTAGATCGTTGATGAAACTGCAGTATGGCCCAATCATCATCATATCAGCTGAAAGACGTCCACTGCTGCACATAGGCCTTGCCCAATTGTCACCACAACAGCCGGTGCTGTGCGGCTCGCATCCATCGGTTACGAGGCCTTCCAACGCTGTATATTCCGGTACACGGTCGCCACTAGAACTTTTCAGCCCTATCGACCATCTGTTCTGCGTGCAACGTGCCCTATAATATACGACACGGTTGGTGCAGTGGTTGAGCGATTGACTGCTGCGCCGTGTGTCGCGGGTTCAATTCCCGCACGGAACAAATATTTGTATGGCCTACAGATAGTTGTTCCAGGTTTGGCTCTTTGTGTATGTGAGATTATATGTCTTTTACAATGCGCACAGCAAAAGGAGTGGAACTCTCTGCCCGCGTCTGTATTTCCAAACGGTTACAACCCTAATCTCTTCAAAGTTACAGTGAACAGGCTCCTTCTGGGTAAGCTTACTCCATCGTAGACTTTGTCTCTGTCATCTCTGACCTAGACTAGAGTCAAGAGCAAACCCATCTCAATTATTAAAAAAAACAACGGGTTGTACACCGAGAGCGCCGGTAGAAGTGAAAACTTGACTACGTGCTTCTCACCCTCCGTCTTACGAATTTTCGATCAGGTCACGTGTCCTGACGCGAGTTTAACTTTTTTTACCCATCACAAAAAAAGTGCATAACGCAGCTAAAGAAGTTTTCACTTAAAAAAATAAAATATAGCCCAAGTCTTGATTGAACCGAAGGCATAGTCCACAAACGCAAAGTACAGTTTGATCTACGGTGCTGAAACTTTTCGAAATCCAGCTGGATCACTGCGTCTTCTCTAAATAATTTGGAAATAGGGTGGGCTTAGGAGGCTTAGGAGTGGACTGCGGAGGCATGGCGGAGGCTTGCGTCTAGCAGTGATCATGAATCGGCAGATATTTAATGATGTCCGTAAATATGTATCTTTTTTGTTTTTTTTTTGTAACATACAGTAAAGCATTTTTGTTAAACTAACGTGAACAAGTTTCATATACGATACTAAATCATCAAACAACATTTTTATTAGTATCAATATTTCATAAAAATCTGCTGCAGATACAGCTGTTGTACTGTACCTAACCTTTTTTATCGTCAGTAATAAAAACGCAATCAAATCCAAAAAAATAAACAAACAAACATCGGTATTTACGATTGACGCATACATATATTGCTCGTAAGTAAAGGTACCTGTAATTTACATATACCTACATAATAATATTATACTTGTACAATATTATTTTGCTTAGATCGCACACACATATACTCGGTCCCATTTTAGACGTCTTACAGAGGTATCCCTAATTAACAGGATGCAACCATTTTCCATATTTTGTTATTGTAACAATTTTAATGCTCACGTATAAGTATAACGTTATGCTTATTGTAAAGGTACAATTCCGATCTAGGCAACCGCGATGCGCGACTGCGACCAGTGACAATGACGTGCGACCGCGACTCACTGCTTTGTATGAATTACTATAGGACACTTAGGCGTCTGTTTCATGCGGGCAGCGGGACGGCGGCGGCGTAGGCGCGGGAGCAGGGCGGGCAATGCAGACCCGTTCTTGGAACCGGCGGGTAGATCGCGCGGCACTATAGCAGCGTAGTGTTGTGTTCGTGGTTGTGTCGTCGAGATATTTGTTTTTATTCGTGAAAGAAATGTCTGAACAACGGCGACAACATTGTCTTGATTCAAATTTATTCCTAACGGTCGATTTACTATGGACAAAATAATAAAATAAATTGCACAACACTGCAATGCAGACGCGTGGGCAAACACCGCTTGGCTGAAGTGCACCGTTCGTTGCCCGTCCTCGCGCCGCTGCCGCGCCGCTGTTTTCGAGAACCAGTACATTTGATTTTACACATTAGATCCTGCCACTCCCGCGCCGCAAAACTCGAGGCAGAGGCCTTACGGGTGCACGCGACTGAGTCGCGCGACCAATGGGCGTGGCCTGCGAGCGATTTGGTGACCGCGACGATGTCGCGCAACGCAGCCGAAAATTAGAGGTGGCGTTTCTTTCATTCAAAGACGATATGCTCATATAATTTAGACGAGATGCTAATAAAATCCCGCCTATGTACCTATGGTGTGCAAAATATGTTTGGGAAAAAAATCTATAAAATGGCTTCATAAAAATTTCAATGGTCAAGAGCCAACGCTTCACTGACCATAAAGCTTCTACCCATCTAGCTAAGCACTGTAGCAGTGTCACGTCGCGCGTCTTTGTCGCGAGGATTAGTGTGCCATGGATCGCTTAGCGACAGGTGACCATGAGCGCCTCCGTTCGTTCCGTCAATAATAGTAATAGATTTGTAAAATGTCAAACAAATTTACCAACCTAACGGAAAGAAACTTTGATTTTGATAATAGTCTACATCTTTACTTGAAACAAAGTCGCTTCCCGCCGTCTGTCCCTCTGTATGCTTACTTATATATTTTAAACTTTGCTACGGATTTAAATGCAATTTTCACTATCATTTAGAAATTACTTTCGAAAGGTTTTTATGTATAAGCCTAATATAAAAAATCTTCCGTAATTGAGCGAGTGAGTGGGTGACTGACTGACAGACAACGCATAGCCGAAACTTCTAGTCGCAGGAAGCTGATATTTGGCATATAAGTTTCTTGTGGAGTGTAGGAAGGCATTAAGAGAGATTTTTCCGAAATTCTTACGCAAACGGGATTAGCGGACGATGTCGCTAGTACATTACAATTTATTTATTTATTTTGGCGCACATCTGTAAAATATTACCAGAGCGAAGCCGGGCGGGTCACAAGTATAGTACAAAAGCGAGCTGACAAGCCATGTCGTATACAAAGAACTAACAAACCCTTGTAAAGAGGTAATACAAACAACCTTTTTAATATACCATAGTAGGTAAAGCGTATAAAAACCTTTTTCCCTTTTGTAGAAGTTAAATATAGACGAGCACTTTGTTTGAGACGTCTCTAATATTGATACTAAGGACTGGTGCAGACAGGGTAGCAAAATGTACGAGCGTAACCAAGGATATTTGAAAACAATTTATTTAACACTTAAAGCATTTGTCTCACCTCCGGCGATCAGCGAGTAGCGAGTAAAGCTTGAAACTCGAAACGAGTTGGCGAACAGTGAGTAGCGAGTGAAAAGTTTCAATACTTTTGACGATCGACTTTAAGTGAGTGCTTTTGTGCGACGGGCGATACTCGCAATACTCGCTCCGCCCCGTACTGTAGGTAGAAATTATCGCAAGTTGGTGAGTATTGCCGAGCGAGTGTCGCTGAGCGAGTTGAACCTTTAATAGCTCTTGTCGCTGCGATCAAATAGCGGTATGATCCAACTGTCGACTATGAATGTATGTGTCTCTATTAAACACACAATATCTATATCTTTTGTCCCTGTCTTCAGCGTGCAAATAGTTAATAGCTGTGGTAGACGTCAGATACCCGTGCAATAACGGTCATTGACCCACAAAGTTTTACTGACTTTCCTAATATCAAAAACAGAGATAATGACATGTCCTGAATCGACTTGTTTCGTGATCCTTTACGTTCTTTAGTAATAAAAACGGTTCATAATTTATTGTTCGAGAGAAAGATCTATGTACTTTATTGGACGTTTATCTGGCACCCATCTTAGTCCATTCCATCGTAGACTCCATTCATGCTTTTTAATTTCGATATTAAAGAAAAATCTCCGATAGCATTCCCAAGCCCAAATAATCACAACAAAAATGTAATATCCCCATTTATGTTGAAATCAGCATTCATTTGACTTATTTGAGTACCCTGCGATATTTAATAAAGCGATACCGTGCTATAATATTCTGCTCCGGGGTCACCCGCGGTGCAATGCGAACGATTTTAAAATTAAAAATTCTCTTTCTTTAGGTAGTGCCACTGGAATGTCAGACACGGTTCGCTCTTTATATTGATTCTTAAAATTATGTCTGCGAGACTAGAAAACTTACTTAATGAGCATTTTTTCGTGAAATATTGAAATACTCTTTAATATATGTAGGAGGCTATTTTTTGTTGAACAGTCTGGGGTCAAAAATGCAGTAGAAATATTCGAACTTTTTTCAATGGAAACTGGCATAGCCGGGGTGCTATACCCCCCCCCCTTCCCCCGACGTCCTTTTTTTTTTCAAAGTGGCAGCGCACGATATTACATGATGTCTTAGAGAGCATGATAAAGTGACTTCAATAATAATACAAAAACGGTTATTTTAAAGTCAAATGCGAGTCGGGTCTCGAAGGGTTTTGTGCCATTAACATATTATTGTTATTATTTTTTTGTTAAAATCGCAATAAAAATACACAATCTGTGAAAATTTTAACTATCTACCTTTTACGGTTCTTGAGATATAGCCCGCTGACATAAGGATGGACAGCAGTGGCTTAGTATTAGAGTTCCTTTGGTTACACTTTGTGTATGGAACCCTACAAATGGCGCTGCGGGTTGCTATGCCATAATAGTTCTATGTCCTATCCTTTTCCCAACTATATTGGGGTCGGCTTCCAGTCAATCCGGAAAAAGCTGAACACTAGTATTTTACGAGGAGCGGCTGCCTACTAAACCTCCACAACCCATTACCCGGGTAACACGGTATTTCATGGCAAGACTGGAGTCAGATTTACTGGCTTCTGACTATACGTAACGACTGTCAAAAATCTACAAATGACAGCCGGAACCAACGGCTTAACGTTCTTTCCGAGGCACGGAGAAAACTCGGTATGTTAAGATGGTCCCCCACCCACAGACCAACCTTGGCAAGCGTTGCTTAACCTTGAAGATCGACCCGTGTGGCTGTTTTTATCTAGCCACGAGCTCTTTAAATAGTTTTATGTCCTATATTCGAATATAACTACCTTTGTCTTCCTATTATTTAAGTTATCACATGTCACGTCTATGCCTCGAGCGTTGACCTTGTAGTGAGTTAATCTGAGTTTATTTAAATCTCGTTTATTTATTGTGGGACATGTACCTCTTAATCTGTGGCGTACGATGATTGATTCTAAGATAAAGTGTATTGAAAAAATTACCATTATAGGTTATTTAAGCCTTTGTGTATGATTATTGATATTATGATGATTTTGTGTATAACGTTTAATGAGCAGAATACTTAACTAAAAGTTCTATAGTAAAGGCTTAATTAAGGATCTCTGTCATGAATCTATAAGAATCGGCTGTGATAAACGGATAGACTGGCTGACCGACTGAGAACTAACCAGTAATTTAAGGGTTCCGTACCCAAAGGGTGACCAACGGAACTCAATTACTAAGCCTCCGCTTTTCGTCGGTACGTCCATCCGTCCGTCTGTCTGTCTGTTAGCGTGCTGTATACCAAGAACTGTAATATTTAGATAGCTGAATTTTTCAGTGTGTATAGCCGCTATACCAATAAATAATAAAAAGTAATTAAAGTAAAAATTAAAGAGGAACAATCAATTAAAGCATTAAAGAGGAATTTTTTTTTTTCGGTTTATGGTACGGATCCCTTGAGGTGCGAGTCCGACTCGCACGTAGCCGGTTTTATTATATACAGTCAGAGAACTTAATTGCATATCGCCTTTAGATTAAATGTCTCTAGCAAATCATCACGACAAAAGTTGATTGTCTTTGGGACAGTCAGTGTGACAACGTCGATTTGTCGTGAATTTTTTTCCAAACTTTTTCAAATCGGTGCCATGCGATTGAAAGTTGATGAATACACAAAAAAACGTATCCTTTTATTTGTCTTTTAACTAAATTACGTCTCTATATCTTTGTTCCTTATTTACTTTGAAAAAGAAATAAAAATTACCGTTTATAAGTTAGCAAAAACGAGTATAAAATAAGTCTCTTCAACTTGGGTACTTTAAGTAAGCCCAGGACTTCCACAATATCAGAAGAAATGCTAAAGACGAAGAAAAAGTGCTCTCAGTGAACAAAATATCCGCGAACGCGCTAACTTTTTTTTTAATTTTAAACTTTAATATCCTTTTAGACGGAACCCACGATCCCGTATTTTCATTTAAAACACGGAAGTTTTTGGTGAAACGTCTGAATGGGCTTAATATTTTAACATGAACTGCGATTCACTGGGTGTTAATAAACAGGGAGATGGATAAAAAATATTTCACTCCATCCAATATTACTCATTTTACGAGACTCATATTTTTCGTATTATTTTATTAAAATTTTGCATTATATTTTCCCATTTCTAAGTACTTTAGTTTTCATACATTTTGATATTCGTTAATAGATGTGCTGTATAAATATTCCGTTTCATTTTTTTTTTTTACTGTTTACAGTGATGGATGCAATGAAGGTTACTACTATCAATTATACAACAAATGGTTTTACAAAAACAAAGGAACCAAGTATTGCAACAACAACACAATCTATAACATAACACATTAAATCACCAAAAATAACATTTTAAAGAATCAATAACAGTCGACTGTAAGCGTGGCCGAAGCTTGCTTCAGTTGTCTGGGCGCCGTAGCGCGGAGCGGACGTCTACGAACCCGCGCTACGCCGTAGCATACGCTACGAGTGTCTACGAAACCGATCTAAAAGTGCTACGGCCAAAAATGTGATACGAAAAGTACGCTCGTGGAAAAAATTGCTCAATTTAATTTTTCATTTTAAGTGTTGTGACTTACTGTGCTAAAAATGGAGTGGACTATTCTACTAGTAGCCTGTCTCTTCTACACGGCAACCGGTAACCCTGCAAAAATGGGTCAGTACAAGTTAATAATTTAGTTTCTGCGCGGTTAGCTTATTGCATAGATTGGCAGTTTGACAGGCTAGAACAAAGGAGGAGTTGGGCGGCTTATAAATTATGGTTCTGATGTTTGTCTTGGATGTATTTCAGTGTGAGCTTGATGTGATTGAATATTCTGTTTGGCAGGCTGTTCTGTGTTCGGGTGGTAAATGTTTTGTGACAGGTAAACAATGTATCGGGGCGTTCATACTATACTGCCTTTGACTAAGAACATTATTTTAACAAGAATGTTAGCTATAAGGAGTAACGTTAGATATGTTCGTAAAACATTGTTTTCTCTGCCTGAATAATGTTGCAGTGTGAACTGGACACGTGTCTAGTCTGGGCAGTTTAGGTTCTGCAAAACATCACTATTCTATCCTATTGAATGCAGTGTTTCAGTTTAACGTTAACGTTATAGGCTTAGTCAAGGCAGGAGACTCGACTTTGAGTGTGATCGTTTAATAAAAGTTTGTGGACATTTAAGGCTCAATTGAATCTCTTTTTATTGCAACCGACAACCAGCAATGCTGCATTCCATTTGATGGCTAATTACACACTAGAGACTGTTCTTCTAGATGCAATCGTGAATTTAGATTAAAAAACACTGCTATAATTATACACTACACACAAGTTGCACGAGATCAGAAACTTGGAGAACCTTGTACGAATGAAAAATATTTAATCATCAATAGAGGCTCTATTAAAACTTCTATTCCACTTATTTCAACCGCCAACCAGCAATGGTGCATTTCAGTTTGACGCCTATTAGTTACTAAACAAAAATAAACTACCTCGTTTATTAAGTTTATTTTCAAAAGCAAAATAATAAATAAAAAAATATCATCAACCCAGGCTCTATTGAAACTTCTATTCCTCTTATTTCAACCGCCAACCAGCAATGCTGCATTCCAGTTGGACGGCTTATAGGCTAAGCACACACTGGAGACTGTTCGACTCAGTCTCTGGGTGCAATGCACACGTACACCACGTCGTGTGTGAACGTGACCTAAGAGCTCGGTGCAGCTGAATAAGCCAGGTTACCGCTTCACTTAGAGCAACGAGTCTAGTTTTTCCATTGCTTTTCTTTTTAAAATAAGCCTTAAATCCATTGGTTTCAAAATAAGAGTGAACAGACATCTCCAACTGTCTATGTTCCAAAATAAAACAAAACTTTTAACTTTTCCTTTATATTTATCAACTATATTGTTTATCATTATTGCCTCCTGCTAATTTATTTGAGGTCAGTCCAACTGCAGCATTTCTTTTTCCATATGCGTTTCCCAATTTCTCGAATACGACCTTGGTTTAAGTGAATTAATTAAATTACTCTCAGGGTATATTGGTCAAAGGTCGTGCATCAAATCATCGACCACGTTAGCGCTTTCCATCAGGAGAGATTGTAAACGGAAGCCTATCAATAGTAATTATTATTATCAACATCATATCAGCTGAAAGACGTCCACTGCTGGACATAGGTAGGCCTCCTCCAAGCGCCGCCACGAGAACCGGTCCTGTGCGTCTTGCATTCATTGGCTTCCTGCGATCTATATCTTATATCTTATCTATACTAATATATAAAGCTGAAAAGTTTGTTTGTTTATTTGTTTGAACGCACTAAGCTCAGGAACTACAGGTCCGCTTTGATAATTTTTTTCAGTGTTAGATAGCGCATTTATTTAGAAAGGCTATAGGCAATATATCATCACGCTAAGACCAATAGGAGCGGAGCAGTAATGAAAATGGTGATGCAGACGAAGTTGCGCGGGTCAACTAGTCTATAATAAAACATAAATGCGAAAGTGCCGATGGATGGATGTTTGTTAGTAAATCACGTCAGAACGGTTGAACGGATCTTGATGGAATTTTATACCGAAAGTATGTTTCATTGGGATAATTTTCAAATATTGTGTGGGTAGTAGTATTATTATTAAAAACAGCCTTATTTTCTAGACCATGGTCTACATGCACCCCTGATTTCATCCATTCAGACGTAGAAGCGTGACTGATAAAAACAACCATGGGAACGGACTTTAACATTAATTTATGATATTACCAAGACTTATTCAATTAGAATTTTAGTTATTCGAATGGCATTAATTCATAATTTTGTTTTCATAATGAGCCAAGCTTGGATACATTTTCTTAATTACTGTACAGACTTAGGTTCATTAACGCTAAGTACTAAATTGCTTTCACAGCGTAGATTAATTTCTAAACGTAGAAATTAAATTTCGGAGAATTTTTCAGAAATAATCCTTATTAGTTATAAATTAAAGTAGATTTCAGTTTTTAGGAGAATATATGAAATACGATATAATACAATTTCTATCTATTAATAAAATTTCAGCAGTGGATAAGATTCGTTTTATTTTCAAATAGTATTTTAATTTGCATTTGCCTAGAAGACTTTATTTTAAAAGTAAAGAAATTAATATAAAATATTACCTTTTAAAATCATGAAACAAAATCATAATCATTATTTATTTATTAAATACTTTTGTTTCTAACAGTACTTGATACAGAAATTACAACTCATTTAAAAATCTGTTTTCTTATATACCTTGTACTAAAAATTAAAAACTCGTATGAAAAGCTAGCAGTGTGAACTAAATTAAACTTTTTTCATAACATAAAAATATTCCGAACTAATTTCCCGTGAGCAAATTATTAAACAACGAGCTTAAAAAGTTAACTGGTGTAAATAGAATAAGTTTAATTATATTTTTAACTAGATTTTCTGTAGCCATGATCCCAACATAATGTTGGTACCTTTTTTTGAAATCATCAAATGACTCCTCCTGCTCTGGGTGAAGCAGGAGGGAGTGTCAGACTCTTACTGACTTAAACCCATCCGTGTTTCTCCTAGAGCCCTTTGCGTTCTAGGGCTACGGTACCTCTTTCGAACAAAGTCCGCATCCCCAGCAGGTAATGTAGGTACCTAATACAACTTTTGTGAACGAGTGTCTCTTCACTATATGTGCAATTTGTTGTTCATAACCAAGAACTTGAGACGTGTCTATAATACGTATCTTAATAGCCCTTATCTATTTATCTATTATATAGTCAGGCTATCTGATACAGTTAGTGGTGATCATTTTATTTTAATCACAGATTCGATGCTACCAATTGCATCAGACAGCTTGATCTGCTTTTTTTTGGTCGTTTTTCGAGGTCAGGTTTATTTATATTATTTGTGATAGGTTTGCTCTTTACTCTAGTCTAAGGCAGAGATGACAGGGACAAAGTCTACGATGGAGCGTGCTTACTCTAAAGGAGCCTGTTTTTTCTAGCTCAAAAGAAATTAGGGTTGTAAGCGTTTGGAAACACAGACGCAGGCAGAGAGTTCTACTCCTTTGCTGTGCGCATTATAAAAGACGTTTGAAAACGCTTAGTGCTATTATTATCTTTCTTTAATAATCTTCTTCTTAATTTTGTGTGGTTTGACTCATTTCCGACCAGCATTGAGCAACATGTATAGCTCTATTTATGAAAGGGAAACATAGACTCTGGCAGGGAATTCCAC
Source organism: Lacanobia oleracea (assembly GCA_950371165.1). NCBI lineage: Eukaryota > Metazoa > Arthropoda > Insecta > Lepidoptera > Noctuidae > Lacanobia > Lacanobia oleracea. The sequence continues at coordinate 23,372,808 of OX493392.1, read as the reverse complement.
TCCTTAACTGAACGCACAATGAATTTTTTCCCAAAACGTTTTGCGTTCGTTGGTGGGATGTCCACTCCGGGGTCGCGAACTTTGTTAGAACACTAGAACGCAAAGGGAATTAGGAGGAATACGGATTTTAGTCAGTAAGAGTCAGACACTCCCTTCACCCAGAGTGGGAGGAATCATTTGATGATTCTCGCCGTACGTCTACCCGAGCAGCGAGCGTTAAAAATATTGTATTACAATTCCAAATACCTGGCGCACCCGGACAGCTGGCACTCGGTAACGCAGAGTCTAGCTAAATAATCCTTTCACCACGAAGACTCAAACTAAAACCTTTAATAATGTGGGTATATTTATCAAGTAGATATCAATTATCGGGTGGAAAGGTCAATCAAGGCTATTATAGTAACGCCATGTGATTTATGATCGCTTGTCACGTTACATTGAATTGTTAGATTTATTTATCAATGAATTTACCTATACGTGTTAGGGCCAACTTACTAAATCATCAATTATCCTAATCAATATATACATATAAAATCTTTGGTTAAACAACGTACAGCCGAAACTACTGTAGTCTTATTCTGTAACATTTTCGTGTCTCGATCAGGGCCGGACTGGGACCCAAAACCGGCCCGGGCATTTTAGAGGTGGTCGGTCCTCCTCTTTCAAGAGTGAGGAAAACTACTTAGTGCTAGGTACTCGTAGTTAGAAGCCTGTGGCTAATTTTACTAAGGGGTGAAAGTCCCTTATTTTTTTTTAAAGGCAAAAGAAAGTGGACCGGTATTCGGCCACACCGGTCCACTGGGCATTCGGCTCATTGGGCATTTGTCCGAATTGCCCTATGGCCAGTCCGGGCCTGGTCTCGACAGCGGAATCCGAGGAGAGTGTCACATTCAAATTAGCATGATATCCTTATGTTGTGTGTAGCTCACTTTGTGAGTTTTGTAACTCAGGTGAAGCTCGACATCGAAATAGTTATTTACAGAATAGACTAGAAAACTGGCATGTAGGTTCCATGGTGAGTGTAGGGTAGCACTAAGAAAAGATTTCCCAAAATTCCTATTGAAACGGAAAAAACAGGATATACGCGTTCTAAGTTCAGGGCAATAGTTAGTATAAAACATGGCTTCTGCGTTTAAATTAACTATGCAACGTGACTGGATGATCGATGAATAGTTTTTACCAGGAATTTGACATAAAGCTTAGTCCCGAGTTGGATTCGGGTACGGTTCATGACAATTGGCTCGCCCTTGATGTACGGAGATTTTTTTCTAGGCAATTAGAACTCTGGTTAAGCGTTTCGCAGCATACATGCGTGTTTCTGTGGACAATAAGGATAGAATGTTTTATTTTTTTAAAGTAGGTGTTATATTTTTTATTATTTCAAAATTCGCCAATACTTGCTAAATTGCAACTTTTTACTGATTTCAATGAGCGTCCCTGGAGTTTCTTTTCTTACGCATCTACGCTTTGGATCGTCGGACTAGCTTCGTCTTTTTGTCCGACCGACTTTGTCACTTAAAATTTGCTTGTAAATTTTTATTTGAAAAAACAATTTTTTATTTGATTTGTGTCTGCCAGAGTTGAGTCTGAGGTCATCAACTCAAAGATTCATTCACTAAAAACAATCCTCTAATGTTTTTAATTTTATCTACACCCAATTCCAATTGTAACATCTCCAATTTCCCAACCCATAAGTCGTGAGTAACGCAAGATAACGACTATTTGCAACACGTCCGCTTCCACTGCACGCTCTCTGCAGCCCAGCTCCAAGTATACAAATACATAAACTGCAATGCACTGGTATTTGTCACTTATATCGCGTCATTTACACCGAGATAGTACTAGCACCCTGGGGACTCAAGAGTGACGTCACTGCATTTCGAGTTTTCGACTCAAAACGGTTTACTGGGAACATTTATTGAATGGTTCTACGTGTTTGTTGAAGAGGGTGTGTTTTAGAATTGTGTGAGGTTGCTCGTGAAATAAATTTAGGAATGTAGATATTTCCGTGATGTTGTAATTTCGACGGAATATTGTACACATCACAAATCTGGACACTGACAGCATGTACCTATAGTTGTTAGTTAAATGTTAATTACAAGTTAGACGACTACGGCATTATTTTAACTTATAATGTTTTTGGTTAGTACCTACACTCACGAATAGAATGAAGAATATTATGTTGATTATTATTAATCCAACTTTTCTTTGAAAATCTGTCAAGCATTGGCAGTAAATTAGGTTTTAACGCTTTTTAACTTTCAAAGGGTTCACAATCCAAAAACCGTATGAGTGTACCTTAAGAGGAAACGCGGGCGGAGAGACTTTGTTTGTAGAAAGTCATAATTCGAGATATGGCTCTCGCCTGTTTCCTCCTCCAATATCGAACCGATTTACTCGTAAATGATATTTCACAAACTGAATAAGAAGATGTATACTGTGTCCCTACGTTACCCTTCTTTTTTCATGAATAGTTGTCAAATTTGTACACTAGGGCTCTGTTGACAGCTGTCTATATAGACATTTTTGGGAATTTTTTGAGGGTTCTTTTGCTTATACACATAAAATATAAAAAAAGGAATACATAGGAACACAGTATTCATCCTTCTTATGTAGCAGTTTATGTAGCTTGTAAAATATCTTTTAAATCGGTCCAAAATTGGAGGATGAAACATGCGAATTATTACTTTTTACATACAAAGTTCGCGAGGAGCTCGTGGCTAAATAATAACAGCCGCACGGGTCGATCTTCAAGGTTAAGCAACGCTTGCCAAGGTTGGTCTGTGAATGGGTGACCATCTTAACATACCGAGTTTCCTCCGTGCCTCGGAAAGCACGTTAAGCCGTTGGTCCCGGCTGTCATTTGTAGATCTTTAGCAGTCGTTACGGATAGTCAGAAGCCAGTAAATCTGACTCCAGTCTTGCCATGAAGTACCGTGTTACCCAGTTACTGGGTTGTGGAGGTCTGGTAGGCAGCCGCTCTGCGTAAAATACTGGTATTCAGCTAAATCCGGTTTGACTGGAAGCCGACCCCAATATAGTTGGGAAAAGGCTAGGCAGATGATACAAAGTCTATCCACACCCATTTCCTCTTAACGCGCTTCCTGAGGCTCAAGGAGGAGTTTCGAGACGTCACCTATCCACGACAGATCTCGGCGTTGCTTTGACTCGAAAATCAACTCGTATGCCTGTTATTATTTAGCAACGAGAAAAAACTACCAACGGGACAAACGAAAAGCAAAACACAAACCACAGCTTACAGCTAAGTTACCGACGGTATGTGTAGTTGTTATTTAAACGATGATTAACGAGCAGCCAGCGACTACGGCACAATTTTAATCTTTTAACTTAATATGTTATAGCTGTAACTCGGCGCTCGTGATCCCTTATTGTGCTGGCTTTTATACTGGGAAGTAGTTTGTGGTGTAATGTATGGGTAGACTTGTTTAGGTGTTTGAAGATTTATTCATAGTTTTAATGGGCAGGAAGTATTTACATGGTCACCGATCGCCTACGGACCGAAAACGGTCGTTAAGTCCTAAGGCCCGTACGCAGTCAATCTAGAACGCAAGCCACGGATCAGATCATTGATTTTGATCGTGGATCGTGTTCGAGATTGGCCGTGCCGAATTCGGTCGGTAGGCGATCGGTAATTATGTCAAGACTTCCCGTCCTGTTTATTTATTGCGTATTAGATGTCGATTTACCATGAGTGCTGATCGGTAGGTATTCACGGTTGTCAAAAAGTAAAGTGTATGTACTTATTAGCCTGGCCTGTGTCCGAGGAATATAGGAGGATACACACATCATGACGATGGTGATGTGTAATAATTATGAGCATATAAAAATAATCCTTTTATCGATAAGAGACAATATATCAACGACATTAAAACCCTCTGAAGTTTCTTTGGCTAATTTGATTTGTCGCAGTGTTTTGTAAATCCAAGTGAAACTTTTGATGTACCATCGCATATCCATATGTTATTTTCTGGGTTAAGAGGTACACAATACCACAAGAAGCATATTCTATTTTTGGCATGAAAAAGTTCAGGCGTTCGTACGTTCATGGGTACTACGAGTACGTTACCGAAAATAAGTTGCGGGAAAAATGGAAATAACGCCCTAAATTACACCTTTTTAACTTTCTATTAGATGTTTTATATCAACTTGTTTTTTCTTTCTTCCATCTTCTTTTTCCTATAATCAGTTTGAGATGCAAACTAAGAAGCGTCTTACAATCTATATTTATCAATAGAAAAATAACGCCGCTGTTTTCTTTTAATATAATGTACTTTCTAGAAGCTTACAACTTTTATATTACGATGTTGCCAAGAAAAAATATCGGAGAGATGTTATTGCTCAGCTTCTTTCATCACGTTGACGTTTTTATATTTTTTTTTTCACCTGTCCCGTTGTCTATCTGTCAAAATCTTGCAAGTTAAATTTGACACACTTCCCGATTGCCGATTGAGCTGGAATTTTGTACGCATATGTATATCGCGTGACAATGCAATATTATTATGATATAGGTCTGATCTGATGATGGAGCTGGAAGGTGGCCATAGGAACTCTGAAATTAATCAAAGCAATCCCATCGAATTTGGACTCGTTTGATTTGTCTTGACAAGTAATTTGTCTTTGGATGGTATCCAGGGTCTTATGATGGTGCTGGAAGGTGGCTATAGGAAGTTCATAATAAACCAACACAATCCCATCGAGTTTGGGCTCGTTTGATTAGTCTTGACGAATACTTTGGTCCTAAATAGTAACCAGGGTTTGATGATGAAACTGGAAGGTGGCCATAGGATCCATGTTATAAAACGACGTAACCGCATTGAGTTTCAGCTCGTTTGATTCAGTAATTTGTCTATTCGTTATTTTTAATGCATTTCTAAAATATGGGTATCAAACGAAAGGACTTGTTGAGAGTAACTCAAAAAATAATATGACGCCATTCTACATTCAATATGGCGGAACATCCAAGATGGTGGAATAGTTATTTTTTATGCACTTCAACAATCTGGGAATCAAATGAAAGGGCTCATTGAGAGTAGCTCGAAATAACTAAAAAGTAAAAAATAAATAAAAGGAAAAAAAATCTTAAGAAAAGCTTCTATTTAAATGCTCTATAAAGAATAATATAATTTTTTCCTTTAAAATTTATCATAAAAGCTTGTCGCGAGGTTTGCGTAAGTAACTATAAGTATTTTATTAATCAAACCTCGCGACAAGCTTTTATAAATTTAAAGGAAAATTTTATGTTCTTCTTTTTCTTGCCGTTAAAATGTAACGAGCTTATTTTTTTTTTATGGAATAAATGTACCTATTATAAAATGGTGTATTTTTAATCAGAAATAAATTATTTTAAACTTTTTACTTTTTATAAACAAGTAATAAAAGCTTGTTTTAAAAAAATGTTTTTTTTCTTTACTTTTATTTACTTGTACTTTTTCAAAGCCAAACTCTACGAATAGAAATCAATAACCAAATGGATGGTTTGTTGTTTATTTTTTTTACAGTGTTTATGGTTCCGTAGAAAGACAGCGGAACACTATTACCGGCCTATACCTCCGCTGTCCGTCCATTCGTTTGTCCTTCCGTCTGTCTGTCAGCGGGTTGTATCTTATGAACCGTAAACCGTAAACAGTTGAAATTCAGTGTATATGTCTGTTGCGTTATAGCAGCAATAGACTTACCATACTTTACAAATAATAAAAATTAAATTAAACTAAAAAAAAGTGTTTGTTTTGGATAATGATTCGTGTGAGAATCCGACTCGCACTTGGTCAAGGTTATTTTCCCCTCATTATATTTTTTTTTTCATCTTGTTCCATTCTTTTTAAAAATATTATATTATCATCGGAACAAGATGAAAAATAATAATAAGAGATAAGTAAATATTATATTATATTATTTACTTATCTCTTAAATAACTGATAACTCTGAAGGTACGTAGTATCTTCAATGACCCATCAAGCATTATTCCCACCCCTTACAAACAACCCTTACCCACCACAAGACACCCTCACAACACAGTAACAAACAACACAACACTAACTTCGAACATAAATCCTTGGCCACATCGCAGTAAGGACTGTGTTGCACCGCGGACAATATAAATCATAGCATAGCAATTATTGCGTGGCCCACAAACTGAAAGCACATAAATCTCATGTAAACTTTATAACTGTGACAATCCTAGTCGTAAGGAGGGAGATAAGTTAAGCGATTCGTGTTTGTCATTTGTGTATATGGCTTTATCGAACTGTTGTGGAGGGGATTCGACACCTGTGCTCCTGCAGGTTGATTCTGCAATGTAATTTTGTAAATTTGGGTGAAGTGAACATAAAGTATCAGTCCGTATACACAAGATTAATTGACAGTTCACTTCACGCTCACGCCAAAATTTTCCACAATTTCCATCTTTAATACGATGAGCTGTTGACAGAATAGACCAGCTGTAAAATCTCACCGACTAAACTTAAATGAAGTGATCTTGAAGTGAGCTGTCAGGTTTTAACACGTAGGTAATGACAGTTCACAACACGCTCGCTTCATCTAAATTGTCACGGTATGCTTTTTACTTACACATACACAATGCTGGCGGCGAGACATTGTAAGTAAAAAGTCATAATTCGAGATTTGGCTCTCACCTGTTTTCTTCTCTAACATTGGACCGATTTTAGAGATATTTCACAAACTAAAAAAAAAAATGTATACCAGTTCCTATGTTTTCGTTTTTTGATTAATAGTTAAGTCCGATCCTGTATGGAGTATTGCAGCCACTTATAGGATGGCTCAGCAAAATACCAGCTTGCTGCATTGGACTCGGTTGAACGCAGAGCAAAAAGGCTTATAGGTGACGAGACGTTGGTGGCTCAGCTTCACAGCCTAGGTCATCGGCGAAATGTTGCCTGCCTGTCGGTTTTTGGGGAGTGTGCGCAGGAACTCCACGACCTGATCCCACCATCGCCCTTTTACCACCGGAATACCAGACGTACTGCAGGGTACCATCCGTACTTGGTCGATATCCCGACTAGTCGTACCCAGCGCTTGTCTTCCACATTTATTATACGCACAGCTAAAGTGTGGAACTCTCTGCCAGCATGTGTGTTCCCGTCCACATATAACCCGTCTGCCTTCAAATCAAGAGTGAACAGGCATCTTCTGGGCATGCTCGCTCCATCATAGACCTCATCTATCGCTTTCCATCAGGCGTGATTGTGGTCAAGAGCTAGCCCATTCCTAAATATAAAAAAAATAAAAAAAGGGCTCGTTGACAGCGATTTATCGATCAATTTTGTTTTTTTTTTTAGATACCTATATACTGTGTCCCTATATGTTCTTTTTTGATAATTTATTAACCGTATAAGCATTAGAACCCAAAAAAAAAGAAAACAAAAAACAGGTGAGAGTAAAACCTCGAATTATGGCTTTATACACTCAAATCTATCCGCCCGCATATCCGAATATTTATATGAACTCTTTATTTATTATAGAATAAAATATTTTTTACCATGTGAACTTACGAAAAATGCAAGGTGGGGGTTGCTGGTCCACAAGCAGTGCGGTTCTGTAAACATCTCAACGTGTAAACTCAGGTGAGGTGAGCTGTCAATCCAGATACATGAGATAAGATGACAGTTCACTTCACGCTCACTTCACAGATGTTTACAAGGTGAAATGTTGACAGAATGACCGGCTGGGCCGCAAATATGGTAAGTTCGGTCACGACTTATCAAACAAGTGCGAGTCGGACTCTCACACGAAGGTTTCCGTACCATAAAACGAAAAAAAAACAAGTTTCTTGTATAGCTGGGGCTTGCCCCCTTTCATCTCTAATTCAATTTAATTTTTATTATTTGTTTTTATAGCGGCAATAGCAGTAATAACCTACCTACTTATATTTTTTTGCCGTTAAGGCAAAACATTACTGATATAAGTTAATTGTAACATCTTGCATGCCACGTGTGTGAATACTCATGTTTTGGGCAAATAAATGATCTTATCTTAGAAATACACACAATACACACAAATAACTGTCTACTTATTACGGTTCTAGAGATACAGCCCGCTTGCAGATAGACGCACGAACGGACAATGGAGGCTTGGTATAAGGCTTCTGTTGGTTACCCTTTGTGTACGGAACCCTTCAAATTGAACCGTTAGTCAGACATTCAGAACTCATTGCCCATTTAAAGCTCACTAGTCCTACAAAGAAGAACGCTCAAGCAACAGCACTATAGCCGACACAAATTACCAGAGTCATCTATCTTACCTTACGTTCTAAACCCAACATTATGCGAGGAGCTGTAGAAACCCATCTTTCAGCCATTATGACTGTGCACTATAATAATATAACAATAATTCCGCTAAAATGCGCTCTGTACATGGCGACAGTTCCAAATCTTACATTAGTGCGATTGTTTGTTGAAAACACACGTGAAGGTAAACTGTGTGTACCGGTTGCTGTGAGAGTTTCAAGATTATTTCTTGTGCGTAAACCTGAGTGCGAGTGTGCGTAGTTCTTTTTTAGATTGGTATTGAGTAATGAAAATCTTGCACCTAGTAGGTCTTCGAGAATAATCACAATTAGTAATCTGAGGGACACTCGTATTTTTAATAAGCGTTTGCATTTGCATTGCAAACTTTCAAAAATACCACTAAATTCACTTTATTTTGTTATCTATTTGTCTATGAATTATTTGGCCTTGTTTAAAAAAATATATATTTTGTAAGAAACCTCTTGCGTAGCTAAGTATATTTGCAGAAATCATCGTTTTATGTGCCGCAAAACACTTCACACGCCACAAATATTTGTATGAAATCCATTTTAAACAACAAACGCCAGCGTCCCTTCTACAAACCCGTATATTTTCACGGAAGCATTCCAACATTTCAACAAGAAAGCACGTTAGGATACCGCGGGCGCATCTCATTCCACGCGCCGTATATTTTCATTGTTTGCCGTCTATTGTTTGACATCTGACTCAAATGTTCCCGTGTAATTTGGTATAATAACATTTGCCGACACGACTCTGCATAATTGACTATGTACGTATACATTAAAGCATTTATTTACATAATGTAAGTTGAGCCGAAGTAAAGATGATTTAACAGGCGTCGCAACGTTTTTGACTCAAAATTTTAAGAAAACATGAAAATATAATGCTACCATTTTGTCTTAATAAAATGTGTAACATTTATAAATGCGAGCTTCTTTTGTTTCGTGTTTCCCTGGTACAATACAGCTTTGTTGAGTTTAATTTTATAATCAAAGAAATTCGCTGCTTTTACAGAATTAAATTAATATCATTGCTAAGCTAATGATTTTATTCTAGCTTGTCTAGAAAAAGCATTTATATATTTTTTTTAGAAAAAACTCATACGAAAAAATAGGAAAAGTCACAGATAGCATTTAACAGTAGATACTATATTTTGCCTGCGACTTCGTATGCGCATATCGCGCTTTTTCCCATTTTCAAACGATTTCGAGAAATCCTCTCTTACTGCTTGCTCCCTTTAACTCCCCGAGGAACTTGCATGCCAAATTTTAGCTTTCTACGACCAGTAGTTTCGGCTGTGCGTTGTCTGTCAGTCGCTCACTCAGTAAGCACGCCTTTAAATTTGTCGCTAAGGGACGCGCGAGAGCAGCGCGGCTAACTGAAGAATTTTATAAATAAGGATATTATTATCCTAATTTATACATATACTGAGGTACTCGTGGCTAGATAATAACAGCCGCACAGGTCGATCTTCAAGGTTAAGCAACGCTGGCCAAGGTTGGTCTGTGGATGGGTGACGATCTTAACATACCGAGTTTCTTCCGTGCCTCGGAAAGCACGTTAAGCCGATAGTCCCGACTGTCATTTGTAGATCTTTGGCATTCGTTACGGATAGTCAGAAGCCAGTAAATCTGACTCCAGGCTTGCCATGAAGTACCGTGTTACCCAGTTAATGGGTTGTGGAGGTCTGGTAGGCAGCCGTTTCTCGTAAAATACTGGTATTCAGCTAAATCCGGCTTGACTGGAAGCCGACCCCAATATAGTTGGGAAAAGGCTAGACAGATGAATTTATATATATACGCCCGAGAGGTTATCCATGGTTATTCAAGGACATAATCCTGGCATTACGAAATAGGCTTATTTTGGATATTTTACTACAGAAACGAAATGTTTTTTTTTTAAAAACAGAAACTTGTTTTGATGAAAATGCTACCGTCAGCATTTTGACTCTTTTCACAAATGTACTGACACGATATAATATGCCATGATAACCCCTCGTTCCCATTTCGCAACTCTGCTTAATATAGCATGACACATTAAGTATCTGAGCTGAGCGAGTGATGAGTTTAGTAATATATTACAGCCACGGTTATAGCACGTCCTAGCTGTGAGGGGAACTGAGTTACGTAGCATTCGTTTGGCAGAAGGTTTGGTTTGCACGGCTGTTTTACAATAACAACCAGCTTTCGCCTGCGAAGTCTTGAGCATCGACGACGAGTTGCTGTCCTGCCGGTTTTCTACCGGTTGAATTTTGGGGAATGTGCGACGGAATTGCAATTGATTTATTCTTATTATTATTATAATTTAATTCCGCCAAGCCCGTTCCATCATCAGACCACAAACGAACGGCGATGCGCCACCGGTACATGGTGGACATCCCACCCACGCGCATAAAACGTTTTGGGAACACATTCATAGTGCGTACAGCTAAGGAGTGGAATTCCCTGCCGGAGTCTGTGTTTCCTGATAGCTACAACCTGGGAGTTTTTAAGTCAAGAGTGAATAGGTTACTTCTAGGCAGGCGTGCTACATCTTCGACCACATCATCGATCGCTTACCAACAGGGGAGAAGTGGTCAAACGCGTGCCTATCAATAGTAAAAAGAAGACTTCGTACGCACATATCCCGGTTTTTCCCGTTCCGTTTGTATATATTAGAATATTGATGTTAGATGTTAGTGATAGTGTTTCTACTTGCAGCAAAAGCACGTGATTTCAACACATCAAGCATTAGAAAGAGATAATATGATTTAAAAGATAGGTGATGCTTACAAAGCCGATCTCTTTCCGAAACTAGATAACACTCAACAAAGAGGATCTACGGTAGGCAGCCGATGTCTTGTTAGCTGTCTTGAGCAAGAAATGAAATAAAAGTGGCTGGGAACTCAAAACTATTCGTACAAAAATGTAACACACAAAGGAAAAACATCTTGAGCAAAATATGCAGGGTATGATAAAACAAACCTCATAGTTTTCGATTAACTCACATAGTTGTACAAGATATTCCATGACAAAGTTTATAACAAAAGGAAGTCAAAATTATATGTCGGTAGAAAGAACACTATCACGCAAAGGGACGCTTGAGGACGCAAGCACGTTCCTCGTTGAAATCAGATTTTTTTTTTCAAAGAAAACCAGATTACTTATGAGCCACCAGGAATAAAATTAAAATTTCTATATTTTTAAAATTTCTATTTATTTAAAATTTCCTACTGATGAACTAAAGAAATACAGAAAAGAAGTATTATATTCACTTCCTAAACATACATTAAAATCCTTCCGTCCTTCAAACAAAATTGATTGCTAATGGTTCCAAAATCCTTCTCGGAATGGACAACACAAAACACTTGAAGTGGATTAATGGATTCCAACTGACAGAATGGAATTTCAATTACCATTAGAATCAATTGAATGGCAGAAAATCCTGCCGGAGTACTTGGACGCATTAATGCTACGGAATATCGCGTTATTTGGCTTAGAATTTTGCGAAGTTGTGCAAGTTTCTTGAGTACAAGTTAAAATAGTTTCTGACTGGATTATTAAGTAGTAGGGAACGAAAAAACTGCATGTAAAGTTTTCTATTTTTAAATTGTGTACTTGATTTATAAGTCAGTTTATATGGCTGATACAAATTGTCGTTCTATCAGCAATAAAATATTTTGAAAATTAATATGACTGCCAAAATATGATTTTCGAATTGAGAATTTGGAATTAAGAATATGTCCCCTTGTTTAAAAACTTAAAAAAAAAAAACTTTAATTAAATAGAAATAAAGATTTGAAAAAATTGTGAAATTTATGGTGAAAAAAATGGCCTGTAAACGTTAGTAACGATAAAAGACACGCATCAATAAGCCATCAAGTCTACGCTCCTACGCACTAGCGGTCAGCCGCGGGGCGGCAACCGCGCGTTTTTAGTTTAATATGTAACCTCTTGTTTTATTTTTATTTTTTTTGGTATGTGTCATGCTTGGCGCAAATAAACGCTTTTTCTTTCTTTATTTTCTTTCTTGTCATTTAACGGCGGTTAAATGCGTACAATCACTAGTAGCTGCATATTAACCTGAATAAGCGGCCAGCCGCGTGGTCAGCCGCCCTCGCGGCCAAACGCTAGTGCGTAGGAGCGCATATTCTATATTATTCCGTCTTTCCCTAAGACGACTTATTTATTTTCATCAAATAAATGAGCCTACTGTATTACTTTCACACGGCTCACACGACTTAATATTTCTTGAATCCCAGTAACGAGTCTCATTGGCGAGGAATTTCGCCTTTTTTTGTGAAACGTATATGTATGAAAACGTTGTGTTGTGAACTGTACGCAATTTGTGTGAGGGAATTATGATGTTCATCTTTTTCGTTTTTTAGGCGTAAGCTGAAGTTTTTTACTTGTTGCCAACGAGTTTTCGTATGTTATATTTTCTGATTTTCATGTTACCGTCCTTTAAATGGCCTGTTTACGAGCTCGTCCTAGAAAGTAAGTAGGTACGTATCAAGAGGTCGGCTTACTTCTATCGGTTTTGAGGGGTATCAATGGTATCCTCACCTCATGCTCTGGCAATTTACTGTCCATTTCAGGTTGCTTGGAAAAAAATAAGAATAGTTGATAACGCTACTCATTGTGTATGTTTTAGTATCCATTTTGAATAAAATTGGTACATAATAATTAATTAAGGCTGCTGCATTATCTCTTTGATTGCTACTGATATGTATTTCTAACGCTATCAAAGTCTGTGATACATTATGATCAGATAAACTCAACAAAACGACATCCAGGGAATAAAATCTCAAATAAAACCAGTAGTAACCTCAATAAGTCATCTATACTAATATATAAAGTTGAAGGCTTTGTTTGTTTGCTTGACCGCGCTAATCTCAGGAACTACTGGACGATTTGAGTTCTTTAAATTCTTTCAGTGTTAGATAGCCCATTTGTCAAGGAAGGCTATATATCATCACGCTAAGACTTATAGGAGCGGAGCAAACGAAGTTGTGCAGGTGAGCTAGTACTATACATTCAGTCAAAAAAGTATCGGGAATGGATTATTTGTTTATGGTTCCAAATTCAAATTTTTGTTTTTTTGTAGTTGTTAGATTGGCTCAACTGTTTTCCATTTTGGCGCGGAGTTTGAGTTGCATCTGTTATTTATATTAAATACAGTGCTGGTTTTAGTAATATCATATATAGTGTGTATTGCGAATTTCATAATGGACAAAAATATCGAACAAAGAGTTTGTCTTAAATTTTGCATCGCCAATGGAATTTCGTGTTCGGAGTCACTGAAAATGTTACAGAAGGCTTACGGTGAATCGACTTTATCAAAAGCTCGAGCTTATGAGTGGTTCAAAGCGTTCAAAAGCGGTCGAGATGTGATAGAAGATTTGCCTCGCTCTGGTAGGCCGTCAACGTCTGCAACTGAAGTTAACATCGCAAAAGTGAAGGAAATAGTGACTGAAAATCCCCATTCAACTCTGAGAGAGATAGCCGCCGAACTTTCTGTATCTCACGAGTCGATCCGTACCATTTTAACTAATCATTTGGGTATGAAACATGTTGCTGCTGCTCGGCTAGTCCCAAAAGATCTGAATTTTCTCCAAAAACTCAATCGCATGAAAGTCGCTGAGGACATGCTAGAACGAGTCAGTTCGGACCCAACATTCATGAAACGTATTGTTACTGGTGACGAGACGTGGGTTTACGAGTTTGACATGCAAACTAGTCAACAAGCTTCGGAGTGGCGGCTTCCAACTGAACCGAAACCGAAAAAACCACGCCAAAGTCGATCAAAAGTCAAAGTCATGTTGACTGTTTTCTTTGACTATCGCGGTGTTGTGCACTCTGAACTCTTACCGGAAGGTTTAACGGTAAATAAAGAATATTATTTGAGCGTTATGCGGCGTTTAAGAGAGCAAATTCGACGAAAAAGGCCAGATTTGTGGAAAGAAAATTCTTGGATTTTGCACCACGACAATGCGCCTTCGCACAAGGCTATCATTGTGAACGAATTTTTAACCAAACACTCAACAAATACCATCCAGCAACCACCATATTCACCAGATATGGCTCCTGCTGACTTTTTTCTTTTTCCTAAACTCAAATTACCACTTCGTGGCACCCGTTTTCAATCGATAGAAGACATAAAGGAGAATTCGCGGCGAGAACTGAACTCAATTCCGGAAGCAGCGTTTAAAAAATGTTTTGATGAATGGATTATTCGTTGGCGCAAGTGTATCGTTTCTAAAGGAGCATACTTTGAAGGTGATAAAATAAATTTGGATGAATAACAGACATTTTGTGTATTATTGATCTTTTCCCGGTACTTTCTTGGCAGAGTAGTATAATGCAATTTTTAACTAGACGAAGCAAAGGCAACCAACCTAGTGTCAAATTAGAAAATAATACGCAACAAAATTGCCGCCAACTGACGAGACTGGTATCAGTTAAGTTCTTTAATTCAAAACATATCGTTACCAAAACAAGGGGACCTAAAAAAAAAACATAGAACAGCGACATGATACCTGCAGATTTTGTTCACAATGTTCATTGTGACGGATTTTCGCGAACGAACCTCTTACTCCTTTCACATTTGAACCCATTCACAATGTCGCGCAAGAGCAGAATGTCATGTAGCATGTTTATAAATATGTAATGCGTGTGGATGTTCAAACTTAGTTGACCTTGTTGAATTTATTATAAGCCTCACGATTTAGAACTAGTTTATTATTCGTGGGTTGGTTTACATACGTAACTTACGAGTTATTTGTAGAAATTAATAACATAATTTATTAAGAACGAATGTTGACTTTTGTTATAGAAAATGTGTTTAGCTTGACTGGTACGGGTAAGTTTTTGAATAAATTAAAAAATAGTTTTATACACATTAACGTAATAAAAACCGGCCAAGTGCGAGTCGGACTCTCACACGAAGGTTTACGTAATATCAACGGAAAAAATACGTTTATTTTTAATTTAATTTAATTTTCAGTTTTGTTATAGCGGCAATAGAAATACACACTCTTTGAAAATTTTAAATGTCTACCTGTTACGGTTCTTGAGATACAGCCCGCTGAAAGATATACGGACCAACGGACGGACAATAGAGGCTTAAAAATATGATTCTGGTGGTAACCCTTCGGTTAAGAAATCCTAAAAATTAGTAATGTATGCTGCGACATACGACAGCCCTTTTAATAGAATCGAAGATGTATTGTTGATTCATTGTCGCAATGTTACGTACTGTATGCGGAAGATTTATCCCGGTTTATCAATCTATTTAGACGTTTCCCAACTATATTAGGGTCGACATCTTTTCTGCTGAGTAACAGTTTTCTTTTTTATGAAGCGACTGTCTTTCTGATAAATTATTATTCTGGAAATAGGTTACAAGGTCGGTCTGGGAAGAGGTGGCGAGACGTCCTAGACGCCTTCTGCCAGAGTTGGTTCGAGGTGACTCGGGACAAAAATATCTGGAAGGACTTACGGAGCCAAACAGGAGCATAAAATGGAGAGGGAGCCCAGTATTGGGACAGTATAAGGCTGAAAAAAAGGTTACTTTACAAGTAATTCTTTTACAGTTTTACACTTCAGCATTTTTTGTAATATCAATCCAGATGAGGCCGCCATATCAGATCTCCACAACCCAGAAACCCGAAATCTTTTGGTAAGACTGGTTGTAGATTTCTGGTATTTGACTACCTGAAACGATTATCAATGATCTATAGCCCAAGAATTTGTTCGAAACAGTCAAAGGGCATTAGGAGGAACACGGATGGGTTTTAGTCAGTAAGAGTCTGACAGTCCCTTTTACGCCGCCCATTTAGAACGGAAGGAGTCATTTTATGATTTCCTTTTCTAAAAATAAACAGTATATTCAATGATTAACTATTGGAAGTAAACGTGTAATTAAAAAAATAGCTGAAAATTAAAAAAATAGGCTGAGTATAGAGTATCATTATTTTGAATATATAATTTTATTGCAACGCTTCACAATTTGGTAATGTCAAAATCTAACAGGAAGCAATTTACGTGTAGCCCTGGTAGAAAACCATGTAAATCTGGCCTACATGCAACCACGAAGAATAAAAATTATGCACCACAATAAATAACGTCAATTTTATTTATACTTCCATTATAATTTAACTGTAAAGTTTAACAACACCGCCATTTTGCCAAAACTCTTTTATTAAAATGTAAATTGAGCTTACAGTGTAAGGGTTATTCACCTTGTAATAAACGTGATACATTTAAAGACTTTTGGCTACAGAATAATGCCTTTAGAACTTTTTATATCATTGGTAAAATAAGCATAGGGATGAAACAAATGATTACTGTGGGAAAAACGGAAAGGGGTTTGAACATTTTTCTATGAAAACTTGCATTTAAATGATTAAATCAAGCTGTAACTCCCAGCTTGATTTAATTTACCAGCCTATCCTCATTATATGAAATTCTTCCGTTACCGAGTGAGTGACTGACAGACAACGAACAGCCGAAAACTACTGCTCGTAGAAAGCTGAGTTTTGTCTTGTAGATTTTTTGGAGACTGTTGGGGAGCACTAAGAGAGGATTTCCCGAAATTCCTATGGGAACGGGAACAAACGGTATAGCACGGTGACTTTAACCTCGAAATATCTCGGCACTGTGACACTTCAGGGCACCACGTTCCTAATTTTGTTTGTTTGTTGAGTTGTCACTACCTATATGCATGTCAGATCGTGCGCCGTAACTTTGAAAAAATATCAAAATGGCGGCGGGATGCTATGTTACAAATATTCTATCTCCTTTATTTATTTACACTTTATGTTCAATCGTGGTACATGGGCGGACTTAACAAGGCGTTCTCTACCACTCAAGCTTTAGTTTAAAAAGACTACGCTGTACAAAAATGAGGCGACCTTTTTGGGATTACGACAATTTTTTTTTAAATGATTGTCTTTAAAAAAAAATAAAATTACCGAAATAAATTTTATAAGTGGAATTAACACTTTAGTAGAACTACGCGGTTACACAGTCTACGAAACTCCATACAAAAGTTAGTTTTCTCTGAAAATATATTACTTATCTGGATTCATAGTGTGTAGTTACATATTCCCTACACTATTCCACTCACATTTCCCTCACAGCAACATCAAACGTAGAGATTCAACAAAAAACATAAGGAAAACGTGCCTAATCTGATAACATCAAAGCTTCTACTAACATCAGTCTTGTTATTTGTCACGGTACCAGCAGAAACAAATCAAGGGCCTGTTTATCTGTCACGGTACCCGTCACTCATAGAATACGGAACGCATTAGAGATGTCATTATTATGAAGAAGTAAAATAATTGTTTGCTCGTTATAGCCGGTTTTCTCTGGGAGTTCCAATCCTATTGAAAATATAATTATATTTCAGTGATAGACATAATGGGTAGGATAGGAATCTCATTGTTAATTGCTAAACATCACAGGCTTTTTTTATTAAAATGCACATTTAAAATGCACGGTTTAAATGAGAAAGAAAGAAAGAAACATGGTTATTTGAGACTCGCACAAGGCAAAACAAAATTAAATCAATTTAAAAGCAACTAAGCTTACAACATGGCCTTTCTGACCTTGCACAGATATATTAAATTTGAGCAAGGCCAAAAAGGCCCATATCTCAGCATCTCCTGCATTATTTAAAAAATAAAAAACGCAACGGGGGTATTCTGGGAGAAGCCCTGTGGTTTATGTCATAGTGAAGCTACGTAAAGCCGATGGACACTTGGGGCACGCCACTGTGACTCATGTTTTAAACAGAGGCACCGCACTTACATTGGGTATCCGATAGCCACTCACTGACACAATTATTTTTTTTTTTATTTATTTGAAATGGGTTTGCTCTTGACTCTAATCTAAGTCAAAGGTGACAGAGACAAAGTCGACGAGGCAGTGAGCGTGCCCAGAAATATCATTTATCATTCATTTATCAGAAGAAGCCCAGCCTAGCTTAAAAAAAAAATTACGTGTAAAAGAGTTACTTGTAACCCATTTGCAAAATAAATATCATTATAATATATTTGAAAACTGTGATAAAACGAAACAGTGCCCACGAGGACGTCTCCGTACTCTGTGGTCACGCTTATATTTTTCGCGCGCCCTTTGGCCCAAGCTATGCGTGACCCGTGTTCTAATGGCCAAAGAATAAGTTGGCAAGTCGTGACGGTTATTAAAGCTGAGTTTAGACAGGCGCTTGACGTGTTTTCGTTAGGCTTTGGTAATAGGGCGTTTTTTGTTGGACGTTGTTAACTGTTTTTGTAGGTAGGAACGTGATCACAACGCTCGGAGGTCTAAGGTTTCAGTCTGATATTTGGATTTGATGAAAATAATATTTCGAAGTTAAATACTACTTCTACACCTTTTTTAATAATGCTTGGCTAGTTTTTGTGTATAAGTAAGGTATGTAGGTAAAAGCCAATAATGCAAATAATCCTGCGGCATTTTCTATAATTTTGAGAAAATGTGTGACATATGAAAGCAAACTTGTGAGGAGCTCGTGGCTAAAAAATAACAACCGCACAGGTCGATCTTCAAGGTTAAGCAACGCTTGCCAAGGTTGGTCTATGGATGGGTGGACCATCTTAACATACCGAGTTTCCTCCGTGCCTGGGAAAGCACGTTAAGCTGTTGGTCCCGGCTGTCATTTGTAGAACTTTGGCAGTCGTTACGGTTTGTCAGAAGCCAGTAAATCTGACTCCAGTCTTGCTGAGAAATACCGTGTTGTTACCCTTTTAATGGGTTGTGGAGGTCTGGTAGGCGGCCGCTTCACGTAAAATACTGGTATTCAGCTGAATCCGGTTTGACTGGAAGCCGACCCCAATATAGTTGGGAAAAGGCTAGGCAGATGATGACAATAATTATTCATTAATTGGCTACATGAACATGTGCACGCACACGTCTGCCAGTACAGAGCCTGATAAACGGTTTTTCAACCTTGTTCGAAAGTGTAGCCAAAATACTGTTAGGGCTTTTTCGCATGATGGCATGAATATCATCTATTTTATCTTATCTATTTTTTCACTTCCAGACACCAAAACAAATATAATATAGCATCGTTATTAGTCCTTCGAATTAACGCCCCCTTAATATCTCATCTGTCAGTGCGGAAACTACTCTGTGCCCCTTATCCATAGCTAACGTCTCACTTTACATGTCAAGGACTTACAGTGAACATTTGCAGGGCAAATCGCTTTTTTGTTGCGGGATTGAACTATGCAATTCCGTCGCACACTCTACAAAATGCAACCGATAGAAAACCGACAGCCTGGCGATTCGGCGTCAATGCTAAAGACTTTGGAGCTTCAACACAACGAGCCTATCATTAGCTTGACTTTGAATACAGGTATATTTTTTATCTGACTGTATACGGAGACGCTCTGGCTGACTGGGCATTTATTTAATTTAACTGCCAACTATACACTGGTCTATAAACAGGCCATTGACAGTATCAAAAAGTCGCAACACTACCAATCACTCAAATTATCCGGCCCCCTCTGGTTCGCATCTGTTGATTACTCTGTGCCCCTCTTCCGTCACCAGCGTGTCACTTTCTATATCAGGGGGACCCAACAAATAATTTAATGGTAGTTATTGTGCAGGGCCAATCAAAATGTTAGATAGTAGATTTAAGTACATTGGTAGACTTTTGGAAGTAAAATTTTTGACTGTGTTCAACTCTACCTACAGCTCGTACTTACGTCAAATCCGAGGTGGATTTGACGTAAGTACCAGTCTTTCAGCATTTAAAGGAAAAAACAATATCAGCTCACTGTGTAAAACCACAATCATCTACACTAATATATAAACCTGAAGAGTTTGTTTGCTTGAACGCGCTAATCTCAGGAACTACTGGTCCGATTTGAAAAAATATTTCAGTGTTAGATAGCCTATAATTTATCGAGAAATGCTATAGGCTATACAATATCATCACGCTCAGACTAATAGGAGCGGAGCGCAGACGAAGTGGCGCGGGTCAACTAGTAACTAATATTATGAATGCGAGAGTTAGTTTTCACGCTTAAATCGCCGAACTGATCAAGACGAGTTTTGGTACAGAGACAGATAGCAATAGCTTTTATTTTTATTTTTTTAAGGGTGGGTAATCATCAAATGAAATCATTATCCCACTCTGGGTGATGCAGAAGAGAGTAAACTAACTTATAAACAGACCAGCTTACACTAAGTCAAAACAATATCGCAATACTACATACCTATTACTCCAATTAGCGGCCCTCCTGGTCAAATCTGATTCTGTATATAGTATTACTCTGTGTTGTGCCATTCTTCCGTCGCAAAAGTGTCACTCATCGTCGGTCCTCGCTTCTTGTTGCAAGTTATGAATGTTGATGTCCGTCTAATTTATTCAACACCTGACACTTACTAAAACACTACAGCAATACTACATACCCATTACTTCAATCAGTCCCCCTCAGTGTCACATCTGATTCCGCTGATGTCTCTGTTCTCCTCTTCCATCGAGAAAGTCACTCATCATTGGTCCTCGCTCCTTAGTTGCTGCTTGTCATGAATGTCTGCCTAGTTAATTTACTGAACACGTAACGCTCACCAAAAGATAGAACTAGGTATCGCAATACTACATACCCATTACTCTAATTAGGCCCCCTCCGAGTCGCATCTGATTCTGTTGATTACTCTGTGCCCCTCTTCCTTCGAGAGATTGTCACTCATCGTCGGTCCTCGCTCCGTTGTTTCACGTCATGAATGTTGATGTCCGTCTAATTTATTTAAGGTCCCAGGTTTGCGGACGTAAGGCGCTTTGACATTCGTGTAGACGGAGAGGGGACGATCAGCTCTAGTTCTTGATAGTTGCAGGTCGAATATTTCTTTAACACAATATTTCACAGCCTTCTGCCCATAGTAAGAATTAATGCTTTGAAATAAACTTTCTGATGTACATGAGGTTCTTATTGGACAAATCAACCAAATTCATTCTTGACTCCCAGGTCATGAAATTGTAGGTCTGATATCTCTTTAACCCGGTATAACACAAAATAAAAGTTGATGCTTATGATATACTTTCATTTGACGTATATGTGGTTCTTTTTTGGGCATACCGGCCAAAATCACCTGCCTTTTTTTTTGATAAGAGAATTGTTTTTTAAACGTCTTCTTCAAAAAGGAGGAGGTTCTATGTTCGGCTGTATGTATCTTCTTTTTTTTTTCAGTATTGCTAATACTCGTAACCGCAATAAGTCCATCTCCGTATCGCATATTATTCCGTTGATTGCTCTGTGCTCCTCTTCCGTCGAGATTGTCACTTACTGTCCATAAAATGTACGAATTGTAAGACCACATAAATTTTTCAAAAAAATCACCAAACATCTATCACAACAAGCCCGAACAGTGATGACTACAAATAACATTACGGATCCCAAAGGCAATAGTCAAAGGTAATGAAAGCGAGCCAAAGCTGGCTGGCTTAACGGAATCATTGAATTTTAGTCACGGCCGTGCTCCCAAGGGTGTGCGTGATGATTGGTCGCCGGCTGCATGATTCGTGCGGAAAATAGATAAGTATGGAAGCAGAAGGTTTGCTTCATACAAAGAATCAAAATGGACGCACAAATAGACAATATCTGTTTTTAATTGTACCTACACCAAAACAACTTATATTAGATACAAATATTCACGGCATTACGTACAAACGCGTATAAAAACAAAATAAATAATTGGGCATCAAAAAAGTAATCCACATCGCTGTTAATGGAAAAAGTGCCTAGAAAACAGGCATCATTGCCGTGTTGAATGGCAATGCTGATTCTTTGGTTGAAGAAAAGCCCAGGCCTCTAGTCACATGAACAGTCGACAAGTTGTTTACTGATGTCCTTAAAGACTCGATGCGCACTGGAACCCCATGGGCCTAGTGTTTCAACTCCACAAGGTTCAAATATATAACTCCCAATTAGGTTGTTGTATTTGCAATAGACAATGCTTCACATAGTGAGTGCAAGCGCACTTGCGTCAGTCATTTGTTTTATATCCGCATCGTCTCTTTTGCGCTTATTCGTAGAGTTGTTGAAACCATCCCGTACATACATAAATCGTCCCTTTAATTGTTACGCACGTAGCCAAAATAGCTCTCCTACAGCATCAGCGTTCTCTACCACCTTTAACTTGATAATAGAGAGTGAATAGGTATCTATTGTGCTCACTAAATCCATCGCTGACAATTTTCCATAACGCATAAACAGCAAATTCCTAAATTAAGCGTTTCAAGTTGAGTTTTCTCAATATCTATATTAGCTAAAACATCTGTCAGAATTTGGCATCACCCATCACGGGTGTCACTGAAAATATTCCGTTCAGAAACCCGCCCACGCAAGACACACTAGTGCACTAGTTGTCGTTTCAGATAGTTTAAGGGCGCTCTCTCGAAAAAGCTTAAAAATAGCGTGCAGATGAAGCAGTTTTTCGTCGGCATTTATTGGGATATGGCATCTGAAAAAAATAAGTAGTAATCTACATGATATTGCACGTAACTTGGTTTAGCCGGAATTTATGTATTGGTATCACATAATAGGAAAAAAAAATCACCTCCAAATCTTAGAGATGAAACCATTTTATTCTTTCATTTTTTTTATAAAAGATTTAAAAAAAATATATCTACTGCTGTGCAATACAAACAAAAATAACTTGGTTTTTTGCTTTTTAAAAATATGTATTTGTTTTATTATAAAAATTAAAAACACGGGTAGCGGAGTGGTGCGAAGAGGTGTAGCTCCGTTTGTATGCACAAGGTCATAAAAACAAGCCTTAAGATCATCGTACATACATTTAGGTCTGTCCGCGCCTTTCCACCCATTCAGAGCCGGCCTTCTGCCCCTATCTATCTTGTGACTCGTGTTAGGATTAAACTGCACATTCATTATACCAGAGCAGGCTTTGGCAGTAATTTTGACGTATTGTTGGGGCCTAATAATAGGATCTATCGTAGTGGCATATGGATGCGAATCGCAATTTGATATTAGCATAATCACCAACGCATCAGCTAGTAGGGAACCCTATACGATTGGATGAAATTAGCAGCGTTGATATAAATCTGGAAGGTACGTATGGTGTCTTGTCTTGATAAGTCCAAAAGTTTAAGGACCTAGTTGACCAGAATATGTAGCTAGACTTAGTGCCATTCTGTCAGCGGTTACTGCTGAATGATACTATGGCTAGTTTATACAGCGCGAGCTGCTGCCTAAACAATAGAAAGTTACTCGGATTGTCTACTGGTATGCCAGTAGCTCGGCTCGCCTTAGCTTTTTTTACGCTGATACTGGGTTCCACTCACAACTGCCTGGAGGACACTGGTGAGCTACTACCGAACGCGTCCAAATGAGGCGAGTGATGTCCTAACTGCTGCCATTTGCGAGTTACTGTCAAGCGGCAGGCAGTGAAAACAAAAATGTTGAAGTTACTCGAATGCGGGATTCCATTCAACTCGAACGTGGCAGTAACTCGTAAGATACGTCCAAACGATGCGAGTTACACTGCAGCTACTTGGCAGGCTGACTCGCACGCTAGCTTGCACTGTGCACACTAGCCATTAATCTAAACGTTACTGGGTATGCAAGAGCTACCAAAATGGACCCCACGTTGTTTTAGGGGTCAAAATTATTGCAGATTCGCTTATAATAACCGATTTAAAGGAGTGCACTCAATTACAGGTCAAGCTCTTTAAAAAACAAACAGAACAGTTTTTTAAAAACCATTTCAAAACCTTTATTAACAGTGGACAAAGATGCTTGTGTTTTCTATAGCTAAAAGTTATGGAAAAACACAAGCATTTTCACAAACACCAATACTTAGTTATCATCGACCTACTTACGGATACCCATAGAAAACACATCAATACTCCTTCATAATAAAGATACCACGAGGAATAAAGATATAACCCCGAAATTATGACACACACATACAAAACATTGTACGAAAAATTTCCTTTGTTCCCTATATTTTGTAACGCACACACAGACAATTCGGAAGGCGTTATTTATGACTAATAGGGCCCATCAACGATATCGGTACCAGTCTTCGTATATATCTATATATCTTGGTAGGTGTACTGTGTAAAATACATTCACGTACAGGATGCGTTTTTTATGATTTTTGATACGTTAATATGATGACGATAATGAAACGATCGTAATAATAAAAGTCAAAACGTTTATTGCGAACTAAGTGTACAATGGTGTTATAGTTTGTTAGTAGGTACTTATGACTTAGCAGCCTTTTACAAGCATTGCAATATTATTATTATGAAAGGAAGGAAAGAGAAGTAGGAAGGAAGTAAAATTTCAAAGATAAGCAACGCTTGTCGAGGTTGGTTTATGGATGGTTGACCATTCGCAGTGCCTCGGATAGCAAGAAATTTGTTAGCATCAGAACGGATTTGGATAAAACTGGCTCTATTATTTACTTTTTTGATATTTTTTTTTACTTTCACGTGGAAGAAGCCGTTGTGACTACCTAGTTATAGTAATAAATAACAATTTCATATAACTGACATAAAACGATTCCATTAATTTAATATATTATTTTGAAATTTATAAAAGCTGCATTATATTAATTATAAGTTCGACAATGATTTCCCAGTATAAACTCCCCAAAAAACAACGAAATAAGCAGTGAAACAAAAACAAACAAGCCTTTACGTTTTAAATGAATCCCAGGCGTAAAATAAATAATCCCTGCATGTGAATGATCCCCCTTCACTTATGTATGCACATCCCCGTAACAGAATTACTGTGCAAACATTGAAATAACCCTTCAACAGCGATTTCTTCAGTGCGTTATTGGTCCCAAGGCAGTCGCAACACTGGCATTGACTTGTTCCGTGATGCATTGCGGGCTTATAAATCTTACTGTTGTTTATTGCATGTGTTGTTTTATTTATTATACGTTTGGATTTTCAAAAAAAATAATTGTTTTTTCGCCATTATACATGCATAAAAAGTTGCAAAGTTGTTTTTTTTTAACACAACACAATAAAATTATTTATACTATATACTTTTATTTTAAGCACACTGGGCCAACTCCGTAAACGCGAAAACAATCGGCCGTTTGAATAAGTCGACAAAATGTATTAAATATCAGTAATTATTTACAGGTTTGATGCCATAGAAAAAGTTATTCACGTGTTAATTTCTATCAATATTTCGCAATATTTGCCTATACTATTAAACGTCGTATAAAAATATTTACAAATCGTTTTTAAGATATATCTCAAAGTTTATATCGCATTGTATTAAAACTGCGTTATAAATTCAAAAACTATACCAATTTGTGAACACGCTGTATATCGACGGCGTCGTAGAACAATTTATCACGACAAGACATCGCCTCAGCTGTAATCCTTTTGGGACTAATAAGAGCACTACAAATTGTAGTTGAAAGATTTCTTGTGTCTCTTAAGTGATATCCTTCTTGCGATTTTTTTAACAGATGCTAGGAAAAGCTTGCTGTTGCTTTAGTACATAGTAACCCAGTTTTATCGATTTCAGCAATTTTGCTTTCATATAAACAAAATAAGTGAAGTGACAGCCCTCACTTCACCTAATGCTAAAAATTGATAGATCACTTTACCTGATGGGTTTTGAGTTTTTTCTCTAAAACCACTGCATGAAGTGAACATAAGCGGCTGGTTTCTTTTTCTTTCTCAAATACTCCCTAAATGTTCATAACCACTATTATATTCTGCGTTTTTTGTAATTTTTACGAGAAACAAAATACTTACCCGATATTATTTAAGTAGACTTACTTGTTCTGAAGATTAAGGTATAGGAACCCATGTCAGAGGCCCTTGAGATGGTTTAAAAACTCTGACACTAGGGTGTGTGGGATCGTTAGACCCAAACGAGAAAAAAAAGCCGTAATATTGCCTGCTTGTCGGTCTTTTAAAGATTGGACTTCGGTGAGTGTGCCCAAGAACTCCACGACCTCATCCCACCGGCCTCCTTTTACCATCGAACATCCAGACGCACTGCATCTTACTATCCCTCCCTTGTTGTTATTCCACCAATTCGCACTAAGCGTTTCCAAACGTCTTTTATAATGCGCACATCAAAGGAGTGGAACTCTCTGCCTGCGTCTGTGTTTCTGTCACTTCACTTACAATGCAAAAATGTATTTTTCTTTTGTTTCTGACTTTTTATCCTTTTTAGGGTTCACTTATGAGGTGCCTCGGTTGTCTGTCTGTCCGTCTGTCATAGCCGATTTTCTCCAAATCAACAAGACCAATTCATTTGAAATTTAGTATACATGTACCTGTAGGTAACCCAAATACGGCAGCGGAACTTGTAAACGGGGTCATTTATTGGAGATAAAAAAGAAAAAGTTTTTCGACTGTATCGTGTAACATATCAAGTCAGCTCATCGTAGTAGTTTCAAACTTATTTTTTTAATTCCATCCCGAACTTATGAAAAAAATAGATGAGATAGATGGCATGATCATTCCCCACCGTATCTCCCGAAAGTACTAAGCCTAAATTTTTGAAAAAATACGGTCTTTACCGACATATTACAGGAGAAAACATTAGAAGTCTATGATTTTAAAGTTTGCACGCGAGTCCGACTCGCACTTGGTCGTTTTGTTTCTTAAACGACATCTTTCAGAAAGAAAACTTTAAAAATCTCCAAGATAAAATCCCTTTTTCTTAAATAGTTGACACATTGGTCATCGTAATATCAAACCAGTTTGAACTTCTCCAATGGAAATGTCACCCGCTGTATAGTGACCTCTAGTGATACCCAACAAACAACTGCTCAAAAGGAGACGGCTCAATTGTGAGCCACTCGAGACTAATAAAAGCATTGAATTCTCAGACGCGATTTGACGATAGATTTATTGTTTTTCTGCCAATTGAGCCGTAAATGTGATATTAGATTTATTAAAGCAACACAGTGGGATATTATTGCATTGAATATTACAGTTTAGTTGGCAACAAAACAAATGAAGCATTTAACTGTGTGGTTGTTACAAATGGCTTTTATTTTTAACATTTAAATACTGAAAAAAAATGTAATCCAAAAAAAATCTATATATTTATATTATTTCCGTTTTAGTGCCTTAATATTAATCAAATAATATTATGTCATTTTTGTATTCCACAAGTAAAAGAAAACCATGAACATATTTTAATAAACAAGGATTCGGAACTTTAGTAAGCAACCCCCCAATTCTCTAAACGTTTAGCATTTGATAATACAATACAGTAGAATAGAAATACACGTTATTGTACACCATGCAGTTTAAGGTGGATGCTCCAGGGTAGCCCGCGAAATTCAAATATTTTTATGTTTTTTGCAATTTGCCGGTCTGTGTGAAGCTGTATGTGGACCAAATGCGATCGAGTTTCGAGTTCGAAAGAATGAATATTTCAGAAATAATCATTGTTTCGAACTACATGAACTTAGAGGGCTATAATGATGATTAAAATGGTTATAATTCTGTAGATAAATACGCGTTACGGTCGCGGATCGCATTTGGTCCACATACAGCTTCACACTGACCGGAAAATTGCAAAAAAACATAAAAATATTTGAATTTCGCGGGCTACCCTGGAGCATTCACCTTAAATAAGAGCTTAAAATAGTCAACTTAACAAACTTAAAAAAAAACCGGCAAAATAGCACACAATGGTTTCCGGACCATAGACTGAAAAAAAACACGTTTCTTATATGGGCACCACATTTAACCAAAAATAACGCACAAAAATGAAAAAATAGCGAAAATAAGTTATTAAAAACTCTCAACCTATTTCCAGATTTAATCACACGATACTGTATGCCAATATTGTCGCGTTAGCACGGTGACGTAGACCGCTTAGGACCCGGTATCTTCAAGATATCAGTGCTAAGCTGAGCCGCGCCGGAGATTGCGTCACCTATATCACCCGCCGACTGGTTTCGGGATGATCTAGAAGAGTCGACTTTATTTCATCTGACTAAGGTTTCGAGCTGAGATTTTTCGTCGGCGCCTCTCTCAAAATGTTTTAGGCTTAGGATGAAATCAAAGATATTATGTAGTTAAAGATGTATTGCGATTCAAAGATTACGAAGGGTTGAATAGTAGCTGGCACGAGTCGTGAGCACAGATCGCAGCGGGGTGATCTCGCCAATGTACGGTGGGCGAACGAAACTTGCAAGCGCTATGATGCGTATTAACTGACGAATTGTCAGAGCTGTCGTCGTCAGACCGACCAATGGCGAGTGTGCACACGACTCGTTTCGGTTATCTAGGTATGGTAAGGTAAATATAATAAAAATCAATATCTTACGATTTTTTCAAAATGTAACAGGACAAAATTTAACAGTTTATATAGTTCAGCTATTAGTATTTTATGCACTACGGAAATTACTAATGATACTTGAAAATAACATATTCAAGTAGGTACCTTAAATACATGAAAACTTTGACTTAGACAGAATACAAAGTCAACACGAACCACCAATTCTCAGAATCCATTTCCTTATTTCTGGAAACCCCTTAAACGGTTGGAACCCTTCACAAATAAAAAACATAATAATTTCCAGAAAAATATGTACCGTCAGGCTACAATTAAAACACCCCACGCCACGCACTAGGTACAGTGGCGTAGATAATGGTGCAGACAATTTGTCACAAGACAATGCCACGCCGTCCCCTCGAGACAACTTAAGCCACCGTCATTTATGCTGGGCTGCATTCGCTAGTGTTGGCTGTACGATACAGTATGTTTGAGGAAATTGTATGGACAGTCGGGAAATGTATTGTTGAGCAGATTGACAGTTGGGCGGACTGCTAGTTGACAAATAAATGTCATTTGATGCGATGGATCATTGGCAGTTTGGTGTTGAATATACAGATAATTTCAGCTAAAAATTAAATAATTAGCAATTTTTTTTATTTAGTAACAACCCGCCCGGATTCGCAGTGGTAGCAGAGCATATAATTATTTTTCGGCATTAATTTATCCGACATTCATCTGCCTAGCCTTTTCCCAACTATATTGGGGTTGGCTTCCAGTCAAACCGAATTTAGCTGAATACCAGTATTTTACGCGGAGCGGCTGCCTACCAGACCTCCACAAGCCAATAACTGGGTAACACGATACTTCATGGCAAGACTGGAGTCAGATTAACTGGCTTCTGACAATCCGTAACGACTGCCAAAGATCTACAAATGACAGCCGGGAACAACGGCTTAACGTGCTTCCCGGGGCACGGAGGAAACTCGCTATGTTAAGATGGTCACCCATCCAAAGACCAACCTTGGCAAGCGTTGCTTAACCTTGTAGATCGACCCGTGCGGCTGATATTATCTAGCCACGAGCTCCTCGATTCATTTATCGGACATTATCAACAATAATTATCGTCATATTTCAGCCAGTTTTCGAAAAATCATCATGACATTTGCACCCGAACCTTTCTCATGATTGACTCCATCCGTTAGCGAAAACCGTTTGAAAATACATTCGAAACGTTTTTAGAGTATCGCTCACAGACCGATAGATAGACGCGGCAGGGGTGAGGGAATTTGCATTATAATGCGTTATAAAAAAAAAATATTTCAGGCCATGAAACCCATAGACAAATAATACAATAATTTAGATCAAATAACAATAGCTCACATTAATTATTATGAATTTACATTTAAATTTTAGAAACATTACTTATATTATTCAATTGATTAATTTCAATAGATGGCAAGATTAAAATAATATGGCAATATCAGTCCGTACATGAACCATGCAGCAGTGGTTCACGTACTGACAGTACGATATAGTTATGATAGTGATAGTTATGGAATGACAGTGGTGCAATGATAGTTATGCAGTGATAGTGATGCAAAAATAGTGATGCAGTAAGCACAGACCACGCATTTATACAAGTGTACAATGTCTTATCATACAGCAAATAAATTACCCGACTAACAATTTTTTGAACACACGTTTTCCAAATCATTATTTCAAAACTTTAAGTTAGAGCGATTGAGTAAGATTGGAAGAGAATTAAATAAAAGTACTAGAATTTCTATGCAAAATAATAAATCTTAGTCGTTGGTACAAGATTCTATTATGATAAGACGTGATTCTTATGTTTTAGTAGCCTCAGGGTTTACTGGAGTGATGTATATGATAATAAAATCTACAGAAAACATTCTAGCATTTGTAAAGATTTGATCTTTTACCTAACTTGTCACTGTTGCTTAGCAACGCTTGCCGAATTGTGGGTGGCAGAGAAACTGTATTAAACTGGAACAAATTACTTTTCAACTTTATCACGGAGGTTGATAAACTTGTTTCTATTAATAACTAGTTGACTCGCGCAACTTCGTTTGCGTCACAATTTTCATTACTGCTCTCCTCGTATTGGTCTTAGCGTGATGATATATAGCCTATAGCCTTCCTCGATAAATGGGCTATCTAACACTGAACGAATTTTTCAAATCGGACCTGAGATTTGTTCGCTGTTCTGTACTGTAGTTCCCGAGATAAGCGCGTTCAAGTGAACAAACAAACAAACAAACTCTTCAGCTTTATATATTGGTAATATATAAGATTACAGTGAATTGATCAAACACTTCGTCGGTTTTAATTTACTTAAAATAAAGTGAAGAGTATCTTCCGTCTATGTTTTCAATTTTAATCGTCATCATCTTCCTTCCCCTTATATCAATTTATTTGTGGTGGTCGCAGCATGTCTTATCTTCCATATCTCTCAAAAAACTTCTGCTAGCGACTATGTTCGCTTGAAAATCGAAAATTATGCAGAGGAACATATGCTCGGGGAAAATGTATTCTATTCGAGGTCATGGGCCACCCATGCTCTTGACTCAACAACATGCTCTTGACAAGCTTAACA
The DNA here is from genome assembly GCA_950371165.1 of Lacanobia oleracea. Classification (NCBI taxonomy): domain Eukaryota; kingdom Metazoa; phylum Arthropoda; class Insecta; order Lepidoptera; family Noctuidae; genus Lacanobia; species Lacanobia oleracea. The sequence continues at coordinate 23,341,652 of OX493392.1, read as the reverse complement.
CGTCACCCTAGGGCTGTGTCTAGCTGTATGTCAACGGCGCGCTGTATTCCACGCGCGCCTCAAAGAGCTGTCAGCACAAAAGACGGGGCCCACTAGGGCCAGTGCCTGCTGGGGCTGCCGACTTCGTTCGAAAGAAGCACCGTACTCTGGAACGCAAAGGGCACTAGGAGGAACACGGATGGGTTTTAGTCAGTAAGAGTCTGACACTCCCTTCTGCTTTACCCAAAGCAGGAGGAGTCATTTGATGATTTCACATCATTAAAAAAAAAAGCCTGTGTCTAGGTGAATTCATTTTAGCCTGTGCTAAAATGGCCTCTGAAGGAAGGTCCATCTCAAACCTAGTTTCTGTGTCCGTCATTGTAGCTTACAGAGCTCAAAACTAGCCTATTTCTAGACCATTAACCAAATTATCCAGGACCCCCATTTCCTTGAATTCTCCAGCAGAATAAACGGCAGCACAGATACTGGCCACCATAAAGGCAGTATGTGTACCACAAGTGTGCCCCGAGCGTGCCAATTAAAGTGACGCGAAGTGTACATAGTGACGCAGCAGTGGTACAATGGTAGTAACAATTTATCACTACTCGAGACAATGTGAGCTCAAGGGACAGTTTAAGCTGGCCCCTCTGTTATGCATTTAGTGTCGTTGTTGAGTGTGTGTTGTGTCGTAGATGTGTGAGTGAAAGAATAGAGTGTGTATAGTCAAGGTAACGAACTTGTAAGCAAATAATATTGGCAGTCCTTATAAGAATACTTCATAATTATTATCCTCTGGCAGGAGCGGAAGGGAGAAACTGACTCTTACTGACTAAACCAATCCGTATCCGTATGCCCTTTGCGTTCCAGAGCCGTGGTGATTCTTTCAAACAAATTCTACAACCCTGGCAGGCACTTGCCCTAGCGAGCCTCGTATCCTACCATATAGGTTTGCAAGTCTTTCACGCAAAAACGATTGAACGGATTTTTTATGAAACTTTGCAGTATCTTAGGTTAATCATCAATATTACATGTACATTAAACTATTCCGTTACTGCGTGACTAAATAACTGACAAGCAACACACGCAAAACTACTGGTCGCAGGAAGCCAAAATTTGGCATGTAGGTTCGAGAATTTTGCAAAAATTCTTACGAGTACGGGAAAAAAGGGACATGCGCGTACGAAGTCGCGCGCTAACTCTTGTAGGCTAATAAAATAACAATCCTTATATATAAAATTCTTCCGTTCCTGAATGATTGAGTGACAGACAATGCACAGCCGAAACTACTGGTAGAAAGCTGAAATTTGGCGTGTAGGTTCCTTGGGGAGTAGAGGGGAGCACTAACAGAGGATTTCCCGTAATTCCTACGAGAAAAGGATATGCGCGTACGATGTCACGGAAATAAAATAACAATGAGGCTATAATTTATGAAGGCGAGAAGTACCAATTCCTAGCAGTTTGAGCAGCAGATGGCAGCCATTTCAAAATACAACTGTTATACTACATACCGTACCAATCTTATGACATGTATATAATACGGTAAACTCACATAGTATGTTTATCTGAGAGACAATAGAGTTCCGTGACTGTTCATTGTTGATTATAATTTCAAGCAGAAAGTTTTGACATTGATTTCGGTACGGAAGGCTGCTGTAACAATAAATGAGGCGGAATGAGTTAGAAAACCTTTGAGCTACGTAAGTGATCTTTATTTTAGTGTGTAGTGTGAATGTTGTCAGTTAATTTGAAGCTTAAAACACTGCGCTCTATTGCAGCAAACTTGTAGTAAGCCTTTTTAGGGCGCCTTCAAATTAGTCGCTTGGCCTATCTATATACTAATATATAAAGCTGAAGAGTTTGTTTGTTTGCTTGAACGCGCTAATCTCAGGAACTACTGGTTAGATTTGAAAAAAAAAATGTGTTACATAGCTCATTTATCGAGGAAGGCTATAGGCTATATATCATCACGCTAAGACCAATAGGAGCGGAGCAGTAATGAAAATTGTGACGCATACGAAGTCGCATGGGTCAACTATTTAATCCATACAATCAATAAACGCTGAGTGCCGCGCGTCTGCAGCGCGACAGCAGCGCGGCTGCCACGTGTTTGTTTGAAAATATCAAGCATCACCGGAAAATTGCTAGATGACCTAAACAGCACCTATAATAATTAATCAATTGTTCACACTGCCCTGCCCTGTACCAAACAACATTGATATCTGAGTTAGTTTTGATGTTTCTTCTCAGAGTAGTCAGCTAGGCATGACCAAAAAAAAGTGATTCGTAAATGTTTAATTTTAACCTATTTACAAACTAAATATTATCATCTTATTTCGTCATTCGCCTAGCGTTTTCCCAACTATATTGGGGTTGGCTTCCAGTCAAACCGTATTTAGCTGAATACCAGTATTTTACGCGGAGCGGCTGCCTACCAGACCTTCACAACCCAGTAACTGGGTAACACGGTACTTCATGGCAAGACTGGAGTCAGATTAACTGGCTTCTGACTATCCGTAACGACTGCCAAAGATCTGCAAATGACAGCCGGGACCAACGGCTTAACGTGCTTTCTGAGGCACGGAGGAAACTCGCTATGTTAAGATGGTCACCCATCCACAGACCAACCTTTGCAAGCGTTGCTTAACCTTGAAGATCGATTCGTGCGCCTGTTATTATCTAGCCACGAGCTCCTCCAAATATTATCATCTTACTTAACTTCAGCTATTACTCATGAAAATGGGGCTTTGTTCAGCAATTAAGGCCATTTTTGTATAACTACAGGTTGACAGTAACCAGTAACAAAGAGAGTTTTTTTAATTTGTGATGGGTTTTCTCTTGACTCTAGTCTATGTCAGAGAAGACAGAGACAATGTCGACAATGGAGTGAGCTTACCCAGAAGAAGCCTGTTCACACTAACTTTGAAGAGATTAGGGTTGAATTCATTCGGAAACACAGACGCAGTACAGGGTTCTACTCCTATGTTGTGCGCAAGTGGAGTTTCAAAACTAGGTATTTAGAATCGATACTCGTGTCTTATTTTAGCCAATCACCGCCTATCAAGATACTATGATCTACAAGAAATATTTACCAATTTCTCGAACACCAAATTTTACCTACAAATCGATCAAAACTTTTCGAATCACTTCGTTTTCTAAGGAAAAACAAGGTATTGAACTTATACAATTTGGGACGAATTTCACCAATGAAGCTAACAACAACAAAATAGTTAATCTATACTAATATAGAAAGTTGCAGAGTTTGTTTGTTTGTTTGCTTAAACACGTTAATCTCAGGAACAGTGTTAGATTGCCTATTTATTGAGGAAAGCTATAGGCTATATACCATCGCGCTAAGACCAATAGGATAGACGAAGTTGCGTGGCTCAACTAGTGTCTCTCACAAAGAAACATTGTTTCAGTAGGTAATTTATTCATCACATACACAATTGAACGCTAGAACCTTTGTGAGAGCTGGATTTAACCAAGTTTAGCAGCTGTCAGTGTCATTATTTCCTGTGGAATATTAACACTGACAGCTCTTGAACGCAGTTCAGATGTACTGATCGCCTTCAGTTTCATAGGTGAAATCCACTCTTAGTCTTTAATAATAAGAATAGTTTATTACTTAAGAAATTACAATCGAATGTTTTGATTCCTGGAACTCACACTAGGATTCCCTGTGTCGTGAGATCCAGGCTCCTTCGTTCCGTTTACACTTGTTATACATGTAATAGGTATATAATTATAATATATGTCAACTTCTTAGTTGTATATAATCTAATCGTAATCTACTAGAAAAGGAGTACACAATAAAAACGAATACACAAAGAAAAAACTGATACTAATGCACAAAGAAACAGTAGATAAGTAAGTATGTGGTATGCATGTATGCTGTGTGTGTTAGTGTATGCATGGGTGTATGAATTAAGATAGATGTGTTGGTGTTGAGAGCGTCTGAAAGTGGTCCCTGAAACTTCTACATAATTATATATATCCGTAACCGTAACGTCTGTCATAGATCTACAGTTAACAGCGGGGACCAATAGGTGAACGTGCTTTCCAAGGCGAAAAGGAATCTATACTTTTATTATAGAACTGAAGAGATTTTTTTTCTGGTCGCACTCAGGTACTAGATCAAATTGAAAAGTTATTCTTCCAATTCGTTGGATAGGCCATTTATTGAGAAAGGCTATCTATCATCACATTACAACTAATGGAGCGAAGCATTCATGAAAAATATGGCGTAGATGAAGTTGCGTGGGTCAGGTAGTCATTAGTATTAAGACAGCCACCGATTTGCGACTCCTAGCGGCAGGCGTTGCATAAGCTTGAAAATCGAATCGTGGGTCTATTCTTATTTAACCACGAGCTGCTATTTGCTAGCAATCGCTAAATAAAACCAACATCGATCTACAAGAACCATTAACCAGTTTTTCGTTCACCTAATTTTCCCTACAAATTGATCAAAACTTTTCAAATCACTTCATCTTAGGAAGAGCGAGGCATTGAACTTATACAATTAAGTCTTTCATTTAGCGAACTTGTTATTGTACCAGTAATATAGAAAAGTTTTGTCTGGATGGGAGCCAGAAGTCTGGTGAGTCTTCCGCTTTTTTTTTTAGACGTTTTTTTTTTATAACGAGTTTGATTTGCTTGCTAGTCCTACGAAGTCAGTTTTGTAGAATATTTTAATAAGAACCGTTTGCTACACAGAACAATAAAACAAATATTGAACAGCCTGCAATCTAAACAGCCACACGGGTCGATCTTTAAGGTTAAGCAACGCTTGCCAAGGTTGGTCTGTGGATGGGTGACTATCTTAATATACCAAGTTTTCTCCGTGCCTCGGAAAGCACGTTAAGCCGTTGGTTCCGGCTGTCATTTGTAGATCTTTGGCAGTCGTTACGGATAGCCAGAAGCCAGTAAATCTGACTCCAGTCTTGCCAAGAAGTACCGTGTTACCCAGATAATGGGTTGTGGAGGTCTCGTAGGCAGCCGCTCCACGTAAAACACTGGTATTCAGCTGAATCCGGTTTGACTGGAAGCTGACCCCAATATAGTTGGGAAAAGGCTAGGCAGATGATGATTGAACTGCTTGCAATCACAATAAAAATTCAATCACTCCACGGGTTTTACAAGTACAACCCCTGCACAAAGATAAGCAACCGTAGCACCATTCTCATTACTAAATCAATAACCCATCCCCGACTAAAAACTGAAACAACACCCACACAATCCATTACTTGTTTCCTTAACACCTTTTGTTCAAAGTTCCGTGCTAAAACAGCAATGTACAACTATCGCTTCGTTTGTAACAAACATAACAAATGTTTGACATTAACTGGGTCGGTGTACAGGCTCGAAGTTAGGGAAGTTTGGAAGTTTGCCAACCCTGAATTAGGGCATGCACTTCATTAAGTAAATTGATAAGAGGTAGATACCGCTACTGGGGTTCTTTAGGGTTGAACTGAACTGAAAAATGGTAAATACATCACCTGTCGAAGGAATAAACTCAAGTTTTCGAGGACGTATATCAATGGTTTTCATTTCGATTAGGTACCAACTAACCGTTTCCCGTTGCTTTGTTTTTACGGCCTATTCCACAGGAAGCATGCATTAAAAAAACACCGACCAAGTGTGAGTCAGACACGTACATGAAGGGTTACGTACCATCGTATTTTTATTATTTGTACAGAAATACATACTGTGAAAATTTCAACTGTCTACTTTCCTGTTATGATCGACATACGACCGGCACGGATGGAAGGACGGACAGCAGAGGCTTAGTTAGGGTTCCGTTGGTTATCCTTTGGGTACGGAACAGTAAAAAACAAAGTACCTATTATGTATTTGGTAATCTAGGAATAAAAGTTAATATTAATTAATAACAATAAATAATCAATTAATGTCAATTATGACATTCGGAAACGTTTTTCCAGAGTTTTCTTCAAACAAAACTTTAAGTCTGTTTTTATTACAAATTTGATCTCAATCCTGTTGAGACATATGGTTGGCTATATTATTAGTTGTAAATTCAAGAAAACTTATAGCTAAAAAAGCCAAACTTGGCCAAAAATTCTAAAATAACTCATAACCTCTCATTATTACTGAATAATTTAACCAAGATAGACCCTACTTCTGGCAACCCACGATAAATTGACATAAATGAGAAATACTCCAAAGAAAAAAGCCTGAACCGGACCCTCTACTTTTCAAAGGACATTGAATAAAAATAACACAAACTGGTAAAATGAAGTGCCATAAATACGGCCGTCATTATACCTAGCTATCTTCATCACTCATCTCACGACGACAATGAGAGAAAAATTGCATATTGTTATTATTTGATAAATGACTACTATTGTTCCACGCGACGATGCGGGAGACAAAGGATACGGGCCTTTTATGATAAGAAAACAATGTACTAATTGTGAAATTGTATAATTAATTTCTTTATTTTGACGAGTGATTTGGGTAACAGTAGGAAAACCAGTACGTCTACCATGAGTTTTATAAATCTATACTCGCCAGTGACTGTAGTTAAAAGTAGCTAGTTAATCTGACTCCAGTCTTGCCACGAAGTACCGTGTTACCCAGTTACTGGGTTGTAGAGGTCTGGTAGGCGGGGACGCGGTTTTCCGGGGCGGGGTCGTCTTGGCTGTGTCTCTAGACATCGCCAATGCCTTTAACACCCTGCCTTGGAGTAGCATCAGGGAGGCACTTCGGTATCACCGGGTGCCGAACTACCTCCGTCGCGTAGTCGAGGCTTACTTGACGGACAGAGCCGTCATCTACCCCGGTCACCTGGGAGAGTGGAACCGGCGACAGATTTCGTGCGGTGTTCCACAGGGTTTCGTTCTGGGGCCACTTCTGTGGGACATCGGCTACGATTGGGTGCTGCGCGCCGACCTCCCTGGCGGCGTCAACGTTTTCTGCTATGCTGAAGATACGCTGGTCCTGGCGCAAGGGAGGTCGCACCAGGCGGCGACCGACGCTATGACACGCGGGATTGCGATAGTCGTTGAGAGGATCCGGCAGTTGGGTCTCGAGGTGGCCTTACACAAGTCCTAAGCCATGTGCTTCCATGGTTCTCGGAACAGGCCACCATCGGGATCTCAAATAACGGTGGGAGGGGTTCACATCGGCGTCGAGTCGACGATGACGTATCTAGGTCTCGTCCTTGACAGCCGAAGGAACTTCTTCGAACACTTTCGACGTTTGGCTCCCAGACTGGGATGAGCCGGGGCTGCCTTCAAGCGGCTTCTGCCCAATCTAGGGGGTCCAAATGCCTCCTGCCGGAAGCTTTACGCGGAGGTCGTGCGGTCCATGGCCCTTTATGGGGCGCCGGTACGGGCGCCTACTTTGAGGAAGCGACCTGCCCGTTACTTCAACGCGTCTCAGAGGGTCATGGCCATCCGGCTGGCCCGGGGATACCGCACGGTCTCTGGCGAGGCGGCGGCCTTGCCGGACTGCCGCCATGGGATCTGGAGTCGAGAGCCCTCGCGCACATTTACGAGTGCAGGCGGTGGAATTTTTGGGGTGCAGTGTGAGTGGAGTGTGGAGGCGCAACGCCGGGGCGAGACACCTCTGCCGCGGCAAATCGCAGCACGGCAGACGAACTCCGGCAGGATCTCATGGCGGTATGGAGACAGCGACTGTCGCAACCCAGCGCTGGGCACGCAATAATCCAGGTGATAAGTCCCCTCTTTGAGGAGTGGCTAGAGCGACGCCACGGCGTCCTCACCTTCCGCCTGACACAGGTACTCACCGGACACGTTTGTTTCGGGAGATACCTGTTTCGGATTCGGCGGGAAGACGCGCCCGGGTGTCATCACTGTGAGGATCGCCCGGAGGACACGGTGGAGCATACGGTGGAGGTCTGCCCTGCTTGGGCGGAGCACCGCCAGGTCCTCGTCGAGGCGATCGGTGTTGGAAACCTGTAGCGACCGGCGTTGGTTCAATTTTTGTTCCGGAGCGAGGAGGCATGGGAAGCGATCACCTCCTTCTGCGAAGCAGTAATGCTAGCAAAGGAGGAGGCCGAACGTGTGAGAGAGAGGGAAACCTCACGTCCCAGTCGCCGCAAAAGAAGAAGACGCCTCAGGCGTCGGAAGTCGCAGGACGATTCCCGGTCTCCGTAGGCGCGGGCCTGCGGACGGCGAGCAGTGGGTGGCTCGCCGTCTGATCAGAACTAGGCCTGGGTCGGCGGCGCGCTGCGATCCCAGGGCGCCTCAAAGAGATGTCAGCGTGGAAGACGGGGCCCGCTAGGGCAGGTGCCTGCTGGGGCTGCGGAACCTGTTCGAAAGAGGTGCCGTAGCCTTGGAACGCAAAGGGCTGGGTGGGTGGGTAACGGATGGGTTTAAGTCAGTAAGACTCTGACACTCCCTCTTGCTTCACCCAGAGCGGGAGGAGTCATTTCATGATTTCCAATCCTTAAAAAAAAAAGAGGTCTGGTAGGCAGCCGCTCCGCGTAAAATACGTGTAATCAGCTAAATCCGGTTTGACTGGAAGCCGACCCCAATATAGTAGGGAAAAGGCTAGGCAGATGATTTTTTTTTTATTTTTTTTATTTGTAATGGGTTTACTCTTGACTCTAGTCTATGTCAGAGATGACAGAGACAAAGTCTACGATGGGGCGAGCCTACCCAGAAGGAGCCTGTTCACTCTAACTTTGAAGAGATTAGGGTTGTAAGCTTTCGGTAACACAGACGCAGGCAGAGAGTTCCACTCCTTTGCTGTGCGCATTATAAAAGACCTTATAAAACGCTTAGTGCGAATCGGTGGAATAGCCACAAGGTAGGGATGGTAAGATGCAGTGCGTCTGGATGTCCGATGGTAGAAGAGGGCCGGTGGGATGAGGTCGTGGAGTTCTTGGGCACACTCACCGAAGTACAATCTGTAGAAGACCGACAAGCAGGCAACCTTACGGCGATGAGCCAAGCTATGTAGCTTGGCATCCACCAGTTTTACGTCGCCGATGAGCCTCTTAGCTCTGCGTTCCACCGAGTCAAGCGCGGCAAGCTGATATTTAGCTGAGCCATCCCAAAGGTGGCTACAATACTCCATGCAGGATCGGACTTGTGCTTTGTATAGTGTTAAAAGCTGTCCAGGCCTAAAGTATCGCTTCACTCTATTTAGGATGCCCAGCTTTTTGGCCGCAGTTTGGGCTTTGTACTCGATGGTGGCGCCAAAGTTGAGACTGGATGTCAACTCCATGCCTAGGAGCTCGAGCCGATCAGTCACAGGAACAGATGCACCCCGAAAAGTAGGAGCTTGGTCAAAACGACTCCTTTTTGCGGTAAAAAGACACGCCTGTGTTTTGGTGGCGTTAAAAGTGATCAAATTGTCATCACCCCACTGGGAGACAACGCTTAAGGTCAAATTTGTCCGCTCTACCATGGCCTCTCTCAAGGAACAAACTTCAACCCCACTGGTTGTTGCGTTGGACAAGTATCTCTCTGAAACCGTACTGTCATCTGCGTACCCAACAAGATCAGGCTGAAGTAGGTCATTGATGAGCAGCAGGAAAAAAGATGCAAAGAGAACAGACCCTTGAGGAACTCCGGCATCAATAGCCATGAGGTCAGAGGAGCAGCCGTCAACGACCACTCGGATCGACCGTTCACTCAGGAAGTCTGATATCCAGCTACAAAAACCAGCTGGGATACCATAAGCAGAAAGCTTGCTGAGTAGACCTGCGTGCCAGACCCTGTCAAAAGCCTTCGAGATATCAAGCGACACGGCAAGTGCTTCGCCGTGTCTCTCAATGGCTTCGCCCCAGCAGTGCGTGACATACACAAGAAGATCGCCAGTTGACCGTCCCCGGCGAAAGCCATATTGACGGTCACTGAGGAGATTGTTGTCTTCAAGGTAGGTCAGCAGCTTACTGTTCAGAACCCTTTCCATAACCTTGCATAGGATGGAGGTAATGGCGATCGGACGGTAATGCGCAGGTTCAGCACGGTCTCCCTTTTTGGGCACCGGTTGCACATTCGCAAGCTTCCATGATCTCGGCACCGTTCTTTTTACAAGAGAGAGGCGGTACAGGCGTGTCAACACAGGAGACAATTCAGGTGCACATTGCCTCAACACTCTTGCTGGAATGCCGTCAGGTCCACTGGCCTTATTCACATCTAAACTGCATAATACTCTACAGAACTCTTTATTATGAATTTTGATCTCCGGCATCGAAGAGTCACAACGAAGTAAAGTTGGTGGTTGCTTGGAGCCAGTGTCCAGACGCGAATTGCCTGCAAAGAGAGTTGCAAATAAATTTGCTTTCTCTCTTGCGGAGTGAGCCAGCGAACCATCAGGTTTCAGCATTGGAGGCAAAGTGGGTCGACAGAAATTCGCTTCGACCGCTTTCGACAGGGACCAAAACTGCTTACTACCCGGAGGGTGCGATGGTATTTTGGCCCGGATACGTCCGACATGGTCAAAACGTGCACTTGCCGCCAAGGATATGACGCAAAAAAGTGTCGCATCTCATCCCAATCTGCTGACTCGTCTCGTGCCTCTAGGACTCTTATCACGAGGAGAGCAGGCCAACACGGATTTCACCAGGCAGTGGTCAGACGTTCCCAGCGGGGCTGAGACTGATACTGATTGACTGCCCGGATCAGTTGTCAGCAGAAGGTCCAAGCAATTGGGCGTCAACATCCGGTACCCGCGTTGCCACATTCACCAGCTGGGTTAGATCTAGCGTTACTGCAAACTTGCGCGCCTCTAACCCGGCATGGTCAGTTTTCTGGTGCGGGAACAACCACTCTTTATGGTGGGCGTTAAAGTCCCCCAGAAAATTGAGCTTCGCTGTCGGGTACCGTTGCTGGGCTACGTCGGTCGACTCCACGAGGAAATTAAACAGCGCTGTTGTCTCCTGGTCACCGCTGTGCGATCGGTATACGCCGATGTAGATAATTTTTTCCACGCCCGTGTCCACAAGTAGCCAAATGGCAGAAAAACCCGATTTCTCAAAGCAACGGAGACGACGACAACAAATGTCATGATGATGACTGTAGTTAAAAAATTGTATGAAAACTTAAAAAAAACAGTATTTAATTTATTTATTTAGTTGTAACTAAAGTTTTACTTGCAACTAGCTTGCATGTAAGTTAACAACTAAAGAAATAAATTAGAAACTTGTTTTTTTTTAAGTTTTCATATATCGTTTTAATAATAATAATAATAAATTTGTTTATTAGGGCACTAAGTCCCAATATTACAATTAAATGAAAACAAAACATTAATAAATATAAAATTACAAAATTAAAACTTAAAAAAATGGCTAGCGTATAAAAAAATGTGTATAGATTGATAAAACTTATGGTTGACGTACAGAATTGTCGTTGTGCCATGAGTTGTAAATGCTTAAAGATATCCCATTTATATGCCACAAATGTTTTGAGAAAATTTTAATTTTACAGTTAAGGAGTGGAATTCCTGACCGGAATCTGTGTTCCCTGATAGCTACCAACTGGGTGTCTATGAGTCAAAAGTGAATAGATTAATTCTAGGCAAGCTTACCTGATCGCCGCCATGGTTATGCGCTTAGGTGAGAAAGTGTTCCGACCCAAGCCTATTAACAAAATAGAAATGTCTTTTCGGCCCGTTTTAGTAATAAAAATTGAAGACATGAGAATGAGAAAACGTAATTACTTATATGGTATTTTTCTAATCTCACTCTCCTTTCTACTATAGTCCTACTGAATAAGAAGTCTGTGTGTTTAGGGATTATTAATAAATCAATTACGCCCGACTGATCGGCTTTTATTGGGAACACGGGCAGACTATCAGCAATTCCATTGCCATCAACTCAAGTATCAACTATAGTGTCGTGTATTTTGATTTTTAAAATAAGTGACCATTTTTATGACAACGGACTTTTGACTTTGTAAGGTAAAAAAAAACCTTTTTAACACAAAAATGAAACACTACAAAATAAGAAAAAACTTTAATATCGGAAGTCGGTGTTTTTGGTTATTTTGTTTTTGAACTCCGACTTCCAAAATTAAAGTTATTTTTTTTTTAAGTTTTTTTATTTTTCACTTTTTAAGGGTACGCAGGTACCACTAAAAACCACAAATACAGCGTGCCGGCTTGATGTTATGTTATGAACTTGTGTAAACAATCAACAAGACATGCGAATTCAGAAATCCCAATCCATTTGCTATCATTTATTGAAGAGTTCCGTTGCCTATCTCCGAAATTCTTCATCAGATCTTAACCAAATTGAAATGGGAGCAGTCCGAGAAAATACTTTTCCAATCAAAAAAGAATCATCTGAATCGGTTAACAATTGGCGAAAATATCGCTGAAGAAACATTTTTTATGCCTGACGTATACCTTCCATCATCAGCTTAGCAACATGAGATGATGATTACCAGGCACAAATATCTGAATTGCGTTCGAAATTTTATGAAAAACAGCTTATAAAATTTGAGGTTTTTCCACGATTTTCATGGGATCCCATCATCAGATTCTAATTTGGTGACAATTGGACCACCTCAGGAGTATAGGCTTTCGAATTAAAAAGTATCGAATTTTAAAAATCGGTCCGGAATTGGCGGAAAAATCGGTGAACATACAAAACAAAATGAAAAAAAAATAATACATACAGCCGAACATAGAACCTCCTCCTTTTTGAAGAAGTCGGTTAATGAAATAGAGTGAGTTGTTCCAAAATTTGATAACCATGCGGAATCCTGAATTGAAATACACATTACACAAATAGTGTGTTCCTGTGAATCTTTTTGCTTGTTGCAAGCATAAGGTTGTATTTTCCAAAACTGACAATTGCCTTACATTGATCTACCTTATCTTTAATCACACTGCATTGCATTGGCATCTTATATCAGGAAATAGTGCAATTTTAGAGACAGCCATTGAAATTGCTGCCGTCCATTGCCGATAGGTTCGTTTCCTGTTACGCCAATGTTGTTATAGGTCATCCGCATCGGCAGCTGTCGCTCTAACTGCGTACTATGTATCTATTATACGATATTACAAGTCAAAGTAGTGAATCTAAAAAAACCGATCTCATCTAGTTTAAATTGGCAACAAAGATTGACGTACAAAACAAAAGTCTTTGATTACTAGCTGGGTACAATATAATTAATACTATTGTAGGTACAGCAACGCGTTCAGGATGTTCATGGGGCTGTCTCGCTTCTGTAGCGCGTCGGGGTTGTTTGCCGAGGCGCGTGTGGATTGTTTCTACACAATCATGCGTAAGCGGTGCACATCCCTGCTGCGTAGGGTGCGGGGCAGCCGCAACAGTATCTTGAGCGCTTTAGATGAACGTTTCGACTGTCAGTACGTGAACCACTGTTGTATGGTTCACGTACGCACTAATGTGGACATTTTATTTTAATCTAATGTAATCTTGATATCTTAATAAAAAATCTATATAAATCTATATCCCTTACGCGTTAACTTGACGCCTGGCTCACTATTCTTTTACGATATTCTTACAGCGGATTTTCAGGGGAGGGCTGTAAAAAAACCGGTCAAGTGCGAATCGAACTCTCACACGAAGGGTTCCGTACTATAAACCGAAAAAAACACGTTTCGTGTATGGAATCTACCATTAATTTTGAAATTCATTTAATTTTAATATATTTAAATAAATTACAAATGTTTAGTTTTCAGACTTTTTCCTATTCTTGTAGTATAAGACAGTATTACTTACAAAATTTCATAGTTCTAGATCGATAGGAAACAGCCATTACACAATACATTTTGATTCCCTCTAGAGTGTCGAAATATAGTTTTTTTGCGGAATAAACGGCCGTACCTTTTTTTACGTAAACTTAGAACTTTGATTTTTTCTCAGCTTAAAGCGAGCATAGACTTGAGTATATGGTTTTAATTAAAACTCGATACCTCCACGCGTTTCCGAGATAAAGGGTCTTGACAGACAGACGGACGGCAAACAAAGTAATCCTATATGGGTTCCGTTTTTTCCTTTTGAGGTAAGGAACCCGAAACATGTCTATAGTATCTGTGTTGACTGAAACGTAACACGGTAACATTCGTTCCAATTTATTGTGCAAATAAATAAGAAAACACACTCGTGGCTTTCGGTGGTTGTCGGTCGTCTCGGCCGCCAAATGGCGGTCGTCAAATAAACCATGTCAGAGGCCTTTGAGGCGGTTTAGAAACTCTGACACCAGGGTGTGTGAGGCGCTCCACCCAGAGCGGAAGGAGTCATTTGATGATTTCACATCCTTAAAAAAAAAAAAGGGTGTGTGAGGCCTACTGCCCACACGATAAGAAGAAAAAGTACTGTCAATAATAGTAACTATGATCGTCGTCAGTCTAGCAATAAATCATTAATTGTTAAAATTAAGTGCATATTTTATTATAGCCTGTAATTTATCGGTTAGAATGTTGACAGTATTCTGCAGGTCATCGCATAGATAACATTCTTGGCACTGCACCCATCCGCATAATTCTGCTTTTCATCGCATTTTTTTTTTTTTTTTTTACTAATAATAGGCACGCGCTTGACCACCATCTCACCTGATGGTAAGCGATGATGTGGTCGAAGATGGAGCACGCCAGCCTAGAAGCAACCTAGTCACTCTTGACTTAAAGACTCCCAGGTTGTAGCTATCGGGAAACACAGACTCCGGCAGGGAATTCCACTCCTTAGCTGTACGCATTATGAATGTGTTCCCAAAACGTTTTCAACAAATAAATAAAATGAAACATTCAAGAAAATAGAATGAAACATGGTTAATTTCAACAAATTGACAATGTTCATGTTATTGTAAGTAAACAAACTTAGATAATTAACTTTATTCGTAGATATTTTAACGTGTTTTTTTTAATTTATGGAGAAATGTAAGATTTATTTTTCTGTTTAAGTTAAAAACTCACAACCATATATTTCGTTACAAAGACCATTTTTTTTTGACCATGAAATCAAATTAGTAAGTAAGCCAAAATTTTCCAATCTGGCTATCATGAACTAAATTTTAGTTTTCCTTTGAATTTGACTTTATTATTTGTTTATTTATATGTACTTTATTGTACACCAAATTAAAACACATGAAGGAAACTATACTATTATTATTAGGTATTTGCACCCGTGCAAAGCCAGGGAGGGACGCTAGTTTATCAATAAAAGCTGCACGGTACTTCCATTTGACGAATATGACAACACAAAGCTGCAACATGGCACAGATTTTGGTTTCCAAATGCAGTCGATAGATGCTTGAAAATAGATCGGCTTAATCTAAAAGCCGTGTTCGCTCACAAAGGAATTATGAACACTAGCAAAACTTTTGTTGCTTTGTAAGCACAAAGTATACTATAATGCAGCTAATATAACTGCTATTTTCTTGATAGACTATCGTCGTTCTATAAGTTTTTTCTCATTAGCTTTCCAATATACGGATTTTAGCCTTGTTACTGGCAATGGCAATACGAAATGAAGCAGCAAAATACGGTGACAAGGTTACCGACGTAACCCGAAGAATCACCCAGCTTAAGGGGAATTGGGAAGAGCTTTGGAGTCGCCGCTCCAAAAGTTTGACCTTAACCAAGTAATAAAGTGGACTGATAACCTGGTTAAAGCCGCATAAATACTCTGGATGCGAGACGCATAGGATCAGTCGATGTGGCGACAGTTTGGGGAGCCCTATGTCCAGCAGTGGAAGACTATCGCCTGATATAATGAAATAATTTATTCTAATGAATTTTTGTCACATGTTAGCTTGAATACTCAATTATGCCATGAAATATCATCATCATCTATCTAATCTAACTAATATTATAAATACGAAAATTTGGATGGATGGATGTCTGTTACTCAATCTCGCCAGAACGGCTGAACGAATCTGGATAAAATTTGGAACAGAGATAGATTAAATTCTGAAATAGAAAAAAAATTGGCTACTTTTTATCCCGGGAGTATGTTCCCATGGTGATCACGCGAGTGAAGCCGCTGGCAGAAGCTAGTCTTGCGTAAATACTGGAGTGGTAGCAATTTCTTCAATCTTCTAAAACAAATCTAATACTGTTTAGATTCCTTTGTTTAAAAAGTGAGCTTCCACGTTCGTCTAGCAGATTCTCTCAAGGGATTCTCGTAACAAGCTCACAAACCTTATGTAATATGCATTCTGAATAATATTTCTACACTTTAGTAGTTCTCACAACATTGTGGGACAATGTAATCATAAGTATACAAAGTAGTTCAAAGTTCCTACCTAGGTACTGTTATATACTGAGCGGTGGTGACGTCACATACCACAATAGTTCTGTTATTTGTTTAAAACAAACAAATTAATGTTGAATGGCTTTCATGAATGGGTTTCGGTCGGAATTTGTGATTTATTAAATGTAGATTTATAAATAGATGAGTTTGTTCGTTTATGTTTTGCTGTTTTTTTATTATTAATGATGGGTTTGATCTTGGCTCTAGTCTATATCAGAGATGACAGAGACAAAGTATACGATGGAGCGAGCTTACCCAGAAGGAGCCTGTTCACTCTAACTTTGAAGAGATTAGGGTTGTAAGCGTTTGGAAACACAGACGCAGGCAGAGAGTCCACTCCTTTGCAGGCTGTGCGCCTTATAAAATACATTTGGATACGCATGGTGCGAATTGGTGGAATAGCTACAAGGTAGGGATGCTAATTTAAACTTAGATTGTATTGAAGTGTTTTTTAGGGGGTTGTATGTGGGGGGTACTGATTTAATTTCCTCGTATTCTTTTACTGATGCAAATGTTTACCGTCGTAAGTGTCATAGGCTAATATAACCCCAAAATTTACGATTCATACGGGAGCGGAACTAACTGGAGAGCAGGAGTGCTTGTTTGGCCAGGTTGTGACCCGCATGTCACCCTCTGCAGCCAAATACGGCCGCTATTAAAGAGACTCCTTCTGGAAAACTCTTAATGATAACTGTTAAAAGATTAAAAAGCTGACAGTTACTGTTTGTAACTAGCTTTCACCCGCGACTTCGTACGCGTATATCTCGTTTTTTCCCCGTTATAGTAGGAATTTCGGGGAATCCTCTTTCGGTGCTCCACTAAACTTCCCAAGGAACCTACATGTTCAGCTTTCTATAACGACCAACAGTTTTGGGTTTGCGTTGTCTGTCAGTGACTCAGTCACCAGTAACGAAGAATTTTATATACTTACATTGATTAACTGTTTACTCGACCCAGCCCCATGCTTCAATTACGTCGAATTTTAATCTCTAGAACAGCGAAGAAACTCAGCAAAATCCATGCTTAAATTCAGCATAGTTCCCTAGCAATAAACAGTAAGTAACTTCTACTGTTACCGCACCTAACACCCTCTGCGATGTACTTGGGGTTGGGTAACGAAATCTCTGAGAGTACTTGACCCGTTTGAGTTCTTTTGTGGCTTCCTACCCACGTTTGTACGTACATTATTGAGCTGTATACCGTAGAAAATTTATTTACTCCTGGTTCCGTGCAGTGTTTCAAATGCAAAACATGAAATATCTGAATACAGTGACTCTGAATCCGTTGGCATTCTATCAAAGTTAATCAAGTTTCTCATAATTATAATCATCATTATCATCATATCAGCCGAAAGACGTCTACTGCTGGATATTGGCCTCCCCCAAGTGTCGCCACCAGTTCTGTGCGTCTCGCATCCATTGGCTACCCGCGACCTTCATTAGGTCATCACTCTAACTTGTAGGAGTCCTTCAACGCTGCGTCTTCCGATATGCGGTCGCCACTCCAAAACATCTATCTTTCATATTATAATAGCTACTGCAATTTTTATAAGGAATTAATATTATTTACTTTCAGTAGATGGTTTTCTATCAAGGGATTACTGTAGGTACTTTCACCCTCTGACCGGTTACCTCTGAATTTAAACATCCTGTAGGTATTTCCGTCTTGCCTACGGCTACTCAAATACATATGGATGCATATTTTGACTATTTGAGTTGCTTAAGAGACCTCCAATGGTAGAAGTATAATAAAAACAATTAAAATTATGGCAAAACCTTTAATAGAATTACATCCTACAATATGGTTCATTTTCTTCAAAGCTTAGTTTCCACACCGAAAGATCGGCGTATGTAACAATAGTCAGCAATTAGTGGGGCCCTTTCTTTGTTTGTTCCCGTTATACAGAACCGGGAGTTTCTGTATAAAGGCCCCATCCAGCTCAAGACGATATTTCACAATCCTTGTTTCAGCTGTAGGACTGGGTTTTGTAGAGCAACATTATCGTTTTATTTCCTTTGGAAAGATTTTTATTTTTCATTTGTTTGTAACTTTTGAGTTATGCAAATTATAAGGTGTTCATTAATGAAGTTCGTTAAGTTCGTAGTTTTTATTTCAGTTCATGATATACCTAGAAGTACCTTACTGAAAAACCAAACTAGACAGATTTCCGGGCACGATACAACAATGCAACGACACTTAACAATTTAATTTTGAAAATTTTCTAATCTGAAACCAAAAATACTCTCTTTCTTTTCTCTTTGGCAATATAATAGTATATTTAATTGCCAAAGAGAAAAGCAAAGAACAAAATGAACAACATTATCCTGAAAAACACAAAAAATTTAAGCTTGTATTGGTCGTACTCGTATTGTACATACATTCGATTAAATCCAGCTCTTTTAGCGGTACGGTTTTTTATAAGTCAAAAGCCTTTAAAAGGTTTCAGCAAGTATTATATTTATTTATTCATCAACAAATTTGCATTTGTGTCGAACACTAGTTTTAACACTATATGTAACACAAAAAAATATACTAAATTATCATCATAAAGCCCGGAAAAAAACAAACACTACATTCCACATTGAGTAGTCTGTTTCCTCTTTTGTTATTTTAATTTAAATTTTCATCTAAGAGCTGAGAGATTTATATTCACAGAGGCTATCATTCAAATGTGTATACCACTGAAGATGAATTAATGTGTCTTTTGTTACCTTAATTATTGACAACCAGAGTAACATTATGTTGATACTTCACTGGTTCGATTTGCCTAGCCTTTTTAACCGACTTTCGAAAAAACAGGAGGTTCTCAATACGGTTGGTATTTTTTTTTAATAAACTTATTTAATTAAGGTCCTATGACCCCTAGCTGGGGCAGAGGGCGTCCACAGTAGTTCTCCATCGCGAGCGGTCTTGAACTTCACGCTTTACTTCACTCCACACCGAAAGCTCGTTGCTTCTGCTAACAAAGTGCGTCGCCAAGTTTGTCGGGGACGGCCACGCTTCCTTTTCTCTTGAGGATTCCAATCCATGGCCTGTTTGGGAATATGATTGGGATCCTTCCGGAGCGTGTGACCAATCCACCTCCACTTACGACACTTGATCTCGCGGTCGATCGGGCTTTCGTGGCATTTCTCCAACAGCTCTACGTTACAGATTGTCTCGGGCCAGTAAATCCCGAGGATACGGCAAAGGCATCGGTTAACGAAGACTTGGATTTGGCGTGAGCTTTCTTGGTTACCTTCCACGTTTCGCACCCGTAGAGCAGCACGGATTTGACATTGGACCCGAAAATTTTGAGTTTGACTCTTTGGGTCTATTTCCGTGATTGCCAGACAGGTCTCAGCTGCGCGAAGGTAGCTCGGGCTTTGGCAATCCGTGAAGTGTTAACCTCTTCCGTTCCTCCAGTCTCTGACACGACGCTCCCGAGGTAAATAAACCTATGGACGCGTTCCACTGCCTCCGTGCCGATAAGCCACGGTGAAGAATTCTTCACCCCTTTTTTTAATATATGTACTCCGATTACTCCGAGGTTTCTGATCCGATTTCTGTGATTCATTTTCAGTTCAATGCGGCATACGTGCCGCTTGGTCTCGTGTAAATTTAATTCAGTAGTTTTTATTTTATGTGCATTTTTGCTTATTTCACTTTACACAGCCGTACTAACGGCTTAACGTGAATCTCTGAATTTTACGCAACCTGTATTCAAAGTAAATAGTCTCCCATCCACAGACTGACTGCTGCATATGTTCGCTTAACCTTGAAAATCGACCTGTATGGCTGATTTTTTTGTAGCCACGAGGTCTTATAAGACGGCACAATAAAAAAAAACGCAAAAATAGACATCCATTCAAAAAATATCGTTCAAAAAACCTTCATATCCCCAATAAAAATATTGTGTATACAATAAAGCATCATTTACAATAATCCAGTCCTTATAGCGAGGCTATTATTGGAGTTCCATCCCTTCCGTCCAATCACATTCCCCCTCTTATTGAATCGTGAAACCATTGTTGTATTCTAAGGAGCGGATCATATTCTGATTTCTGTAGATATTTTAATAAACAGAAAAGTATTCGAGGGGCTATTAAAATACCCATCCATTTGTCGGACGAAAATAAATGTTTAAAAGCCAAAACAGGTATTGCAAACGCGGGATATGGCCTTTTATTCGCGGAAAAATAAATGTTTGAAAAGGATTCTTTTTTGGGTGAAATGTTTTAATCTTTATTGAAGTGTGTTTTATTTTTAGTTTGGATATTCTGTTTTTTGTGTTTTGTGGAAATCTCCATAAATTTTATTTTATTTAAAAGCTACTAAGGTTAGATCACCAAATTGAAAAGGCAGTGGGCAGGCCACATTGCTCGCAGAACAGATGGTCGATGGCGCCGAAAAATTCTAGAGTGGCGATCGCGTACCGGAACACGCAGCGTTGAAAGGCCTCCCACAAGGTGGACCGATGACTTGGTGAAGGTTGCGGGTAGCAGATGGATGCGAGACGCACAGGACCGGTTGTTCTGGCTATGTCCTGTAGTGCACGTCTTTCAGCGGATTAATGATTATGATGAAGTGTCGAAAGCATTTCTAAATGCATCAATTTTCTGGGAAAATAGTCTTCGAAGCGATTTTTTACTTTTATTGCATATTGCCATGTTAGCTTTTGTAACTTTAAAAACGGCCCCAAAAAGACCAAACAAACAGTCCACATTAGATCTCTGATAGAATCCGTCCAGGCTGGAATTAGGCCAGGTCGCTTGGCCGGCAGCCAGGTGATCCCGACCTGTGGAATTATGCATGAGGCCTATAAGTGTCCGCGTTGTTGCAGTTATGAACAAATGATGATATTATTCTAGGACAAGTTTTTGTTTGGTTTATGTTCCACTGCGTTGTGATGGATGTTTATTTTTATGAAATTTTATATGTAGGTAATTTTTTTAAATACGTGTGTTTGTTTTATTTCAAATTTGTGCCGTGCACCAGCAGCGCGGCTGCAGCCCTGCTGCCGCGCTGCTTTGTTAATCCATACAAATAACAATACAAGTAACAGCCCTTAGAGTAACATGGGCATTTTTTGGTAATATACGGAAGCAGATCTCATATCAAAATTAAAACATTTTATGTTTGTAGATTGCCTTCTTTGTCAGGGATATCTATCTATATCGAAGTTTCTTTCTATTGCAATTTAAGTAAATATGACAATATCAACCTTTTTTTTTTTACTTTAGGTAGGCACGCGTTTGACCACTATCTCACCTGATTGTAAGTGATGATGTGGTCGAAGATGGAGCACGCTTGCCTAGAAATAACCTATTCACTCTTGACTTAAAGACCTAAACACCAACCGCCAAACCAACCTAAACGCCAATTCTCATAGGTAGTTTAAGGAGTGCGAGCGTTCGCATTAATATCGTTGTCACAAGCTGTCAAAACTGCTGTTTCCAATGCATTTTGATTTTTGCTAAGATGATATTGGGGACTTTTAAATACGAGCATTGGCTTTTGGATCCATTAGAACGCCAATTATTGTACTTAAAACGTTCAAATTTATATCGCAATCGCAATTTTTTTGCAAAAAAAAAGGTAAATAAAAAGTGTGTTTGTCAGATTGGCACTTAGATTAAATTGGAAAAAATCCTTAAACATAAAGGAATTGGCTTTATAGTTAAAACAAAGACCTATTTAAGTACTTGACTGCCTAGAAACATCCCAATTTCAGAACAATTACAAAACCAATCGAATTCAAGCTCGCGTGGAATGAATTTCCTGATTTTCAGAGTGTTTGCCAAATTGGTTCGTTTGATTGGTTTTAAAATTGAGACATCTGTATCCATAAACTTTTACATGCATTTGAGATAGCATTCGGTTTGTAGCCTAAACTCCAGTGGACCTAGAGGAAATCACATTTTGTCAGTGATAACGATTGTCAAAAATGTCTGGGATTATCATGCGTTAAAATATCATGCGAGGTCATTTCCAGAATGCCAGTTTGACTTTGTTCAAACTTGACTTAAGAGTCTACTATCAAAGCTTGTTGTTTGTTCACGCGTAGTTTGTTATTTTTGATCACTCAATAAATATCTTTATATATCTAAATCAAACTGCATTCTCGAACATGTTTTTTGATATACGCATAAGTTCAAACAGATCTTCTTTCTAACCAATCCCTAAACCCAGCTATACCAATTTCAAAACGTCAAAGAATACGTTTTCTATTTATTATTTTTTCAGGACAATAAATTCAAAGTTTCCACATTTAAGCCGCAACACATCATTATACAAACTCAGCAAAGTTAAGAGGTCACGGCCGGGAAACTCCACACAGGGAGAGAGCGACCCTTTTAATGATCACTGTAAAACGCAAAACATAAAAGCCCAGATATCTTTTCTCTTTCTTCCGCTAAAAGATAAAAGGGACGAAAAGATTTTGAGAGGGAAACGGAGCGGCTAAGACTTGGACACAATATGTAGGATACAAAGTACTTTGGATTTTTTATTCATATTTTATTTTCGATATTCTTTTAGGGTTGTTAAACCTTTTGAATGGGTACGTTTTCCTTGTTGGGGTCATGATTTCTTAATAGCTGTCGTTTTAGTAGGTATTTTCTACGTAGTTTTTTTTATAGATGGTTTTGCTCTTGAGTCTAGTCTAGGGAATGCAATCCCGGGATCCCGGATTCCGAGATCCCGGGATCCCGGCTTTATTCCAGTCCCGAAAATCCCGGGATTAGATTTGTCCAATTCCGGGATTTTCGGGATTAACGAAAATGCTAAAACTTTATAACTTTTTTTTTTTTTATAAATTTTTCATCGTAGCTTTCTTTGTAAACGCAATGTTACAGTCAATGTCACAACACAATGTCGGCCATCTTGAATTGACAGCTGATTATTATTAGACGTACGTATTGACCGACGCAGAGGATCGTACAACTTCGACGCGTGTGCACTTATTTTTGAGTAAGTCTTGTGTTTTTCTTACTTATTAGTTTCTAAACTTGTTTATATTACATAACATATATTACGCCATAATGTTTAATATCAATTTGCCGTGATTAAAACTATTTATCCGAGTTTATTATGTTATGCTTTTTGGTATGTAATGCGTGTTTGTCTTTTTAAAGGTATTTAATGGTAAGAAGCTTCATAAACCATCACTATGTCGCTTTCTAAGGAGAGTTTATTTATTCAACATACGAAAGATGAAGATCCATCTTCAATATGGAGTCATTTTCTAATTGCTAAAGACGGTGGCGGTACAGCAAAATGTAAAAAATGTCCGGCTAAGGTATTAAGGATCAACCAAAGGATTACACACTCATCTGTCATCAAAACATAATATGAAAGTGACCAGACCGTCCTCGTCTAGCCTTTCCAATGAAGAACCACCCCCAAAACGGAAACATAGCTCTGTAGCGGACTTTTTTAGTAAATCTGATACTTTAGATGACGTCTTAGCTCGAATGACGTCCATAGATGGCTTTCCTTTCAAAGTGTTTGTGACTTCAAAAGATTTGAGGACCTTCTTATTGTCAAAAGGTTATACAGATTTGCCAAAATCTGCAAATTCAATTCGCAGTCGTGTTGTCAGTTACAGCCACAAAATAAAAAATGAAATCAAAGCTGAAATGAAGGCTTTAAAAAATGAAGGCAAGCGCTTCAGTTTGAGCTTTGATGAATGGACCTCATCTTGTAACAAACGATACATGAACGTTAATGTTCATTCGCTTACAAAGTTTTGGAGTTTGGGCCTCATTCGCATTGATGTATCCTTGACGGCGGATGTGTGTGTTCAGATCCTAAAAGAACGCCTTTTACAATTTGATCTTTGTTTAGATACTGATATAGTGGCAATTAATGTTTTAGAAGTTCATTTTTGTTTTGATTTTGTTCACATTGACACGGAAGTTGACGAAAGACTGCTGAGTTTAAATAAAAATGATAACCGATGATTTTTTGGTCGTTTTTAATACAAATTTTCAATCCCGGGGCTATCCCGGGATCCCGGGGTTGTCTTTGTTTAATCCCGTAATCCCGGGATTTAAAATAGGAGCCGGGATTGCATTCCCTAGTCTAGTCTAAGTCAGAGGTGACAGAAGTTTTAGGGGTTCGGCAAAACCGTGCGAATGTTTTTCTTGCTTGAATTATGACATAGTATACTTATTATCTTTTTTTAAAGAGAAATCATCAAACGATTTTTTCTGTTCAGGGCGCTGCGGAAGGGAGTGTCTCTTACTGACTAAAACCCATCCGTGTTCCTCCTAATGCCCTTTGCGCTCCAGTACCGCGGTGACTCTTACGAACCAATTCCGAAACTCTGGGAGATACTTTTATCCTGATAGTACGGGCCAGTGAGATAATTTTCGACTTACACACGGGAGGAGCTCGTGGCTAAAGAATAACAGCCGCACAGATCAATCTCCAAGGTTAAGCAACGCTTGCCAAGGTTGGTCTGTGCATGGGTGACCATTTTAACATACCGAGTTTCCTCCGTGCCTTGGAAAGCACGTTCCGCTGTTGGTCCCAGCTGGATTGTCAGAAGCCAGTAAATCTGACTCCAGTCTTGCCAAGAAATACCGTGTTACCCATTTAATGGGTTGTGGAGGTCTGATAGGCAGCCGCTTCACGTAAAATACTGGTATTCAGTTGAATCCGGTTTGACTGGAACCCGACCCCAATATAGTTGGGAAAAGGCTAGGCAGATGATGACACGGGCGAAGCCGCTAGCATGAACGAGTAAAAGCAAATTATATCGCACAAACGAAAACCAATTTATAACTAACTAACTACCTCATTCCGCTGTCAGAATACAGACAATTTAGAGCTCCACGTACCTATTCTAAAACAATGCCTAATTATGTACAAATTACACTTGGTAGATACGAAATTACTTTGACATAAATTGTGTGAACGAATTTGGGAAACCATTTTGTATTAAAATTACTTATTCAGGAGTAATTTTAGATAATAAGGATTATTGTCGCTTGTAACGAAGTGAGTCTCGTTTAAAACGCTTACGTTTTAAAAATACGGTTTTAATAGAAATGTAAGGAAAAGTTGAAGCGAGAATAAAATTTCGATTACAGTTATTATTTCTGAATAATAGTCTTACCGACTTACCGTAGATTACCGACATGGCTCGAAGGATTACTGAATTGAAGTGGCAGTGGATAGGGCACATTGCTCGCAGAAGAGATGGTCGATGGGGCCGAAAAGTTCTGGAGTGGCGACCGCGTACCGGAAGATGCAGCTTTGGAAGGCCTCCCACAAGGTGGACCGATGACCTGTTGAGGGTCGCGGGTAGCCGATGGATGCTAGACGCACAGGACCGGTTGTTGTGGCGACGCTTGGGGGTTGCCTATGTCCAGCAGTGGACGTGTTTTGGCTGATATGATGATGATGAAAAGTGATTAGAAATTTTAATTTGCCTGATTAAACTTAAGGAGTATTATATAATCGCGTACCGACTTGAATGTAATTTAAAAGCACATACATTTCGCCAGCTCAGTGTAGGAAAATAAACGAAGAATATGTAAATAATCTGATTTTAGGTACATTAGAAATAGTTGTCTACTTTGACTTCCCCGCAGTCTGAACGCGCCTTTAAAAGGGGCATGAAACGATGTGCTACTAAAATAGGGCAGTTATGAGGGGGCCTCCATCAGATTTAAGGGTAGATTCCCTTAATGATAATTGCGATAACATCGCGTATTTCGCGCTTTTTGTGGAGATAAGTATCTTCCTGAGGCCCTTTTAGTAAATATCTCTGCGTTTCACCCCCTAAGGAATTATGAAACGAGAATATTGAAATAAAATACAACAATAAAGCGAGTTAAGCAGTAGACTACGCAGAATTTTATCCCACTTGATATGTGATGTAAGGATCGCCCAACTGAAGTGGCACTGGGCAGGGCATTATGGTCGATGGGGCTGAAAGTTCTGGAGAGGCGACCGCGTACCAGAAGATCCAGCGTTGGAAAGCCTCCTACACATTAGACTGATGAGCTGGTTCACACTTTGCTAGGGTTCACACTTATCCAAAGCCGGTAGGCATGAAATGACGAAAAGTAAGCATTTGTCCTGAAGTCAGAGAAAATTGCACAGAATTAAATAATTAATTAATTTACCCCCAAATGGATGATACCAGAAACATTATGAGAGTGACTTTTTGTAATAAGTCTTTTTTTAAGGATGGGAAATCATCAAAATAATGACTCTTCCAGCTCTGGGCGGAGCAGTAGGCAGTGTCAAACTTCTACTGACCCATTCGTGTTCCTCCTAATGCCCTTTGCGTTTCAGGGCCGCGGAGTCTCTTTCGAACCAATTCTGCAACCATAATAAGTCTACATAACAAACTACAGTAACCGATTTGTATTGCTCGATATTTCGTTTCGTGTCCCCGAGACCAAAATGTTCAAAAGGACAGAACTAAATCGATATGGCTCGCAAACTACCCGGAAACCGAAATAGATATTAATACATAATAATAAGCCTACCCGTTCATGCTTCGATTCAATGAGTTCTAAGTCCGTGAAACATTCAATGGAAATCTCTTCGATTTCATACCCAGTAATCAATTTGAATGCCATAAACTTTGGGGTAACTTACTTCACTCATATTGTCTTCAATCGGCTTTTGAAATTCTTGAAAACACCATATTATGTACATTTGTAGGTATATAAAATGTAACAGAATAAACGCGATACCTCTTTGTACTCGTCTGGTGGTCTCTTACAATAAGTACTCGTCTGGTGGTCTCTTACAATAAGTACTCGTCTGGTGGTCTCTTACAATAAGTAATCGTCTGGTGGTCTCTTAAGCTGGATACAGACATTGCGAGGCATACGCCGCTCATGCCTCGCAACGCACACGTTTCGATTTATATTTGCCTGGGTAGCCATGCCTCACCACGATTATGAACGTCCACCACAAATCGCGAAGCATGCGATGATTGCCCCTGCGCTGCATATGACTCGCAATGTCTGTATCCACCTTTATGGGTACTCATATGTTATGGTCAAAACTTTTCTTTGTGCTCAAAACAAAGTAACATTATTCCGGCGATAAAGAATGTCAATGTCTAAAAGCCACGAAATGTCAACGTTTGTACTTTTTGACTATCTTTATTTTTGAAGAGTTTTTGACCGTAGTTAGAATCCTGTCATAATAAACAATGTACAAGATGACATAAAATGTAACGTTATTGACCAATCTACACAAGATTATACGTTTTCCTCAATGTCATGTCTATGCACCAAAAACCATCTTTATATACCAGGTCTGAGAAATCAATCTGGTAGACAATACATTTTTGTAACTTTGGTTAAACCAGCGGGTCTAGAAATCGGCCAAGCGCGTGTTGGACTCGCACACAAAGGGTTCCGTACCATAAACCTCAATTTTCATTATTTGTTGTTATAGCGGCAATAGAAATACACCATCTGTGAAAATTTCAACTGTCTACCAACTACAGTTCTTGAGATACAGCTCGCTGACAGACAGACAGACGGACGGACGGACAGCGGAGGCTTAGTAATAGGGTACCGTTGGTCACCCTCCGGGTACGGAACCCTAAGAGGCCACTTACTTACTTAGAATCATAATATTAATCATACAAAAATCTGTCAAATTCCATTTTCACATTTATTGCTAAACCATTAGGTTCAAAATTGATTGGGAAAATTTGACAGTGACGGGTAGCGTGATGTGCTTTCTGATTCTGCTGAAGTGGCCTTTTTAGATACGCAGTATTGGTAATCAAAGTACAACAAAAAATTCTATTCATTTTCAAATAAACTCGGTTTCTTTTCTTTCAAATGTAGATACAAGATATGTCTACCTTATTTTTTGTCTTCTTATCTTCAAAGCGACGTCACCCTCGTCTCCGTAATCTAAAATTGATCGCCAACAAGATACCTGTGCCTTCGACCTGCTATCGGAGACTACAAGATATTGGGCTTGGGGACACGTTAGATCCTACATTGGCATGCCACGCGGGCAGGTAAACACCTGGGGACGGGGTCAAGGTCATTCACGTACCTTTTCGGTTTGGGCGCAAGTAGTGAGAGACACAATCTATGTTACTTTGCTTAATACTGGCTGAAGTTGTGGTGATGGTTCTGTTTTGTTAACTTTCGATCTGGCATTTTCTTCTACTTTAGGCTCTGTGAATTTAGCTGTATTACAGTTTTTTGTTTAGGTATTCCGTAAAAGTACCTAATTCATAGAATCTAAAAAAATAAAATTTTAATTAGGTATGTAGCCATGCCTATAATTTCAGCCAGTTCCCTGAAGTTAGATATAATGTTATTACAGAATCAGTTAGCTAGAAAACTAGGAGTATTTTGTTCATTTTTCTCGAATGACAACAAAGCTCAATCTTATTTTCCTCAATTTTCAGCAGCATCTACTTTGTTCCCATAACAATATTCTCCACTGCCAACCTTTTTGTCCAAACACAACCGACTTCTACTAAAACAGGGAAAATAATCGCAAAGTGGATAAAACGCATTCGCCATCCCGTAAAACAATATCTACTACAACTAACTCAGAAAATGTCATTTCCCTAGAAACAATAATGTAACACAATTGTTTGTTCAGCACTTTTGCTCGCTCAGCTCTCATAACTTAAGCGCATTTGTTGGGACCGTGCCTGTCTCATGAATATGTAACGGTTGTACCCGGCCACGATTTTCGGCGGGGTGAAATAACGCATGTAGATTCATCCCCCTCTAATATAGTAGGTGTGAGAGGGATGGAAGTGAAAAATAAGCCGTAAACGCTTGATATATGCGATGATGTTTGTGTTTAATTGACCTGGCTGTGTACGGTTTTGTTTGTAACTCGTGACGTTTCGGAAATTTAATTTTTGTGCCTACGGGAAATTTAAAAAAAAAAAGGTTTTCAATAAATGGAGTAGCATATTGGAACATTTGAATGTTGATGCCTAAAAAGATAAGGCCCTGGCTCCATACCGTAAGTATGACCCACTTAGCTTTGTCTCTTTTAAGCTCAAATCCGCGAAGAATATTATTTGAGATCAAAACGAAAGTGGATACAGGCGTACTCTAACGCTAGATTTTCATATTATTTTTCCTTGAGATTCTATATTGACAGATCAAAGACATTTTATACATGACCTGTATTTTGAGTACCCATTCTCGGCTCTTCAAATTCTTTCGCCATTTTATGCTCACGTAATTTTTTGAGAACTACATTTTCATATTCTTTATTCCTTAATTTCTATATTAACACATCAAACACATTTCATACGTGAACTGTATTTTGAGTACCTACACTACTTCAAATTCTTCGAATTTTTTCGCTTACATCATTTTTGATGATGACAGCATTAAGCTACCGATAAGAGGCATTCAACTAAAAATAAATGACATATGGCGGTGACTCGGCCAAACGTCGGGTAACTACGCCCAATTACAGGGTAAGAGGTTCCAAAAGGGCCTCCCATGGGAGTTTATTATACACCCCACTCGAAAGGGTGTATCGTTAAGCGATATTACAAAATCAAATTACATAGTTTTTTGCCCTATGAGGCTATAACTGTCGATAGCTGTAACTTTAGACAGTCTTATTATGTAAGTAGCGATCAAGAAGATTGCTTAGCTGTCATTATTGAAACTGAATCGCCGGACAGCATTCCATTTTCCTGGTACGTGCTGAATTAATTTTAGGGTTATGATGGTATTTTTTGGGCAAGGGAGTGAACCGGTTTTTTTATGCTCGATTATGTTAAATCGATAAATGTTACCGGAATTGATAATAACGTACTTCTGGTACCCATAAAAAAGTCCCACTTCAGTGTGCAAGTGGTGATTCTTAAGTAAGTCCGTTCAATTCTGGGTTGCCTCGTTTCCAAACTTGCCTACTATACTAAGTGAAGAGTACAGGCGAAAACAAGGAATGTCACAAAAATAGTTTTTGTTTTCTTTCACGTATCTAATCTTAGAAATTACTAATAGGAGCTCAAGTTTACCCCACTGAGATTATCTTTAGGTACAAGGAAGTCTTGGTAATTGTTTCAGCCAATACAAAAATAAAAGTCAAATGAATTTATGTGACATTCCTTGTTTTTCGCCTGTAATCATTTTTGCTAGGTTTGTGGAGCACTTATCTAAATAATATCAATTACAAGGATCGATCTTCATGGTTAAAAAAGGCCTTCAATGGAAAACTATTCTAGAAGATTGTTTCTGCTATGATGTTTTTCTAGGCATGGTTCTCCGTGCCTCGGACAACACGTTACGCTGTTGGGACCCAGCTGTCATTTGTAGGTCTGTATTTATTTATTGATTACAACTAAATAAATATAGACTTTATTTAGTAAAAAGACTGTACAAAGGCGGACTTAATGCCTTATAGGCATTTTCTACCAGTAGACCTTTGGGTGGTTCAGAGACAATATGGCAGGTGCAAATTATAAGAAAGGCAAAAGAGAGAGAGAAAAAAGTACAATCATAAATACATACACACACACACAGATAAAATTCACAAACGAAACCAATGAATCAACGCTGTGATGATTCTACCAACTTCTTGCGAAAGTGCTATGTGCATTCACCTTTAAGGATAACCGACTGGTTGCCGTCCTGATGGCAGTCTGTAATCACAAGCCAAGAAATCTGATACCAGTCTTGTCAAGGGGTTACCCAGTACTGAGTTTTGGAGGTCAGAGGCAGTCACTCCATGTAAAATACTGGTGCTGCATCCATATGCATGTAAGGTGTAAGCTATGCATACCGATTAAATTTCTTTTTATGTTGGTCATAAGTAGTACCTATATTGTCACAAGGAATTTGTTTCGAGTAGCAATGGAACGCTAACACATTGCCGAGTCCTACCGAATTCAGTCGACTACAGCCGATGTTTGCCGATCTAAATATATTATGCCACACATGAGTGGCGAGCAGGGATGAGTGGACAAATGGGACGAGGGCAAGGGGTGGCTTTTCATAAAGGCATCTAATACTTTCAAGGGAGTCTTAATTTATGTGCTGAGCTCACAATCTATTTGTCAAGAGTGAAGTTTTGTTTGTCTGAGAGATGGTTGAGAGTACCCGTTCTTTATAAAATCGTCTTCACTGGGTCGTTGAAATCAATAGAGAAAAATTAAAATGTAAACGAAGTTATTTTTTCATTTACTTATACGCAGTTATTAGTAAAATGTTTCAGTGCGTGAAAGTAAATAGCCATAATAAAACTGACAACTCTGAATACTGACTAACTATACTAAAATCGCAAAAAAAGAACTAAACTTCTGAACAATAATTTCATTTAAAACAACTCAGAAAAACTTACCCAAAACTGCGACAATTAGGCCCGTATTACAGAACTACAATCAAGACTCAAGCATTACTTAAAACTAGTCTCAGTTGGAGTTCTAATTTTAGAACTTGACTTGAGCAGAGAAACTACAATCAATAATCACCTGAGCAATGTCACTTTAAAATGTCATTTTTTACGTATTATAGAACAGTGCTTGAATCTTAACTAAGCTCTACTCAATGTGTCCTTATTTTAAAATTACAATCAGCTCAGAATCACTGCTTGAGGCGAGATTTGATCTTTGTTTTCGCAAGTGTAGTCGAGACCACGCTTGAGCATAGATTCTCATCAATTTTTTTGAGGATTTGAAGTAAATAGAGTACCTGCCTAATCAACATGGATATATTTACAGAAGTAAATTATTATAATATTTTTTTTAATAATGAGACAAATCGAACATTTAACTTAAATGTTCCTCTGAGATATTTAAGAGATACGCAGGACCCTTATAATTGTGAAAACTTTAAGAAGAAGTACGGGTTTTCACAAGATGTCATGAAACATTTAATTTTACCTGAGACCTCTTTATTTTCATTTATTTCTTTTTTTACTTTCATTAGAATGCGGGTGCAACACATTCTAATTTTATTTGCAGTATTTGGCTGCAAATGTGTCGAGTCAGCCTTCTCGCAAACTTCGCTGAGGTAGTCAATACCAACAAAACTCTCAGCTCCATTTTACCCAGATCGCGCCTGTTTCAAAGATTCCACATATTGTCCAGCAGTTTTGCTGTCCACAGAACATAATAGGTATGTACCTACTCTGAAGGGTTATGGGTGGCTGTCAGTGTCAATAACGTCGTTACGTCCGCCTCGTCCGGTTTTGATCGTGCGAAAAAAAAAGAATTGCAATAGAAAACAAACTATTGTTCAGGGTTACCATAATGATTGCTTACTCACGTAATCAGAGATCAAAATCTCTACTCAAGCGTAGTTTCGTTTGATTTTAGTTTGAGGATAGTTCTAAAATAAACTGAATGCTTAAGTCGAGATTCTTCGCTCAAGCAGTAATCGGTTGAACGCAGTTTAAGTAGTACTTGAGTAAGGTTCTGTAATACGGGCCTTAGAATGAAGAAAGAGCGTCCTTTGATCTGTGTGTTTGCAACTCAGACCAAAAATAAAACATTTTTTTTTATTTTTTCTACTATTGATAGGCACGCGTTTGACCACTATCTCACCTGATGGTAAGCGATGACGTGGTCGAAGATGGAGCACGCTTGTCTAGAAGTAGTAACTTTTTCACTCTTGACTAGAATTTTTCGTTTGCACTCCCAAAAATATTTCCTATGAGTTCAAAAGTCACCCCGTCTATATATTTTATCGTAATAAAATGACCAGCACTAATTCTGCTAAAACTATCTTAGAATGAGCTTGTGATCTTAACCCGAAACCATGAAACTTCTATATTAAGAAACAAAACACTGTCACAGCTTCATCCTCAGATTACATACCCGACATGTAGCTAATCTCAACTTGTCTACCTTAGAACTTGTTAGACGAAGGGTGATTATATTTAAAGACAGCTAACTCAACACGCATTTGCAATTCTGTCTTAAACCAACGTAAGTAGATTTCTAAGTAACCAATCTGGTATGTTTTTTTCGTAGATACTCGTAACTCTGTGGAAGGGATGAAACGCATGTAACTAAAAGAGTTATGAATATAAATTTGGATGGCCGGAGATGGAAAGGGAGAGGGAAGCCAAATAAAAAATGGATGGATTGTGTGAGGATATGGAAGAAAAGGAAGTTGGTGATAGCGTGACGATTGTGCCATTATTGTTGGTTAAATATTTTACGCGCTCAGTGACTGTGGCCTTAGTTCGGTTTTTAGTGTACTCGATTGCGTTAGCATATACCTTTGTCAGTCAATATTTATGAAACATTTCCATTAATGAGTGACTCACAGACAACAAACAGCTGAAACTACTGGTCGTAGAAATCTGGCAAGTGTGTTCCTTGGGAAGTGTAGTAGAGCACTAAGAGAGGATTTCCATGAATTCTTACAGGAACGGAAAAAAAAACCGAAACTGAAAACGAAGTCGCGGACAAAAGCTTGTTGTTACATTGGGGTCGGCTTCCAGTCAAACCGGATTCAACTGAATACCAGTGTTTTACGTGGAGCGGCTGCCTACCAGACCTCCACAACCCATTAACTGGGTAACACGGTACTTTATGGCAAGACTGGAGCCAGATTTACTGGCTTCTGACAATCCGTAACGACTACCAAAGATCTACAAATGACAACCGGGACCAACGGCTTAACGTGCTTTCCGAGGCATGGAGGAAACTCGGTATGTTAAGATGGTAAACCATCCACAGACTAACCTTGACAAGCGTTGCTTAACCTTAAAGATCGACCCGTGCGGCTGTAATTATTTAGCCACAAGCTCCTCAAGTTCACATTAACCCGAGTGAATGCCTTGAAAACTAGCACTATCTGTCATAAAACACAGAAAACCATTATCAAATAGAGTGTGCAAAAGTTCATAATTACTTTCCCATAATTATAGGGGTTGAAACTGCCATCGATGGTATAAATAAATAATTAAACGAGGGGGTGTATTGCAAGAAAGGGGAGAAACAAATAGGGTGAGGGTGTGAATGCACATGTGGTATTAGTATTTCAATTTATTATTAATTAATGATTTTGGAATTAGAATTGCATTGAAAGTTATTAATGCACATCAAATCATAATGTGCTATAGATGAGATTTTATAGATTGATGTCGAACTTGTAAGTGATACAACACATGTCATGTCCATTCTTGACCAATTTAATAGAGAATGGCTAAAATGAAACAGCAGCATGGACTATAATCATTTTACTTCAGTTTGTGTTTTTCAGTGTTTTGCTGAGGAATAAGGTTTTTTATTTCAAAATTGAATTCCATACTAAACCCATTTTTATCAAACGTGGTTTGATTTATTTAAATACAGTTTTTTCTTTCCAAAACAATGTCTCCTCGATTATTCCACAATTTCCTTAGTAACCTGCCAAATGACGTCATCGTCCTCAAATTCAGAAGTTGTAATTACATCGTCTACTGTTTGTTTTAGCCCTGCAAGCTCAATGTTAGTTAAACACCCCTTGTTATCTCACACCGGTGTAGTCTAGATAGCTCCGGTCGAAACCGGTTCCGACCGGTATTGTTCCGTAACTTGATGTTTGTTCGTGATTGTATGTTATTGTGATAAGCCCTGTAGTTTGAATTACGTATGATAATTTGGATTTTGGTCGGTGTAGTTTGGGACTGTGTGTTTTGTTAATGATATACGAATTTCGTATAACCCAGTTGGAAATTTTCGTCTGATTATTGAGTATAATTTTTGGTGTGTGATTTTAGGTCAGAATAAGCACTGGGTAGGAATAAGCCTCTTCACGTTGATCATAAAATATTACCAAGGAAAATACAAAGGCGTTAAAAAGCTTAAAAATAAACAACGAAA
Source organism: Lacanobia oleracea (assembly GCA_950371165.1). NCBI lineage: Eukaryota > Metazoa > Arthropoda > Insecta > Lepidoptera > Noctuidae > Lacanobia > Lacanobia oleracea. The sequence continues at coordinate 23,306,676 of OX493392.1, read as the reverse complement.
TGCTCGTAATGATAAGGATTGAGGAAAAATAATTTTCTAAACAAATATTCGTACAATTTCCTCCGCAAGACCCGAGGGATGTTGGCAATCTAATCAAATAGAAAGTAATGCACCAACGCAATTTTAAAGGCTCAACAATAATCCTGTTGAACAGGAAACACCATTTTGTTTCCCAAAATTAACCCTCGAAACATTAAACTTAATTTCAAACATCCAGGCTCATTTGTAAAAATGAAGATTACCAACTCATTCCCTTAGAGAGAAACACTGTATAATAACGCATTTGCGCGCAAACAAAGCGCAAAAAAATGTTCAACATTTGTCTAAACACATTCATTCTCTTAAACAAATTAACTCGAGGAAAGAAAAAAAAGGTTTTTCTTCGGGAAAAAATGTTTCAAGGTACACTAACGATGTTACTAAATGAACGAACGAATGAACAAATAGGCCGCAAATGAACGGCTAATGTTTGTTGACAGTGAATGATTTGCGACGTTACAAGGGTTCGAAAGGAATTGACCGGATGACCGGTCGGTTTCGATTTTCGAATTTTAATTGATTGGTTGGGTTTGTTTCTCTTCTTTTCAGTTCATTTGTTTTGCAGATTCGTTGAAGAAGATTTTCATTTTTGGCTTTGATTTTTTTGTATGCTACGGCTACACTACTGTAATATGGCAACAATTGTGGCCATAATTGGTGGCCGTAGCAATACTGACTATTTAAAATTGTTGGAGTACAATGAAGTATATATACATAAATAAATAAATTTGTTTGTAAAATACCTACAGTAAAGTACCATATAGATTTATTATTGAATTTTTTTTAACCATTCTAAAGTTATGGTTAACTCTTTCACTCCCATGTTAAATTGGTAACAATTATGCAAAATGGAGCAAACGCTACAATTATTATGTCGACCACATGCTTATACAAGTGACGCTTTAACGCTATATATTATTGTGATATTTTAGCGTCAACTGACGTACAAAGTATGAACCATGCTGTATTTCATGTCTGTCGTCAGTGAACATAATTTCAAGAACTCGGGGTATTATCAGGAACTTCTGGGAAGGATGGATTATTTATTATTAATATTCAAAAGTATATTTTATCATAAATTGAGATTTAAATCGACTTGGTTGTAAACAAAGCATATGTCATTGTATGTGCTTTGTTTAGCAATTAACTTCGCTTTTGGAAAATTGGCAATAACGCAAAATAATAAAATGATGAGGTATTTTATTATTTTGCGTCACTGCCATTTTATTATTTCAAAGAAATTACGTTTCAAAATACCTTTATAAAAACTATTCCTACCTACTCACAAAACAGAACCTAAAACTAACACACGTAGGATTAAAAACAAAAGAAAACCCGAAAAATAAACGAACATTTTCCAAATTCAAATTCGGAAAGGTAAAGTTCTCCCGCTCTCGCAGCCAAGTCTAGTATTATTAGAATACTACCCTCCAAAACTGTAGCACTTACTTTTTACTGCAAGACTCTGGCTGCTAAACTTTAAAATTATACGGAGAGAATTGAAAATTTTTCACGAAAAAACTTTGTTTGCGATATGAAATTGTAGAATGTTATCTGTTTGTGGATATTGGAATGGTTATTTTCAAACTGACTGTTTATACCAGTTTAGATACAAGTATCGTCGATTGGGTTATAAGAGCTTGGCTTACAAGATTTCAGCGTTGTATTGTTGTTATTTTTCTTGATGTTTTTGTTAACATGTTTTCTTTGCTATCGTTTTATTTCTACCTCTATTTGTAGTAATATCTCTACTGTGTTATAAAGGTTATTTACTGATATTTATAATATTAATAAAATATAATTTAAAAAAAGCTTTAAATAATGGACTCCTTTATTTAAATTAACATTTTTTTTACATAGCTTACTCAAAAAACTATCACAGAATAGAACAAAGTAAAAATGTCAAAGGCATTATTTCTGAATTTGTACAGTGTTTTACTAGAGTATAAAGTTTTAATAAAAAAGGGAAAAATAACACTTCCATCACCACAATTAATAAGCACCTTAATCAACCTAAAAAAAAAAAAAAACTTTCGGTGCGAATATTACTCGTGAAATATGTGTAAAATTACGGGCAAACGCGTTCAACGTGCAATCTTTATAGCGTGTGACACGAACACTGTTGTCAGGCTAAAAGCAAGTGACTTGTCGCATTACCAGCTGACGTTCGTTATTATAAATAATTCAATAGCCCCAACACTGCTGGAACTCGTAAAATTCTCGCTTCACTGCTCTTAGGTTTTAGGTAATATTGAGTAGTAAATAAGTTAGTGGATAGTCCTTTTTTAGGACTGGTTTGGATAGTAGTAGTTCGGTTGAGGTAGTTTGCATGCTTGCGGCACAATGAATCGATGGCTTGAAGAATGTGGCTGGCAGCGGATGGAAGCGGACTGCTCAATACTGGGAAGGTTGGTGAACTTTGGAGAGGACTTAAGTTCAGCACTAGACGACAATTGGCTCATATGATGATGATGATGAACAAAATTATGTTACTCAATTGTTTTTTCGAATCGGAACGCAAAGCAGTGGACAGCTTTTGGCCGAAATGACGATAATCTAAACGAAATATGAGAATAGCAAGGTTCAATCACATTTGAACAAGGTTCTAACCTTGTTCAAATGTGACTAGAGAGCAAAATGGTAGCGAGGCGGACTGTCCATTGTGTAACACGGATGTTATGTAAGTACCAATCACAACTTATGGAAAAAAGATACTGAAAGTAAATACAAAGTGATAAAATCAAAAGACCCTTTTAAAACCTACCTTTTTAAACCTAGTTCCGTCCCAAAAAACGTAATTTTATTATTTTATGTTATAGCGGGCTATAGAAATACACAATCTGTGAAAATTACAACTGTGTACCTATAACGGTTCTTGAGATACAGCCCGCTGACACACGGAAGGACGGACGGACATACAGCGGAGGCTTAGTAATAGAGTTCCATTGTGTACGGAGCCCTGAAAAGGAAGAACAAGTTATCTTGTGACATCGATAACGTCTTAAATATACAAAAAAAGAAGGGTATTATTTCGTAGTTATCGTCAAAGTTTATTCACTGAAAACGTGTGAACAAAGCCTTGACGCTAACGAAATTGAAACCTTTCAGAGTTATGTTCTCGCCAGATCCTTTGAATAAACTGGGACAATATAAAAGAAAATAATATTTACTGCTTATTTTTCCTACACGGGTTATTCTCACGTGATAGGAAGGTTAGAAATCTTTTGATATTTGTGTTGCTAAGGAAAGTGTAAATGATTATATTTACGTAAAACTGTAACTAACATTTGCAAGTATTTTTAATAAGCTTTCTCCTGCTGTTTCGCTCCTGTTGTCTATCTTAAAGAAACCACACATTTTTTTATAAAAGTAGACTATGGTATTTAGCCGCAGAGTAGCATTCCCTCACTAAAAAAAACATTCAAAGTTGTACCAGCACTTTCAAAAATATTAACTTTCATATAACATAAAAGAATCGCTTAGAAATTCAATATTTTATACGGTAAGACAAAAAGGAACACTAGGTAAACACACTTCAGGAACTGGACCTAGTGTGGTTAATGCAGGCATTCCCCTAAACAATTAAAAAGAAAACTTTACTGCCCTAGAAAACGCAACAGTAAGCCTAAAACACACATTTCTATGCTGACGTAAGACAGAAGGAAAAACGTAAACTAAGCTTGTTTCTTATCGCCCCGCATATGTTGCAAGCCTGACTAAAGGAAACGATTTATTAGGGTACTCGTAACGAAAGACCTAGCCTACCTGATTTAGTAAAACACGCTGAAGAAAATATTCATTGAGTCAGCTTTGGAAGGATTTTTGTAAGGTTTCAAGAAACTACTGGCATTTATTAAGCTTTTATAAGAAGGTTAACGTACTCGCATTAAGAACTGTGAAGAAAGAACAGTGGTGGCCCGGTGATAATGGCTGCGACTTCGACTTACTAGTTGTAGGTCGTAGGTTCGAACCTAGGCAGGCGCTTTACTTTGGGTAAATTATTTCATCATCATTGCTCTCAAAACGGTAAAGGAAAACATTGTGAGGAAACCGGCATGTCCTAGAACCAAAAATTCGAAGACATGTGACATCTGCCAACCCGCACTGGGCCCGCGTGGTGGATTACAGCCCTCTACCTCTCACCGAGAGGAGGCCTGTGTCCCAGAAGTGGGAACATAATAGGCTGATTATGCTTATGCATTAAGAACTAGAAATTTTCCCTCATTGGTTTTGATACTTCTGTTTTACTTAAATACAAAATCTGAAGTTCTTCAAATATTTATTACATCATTCAAAACATCTCAACGAATTTGCTCGAAATTTCCTTAATTCCCATTTAAAGTGAGCGTTTAAGGATTCCAAACTGGTAATACCCATTTAACGTCTATAATAAAATTGGCCTCGGGCAAATTTCAAATTATTCCCTACAAGTTATCTCACTCCTCAACGAGCGGTATCGCTGTGAACTCGGAATCCAAGTCCATCAATGTTGAAGATCTTACTTCGTGAACTCGAAACTACAGGAATGTTGAAGATAACAAATTGTGGGAGTAACTTCTTAAGCTCTTGTGCGCTGTTGTGCACAACTATTTCACAATCATGATCTTAAGTTGATAGTTAGCATTACTTTTTGCAGCATAATAAATATTTCAGTAGAGACTTGTGAAAAACACAAGCTTAATTATTGTACAGTGTACTTTTATTATCGAGTACAATTAAATTCACCTGCATCTTAGCCTATTCTGGTTATTTAAGTTTGTCGAAATTAAAGTTAAGTTAAGTATTTTAACGTTTTTGTGTAATTACAGCAAAGCTTTTTGCGAATAAAATTTTGCCCAAATCGAGATGTAATTTCGTAGTAGAGCAGAGACAGAGCTACCAACTTCATAATTTCAACTTTGTTAAGACGCTACGAAGTTAATTTAACTAGTTTTTAATTATGCAATTTTTAGTTTTAAGCTCCACAAAGCGGGAAATTTTAACGCTCTCTTGTTTTATGCTTTATTAACTAAATGAAGGTTTTGAGGTTATACAGGGATTATCTTTTGCGTAACGAAGACTTCATTAAATAAAACTTTATCGAATTCTTTGCCTTCATTTTTCTCACTCTTTTCATTTTCATCTTTAAACTTTGTAATAGTTTTAATATATTATTTAATTAAATTATTTACATTAAATATAAAAATTAATATAATTTACAAATTAATAACCATGCAATATGCATTTGCAGTCATAAACCTAGTTTCCAGATTTAGTATTATTATAAAATTAAACGCTGTAATAAAAGTGTACGATACCTAACTATTCAGCGATTTTAAGCATAATATACATTAAGTAGTAAATATGGCTTAATATATTATTTTAACGAACACCAATTTTGGTTGGATATAGCCTCGGGCTTTTACCAAATTAAAATATTAATGACGTATTATATTATCCACGCGAGCTTTACGGCAATAGGCCTATTTATGAAAATAGTTAGGACTCGGCTTTTGAGGATTACTTGCTATTATAATGAGTTTACTAATGAAAATAATGTAATAGCATTTTATGACAGATTTTTTGCATACATGGATGATGTAATGATGAGAACATTTTATAGTTTCAATAAAATTCATGGCGTGACTATTTAGACTTTTTTTTATTAGTAATGGTAATAGTTAGTTTAGTAATTTGCTCTTGACTCTAGTCTATGTCAGAGATGACAGAGACAAAGTCTACGATGGAGCGAGCTTACCCAGAAGGAGTCTGTTTACTCTAAATGTGAAACTATTAGCGTTGTAAACTTTTGAAAACACAGACGCAGTTGCAGGCAAAGAGTTTCACTCTTTTGCTGTGCGCATTATAAAAGACGTTTGGAAACACTTAGTGCGAATTGGTGAAATAGCTACAAGGTAGGGATGGTAGGATGCAGTGCGTCTGGATGTCCGATGGTATAAGGGGGCCGGTGGGATGAGGTACTGTATTGTAAAGTATATTTTATCTATCTAGAATTTATAAGCAATAAATCGAGACCTAATAAAAATAACTTCTTTTTCACAACCAGAACTATATTTTATGATTTAATTTCTGCATTGCAGTGGAGGTTACGCTCGTAATATAAATGTAGGAACAAAATAAGGAGTTACGTTACTGCTATAGCGATCAGGTAGGTGTGCCGGTGTGGCACTCGATTCTCCCGAGGCGGTCCTCCAGCAAACAATACCGTCTACACACTGCGAGCGCGAAATTGCAGCCAAGTGCTTCGGTCCAAGTGAGGAGAGAGTGCTTTTGCGAATAATTACACTCTTATATAGTTAAATGTGGTTTTAAATGACATTTTCCAAGAAAACACTGATTTATATTTTTATAAGATGACTTGAGTCATCAAAGTAAATTTATTAAACATTTTAAAATAAAATAAGATGAAAAACTAAATAAAAGTAGAGAATATCATATAAGTCGCAATTTCAAATTATAATGATATTATTATACGATACAAAGTTACTAATACAAATGTCTACTAAAATAATTGATAGACTCGTTCAAATGAATAGTTGACAGAAATAATTACGCTCTCAACCAATATCAACTGATGTAGTTTTAATGAGGGTAGGCAAATAAATTACCAATCACGTAATATTTACCAAAACAATCCACCAAAATTAATAAGAGGTAATTGTTCGATAATTTGGAATTATTAATTAAGTATACAAAGCCACATGAAGTTTGAATAATTATGAATTCTGTTAACGACCAAAACATATTTGCAGAAAAGAGCATACATTATGATAATAATATGTAGAACAAACGAAGTTTCGTTTGAATGAAGTTAGTAACTAAACTATTATAAAAGTTTGATATTGGCAGAATCTTTCGCTGCGATACAACTCCACTTGCAGAAAAAGAGTGACGGTGAAATTTTTTTGTTATTTTTGTTCAGTCAATCCAATGGGTGACTAGTAGATGTCCCTACCAGCTATAAGACCGTCGTTGTATATACATAATTAGCAACGTTATATTATAAGATCTGCGCTACGATTTTAGTGTAATATTTATAAAGAGTATTCTAACAATATATTTTATCTTCAATAACAAGCCAGTAGCAACAAGAATATCGCTTTTGTTTCTCACCTCGGACCCAACTAGGGTAAGATCTCTAGATTGTTCGATGGAATGTACATAAAATTATGTAGCTACCTACCTCCCCGCTCCTAGAGGATAAGGTGGGATTAAGTTTCAACTGTATATTTTTCTTTCTTCTTTAATATCGTGAACTCTACGCCCGATATCATAATCTTTTAATGCACGCTTGAAAAATCGCTTTATTCCACAAAAGAAAACAATAACGGAGCTTTGAATTTTTCATAGTGCTTCCTTAAGTTTTATTCAGGAATAAAGTTTTATAACGTCGGGATTGTTTATTGTGGTGAGGTTGGTAATAGTCATGGAAGATAACAACTGAAGCAAAACAATTGCGTTATGTATGACTATCAGCCGGACTATTCAGTAATCATTCCTTTGTGTTAACTTAGACAATTTGAGCGTGAAGTGACCTATTATTCCATCTTGTTTGTATAGATTGACAGCTTCCTTCTTGTTCTCTACAACTAAGTTTTCACGATGAGATGTTTACAGAATCGTACTGCAGTGAATATGTCGAAGTGAAGGCATGGGTGAAGTAATCATGATGTGAACTGTCATTCCATCTTGATTACTTAGACATCATTCATCTTCATTTTTGCAGAATCGCACAGCTGTATAATTTACAGCAAGTTTGTTTCGTTTCTTGGCTAATGTGTTTTCAGTAACTTTTTTTAATTTTTTAATGTATTTTTTGGATAAATAAATGCTTTTCAGTAGACTAAAAACAAATGACTGAAACTAAAAATTATTTAAAAGTAATTTTGAGTTATCCGTTTATATTATAACTCGTGTCTCAAATATGACAGTTGTCACAATTTTTTTTTTACTCCTTATTGCTTTTGGCTTTTGTAAATTCTTTGATATATCTTTTCTTTAGACACGACTAGAGTCACTATTATATTTTATTTTATTTGACGTGCCTTTAATGGTCTAGTTGAAATAAATCATTTGACTTTGACTTTTCAAAAGTTTAATAAGACATCTAATTATAAAAAGAATTCTTTACAAAATGAAGTCCCTTGACTGCCAATAAATGGATCGTCTATTTACTGAGATAATTGTCAATTAAGACTTCTTTTATATTGTACAATAAAATAATTCTTCGAAAAAAGTTTTGTTTCTTTTGAAGCTTTTATTTCTTTTTCTTATCTTTGTTTTTTTTTTGGCTATTTTGTATGTTAACAAAAACGATTAGAAAATAATAATGTGTTAAAGTTTTTCTTTAAGGCTAATTTAAAAAATGCAATTGACATAAAGTACGGGAAAATAATAAAAGATGATATATAAAAATGAAGCCTGTAAAGTATTCCAAATGACCTGTCATGCAAGAGCGGTATCATCATCATAGAAGCAGGAAGACAAACTTTAGTTTGCTATACGTTAAGTGCAGTATTATCATCATCTGCCTAGCCTTTTTCCAACTATATTGAGGTCGGCTTCCAGTCAAGCTGGATTTAGCTGAATACCAGTAACACGGCACTTCATGGCAAGACTGGAGTCAGATTTACTGGCTTCTGACTATCCGTAACGACTGCCAAAGATCTACAAATGACAGCCGGGACCAACGGCTTTACGTGCTTTCCAAGGCACGGAGGAAACTCGGTATGTCAAGATGGTCACCCATCCACAGACCAACCTTGTCAAGCGTTGCTTAACCTTGAAGATCGATCCGTGCGGCTATTATTATCTAGCTACGAGCTTCTCAAGCTCTTGCAGTATTAAGTGCTACTAACGCTATATTGTGGACAAAACTTGTTATTAATGAATAATGTATATTGGCCGCTCTCCCTATTTTCGATAATTCTGCATGAATTGTTCTCATTCAATCGCCGTCGATAGTATAACATGAAATCCATTCAATTAGACAGAATTTCCAATGGTCCTAGATTAGGTTTCCGGCACAATGGGATACTAATCACCACATAATACCTACTACATAGGTATATATATTCACATGAATGGTCATTTAAGTACCGTTCAGGATAATTGAACAGTCACGCTGTATCTAAAACCTATATCTGAATCTATTTACATTGATCGGAATACCTTGGACTTTGCAAATTATTATCATGTAGATAATTACTACTGAACTAAGACTTGTTTCCATTTAAATATTTGATTGTACGAGTATTATAAAGTACGTGCTGCCCTTTTTAGGGTCCCGTGCCAAAATTGTAAAATATAAACTTTTATGGTGTGACTAAGGCTGTCCGTCTGTCACAACTACATATCTGAAGAACTACTAATGCTATCAACTTGAAATTCGGAATAGTTTTAGATAACGTTTGTTCAACTATTTTGGAAAAGCGACTAAAATAGGTTCTTGAAAATCCGTCCATCATAATGTGATGTCCCACAAAAACTATACAGACTAGAAAAAAAAAAGATAGAGAATGTGCGAATTCTTTCATAATTATTATGAAAGAACGTGACCATTTCCCCACCCCACATCTCCAAAGTTTGCATAGAAAAACATCTGAAATTATTCTGTGATAGAAGTTTATTCAATGATTTCAGGAAAAATAATACGATGTCTCTAAATAGCCCACTTTTTCAGAAATCAGCAAACATTAAATTAGTTTCAGTATCGGTGGAGAGATGGCGCTGATCTTAAACTGCAATATACACCACAGTATTAAATTTTTCTCAATTCAATTACAGGCCTCGTCGATGAAAATTTTGAAACATTTCATGATTTATATGATGGTACCGAACCCTCGGTGCTCGATGGTTCATTCGTCGGGTTGGTTCATTATGAGCTGGTTCGGAGTTGGAACGGGTTCTGATAAAATTTTTGACCACAGGTAGACTGTGGCATATATAGGCTTTTTTAATGAATGGGAAATCATCAAATGACTCCTCCCGCTCTGGGCGAAGCGGAAGGGAGTATCAGACTCTTACTGACTAAAACTCTTTGCGTTCCAGGGCCGCGGTGACTCTTTCGAACAAATTGAGCAACGTGTACTGCCTTTATAATGACATTTATCAGGCGAATAGCCGAAGTGTGATACGCAGTGCCAGCTTGTGTTCCCATATCACCAAAACTCATCAGTATTCGCGGTCATGGTTAAGCTGTAAAAAGAGATAGCGTTATGCGTCTGGTATAACTCCGTCTCCCTCCTACACCGTTATCAAGATCGTTTATACGTCGTAATAGGTCAGCTGACATCTTTGTGTGCACGCTCGTTTACATCGCAGACCTCATGGATCCATTGCTTTTCGTCAAGCTTGGTCAAAAACAGACTCATTATGAAATAAGCCTCCGAAATACGTCTGTCTGTCAGCGGGCTGTACGTCTTGAATAAGTGCCGCTTCTAATAAAGCTGCAAAAAAGAAAATAACGAAAATTCATCATCTGCCTAGCTTTTTCCCAACTATATTGGGGTCGGCTTCCAGTCTAGAAGATGATGATGATTTTTTACGGAACTATTAGTGTGCTAGACTGACTCAATCTTGACCGGTTTTAAGTTATACCTATAGCAATAAAAAAATGCTACTTTGATCTCTTAAGCTAACCACTGATCAAGCAAATTCGTAACATTTAAGATGGAGGAATAAAGAGCCTAACAGACGAAACGGCTATCATTTTCCGTGGATTGTTACGAATTTCAGGGGCAAATAGAGGAAATTAAGTAATCAAAATAACACCTCCTATCCTGTCAGATATTACATATTACCGCTACATCGCTTTACAGCGATGGCCGCTTTATAGCATCTTCTCATGCTACGTTTGAAATTTTATTTGTATTTAAAGCAGCTGTAACAATTGTCATAAAAGTGATTTTCAGCGCTTGCAGATTGTTTGCATAAAATGTAGCGATTTAGTAACAAACGTTATACTTTGTAAATAATGAACGCTGAATTATTTGATCAAAAATAAAAATATACTCATGAGTATTATTTTCTTAGCAAGTACAATTTGGTTTTCATTTGGTAACTTTATTTCAGTACAATCTAAGGTTATAGTTAAACAAGATTATTTGGAAATAACTAATTAATTCGCTAGCTTAAACTCTGAAAGACCTTTGTTTTTTTTTACTATCTGCGGAAATAATAAAAAAGTCTATACTAATATATAAAGCTGAAGAGTTTGTTTGTTTGCTTGAACGCGCTAATCTCAGGTACTACTTGAAATTCCGTTTTGAAAACTTCTTCTTTTGAATTTTCTTTTTTCCTAGATATGTGTATCGAGGAAGCTATATATACGCCAAGACTAATAGGGTGGAGCAGTAATGAAAATTGTGACGCAGACGAAGTTGCGCGGGTCTAACTAGTATATAATAAAAATAAACGAAAATAACCCTAATAATAGTAATATTTACACCGCACGAGTCAGCATCGCCCCAATAAGGCCTTACTGATTGGTTACGGATCTTGACAGGTTAACCAAATACAGCTGTACATCCACATTTCCACAATCCAGCAACTGGTTAGTGTGATACCCGATGGCGACACTGGTGTCAGACTTCCAAGCTTTTGACTCCCCGTAACAATTTTCAAAGACCTACAAATGACAGCTATGATATGCGCCAGAAAAATGAGCTATAACATTAATTGAAAAAATTAAATTAATCAAAAAAAATAAATAATGACACAAAGCAGACCTGAATCGACTTATGTCGCGATCGTTAAGGTCCTGTCCACACTGCGATTTTTATTCGCGCGAATAAAATTCCGTCATCACCTTAAATTTGCATCAACTCACAGATTTTTTTGCGGAAAAAAAACCGCGCTATGAAAAATCGTAGTGCGGACAACAGCGGCCTTACGTTCTCTAGTAATGTAAAATGGTTCGAAATTTATTTCGTGTATCTACGAAGGGATTTCAGAGAAAGAACTTTGGCGCCTACCATAGAATTAACAACTAAACGTGCTTTCAGAGGCATGGAAGAGTCCCGGTATGTAGGTAATGAACAGTCAACCTTTCATGGTTCGACCTTGAAAAGCGTTGCTTAACCTGAAAGATCGGCCTCTCCGGCTGTTATAATTAGCTTCTCAGAAATAAGTTTTTGAATTTCAAGCCAAACGATTCATAAATAAGCATTAATATATCTAAATACCGATTTTATTTAAAACTGATCGTATCAAAATATCTGCTCGTCTAACGAAAATTAAGCTTGGAGATATCAAAGAAGGCACCAGCAAAAACAAGCGCCCGATTGTCGATAACGGAAATGAGATGATCCCAAATGACGGCGCGCCGTCGGATGTCACTCATTGCTGTGCCGTTTCGTGTGAACGGGCACTATCACGGACTGAGTACGGATTGGGATAGTGAAGCGTCACGTCTGCCGAAATTACCCGATGGAAAATAGAAGTTACTCCTGTCATGCTTTTTGAAATTCCCTACATGGTTGGCCAACCTTTTTTTGTTTTATAAACTATACTAGCGACCAGTCCCGGCTTCGTACGGGTGCAAATTATATACACGAGAATCACTCTATCAATTAAAAATCCCGCATCAAAATCCGTTGCGTAGTTTTAAAGATCTAAGCATACATAGAGACAGACAGACAGCGGAAGCGACTTTGTTTTGTACTATGTTAGTGATGTATCCTTCCTAATATACAAAATTCTTCCGTAACTAACTGATTGAGTGGCTGAGTAACTGACTAACAACGTACAGCTGAAACTACTGATCGTAAAATTTGGTATATCCCTGCACTCCCCAAGGTCAGGAGTGTAGGGAAGCACTAAGGGAGGACTTCCCAAAGTTCCTACGGGAACTGGAAAAAACGGGGTAAGCAAAAGCTAGTATGTTATAAAAATTATATAAAGATAGATTTGTTGCGTTTTTGAGAAAGATCATTAATTCTGAAAGTACCTACTGAGCCGATTTAATTGACAGAATTTAAACTACATTAGTTGAGTGTTAAGGTTCTCTTTATATTGTAGGAATGCATGGTTGACATGGGCTATGGGGGTGAAGTGGTGGGAAAAACCAAAGTAACATAACTGTTACAGAAAACATAAACAAGCACACGTTTCCGTCATGTATTTTTGACAGCTCGAATGATTACCATAAATAATTTTATTTGATTGAACCATAGAAAGCATTGAAAAGTAAATACATAACTTGATCGGATTAAGGTTAATAACGGCTTATTCCTACTAGGTCAGTACTTCGTTTTTACAGTGATTTTTTATTTATATGAATTTGTTGACACGAACGAATCCATGATTATTATTATTGTTTTGTAAAAATATTTGAAATGGTTCATACCATTTCATATGCATATTTTAAGTAAGTGAGGATTAAGAACATTTTGGAAACGTCACATTAATTCACTCTTTATTGACAGTGTCATTAAAAGGATTGGCAGGTAGTTTTTATTTTATTTAGGATTCCGAACATCCGTAAAAAACTGAGATTCTGTTGAAATTTGGTGTACATAAATGGACTTTTTGGATCCAAACTCGGACGGCGCGTTACGTAAATAAATACATTTCTAGTATGGGGGTCACTTATAGAGGCTAAAAAAAACAAAAAAGTCATGTGACATATTAAAATTAAAACCCTATAGAGGCAAAAAACCAAAAAAGTCATGTGACATATTAAAATTAAAACCTTCATAGTAAGCCCTTTCGCTTACTATATTTTTTTTTCATAATTTTAAAATCCATAGTTTTGAAGTTATTCAAGAAATTAGACCAATAATGACCATTCTCCGAAACTAGGTACTGAGAAATTAATATAATAGCCAAAATAACCCCAAACGGTTAAAAAAAGTTAATGCCAACAAGTGTTGGCAACTACAAGTATTTTTGAGCCTAAGGTAAACGCTTAGTTGACACTTCGCGTGACCCAAGAGCTGGCTTTTACCTCGGACAGAGGATAAGCATTGCCATACAACGTGGCAATGCCACCAGTCTCTTGGGCTCACTTCCAGTCGATAACGATGCGGACGATTTTTATGTGTACCTGTATAGTTTGTTATTTAAATAAATGTCAGTGTATTGATAAGAAACAATATCCAGCCCGATTGCTTTCTAGATAAACATCTAGATTACACGCCGCCCCGTACTGTGAAATTGGACATAACACTAATGAGTATCAGCACTAGTGATTACTATCGTGTGCCATTTGGCTAATTTGATGACTGTGTTTCTATTTGAAGTAACATCTTTATTAATAATGCTATGTTGGCATTTGTCAAAGCCATAATTGTGTATTTAAGTTCGGTTTTTTAATCCATGATACTAATGTGACAGGTGCAAATGTCAAACTCCAAATTAAAAAGAAAGAACAATCACTTGAAATGTCAAATTAGTTTCTGGGATTAAAAAACGAACTAGTTTATTTCCCTCGTGTCCGCACTTTGTTTGAAATGAAAATCATTTTATCTAAAATAAATGATAAACGAGAGGTCAAGCAATGCATCTAGCATTGCTTGACCTCTCGTTTATCATTTATTGACTGGTGCCTTAAAATAATAATACCATCCCATCACTTCCCGTGGTTGTCGTAAGAGGCGACTAAAGGACTCGCCAGAGAATGGGCAGCAGCGTTCTCTGTAAAACTCAACACCACACACTGCGATCGTCAACCCGCCTGCCAAGCGTGCCGATTATGGCAACCTCCCCCCCCCCCCCCAAATTTGGGGGAAGCTTATGTCCAGCAGTGAACGTCTTTCGGCTGATATGATGATGATATTTAATCTTAGCGATCTTACATAGCAACATAATTTAGCTTTTCGACATACACGCGAACGAAGTCACGAGCAACAGCTAGTCTAAAATAAATGATAAACGAACACTTCACATAGACTCGAAATACGCGAAGCTGGTTTTTCGAGCTAATGATGTTTACATGATTCCAGACAGTTTTAAACCAGTACCAGTGCAGCAACCATGGTGTCAACACGTTCGTGAAGTTAAATTAGCTACATTCGTAAAAATAAAACACTACCTGAATACTGGATTTGCCGGCTACATAAAGCTGGTACACAAGGCAGTGTAATAAACTGAGTAGGGTGCTACTGGTTTAAAAAATACTTAACCCATGCTATTAAACTAACCTAGTTGTTACTCTGAGATTTCTGATCTGATGTGATTGCATACTTGACATTTAGTCCGGTATTCTTTTTTTTTTTACTATCGTTGTAAGCGATGATGTGGTCGAAGATGGAGCACGCTTGCCTAGAAGTAACCTATTCATTCTTTACTTAAAGACTCCCAGGTTGTAGCTATCGGGAAACACAGAATTGAATTCAGTTTGGCTCTGTAGTTTGTAGCGTCATCAAGGCCGCCACAAGAAAAACCTACGGAGCAAATCTACATCGCAACAAAAAAGAACTGCGACGCCATCGATCCCACTAGCAGCGAACTACAACGTTGAAATCCTGCATCGCGCAAGCAGAGTTTACCGTGCGATTTGAAAATATACATCAGCCCAAATATCAACTATCGGGCAGTAGCCCGCCAGGACCAACAGCCGCCTGGTTGGAGGATCCTCCTTTTCAATTGAGGTGTGTGGGACTATACTCTCTGTTCCGCATATTCCTAAAAGTTTTTATTTTATGAGCACTTTTGCTTATTTTAATTTCTGCGTAAACAATGACGTCGGCGTCGCCCAAGTATCACCACTTAAAAGTGAAAAAAAAACTTTTAAAAAAATATGGGCTCCTTCTGGGTAGGCTCGCTCCATCGTAGACTTTGTCTCTGTCATCTCTGACATAGACTAGAGTCAAGAGCAAACACATAACAAAAACAAATTACTCACTTCAAACAAAACACTATCAAGTTAAAATAACCTTAACTTCGGAAATCGGTGTTTTTGGTTTTGTTTCTTTGTTTTTTAACAACTACTTCCAAAATTTAGGTTATTTTTTTTTAGTTATATATTTTTTATACTGTTTTTGTATACACTAACCCAGACGCTTACTAGCCCATTAATATAAGCTTAATACTTGGCTTTAAAATCTATCCTCGTGTATCCTGGACATTACGTTTAGGAATCGAACTTGGTTACTTACCTAAAAATAAAAATAAAAACTGGCCAAGTGTGAGTCGGACTCGCGTGCAAAGGGTGTATTTTTTAAACTTGTTATTTTAACACTATTAGGTACTATTATTTATTTACATAACACTTCCGTGCTTGGGTCACAGAACCGGTCCTGTACTTCCGGAGAAAACAGACTGTGATAGACGGACAGTCAGACAACCGAGTGATCCTATAAGGGTTCCGTTTCTTACCGATGTTCGGAACCCTAAAAAGTCATTGCCAAAAGATAACTTCCAAAAAACACCCATGTAAATACATAGTATCTAAAGCAAACAGATGACACCAACCCAATTTATCTCGAATCCCTTATCAGACATTCAGATTGGATATTTGTCTTTGATTTCCATCTTCAGCAACAAATATTCCACGTACCCCGATACGTTATCCAATCATTGATCCAGATGGCTCAGTTATGTCGTCACCTATCGTGTGTCGTTGTGTCGATATGTGTCGTTATGTGTCGTTGCGTGTATTGACCCTAACACTGATTGCTGTCGTCTTGTTGAAGCGTATTGTTTCGACAACTTGATGACATTGTTGGTATTCAAAGTGGGTTGTATCCAAATCATTAGTACTTCATTGTGAACATCGAGGTCAAATGAACTTGAATCTGTGTAAACTATTAAGGCGATGATGACGTAACAAGTTTAACTCCCAAGTGAAGACAATAGATAGAGTAACGGGTTGAAATAAGATAAAGAAAGATTTTGTCCTCTCGTTCCAAATTATCTTTCTCACCATTTTTACAAATGTCATAATTTTTATTAAAAGACTTTTTATTACCTGTAAAAATATTATTCTGCTATATTTACTTAGCATCCCTTACGATGAGACAGAAGATCTGCTAGTTGCCTGTAAATAAAACATTCTGTGACTTTTAATTTAATTTAAGTTTTTAGTACGATAAGTTGCAGACGCAACAAGGATAATTTAAGCAAGATTGTTGAAATACATCACATGATTTAAAAGAGTTTCCGTAGAGTTTCTTGCACGTTCTCCATATTTTTGGAACGTGACATGGCAATTCAAATGTGCCTGTAAATGGTTTATTTGAAATATATGTTTGATACATTCCTTGTTATTTTAAATTATTAAGCACTTTCTAGCTTGAAGCATCAACCCAGTTCAAAAAAGTCTTAAGTTTTTACAAAAACTGGCCAAGTGCGAGTTGGACTCGCGTGCAATTGTGTACCAAATTTCAACCGAATCGGTCTAGTAGATCCGGAGAAAACTGGCTGTGACAGACGGAAAGGCAGAGAGACAGGCAGACAGACACCCAAGCGATCCTATAAGGGTTCTGGTTTTACGGATGTCCGGAACCCAAAAACTATATTAAACGATTATTATGTCTCATAACTGCATAACTATTAACCATCTGGCTCTCCCAAACACATGCACATTAAAACGCATGATAAATATTAATTCACCCAATCATTGACGTATTTTTATTCTGATCGCTACCGACTGCCGCGCCCTCATGTGTGAATTCACTCCAATATAGATGACTATGTGAATAGGTATATTCAGTGATTGCCACCGTCTATTGTGTACGCTATATGATGACTTTGTTACTATTCAGGATGACTATTGGAATCCAAATGTCCTGATATTTCAATGCAGTGATTGCTTGGTGTTGATGGTTTTGATTCCCGCACGGAACAAATATTTGAATGGCCTACAGATAGTTGTTTCAGGTCTGGCTGTTTGTGTATGTGTAATTATATGTCTGTAAACGCACCCACGATACAGGAGAAATTCCTAGTGTGGGCAACGTTTTTTTAAAAAAAGAAAGAAGAATAAAATAAAGGTAGAATTCACAGCTTAAGAAATAATGTTTGGCAGAAAGGAGTCAAAGTCTGTCTCACCCACTCTGAATCTTTTCTTCTGTAAACAATCTTTCTTTAGGGGTTCTTTCACCAAGGATGTAGCTATGGGGTTCCTTGAGAGAGATATTAAATCAAATCCTTTTTAATTTCGTCCTGTTCGTTTGTTCGAATATTTCACAGCCTCCGTCCTCCTCAAAGTGAAACTTATTCCTGCAATCAAAATCATTATTTTTTTAATTACTTCAAAACACATACTGACTGCACAACCCCTAACTGTGCACAGTGTTCTAACATATACTTCTACGTTTTAAAAAATACATGAAACTGAATCATCGTTTCATTTTAAACTAAATTTATGCGAACCAGGATAAGAAATACAGTATAACTGATCTTTCTTCAGAAACTAACATCCATGTTACCCGCTTTTGAACTTTGCAGGAGTAAATTCAGTTCAAGAGAGCTTCGCAAACATTGCATATTGAACTACGGTTCCTGGAGCCAGTTTTTAGATCAATCATTGTTACTAGAAGTTCTATTCGACTGAATTTCCATATTCCAGAAATGTATAGTTGAGTAACGTATTCAAAATTGGATACCAGTCTATTTTATTTCCATGGCTGCTGTTTCGTTGTTATTGATATTACTATTCGTTATACAAGAGTTCTTCAGATGTGCAAAGTAAAGTAGAGTTTATTTGCTAAGATTGCCGATTGATGAGCCGTGTACAATCTATCTTACATTAGGCATGCAAACATTAGAGCAATTGTGAAACAAAATTAAAAAAAATAAAATTATGGTTTACAGTTAAAACAATAGTCGGCATAGTACATTCATAAAATTACATAAAAATACAATGTACATAAAACAATTGAAATGGAAATCATATAAATTAAGAGAATTAGATCATTGGGCATGTCAATATTAACCTATCAGTCGTCGTCGGCACACGTGTGTGCCATTGGGAGTCAACGAAAATGGACGCTCCCACATGCCATACCAAATCACGCAGTTTAAACTTCTATTTTTATAAAAAGGTAGTGTTTAATATCCTATGGCCCCCGATCGACCAAAAAACATGGTGGCCGCCGATTTTTTTACAATAAAACTATTCAATTACCCCTACTCACACACGCAAACACACCATCACACGCACCACACCACACATCACACTACACACCACATTAAAACAGACATATGTTACACACTCACGCATGTTAGTAATTAATTAATTAAAAATAAATTGTAATTAGTAATACTTACTTTGCACCGCATCACGCTTGTAAGGCAGCTCAACTACGGTGGTGACGGAAGTAACTGGTGCTTATAGCACAGGAGTCCTCCTAGTTTAAGCCAAGTTGCACGTGTTTTGTATCTTGCCTTTAACTTATAAAGTCCTATTTAAGGTACAATTATTGTAATTAGGTTTAAGTCTTGAACAAAATAAATATTGTTAAATATTGTTTGTTTAAATTGTTGTGGCGTCGCAACGGCTATTACGTCCAGATGATCACAGGGTAATTAAATTACATTAACTTATTCAATACATTAAATTATTCGATACGTGGTTATGTTTAAAGAGGATGTAATATATCAGATATACCTACAGTAACAGATACTTACACAGCTTCGTTACTCAATATCAGATACTAGCTGACCCGCGTAAGTTCCTTTGTCACACATTTTTTATTAATGCTCCGCTCTTATTGGTCGTAGCGTAATGTTAAATAGACTATAGCCTTCCTCGACAAATGGGCTATCCAACACAAAAAAAAAACAATTAGAACTAGAAGTTCCTGAGGGTAGAGCGTTCAATCAAACAAACCAACTCTTCTGCGTTATACTATAAGTATGGATAGAACACCAACCTTGAATATAACTACTTACGTACTTCTGGATCACCCTGTATGGTTACGCCAAAATACATTAGTATCTCAATAATATCTTATCTCAGAATCAATTTAAGGCAATATGTCCATTACTCCCATTTGTTCGACGCAAAAATATTGCCAGCGAAATACAGGCATCTCTGTTTATGACATGACCATTGCTCACAATAAGAGAACCACATAAATTAGCCCCAAATAAACAGTACACTTATTCCGAACGAGCCTCCCGCAACTTATTACCCCAGTCGTTGAAACACAGCCGAAAATAACCGTTAGCTTTACGAAATATGGGCCAATGTCCTATGAAAAGGCTAGGGAGTAATCCCAATTGACTAATCTCGAAACACTCTGTCCGCCTTTTGCAGATGTCGATCGATTAATCTTGGCATCGGAATTATTCGGGCTGTTGACTGGTTGCCACGACAACGGGTCCCTGGGTTTGGGTTTTCCCGGGTACCCGAACTTGAAGGGATTGATTGAAAAAGATGGAAATGCAAATATACTTGCAATATAAATAGCTGTATAAATAAGTTGGGAACTTTGAATCATGTTTGCTTTATAAGATGGGATCTTGAGTCGTGCTGGGTTTTTTATCGGGTATATAATTTGAGTGTTAATTTTTTTTTTCTTCCAACTTCAAGATGTGTAGTTTCTCTTTAACATGTAATACCTAGGAACATGACATACATGAGCAATAAAATTCGCTGAATAAAAAATAAAATTATTACATTTCGAAATGTAATTAATTCAAATAAAATCTAATTAATAAGAATATTTTTTTTAGCGAAACGTAATGATTTAGTAACACTCGGTTCGATGTGGCTTCAATAAAATACAAACGAAAATTCAACACTCCTCCTCATAGAGGCACTATTTTCATCTTCCAGTTTTCTTTGAAAGACCGCAGAGCCGTTACACACAATTTGAACTACCCTATCCATCCCCGGTCAAAAGGCCCAACCGATCCGAAAACGATACATTACTGCCCACATGCAAATTCCATAAAATACCCCTAACAAAAACCATGTCCCTGCGGATATCCGCATAAATCCGCCAATAAAATATCGGGTTGCCGGTTGTTTATACCAACCGGTTGCCGAGTTATGACCGCGCTGGTTGCTAAGTAACGACCACCCGGCCAAAACGAATAATATTTTATTTGGTAACCGTAATGCACTCAAGAAAATTGAGTCCGTAGTCCGTATGAAATAGGGTATGCCTGAATCAGCGTTTTATTTATTTGTGAAAAATTTTCTCTAGAGGTGCTACGGTCGCTGTTGTGATATTACCCTGAATTTGTGATATTACCCCTGAATTTGTGATATTACCCCGAATTTGTGATATTATCCCTGAATTTTCATTTGTGCGAAGTGACTTGTTTATTTATGAAGAGTGTTACTTACCTTGCCTCCGCGCTATTTTTCTCGGACGTGGGATAATACTTCAGCAACGGACTACATTTAAGCCAGTCCGCTTTTAGGCCACCGCATCGATTCTATACTCGTGACCAAATTCTTAAGTAAATTCAGTGTATGGAAAGAATAATTTTACTGAGCTAACAGTAATATTGATCGAAACACAAAACTGTTCCTTTGTTTTCCGAACCAATGGAGTTTAATTTTGAAAATGGTTTTAAGCATGCTTTAGTCAGTAGACAAATGAATCTGCTAATGAGTTATATAAATAGTTATAGCTATATCTGCTCAGTTACAAGCGGCCAGTGTCAACCTAAGACTTAACATCCCTCATTCCAATTGACAGTCAACTCACCAATCAAAGGGCTCCAATTTAGAAAATAATATTGAAAAACGGCAGTCACACAAAACAATTGACTATCCCATTCGGCCCCACTGTACTCGTTAATGTAAGTTGATTATCCACTAAACGGTTTTATATCCTGGGGGGGGATACATTCATCTGTGGTACGCGGATGTGGATGTTCGAATTAGAGGTTTGGATTGAATTAGGATTTTCAATGTTTGTTTTTTTGAATGGGTGAAGAATAAAATTACTTAAAATTTTGAATGTCAAGGATTTTGAAGAATATTAAAGGATGGAACCATGAAAGGATTTGAAACCAGATTCATTTCAATTTCAAATATAGGTTTTGATTTGGGTTTTGAGTATGATTCACAGGAAAAAAAGACGACAGGAAAAAAGATTAAAATAAAAAAGATAGACTGCGTTGAAGAAATATGATAAGGGGCAAAAAGAGGTTTATTGTCTTATGAGGTGGATTACACTAATAAAAGATAAATCTTTCCTGAGAAAAAACTCAACTATGAGTAAAGTGAAGCTCGCCTTAGCACATGAATGATTTAATAACTGTGCATATTGGCTAGGTTGTCTGGAAGAGATCGCGGAATGCGATAAGACCGCCCATTGTATGTGTTTTAGTTCCCATTGTTGTGTTTAGTTTCCATTTGTATTACTTTTGGTGTATGTACAATAAAGCGTATAATAAATAATAAATAAATTGTCATTTTTGGTGTACGATTGAAAGAATAATCCACAATCACACAATCCATCCAGAATTTTGTGAGGAGTGATGTGAAAGCAAAGGGGGTGAGTGATAGCATGCATGCAGCTGACTGGAAACGTGTTTTTTATGATTTATGTTATGAAACCCTTCTTATGAGAGTCCGATTCGTACTTGCCGGTTTTTTTACAAATACGTTTCTACTTTTGTCTACTCCTTACTTCTAACCTTACTCGACCTCAAACTGCTCTTGTAAATCGTCTACCCGACCTTACTGTCAGTACATTAGTCCCCAAACGACTGCGTAATTGTTTCACCCAAAGACAACTACATTCATTTTAGTAATAACGTGGTTATCTAAGTACATGTTCTAGGCTTGATGTATATATTTTCTTCATCGTGTACCTCTACGAGAACATTTAGTGGCAACTTGGAATTAAGTTAGTTGATTTTTTTTTCGATTAGTTGGTTAATTCCAAGTTTTTATTGCTTATTTCACCATTTCTTAGGTTGTTGCCTGCCTAGCCTTTTCTGAACTATTTTGGGCTCGGTTTCCAGTACAGCCGGATTCAGCTGCATACCATGTAGAGAATGTGGTAGGGACACGGATTGGTAACCATTCATTTTATACCAAGTCTCCTTTTTGCTACGGAAAGCAATTTAAGTCTTATGACGCGAATATCATTTGTAAATCTTTGACAGCCGTTACGGTAGTCTAAAACCGATAAATCCAGATACTGGATTGTAACGGTCAGATAGGCAGTCGCCCATCCTAAGTACTGATATTCAGCTAACTCCGATTGGAAGTGAACTCCAACGGCAACGTCGAGAAATGTCTAGGCAAATTAATTGTCGGCTCGGTTGGTGTAGTGGTGGAGCGATCGGCTGCTGCACCGAGTGTTGTGGGTTCGATTCCCGCACGGAACAAATATTTGTATGGCCTACAGATAGTTGTTCCGGGTCCTGGCTGTTTGTGTATGTGACTTTGTATGTTTGTAAACGCACCCACGATACAGAAGAAATTCCTAGCGTGGGGCAATGTTTAAAAAAAATATTAGCTGAAAATATTCATTTATTTATTTATTTCGGGAAAACAAACAGTTACACAAAGATGTTACAGTAAAAGTGTTAACAAAAACAAAAGTAACATCTATGTATAACCCACGACGTTGTCCACATTTTAAACATAACAGAATATTTATGGGAGTAGTTTCATACGAGTAAAATTGGAAGGGATAAACTATTAAATTTAAATGAAAATGAGAAATACAAAAAAACAAACGTAGTTTTTAAATTTTAATTCTGGCATTTTAAATCGAAAAAAAGCCAGAATTAAAATTAAAAAACTAAGTCAAATCAAAAATTAAAAAAAAAAACAAAATTAAATGCAAAATAACGAATTATAAAATAAATAAAAATTATTTTTAAACAAAACATAAGTATGTCCATCATTTATATAGATAAATGATGGACATACTTATGGTTTATTTGTTGAGGAGCTCGTGGCTAAATAATAACAGACGCACGGGTCGATCTTCAAGGTTAAGCAACGCTTGCCTAGGTTGGTCCGTGGATGGGTGACCATCTTATCATACCGAGTTTCCTCCATGCCTCGGAAAGCACGTTAAGCCGTTGGTCCCGGCTGTCATTTGTAGATCTTTGGCAGTCGTTACGGATAGTCAGAAGCCAGTAAATCTGACTCCAGTCTTGCCATGAAGTACCGTGCTACCCAGTTAATGGGTTGTGGAGGTCTGGTAGGCAGCCGCTCCTCGTAAAATACTGGTATTCAGCTAAATCTGGCTTGACTGGAAGCCGACCCCAATATAGTTGGGAAAAGGCTAGGCTGATGACTTATGGTTTATTTGTTGTTTTAACTATTTGTTTGTAAGGTGTAAGGTTGTTTGTAATATGTATGATCTATACTATGAAATAAATAAATAAATATGTATGATCTGTAAGGTCCCTAGATAGCTTACAATCAATAGCTTTATCTGTACTCCGTTTATCTGTAGCCTATCAATTGATGCTCCTCCAAAGACTAGTATAATCATCTTATGTCTGTCTCGTTATAAAGGACTTATCGAGATAAATATTTCCATCTATAAATAGCTAAGTAAAAAATTTTATTTTTCCGATACGATTATTACTATGTTATATTTTGGTCTATTTTACTTTCGGCCGGATGTGCGTGGGACTTCCTTTGAATTTCTTCTTTAATATATGTAGTTCTATTCATAGAATGGATTTGTCATCATTATTCGTATTATTGAGTTCAAAATTGTTACAAAAATTGGTGAAATACGTTTTATGAAAAACGGGTTCCATACCCAAAGGGTAACCAATGGAACCCTATTACTAAGACTCCGTTGCCTGTCCGTCCATCTGTCTGTCAGCGGGCTGTATCTCAAGAATCGTAATATGTAGACAGTTTTCTCAATGTTTATTTCTACCGCTACAGCGACAAATAATAAAATTTAAATTAAATGGCACAAGGATACAAGAAACGTTTTTTTTTCGGTTTATGGTACGGATCGACTCGCACTTGGCCGGTTTTTTTTTTGTATTTAAATTATATCCGTGCAAAGAGTATTATAATTTAAGAAACCGATTGGGACTATACAACTAAGTTAATTTAAAACTTTAATTGGAACTTGATAATTAAATATTTAGTTCGTTACCATACCCATTATGAAAATTCTCATACACCGTTCCCAATAATGGATCTCAAAATTGTTAATAATTGAATTAAGTACTTAACACTGCCTGTAAAATATCGCCCGCGGCAAGTATCGGAAATGAATACAGTTCGACAATATTGCTTTATATTTTATCTATAATTTTGGCAATTACTCTGATATTATTATATACGGAATAATTGAAGCGTTATTCCTTTTTAACGCGAATGTGTATTTAAGGCTTACTTTAATGATGAACAGATGGAAGGGGTTTATTAAATACACAATGAATAATCTGGTTATATATCGTGGTACCCATCTGAAACAAAAGATTTATTGTTATTATTTCCTTTATTCAATCTTCTCTTCTTCTTCCACCTGACATTAATCCCGGCCATTGCCAGGGTCCGCCTTCCTGCTGAGCTTCCTCCACTTTACCCGATCTTGAACGTCCTTCTCAGTCAGGCCATTGGCTCTCATGTCGGACTTGACGACGTATAGCCAGCGCTTGCGAGGGCGACCACGGGACTTAGCCCCAAGGACAGCCATATTCATGCATCTTCGACCAACGTACTCCATAGGGCGACGCATGATGTGGCCATACCATCGCAGATGAAACTCTTGCAGTTTTTCCTCCACGACACGGACACTGAGACTACCTCGGATGAAAGAGCCGCTCATCCACCTCAGCATCTTCATCTCCATGACGCGAAACTCTTGGGTGTGTCTACTTAGTGCTGGCCAACACTCGCCGCCGTACAGTAGGACAGGCCGTATGATGCATTTATATATCTGCCCCTTGAGCTTCGGAGGCATTTTGCGGTCGCATACAACGCCCGTTACCTCGCGCCACTTCGCCCAAGCCGTGCTTATACGTACTTGGACATCGTCGTCTACGTTGCCAGACTCGTGCAGCATGGATCCAAGGTACCTGAACGTATCGGAATTTGTGATCAGGTCCGAACCTATTCGAATGGTGTTTGAATCCGTGCTGCCACAGGACATGTACTCATTCTATGCCACATTTAGTCTCAGACCACCGTTTTCAAGCGTGTCCTTCCAAATGTTGACTTTGCGCTCAAGATGGGCTTACAACGGCTTATTAATGAGGGCGATGTTATCGGCATACATCATTAGCCATGGAGGCTGATCTTGGATGTTTGCCGTAACTACATCGAGCACTACGTTAAACAAGAACGGGCTAAGAGCCGAGCCTTGGTTAACGCCAACAGATATTGGGAAGCCATTGGATTCGCCAACAGCGGTCTGGACAGAGGACACGGAATCGCGGTACATGTCTCTGATAATATAGGCCTCGGGAACGCCCCTGAAGCAAAGTGCCCATTAGAGAGCTCTCCTTCTCTCTCTGTAAACCTCAGCTAGAGTCAATGATGCGCTCAAAGAACTTCATGGTGTGGCATATGACCTTGATACCGCGGTAGCTACTACAATCCTGTACGCTACCTTTGCCTTTGTAAACAGGGATAATCAGGCTAGATCGCCACTGGTTCGGCATTTCATTGGTGATCAGGATGCTTATATAAAGATCCGTCAGAAGATCCAAACCATGTGGGCCCATCGCCTTCCAGACTTCAATTGGCACATTGTCAGGCCCGACCGCTTTCCCCGACGAAACCCGCATTGCTCTTCGCCACATGGTTCTTCATGTGGCAAAGAGCAATGCGGGTTTCGTCGGGGGAAATAGGGGAAATAAGTCCAAGGTTAGGAGGCGGTTCGGGAGGAAGGTTATGGGGATGCTGTTTGTTAGACAGCTCCGCCAATCGTAGAGTAGCTTACCCTGGGGCGTCCCTTACACAGAGACATTTGCTAATGTCTCGTGTAGCTTTCTCCCGGGCACGCGCCTGCTTAAAAATAAGCTTTTTTAACTCGTTTCGTCGCTGTGAACTCGTCTAAACCAACAGTCATCGGTTTTACGGCTAATATGGCCGGCCCATTGGCAAATCAACTTACTTATTCTGTTAGCCATGTCGACATCTTTGGTTCTCTGCCGGATCGCTTATTTGTTCTCAACTGATGGTAAGCGATGATGTGGTTGAAGATGGATCACGCTTGCTTTGACGTAACCCATTCACTTATGCCTGAAAGACCCCAGGTTGTAGCTATCAGAAAACATAAAGGCAGGGAATTTCACTCCTTAGCTGTACGCACAATGAATGTATTCCCAAAACGTTTTCATTGTCAGTTGAATGTCTTAGTTAATATCGTTGATGACCACATAATATATAGTGGTCATAATATATTGACCACTTTCTAATTTCTATATCCTTGGAGTATACATGCAAGCAAAGCCAATGGCAAAAGCTAGTCATGCAATAAAACTAGACAAAAAGAGATATTTATGCACCAGGGTGGGTGCATAATTATCTTATTAGCAATTAAAACCTATTAAGAATCCACTCCAAAATCAACCTTATGTGGCAGTAGCACTAAGACATTCATTTGCATGTCAAATTAATTCATGACTCCATGTTGCGTTTCAAAGATGGCTTCTCTGCAGTAATATAAAAGATTTAGTTGCCATAATATTCATACTCCGGGTAGCTCCATTAACCCCTGCTTTATAAGGGTTGCTTAAAAGGGAAATCTTGCGTTTCTCGTAAACTTATGCAATAACTTTGGAACGGATATTCATGATTATTTATTGGTAATATACGTCAGAAGTTTCCGTGTGTACTTTGCCGTATACATACAATATGTGACTCAACATGGTGTATCAAATGAAATCATTGATTAAAGAAATCTGTACATTAGGTATTATGCCTACCTCTTCACGTCTTAACAGCGGAACGGATGTGGCTTAAAATTGACATACAGGAAGTAGGATATAAGAGTAATGTTCTCAGTACCCCTAATCTGTAACAGCATTTTTGAGTCTCGATAGCGGACACCGAGGTGAGTATCTAATTCATATATATTGTACATTAATGTTGTATGTCATAAAACTCACTTTGTGAGCTTTGCCACTCAGGTGAAGCTCGATATCGAAATAGTTATTTACAGAATACCAGTAGAGTTTAAATGAGCAAGAGGAGCTCGTGGCTAAAGAATAACAGCCGCACAGGTCGATCTTCAAGGTAAAGCAACGCTTACCAAGTTTGGTCTGTGGATGAGTGACTATCATAACACACCGAGATTCCTCCGTGCCTCGGAAAGCACGTTAAGCTGTTGGTCCCGGCTGTCATTTGTAGATCTTTGGCAGTCGTTACGGATTGTCAGAAGCCAGTAAATTTGACTCCAGTCTAGCCAAGAAATACCGTGTTGCCCATTCGATGGGTTGTGGAGGTCTGGTAGGCAGCCGCTTTACGTAAAATACTAGCATTCACCTGAATCGGGTTTGACTGGAAGCCGACCCCAATATATTTGGGAAAAGGCTAGGCAGATGATGATGACCAGTCTGTAGTGTTTAACCTACGGTATGCCTGGTGGCAAAATGTTACGCGGTACTTTCATATATACTAGGGGTATATAGTAGAGGGAAAAATGAAGAAAACAAATACACCATATCAACTAAATAAATTAAAAAATCATAATAAATGTTATGTTTTTAACAAAAAACAGGCCTTTTTTACACTTATGAGTAAGAAAAGAAATCTCAACTAAACTTTAGAAAATAGGAGGCACAAGACAAAGACTATGCATAGATAATGCTATAATAATCAGTTCTTGTCACTACCATCAACGGGTGTAGGCAGAGGTGTAAGGTATAACCTCTGAATTTGACACCGGCGCTCGGGTTTTTTATGTTTTTTCACCATCTCAGCTGACTCCGGACTAAAATAGTGGCCATTAGGCATCGGTTGGTTGATGATGTTCAGCTACTGAGAGTGGTGACGCAGAAATATCATATTTTAATGAAATACAACGGTTTCAGTTGAAGGGTGGGTCTGATAGACCCTATCAGGCATGCCCAGGGTTAAATAATTCTCAATTTTCCTGAAGCATTGTTAAGAGCATTTAGCGTCTGTTAACAGAGGTAATGTGTATGAGAACTTCACTTCCTACATTATGTCACATCTTTGACAGCAAACACAAAATGGCGATGGCGTGATTATACCACCTTCGATAAAAGAAGTTACAAAACCCATTTGGAAATTAACCAAAAGACACAAACTCGTGACCAAAACAAAGACACTAATAAAGCAGCAACAAACCCTGAATACCTACCCACAGCTTTAGATTCAAGCCTAAAATAAACAATTAAAATAATAGCCCTTTTAAAAACTGTAACAATCCCGAACAAAGCGGTGACCCTACCCGCGACCGACCAGAATTGCTTTAATAAAACACAAAAATATATTTCCTTTTTCAAGGCGGACGATATTAGCGTCAGATACTTTGCTATGTTGAGTCTAGCTGAGTGTAGTTGAGTTTTTGCGAACGTTTGCAACAAACTGAGCGTCATTTGCTTTTTCTGTTTGCTGAGCAACGTAATATATCGTTTTGCTGGTTAACGTTGGATACTGGGTCTGGGTAGTACAGTCGAATGAGCTATTTGGTATACATACTTGTAAGTATAAGAAATGTTGCAATTGAAATAAGTATGCGTGTGAGTGAGTATGTGTTCATACACATACTCACTCACACGCATACTTATTTACACATATGTGTATGTAAGGGCTGGCATATCTGTTTAGACAAAAGCCCGCCAAAAAAAAGAAATGAGTATGCAGTCAATTCTTTTTAGGGTTTCGTACCAAAATGGTAAAAAGAAACCTTTATGATGTGATTAAGTCTGTCCGTCTGTCACAGCTGAATTTCTCAAGAACTGCTTATGCTATCAACTTGAAATTTTTAATAATTTTAGATGACATTTGCTCAACAATTTTTCAAATAACAAAGATATAAAAACGTTTTTTTTTCGCAACAGTGACTGACAGGTTTTCTTAATAAAATGAAGTGGATAGAAGTTAAAGACTTTTGAAGTTATTCTTCTATCCTTGTCATACAAAATGTCATTTGAGTTGATGACTTCAATTCAATATAGTGCGACTCGTGAATGAAGTCACATGCATGTAGTGCTGTCTCTATTTATTACTGATTTCGAAAACGCTGACATCACCGCTATTTTGCGAGGATTTTAAGCAATATTTAAAAAAAAATTAAGCAATATTTAACTGCATCTTGTCTGCTATCTAGATTTTTGGAAATGTAATAAAAAAGACGTGTGGCGTATGTCGTGTGGACTGCCGCGGCAAAGCTATTGCATAGCATTTTTTATCAACTTATGCAATCATAATTATATATTTATTTTATTTATGCAGTATTTTTTTTTCTTTGTTTTTTTTTCTTTGATATTAATTCAAGTTACACTTTGAGCTAAAAAAAGTAAAAAGTAAAACTAAAAAGTATCACCGCTGTGCCGGTCGGAGTGGGGGGTGTTAGATTTTTTTCGTTACGGAATTTCTGGATTCGGTCTCCACGCTCAAGGCCCGCGATAGAAGCTATGCAATAGCTTAAAATTCCAGTCAAATACCACAATAAGTTAAGATCGTTTGTTCGACTGTACCACTATAAAGAGTTCCGTGAATATTATACTAGAAATGCTGAGCCAGTTTCTATTAATTTTGTTTGCTCAGTCTTAAAGAAGAAATGCAGATGTTATGCAATATGGTAAACAAACCATATTGCATAAATTGTTACCAGGAAATAACTGCAGTGCATAAATTAATAATGTATAAACTGACTAGTATTCCGTATTCTCAATTTCAGTTTGTAGGTCATAAGGTTCTATTCCATTTCAAACTATTTTTCTTTTACCACAGCTTTTAAGCAGAGATTCCTATCGCATCGTTTATTAATTAATAAGCGTTTATACCTGTTCATTGGAGCATAATTATGCTCCAATAGACACAGACAGGTATAAATATCCCAGCGTTTATGAACATAACTACACTAGTTGACCCGCGCAACTTCGTCTGCGTCACAATTTTCATTACTGCTCCCTTCCTATTAGTCTTAGCGTAATGATATATAGCCTCCCTCGATAAATGAGCTATCTAACACTGAAATATTTTTTTAAATTGGCCCTAATAGTTCCTGAGATTTGCGCGTTCAAGCAAACAAACAAACAAACTTTTCAGCTTTATATATTTATATAGATTTAAATAAAAGCCTTGCGTTATGTGGTGACTGACTCGGTGAATGAGTGACCGACAGATAACGCACAGCCGAAACTAATAGTCGCAGAAAGCTGGGCATGTAGGTAGGTTTCTTGGGGAGCAGTGAGAGAGGATTTCCTGAAATTCCTACGGGAACGAGATAAAACAAGATATGCGCGTAAAAAGTTGTAGGTACCTTTTCAAAAAGTCAAGTGCGTAATGCTCCTGTGTTTGTGAACCTATAATGCAGCAAAAGGAGTGCAGGATGGGAAATCTCGACATACTTACCGATCGCCTGGCGACCGAATTCGGTAAAGTCACCCGTACACAGTCAATCTCGAACACATTCCACGGTCAAAATCGATGGTATATTCCTTGAATCACGTTCGAAATTTACAGTGTACGGGCAGGCCTTAGGACTTAACGACGAAATTTGGTCAATTTCAATTTCAATTTAATTTCAATTTCAAACTTTATTGCGAAACACAGTACATAATACACATACATACATTCCAGGCGTTAGGTGAATGCGCAGTTCACTGTGTTTTACCAATTTAGGCATGCACAATTATTATTTAAATTATAAATGACATTAATTATTGTAAAAATCATAGGTATCATATTGCAAATTAAACATTTCAAGTACACAATTTCATAAATATCAAACAAAACCAATTACTCAAATTAAACAAATGTCGTCAATTATCACTAAGATCATGCTGTCATAAATAAAAATTAAAACGTATACAATGTCATAAATTTAGATCAAAGAATAAAATGTAACAATAATAATAATAATAAATCCGCAAGGCAGTTTTGTGGCGAACTGTTGGGCACTAGCGACCTCATGGACCTGATCTCCAGGGAGAATTCTTGTTCCTCATCTCCGGCTTGCCTTTATTGGCTGGCCGGAGTGAACACTGACGAGGATCAGAGCTCCCACCTCTTTCTAGCCTTAATCGGCCGGTCTGAGTGGAGATTCGCAAGAGCAAACGTGCTCGGGAGAAGGACGTATATTAATCCAGTAAGGTGCTGGTAGGGATCTTGACCGTACTTCCGGGATTGTCCTGATAGCCGTGGTATACCTCTCCACTCCTCTAGCACCTCAGGATATGTTGCCCCCTTGGCGCTACGTCACTTTATGCTAGCGACCCTTTTCGGGGGGCCCATTTATTGAGTGTGCAAGTCACCCCCTGCTATTTTAAAGCCGTTTTAATTGTCAATGGTCAGGCAGGGGCCAATAGTTCTTCCATAGTAGTAGTTATTAGTCCACTAAACCAGCCAAACCCATAGCGATTCATCTTTTGTTTCCATATTCTGCAATAGTCCTGCTCCAACCGGGGATTGTCCTTGGGTATACTTTCACAGTGCATACAGGGATAATCGTCGGTTGGTGTCCCATTCCATTTAAAATGTCTAAAGAGGCCTCTGCGAGTTGGTTTCGGCCCCTCGTACGCCTACCAAAGGACCGGGTCTCTAAGAAGAGGGACCCGAGAAAGTAAAATAATAATAATAAAAAATAAAAAATCGCTACGCAATCGTTATCTATGTCGAGACTGCAGACCGTGGTCGCGTTCTAGAGTCTCTGCCTACCCCTACGTAAAAAAGGCACAAGTTTATGTAAAAATATTTAAATTATTTTCAAACTAAACTTTATAAACAATGTCGCTGTTTCCAGATAGTAACTACTGCAGTGTGTTGAACAAAAAAAAAAAAACAGAATTTTCAACCGAATTCAATTCTCCGCTATTTTCAATTAACATCTGTGTCTCTTGAGAGATTTCTTTCGTTACCAAGGCTTTGTGTCGACTTGAATACAGTGCTTCCGCTTTGTCTACCCTCAGTTTTGTAGAACGGGAGGAACTTCCTTTTGTTTTGTATCTTTTTTAAATAACTCTGTGGTCGTTCCTCCGGGAACCGTTTCAGGTCCTTTGAGCAGAATATAGTGTTTAAATATAAAATGATGAAAATGTATGGTTATTTTTTAGATTTTTTTATATATATTCTTTCTGAACAAACGGTCACAGTGACTCGTGATAACAGAGATTAACCAAATAGGAAGGAGATATTAAAGTGGAAATTTATCCGCATTCTGATGACATTTCATTTACATTCACACCGGATAGAGAGCCAATGTTGTAACGGTCGAAAAACTGAAACCAGAAAAAAACTGTTTTTGTCCGATCCAGGCTGAATTAAACTTAGGAACACACGCTCATTGCTTGCGTCCGGTAGTCTAATGGGGTACTTGCCTAAAAAAATAGTCATTAAATAATAATAACTAAATAATAAAATGTTTTTAAGATCCCAAGTTTAATTCAATTTCTAGAATAAACTTTCCAGCAGATTAAAAGCCTATAATTATTACTAAGGCTAGGCCTTGATGATTTTGACAAAATTTGTATCTGTTTTGTAATTTTATATTTAGGCCTAAGGTAAATAAAGTCTCTAAGCAGAGATGGGTTCTCGTATTCATTTTCGTTTATTTGCGTTCAAATGTAAACAAAAGTTTTAATAAAGCTAAGATCTTTTGTAGACCCTGATTTGTTATGAAAAAAAAAACAAACTAAATGACATTCTATAATTAAAAACGATCGCCAAAACTCTTAAGGTGGATGCTCCAGGGTGGCCCGCGAAATTCAAATATTTTTATGTTTTTTGCAATTTGCCGGTCAGTGTGAAGCTGTATGTGGACCAAATGCGATCTGCGACCGTAACGCGATTATTTCTGAAATATTCATTCTTTCGAACTACATGAACTTAGAGGGCTATATTGATGATTAAAATGGTTATAATTCTTTAGATAAATACGCGTTACGGTCGCAGATCGTATTTGGTCCACATACAGCTTCACACTGACCGGCAAATTGCAAAAAACATAAAAATATTTGAATTTCGCGGGCCACCCTGGAGCATCCACCTTAAATAACACCTTTCAGACTTTTTTACGATCGTTATCGCAGATACATTGCCTAAACCCTCATGAAAACGACATTAATAGCTTGAAATCTGACGTTAACATTGTCAAGCAAAATGCAAAAATATCATCTGTCTATTGGGTTTGTCAAAGATACGTATCGTTACTCAAAGCCGTACTACTTCCAATTAAAACCGACTGCACCCTTTGAGGAGTTCTTTGAGCAGAGTTTTGAGTCGAAATGAATGCATACTGTAGGTAGCTTTTGTCTCGACGGTTCTTAGAAACGTGTACCTTTCAGCATTTCTGTGAAATAACCGATGGATGGGTTCTCTGGTCGCTCGTATTTCAGAACGTTGTATTTTTGTATCTAGTAGCCCGTTCCGGACGCGCGGTTGTTTTAAGCTTCTATTAATGAAAGATATCTTGTAATCGATGCAAAGAATTTTTGCGACCTCTTTAAAATATAAGTTAAGATCATTGTGCCTCATTACAGTGTAAATGAATGTATCTGATATCCCGAGGCACTAGACAAAGTGTCATTCCGTTAGTGAATGTGGTTGTTGAAATACCAAATACTAGGGACTAGCTTTTCGTACGCGCATATCGTGTTTTTTTTCCGTTACCGTAGGAATTTTGGGAAATCCTTTCTCTCTCTCTCTCTCTTAACGTCTCCTACACTCCTCAAGAAACCTAAATGCCAAATTTTAGCTTTATACGACTAGTTCTGGCTGTGTGCTGCCTGCCAGTCAGTCACTCTTGCTTTTACAAAATGGCATTATTTTGTCAAGAATTCTAGAGCCTCTAGTGCAGGGATAGCGAACCGTTGGCAAGCGTGCCGGTGGTGGCACGCCGCAAAATAATTCGAGCACACCAATGTAAGATACTTAACTTACTTACTAAATTTTAAGGTTATGAAAAATACATCATTAAAACCCTCACAGTAAGCCCTTTTATTTGATATGTCACATAATATTGTTCAAAAAACTAAATTTTCTTGTTTGACTTATATGGTGTACACAATAAAGAGTATTCTATTCTATTCTATTCCCCCATACTAAAAATTTAATAATTTTTGTAACGCTTCCGTGTTTGGGTCAAAGAAATCCATATGTGTACCAAATTTCAACAGAATCGGTCCAGTGGATCCGGAGAAAACTGGCTGTGACAGACGGACAGACAGACACTCGAGTGATCCTATAAGGGATCCGTTTTTTGTTTGGAACCCTAAAAAGCACCCTAAATTTTCCTTTGTTTGAACCACGATGTCTGCTTCAGTATGAATTTCAGGTTCCCAATAATGAGTTAAATGAATAGCAACTTGTTTGTGGTATTTGTCCATTAAATTTTTACCAAGTCAAGGTTTTTGGTGGCACTCATGGATACATTATTTTTATATTTTGGAGAAATGACACGGTTACCAATAACGGTTCGCATCCCTGCTCTAGTGTGTAATTCATCTGCCTAGCCATTTCCCAACTATATTGGGGTCGGCCTCCAGTCAAACCGGATTTAGCTGAATAACAGTATTTTACGAGGAGTGGCTGCCTACCAGACCTCCACAACCCAGTAACTGGGTAACACGGTACTTCATGGTAAGACTGGAGTCAGATTTACTGGCTTCTGACTATCCGTAACGACTGCCAAAGATCTACAAATGACAGCCGGGACCAACAGCTTAACGTGCTTTCCGAGACACGAAGGGAACTCGGTATATTTAGATGGTCACCCATCCACAGAACAACCTTGGCAAGCGTTGCTTAACCTTGAAGATCTACCCGTGCGGCTGTTATTATCTAGCCTCGAGCTCCTCTAGTGTGTTATTAAGTCGTAAAATAGATCAAATTTTTTTTCATCTTTGAAACATTAAGTAATAACTGGCAGACACACCCTCCACCCCACCCTTTCAAGACTCAATAAGTATCAAGAAATTGTCTTAAGCACACCTTCAAAGAAACAAAATATTGTTACTAGACTTCTTTCAGTCCTCAATAAAGAGAACATTACGTGATTTCAATTGAAGTCCAAGATTTTCGTTTTCTAAGTGAAAATCTTTTCAGATAATATCTAGCTTCATGAGAACTGGTAAAGATAAAGTGGAAAATATATTAAAGTACTTTTTAGTTGGATTAACGTTTTGTACTTGTTATAGCCGAAATGG
The DNA here is from genome assembly GCA_950371165.1 of Lacanobia oleracea. Taxonomy (NCBI): domain Eukaryota; kingdom Metazoa; phylum Arthropoda; class Insecta; order Lepidoptera; family Noctuidae; genus Lacanobia; species Lacanobia oleracea. The sequence continues at coordinate 23,270,445 of OX493392.1, read as the reverse complement.
ATTTCTTTTTGTAGTTGTAAGTAATGTAATGGCTTTGACACCGAGGTACGAGTCCATAAAACAGACAAATGTTGGTGCTAATCTGATGAAGTACCTACATATTTCTTGTATAAAACGTTTTGGGTACACATTCATAGTGCGTACAGCTAAAGAGTGGAATTTTCTGCCGGAGTCTGTGCTGATAGCTACCTACATGCTAACCTGGGAGTCTTTAAGTCAAGAGTGAATAGGTTACTTCTAGGCAAGCGTGCTCCATCTTCGACCACATCATCGATTACCATGAGGTGAGAGGGCTGGCGCGTATCTATCAATAGTAAATATATATATACATATGTATATATAAAAATCACTGATTCTTACTAACAGACTGAAAGTTGTTATTATTATTATTTAAAAAACTCAAAACATTGATTAACGAAATCCATACTCAAAAGTCAAGACAAATTCTTTTCCGCCACACAACGACAGGAAAATGGAATAAAAACATACAGTCAAAGTTAGCTTGGCAGGCAGAATAAGTTGTTAGCGCAGAAACTCCGTGAGGATACAACTTCCTTTGTGTCTTAGAAAAACCACCTTTACATATTTACACTACAATAAACGACTCTCCTTTTTACCTACCGAAACATTTTTTTTTAACTCAAAACACTGATTAACGAAATCCATACTTTGCTTGCCAAGACAAATTCTTTTCCAGCACACAACAACAATAAAACAGAATAAAACAAAAAGCATACAGTTGGAGTTAACTTGGCAGTCAGAATAAGTTGTTAGCGCAGAAACTCCGAGGATACGACACGACACAGAACGTTCAATCTAGTCGGGGAACCGCGAAAATGTTAACAAGGTTTTACATTGTACTGCTTTTTCTAAAGGAACCACGTACTTTGTTCGAATACGTTAAATACTAGTTTTATATTACATCATGACGTGCTGCGATCGAATAAGTTAAATATTAGGTATTTATATCACATAGTGTACCGTGACCGAAAAGATAAATACTAGGTAAATATCACATACTGTACCGTAACCGAAAAGTTAAATACTAGATAAATATCACATATTGTACTGTGATATTAATTTAGATCAATTTAACAGTTCCTAGATCGGGCGATATAATTTCAAAATGTACAAGTGAAGTTTAAATTAAAAATAAATATAGGTTTTAAAATCTAGAATCTCATGCTCAGCAAAATTGATATGTCAGAGTTGTATATGCTACTGTGAATGTCACATGAGAACAGGAACTATGAAAGAGAGAGAGGAACTTTTTCAAAAACTCAATTCGGAAAATTACATATTGGTTTGATTGGATGACATATTGTCCTGATGTACCAGATTAACGTCCACACGGCTACCTGTGTTCATTTATTTTCTTATTTCTTGCTTGTTGTATATCCTCAGTCTTTGAACAACCCTCCATGATTGTCAATAAGCAGTGAACCATTTTTCATACCTGTTCATTTCTAATTTACTTAGCTGTTTTCGTAAATAATGCAATTCGTAAACAATGTAGGTAATTAAATTACTAAAATGCTGTCTGACATCCAAAATTCAGATGCCAACACGCACGTCCAAATTCAATTATGAACTCCCAAAAGCATTTACAGAAGATTAAACTCCATCGCAATTTTCTTAATTCAATTTCAGTTCAAAACAAATGCAACGTACCTACTCACATTTATTTTCCACCTACACAAATTAAAATGAAGTAGAAACTTCTAGAAATGTTAAGCAATCCTTTTCGTTCGCACTTGAAGTAACAAATGCCGCATCCAACCAAAATAAGGGTAATCAACTTTATGACATCCATGTATCTTCGAACTGCACAAATTGCGTTCTTACAACGTATAAAAGTTGTTCTCAGCAATCAGCTGATTAAAGTGAATGTAGCAACCGAAAGTGTACTCTAACGTAGATACCAGAAAGTCTAGAATGTATTGGAGAGTTTGGGCTCACATATGTGGAGACGGCTTTAGTGTCTACCATGAATTTAGTAGTAAAGGAAATTAGATAAACTGGCTATTTCGTTAGTCTTAACCTTCAAGCGGGCGCGTGGGTATTTATAGCGACAGCGGTCGCGCGTAACCTAAAAGACCTATGTGAGATTTTAGGAATTTAGAATTCTGGTAAATTAATAATTATTTATGTTTTATATTCAGACATTATCAATTTTTACGTAGATAACAATTTTTTGGAATTAAAAATAAAACAACCCACTATCGTTCGATTACAAACCCACTAAACCAAACCCACACCCACAGACCCGCTAAACCAAAGTTTTGTTCTCTTGGGAGAAGGATTTGTGTTTTCTCATTTTTTCTTTATTCTATGCAATCGAATAATTACTATCAAAGTGTTTATTTTATCAACTCACGAATTTTACTTCGAAATTAGTCGTCTCTTCAAGGTAAAAGAAAGAGCCAGGCGCGTGTAGTCGTTTCGACGCTTGCGCCGCGACCTAAACAAATGCATTCTATTCCACTACAGAGGCTTGGAGAAGCGTGGAATGCAGTCATTTTCGTGCATAGTGAAATAATGAAAAGCTACTGGAATAGAGAAATACTTGTGGCGAGAAATCTCGATGTAATCAGCGAAAACTTATCAAGCGCGGTCGATTCGACGCCGCGCGACCGCTTGAAGGTTAATATAGTTATGAGTATTGAAGTTAGAGTACGGCGATATTTCTAAATAGGTCGACACTTGGAGAGTTTTGTTCTTACTTAGTTGTAACTTAGTTAGGCGAATTGGAAGTAAGTTGAATGTCACAGGATCTTAGGGAATTAGTCCGAACTAAGTTATGCATGTGTTGGACTTATAATTGGCCTTATTTGTTAACTTTGGCGAATAGTTTTATTTGATATGCTTTTGCAAGTTGATGTATTAAACTTGACCACTTCAGTGACCAAAAAAAGGTGAATATTAGGGTTTCATCTTCTACCAAGTCCGTGGAATGGTTAGCTAGTTTAAATGTTGTTTAAATTATGCTGATGTTTTAAATGATAGTATACAGGACGAATTTTATAAAAGACCGGCAAACACTAGTGATTTGATTTCAAAATTAAACGTCTCCAAACTGTCTAATTTTATCGAAGAAACTGTTTTTGGTAAAAAAACTCTTTTTGGTTTAATTATTTAACATAATAATTATTTATTCTAAGTACTAACACCGTTTAAGCGTGACTGATTTGATTTCGGGACGGATCTGCCAGATACCAGCTTGATGCCCTTGAGTCAATTGAGAAACGAGCCAAGAGGATCATTGGCAATGAGAGGCTCGTCGCGACGAAGTTCCAAAGTCTTGAGCATCGACGACGAGTTGCTGGCTGGTCGGTTTTCTACCGGTTGCATTTTGGGGAATGTGCGACGGAATTGCATAATTTAATTCCGCCAAGCCCGTTCCATCATCGGACCACAAGACGAACGACGATGCGCCACCGGTACATGGTGGACATCCCACCCACACGCACAAAACGTTTTGGGATACAGCTAAGGAGTGGAATTCCCTGCCGGAGTCTGTGTTTCCCGATAGCTACAACCTGGGAGTCTTTACGTCAAGAGTGAATAGGTTGCTTCTAGGCAAGCGTGCTCCATCTTCGACCATGTCATCGCTTACCATCAGGTGAGATGGTGGTCAAGCGCGTGACTATTACTAGTAAAAAAAAAAATATAATTTTAGCGTTAATTGATTAGATTTTTGTGCAGACCAATGTAAAGAGGTACTTTATATCTTAGGCATTTTCTACCAGTCAACCACAATAGGTGATGTAGAGACAGTAAAATTAGTGGTAAGTGCAATGTTGAAAAACAAACCCGATCAATATATTTTTAGTAAATACAAAGTGATTCAAGCATGTTTTTTTTTTTTTTAAAAAGCTTTAAAACACGCTTGAATCATTAAATAGTTTACTTAACATCCGTCAGCCCCCGAGGGGCAAAATCGTTTTCAACCTTTAGAATCCGTAAGTCCCTTGGCTTGTCCCGAAAGGAACATTCTTGAGTGGTTTAGTTTTTATTCCCGATGCCAATAAAAATATTTATGAATGCTCCTCTCTGTTACGAGCTTTTGTTGTGGATATGTTATTAATAATATTGACATTTACCTGAATGTCAGGTATCCCCCATTTTCTTCGTACACGTAAAATGTCACATTAAATATTCTTTTGTCAAAGTTTAAAAGCTAAAAGAACTTTTCTCTTAGAGTGCAGCCGTGAAAACATACAGGGCTAAGAAAATAGTGTCGGCCCGCACGACAGTTCTTTAGCTATCATCTGCCTAGCTTGTTCCCAACGGAATACTACACATACTGCTGAATACTAGTACTTTACGTGGGGCGGTTGCCTACCTGTCCTCCACCACCCGTAAACTGGGTAACACGACACTCAAGACTGGCAAGACTGAAGTCCGATTTAGGTACTGATTTCTGACAATGCATACTAAGTTCTTAAGTACATTTTTTTTAGGATAGGATAACGTGCAGGAGGAACCCCTTAAACAAGTGAAGGCCTCCTCCAAATCTTTCCAAATGGATTTTCTGTCTTGAGTTACTTTTAACCATTTTGGGCCAGCAATAGTTTTTATATCATCATCATTTCCCCGTGCAAAATATTCACCCGTGAAGCCGTCGCCCGTCCCAACGAATGTGTAAAGTGACACCGGTACGGTAGTGTGAAGTTCTTCTTCCCACCTGTTTAACTTTTGAATCCACCGCGAGAATACTTAGATGTTGAACTAAGTATACTAACAGAGTGTCTTCAAGGTACTTCAGACTTTGTATTTTGATAGAAGACGCTCCTGCTCAGAATAGTTGCGGTTTCTCTTTTGCGGTGTTATTTAAGTATAACTTGATAAACTTTAGCTCAATATAAAATTTTTGTGCGAATTCAACCCTAATTATATAAAACTAGTTGACCCGCGCAACTTCGTCTGCGTTAGAATTTTCATTACTGCTCTGCTATATAATAATGGCCTATAGCCTTCCACGATAAATGAGCTATCTAACACTGAAATATTTTTTCAAATCGGACCCGTAGTTTCTGAGATTAGCGCGTTCAAGTAAACAAACAAACAAACAAACTCTTCAGCTTTATATATTAGTATAAACTCTTCCGTTACTAACTGATTGAGTGACTGTCAGATAACGCACAGCTGAAATTACTGGTTGTAGAAAGCTGATATTTGGCATGTTCCTTGAGGAGTTTAGGGGAGCACTAAGAGAGGATTTTTCGAAATTTCTACGGAAATGGAAAGAAACGGGATATGCGCGTACGAAGTAGCGGGCCAAAGCTAGTAATTTAAACTACTGGTATTCAGTCGCATCCGATAATACTGGAAGTCGACCCAACAAAGTCGGGAAAATTCTAGTCTGACAAACGGTGGCAATATATTGTCGAATTTTATCATGTTTAGTCTAGTATATTCTGTGTTTCCTGATACCTACAAGCCCGGAAAGTGAAAAGATTACTTCTAGCCAAGCGTGTTCCATTATCGACTACATCATCGCCTATCATCAGCTGAAAAAGTGGTCAAGCGCGAGCCCATCTATGATAATCATTATCATCATCATATCAGCCGAAAGACGTCCACTGCTGGACATAGGCCTCCCCAAGTGTCGCCACAACATCCGGTCCTGCGCGTCTCGCATCCTTCAGCTACGCGCGACCCTCACCAGGTCATCGGTCCACCATATGGGAGGCCTTCCTACGTTGCGTCTTCCGGTTCATAGTGCGTACAGCTAAGGAGCGGAATTCCCTGCCGGAGTCTGTGTTTCCTGATAGCTACAACCTGGGAGTCTTTAAATCAAGAGTGAATAGGTTATTTCTAGGCAAGCGTGCTCCATCTTCGACCACATCCTCGCTTACCATCAGGTGAGATAGTAGTCAAACGCGTGCCTATCAATAGTAAAAAAAAAAAAAAACGTTTTCAATGGCGCCCAAAACCGTTTTACATTTTGCTCACATTCATAGAATAAAGACATCCATTCTGAATCCCATCAAATATCTAAAATTCAGAAATCCGAATATCCGAAAATCACTTGAAACAAATCTCTATGTAATAACCGCGCAGACGATAAATTGTTGGAAAGCTGCGCTTATCAGATTTAAATATCCGCAGACCGCAGAGTACTGCAGTCTCTTTTCATATTACCGGCCCGGGCTGATATAATTAGATGAATCTACTGTTTTAGGTGGCCCAAGTTGTGAGAGAGAGAGATTTTTGCGTTAATTTAATTATAGTAATGACAATCTAAGAAGTCAAATTTGACAGCTGAATTTGACAGCTGAGTAGAGAGGGTAGAAAATCGCTTTACCACTCAGTGCGAGAGAGATTTATTTTCATGTCTCTTTCATACTTACTGGTCAAGCAATATTGTATACTGCTGTCGAATTCTGAATAGTGAACATTTTGGCGTACCTGTCATCTCCTAGACTCAAGAGCAAACCCATCACAAATAAAAATAAAAAGAACCTTACCATAGCTCTATAATCCTGTGCAAATTTTGGTCACGGTGTCCATTTCGAAAGAAGAATAGCCAAGAACGTAAGAGATTTTATTTAGAGTGAAATGTGTGCGTATACACAGTCTCTCTCTTCTAATTTTTATGCAATCTATCAAAACACCTTTAATTTCCTTTCATATTGGCAGATTACGACTGAGATTCAAATACGAACGTACATAAACTAAAAAGTAGAACGTATATAGACCTGTATTATACTGGTAAATAAAAATAGCTAAAGACAATTCCAATTATTTGCTTTTGGGTTTAAAGATTTCATCACCATAGAGAATATCCAAATATTTTAAATTGTTCCGTTGCTGAGTGAGTGAATCACAAACAACGCACAGCTGAAACTACTGGTCGTAGAAAGCTAAAATGTGGCATGTTCCTTCGGGAGTGTACAAGAGCACTATGAGAGGATATTCCGAAATTCCTACGGGAACGTACGAAGTCACGGGGAAGAACTACCTGTTTTTAAATTATTTATTGAAAAAAAAATCGAAATATATCAACACCACACCGCCACCGTTCACATTCTGCACTAGACCCCAAAACGAGGCATTCTCTTAACAAATTCAATTCGTCGAGTATTCGTTAGCGAGTCCACTAGGATTATATCAATGGACCCGCCTGATAAAGGCATCAGCGGTGCAATTTGTATTGGCTAGACCGACATAATGGCTGACGGAGTTACCCCGTGAAACGTCTGCGGTTTTACCCCAGACTGGTACGTTTATTTCTCTCTGGTCTGGACTGGACTAGTATGCTTCTACTACTTCAGTTTAATTCCTTGTGTTAACTGAGTAGACTGGAAAGAGAAATTTTTATATAAAAAATTCTGTGACTGACTAATTGAAGGTGAAAAACATGGAATGTCAATTTTTATTGTTTATTGGCTTAAATAATTCTTTTTTATACTTAATATATTAGTAATCATCTGCCTTGCCGTTTCCCAACTATATTGGAGTCGGTTTGGCGGCGGAAGACCAGTGTTTTACGTGGAGCGGCTGCCTACCAGACCTCCTCAACCCATTAACATTGACACTTCATGGCAAGACTGGAGTCAGATTTGCTGGCTTCTGACCAAAGATCTACAAATGACAGCCGGGACCAACGGCTTAACGTGCTTTCCGAGGCACGGAGGAAACTCGTTATGTTAAGATGGTCACTCATCCACAGACCAACATTGGCAAGCGTTGCATAATCTTAAAGATCGACCCGTGCGGCTGTTATTATTTAGCCACGAGTTCCTCAAAAAATATCATATGGTGATATCTAAGATAATATACTTAAAAGAAACTCCATGCACTTTGAAAAATTACACAAAAACTGGTTTTGTGATATCTCTTGTTTTGACCCTGTACCTTTCACTTAAGGAAAGGCGTGGGTTAAGCCTCAACACGAGTTCTGAAGAGCTATAATTTTTGCTCACCACGCAAATTGTTTTGTGTATTTTATTGGAACTTTGGTTGCTTAGCTTACCGTTGTGTGTTGCTTAAGCTCTTTTTTCCTATGGATATACCACATGCCACCTGCTACAAATTTAATTAAAGCTCCTTTTGCTACTTCGAGATTAAAACATCGGATTAGATACGCTCGCTGGTTGTGAATCATCATATGCCTAGCCTTTTCCCAACCATATTGGGGTCGGCTTCCAGACAAACCAGATTCAGCAGAATATCAGTGTTTTACGTGAAGCGGCTGCCTACCAGACTTCCACAATCCATTTGGTTGTGAATACGCATCTGAAATTAAAATAAAAGCTTTACGTAGCAAATGTTATTACAGATTAACGAATATTTCAACTATAAATCATTGAAACTTGTATTATATAAACAAAAAATGGTCTTAAAATCATCATCTGCTTAACCTTTCTCCAAATAAAAATCTTTGGAAATTGAGAACCACTGATTGCAACAACGAGTTCTAAAATAACGAAAAAAAGTAGTTCTAAAATAAAGCAGGACGCTCTGTTTACACCCGTTTGCCATTAAAAAGCAAGTAAAATATCATTGGCCTCTGTATCAGTCGTTCAAAGTAGCAGCTAACCATTTCACTGTAAATAAAACCTACAACAAAATCAACGTACACTACAACATCGAAACAAATTTTTATACTAAACACTATACGGAACTCCATCCATCTCCAGAGAGCATCTGGGGCCGAAGTTATAAACGGAAAAAAGTACTGCTATGTCGTGAAACGAGCAAGTTCTGAAGTAACCCAAGTTTCAGCACTCGACTGGGCGAGGGACTTTAAGTTGGTTTTTATGAAGTTTTTACGGAACCCTGTTTTATCTTCTACTCCGATCTTTTGGAACTAAATTTGATATTAAGTATTTTGATGTTTTACTGTTCAAGGTTGAAGAGTTTGAGTGTTTCTTTTGAGTTAGAAAATTGATTTAGATGTTCTGTTGTATCGTAAACGGGTCTTTAAAATGTTTCTTTACTTATTTGTTGGAAAAAAACAGTCAATTTTGTTTGACGTATAAAAATACTTTTGTCATTGCCAGAAAATCGTTTTTACAGACACCCTGTTAAATCTTACTATTTTTAAACAACTTTTTAAGCTCCTAACGTTATTTGTTATTGTGTACAATAAATAGTGTCTCTATTCTATTCGATTTGTATTGTTGAGCTTTTTCTATACAAAAGTGGATTCCCTCCTTTATTTAATATTTCTATCCAAAGGACGTATATATATAGAAACATATATATATAATTAAAAAACCGGCTAAAAGCGAGCTAAACTAGGTTTGCGACTATATTTATGTTTTTCAATTAAGTCACAAAAGTTCCTATGAGTACAAAAATTTCCTCTTAATCGGTCCTGTGGGTTAGGAGGATCTTTGCTATGACAGACGGATAGACTGACAGACAAACAGACACAAGAGAGATCTTACAAGGTGTCAGTTTTCCCATACAAGGATTCAAGGGCCTCAAAATAATAACACTGGACAACAAGGATTTTGCCACAAGGAATATGCTTACTAATTTGGAATTACCTACCTACCCTTATCACAAAACCATATTAATTTTGCTTCGATTAGGTCTAGTTACCCGACTGCGAAAGAAGGAAGGTTATGTATTTCGTGTGTATGTATGTACGAGTATCTTTGTATATTTCTTTGGCACGCCCTAGAGCCTAAACGGCTCGATGGATTTTTGCTTGAGAGGTGTCGTTAGATTCGTATTTACTGTGAGAGTGACATTGGTTATATCAAAATGAAAAAATCAAAATGGCGCATTTTTGGCACCAAATTATGCCTTAAAAATTTTTTTTTGTTTTTTATCGAAACCTATCCAGTGGAGTATCAAGATAAAGGGCTCAAGGAGACAATTACAAAAAAAGTTACTTACTAAAATGTAGGAAATAAAAAAATTGACGTCAAAAACACCGACCGCTAAAAACGACAAAAAAGTTCTAAACAAGTCGCTCTTCAAGCAGTCTAATGCAGTTTAATCACTGATCTGATGCCACCAACTGCATCAGACTGCTTGAAAAGCGACTTCTTTCGAACTTTTTAGTCGTTTTTAGTTGTCGGGTTTTTTGACAGTCAATTTTTTTGTTTTTGTGTTACAGCTACTACCAGTGACTTTGATGTTGTTTGTCGATTTCCATTACATCGGGACGAAGATGAGAAGTGTTGATTCAGAAGATCAATATCCAAGTCTTTAGGAATAAATTTTTGGAGAGATTCCCCAACTCATATGGATTTAAGAAATTTCCAGAATGCAAAAGTATCTCTTTTCAACTGAGGTGCAGATATGGTGTCGTTGGGCGTCTCTACACACCTTATAGCAGCCATTACGACCATCATTTTTCCTTTAGCTTGTAAATTCTGATTTTATGTTTTTCAATAAAGTAGCTGTGTTTTCAGTTTACTCAGTTATTTTATTATTTTTAGAATGTTGGAAGAAGTGTCCAAAAGGTTCTGTCAAGTTTCTTTACATTTATGTTGAAATTGTTTTTAAAACTCAAAAAAACCGGCCAAGTGCGAGTCCGACTCTCACACGAAGGGTTCCGAACCATAAACCTATTTTTTTATTTTTTGTTGTTATAGATAATCTGTGAAAATTTCAGCTGTCTACCTATTACAGTTCTTGAGATACATCCCTCTGACAGACATGCGGACAGACGGACGAACAGCAGGGGTTTAGTAATAGGATTCCGTTGGTTACCCTTTGGGTACGGAACCCTAAAAAATGTACTGCACGATCAGTAAAAAAATGTGAGCTTTATTTTGGGATTTTTGATTATAACGGGATAGTCGAGTATTCTGACGTACCACCTGCTGCACAATCAATCCTTTAACTTGATAACGTGCCTGTATCAAAACCACCTGAAAACTTCAGATTCCCCTCAAAGCTTCACTTCAAAATTATATGAAAGGAAAACTGTATGTGATAGACTAGACTAGAGTCAAGAGCAAAGCCATTACAAAAAAAAAAAAAAAAAAATGGGTCGCAATAGTTCTAATTTCAGTTCTATGATATTAAAACATGTTCTTAACATAATTACTTAAATTAAAAACATTATGATTTTTTAGTTGACCACTGTAATTTGGTTACGTTGCCTCGTTCTACCAAAACACCCATACAGATCCGGAGAATATGTCGGATATAATATATCGAAAAAAATTACAACATTCTTTTAACAAAATGCATCTTAAAACTTCACGTCGAATGCATATTCACTACATACTTATAGTTTTATTGTCGCTCCGGGACGAAGTTTCGGATAAAAGAAAGTCTGCCGTGTAAGTTGTAACCACGTACTATGTAGTTGTGCTTAGAATGTCTTGTACCGAGTTCTACTTTACAGCAATGGATTTTTCTTTCGGTGTTCTTAGATAAGCGGTTATGTCATGTAATGGTTGGTAATATATTACGAAGCCTCCACTGTCCGTCCGTCCATCCGTCCGTCTGTCTGTCAACGGGCTGGACACAAGACAGACAATAGACAATTGAAATTTTCACAGATTGTGTTTGTGTGAAATTTTCACATATTGCCGCTACAACATACAAAAAATATGTTTTTTTCAGTTTATGATACGGAACCTTCGTTTGAGAGTCCGACTCGCACTTGGTAGGTTTTTTATTTGAGATGAGTTTGCTCTTCACTCTAGTTCAGGTCAGAGGTGACAGAGACAAAGTCGACGAAGAAGTGAGCTTACTCTAAAGGAGCCTGTTCAGTCTAACTTTGAAGAAATTAGGGTTAAATGTATTAGAAAACCAACGCAATTGCTTGGCGTCGAAAAAAGCGTTTTTCGACGCCAAGCAATTCATCGGTAGATGTAGAATGGGCTCATTCTGAGGTCTTTCTGCGGAGTAATGACATGGAAAGCGTAACACAAACATTGAATATCATTATCTGCCTAGCCTTTTCCCAAATATATTGGGGTCGGCTTCCAGTCAAACCAGATTCAACTGAAAAGTGTTTTACGTGAAGTGGCTGTCTACCAGACCTCCACAACCCATTAACTGGGTTACACGGTACTTCTTGGCAAGACTGGAATCAGATTTACTGGCTTCTGACAATGCGTAACGACTGCCAAAGATATATAAATGACAGCCGGGACCAACGGCTTAACGTGCTTTACGAGGCACGGAGGAAACTCGGTATGTTAAGATGGTCACCCATCCACAGAGCAACCTTGGCAAGCGTTGCTTAACCTTGACGATTGACCCGTGCGGCTGTTATTATTTAGCCACGAGCTCCTCACAAACATTTAAAATATAACCTTCAAAAAGAGTAGGCAACACACGGGCCTCAAGTCTGCTATTACAATAGAGTCAGAATGGTCTATCATTGATTTCATATTGTTAACTTTGACAAGTTTGGTAATCTACTAATATAAAAGCGTCATTATGACTTTCCAATGGTCAACCACTGACACTCCATTGAAAGGAATGGCATAGAATGGTAATCTCGTGCATAATTACAAATGAATAAATAATATATAAAAATATAATTAAAAGAAATCTGGCATAACTTAATGTTCAAATTTTGTAGTAGTTTTTCGAAAATCATTTCTACCAACGGGTTTTATAATGGTGGCGATACGAAAATGTCTTTCTACCACCATTCTATTACGAGACCATTGACCGACCCTTATGAATTAGCAGATTACGAACTTTTAGCAAAATTACAGTGGGATCGTGTTGGAATGTCGAATGTCGATCATATGTGTGTATGTATATATATTTCTTTGGCACGCCCTAGTGCCTAAACGGCTCAATGGATTTTAGCTTGAGAGGTGTCGTTAGATTCGTATTTACTGTGAGAGTGACACTGGTTATATCAAAATGAAAAGAAAACAAAATGGCGGATTCTTGGCGCCAAATTATGCCTTCAAAAAAATGATTCCAAAAAAGTAACTCACTAAAATGTAGGAAATAAAAAAAAATGACTGTCACAAAACCCGACCGCTAAAAACGACTAAAAATTTCGAAACAAATCGCTTTTCAAGCAGTCTGATGCAGTTCTATCACTGATCCAATGTCAGCAACTGCATCAGACTGCTTGAAACTTTTTTTTTTTTTTTACTATTGATAGGCACGCGTTTGACCACTATCTCACTTGATGGTAAGCGAGGATGTGGTCGAAGATGGAGCACGCTTGCCTAGAAATAACCTATTCACTCTTGATTTAAAGACTCCCAGGTTGTAGCTATCAGGAAACACAGACTCCGGCAGGGAATTCCACTCCTTAGCTGTACGCACTATGAATGTGTTCCCAAAACGTTTTGTGCGTATGGGTGGGATGTCCACCATGTACCGGTGGCGCATCGCCGTTGAAACTTCTTGTGAAAATAGCAAACTCGGGGCGCTGTGGTGCCCGTAGTTCAGTGATTACGTATCATCCTTTTTGATTTACAACGCACGCCTAGGCTAAGGGGTTAAAAAACAATGCACTGGGCAATAATGAAAGTATTCAATTAAGTCTGTTAAGTCCAAAGTGTTATCGATAACTATAATAGCATTAAGCGTTTGTTTCTTTAAGCAGTAGTTCCTAGAGCAAGACTTTTATGGTAGATAAAAAACCAGCCAAGTGTAAGTCGGAGTCTTACACAAAGGGCTCCGTACCATAAACCGAAAAAGAACACGTTTCTTGTATGGGAGCCCCGTTCAATTTCTAATTTAATTTATTTTGTTGCCGTTGAACTGTTGTTTGTTCTGTTTAATTTGTTGTCGTTTTGAACCTTAAAAAACCGACTTAAAAACTTACTAAAACACCTATATTTCTCCCCCCATATTGTCAACACGTACACTAGTCCACAAAACCGAGCGACCTCATTTTTATAATGAGCCACAATAAATTACAAATAACCACATCCCGATAGCGCCAAGGGTCATCGCACTAAACGACTGCGACCGCAGCAAAGTGGTCGCGGAGCGGTCGCTATGAGCTATCAGTTGCACTCGCTACAAAGAACTGACCGCGGAGTTGACCGCGTCATTTTAAATACTAGCCTTATTATTTACTCTGGAATTGTATGGTATCCAACTGCGGTTATCAGTTTCTGGACAGGTTCGATCGTTGAAGGATAGAATCGATTATTTATTTATATATGCTTTATTGTACACCAAAAATATAAAAAACCGGCTAAGTGCGAGTCGGACTCGCACACGAAGGGTTCCGTACTATAAAACTTTATTTTTTTTGTTGTTGTTATAGTGGCAACACTGCTGACAGATAGACGAGCGGATGGACGGACGAACAGCCGAGGCTTAGTAATAGGGTTTCGTTGGTTACCCTTCGGGTACCGAACCCTTAAAGACTTAAAGGATACCTTAAACTAAAAAATATACACTTGGCGGCCTTATCGCATTCCGCGATCTCTTCCAGACAACCTGGAGGCATAAGGCAGTAGTCGAAGTGTCCAGAGGGGATACCTGGGTATAAGCGGCCTTTTTTTTTATTTGTTTTGGGTTTGCTCTTGACTCTAGTCTATGTCAGAGATGACAATGACAAAGTCTACGACGGAGCGAGCCTACCCAGAAGGAGCATGTTCACTCTAACTTTGAAGATAATAATAGATTTTAGACTTCGACCACGACTTCGTTCGCGCATATCCCGTTTTTCGCCGTTACCGTAGGAATTTTAGAAATTTCTCTCTTAATGTTCCCCTACACTCCCCAAGGAACTTACATGTCAAATTTCAGCTTGTTACGACCAGCAGTTTCGGCGTGCGTTGTCTGTCAGTCACACAGACAGTAACGGAAGAATTTTAAATACGAGTATTACAAGTTGACCCGCGCAACTTCATCTGCGTCACAATTTTCATTACTGCTCCGATCCTATTGGTCTTAGCGTGATGATATATAGCCTATAGCCTTCCTCGATAAATGGGCTATCTAACACTGAAATAATTTTTCAGTTCAGACCAGTACTTCCCGAGATTAGCGCGTTCAAGCAAACAAACAAACTCTTCAGCTTTATATATTAAGTATAGATTAGGATATTAATTAACAGTATAAATACCGACCTATGATGGGCATCCACGTTGTTGGTACATTGTTTCATTTTGACGGAAATGGATGTGTCAGTTAAAACTCTGGCAAGTCATCATCTGCCTAGCCTTTTCCCAACTACATTGGGGTCGGCTTCCAGTCAAACTGGATGCAGCTGTATACCAGTGTTTTACGTGGAACGTCTGCCTACCAGACCTCCACAACCCATTAACTGGGTAACACGGTACATCTTGGCAAGACTGGAGTCAGATTTACTGGCTTCTGACAATCCGTAACGACTGCCAAAGATCTACAAATGACAGCCGGGAAAAACGGTTTAACGTGGTTTCCGAGGCACGTAAGAAACTCGGTATGTTAAGATAGTCACCCATCCACAGACCAACCTTGGCAAGCGTTGCTTAACCTTCAAGATCAACCCGCGCGGCTGTTATTATTTAGCCACGAGCTCCTCTAAAACTCGTAATAACTGACACACTATAGGACGTTTCGACTTCATTTCGGAGATGATAATGCATCAGAATGTATTTAACACTGCAGATGCGGTGGTGCGATGGCCTACAAGTACATATCTACCATTAAACAAGTTTAAAAGAAAATTATTCGGCGAATTAACTCGGTCGATGCCCAATGCTAATTGCATGATTGAATTTTTAACCAATAGAATTGCTTGTGCTGAGCGAGGCTAGATAAATGCAGCGATTCTATTGGTTCTTAACAAACCCATACCTAGCTATGCATCCTCGTGACATATCTGGTAGGAACGCAGTCTTACTTTATAAGTAAAATAGGTCACCAACAGAAGCCCGCCAAAAAACTGATCACCTTCAACTGTTCTCCCATATTTCTGTAAACAAACTCACCATATATCACTTCCACGTAAAATCAACAGAAGCAAGTCGACACTCCAGGAATGTAACGCGAACATAATGCCGGGAGACGCTCCCGTGATGTATAGCTCCAGCCCTAGGGATGAAACTTTGAGCCGACAAAAATCCCGAGGGTTGAAACTAGTCGTCGGTAAACAAAAAACTGTGAGGTTTTGTTAGTCTTGTGTGTGGGACATACGGTTGGAGAGGTGGGCACGCAGTCTAGGGCGAATTACCAAAATTAAGGCGGAGATACCTGAGAGTAGCTTATTTTAAAATTAGAATCACGTCTTTTTTTTTATTTGTTATGGGTTTGCTCTTGACTCTAGTCTATGTCAGAGATGACAGAGACAAAGTCTACGATGGAGCGAGCCTACCCAGAAGCAGTAGTTTTTAGTAATTTGATGTATGAAAATTTTGAATTTTATTCGGTCAACGTAGTGATATCTATTTTTAAAGTTATGTCTAACACGAACAAAAAAACGTCAATCAGATCAAAACCGCCGGGAATATTTTAATGGAATTTACACTATCTCAAAGACAATTTAATTATCTACATATATCTTGATTTACGATTATTTTTTTTAATCTTAGAATAATAAGGTAAGTATAAAAAACTACTGCATTTTGGGTCGCGCGGGTGTTAAATCTAATTCTAATTCTGAATAAATCTCACCATGTGGACGTGGGTGAAGTGAACTGCCATTTCATCTGTAGTTATATTCTGTAAAATTCTCAACGTGAAATGAAAACTTAGTTGAAGTGAATAAGAGGTTAGCTGTCAAATTGACAATCGATTCAATCAAGTTACAATGACAGTTAACTTCAACTCACTCCAAACAATAGGAACCCTTCACGTAAAAGCTTGTAATTTGTACTTTTTTTATAAACCAACGTCCGTCATAATTTGTAAGCACTCGAAAATTTAAATAAAACTTCTACTGCTGTCTTTTTCAGAATTTCCTTTCTTTTTCAACCAACTTCAATAAAAACAACGACCCATTCGTGGCATAAAGAAGAGATTAAAAGAAAGTTTAGAGGAGTACATTGAAAACAAATTCAGTTCTCGAAAGTTTCAATCACTTACTATTAATAAACTTCAATGAAATTACTTAAATAGCCAAAATAAGCCCCCAACTATATCATCGGTCGAACGACGTGAATACATTACCTCGCCCGCCATTTTACAAGTACTTACCAAGTTCAACACTTAGTCAACCCCCGCCAATTTAATTTATTAACACTTAAAACTTATATAATTCAACGTACTAAGTTTTAAGTCTAGCCCTTCTAAGTTGGAGCACTTCGGAGAACGCACCTGATACCAGGCTGTAAGTGACAGATGGGTTAAAACTCGCTAAGTGCCAAGTTGGAAGTGTTTAAAAATTAATACAGGAAAGAATATAGCTAAGGGCGTTGTTACACGGGCAACTTAAGTTGCTCAATTTTGGTTGGTAAAATTGCTGAACTGTTCAAGGTCAACTAATTGGCTTAGCGGAAATTATGTATTCTAATGCTCCAAACAGTTGAGCAGTTTTTCCGAGACTCGTCAAGCGCGCTTCATTGCCCTTTCGGGATGTCACCACTGATATTTCTGGCTGTCAGGAGTTAAAAAAAGAGTTACAACATTATGAAAATAAAGATTGGTGATTATAATGACCAATGTTATTAGAATAATGGTGTAAGCGAGTGAATTGCACACTCATTATTGAGCTTCCAGAAACGATCGCCCGCACATATTCATAAAAAGACAGCATAATAGTATTTCAAAGTGTAGAATAATATTCCACACATCAGAACAATCTTGAATATACAGTCAATATCTTTCTGGAATACATAAATAGCTAAATACTTTCTACCGAGTCTGTGATGTCCAAGAGAACATTGCCCGTGTGAGCACAGCTTTAGCATCATTGTATTTAAGTGCTACGGTACTTTAGACAACGTGCATTATTGACGAGGGTTCGAGTGTTCGGTTTTATGTGCAGAGAAAACTACTGACGTGTATTTATTGCTTTGTTTAGAGTAAATTGTTATTTTCATTTTGTTAAAAATGAACAACATACAGCCATATTTTGTATTATACAAATAGAAATACTCAAATAACGGTAGTCGTCTAGAAGGTCAGAGTAATAAGTAAAAAAAAAATGTTAATAATGAATACTTAAAGAAAAATGCCCGAACAAAATACCTTGTTTAGCTAATATAAATCGATTACCATCACTTAGATACGTGAAAATAATATATTCAGCCCTAAATTATCTTGTTTGATCATCAGACAAATATGATTCCTACGGGAACGGGAAAAAACGGGATATGCGCGTAGTCGCAGGCAAAAGCAACTAGGAAGTACCTGTATACATTTTTGAGTTACAAAAGTACAGTCAGCCAACTAGATTACTGACCAGATGGAGTACAGATATGAACAATTTACGTTCCTAGTCAATTTGCTAAGACATCCGTTTCCCCGGCTATACAAAGACGATGGGTACCCAGAATTCCCGTCAATAGCTCATGATATAAGTTAATTAATTGAATTATTCGACAGCACCGGGGGGATCGCGATCAGATTATACGCTTGTTAATTGATGAGACGGAGGATCGGTATTTTAGCCTGGATTTGGAATTATGTTTGGGGATCAGTCTCTGAAACGTAATTATACAGATATAGGTTATTCATTAGGCCGAGTGTCTCGTTGGTATAGTGGTCGTAACCGCGCCTGACGATCGTTAGGTCCTTGGGTTGTTTCTTGAGTTGGAAAAACTGCTTTTGGGTTCTTCCTATAAAACTTTCTCAAGAGCAATCACTGTCAAACTTCTTAGTTTCGATTGTAATGAAAACTGTATCAGCCGAAAGACATTGGACGTAGGCGCCACATTGACCGATCCTCGGAAGTTAATGTAAAGAATTTAATTAATATGCTAGTCAGTGTTTTAACTAATTATTTAGTTATATTTTTTTTATAAATAATGCCGAAATCCTAGGTATAAAATTCTTCCGTTAATTGATCTATTGGCCGTAGATAACTGAAATTTGGTATGTTTAGCATTGGCGAGAGTGTGGAGCACTAAGAGAGGATATCCCGTAATCTCTATGGGAACGGGAAAAATGAGATATGCGCATATGAAGTCACGGGCACAAGCTACTGGTTTTATTTTAAATGAACAGTATTTTAAAATTATTTTTTTGTTTTTATTTTTTACTGCTGATAGGCACGCGCTTGATACAGGAAATTGAATTAATACAGGAGTATGCTATTATTACATAATCATATTTTATTCAACGCTTATTCATTCTAATGTTATTAGAATGAATAAGCCGGTTGAGACTGGTCATCTCTTAACTGCCATTGACTCATTTTAATCTTTATATTTAAAATTCTTATAATAAGCTTCTTTTTTCCTTTGCATGTAACTTAGAATTTTGTAAAACAGAACATGATTTAAAAGATACATATTTCGTTTATTCACTAACTTGTATTATGTATATTATTTCTTTGTATATTTCTATTTTGAATTTTATTTATTTGCTATACACCTACCACAGTGTGTTTCTTTTTAACCCAAAGGTTGACGACTGGTAGAGAATGCCTTGTTGCATTAAGTCCGCCTATGTACCACTATTGTACATGAACATTAAATAAATAAATAAATTAAAGAGTGTCCGTAGAGTTTTTTTGCACGTTCTTCTCCATAGAGATATACGCTTTGGAATGTGCAAATAGCTTCCATGTTTTTGACTGACCGACCTTGACGTTTCAAAAATGCCTGTGAATGGTTTATTTGAAATAAAATGCGTTGAATTTGAATTATTTTACAAAACGTGATTCGGCTCATGGCTGTTCTATTTTTATCAGCACTTAACTTCACAGGCTCGACTGTGTTGAACCTAAATATGTATATCATTCTCTCCCCAGGTAGGAGCCCCTATGTAGAATTGCGTGGGTGGCTACAATTACGGGTAACATTAGGTACATTAAAACTGTGGACCGAATGTATCATTACCAAAGTCTCTTTTAATTAAAATCAGTAAATAAACATTTACTTTAAATAAACTAATAGGCTTTCCAATCAATTACTCATAGGTACATTTAATTCCGTTCTCTAAAATAAATATTTGTTTAATTCCAAATATATTTTCGTTAATACAAACATCAAAGCAATCAAACGAAATAAAATTAACAAAAATCTAAATTAAATTAATATGCTATCATCTCCACAAGCAAGCTATTCAGCCAATAGTTGGTCAATTGCACAAACACGCCAACTGTGGATCAAACTTCGACCAATATGAAAACACACGTTGGTGAAATTGGCCTTTTGGCTTAAACTAGCACCAACAAGTTGGCAGAGCTTGCCAGCTGTGTGCTACGCCAATAGGAAAGTTTGAGAACTGTACTCATGTCCTCATAAGAAAAAAGGGCGTATCTTCACAAAACGAAGTAACCGATTTGCGACATTAAGAAAATAACTTAAGGTCGGAAATCGATTACTTAGTTCCTTTTTTCTTATGATGGTAGCAGGACTTACCACACCACGCTGTAAACGAAGCCGAAGTAACTCACTTCTCATTTTTTGTTTGCATGTAATTCTCAGGAGGTTTCTTTCAAAGTTTTTTGTTTTTTTATAGTCCATCGTTGAGCAGATTTTTTTCTCCGGATATTTATTTATTTGAGCTTTATGTACAAAAGTGGTACATGGGCGGACTTAATGCGACAAGGCATTCTCTACCAGTCAACCTTTGGATTGAAAAGACTACAAGTGATAGGTGCCCCAAAAAAAAAATGGTATCTTTTGGGGAACAATATACAAATAATATATATATTATTTGAATCTAAGGATACCATTGCAAAGTTCAAATATTTTAACGGCGGCGTTAATCAAAAATTTGTGTAAATAACCTTTGCTGTTGGAGTAAATAACCTCTTTTGAAAGGTTTTAGAAAATTGATTCAATGTAATAAATTTTCTAAAACCTTTTTACGAGTAACTTGTGACCTCACTGTGAAGAAGTTATGTTAAAGGCCTCATAAATATTGGTCTAAAGGCTACCACAGACTATTGCGACTCTTACATTTTTTTTTACAATTGATAGGCCCGTGTTTGACCACTATCTCACCTGATGGTAAGCGATGATGTGGTCGAAGATGGAGCACGCTTACCTAGAAGTAACCTATTCACTCTTGACTTAAATACTCCCATGTTATAGCTATCAGGAAACACAGACTCCGGCAGGGATTTCCACTCATTAGCTGTACGCATTATGAATGTGTTCCCAAAACGTTTTGTGCGTGTGGGTGGGATGTAATAAATTTTGTAAAACAAAAAATACTATGCAAGGGTCAACAATCTATATGGCTGATTCTCAAACAAGTTGTAAATACTTACTTATTACAATACTGAAAAATTGTTTTTCAAATACCAGTTTATTCTATTAATCTTGTCCAAAATATTTGATACGACGACAAAAATTTCAATTTAAATCAATTTGGAATTTTTACAATATTTTTCGCTGATGTTTCACTGCAATACTTCATTATTTTTATTTACGTTTTATAAAATACATTTTATGAACAAGCTACCCCCTCAGCCGTTACTTCATCTCTTGGAGATAATATTAAAATAACGCACGTCCGGTAGTTCGCTCCTGGAGATTTCTTAGTTCGGGTCGGATTTAATGTCAAATATTGCGTGTCTTAGTATACCTTTCGTATTCTGACTTATAAAAAGTGTAGGAAAAAGAATAGGAAAGGCATATAACATCACATGCTAAACATCCGACAGCAATTTGTTACGGAATGTTGTATTAAATTTAGTCTGTGGAGACGCCTGTATCAGGAAATATAGCTGTATTTATATTATAGCTATCTGAATGCATCATAATACGTTTACCAAATACTTTTATCAACCATGGCAGTTTGGAAGCAATGCCTTTGCCACCCGCGTTGCCGTGACAAATATCTATGAACAGGGTACCGAGGAGTTACTTATGGCCCCGGGCGCAATGAGCTACTACTGCCTTCAACTTGAAATACGTCCAGGTTTTCTGCAACTTTAAAATTAAATCTTTTTTGCTATTCTCAGTTTTAAAGTAGTTTGGAGAAAGAGTGTTTTGTTTTATCCTGTGGATTTTGTTTTGTTCTGCGTTGTGTCTCTTTTATTTTTGTTTCTTTACTAACTTTTGCCCGCGACTTCGTATGCACATAACCCGTTTTTTCCCGTTCCCGTAGGAATTTTGGGAAATCTTTCTAAATTTCAGCTTTCTACGACCAGCAGTTTCGGCTGTGCGTTGTCGGTCAGTATCGGAAGACTTATATTTACTAGGATTTATTTATAAGCGTATTCTGCTTCAGGATTATTTTTTTTTTTTAATTAACTATACATACATTTTGAACTATCATCTATATATATAAAACAAAGACGGGTTTGTTACAACACTTATAACTCAAGATCGGCTAAACCAATTTTCATGGTTTTTGGTTCGTTGGATTTGTCCCCGCCCCGAATAGCAGAATACATCTTAAAAATAATGAAAACTCGACGAAAACATAATTATAAAAGATGAATCATTTTCCCATAATGTTACTTTGTTTCGTACCTGTCAAACATTTGTTGTCCATCCTGTCAAATACTATAAGGTAATGGTTGACATGCGTTCAGAAATAATGACAAATGATTAACATTTACGCGTGCGTTCAGATATTTATTAGTAGTCTATGTTCTAAACTATTGTATTTCTGAAATCAATTTCTAAGATTTATTTTATAAGTTATCGAAAACGTAAATGTCTTTTTTATGTTGTCTATGATTTTTCTAAGATTAATAATTACAAAGGTTAAAAAGTGCACTATCCAAATTAATAGTCTATGATCTAAACTAATGTATAGCCTGACCAGAAATATAATAAACCTGTAGGGAAGGTAGGGTAGGTAGGGTAGGTAGGGTAGGTAGGGTAGGTAGGGTAGGTAGGGTAGGTAGGGTAGGTAGGGTAGTTAGGGAGGTAAGGAGATAGGTAGGTAGGGTAGCCAGTTGACGGGAGCGAAGCCGCGCGGGTCAGCTAGTTTATTATATTTGACACAAAACTTGATTGGAATAAAAATATCAAAACTTCATTCACCACATACACTTACTACTTTACGTCCACTGCTTACTACCTATCTACTCTCGAGACCACATGATTAATGAAATACGTGCTAACATGTCTTGAATTTTCAAGCAGTTTATGGATATGATTGTAGTAAATAAAATTAAAAGATTAAAACGAGAAGCTCGTGGCTAAATAATAACAGCCGCACGGGTCGATCTTCAAGGTTAAGCAACGCTTGCCAAGGTTGGTCTGTGGATGGGTGACCATCTTAACATAGCGAGTTTCCTCCGTGCCTCGGATAGCACGTTAAGCCGTTGGTCCCGGCTGTCATTTGTTGATCTTTGGCAGTCGTTACGGATAGTCAGAAGCCAGTAAAAATCTGACTCCAGTCTTGCCATGAAGTACCGTGTTACCCAGTTAATGGGTTGTGGAGGTCTGGTAGGCAGCCGCTCCTAGTTAAATACTGGTATTCAGCTAAATCTGGCTTGACTGGAAGCCGACCCCAATATAGTTGGGAAAAGGCTAGGCAGATGATGATGATTGTAGTAAATAAGTCAGTTTTTTTGGTCGTTTCTTCGGTTTTGTACACCGACTTCCGAAATTAAATTTATTTTAAACTTTGTAGTTTTCAAAGTCTGCACAGTTAATATATAATTATGTATCGTGTGGACACACGAATAGGTAACTTAAACTTAATATTTCATTTTCAAAACGACTGGTAGTTTTCTTTTTTTTACACAAACTTTACCAGCCAGTGTTTACGCCATAATTCAAAAAGTTCGGTAACTACAAAATGGAACTCAAACACATGACTTAAATATTCCAGAAGCCAAAAGCTTCTGTATCAAAGCTATGGCTTTGACATAACGTCAACGTCAAAGCGTATTCCCGATTCATTACGTCACGTCAGGGACCGCGTAATTACGAATACGGACGGCTTTTATTCTTTTTATGAGAATTCCAGACGTTATGTGCTCGTATTTCTATAGTATGTTCCTTTTAATGGTATATTTTAATAGCTTCTACTAGGAAAGGTCGCTGTAATGACTTTATTCTCATTTTCAACTGTAGTGACAGGTTTTAATGAACACTGAGCTTTGTAGTGAAAATGTGTTTTAGAGATTTTTAATTGATTTTTAGTGCGGAGGGTGAATAGTTTTTACTTTTTAGTTGGTTGTTACATTGTTTGTTTACATGTCAATTATATCCGTGTTAAATTTAATATAATACGATCCTTTTATTAAGATTTTGTGTATGTTTAAATATTTTATAAACAACGAGAACATTGTTTTACATAAGAACCGTTCTGTATTTGGATGAAACATGGCATACAGGTGAACCATATCCTGAATAAGGCTGTACAGTCTTTATCGGGAGTGTTCTTCTTCTTATCGTGTGGGCAGTAAGGTCTAACGACCCCACACACCCTAGTGTCAGAGTTTCTAAGCCGCCTCAAGGGCCTCTGACATGGTTTATTTGACGACCGCCATTTGGCGGCCGGGACCACCGGCTTATACGTGCCTTCCGAAGCACGGAATCATCTTTTTTTCAGACAATCAGGTTATTCAAGCCTGCAATGCCCTAGCCAAACTGGAAAGCGCTTTACAAATATTGCTCTTCCCGTGGGAATCGAACCCACGCCCACCGTGTCACAAGGCAAACGCCTAAACTACTTGACTACGGAGGCAGTAAATATACAAGGAAACTTCTGGGACAGTTTTCACAAGGGAACAACCAATGTCAAAAGATATTTTTAAGGAAACCATAACAATATTATAGCATAGGACAACACTACAGTGTAGTTGATGGTCTGCTATACACTGTGGACCGAAATAATGAGCCATTTCTTTGTTACAGATTCGAAACGGGACCACTGCAACAAGACGGTGGAGATCTACGAGGACGTGTCCTCCCCTCCCGTGACCTCCGAGAACTTCGGGAGGCCCCTCACTTGCACATATAGGTAAGGATGTTACTCGTTATCGATACTTTTTGTAACGGGAAAGCTAAGCTAGAGATGAAAGTGTAATCAAGCTGACAAAAGTAAGAAATTGAACTGATTTCACGACATGGTTGACGCTGCATGTCGCAGGTTTGATTCCCGTACGGAAAAAATATTTGTATGGCCTACAGATAGTTTTTCAGGGTCTGGCTGTTTGTGTATGTGAGATTGTATATTTGTGAATGCACACACGATACAGGAGAAATTCCTAGTGTGGGGGCAATGTTTATATTAAGAAAACAATACTAAAACAATCCATGATTATTATCATTAATTTATGATATTGCCGACTACCAAATGACTAAGTTTTTTTTTTATTACGGTTAAAAATACGACTTGCCTCTTTTTATTTACAGGTGTGTCGAAGTATTTTTTTCAGTACGATAAAAACACATAGGTGCTAAGTATATTTTTTTAGCAAAATTTGTACTTCTTTAATTTGTCGTGTACTTTTTATACGCCTGAATACTAACGTCATTTAGCTTTCAATTATTACGTAAATACACGAACAGTAATTTATGACAGTCAAATAACAAACAAACAATCTGCCAAGCCCGTTCCATCATCGGACCACAATACGAACGGCGATGCGCCACCGGTACACGGTGGACATCCCACCCACGCGCACAAAACGTTTTGGGAACACATTCATAATGCGTACAGCTAAGGAGTGGAATTCCAAGGCGGAGTCTGTGTTTCCCGATAGCTACAACCTGGGAGTCTTTAAGTCAAGAGTGAATAGGTTACTTCTAGGCAAGCGTACTCCATCTTCGACCACATCATTGCTTACCATCAGGTGAGATGGTGGTCAAGCGCGTGCCTATAAATAGTAAAAAAAATGTTGTCTCTATTACCTCTGAAAGAATTATCCAAATGCGACTGATAGTTCCAGAGATTAGCGCGTTCAAACAAACAAACAAACTATTCAGCATTATTATGTTAGTAAATATGGTCACTTAAAATTAACTAACGGAACGCCACTAAAGTCGATATCCCGAATTATTAATTCAAGTACACTTCAACCATTATTTGTAACTGATGTGACTACTCAAGACCGCTTGAAAACTATCGAGTACCTAATCTACGAAGTATCGATACTTCCTCCTCACTAAATGTAGGTCAGTAGCTTACCAACTTTCGCGAAGTTCGCACGTACTCCCAACATTTTCTCAGTACAAAGGAGTGATGATTGATGTTATTTGCAAGGAGTTTTACTTGCTTAGTGAACAGGGGATCAAAGGAAACTACAAAGTATAAGAATATGAAAAGAGTATTATCATCAGTGGAAAGTTTGGTCGTTTAAGATGATAGTGCTTTGCTAAAATTTTGCTAGCATAATGTGTGATGGCTCAAACAGGTTATGTCCAATGATAAAATTAGGTATATTATTTTGTAAATAGGTTTAAAGTAATACTTTTACGCGTCATTTGTTTGGTCAGATTAAACTTGGTGAAGACTCTTTGAAGAAGCACCGAAACAAACTCAGAGGATAAAACATAGTATGATAAAGGGCTCTTATAAAGTCCATACAATTAATATATTGTTCAGTTCATAATAAGAACAATATTGTAGGTGAATGCGATGGATACGAGACGCACAGGAACGGTCGTTCTGGTGACGCATGGGGGAGGCCTATGTCCAGCAGTGGACGTCTGATATTATGATGTAGGTGAATGTCTGAATCAACTGACAGCTGGGGCTCGACAAAAAGTTTGCACGCAAGACGTTGGAGGAAACATATTTTCTGTCTCATTTACTCTTCCTACTGAATTTAATTAGTGTGTCCTTATCTAATTAATAGTGTTACTAAGTGACTTGTCAAACTTAGTCTACGTAAATTAAACTCCGGTCGTTATAATATACTATACCCGTCTATATCCGTCTGTCAAGCGCCATGATTGCTGGAAATCATCGTTAATTAAGCGTTATCCAATTAATCCTTGATTCCAATTCCAATTAAAGCTCAATTCATATTAGTATATTCCGTGTTCGCGCCCTACTGTGACGACCCATCATGATAACCGTGTCGGAGAGAGACGCGCAGTTATACAAGATGTTAAGAACTATCCCTTTTTCACAACGTAATCATGATGGGATTGTCACGTCATAGGAGGAGTCCGGATTTGTTTGAGTCTTTGGGAAAATAAGAAGTCATTATAGTAGGAATCGGTTTTCAATAGTAAAAAGAAAAAAAAAACTTGCTTATGTGGATCTAGAATATTACAATATCACTGCATAACTGCATATACTTGCACGTTTTTATAAATATCAGTTAATATTGAATTGGAATGTTCTTAATCCATACACCTGTACTTAAGGGAATTCATGAATGCCACCAATGCTATAGTAAACGTTACTTCCTACTGGACCTATACAATCTATGACGTTAAACATCGACTCATAAAAGGAGAAAAAAAAAGTGCCAGTAGGATTCTCACACAAATGGTACCGTACCATAAACAAAAAAAAAACACGTTTCTTGTATGGGATCCCCCTTTATTTTTTATTTATTTATTTTGCTACAGCTACAACGGAAATACATAGGTACTCTGTGTATATTTCAATAGTCTACCTATTACGGTTCTTGAGATACAGCGCGCTGACAGACATATGAATGGACGGACGGACAACGCAGGCTTAGTAATAGGGTCCCGTTGGTTACCCTCCGCGTATGGAACCCTAAAAATAATCAGGATTTCCACTCTATTTACCTGATAACATAACTAAGAATCACATAAGGAGCACACAAGATCTCATAAAAAATGTCAGGATTAATACCTTTCGCACAGGAACTACACGATAAGGAAGCCTCGAGCGCTTTGGATATAATACCGATGATAAATTGTCGTAATTTATTAGAGCCAATATTGTACAAAAATAATGGTTTCTCCTTTTCTTTGCGTTAGATAACAATAAATGATACTTACGTGGGCTATTTTTTCTTATAAAAACTTCTTGTTCGCAGGTTTAGAGCTTTCCGAGGATCGCCCAAGGATTGGATACTAAGGATTAGGTTCAAAAAGTTCAAAGTTGGTACCTTGATCAACGGTACGACATGCCACAAGGGATACATGCAAGTAAGTACTTTTTACTCTGTGAAACAAAAGTTTATCGGTAAACTTTTACGCTACAATAGTATAAAAGAATCCTTTTTCTTTAGACAGCTAAATACTCATTTGTAAACAAGCAATAATTATAGTTTAGTTTCTAAAACACTGCTGGTCAAAAAAGCAGTGTCATTTTTTAAAAGGTTTTATTTAACTTGCAATGTATGTATTATGTACGTATGTTTGTATGTGTTTGTTCGGGTGGAATCTTGCTACTCAATCTTCAACCGATTGAGCTGAAATTTTGTATACACGTTTAGTTTGGATGACAATACACGATAAGCTATGTGACGTCATTCTAAATCCAATATGGTGGACCATTTAAGATGCTTGTCGCGAGGTTTGCGTAAGTAAGTACCTACAAGTATTTAATTAATCAAACCTTGCGACAAGCTTTTGTGATCAAATTTAAAGGAAAATTTTATTTTCTTCTTTTTAGAGCATTTAAATAAAAGCTTTCTTTAAAAGTTTTTTTCCTTTAAATTTGTTTTTTACGTTTAAGTTATTTCCCCCATATTGTACCCATATTGTAGAAGTACATAAAAAATAACTATTCCGCCATCTTGGATGTTCCGGTATCTAGGATATTCCACATATTGGATTTAGAATGACGTCACATTATTTTTCGAGTTACTTACAAGCCCTTTCATTTAAAACCTTTTTTGAAAAAGTTTTCTTTCCTTTTAATTTATTTTGGGTATCTATGGCCATCTATGTACCATGTATTTGCCACAACTTATTATTCTTCATAATAAAATACAGTGATCTGCGCACGATCTGTGAATACCATACTGCGATCATCATACAATGATTTTAAGAGCGGCCCTATGTCATACACTAGACTGACATACGCCGCACCATAGACTTAGGGCCAAGGTTCTGTTGACACCCTTTGAGTACCGAACCCTAAAAACATGATTGAACCTTAATTTATAATCGAAAAACAAAAAAGAAACGTTTTTTATGAAGCCTGTCAAAACCAGACATCTAACGATGGAAGAATGGATTCTTATTATATTTTTTCTCTCATTTATAACCGTCTTTAACGGAAGCGTTGAAAAAGGGGAAAGGGTGATCGCTGAAACAAAAAGTTCCGAATCAGAAAGTCGTGAAAATCGGCCGCCATCACAGTACTACTAATTGAGTCGGCGTACGCTTTCGAAATTCTACTAATTAATTTTTGAACTCCCCTGACGGGTGAAAGAACTGGGAAACTGGGAACTCGGAGCGGACCAATTTGAGCGTAATTATTGAATCATTCTCCGTTTGTAGATTTGTGAGTTTACAAACTGTGAAACTTTGGGAATCCAGCGTGATTGGGATTTGAAATGTTTACGCATATTTGGGATGAAACAGCTATTAGCCATTATCGCTATTAAAATTAGAGACAGACAAGATATTGAAATATTCTGAATTTGTGTTTCAAAAATAACAGTACTTTTCATTTTGTACATTTATTCTGATAAGGAAATACAAAACTGACAGTAACCCTAGGTCTAAGAGCGAATACTCATAAATACATAGAATACAATAATTAACGTTGTATGAAAGTATTTCATGGAATTGAAACAAAGGAAAACAACTAAGTACCATTAGACTACGGTCCACGTTCCTCGAAAATAACGTACATTTTTACTAACATTTCTGCATTCATTCTCCTTTTCTGAGAAAAAATATTTAAACCATTAGCATTATTTTATCGAATGTACTTCTGTATAAAACTTTTCCTGACAAATAAAAAAGTACAAAAAATATTTATCTAAAAATCTGCTTATATAAAATAAGTAAGGTAGATGGCAAAGCTAAGGAACACCTTAAAATATATTAATTGGACGAAATCTAGATAATGTATATTGTACAGTCAGAATATCTGGAAACACGCTGTGTTTGGCCTTAATATACACCGTTCTCTTTAAAAGTAATGGAAGCAATTTAAGTTAGTAAACTCAATTTCCAATTCCAACAAATATTTCATACTGTACACATATAAAACCTGCAAAATTCCGCTACAAAATAAACAACCCTCCACAGATTGTCGACGGCAACGCAAAGACGGATGTCTCGAACAGGAAAGAGCCAGGTCTCTTCTGTGGCGAGATAGAACAGCCTCAGACGTTCATATCAGAGACCAACTTCGTAAAGATTGTGTTCCACGCCGACAACTTCACTGATCAAACTTACTTCAGCTTCGACTCCAGGTCAGTGAGCATTCACGGGTTAATTCAATATAGAACTAAAGGGTAGACTAGATTTTAAGTTCGCTGTTGAATTGTTGGAGTTAGTTGACAAAGTATTCGTGTTATTAGTTTTGGGTTCAATTATTACTTTTGAGATTGACTTTTATTAAATCAAAGCTATTTATAATATAGTTTTAGCAATGCTTGGCAAAGTTGTTGATGATTAAAATACTGTAATAGCTAATTCTCCAGTAGGTAATGTTAACAACATTGTAAATTGTTTAAAATTAACACAAAGTTTTCTCAGAATCTAAGCAATGGTTCAGTGAGTTCCAAATTTAATTTTCTCCGCAGAGCTGAGCAACAATTTGAAGTGTATTTGCGCTACGGTCAGCATCCGGAACTCTATCCTAACAGAAGAGGCGAAGTTGTTGCTGGGTATGTATTTGCAAACACTTACATGTTTACACTTACCAAAATTACGACACAACTTTAGGATTCCATCGTAAGTTTGTCCTTACATAGATGTGGATAAGCGAATCTGTGAGTCACTTGTTTTATCCAGTCTACAAGAACAGATATATCGTATTTATTTTAATATTGCAGCATATTATGCTGATTTTTTAGTTTTATAATTACTTCTTCGTCTTTATTTCACCTGTTGGGAAAAATAAGCATTTATTCATTATTCACATCGGCAATTTTTTCAATTTGTCAATCACGATCAATGCTGA
The DNA here is from genome assembly GCA_950371165.1 of Lacanobia oleracea. NCBI lineage: Eukaryota > Metazoa > Arthropoda > Insecta > Lepidoptera > Noctuidae > Lacanobia > Lacanobia oleracea. Next base: position 23,239,497 of record OX493392.1, on the reverse strand, counting down.
ACGAGACTGACTTCAGTTTACAGTCCTCCATGACATTTACCCGGTACCAATGGCTCTGTCAGTGCAAACATTATGACAGACATTAGACCCAAGGGACTTAGTCGATAATACTGCCACTTATTATTAGGAATGTTAAGACCACTTTTAGCTAACAACTGACGATTGTGGTATTATTTACATATTATATCCAATCATTTCAGGCACGTCATCTTCTAAATGACAAGCTTGCTGATTTTGATTCGGTCATATCTTGGTTTATGACTGAAGCAGGTAAAGCTAATATTTCAGGATCGGTACGGTATTTTTAATATTAAAGAATATTGGAAACGTCCTTCAATTTATAGTCAAAATAAATTACAGACAATGTTAAATTCAACCATAATGTAATTCTTTACCTATATATCGTTAAATATTTTCACAGCCTTTGTAATTTTCCTGTCCTTATTCAAAGCAAGGAAAGCCTTACACAAAGTAGAAACCATGAAGAAAGGAAAGATTAATGATGATAAATAAATAAAGAACAAAGATTTTACGAAACAAAATTGCCTCATCTCATTTTACATACGCTCCTAACGAGATCTAATAATAGATTCATTTGAGTATACACCTACAGGCACCAGGGGAAGAAGTCACCCTAACAAACATTACCTCAGGCAATACAAATTGCTTTAAAAAGATTATTTTATCGAAGTCAGATAAAACAAGGAACAAAACATATACGGGGTTCCACAAGGCTCCGTCCTCGGCCCGACTTTATTTAAATTATTTGCCAAATTGCGATGCCGACTTCAAAGGGAATTCAAACGTACGTGATGAACATTTTAAAGCAAATCGTTTGGAAAAGCTATTTGGCATTGTCTGCATTTACTTTCGAGTGTGATCGATTCTATGTTGAGTTCACAAAGGGTGTTTTGGAATGGAAAGATCACGTTTCTGTCTATTGTAGTGTCGAACTAAAAAATAGATAGTTTGCGAACGTTTAAAAGGAAATGATAGTATGCAAAGAATTAATGAAGTCGTTAACCTTTACAATATATCTAGTATATAAAAAGTTAAAATGGTAATAATTTTTAGATTAGCAAAGGTCAGATGTTTGGTTAATAACGAAAATTATAACAGCCCATAAAAAGTATAAAAATAAATTGCCCATTAACAAAAACGGTAAATTCATTAAAATCTGAGTAATAAAAACCGTAAATTAGTTCAGTAACAGTTAATTCGGCGAATGATAAATTTTTATTTGTTGCCGCTGAATTTCGGTGCCGAAAGTTTCCAATAATTTAGTATCACATTCAGAACAATTTATATTCTCGTTTATAACAAATAAATACATTGAAAAAGGAAAGTTCACTATTTATATAACACTAACTGTGTTTTTGGGTGTGTTAGCTTATTTTTTATCTAGGTTTTGTTTGTCGAAAAGCACTTAAGGTGATAAAATGATCGTACCCACGAAAAGTTTGTTCACCTGCAATGAAATCGATTGAAAACAGTTACACTGATACCTTTTATTTAAGGATGGGATATCATCAAACGACTCCTTCCACTTCCGGCGGAACGGAAGAGAGTATACTGACTGACTAAAACCCATCCGTGTTCGTCTTAATGAACTTTGCGATCCCGGGTCGCGGTCTTTGGAACAAATTCCGCAAACACTGACACCTAACATTATGAATGTAAAGAATTTTTTATGTTGTCATATACAAACTCGATCTCTCTATTTGTTTTAATACAATATTGATCGTAGTTAATACGCATCTTCAAGCTAGCCTGTCACTATGAATAACTTACTCATGTAGCGCTTCAGTAGATATCCTCAAGAGATGTCGTATTTGATTTTGTTACTACCTCTAGATACTAGAGAAAAAAATTCAGATTTGTGGTGATAGTTTTAACTCTCAATTTTGAATATCTTTTTTTACGGGTCTAAAAAGACCACAGAATCAGACTGAACATCAAGCTACCTGAAACTGTCAAATTTTCCCAATCAAGCTTGAACCTAATGCTTTAGCGATAAAGATGAAAATGAAATTTAACAGATAGTTCATATATGCATAGATTCATACAATGCTCCTAATATGATTCTACTAAAATGGTCTTTTTAGACCCGCTGTAGACAAGTTTATATACTCGTACTAAACGAAAACTGTCAAAGTACAAAATATAAATGCAACTTCCGAAAAGAATACGATATTGATATTCGCTACCTAAATGTTACATACCTACATTTAGCTTTGGTCCTCCTGTTCGTCATCAATCAAGAAATTCCCCTGTTAAAATTATTACCTACATTCCTAAATATTGCTAATGATCCAAAGTTCCAATACCTTTAACTTCCTTCAGAACCATAAGTACCATCAGGACGTGACCTGAAACTTTACGACCCTGTCATAACCAAGATCTCTCCGAGGCCGTGACACCCAATTTCCATGCCAATAAATCACTAACTCAATACTTCAAATCATCACTCGACGGCCACTGCATAAATCAAGTTCGAGTTACCAATTACTTAAGAGGCTTATCCCGAATGTCGCGAACGGTCTAGAATCATTCTGACTGGCTCAAAATGGCTCCACTTTGGAGGGTACGTGACCGAAATGGCTTATAAATCGTGTTGAATTGTCGGCGTGGGCTCACTGCCCAGCTATTATTGCAGCCACATTGATTTATGCGTTGTAATCAAGTACTCGAATTAAAGTGAGTGAGGTACGTAGTTGCTGATTCTGGGATTCTCTTTTTAAATTGGCAGAATGGCAGCCCTTTTTGAGGGTTAAAGGGTGCTTTGGGGAATGTTATTTATAAACGTGAGTGTGCAGAATTTTTGCAACGGTGTTTGTTTTGCTGACGCATTTTTTATAACCACTTCGGCTGTGGAGGTTGATGTCAATATGGGTGAAACTGCAACTCATGCTCGAGTAAAGAGAGGTATAAATTTTCCTAAGTAGTAAAAATTGTTACTTCAGGATTTTAGCGTTGGCTTTAAGCATAATAACATTCATTAAACACACACTTCCAAAAAATTTGTAAAAATTGTTACTTCAGGATTTTAGCGTTGGCTTTAAGCATAATAACATTCATTAAACACACACTTCCAAAAAATATCTCTAGCAATTGTGACGGATTAATAATGAGACTCAAATTCAGAATCACTTACTCCAACAAACTAGGTAACTCGGACTGCAGAATCTCCAACAAACTCACTCGGACTGCCAAGTAATAAAAATCCACTAATTTTAAAACTCAGCAATAAAAAAATCCCGTTTAAAAAGTCTCAAATTTACAGCAAAAAGCAGAAATTTCTCCAACTAAAAGTGTCAGGGATAATGATTTTGTTCAGCAGTGTTAGCGAATTAAGTTAATGAACGAGATCTATTTTTCCTCAGGTCTTATTGTGAGAGAGTGTTTCGAGATTGCCGGCTGCAAACGTGTTATGTACAGTCGGCTGCCTACCCTGGAGTGTATCCAAGAAATCTTCATTGCAGGTGAGCCTGTTAATGTGTTTTATACTTGAACAGCTATCGGGTGTTAGTTCGTTTAGTTTAAGTTAGTGTTAATTATGATAAAAGCTTTTTTGTTTGATGTTTTTATGTTTGGAAGCAGTTCGATTGTTTTTCGAAAATTGTACCGAATTTACCAAGCCAAATGACGTCACGCGTGTCTTTAACCTTTAACTCGCTGTATCCTTTTCATTTTTTGTTTACGTCAAAAAAGAAAAAAATACGTGTCCAATATTTTTTTTAAATCTATCTGATGGACTAATTAGTTTTTTTTTTAGTAAAATACCCCATGGGGTAGATGCAAATACAGAATTTATGAGAATTTTGTCAGTAAAATGATAAAAAAGTATAAAATAAAGACCATTGCAACGTTTTTATTTTGGTTAGTATCGATTTTTGCCAAAAATAATGAACTAAAGTAACGTGAAACTGAACGTATTTAAAAACAACAATCAGCGTTTGGTGACGTATCTGCTGTTATGCCAACGAAAAGGCACCCTTATCTCTTTGAGTTAGGACAGTTCTTGACCAGTGATAGACACGAGTGACGTCATCGTCCGTTTTCGAGCGAACCTTTAAACTGTCGGTTTCAAAACGCAATTTTGGCCATTAATGAAAGCGTTTTCATTTCTTATTTATGTGGTGGTCTATTCTAGATGGAGTTCTTTAAAATTAAAGCAAAAATGGAAATATTGCATGTTCCCTATTGAATGCATTCTTCGAATCGATAGTTTAATGTCGATTCGCTTATTCAGGATGATTGATAAGACAATAAATGCACATTCTTTTGTTTTTCAAGTGCTAAATAATGTATCAGCTATAATATTTCTTCATCACTTTTGGTTATAGAAAATGCTTTTGTCATGCATGAAGTTTAAAAAACCGATCAATTGCGAGTCGGACTTACACACGAATGTTCTGTACGATAAACCTTAATTTTTATTATTTGTTGTTATAGCGGCAATAGAAAACTCATAATATGTGAAAATTTTAACTGTCTACCTATTAAGGTTCTTGAGATACGGCCCGCTGACAGACGGACGGACGGACGGACAGCGGAGGGTTTCGTTGGTTTTCCTTTGGGTGCAGCTATTCCACCAGTTCGCACTAAGCGTTTTCAAACGTCTTTTATAATGCGCACAGCAAAGGAGTGGAACTCTCTGCCTGCGTCTGTGTTTCCAAAAGCTTACAACCCTAATCTCTTCAAAGTTAGAGTGAACAGGCTCCTTCTGGGTAAGCTTGCTCCATCGTAGACCTTGTCTCTGTAATCTCTGACATAGACTAAAGTCAAGAGCAAACACACTACAAATAAAAAAAATAAACATAGAACCCTGAAAACTACATTAATCTTTTTTAACTGCTCAAAATATTTTTTAAAATATTAGCATTTCCCAAATTAGGTCTTTAAGCCCAATAAATTAGATGGCAGTGAAGTATCTCTTCAAAGTCGTGGCGTACAGCAGAAATTTTGATGAGGGTGGGTCCTGCCTCGGACAAATGTGTTTGTTTAGGCCTGGAGCGTTAAGTATTGTTTGTCAACGCCGTTTTCCCGGTACAGTCACTACCGTAAACAACCTACCCTTATGGAAAATTCAGAAGCACTTTTCTCGTGAAAATATTAGAGAAAATACCTATTTCACAATAGTCTGGTGTCGAAAAAATAAGTTCGTAGCACAAGACATTTCTATGATTGTTTTAGGGAAAATACTCGTAAGTTCCCTACATTTTGTTGAGCACTGAACTATCAAACTTAAAAGAGTGCAGCTGATTTGAAAGGAGATATGAAGCAAATCACCTTTCAAATCAGCCAGTTCCGAACATCCGTAAAAACGGAACCCTGTCTGTCCATCAGTCACAGCCAGTTATTTCCGAATCTACTGAACCGATTCTGTTGTAATGACCACACCCCCCTTGTCGAAACTACTGAGCTTATAATTTTGAAGAAAATGTAGATAACTGTTCTATACCTAAATTTTACTGAAAAATTCAGTAAAATTTAGGTAATTTCATTTGACCAGATTTATTTATCTCTATAATTAGTTTTGGACAAAATCTTTTTAGTTTCGCGTAAATCTCACATATTTATGCCCGTGACTGTACAAGTTAAGTCGACAGTCGACTTTGTGTAGTCTTTACGTCAACTTCCAACAGTTTCGTTTTTATTATAAAAGATAACATAATGTTTTGGAGCTTACGTCCCGAGAGGGACAAAGGAAATCGTTTCTCTGTGGAAAGCCTTGACACAGTTCCTCAAATGAAATGTGTTCTTCAAAATACTAATAGAATGACTTTTAATTCCATGGAAGTCGGGACTCATGAATATAAACCACTCTTGCAGCATGTTATCGTACCTTAAAACAATAAAAAACCGGCCAAGTGCGAGTCGGGCTCGCACACGAAGGGTTCCGTACCATAAACCTTAATTTTTATTATTTTTTGTTATAGCGGCAATAGAAATACACAATCTGTGAAAATTTCAATTCTTTATCTATTACGATTCTTGAGATACAGCCCGCTGACAGACAGACCCGCGGACGGACGGACGGACGGACGGACGGACAGCGGAGGCTTAGTAATAGGGTTCATTTGGTTACCTTTCGGGTACGGAATCCTAAAAACACACTGATATTCCCTAGATTTTGTGAACATTATGAATAGAATATGTTTTTTTTTTCAAATTTCACAGTCCTGTTAAAAATGTTGAGTATAGCATACGTCCTTGTATCTATGAGATCAAATGAAGCTACAAGTGACGTGATGAAAAACACGGAACTTCTCTCACATTTCTTTAATTTATCGTCAAACTTAACTCAGAAAATCACTGAAGCCAAGCATTTCAATTTTCCTCGTAAATCAATACGTAGAATTGGCATCGCAAAGTGGTGTCGACTGGTTAATTTCATGCTCTCCTGACTGACCACTCGTCGTCCATTAACACATTGCTTCATTACTGTTTGAGCGTCCACACTTTGACTCATCGCTTTGCTGCCAAGTGCATGCTGATGACTTAAGTGTGGAGTGAGCAATCAACTGGATAGCATATTAAGTGGTGATGTGATGAGAGGATTATAAATGAAAGACAAAGTAGGTGGAAATGATAACTAAACGTTATACGCTTAAATCAGAAATGTTTGCCGAGACCCATACAGATGGCTTTAAAGCCATAATACTACTTCGCTGTTGTGCAGAGTGCGGAGTAGTCGCAACTATATCCTGAGAGCTGTGGCGGAGAGCTATACGCCAAATATGCCTTACGCCGTCTTCCATACGAATCCATGCCAACACTGCTCTCGCAGGTATATCATCATCATCGTCATGATCATCATATCAACCGAAAGACTGCTGGACATAGGCCTCCCCCATGTTTTATTATTTAAAACATTTGCTAATTCACTTTATTTTTTTTCTAGATACCATCTGAACACAAGACTACCCTATATAAAGCTGTATATAGAAAACGAAGAATTCAATATAGACGGACAACGATGCGAAAACATCATGACTTGTCCCATGAGACCCATAACCTCTGGTAAGTGGCCCAAATATTTGAAGAACTTGATTAAAAATACACAAGATAAAAAGCTTGCCTACAATGTTGTTTATACATTCGGGATTCTCATTTAGATTCTAAGAAATTGCTTTTATATTACTATTCGCCTCGAAGTCCCCGATGCGGGAAGTTATCGTGAGTCAATAAGTCTACGTTAAGTAGCCTTTTAGTGCCAAGTTAATGTAGTTAGATAAGTTTAGCAAAATTACTAGCAGACTATCGACTTGAGGAGCTCGTGGCTAGATAATAACAGCCACACGGGTCGATCTTCAAGGTTTAGCAACGCTTGCCAAGGTTGGTCTGTGGATGGGTGACCATCTTAACGTACCGAGTTTCCTCCGTGCCTCGGAAAGCACGCTAAGCCGTTGGTCCCGGCTGTCATTTGTAGATCTTTGGCAGTGGTTACGGATAGTCAGAAGCCAGTTAATCTGACTCCAGTCTTGCCAAGAAGTACCGTGTTACCCAATTAATGGGTTGTGGAGGTTTGGTAGGCAGCCGCTCCGCGTAAAATACTGGTATTCAGCTAAATCCAATTTGACTAGAAGCCGACCCCAATATAGTTGGGAAAAGGTTAGGCAGATGACTAGCAGACTATCGACTGAGCTCCTAAAAAAAACCACTATTTGCTGGTACTATTCAGTAGAAAACAAACTACGATTTCATGAGCGGCATCGACGCTAACTATTCTAAAAATAGATTGACTACTAAGAAAATTAGCTTTCTAAATAGAACTCCTTGAAACGCCGAGCAATATCTAAACTACGTTTACAGTTGACTTGAATAGGCCACTTTGCTGAACGTACAATCGTTTGGACGGAATCACCAATTCGAACGTTCGATTCTACTAAAAAGGCAATCGAGTCCGGTTCAATATGTCTATCAGAATAGGCCTGCATCAGCAAATAGGGCTGGCTCTTGATAAAATGAGATTGCACTTTGGTCGTGTCAATAGAGGCGTATTCCCATGTTCGGGTTTCGGTTAACTTTTTCCTGTCGGTGTTGGTCGATATGTCTGGTTTAAAAATAAAAGCTTGCTTATGGCGTCAGTATATTGCTTTTAATGGAATTGAAGGCACTGGGTGTGTTTATTTACGATATTTCTATTAATTATGAAGGATAACGTAGGCTAAATGTTATCCAAACTCATTTTCTACTTTTGATAGTGAAATAAACTGAAAAGTTAGGGTATTTGACTACTATGAAAATATAGGTACATGAATGAACACTTATTTGATAAACGTTATCACAACAGTTCGATTGGTGAAAAAGTAAAATAAAATTTTGAAGTTATTATCCTGTCTTTGTGTCACACAAAATGTCGTTTTTACTGGATGGCTTCAATGCAATATTGTGGAACTTGTGAATGACGTTACACGACATTAATGCTGGCTGTCTCTGTTTATCACAGACCAGTTGACCCGTGCAACTTCGTCTGCTCCGATCCTCTTGGTCTTAGCGTGATGTTATACATATATACTATAGCAGTTTAGCCTTCCTCGATAAATGGGCTATCTAACTCTGAAAAATTTTTTCAAATCGAACCAGTAGTTCCTGAGATGAGCACGTTCAAGCAAACAAACAAAAAAACTCTTCAGCTTTATATATTAGTATAGATATAGATTTTAAAAAGCTGATAACACCGCCATTTTTTGAGATATTTGCGCGACATTTATTGACTGCGATTTGTCTGCTCTCTAGGTTTTAATACTTTTTCTATATTACCGAACGTAATTAGAGCTATACTTTAAATTCCAATGTACAAAGCTGCTCAATTACCTACCAAGCTAAACACCCCAAGTTTACAACACTCATTCTCTCCTACATTTTTACATAAAACAGCTAGGTGTGATAACTTATGACAACCATAAATAAAGGCTATCCAATAACCGCCATTAAATCAATTCCGTCGGCCGGCCTGCAACTAACTCGATATTAAATTCTTAGAATCGACTTCAGCCATGTTTTAGAAAAGCTAGCGAATTGAAAAATTGTGTGGCCATTATTATCTGAGTCGTTTGGTCGTTTTTGTTTCTTTTTTCTGTAGCACTCACTAAAATTCTTTTGAAATAACCGCGGGAGGATATTATATACTCGTACATACGGATTATAATAGTGTAGCGAAGATTTTTTTTTACTTTTGTTCTGCTATTCTGACACAAGTTTTTTTAACTACATACCAGAAACATATAATTTTTTTTTTTTTTTTTGCTTTATGGAAATACAGTTTAACCTTTAGGTCCAGGAATCAATAGTAAATTTAATTTAATGCATTGTAATAACTCAAGCATAAAATAAGACATGTAGTCGATATTTTTCAAATACATGGCACGTTATTGCCATATTATTGATACTGGCAATTTAGTTCGAAACGGCCATACTATATAGCAGTCTAAGGGTGCCTGTCCATTGCGAGCTTGCTCGCTCGCAGCAGAGCGGAGAAACGGATAAATTTAAACCAATGGAATTGCATAATATCTCTGTACCAAGTGAATCCCACGTTGTCACTGACATTTTGACTGACATGATTGGTTAAATTTTTCCGTTTTTTCGCTCCGCTCGCAATGTATAGGCACCCTAAAAGATAGTCCGTGATTTGCTATCTCAGTTTATATGAATATGAAATATGTGTATCGTTTGCTATCGAGCAGATGGTTGAGCTTCAATTGGTTTACCATCTTTCGAAGGTCGATTTGAATTTAAATCGAAACAGCTTGGAGAAGAACTTTGTATTTTTATTTTTTTGTCAGCGTGAACGAGTTTTATATGGTGGATTTGCAGTTTCCCAGTTGATAGAACTGTGCCAACTTCATAATACGATTTCTTGTCCAGATTAGAGCTAAGCTAAGCGAATTCAAAGCATTCGTTCTATTTCTTTCAATTGGTTTCAGATGAGATAGACAGAATGATGATTTGTATGTTCATCATGTGTCTCTGTCTTTGTCGCTTTAATAAATATTGTAGCGACAGAAAAAAGGCATTCGTGTGATTGGTGGTTCGTTTGTGTTACTTAAAAACAAACAAAAATAGCCAGTTATTTGATATGTCTCACAGTAAAGTTTGAAAAACTTATTTTTTCCCCTCAAAAGTTCACATTTGCACCAAATTTTGATTGAATTTGTCTAGCACATTTAGAGCATTTTAGCTGTGGCAGATAGAAATACACAAGTGATCCCATGAAGGTTCCGTTTCTTTATACAGACTTACGGAACCCTAAAAACAATACTTCCCGTATTGTTTTTAGGGTTCCGTAAGTACCACCATCATAACAGACGAAAGACGTCCACTACTGGACATAGGCCTCCCCCAAAGGGGGGATGGGTTTGCCATAATCGCCACGCTTGGCAGGCGGGTTGGCGATCGCAGTGCATGGTGTTGCGTTTACAGAGAACGCTGCTACCCATTCTCTGGTGAGTCCCTCCACGGGAAGTGATGGGATGGTATTATTCTTGCACAGTACCATACGGTGGTCTGATTCAAATGATTATCTGAAGAACAAACTCTAATAATTCCTATTCTACTTACACAGGTTCAGAAAACTGTCCCTACGACTACATAAGAATTTACGATGGAAAGGACGAGTCTGCATCAGTCATAGGTACCTTCTGCGGCATGGGCAAGTTTCCGTACTCCATCATCGGGACTTCTCAGGACTTATTTGTGGAGTTCGTCAGTTCTCCTGCTGGTAAAGCACTAAATTGTTTTTTTTTGTTTACTCAGCCAATAGCCCACATAAACTGTCTTAACTTAAAATGCAATGATAACGATAAACGATATTTATTTTGCAAATTAGTCACAAGTAGTAACTCTTTTACAAGTCAATATTTTATTGATCAAAGTAAAAATACAAAAGAAGAAAATGAGGATAAATGGATCAATGTTGAAGATAATGATTGCTGAATCCTTCACAGTACTGACGACATTGAAAAACTGTAAAAAAACGTTCAATATCAAAATGTTGTGCGTCCCTTTACGTGATCTACGTATCTTAGACACTAGTCAGTGAATCCTATTTGAAAAAGAATCTGTACTAGTTACTCGTAGAGGAGCTCGTGGCTAAATAATAACAGCCGTACGGGTTGATCTTCAAGGTTAAGCAACGCTAGCCAAGGTTGGTCTGTGGATGGGTGACCATCTTAAAATACAGAGTTACCTCCGTGCCTCGGAAAGCACGTTAAGCCGTTGGTCCCGGCTATCTTTTGTAGATCTTTGGCAGTCGTTACGATTTGTCAGAAGCCAGTAAATCTGACTACAGCCTAGCCAAGAAGTACCGTGTTACCCAGTTAATGGATTGTGGAGGTCTGGTAGGCAGCCGCTCCACGTAAAATACTGGTATTCAACTGAATCCGGTTGACTGGAAGCCGACCCTAACATAGTTGGGAAAAGGCTAGGCAGAGGACAAGTTACTCGTAGAGGCGTAACCTCAATAAGTTTTTTCTGCAACACCAGGTCCACTACTAAATACTGGCTTCCATTTCAACGTGGGCAACTGGCCTGGCCACGTCGAGGCTCCTGGGTCGAAGGTCGGCACCTGTGACTGGCTGCTGACTGCCGAGACGCTCAAGAAGTCTGGAGACACTGAAGGCATCTTCCTTTCTGTAGCTCATTGGTATCCTCCGCATACTTCGTGCACGTACCTGATGCAAGGCTTCCCTGGGCAGGTCGTCAGGTTATATTTTCCGAGGTAAGTTTCTGTTGTAATATTCTAGATATCGTGTTTTCTTGTAATTTTTGTTCACACGTATAAGTTTTTACGTAGATATAAATTACAATATAAATCTTAGATGTACTATTGTGAAAATTAAGTTCACGTTTTAGACATTATTTTTAAACATAATCAGTTTATAAGTTATTTTATAACAAGTTTACATAGTGAAAGTTTTGCTTCCTGTTTGATGTAGTTCCAGTCAGTTAAAAGTCTTCCTTTCACAGTGGATCTTCGTCGTTTCTCTTCTTGTGTTTTTTTTTGTTTAGACATAGAAATTCTAAATAAAGAAAGAAACAAAAAAAAAGAAGACAAACGAAACAACATTATTTTAATTTTTAGTTCTTTCGGTCCGTCCTAAAGTTGTATGGTAGATTTCACTGTCAACTATAAGACCGCCATTGAATGGGCATAGAATTAACTTTGGGTTTTTGTGTATTCTGTCTATTTCTTGTCAACAGTTTCCGAATTAACCGCATCGAGTCTCCAATACAACCCTGGACTGGTGACTGTGGAGAGTCTCTCACGCTGTACGATGCTCCAAGACCTGATGATGCTCGCATCATCAAAACCTTCTGCGACACATTCAGTAGGCCCATGGAGAAACATGACTTTGTCTCCACTGGTAATGCTATGTTCGTTAGGTTTGAGAGCAAGACTGGCAGCTATAGCGGGTAAGTGAAACTGAAGTTTGAATTCAGAAAGCGTGTTGTCTTTGTCATGTTGGCTGTCCTTATTAAGTAACAACCTGTCACATTTAACGGCTTGAGCGGCTCAGCTTAACGCTTACAAGAAACCAGTCAGTACAGATCTGTATTCCAATGTATTTGTATCCATGATATGGGTGCCAATTGAACTGACTCGCAAACCTGGCCTCATAGCTTTGACTGCATTTCTACCTGAAACACGCTTGCATGTTTTAAAACATTGTCACGATCGAGCATTGGATCACATTATACTCGGTAACCCAGAATATAATGCAATATGCGAGCAGTGGGACCGTAGGTTTAGTACAAGGTTTCTCTCAATATTTCTTGGCTCCAACGTATTTTTAAAGTAGTATATATCTGAAAATATTTATCACTATGTGTTTGTCAAAAGCAAATAATTGTACTGGTAGCTAGGTGTCATACAAAAAATCCACAGAATTCAAAACCACAACGGCACTGAGAACACAAAACAACATAAAACATAATTTATTACTCGCTCCAACTTAATTCCGCGGAATTTTTATAGCTCAAAACACATTAAGCGGTCCTAATGAGGGCGGTTTTAATAAACAAGGAGAATTGCACAAACGCTTCGACTATTATATTTGTTTACGTAAGAGATTTCTCCGCGGAACACCATCAATTAAATCTGGAGAGGAAATGAGTAAACTAATGAACAAACATAGGGATTATATGAATAAATATATTTTGTACATCATTAGTGGTTACAAGTCAACAACACAATATCACGTTAAAATAAATGAGAAGGTTAAGCGGGAATGTTGCCATATTACCCATGCAAAATGGGGCCAAGCCTATAAGCCAAAACAACTTTATAATATCGTGAGATCGGACCCAGGACTGCCATCACAATGTAATTGACTAGACACAACTTCCATGTTCCACCAGTGTAAACATTCAGGACATCGTTTAAAGTAATACTCGTAATATACATTCAAGCGTGCATTCTAGATCTCGGAACTAACAACAATAATTTTTCCCGCGTTAAAGTGTTCGTTTGTTTTTAGGGTTCCGAACCTCAAAAGGAAAAAACGGAACTCTTATAGGATCACTCTGTTGTCCGTCCGTCTGTCTGTCAAGACCTTTTATCTCGGGAACCCGTGGATGTATCGGGTTGAAATTAAAACTACGAGTCACATGTATAGTCCCTTGAAGCTGTGAAAAAATCAAACTTTAAAGTTAACGTAAAAAAAGAGATTGCCGTTTATGCCACAAAAAACATATTTTTCGACAATCTCAAGGGAAACAAAATTCATAGGGTACTCCTCTCCCGTTGACCTAGAACTATTTATTTATTTAGGCAAACCAACTAAATAGGTACACACAAAGACATTCACAACACATATAATTTCAAATACAGTGATAGCATTACATGCATCTAGATTAAAGGTAACCACAAAATTTTATTTAAATTTCAGTTCATGAAAATAAAATTTTAAATAAAAAAAAAATTGATAACAGAATTAAATAAAATTTGAATAGAATTTGGAATGTCATGTCATGGATATGTCAATTATCATTTACAGTTAAAATTATCATGCATTAAAACAAATAAATTACTTTAAATTGAAATAAATTAAATTTAAACTATGACATTTGGCAAAGCAGTACTGTCTTATATTACAAGTATAGGGAAAAGTCTGAAAAGTAAACATTTGTAATTAAATCATAAAAAATAGATTGTCTTTATTTTAAAGTAATTTGTACCTACAAATTTGTACGGAACCCTCGGTGGACGAGTCCGACTCGCCCTTGTCCGGTTTTTTTTTTACCACTTTCTATTTGCAAGCCAGTTCGAAATTTAAATAAAACCTTTGAATAGTTACCTCCTCAACCATGCGTTGGAGTAAAAGATCGTTCCATTTTTAAATTACACGGCAGATATGAGTTTACTATGTAATTTATCTGGCCGCTAAACCACGACAAATACGGATTTTCATACAACTATTGCCGGCCGCTGCTCGCATGTATTTGACCAGAACAGCAATTTCGATTTATCTCGAAGAAGGTTGTCAAAATAATGCTCAAATTTCCAGCATATTGTTTAAAATTGTTCATATTTAGTTTTTGGGATAATATAGTGCGCTAGCTGACATGTGTCATTTAATCTAATTTAATGTTCGATATTTATTATAAAATGTTGAATAATACCTACTGTTATTTAATTCAAGTTCTTCAAACTTAACAGACAGTTGTGTTGCTGGGGAGTGACCACTTCTTCTTCCCAGCTAAAACACTAGGAAGTGGTGACGGGCGGGCGATTTGGGGGAATGTCTTCATGTAAATTTTGACGTTCAAAATGTGCTGATTTTTAGCCATGTTTGAATAAATACCCTTTGATTTTGAAAATTATTACATAATAATGTTAAATCGATCGATCTACTCAATCTAACCAAGCTTCGTCTTCCAGATCATCCCTCTACTATTGGGCTCACTACGACTTCTTCAACAACACGCGATTCGGAGAGCCCGTCCCTGGAACAGCTTGTGATGAGATCATAGCCTCATGGAAGCAGAGAGCTGGAAGACTCAGGTCTCCCCTCAACACCCTGGTGTATAAGCAGGCGTCTCCGGGTGAAGATGTGCACTGCCTTTACAGATTTGTGACGGATAAGAGGATTTACGCCAGAGTCATCTTGACGATTTTGAGTGTTAACTTCAAAGTGAGTATGATTTTGTTTGTTCATTTAGTTTTGTCATTTTCAGGCCCTTATTTTATTCTCTTTGGGGTCTGCATAGTATGTTTTTGTTTTCCATCTCAATCAGAATATTATCTAGAAAGGGTGAGAACTGATACTGAATATCAGTTTTCACCGTTTCTAGATAATATTTTTCAAACATTCCATCTATGCTGAGCATATTTTTCATTGTTACATAATTGGGATTATTCTTTTAGTGGATATTTATTTATTTATTTATTGACACACCAACGACTTATTCACTAAATCATTACAATTGACATATTATATATATATTTTTTTGTTATTATTTTATTTGGCAATAGTTGCATTGTCAATGAAAGTAATCGAACACATACAATTGTGTGGGAATAAACCAGTACAATCGAAAAAACAAGTCCAATACCGAGAACTCAAAAAAAAATGGTTGCCTGTAAACTCGGTTTACGGACGATAATTTTACGTGATAACGTCAAATCAAATAAAAAAAAAAAACAAAATCTTTTATTTGCATAAATAAGGTACAGAAGGTTGGTAAAATGCATAAAAATTGTTCTCTTATTCTGCCTTTAATTTCGGCGTGCAAATATAAGTCATAAGAAAACAATTGAATTCTTAACAAACAAGCCGAACGCTTAGGCCGATCGTGCCTCTCTATAGCTTGTTCCGCGCGTTCTCGCTTGCACGCTCGGCTCAGGCGAAACGTGACTGTGATACTTTTTCGTGCTTACAGCCGGCGTTCATCGATTTATAAGACGTTATTGTTATGAGTAGGTCACATCACTAGTCGATAAGCGGGCGACCTGTCAAGATGACGTCCAAACATGGCTTATGAATGTTATTATAAACACCAAATAAAAGCAAGTTTGCTGTGTACTCCAGTGTTATCATTTGGTTTCAAACAGTCATTACGTCAAAAATGGATTTCACGATTTAACAATTTTGAGATTAGAAACGAAACAAATCCCAAACATTTGATGTTTTCGCTGTTAGTATTGGGAAATTTTTTTGCGAAATCAAAACTCCGTATAAGCCGACATGGGCCCAACCTCCGACAAAAAGAGACCGAAAATAAATGCCGCAAGCTTTTACGCCAACCCAACGTGAAATTTTGCGTTGAATCTTTGATGAGTCTGTTCGTTTTCATCAAATTTGCTGTCATGATATGTAGAAACAAGTTAAATTATGCAGTGATGGTTTTCGCGTTGTTTTAAAGTAAAATTAATTTATCAAGTTGGAACAACATAACGAACACATTATAAATGTGTTCACAAAAACCTCTCAATTATGTTTTTTTTGATAAGACGGTTACGGGTATTTTATTAACTAACAAATTTTGATGGAATTTATATAATTTCAAATAATTTGTAACCATCCCTACCTTGTAGCTATTCCAGCAATTCGCATTAAGCGTTTCAAACAACGTCTTTTATAATGCGCAAAGCAAAGGAGTGGAACTCTCTGCCTGCGTCTGTGTTTCCAAACGTTTACAACCCTAATCTCTTCAAATTTAGAGTGAACAGGCTCCTTCTGAGTAAGCTCGCTCCATCGTAGACTTTGTCTCCGTCATCTTTGACATAGACTAGAGTCAAGAGCCAACCCATCATTAATTAAAAAAAAATGTATTTAATCTCGTAATGGCTAGTTCAGAGTGGAAGGCTATGGAAGGCTTTGGGTTTTTTGGAAGGTTTCGGTTTGGTTGAGATAAAAAAAAAATAGTTTATAAGCAATCTGCTGACCATACAGTACACAGCTACTCGGATTGCCTACTCGTTTTCCAGTACCTTGGCTCGCCTAACTGTCTTCACGATGACAGTAGCTACCCGCAGTCTCTTGCGAGACGCAATTTACAATAATACAGGTTCCTCACGCAACTGCCAGACTGATACTGGCGAGCTATAACTGCCGAACACGTTCAAACCATGCGAGTGATGTCCGAGCTGCTACCAAGTGTGATTTACTGTCACGCGAGTAAAAGCAAAAAATGTTGAAGTAACTCGTTTGCGAGGTACTATGCAAATCTTATGTGGCAGTAACTCGTAAGATAAGTCCAAACGATACGAGTTACTGCGCTGCGGCTACTCGCACGCCAACTCGCACTGTGTAACCTAGAGCCATTGCGGAGCTTAGAATTTTATTATCCGGTGATATAGCTAAGGCATGTTTGTTTAAGCTGTATTTCGTAAATAATATCGCGATAAATATCTATTATGTATGTACTTATAATAAAAATAAAGCCTTTGTTTTCCTTCACATTAATATTTACAATTACACAAGTGTTCGTGTTTTTCTTCGCCGTTGTCAATGTCATTCGCTTATAGTAATTCCTTGAATAGGAACTCCTATTTGGGTATAGGCCTCCTCCAGTTTTTTCCAGTTTTCCCTATCTTTAGCCAGTTCAATCCACTAATTTCCCGCTGTAGCTATAATCTCATCGTTCCATCGTTTCTTTTTTTTTACTTTCTCGGGTCCCTCTTCCTGGAGACCCAGTCCTTTGGTAGGCGTACGACGGGCCGAAGCCTACTCGCAGAGGCCTCTTTAGACATTTCAAATGGAATGGGACACCAACCGACGATTATCCCTGTATGCACTGTGAAAGTATACCCAAGGACAATCCCCGGTTGGAGCAGGACTATTGCAGAATATGGAAACAAAAGATGAAACGCTATGGGTTTGGCTGGTTTAGTGGACTAATAATTGTTACTATGGAAGAACTATTGGCCCCTGCCCGACCATTGACAATTAAAACAGCTTTAAAATAGCAGGGGGTGACTTGCACACTCAATAATTTTACTATAGCTTAAGCTTGTTGAAAGGTCCCATTGTCTTCCACTCCAGCTTCCTTTGCAGAATTAGTTAGGCCTTGCAAATATTAACTACGAGTTAAAATTTCGAAATAAATTCTGAACTACAAAACTGGGAACAGACTTTACTCCAAATGTGATTATCAATTACATTAACTTCTAAACAACGGAGAAAGTTCCACGGAATTATTATCTTAGTTTCAGTTGTATCTAATTTAATTAATTCTATCTGAAAATTCGTTTACTTGGAGTAATTTCTAATTAGTTTTCCGTTTACATTTTCTTTAAGTTAAATATTTTTTTGGGGAGTTAAGGCCAATTTACTTAAAATTTATTTTTATTTTCAAGATAATCGGAACTAAAAAAGCTTTAATATTCCTAAAGTTCTTTTTACTTATTGTTCTATGTATATTATCAAGAACATTTTTGTTTTTATTCAGCGGGTCTAAAAAGGCCAATTTAGTAGAATCATAATATAAATCAATAGTTGACCCGCGCAACTTCGTCTGCGTCACAATTTTCATTACTGCTCCGCTCCTATTGGCCTATAGCCTTTCTCGATAAATGGGCTAAAAACTAAACAACTTTTCAAATCGGACCAGTAGTTCCTGAGATTAGCGCGTTCACACAAACAAACAAACTCTTCAGCTTTATATATTAGTATAGATACAACAATACAACAATCTGTCATATTTAATTTTCGTCTTTATCGCTTAAGCATTAGGTTCAAGTTTGATTGGGAAAATTTTTACAGTTCGTTCAGGTAGCTTGATGTGCTGGCTAAGTTTATTAAAGTAGCCTTTTTAGACATACAATTCATCATAACTTTATCATACTTATGTCTATGTTTATCCATTCATAATATTACCCATTGATTAGGTAGGTATAAGTCATCCAAGGTTTTAAACTCTCACCACTGCAACTCCTGAAAGCAAGAATCAACAGTGGCGACCACCAGAAAAACGCCGAGCCAATGAAACCCGACGAGTCCCGGAGAAACGATTCAACTGTCTTGGATCCTGCAACGAAATTAATCAGAAAAGTACAGCGGAGGAGTAGGAAGAAAAAATCTCGGCTAAGGCTGTAATTTGTAGATCTTTGGCTTTCGTTACGGATAGTCAGAAGCCAGTAATTCTGACTCCAGTCTTGCCATGAAGTATCGTGTTACTCAAATAATGGGTTGTAGATGTCTGGTAGGCAGCCGCTCCGCGTAAATACTGGTATTCAGCTAACTCCGGTTTGACTGGAAGCCGACCACAATATAGTTGGGAAAAGGGTAGGCAGATGATGATGATGAATGTTAATCATACAACAATTTGTTATATTTCATTACTGACTTAATTCTGTTAATTTAATTAAATTTACATCTGTCTGTTGTGTGCGAGTCCCAAATAAACATTTTTTCTTTCTTTCTTTCTTTCAAGGTTGATTGGGTAAATTTTACAGTTTCGGGAAGATTGATGTGCTGGCAAAATCTACTAAAGAAGCCATTTTTTGGGTTCCGTACCCAAAGGGTACCCAACGGAACCCTATTACTAAGCCTCCGCTGTCCGTCCGTCCGTTCGTCTGTCTGTCAGTGGGCTGTATCTCAAGAACCGTAATAGGCAGACAGTTGAAATTTTCACAGATTGTGTATTTCTAATGCCGCTATAATAAAAATTAAGGTTTATGGTGTGGAAACCTTCGTGTGCAAGTTCGAATCGCGCTTAGCCGGTTACTTATATCTGTGTTTATCAATTCATAATATTACCCATTGATTAGGTAGGTATAAGTCATCCAAGGTTTTAAACCACTTTCCGTGATTAAAATACTACACTCGTGAAACTATAAATGGAATTAATAATTTCACTTCTTAAAACACACCGAATATTAAAACTAGGTGTAAGAGAAATCATTAGAGAAAGCTTCATTGCACCTACGCATTTCTGTTTACAAAACGACCTTTATAAAACGACGAAAAGGTTAAGTGTGTGTCCTTTAATGTTCAAGTAAAAAATAACAATTTGAATAAAACATTTTCAGTACAAAACTCGTTATTTACAAATGTATGCTCAAAACATTGTCGTTTCAACTGGTATTTAAACGTTAACGTCACTGTTTTAACACAGTTAACTTCTAGAATTGTTTCAATTTAGCAACGAATGGATCTTGTCTTTGTGGCAAAAACTCACATACTGGATACACATATTTACATATTATACTCAAATAAATAAATCTTTTATATAAACTAACAATACTAACCTACGTAAGAACTATTGTTACTAAATTATGGAGTTAAAGTTTTTTTTTTATATTGAGGCCTTGTCAAACATGAGACTAACGCTATTTTTCTTACAGGAACACCCCTACACTTCAGTTACCTGCCAAAACTGCTACGAAGACCGCGCAGACAAGCTGATCATCTGGGAGCCCTACCCAGCTGGGAAGTCACCCAACATAACAGCCCCAGGAGTCAGCACGACTCCTCTTCCACTCCATTTAGCTGTCCAACGGTCCCTTGGCTCATGCCTTTGCGCTAAACATGCCAACGCAGTATCCAGAGCAAGGCCCTACAGAGTAGTGTCATCAGGAGAAAGCCTGAACCTCCAACTGATAGTTGATAATGCCCACGCTGCTGCATCATACTTCAAAAACCCTTCACCACTCTTTGAAGCACGCTACGAGTTCGTACATGGCCCTCTATGCGGACCAGCTGTTTTGGCAGCAGCTTCAGACGGCGAAATAGTCTATCCACATTTAGAAGCCCTTGGTTACATGGAACCACCAAAAAGGATCCAGTGTATTTGGGATCTTGAGATCGAAGAAAAACGAGATATCTGGTTACACTTTGAAAGCATCAAGTTTGCGTCCCGTCATTGCGAAGATGGCAACATTCAGATATATTTACCTGGACGGTTAGATCCCTATTTATCTGTGTGTGGAGACAACGTCACAGAAACTGAGAAGCTACCAATATTGTCAGCCGGCGAACTCGGTTTCGAATCATTGGATGACCCGTTAGTGATTGAAAAGGAGAAGACAAGATCCATCCGTATAGTCTTTATCGGCAGTGCATCACCAGCACGGGCTGCTTTCAAAATTGCCTGGACGGGTCTGTACCATCTACCCAAGAATTCAGATGGAACTCTAATGACATCACGCTTAACAGATGGAGAAATGAAATCTTCTGATTCAGGGCACGGCTGCGATTTCATTTGTCCAGGTGAATCTCTATGTATTCCAGCTAGATTGATTTGTAACGGAGTAGTCAACTGTCCAAATGTGACATCAGGGGATCGCAAATTCTGGACAGTAGATGAAAAGAGAGCTAGAGAATCGTATTCTGAGGACAGTCTCCGACGCTTGGGTTATTTGGATTTGTTAGGAGGGCTTCCATTAGGACAGCTGAATGATGAAGCGCCTGAGCTGTGTGCAAGGGCGAGGAGTGTAGGGGGTGGTGATTGGACGGCACCAGCCTTGGGTGCTGGGCTAGCGATTGCTATCGGAGTGTGTGCGCTGGGTGCCGCGTGGCGCCTTTGCTGCCGCAAGCGCTCCCCGGACGAGGAGTCCCTGGACTACTGACACGCGGCCCGCGGTGCGCCGCACGCACCGCCGTCGCTCCACTCGCGCTCCACCTCCAGGGACCTCCCCATGGACTGGAGCCTCCATTGACAGACGCTGTATTGAGCGCCGGAGCCCTCCTTTGTTGATTACTGAGAACCAAGTTCTTTACTTGTTATTGTTACCCGGATAATGGTGAATATCAAATACTCAAGAGTTCACGATCCTGTCAATTTTCACTAAGAATTTTTCTATAAATATCTCTGTGTAAAGACAGTAGCGAGCAGTTGGCGTTGCGTGTTCAAGGGAAATTTTGGTAGTGTAGAAAATTTACGATTTAGGTGGATCAGTCTAATTTGTTAAGAACGACCGTTGTATAGCCAAAAATTTCCTTGTAACTGCTTGGGGCTGTCATTATATTTCTACTCTACTTAAGTACACCAGTTTTGAATGTACTTTATTGATGATACGCTCTATATTTATCGTGTTTAATTTTAGGAGGGTAAGTCCTGGCGCTCAAGTTGGCGACGTTGTTTTGTAATTACTGTATATACCCTTATACCTTAATTAAACCTAACATTAATTGATGCTTCAAACGAACGATCATAGGTTAGGGCAAGGTGATAGTAGCCAAACAGTTAAGTCATTATCAATTTAGGTAGTAATAGATGTAATGTTTTATAACATGGCATAAGTATTAACATTCCTGAAACAAATCAAGGGAATGGGTTCAATTTTATGGTTTTTGAACTCATTATGTTAAGCATCAAGTTGACTTCTATCATTATGTGCTCGTCAAAATGTCGCCAAGTTCGAAAATAGAAGCATTTTTCAATCTGTACAAAAAAAAAACCTATTCTATGTTTCACTTTATAAGTTGCCAGTTCTCATATCAATGTTCAAAATCAAAATGCTCAATGAAATCATTATCGGCGACACGAACTTGGCGTGTTTTTACGTGCATTCTGGCTTCAAAGCAATTTGACTGACTACGAGCATCGTATAATCTACTCGTTGTATTGTAAATATATTTGACTAGTTTAAGATCGTTACTAGATATAAGTAACGGCAGATATTATTGATTTCTCGTATATAACTGTCGAAGTTAAAAACCGTAACAACCTTTCTATTGGGTATATCAGCACTGTTATTATTTTTTTCCTTTACTAAGTTATATCTACTGTCGCGGTATTAAGTAATTACCAGTCTAAATAAATAACCATTTCTTCAGTTATTTTCTACTACATACTTTCTACAGTTCCTTTTCGTAATAATATACTTTTCATTCGATCGATCCGTTACTTCTTCGAGAATTGTTAGAACGGCTTAACTATCATCGGTACCTATTGATATTATGCTACCAACTCATTTCATTGAATTGAAATCGTTTTTATTGTTTGGTACTACAGTGACTGAACATCACAATTCATTCTGTAGAGTGCAGTTTTCACTGTTATAGTGTGAACTATTGTTATTGTTCTTCACAGAAACAATATTAATGTTGAACCATTCTCTATGGTATCAAGCCATTTTATTTCTTGAATATCATGTTTTAACACTTTATTTTCTATATTTTATCTGATTTATGCGAAGGAGAGCGAATCGCTGACGGACTCCACCCATTTACACTTTACATAATATCATCATTACAGCCGACATACACTTGGAGGAAGCTTATGTCCACCAATGGAGTCAGAGGCTTCTCCCAAATGTCACCACATGAACCGGTCCTGTGCTTCTCTTATCCGGCGAATTAACGGCGTTCTCACGGCCTTCACCAAAACATTTGTCTATCTTTTGGGAGATTTTCCATCGCTGCGTCTTCCTGTAAACGGTTGCCACTCCAGAAACGTTTGATCCCATCGACTATCTGTTTTGCGAGCAATGTGCCCTGCCTACTGCCACTTTAGTTTGGCGATTCTTCGGGCTATGTCGGTAAACTTAGTTCTCACACTTGATCACTTTCACATATTTGTTCCCGTTCTTTGTTAGCGTTCGTTTGCTTCGTTTGTCCAGGCAGAAGACGCTCGCTCAGAGCGTGCGGTAATTATCAGCAATTATTACCTCTTTTTAGCGTTTGCTCGATCGTTCGTTTGGTCTGTTTCCAACATAAGTCTTATAAGTGTTGCCAGAAATCAGTGATGTCTGCCAAATATTGAAATATAAACAGTAAGCACTGCTGTTAGCTACGATTAGTTCTGCATTCGCAATAATTTATTTATCTACTTGTAATATTTATTTATTAATGGTATTTATATACTTTGCACTGTTAGCTCTTAGATTGTTTTCACTGTATTTATGATAAATGCTTTGGATAAAGTTTACAAGTTTAATCGAGTACATCCGTTGTATTTTGTGTATAAGTGATATCCATTAAAATTTTCTATTCTTATAGAACAACTTATCTTGCTGGGAACAAGTCTACACTGAAAACGTAGTATATAGACATTTTATTGGAATTATGAATTGTATTGAGATCTAAAATTGAAAATAAAATAAAAAAAGGTCTCTACTACTAGTTTTGTTTTAAAATGTCAAAGATCATCAATCTGTCATGAAAAAGTATAAGTAAAGACATTTTATTAAAGATAATTAAGAACAAGTTTTTTAATCTTCATATTATTACTGTGATGGGTATCGCTTGTCCTCCTTCCCTTATTTAAGTACAATAATGAAAATTAGAGCGTAACAATTGTTTGCGAAGATAATTTGTAAAGCTTTATTTTGACAGGTAATTTAGATTTTGTTAGCATTTACCGAATGGGTAATGTTAAAAAATAAAAATATATTTTGTACAAATGTGGAATGTTTTATTTATGAATACCTACCAATCCATGTCGTGCATTGACTTCAAACGAATACGAAGATTCTTTTGAAGGCCTCCAATAAGGTGGAATCTATGATGTGGTGAAACCCGCAGCAATTTGTTAGATGCGGGACGCCCAGAACCGATCCGTGTGGCAATACTTAGGAGAGGCCTTTGTCCAGCGATGGCCATCGCCCCCCATTCATACGGACCCGAGGTGGCGGCGCGTAGTGTTCCCGTGCGCTCCTCTTTGACGTCGCAGGGGAAGTCAAACACCTAACTCCCCCCGCTGACCCGAGGTGGCCCGCAGAGGCGGGTGCCGCACCAGTCAGGATCACAGAAAGCCAAATAGAGAGATGGAACACCGGGGTGGTTTTAGTCAGTAAGCGTTTGACAGACCCGTCCGCCCGCCCCAAGGCAGAGAACATCCAGAAAGATTTCTCCCCGTTAAAAAAGAAAGGCCATTGTCCAGCAGTGGACGTCAATCAGCTGATATGTGGATGGTATTCCATAATAAAAATACAAAATACACTGGGCGCAACGACCGGCTAGGATCATTTCTAGTGTTCCGTACCCAAAGGGTACTCATAACCAACGACACCCTGTCACTAAGCCTCCGCTGTCCGTCCGTCAGTCCGTCCATCCGTCCGTCTGTCCGTCTGTCTGTCAGCGGGCTGTATCTTAGGAACCATACAGTTGCAATTTTCACAGATTGTGTATTTCTATTGCCGCTAACAACATCATCTGCCTAGGCAGAAGCACTGGAAGCTGACCCCAATATAGTTGGGAAAAGGGCTAGCCTTTCAAACCGGATTTGGTTGAATACCACTATTTGCCGCTATAACAACAAATCATAAAAATACGGAACCCGTATTTTAACTTTGTTATGTATGACATTGTTTGTTGTTCCAAACTTGAAAATAAACTCGGATTATTAATTATACAAATATAGGCTTATTATACAAATATAGGTTAAGGCTTTAAGTAAGCCGCCTACGAGACGGTCTTCTGCCTAAGTATTTAAACCTCATAAGATGCCTTCGACTTGAATTTGAATCCTGTACACAGCTACTCGTAAATAACATAATTGACTTACAAACAATTTTTGGTCTTTCATAATACCTAAAAAAGACATAAAGCTTCTTGAATCGACTGCTATCGTAATAATTTACGTTCTCTTGTAATAAATGAAAACAGTTCATAATTTATTGTTCGGGTATCAACTAAGGGATATTAGAGAGAGGTAAATTCACTTTATTGCAAGTATATTATTTAGCGTATAACAAATCCTACAATACCATATTTGGTACGCTTTATCTTCAGGTTTCGGTTGAGGAGCTCGTGGCTAAATAATAACAGCCGCACGGATCGATCTTGAAAGTTAAACAACGCTTGCCAAGGTTGGTCTGTGGATGGGTGACCATCTTAACATAACGAGTTTCCTCCGTGCCTCGGAAAGCACGTTAAGCCGTGGGTCCCGGCTGTCATTTGTAGAACTTTGGCAGTCGTTACGGATTATCAGAAGCCAGTAAATCTGACTCCAGTCTTGCCAAGATGTACCGTGTTACCCAGTTAATGGGTTGTGGAGTGGTGTCTGGTAGGCAGCCGCTCCACGTAAATCACTGGTATTCAGCTGAATCCGGTTTGACTGGAAGCCGACCCCAATATAGTTGAGAAAAGGCTAGGCAGATGATAATGATGATCTTCAGGTCCATCTGGAGGGCTAAAACGGCCACTTTAGAGGAATCATAAAATTAATCACGCAACAATCTGTCAAATTTCATTTTCATCTTTATCGCTAACGCATTAGGTTCAATGTTGATTGAGAAAATTTGGTAGTGACGGTGATTGCGTGATTTGCTTTCTGATTCTACTAAAGTGATCTTTTTAGACCCGCTAATCTAAACGAAATTCGCAGCGTGTAGATGTTGGTCTGTCGCACTTAAAAACTATCACCTACAAATTAAACACGGCAACGTGGCGTAACTATATATTTTTTTTTTTTTATAATTGCAAGCTATACATGGTGCAATTTTAGTTGTCTTACAAAAGCAGCCCTCTTAATGTACCTGACATAAACTATCTCTAAGCGCAATATTTTTTTTAATTTACAATAAATAAATAATGTATTAGAAATACAAAACACCTTGTTAATAATGTTAACGTATCGAAACAATGCCTCCATTGCATTCCACGCCGTCCTTGGAACACTTGGCTCGGACTACAAACTACGTCATGCGTCATGATTATGAATAATGCAAATAATTCATTTTTAGGGTTCCGTAACCGAAAGGTGAACAACGGAACCCTACTACTAAGCCTCCGTTGTCCGTCCGTCCGTCCGTCTGTCAGCGAGCTATATCTCAAGGACCGTAGTAGGTAGACAATTGAAATTTTCACAGATGGTGTATTTCTATTGCCGCTATAAAAACAAATAATAAAAATTAAGGGTTATGGTACGGAACCCTTCGTCTGCAAGTCCAGCTCCCACTTGGTCGATTTTTACATAATTCAAATGTTCACAATTATGTTTTTTTTGTTTGTTGAATGTGTAGCACTCATTGTATAGATGAATTGGGATGCTGTTATAATACGATTAATTTTGCACCATGAATAGAATAGATCAATATGTATGCAATAAGTCAGAATAAATATGAATGATTAATTATCCCTGTCTGGTATGATGAAGTTTATTGCATTATCAATCGCAGTATGTCCCGCTCCAAGAAGATGATACTACTTCGCTGCTACACTTTTTTTAACCGACTTCTTCAAAAAGGAGGAGGTTCTATGTTCGGCTGTATGTATTTTTTTTTATGTATGTTCTCCGATTTCTCCGCCAATTCTGGATCGATTTTAAAAACTATTTTTTTATTCGGAGGTGGTCCTAATGTCACCAAGTTAGAATCTGATGATGGGACCCCATGAAAATCGAGGAAAACCCTCATATTTTATAGGCACATACCATCTAACGCAAATCAGATATTTGTATATGATGGAAGGTATAAGTCAGGATCTGATGATGGGATCCCATGAAAAATGTTTGTTCAGCGATATTTTCGCTAATTGTAAACCGATTTGGATGATTCTTCTTTTTTTGGAAGTGTATTTTCTCGGGCTGATCCCATTTTAATTTGGTGAAGATCTTATGAAGAACTTCGGTGGTAGGCAACGGAACTCTTAAATAAATTATAACAAATGGATCGGAATTTCTGAAATCGCACGTCTGTTGATTGTTTACACCAGTTCATAACATAACATCACGCCGGCACGCTGTGTTTGTGGTGTGACTATACAGACGGTGTTTTTGGTTATTTTGTTTTGGAACACCGACTTCCAAAATTAAAGTTATTTTTACTTTGTAGTGTTTTGTTTTTGAAAGTCGGTTTTATTTATTTATTTGTATAGTTATGTATAGCATGACGGCACGGTTGGCGCAGTGGTTGAGCGATTGACTGCTGCGCTGCGTGTCGCGGGTTCGATTCCCGCACGGAACAAATATTTGTATGGCCTACAGATAGTTGTTCCGGGTCTGGCTGTTTGTGTATTAATATGTTTGTAAACGCACCCACGATACAGGAGAAATTCCTAGTGTGGGGCAACGCTTTATTTAAAAAAAAAAAAAATATGTACACACAATATACTTAAATAAACGTCGAAGTCGGTTTTATTTTTTTGTAAAAAAGTTTTTTTTTCAGCCTCCGTATGCCTCTGTACTTGGAACACGAGATTGTATAATGCTAGTGACACAGGCTGTCCTTCTCATTTGAATTTAAATTTTATAATAAAGTTAATAAGTAAATAGTAATTTTTCAGTATAACTGTACTTTGACAATAGGACTTTCTGCTAGCAGTTCATTTTACTAATAGGACGTTTTGATACGAAGGCTTTTCACATAGGTAAGTACCTACGATACCGTGTTAGTGCTCAACAATACAGTTCAACATTCTCAAAGAGGAGAAACAGACTGAAAACAATATCGAATAGGCAAGTATATAACCAAAAACGTGAATAAACATAAAAATCACACCATTATTTACAGAGCGAACAAGTACACAAGAGCAGATAAACCCCTCACAAGCGCAAACCTAATGTCCCATACATTACAAACCATCACGCTCCCTCGAGCGATTATTCACGAAATTATTTATAGCAACAATATTTCATTGTATCTGTAACGTTCAGGAATACATAAATCGTATACACGACAAAGAGCACTTAAAATCTATAATACGACAGCATTTTTCATAGCCGTATATCGTATCAATGGTGGACGATGTTTTGCAAATATTGAGGCACCTGCCCGCCGGCGCCATTTTTATTTGTATGACACATTTTTATTCGTGTTCTCTTTTTGAAAAGAAGCGGTCTGTATTATGATTTTTTTTTTAAATATTATTGAGCCTGGCTGTCATTTTTGAAATTGGTTCTTTTTGTGTATTTTTCTGTAACGGATTCCAAATGTTTTTTTTTTTTCTTGAGGAATGGGCTTGCTCTTGACCACAATCATACCTGATAGAAAGCGATGGATGGGATGTTGATAGCTAACTTGTAAAAGGTACATAACGAAGTATTAGCATGTCGCCTCATGAAGGTGGTCTTGTCTAGATGTAGGTAATATTTGACTATACAGGGCGTAACAGAAAGGTATAGGAAAGAAAAAAAGATATCATGAGTAAACTCAACATTTTTACTGTTCGCGCCACATTTGTAGGAAGCCCTTACTTTTAGGTCAAAACACCCTCAGTTACATTTGGTTAAATCTATTTCTTACTCTTTCTCGCTGCACTGTAAACACTGTTTTTCACAGACGAGTCATTGTTGGATACGTATGACACGCATCACCAGATTCACAGCTCGTGGAAATCAGTCGTCTGATCTTCCACAATCCTAGGTTTCACGCCCGCTGCGTGATCGTACCGCTTACAGCATCGTCTACGGTAAACTCTCGTCGTCTCGTTTGGCCTTAACGTAGTGATATTATAGCCTATAGCCTTCCTCGATAAATGGGCTATCTAACACTGAATGATTTTTCAAATCGGACCAGTAGTTCATGAGATTAGCGCGTTCATGCAAACAAGCAAGCTCTTCAGCTTTATATCTATACTTATACTAGTTGACCATCGCAACTTCATCTGCGTCACAATTTTTTATTACTGCTCCGCTCCTTTTGGTTTTAGCGTGATGATATATAGCCTTTCTCGATAAATGGGCTATCTTACACTGAAATAATTTTTCAAATCGGACCAGAAGTTCCTGAGATTAACGCGTTCAAGCAAACAAATTCTTTAGCTTTATATATTAGTATAGATGTAAAGCTGAAGAGTTTGTTTGTTTGCTTGAACGCGCTAATCTCAGGAACTACTGGTACAGGAAGACTAACAGGGGCGGAGCAGTAATGAAACCCACCTCTGAGGTTAGTTGTAGTATAAGAACTTTTGCCTTTAGCCATAAGTACTTTAGCCAGTGCTTGCCTTCCCAACCATACTTGGTACACAGTTCACTGCTGTTCCTTCTCATAATCAGCTGTTCACCTGCTATAGGATCCTGCTAAAGGTGTCGACGTCTTCTGTTCATATTGCTTGACTGCCGCGCTGATACAGTTACTTTTTAGGCAGTCTCATTTTTAGGGTTGCTTACCCTAAGGGTAACCAACGGAACCCTATTACTAAGCCTGCACTGTCCGTCCGTCCGTCCGTTTGTTTGTCAGCGGCATGTATCTCAAGAACCGTAATAGGTAGAAAGTTGAATTTTTCACAGATTGTGTATTACTATTGCCGCTATAACAACTAACAATTAAATTGTAGGTTTATGGTACGGAAGCCTTCGTGTGCGAGTCCGACTCGCACTTAGCCAGGTTTTTTCAGAAACGGGACAACACACAGGAATACGATTTTAAATAAAACATTTTAATACCCTCGAAAAGCTTGTGAATAAAAAGTACTAACTCACGGATTGCAAACTAAAATGTTTATTTTTATTTTATTGGACTACCCTGCTGTTGTCAACATCGGTACAGGTGTATTTTTATGACATGAATTAAACACAAGGTTTCCTATATACCTACTAGGGCGACGACGTACTCAACCCATTATTACAATTCCAGCATCTCAAGATTACTGCTAAGTACTAAACACCTGGAAATATTTGCCATTGCCAAGATAAGCTTTAATAACTGTTTATATCGTATTAACTTTTAGGTAATTTTTCGTATCGACATAATCTATCTAAATTTAAATAAGAAAAACCGATCATCATTATCAGGTCTGCAGAAAGATGTCCATCATGGGCCCTCTAATTTTAAAATCGGGAACTGCCCCACTAATCCAGTCACTTAAGGGATTAGTTTTTTTTTTCCGTTCCGCCCAGACCGTAAGGAGATATTTGATGATTAAAACCCATCGTCAGACTTTTAGTGACTAAAACCCAACGTCATCGCCCAGTGTCAGACTTTTAGTGACTAAAACCCATCGTCATCGCCCCGTGTCAGACTTTTAGTGACTAAAACCCATCGACATCGCTCCGTGTCAGACTTTTAGTGACTAAAACCCATCGTCATCGCCCCGTGTCAGACTTTTAGTGACTAAAACCCATCGTCATCGCCCCGTGTCAGACTTTTAGTGACTAAAACCCATCGTCATTGCCCAGTGTCAGACTTTTAGTGACTAAAACCCATCGTCATCACCCCGTGTCAGACTTTTAGTGACTAAAACCCATCGTCATCGCCCCGTGTCAGACTTTTAGTGACTAAAACCCATCGTCATCGCCCCGTGTCAGACTTTTAGTGACTAAAACCCATTGTTCTATGAAATAATGATGATGATGACCATAGTAAAAATTAAGCCACTCTGCAATATTTCTAAACCTACACCAACTTTATGGCATAACCAGCTTTTTCAGCGGCTTCTTTGTCGTAAATATAGTTCGCAGAAAAAGTAGCCTGTAACCGTCTCCAGGTCAGCGAGATAGGCGTGAAAGAGGTACAAATAAACTCACTTTCGCATCTTCTCTATCTTTACATAGTATAATACGAAGTTTCTTCCGTTTGTATCTTTTAAACTACGCAACAGATTTCAACGCAGTTTTCATCAATTGACAGAATAATTCAAGAACAGGGTTTATTTGTATAATTTGTCCCCAAATACTTACGGCATCGGGAATAATGGGATATGCTAGTTCATAATTCAAAAGCTAGTTTATAATGTTTAGTTAGGATTCAGCAGATGCGACTATTAGAAAATTAAAGTTTTTAGCTAAAATCCTCAAATCATTTCATCGCCTTTATTTCGTCGTGATTCGAAAGTCAAACACACGCCGCCGGTACTTACATTTAATTAACTTTTCGACCCGTCCGTCGGACGGTTGAACTTTCACAGAAGTTTTATTAGTTTCTCTTTCTTTTTTTATAGATCTTTCTACTTAATGAGTTGGAGGTATTAATTGGTTTGCACGTGCAGCTGACTTGAGATTGGACGCTGGTTGTTTAGAAGTTACTTATTTAAGTGACTTCAGGCCGACTTTGGTAGTCCAGAAAAGTTGGACGGCTGTCACGTGAATAGGCAATTGTGTTGTAAGTAGCAGTCACTCAGAACAATTACTGACTTAGCACTCAAACGCATTAGCGGTTAGCCGCGGGGGCGGCCAACCGCGCCTTACCAGTTTCATATGGAACCGGCTGTTAAGTGCATACAATCACTAGCGATGGGTTTTTTTCGTCCAGTTTAATACCTCTTTTTTAAAGATCGGAAATCATCAAATAATTCCTTACGTGCTGCGGGGAGCAGAAAGGAGTGTCAGACTCTTACTGACTTGCGTTCCACGGCCGTGGTGACTCTTACGAAAAATTTCGCACCCCTGGAGTTTCCCCCCCTAAACAACGCCGTTGAGCCGAGGTCCGTACCCCACAGGGGGTGCCCTCAGCGAGCGGAGTTTTAGTATATATAATTTTTTGTAGCCTCGGCTGGGGGCCTTAAATTCTTGAGGCCCACACAGGCAAGTCCGGTTCAGTAGTTGACAACCCTCTAGGGTTGAAACTGCGAGTGGCCATCGACAAAAAAAAAAAAAACCCCTGGAGTTTAATACCTCTAGCTATGCAATCAGAATTATATATAAAGTAAGCGTGAGAATGAAAAACGATATATACGAAGGTAGGAAGCTAATGAACAACACACCATTATATCCATCTCAGCAGCCTGGCGCAGACGGATTAAGGATTTGACTGCAGAAAGCGTTAGTTTTCTCTTACTGTTTCCTGTATTAGGAAACTTATAATTTACAAGAATAATATACTGCCTTTTTAAGATATTTTTTTTACTGCTGTTTATAAAGCGTAAAAAGTACCGCAAAGGCACTCTGGAAAAAAAAAACATCAAACATTCACACACAATTAATCGGTAATGCCAAGAATAAAAACGTAATATTTAACCAGAGATTGTTTGAACAGCTATTATAAATCAGAATGTTCGTCGCACGCATTCACGATTATAGTAATGGCGCATAAAAACAATAATTTGCGCAGAAAATTCCATTATTTTCTTGAATGGGGTCAATAGAACACCATAAAAGTTGCAATTGCGGGGTTACCATTAAATAAGGTTCAAAATGGTACGGCCTTTATTTTTTTCTGTATAAAGCTGGACAACAGACATTTGTTAACAACAACCTTTCTTCTAGATAGTTCTTCCCGTACATCGTACGTATTGCGTACATCATATAAGTTACAGAATAGATAGATGAAAAAAAAATGCATAGATAGGGTGAAACAATGCGCGGCCTTATCACCAAGAGTGAACTTTTAAAGACAACCTACATAATAAAGAAGCTATTACTAGCTATAGCTTCTTTATACTATCTTTTATAAGCGATATCACGATATCGTGAAGGTCCCCAATTAGACCGATGTGTTCAATTAATCAATATTTCCTAATATATAAAATTCTTCCGTTCCTGACTGATTGACTGACGTCAGTCACAACGCACAACCGAAACTACTGGTCTGCTGAAATTTGGCATATAGGTTCATTGGGGAGTGTAGGGGAGCACTAAGAGAGGATTTTCTGAAATTCCTACGGGAACGGGAAGAAACCGGATATGCGCGTGCGAAGTTTCATTCAAATCCATTCAGTCTATGACCGAGGCGTGATTTATTAACAAAGGCTTTGACATTGTTTTTGTAATAAGATGACCTGAAGGTGCGAACTCGTACCTACACTTTGCATCTTTAATATCTGGCACTGCTCTCAACCCCCAACTTAGACCCAATAAAAACACTGATATTAAAAATCCCTGCGACCATAACTAACAGTAGAACTCCACTTTAACACTTAAACAGTACTCCAAAAGAACGGTTATTGCACAACAAATTCGCACCGTGTCGTAATGACGTCACATATTCGGAAAATGGCCGACAGAAAAAATATAAGAAACAATCAGCGAGAATTTACAGCAGCTTTGAGTTTAATGTGCCGATCCTGCTCTGTTATAATGACTCAAGGTAGCCTGGGGTGGAAGGGACGAGAGGTGAGCGGTTTTTGGAAACTGGACACTATCTGACACACACACATAGAATTTTATACAATCATGATAAAAGTTTAAAGTAGTCAATCAAACAAAATGGCATATCAAGTCATAAAAGCAAGGCTGACGGATCAGGGTTAACAGTACCACCAGTATTTTTATGAATAAAATATAGAAGTTAAAACACAAACTCATAATTTTGTCATTCTCTCTTGTGCTGCTTGTCCATTGAAAGTATGTTTGTTTGTAAGTGGTGGGTTGAGTGCTATATAATACTATCATACAGAAATAATGCAGAGATTTTGTGGGAAAGACCACAGTAGCAAACCCCGAGAAAATTTAACACTACGTAAACTCACATTAATAAACTACCCATATCATTGAGAGATAAAATTACTCAGAAAAACATAAAAGACAAATTAAAGGAACATTTTTTACAAAATTTAGATACCTACCTAAGATAGATATACTAATAAAATACATTATTTAATTAATTATGGATAAAGAGTTAATAAAAGCATAAAATAATGCCTCGCAACAACAACAAACGTAAATAAGTTATAATAATAAGTTATAACGTAAATAAGTTTTAAAGTTAACTATAATTGGAAACATAAGTGATAATTTTTAGGAACAACCTGTATCAATTTAAACACATACCAACACTATTTGTACTAACGATGGACGACCAGATTGGTAACTGATGACGCTCGTTGGTGTTTTGGATAATGTTTTTATCATATACCCAATGTCATTTTATATTTTTTCTGCTAATGTATTTTTTTTTCTTGTTTTTTTCTAACTACCTACATAGGTATATTTTAGTCGAAATATGTAGTCGATGATTTTGGTGCACGGTAAAACTCTAATGAGTTTATGTTGGCATCAACCTAAAGGTATCAATAAATGTATGTACTTACTTTTGAATAAATAAATAAATAAATAAATAAACATCTTTAGAACACATTCAAATTTGAATGTTGATCGAATATCGCCGTGTTCCCAGTGTCATAATAACTATCACAATTAAAAAGTCCGAGATAAAAGTTAAGGACATAATCAACCAGTGATCTCATCAAAATAGTAGCAATATTAAATATTAATTAAATGTTATAACAGTTTTCCAATACAAAGTGAATGAAATTAATATTAAGTTCAGCAAATTAACTCGAGTTCGATGTAATGGTCGCTTAATATCATTTCCTGAAATTAAACACACGGCCAGCTTGACTTTATGAGATAGTCGGAATTTATATTAACAATAATTTAATTTGCAAATTAAAAGCTCATTTTCACATTCGAGCTTTCAGTGCAAGCTACGTTCATTGTGCATCCAGTAATATGGCTATTCTCGGTTTAGGCACTTGTCTCACCGCCGGCGATCAGCGAGAAGCGAGTAAAGCTTTAAACTCGAAACGAGTTGGCGAGCAGCGAGTAGCGAGTGAAAAGTTTCGATAGTTTTGACGCTCGGTTTTCAGTGAGTGCTTAGTGCGACGGGCTTTTACTCGCAATACTCGCTCCGGCTCGCACTATAGGTAGAAATTACCGCTATTTGATAAGTTCCGACCGCCAAGCGAGCATCGCCGAGCGAGTGTTGCGGAACGAGTACACAATCGTTGATAGCTCTTGACGCTGCGGCCAATTAGAGGTAAGAGCCGCTCGCTAGCAGTGTGACCAGCCAGCTATCGAGTATGTATGTATCTCTATTACTCACACGAGATCTATATCTTTTGTCCCTTTCCCCAGTGAGCAAATACTCGTTTTGTCGCCGGCCGTGAGACAAGTGCCTTAATTAATAACTAGTTTTTGCTAAATGCTTCTATGGTCTACCCGTGTGCAATATTTAATACAAATTCGTTTTATCATTAAGACGTGAATAGAGATTTATAATATTAGTTTGAAATTAGTGTTAAGTTTGGAGCCGCAGATGTGGATACAAGATACACAAAACTGATGGATGTGGCGATGCTTGGGCTCCTCCAAGCAAGCCTATGTACAAAAGTGGACCAACTGCAGCACAAATGTTGATGATGAGCTTCGCAATAATATAGCTTCTTATTTATAACCTTTATGGACTTTTATTGTTCGCGAAGCTACACAATAGTTTTACATTAAACAGAGAACCGCGTGCACCGAGGTTCAACTTATCCCCCTGCATACGTTCACAAAAATATAATTAATTTTCAATTTCATAAAATTAAAAAAATACCTAGGAAATCGCTCTCGCTACCTCCTCCAGTTTAGCCTAGTCCCAGTAGCAATACAGGGTGCTCGTAAAAAATGCTCTAAACATCCAACTCGGGCCGTAAACGCGAGTAAACGTCTACGTTGTAAACGCTGAATAGTAAACCTTCAGGTGTTTGCTCAGCGCTGAATATTCATGAATTGTAAACTTCAAGCGATAAATTCGTTATGTCTTACCGTTTATCTGTTCCTAATAAACCTTCAGATTGTAAACACTTTGTTGTTTCTTTAAGTTGTGGAGACAGAACTTCAGCGCTAAAGATTTGGGATGACTAAGTCTGAGCGCTTTATTTCGCTGTAAAGCGCTTTAGGCTGTATTATAAATGGATTCGTTTTTGGAAGTCGTAGTTTGATTGTTTTGAAGAGTTGTTTGGAAAGTTCTTAATAAGATATCCTATAAGCAAGGATCAGGCATACATTTTGTAGAAGTATAATTTTCAGTATTATATTCTTAAGTCTCACTCAAGGTTGGTGGCCTAAAAATTGCGAAACGAGGTCTGCGAAGGAGACAGCGGAAAACCTGATTGACTTGTTTAATGATTGGAAGTGGCGCAACATTGTGACCGTTTGAAGGAATGCTAGGAGGCCTTTGCCAGCAGTGGGACAGCTCAGGCTTGCTTAACTTTGGAGACCAACACCCTAGTTTTTGTACGAGAAACCCACAAATTACTCCTTCTGCTCTAGGTGGAGCAAAGGGAGTGTTAGATTCTTACTACCTCCGTTGTCGAGTGGTTCAGGCGATTGCCTGGTGATCCGGTGGTCGTGAGTTCGATACCCCACGGGAATCATACTGTTTTGTTGGAATTATGTTAAACACTACCTAAGTCTTAATTTTAAAAGTAAATTTAGATCGTCTATTCGCCGATCGTGGCGCTAGTTCTCTGTTGGTCCGCCATCTTAAATGCTTTGTGCTTGTAATTTTTTTTGCGCAATATACCGTTGTAAAAATTCTATTTACGGTGTATTTATTTCATTTCATCACTTTTCAAAGTTGCTTCTAGTTTGGCTAGGACATTGCAGGCTTGAATCACCTGATTGTCTGATAAAAAGATTATTCCGTGCTTCGGCGGTTTAGAAACTCTGACACTAGGGACATGAGAAGTAGACTGACCAAAGACCATCCATGTTTCCCCTAATGCCCTTTGCGTTCCAGGTTAGCGGTGACTCTTTCGAATAAATTCCGTAACATCACATGCGGCTCCTACAGTTCATAGTTTATGCTTCCAACACTACGATCTAAAACGTTTTATCCCTAAGTTTATTGTTTCTTTGTTGGCGACCTTTGGAATTAAATCTCTGCAGTTTTGTTTTACGAGACAGTAAATTAAGTTTACGGGACATTTTACCTTTATCTTTTGTCTGCAAATCTGTTAAAATTGCTGTTGTGTTTTTTTACTCAGAGGTTTTTTGATAAACTTTTGATTTTTTTTTATCATTCATTGTTTTATGGACGTAACTTTTATATTTATATATGTTTAGTACTTTCCTCTCGCTTTCCTGCAATCAGTGGCAATGATTTCGTAAAATGGGACGGAATGTGTAACAGGAAGCCGGGACAACGCGCGCTGTTTGATTTGTCCAATGAGCGCCGCGGTGCCGTCAGTTGGTAGGTACTTTTAATGACTATGTTGATTTTTTGACGTGACAACGTCTTATAAATTGGTTTGCCGGGTGACACTTCAAGAAACTGCGTTACGCTCCGCTCACGTTATGCGCTCACAATGAGAGCGAGTGAGAGGCACGCGTCCCTTCCACTCGGGCATGGTTAGCCCGCCTAAGAGCGAGAGAGACAGACATAAAAAGTGAAAGGCACAAGTAAGTATTTACGTCAATTGTAAGTAGATACTCAAAGTCGTTGTCACGTAAAACTTTCGCCCGTATACCGACTTTACAGGCAACCAATTTTTTTTCAAGTTGAGATGTCAGATGTGACATATTAAAAATCGCCAAATTAATCGTCAAATATGAATAGAGCAGAATTTTGTTGCTCGTGCAATAGGGAATATGCATGAAAAACATATATATCACCTATACAGTTTATCTAAAATATACAAAATATAATACTAACAGTGAAAATAAAATCTAAATTACTCGAAAAACGAATGAGATATAATTATTTTAAACAAATATATCTGTCCCTCTCGCGAAAACGCTGTTTTCTATGGCATCTGTATAGGCGTCATAGACGATGACGTCAAAGTTTACATCGGACTTCTCTTTCGAATTGTAATCTTTGAAGCTTTATAACTTCATCGCTGATGAAGGTATTTGAAAAATAATTTCATGATTGTTTACTAGAGCTAATAAGTATTTCATTTTGCAAATAAAAAATCGCATGCATATTCCGTATTTGGCGTAGGTGTAGAGTCTACACCTCAGACCACAAAAAAATTATAAAAAACTATATCATATTTTTTTAAATTATGTTTTAAAAAAAATAAAATTACAATAAACATCGTTCTACTAGCTAATTTCAATCGTTTAAAGTTTAGTAATATTGACTTTATAGCCAAATGTAACAGTGACTGTGTGTAGATACAACTTGACTAACTTGTAGTGTAGATTTCATTGAAAAGAAATCACGAAACACTAAAACGAACCAACAAAGAGTAACAACTGTCATGTATGATCTTTGTGCTACCGTCATCCACACTAACTTCTACGGCCATCTTCACAATCTATACCCAAACATTTCACCCTACCATCTGCCTAGCCTTTTCCCAACTATATTGGGGTCGGCTTCCAGTCAAACCGGATTCAGCTGATTACCAGTATTTTACGTGAAGCGGCTGCCTACCAGACCTCCAAAACCCATTAAATGGGTAACACCGGTATTTCTTGGCAAGACTGGAGTCAGATTAACTGGCTTCTGACAACCCGTAACGACTGCCAAAGTTCTACAAATGTTAACGTGCTTTCCGAGGCTCGGAGGCAACTCGGTATGTTAAAATGGTCAGCATCCACAGACCAACCTTGGCAAACGTTGCTTAACCTTGAAGATCGATTTGTGCTGCTGTTATTCTTTAGCTACGAACTCCTCAAACCCAAACATTTCACCTTACATCCCAGCTTATTACCGCAAAACTTTCCAACTGTTCCCTCAAAGCAATAAATAAAGTTAGCTGTCACGCAAGCACTCGAAAATCCTGATATAAAATCTGTAAGGGAAACCTAGAGAGAGTAATCCGTACTAAACCAAACAAATTGCAAAGATCCGCGATTTCTCTTGTAATTAAAATAAATTCTCCCGTTCCGACTAATCCTTATACAGGGTGTTTGCTAACTCACATGGTGTTGTAGTTATTTTCAGCTTGTTCCACTCGGATTAGCGTTAAGCCTCACTAATTGGAGGCGCGCAGATTCGGTGGCAGGTGTAGGGATCGAGTGACGGAGTTTTATTCAATCGCTTTTGGGCTAGCAAACATGGGACACACTGATTTATCTGCCAAACGAAAATGAAGTTAGTTTCCATTCAGATAAAGTTGAAAAAGGTAATTTTCGGCTCGACCACAGAGTATGGAAATGGACAGAGATGCGTATTTAAGTTTCAACTTTATTTTTACGGTTACATTGTTGATATTTATGTGGCAAAACCACGCTTTGTCAGTTCTACGCCGGCCCTTAACGGATGTACATAAGCCTGCTTTGACTTGAGCCCCGTTTGCGATGCATCCGCCTCGCTTTGTGGTTCGATGCTTATCATCATTTCTCTCTTTGTATGGGTATTATAATTAGCTGCAGTATCGATACTGCCACTGCTTAAAAGCAAGCTGGTATACTGCATTACCGATGTGAGTTAAGTATACTCATATCTTAGTTGCACCCATATTATATGATGTGTTTCCGAACGCGTTCAACCTCAATCTCGCCAAAGATAGAGTGGCTTCTTCTGGATAAGCTCACTCCAGCGTTGACTTTGTCTATGTCTACTCTGATCTATACTAGAGAATATAGTAACCTAATTGGTAATGATATATAAAAAGTGGTCAAAAAAACACTTTTCCAGGCAAAAATCGAGTTTTCAGCGAACGATCAGATTTTCAGTTCGCGCAAAGCGCCGAGAAACCGAGGTTGGACAAGTGAAAACTCGATTCCGCAAACAGAACGGAATTTACGGGGTATATTAAATAAAAATTGGTAAGTATTAGAAATTTTAACAAAAATTGCCTAAGTACTAGGACTCAAAATTATTTTTCAGGTAGTAGGACAATAAAAATTAGTCAAAACGTTATGGGAGACCTATCCGACAACGTATCAGCTGAAAACTGTGTCAAAATATCAGTCTATCCTAGTTATAAAGATATTGCCCGACTTTGTCTTTCACCCGTATTCAGAAACGTTACTATGAGGTGTCACAGGGCACGCGAGCGCATAGGGCCCCTAAAACTTTTTCATAGACAATACTTGAGTTGCGGCTA
Source organism: Lacanobia oleracea (assembly GCA_950371165.1). NCBI lineage: Eukaryota > Metazoa > Arthropoda > Insecta > Lepidoptera > Noctuidae > Lacanobia > Lacanobia oleracea. The sequence continues at coordinate 23,199,010 of OX493392.1, read as the reverse complement.
GCATTATGCGTCCCTTAGAATGAACGCATAGCTAAAGTAGCCGCTAGCTGTTTTAAGCAACGCATAGCTCACTAGCTAGGCGAACATAATAGACCACAGAGAATCGAGAGACACCTCTCTCGATTCTCTGTAGTCTGTATGTGTTACGAGAAATATTTAACGGGGTTGGATTTTACTGTTTGTGATAATATTCCAGTTTTAATAGCGTCCTTTTACAATGGGTTACAGTAGTTAAGAAGAATTTGATAATTGTATCAATGAGAGAAGCACAATAAATACCAGAATAGTGATACGGGATTTCCAAAATCCTTTTCATTATTACAGTTCAGATAAATTTAGACGTGGTACTCTTTATATTATTGCCACTGATAAATCAAGACCTAGAAATGAACGACAAGCAGCGAAGTGAACTACGCAACACAAACAAACCAATCACAGAGCTCTATTCAACGCTGTGCGTTTGTTTAGTCAAGGGTCGTTTGAATATTGTTTATGAATTGAAAGGCTCGCCATATGCAACGCAGTGAGAAATGCCTAATTTCGTATAGCGTTGCTACTTTACTGAGAAAAGTATTGTTTGTGAATACGGATGTTTGTCTCCTCTGATCTATACTATAGAGAAAATAGAAACCTAATTAGGTAATTATATTTTCGAGCCGTTTGGGGTTGAAACCCTCGGGCCTTGCGCTCACAGCCTTTTCAAAGAAATTTCGAAACGGCTGGTTGTCACTTCCCGTGACCCAAGAGCTGCCTTTTAATTTGGGCAGAGATTTATTAAGCATTGCCATTCAAAAATGGTATACCAGCTGACAGCGTCGAGGATGAATTTTTTGATGCTATATTTTAGTTTGTTTTTAGTTTAGTGTATTTGTGTATTTGTTTAGTGTATAATGGTTTGTTTAGGTTGGTTATGTATACGTAACCTATCTTAAATAAAAATAAAGCTATTTTTCAGTGTACTCCTATTTAGAAATTTACGCGATATTTACAGGGTCCTAAAATTCAGCTCCGTGCAACTACAACAGTCCTAGCCAGGGCTCGACTTAACCATCTAAGCGCCTCGGGCGTGTAACGCATTTGGCGCCTTTTATATTTCATAATAATTTAAATGACTTATTTTTTTTTATTTTGTACCATATTTATTATTGAGTTATACAACAAATTGTGGTCTCCCGAGGTGACGATGCTGACGCTTAGGCCAAAATATTCGTAGGTACCTAGATTAAAGGAAATCGAAAAAACCGTATATTTTTTATTCTGTACTTATACTGTTTTTGTCGGTAATTTTAAGCATTCAATAATTCATTTAATAGTTTAGTTATTTCCAATAGCCTGTATGTCCAGACGGCCCGGGCCGCCGCCCGTTTCGCCCGGCCCTAGAGCCGCTACTGGTCCTAGCAACAGATAGTCACAAACGCCAGCTATTTGTCAATTAACCCCGTGCAATCATGCAATATGTCAGTCAAACTGGAGAGTGTTGGAGCGAACAAAAAAGTGGAGTGTATCGTCACACTGTTGTCGCGAATTCACCGTTCAACAACCGGCAGGGGGATAGTGGGAGAGGTTATTTACACTATTTTAATTAAAGTTTTCATCGTTGAACGATAGTTACCGATATTGGCTAGGAGAGCCACATGGTGTAATTTTACTGACTTAGGAGTGACCATTATATTGAAAAATGACAAGGTATGTTATTTTTTTATTTGGAAAAAAATGCATATTTCAGTCATCGTGTAGGTCAATCAATACTTTAAAGAGCTCAATAATCTGGCAAACAAACCAGAGTCGGAAGGCCGCATAAAGTATTAATATTTATTAAGAACAACTTTTACAAAAATATCAGCTGAAATAACCAACTAGAGCTTCACTGTACGTTTTTCCTCATTGCCATCGCCAAGATGCACTTCAAAGCTATCCAATTAACTTTGTAGTCCATATAAATAGAGCATCCATTTCTTCTTCTTTCACCTGGCGTTAATCCCGGCTATTGCCAGGGTCCGCCTTCCTACTTAGCTTCCTCCACTTTGCCCGATCTTGAACATCCTTCTCAGTCAGGCCATCGGCTCTCATGTCGGACTTAACGACGTCCAGCAAGCGCTTGCGAGGGCGACCACGGGACCTAGCCCCAAGAACAGCCATATTCATGCATCTCCGACCAACGTACTCCATAGGGCGGCGCATAATGTGGCCATACAATCGCAGACGACACTCTTGCAGTTTTTCCCCCACGTCACGGACACCAAGACTACCTCGGATGTAAGAGTTGCGTATGCGATCGGATCGCGTTACGCCATTCATCCACCTCAGCATCTTCATATCTGTGACGCGAAGCTCCTGGGTGTGTCAGCATCCATTTCTAATGGTATTCGAACTTTCACAATTCTAATCCCTTACTTATCGCTAACAAAGGAACCGCGCCTTCGATCGCACCCCTGTTATAAGCATTTAGTTACGCTAATTATAATTAAATTTCGTAATTTACAACGATCATTCCCATTTCACATATGGAAATTTCAATCTTCGCAAATCAGTGTTCAGTTATAGCCTGTATTTATAGAAACACAGAAAATAATTATAGTTGGTTATAATTATACTGTCGTGGATGAAAATATCATTTAATAATCAGTTGCTGTTTTGAGTATTGTAGTACTAAGATAGCGGTAAACGCCGTGACGTCAGTTGTCAGTTGTAATTGCGGCACGTGGACCGAGTCGTGTTGGAGAGTGAGGACTTTGCGGAGCGGACTTTGGCTCGAGACAACCAGGACACTCCTCCAGAACAAAACTGTCGGGTTACCTATTTAAGAGATTATAGAAAACTATTTAAAATGTGTAAAATTATACCGATCAGTTACAAACATAAATATCTTCTAGCAGTTAATCACCATGGTACCCAAGAGCATAACTTAACTCATGTAGTTAACACCCATACACGATCTATGGCTGCTGGCAGATTCAGTGTGCCCAGAGTCACCGATTACTTTGGTGACAGAACTCTAAAAAAACGAATACCATACCTACTGAATAGTCTGCCGGCAGACATGGCAGGAGTGAAAAAAATAAAAAATGATTTGAAAATAAATTAAGAAAATATTATTTAGAAACGTGTTAAAGTGCTACAGTGTATAATTAGTATAAGTACAAATTAACGAATGAGTGTAAATATCGAGACTCACCGACCCCACAGTCAAACCATTACTACGGTTTTGTGGGGCTTACTTTATAATAATATGTTTACCATTTGTGAAGATAAATACATAAATAATAATAATTTTATTTTCCCGACTTCTTTTATGATTTTACAAATGCGAGTTCTTCTAACTCAACAAACAATGTGTTGCTGGGGAGTTTGTTGGCCACTTCTTCTTCACCGCTAAAACACTAGGAAGTGGTGACGGGCAGGCGTATTTGGGGGACTGTCTGTTTGTTAGCTTTGACGTTCAAAAAGTACTGGCACTCAGCCACAGTTAATAAAGTAAGCTTAGTACTATAACGAGTGTTATTATTCTACAATGAACCCGATACCACCGAACCCAAATGACGACGACCCTATCGCTCACCCATCGCTGATGCCGTCATACATATACAATTATTTAATCTTTGAAATGATTTTATGTACTACTAGCAATTATCCCCCCCCCTCCCCCCCTCGTAAATCGCGCATGTTCTGTTTTTACCCGTCCCCGTAGGGTTTTTGGGAAATCGTCTCTTAGTGCTCCACTCAAGAATATAAGAGAAGTTGAACTAAAGAATATAAGAGAAGTTGAACTAAAGAATATAAGAGAACATGCCAATCAGCTTTCTACGACCAGTTATTTTAGCCTTGCGTTGTCTGTCAGTCACTCAATCAGTAACGTTTATTGGTTGTTTGTATGATATTGATTGAGGTCAGGAACCTTAATAAATGTATTAACAACATAAAATTTTTATAGGACTCACTTACAATTTGAGACCAGTGTAAGAATTTGCACTATTCGAGAGAGATAAAGAGATACCATGACGGTAACACCGGACACTCCTAAGCAAGGCTTTTGATAGAAATCTGGTTTTGAAAACTCAGTCAGCCACCAATCTCTATAACATTAGTTTACAGCAGTCCATTGCTGGACATAGGCCGCTCCAATCACATGCTTTTCATCTCGGTTCTCGGCAATTTTTATCCAACTTCTATCAGCACCTACATCTAGCTTGAGGCGCCAGCCCCACTGGACGCAGTCTAGCGGTCAGAGTTACGAGTTCAGGGTTTCGCGTTCACTGTAATCAATGCGGTAGCTAAGAATCCTAAGGCAGACCGCGACGGTCAAAGCGAATTCGAGTTCTGTCGGAGTTCAATTTTTTTCAAAAGCTGGAAGGTTACGATGTCCGACGAGATCGAGAAGTTTATTTAATTATTGAGAGAAAAACGTTTTCTTTATGATTTGCGAGACATTTTGTTGAGAGTAACATTTGGTTTTCAGTAACAAGAGCATGTGACCTGTTATCCCTGCTAAAGATTACTGAACTTGAGATTTTTCCCTAATTCCCGATTTGATTCCTGCATATTTTTCATCCCAAATTATGATTAGTAGGTAAATATTATGATTAGTAGGGTCTGCCCTGGTTGGGTGGAGCGCCGCCGTGTCCTCATCGAGGCGATCGGCAGCGGGGATCTCTCGCGTCCGGCCCTGGTTCAAGCCATGGTTCGGAGCGACGAGACATGGGAAGCGGTCACCTCCTTCTGCGAAGCAGTAATGCTAACAAAAGAGGAAGCCGAACGCGTGAGAGAGAGAGAAACCTCACGCCCCAGCCACCAAAACAGAAGAAGACGCCCCGGGCGGCGGGAGTCGCAGGACGATTCTCGGCTACCGTAGGCGTGGGACTGCGGACGGCGAGCATTGGTTGGCTCGCCGTCTGATCAGAACCACCCGGGTCGGCGGCGCACTGCGATCCCAACGCGCCTCAAGGACATGTCAGCACGGAAGACGGAGCACACTAGGGCCACTGCCTGCTGGGGCTGCGGAGTTCGTTCGTTCGAAAGTCGAAAGTAGAGTCTGACACTCCCTCCTGCTATAACCAGAGCGGGAGGAGTCATTTGATGATTTCTCATCCTAAAAAAAAAAAAGATAAGAAACTCAAACGAAAAAATCTGCGTCGTAAAAACACATAAGTAAAAGAGCTATCCTGATGAGTACTGATGACGTTTAGACAGGTAATCAACAGTTCTTCAAATTCATTCATCAACGTACAACTATAATTTTCTCCAACAAAATTGGCTTCAATTTTCCAAACAGTCGGTTAAAAGCGTAAATGCCAATGATGGGGGCAGTATAATGTGTTTCATTAGGACCATGCTATACCATCATCAAAAAGTCATCAGGCCACACTAATATCGCTGACTGGAAGCTGATAACTGGCAGGAGGAAAGTTGCTGAAAGAAATTACTATCAAGATTAATATGAAAATAATTGTATGGAAATGTACCTCGTGATTGGGGGAACGGAATTTAAAAAGCAGTTTGATATGAGGGTTACCTACTATAACAAAGTAACTAATGAGTTAGTGACGCTGAAAATATAACAATCGGCCAAATGCGATATCGATTCACATACGAAGGGTTCCGTACTTTGAACTAAATAAATCTTCTCTGGAATGGAGCACTCGTTAAATTACATCGTAACAAAAACACAACATTTTGGGAACACATTCACTGAACGTACAGCTAAGGAGTAGGATTCCCTGCCAGAGCCTGTGCTTTCTGATTAATACAACCTGGGAGTCTTTAAGTCAAGACTGAATACTTCTTGGCAAGTATGCTTCATCTTCAAACACGTAATCGCTTATCATCAGATGAGATTGTGGTCAAACGCGTGCCTGTCATTAGTAAAAACAAAAAATAATGTGGCCAGTCTATTCTGCACCTCTGATGGGGTGGCGTATGGGAGCAAAGTAATAATTAGCATAATAATAATATCAGCATTATGATAAGCTCGTTGCGACGAAGCTCCAAAGTCTTGAGCGTCGAAGACGAGTTGCTAACCTGTCGGTTTTCTAACGGTCGCATTTTGGGGAATGTGCGACGGAATGGCAATTTATTTTATTCCATCATCGAACCACAAGACGAACGGCGATGCGCCACTGGTATATAGTGGACATCCCACCCACACGCACAAAATGTTTTAGGAACACATTCACAGTGCGTAAAAAAAAAATACAAAGTTGTTACGAAAGAGGGGCTTTCCTTTAAACTGCCTATACTAGGTACCATTTTCAAGCTCTGAACCAAAAATCAAGTAATTAGGAGCAGTAGTTTAGTCGCAAATATTTTTTTTAAATTTTTGCACGTTTGAACACGATGTATCTTTAGCTGATTATGTCTAAGGATAGGTCATGCACCATACAACGATAAATCTACGATGCGTTGTTGCCGCTCTGACGCATGTCGCAAGTACATTCAATAAAAATTGGCAATGCAAACAAGGAAGAAATAAATACACACACTTGCACTTTCACTACGAGAGCGACAAACATAGCGCGAGTGAGAGAAACAGAAATAACGATCGGTAAGTGGGGCCTCTAAAAAACTTGTTTTTTCAGTGCGCCGACGCTGTCCTTTCGGAACGTACGATTTGCCAAATTCGCAAGCTAACAATCATTGTGATTTTGTTTTGTTATTATGATAGGACACTAAATAAATTTAAGACAGTATTTCTTATTTTTATTGTGACAGGACACGTAACTTGGATTATTATTATTTAGTATTAGTGATTGACTGTTCATTATGGTGGTAGGACACGTAATTAAACTTTGGTTGTGTGTGTGTGTGTAATTAAAGTGTTAAACAATGCCTCGTGTAACTTACACGGCGTCAGAATGCCGTGAAAACGCAGCTTTAGCTCTGCGAACGTGCAGAGAAAGGTATGGTGACAGCCGCAATTGCCCAGTGCTTGGCGACGGACAGTGATTTAATTAGAAAAATAAATAACAATATTCTCAGTCAGTATAACTTGTACATTAATGTGAATGGAGGACACATCGAGAATTTAAAATTTTGTGTTTGTTTTTGTGCGCGTACTTCAAAACCTTACCAAACATTAAAGCCAGTGCGAGCGGAGGCCTAAGTCGCCGGCTGCCACACCGCCCCGGCCCCCGCCTCGACACGAGATACCCGTACACCACGTTCTGGCGCGCTCGCGACGTTGCCACTGTGTTACGGTCAGTCTAATTTATTTAGGGGTGGTTGCGTTTTATTCTGATTTGTAAGCTACGAGTATTTACTTTGTTTAGTAAGTTCTAGAATTTATAACAAAACTAATAATAAAATCTCACTATATAAACTAAATAAATATAACTTGAAAATTAAACTAACTAATTAGCTTAAGTCCTTAAATTATGAAGAAACAGAAAGGCTCATATTATTTCATAAGTAAAATGGACAGTGAATGGAAAATAATAGAACATAGAAGTACCTACATTGTTGATAACCTAACTTTAATTATATGGATTTTAACTATAAGGAGTCCAATGTTGCAAATGTTTGGTCATTATTATTGTAATGACACTAGAGTGGAGAGCCGCCGAATCCCAAAATACGAGCTCGTCTCAGTTTGGGTATCAGTGTGCTATATGTAGTTGCTACACTGTACAATGATTTAGCCATATACTTACATTTTGTTACATGTTTACTTTTGTACTTATTGATTAATAAATTATTATTATTGTTTGAAAAAAATATTTTTTCATTTTTGGCGCTTTTTGTATTTGTACCGTATCGAATTAATACTTAACACGTATAGTATACGTAGTGTAATTTAAAGCCCCTCTGTCGTATCAACTCTGTGTAATCCTGATTGCATCAAATGCAACTTCACTTTCATAAGCACAGCCGACAATAATATACTGCACAGATCGTTTTCGAAGACACGAAAAAGAAAACATGTAGCGTGTATTTATTTATAAAACTTAATAAACGAGTAGGTAAGCGACAATATAATATTTCCCACGTAATCTTGTGAAAGTTTCCAACGCAGGGTGTTATTGGTTTTCATATAACCCAATAACACCCTGCGTATGGTTAAGAAAAAATTTATAAAACGTGGTGGAATCTTCCAGCGCTTATCAGGTTTTATACAGGTACAAAATGTATTTCTACAATAATAAAACTTATATTAGTTTTGTACTACGTTCAAACTTACTTAGGTTATTAAAATCAGTTTACTAAACTTTCCGAGCATTTTAAAATCATAAACAGAGACAACTGTAATTACGTGTGACGTTACTCACACGTAAAGCCGGAGTGAATTTGCACCATCCAGTACGACCGACGCGTTTTTTTTTTTTGCGTGACAAGGATAGAAAAATAAACTTCTAAAGCTTGTAACTGTACTCTATTTTTCCACAGGTTTTTTTTTACAAGTCGTACTATTGTTTTGGTAACTTCTTTCAAATAAGTATTTATTCATATTTATTGTATTTGTCAAGGTTTTAGGATACATAAAATGTTAAATTGAAAACTGTTTTTTATTTTTTGCTGGCTCATCTCATCATTATTTTTTTCACGGGACAGAATAATAACAACCACATCGTGCACCTTTTTCTTCAACAATACACAACATGCTACAACATTTTGAAAAGCATATTCCACCCATCATCCCTTTCCCTTGCCCCCTTGCATACAATCTGCGTTACATTAAGGCATACAACAAAGCATATTCCATCTCCAAACATTTTCCACCCGGCATGTGAAAACCACGTTAATCCACCCTCAATGGAGCGTCAAAATGCGTCATTGATCATCGGGATTGACGACGAAGACCCCAGGTGCGTCATTACGGCGAATAAAGAATAATAATTCGGGGTCTATCCCGTGATGGATGCCGGGGCCAACGGACGAGTGACAAATCGCTTTTGGACTTTTTTCTGAAACGTGTACTATCGTTTTTTGGCGAACAAATATTTTGGTCGGTTGGTCGTTCTGACCGCGATTAGGTTCAGGGTTTTTCCGTAATTGTTGGTTTTATAAATGGGTTCTGTGCGAATTGGTAGCTGTAAATGGTTTTGTTGGTTTTGCCGGGACATGTTTTGTGTTGGTCAAATCTGAGCCGTTAAAAATCTCTATCATAATAATTTATTTTTTAGTTGTTTTCCCGCAGCGTAATAATTTTGTCTTGGTAATACAATTGTTTTTTAGTTATAGCAGATGCGTGCAGTTAATGCCGTATCTATCCCTACACACGAGAGCTTATTTTTCTCTGAACATTTATGAATCGCTATTTACTTATCGGCAGTTTGTGCGTTTTAAGTAATTACCTACCTACGTCCGTCGCTAGTGAACCACTATTGTTTCTCACGACCATAAATATTTTTTAAAACTATTTGAAAACTTAAATATCATTATTTTGTAAGATTAACGTTATGTTTCGATATGTACTACTGCTGGTTAATCGTTTAAAAACCATTAAATTCTCACGGTGTAGCTGACTATGAGTAGGATACGCTAAATTGCACATTCAGAGGTTTACGTCCACTACAAAGTAGAACAAACCAATCTGCTGTACAGTTCATTTTGTTGAGAATCGCAAACATGAATGTATGGCTCAAAAGTCGTCCATTATCCACAATGATTTTAGTAGAATGTCCTTTTTTAGGGTTCCGTACCCGAAGAGTAACCAATGGAACCCTATTACTAAGCCTCCGCTGTCCGTCCGCCCGTCTGTCCGTTCGTCCGTCTGTCTGTATCTCAAGAACCGTAATAGGTAAAGAGCTGAAATTTTCACAGATTGTGTATTTCTATTACCGCTATAACAACAAATAATAAAAATTAAGGTTTATGGTTCGGAACCCTTCGAGTGCGAGTCCGACTCGCACTTGGGCGGTTTTTATTTATATCCTGAATACTGGACATGCTCTGTTCCAGGAACCGAGAGTTAATTTTTGATCATTCAACTAGATAATTTATGTTTCTGATAACAAAGGCACACCGCACAACACATTATCTATGTGTCAATCCAACATAGAACGAGTAGTTAGGTACTTAACATACGCATATACAGAGTGTCTGATAATTGGATGTGTTCCTGGTAATGGGTGGCACTAGAGCTAGTTTGCAGTGATTTTGTACCAAAAAGCTTGTTTCAGAGTTGGTAACTCGAAAACATCATCATCATCTGCTTAGCCTTTTCCCAACTATATTGGGGTCGGCTTCCAGTCAAGCCGGATTTAGCTAAATACCAGTATTTTATTACCAGACCTCCACAACCCATTAACTGGGTAACACGATACTTCATGGCAAGAATGGATTCAGATTAACTGACTTCTGACTATCCGTAACGACTGCCAAAGATCTACAAATAACAGCCGGGACCAACGGCTTAACGTACTTTCCGAGGCACGGAGGAAACTCGGTATGTTAAGATGGTACCCCATCCACAGACCAACCTTGGCAAGCGTTGCTTAATCTTGAAGATGGACCCGTGCGGCTGTTGTTATGTAGACACGAGCTCCTCGTAGCTCGTGTTTTGGTAACTCAAAAACATTGCAGTCAAATCGATGCGAATTATCTGAAATACATGGTGCTAGAACTACCTCTAACACAACGCATTTCAATGAACGAACTTACCTATGTTAGTCACATTGTATAAATACCACCAGACAGCCCCATTCCCTGCCGGAGTCTGTATTTCCTTATAGCTACAACCTGGGAGTCCTTAAGTAAAGAGTGAATAGGTTCCTTCTAGGCAAGCGTGCTCCATCTTCGACTGCATCATCCTTTACCATCAGCTAGTCTATTCTGTAAATAACCAGTTTGATATCGAGCTTCACCTGAGTGACAAACCTCACAAAGTGAGCTTTATTGCACACAACATAAAGGTCTTACGTTTGACGTAATTTGATACTCACCTCGGATTCCGCGAGACACGAAAATGTTGCTACAGAATAGGGGCACATGTGTTCGCTTACCATCAGGTGAGATGGTGGTCAAGCACGTGCCTATCAATAGTAAAAAAAAAGATAGTGGTCAAATGTATGCCTATCAATAGAAAAAAAAGATAGAGACAAAAACTGTTTGATATTACACGTGTGTTTAGATTACAGTTTGAAATTAACAATGAGTTTCGAAAGGTATTAAAGAAACCGACCAAGTGCGAGTCACTACCGTAATACGGTTTTTGAGATACAGCCCACTGACAGACAGACGGACGAACAGCGAAGGCTTAGTAATAGGATTCTTTTGGTTACTTTTTGGGTACAAAATCCTAAACAAGGTTTTTTTTTTTTGATTTTTGCTAGATGTGACAGCAACTTTAAAACATTATGTAATATTTTTCAGTTTTTGTAAAATTAAAATTTAGTGTAAGTTCCCTTCAATTTTGCACCCTGTGATCACTTATCTATTTCCAATAATCCGCAATAATGTTTATATTGCAGCTCCAACATTTGAACTCCCTCTGTATTTCTGTGACCCTGTTCCAAGAATCGGGAATTAATTTGTGATAATCAAACCAGATAGCTCCTGTTTCTGATACAAAAGGCCCATCTCATTATCTATGTGTCATTCCATGATTGTATTAACGTCAAGCCAGATACAATTTCAGTTTGATATTCAATTTAACTACAAGCAGTAGTTTAGTTGCAAATGATTTTTGAAGTTTTGCAACGTTTGAACACGATGAATCTTTCATAACAGCTGATTATATCTAAGCATAGGTAATGCACCTTACAACGATAAATCTACGATGCGTTGTTGCCGCTCTGACGCATGTCGCAAGTACAACAAAACATTTCACTAAAAAGTTGGCAATGCGAACAAGGAAGCAATAAATACACACTCTTGCACTTTCACTACGAGAGTGAAAAACAAAGCAAAACATATCGCGCATAAAAAAAAAAACAAAATGGGGCAATTTGTTGTATCCTAGTGTTTTTGCGATCGGTAAGTGGGGCCTCTAAAAAACTTGTTTTTTCAGTGCGCGACGCTGTCCTTTCGGAACGTATGATTTGTCGAATTCGCACGCTGACAATTGTGATTTCGTTTTGTTATTGTGATAGGACACTAAATAAGTTTATGACTTTAACTTGGGATTATTATTATTTAGAATTAGGTAGTGTTTTTTTTTATGATTGACTGTTTTTATGGTGGTAGGACACGTAACTAAACTTTAGTTGTGTGTGTGTAATTAAAGTGCAATGCTTCGTGTAACTTACACGGCGCGGCGTCAGAATACACTGACATGATTTTAATTTACGGCGAATGCCGTGGAAACGCAGCTTTAGCTCTGCAAACGTACAGAGAAAGGTATGGTGACAACCGCAATTGCCCACAAAAGTGCTTGGCGACGAACAGTGATTTAATTAGAAAGATAAATAACAATATTCTCCGTCAGTATAATTTGTACATTAATGTGAGGGGGAACACACCGAGAATTAAAAAATTTAGTGTGTTTGTTTTTGTGCGCGTACTTCAAAACCTTACCAAACATAAAAGCCAGCGCGAGCGGAGGCCTAAGTCGCCGGCCGCCACACCGCACCGCCCTGGCCCCCGCCTTGACACGAGATAACGCACACCGCGCTCCGGCGCGTGCGTGACGTTGCCACTGTGTTACCTAGGTATTTACGGTCAGTCTAATTTATTTACAAAGGGTGGTTGCGTTTTATTCTGATTTGTAAGCTATTTAGTTTGTTTAAAAAATATTTTCTCATTTTTGGCGCTTTTTATTTTTGTACCGTATCGAATTAATACTAAATACGTATAGTATACGTAGTGTAATTTAATGCCCCTCTGTATCAACTCTCTATATTTTTTTTTTATGTATGAACAGGCATAACTTTTTACAGAATAGTCCGATTTTGATAATTCTTTTTTTATCTTGAAATTGGTCCCATATAAATTTGGAAAAAAAAAATCTTACCCTAAGGGTGGGAAAACCGGGGATGATTGATTGTTCACTCACTGATGTAATGTATGACCACGCATTACTTTTTACTAAATAGTCCGATTTTGATAATTCTTAATTTATTGGAAAGGCAAAAATTGGTCCCATATAAATTTGGAAAAAAATCTTTTTTTTTTTTTTTTTTTACTATTGATAGGCACGCGTTTGACCACTATCTCACCTGATGGTAAGCGAGGATGTGGTCGAAGATGGAGCACGCTTGCCTAGAAATAACCTATTCACTCTTGATTTAAAGACTCCCAGGTTGTAGCTATCAGGAAACACAGACTCCGGCAGGGAATTCCACTCCTTAGCTGTACGCACTATGAATCTTACCCTAAGGCTGGGAAAATAGGGGTGATTTTTGGTTCACTCACATATTTTAATGCTGAGTTTTGTAGCATTTTTATAAGCCTAACCATGTTGGTATAAAAAGCATGTTTTTTTTTAAGTATTTATATAATACAACAAATATTAGTTAAAGTAGGATTATATAACAGTTAATAGCTAAAGCTACTTTAAAAGTAATCAAAAATTAATTATGATTATAGCCACAAAAAAATAAAATAAAATGAAACTTTTTAGCAAGATAAATAAATTTCCGAAAAAATTGGAAAGCATAGGTAAATAATAAAACTTTTTACAAAAAATAACTATAGTTACAGAGGTCGGTGTTAAAATACGAAGAAACGATCAAAAACACTGACTTCCTTAACTAAAGTTATTTTTCGTAAAAAGGTTTATTATTTTTGCTTTTCTGTTTTTTCGGAGGTTTCTTTTTTTTTTTGTTAAAAAGTTTTTATTTTATAATGTATACAGCATCCTATTTACATATTATAGTTATAGGTGTCGCCAGCCAGTGACAATTTTAACTAGATATTAGACAGTCACCCGACAGCACTGTCAAGCCATTTGAACGTCGGACAGTTCTGTTTAATTAAAACAGGCTATAAACAAAGCTGTTGGTGTTGAAATCTAATGAGAGTAGAGCTATTCAAGCGGAAATTATTGTAGCACAAGGAATTCCGTTTGAACCTAATAATCTCTTTAATATTCCATTGAAAACTTTTACTTGATCAGCCTTAAATCTTTATTATCCAACTGCTTAGAAACAGTTAAATTATAAGTTCTATGTTTTCGACGGTTATCTATCATGACCAAGTCCCAAGCTGCTACAAAGAACTCAATAATACAACAACCTCACCTTAATCAAGGATGGGAAACAGTCGGGGTAACCTGCCAAAATTCTAAGTTCATCTTAGTTTACTCGGTGGCATTTTTCTGAATAACACTCTCGATACGAAATCTTCCACATAATCAAAAACTGGCCAAGTGCAAGTCGGACTCGTGTGCAAAGGGTTTTTTCTTAACATGTTACTTTAACACTATGGAATTCTTATAGATTGTCCTGTAATCTATAGGTAAAGATCTATTATCTCTATTTATTTTTAAAATATGAAAAAAACATAATTAATACCCTTTCATTTGATATGTCACACAATATTGTTCAAACAACTTTTTATTTTATTTTCTAAGTTGACCCCCAATAGTGACCCCCATACTAAAAACGAAACGCTTCTGTGTTTGGGTCACAGAATTCCATATGTGTCCCAAATTTCAACAGAATTGGTGCAGTGGATCCGGAGATAACTGGCTGTGGCAGACGGACAGACAGACACCCGAGTGATCCTACAAGGGTTCAGTTTTTGTTCGGAACCCTAAAAACAGATACTCGTATATGCAGCTTACATATATGACTTATACTCATAGATCTATTCAGGTACATCATAAATTCATCACACAACAGTATCCATAATTATAATTATTATTAATCCCGTTATAGAACGCAGTCTAATCCCTCAATTCTGTAACCAACCCTTATGACCAACAACGTCATTACGGTGTCTTGATTAAAGACGGGCTGCAGACTATAAGTCCCTTTTGAAATGCAGCTTAATTAATAATCCTCGCTGTGTTCGATATTCTGAGAAGTTTATAGAGATATTTTGTGTTTCAAATGGGAAGTCTCTCTTTGGCTGGCAGTCTTAAATAATGTGTTTCCCATCCTTTATTAAACATATTATCTGGTTATGCATTTAATAAAGGATGGGAAACAGTCAGTCTAGTCTGTAAAAATGCTAGGAATTGACAACTTCCATTATCTTTACAATCCATCCAAAGGTGGTCTTGAAAAGATCGCTTTTAGCGATAAGGCCGCGCATTGTGTCACCCTATGTAATGTTTTCTTCATCTATCTTTTCTGTAACTTATAAGGTATACATAATAAAGATTATTCTATTTTATTCTATTATATTCACTTTAGTTCCACGATGATATTTTTCCCAATAACTCTACTGATCAGCCATGTTTCGTCAAAAACAGATACTCGTATACGCATCGTACACATACAGTTAAATGACATATATAAATATATCTATTCAGTTACATCATAAATTCAACCCAGTCACACAGCAGTATCCATAATAATAATCCCGTTACACAACGCAGTCCAATCCCTCAGTTCTGTAACCAATCCTTACGACCAACGTCATTACGTCGTACGGTGCCCTGATCAAAGGCGGGCTGCAGACTATAAGTCCCTTTCGAAATGCAGTTTAATTAATAATCCTGCTTTTTTGTGTTGTTTTTTTTAATAAATCTCAAAATGATTATAAACCTCTTTTGTGTGGGAAAAGGCAAACATATTTTTGGCTGGAAGTCATAAATACCTAGATATTACATAAACTGGTTAATTGGTTATAGATACCCATCGTTGAAAAAAAAATCGACAGATCAATTTTTGACCTCGATATTCATTTTTAGGGTTCCGTACCCAAAAGATAACCAACGCAACCCTATTACTAAGCCTCCGCTGTCCATCCGTTAATCCGTCTCTCCATCCAGACGGATGGAGTCTGTCAGCGGGCTGTATCTCAAGAACCGTAATAGGTAGACAATTAAAAATTTCACAGATTGCGTATTTCTATTGTCGCTATAACAACAACAGAACCCTTCGTGTGAGATTCTGAGTCGCACTTGGCCGGTTTTTAAATCAAAATTGTATATTTCCGAACGACCCTTTGATGCGATTTTAAGCATATCAAAACCGCATTAAAAGGTTGTCTTATTTGTCAATCGTTTTGTTTTGCTCTTTAAATGTCGCTACTTACTAATAATGTAGTTATAAACCAGAAAGAGGTAAAGATCTGCTACGTAACCTCATTGACGCTCTGAAATTCATTTTACAAATTAAATAAAAGTTTAAAACCAATATCAACATCGCCAATCTAATACAATACAAAATTCACACAATTGATAACAGTCCAAACGAAAAAGCATCAAGGAACCCTTCCATCAACAATAAAAAACAGTTACTGTTCTCAACAATTTTCTACTCAGCTGAAATCCTCTCAATATTGTTCAATACAGCAGAAGAAAGCAAACAAAAAAATCCCCGTGCATTTTCTGAAAGAATAACCCAAGTAAAGCTCAAGTATCTAAAGTATGTACGGGGAAAAATTCTTACAGTTTCAGAGAGAGTGATTTACGATGTCATAAATAATAAGTATCTAATAAGAAAGGGAAGTTTCCATTTTAATCGATTTATGTACGGCGCCCGCTGAGATTGTAAGAAAACACATGGGAACTTTGCCTCATTTTCTGCTTCATGTTTTTTTTTTTTAATTTTGTTTTAAGGAGAAAAAAAATATCTGCATGATAGACAGCAAATAGCATCTATTCTAATATATAAAGCTGTTAGAGTTTGTTTGTTTACTTGAACGCGCTAATCTCAGGAACTACTGATCTGATTTGAAAAATTATTTCAGTGTTAGATAGCCCATTTATCGAGGAAGGCTATAGGTTATACCTATGTCATTACGCTACGACCAATAGGAACGGAGCAGACGAAGTTGCACGGGTCAACTAGTATGTAATAAGAACGTATTTATTGTCAGTAGCTTCAATTAAAAATTAAATTCTTTACTGCAGACCGTATTCATTTAAAACTTATTTAATAATATATTTTTAACAAAATATGTGATTAAAACAATTTTTTAGGGAAAAATCGTCGAAAATTTGAACGAAGTGAACAGGCTCCTTCTGGGTAAGCTCGCTCCATCGTAGGCTTTGTCTCTATCATCTCTAACCTACACTAGACCCAAGAGCAAACTCATCTATCTTATACTAATATATAAAGCTGAAGAGTTTGTTTGTTTACTCGAACGCGCTAATCTCAGGAACTACTGGTCGGATTTGAAAAATTCTTTAAATGTTAGATAACCCATTTATCGAGGAAGGCTATAGGCATATATCATCACTACTGCTCCGCTACTAAGACCAATAGTAGCGGAGCAGTAATGAAAATTGCGACGCAAACGAAGTTGCGCGGGTCAACTAGACACAAATAAAAATAAATATGTTAGAGGAAAAAGCAATGTTTATTCGTAGTTTTATAAGTAAACAGGAGGCGTAAATGATAGATTTGTGATGGCTTTTTTTAACATCCTTTATGATTAGATAAGAATTAAAACACATTTTAAATTAAATGCCCAGCTTATGGGCGTTATTTTGACAGCCTGCCCACTATAGGTATCATTGCCATCATAAATCCGTTGTAACAAAGTGATAGTGCTATTCGTCCTGTACAGCTGCATCTCTTTCTAGACGTAATCATGATGACATTGACACGTCATAGAAGAGACGTAGCGGGGAGGGGGTAGGTTCCATTGGAAGCAGGCTGTCATAATCGTGATCACAAGCATGGCTTTTAATTTTAAAGTGTTTTCTTCTCATAAAAACCTGAGCTGAGCACTGTGCAATTTAATTAGTTTATTTATGTAAATGCTATACGTAAATATATGTTTTATGTCTATCTACTAAAATACAAACGGTCAGTGAAATGCTATAGTAATATATGCCTAATTTGCTAAGCAGTCTGGATTTTAACTGGATAGGATGAAACACGCCTGAATAAAATCAAGCCGAGTACCTACTGAGTAGGGCGACAACATGAGATAGCCTTTCAGTGGACATATTTAGTAGTTCAAATTAGTAGCTATGACAGACGTATTTGCTACTAGCTTCAGTCAGTGGTTCCACCCGCGTGGTCCCTAGGTAACATACTCCTGGGATAAAGTGGCCTTATGTCCTTTCTCAGACTCTAGACTGTCTGTGTACCAAATCCTTACTTAATATTATAAATGCGAAAGTAACTCTGTCTGTCTGTCGCGCTTTCACACCAAAACTACTGAACCGATTTAAATGAAATTTGGTTAGAGCCTGAGAAAGGATCTAGGCTACGTTTTTATCCCGGAAGTATGTTCCCTTGGGACCACACGGGAAAAGCCGCTAGCAGTAGCTTTGGCGTGAAAGCGCGATAGACATTTTTAATGAGGTGCTGAAATAAAAGGGTGAAATAAAGGGTCTTGAAAGTTTTAAAGATAACTTTAAACGTTTTTTTTTTTTTTGATAACTGATGTAATGGCTGAACACATTGTACGATAAACATCGCTATTTCAAGGCGACACGACGTTATTTCATGCTTATATAGTTATGAATGTTTATTTTACAGACGTTACGATTTTTTTGCTCAAAATCACATAATTCAATTCATAAAATTTTGCCTGCAACAATAGATTTGTAACTAATATTAAACTATATTGTTATCCACTACACTGGTATATTTCATAAATAACAAAAAAAAAACACGAAAAAAAAAAAGAATTCTCTTAAATAATTTCTTCGTACTGGTCACCCTACCGCTCCCGAGTCAGAACAAACAGACAAAAAAACCAACAATAAACCGGGTGCCGGCACTGAATTGGTAAGAGTTTGCTTTGCACGGGAATCGAACCCGGTACACGTAGCGATCCCGAATACAAATTGCCTTTATTTGGCTTCGTAATTGTGATTTTAAAAAGTTTCAGTTGTGAAATAATGGTTTTTATTCGTTTACTGAATGAAGTTTGTAATTAACTACCTAAGTACGTTTTATTTGCGGCTTTAGATAGGTTTTATAATGAAGTGGTAGATTTTTTTTTATGCAAGGATTGTAACAAGCTTTATCTGTCGTATTTCCCTATCTTCACGATAAAAGGCCGTGTTTTATATGTCCTTACATACAAGCTTGTCATCATCTGCCTAGCCTTTTCCCAACTACATTGGGGTCGGCTTCCAGTCAAAACGGATTCAGCTGAATACCAATACTTTACGTGAAGCGGCTGCCTACCAGACCTCCACAACCCATTAAATGGATAACATGGTATTTCTTGGCAAGACTGGAGTCAGATTTACTGGCTTCTGACAATCCGTAACGACTGCCAAAGTTCTACAAATGACAGCCGGGACCAACAGCTTAACGTGCTTTCCAAGACACGGAGGAAACTCGGTATGTTAAGATGGTCACCCATCTACAGACCAACCTTGGCAAGCGTTGCTTAACCTTGAAGATCGACCCGTGCGGCTGTTATTATTTGGTGTCGGCTTCCAGTCAAGCCGGATTTAGCTGAATACCAGTATTTTACGAGGAGCGGCTGCCTACCAGACCTCCACAACCCATTAACTGGGTAACACGGTACTTCTTACTAATGTTAAGCTGCTTATATACATTTAATTTACACTCCAAAGCAACTTAAAACTAAAACCGATACATAAAATTTAGATTAAAACTTTGTTTATCAAATGAAAGACCTAATAAAATTGGAATAAATTATTTATTTCAAAGAATTCAATTCGAAGAAATTGTTTTACTAAAACAAACTGTACCTATACCAAGGGAGATTGGAAAATAAAAAAATATAAGAGCCCAACCCTTTGAAGTAAAATCCAATTTAAAAGAACTTAAGTCTGGTGGAGTTCGTCAAAATTTTATTTTTATATGACCCCAAGTTTATTAAGGGGTCATATAAAAACAAGGTTATCATCAAAAAGACGGGAAAATTGAATTTTGATTCATCTCACGGTTTATTTTTTGAATTTCTGCGAACCAACTACTTCCTGATTGAAGAGTACTAATGATTAAGAAGGAAATTTAAAAAATAATATTATCCTATCAATCATCTGCTTGAATGTCAAAATATATGTATTTGAATTGGATAACTAAATGTACGAGTAGAGAATTTTTCTTCCGCATCGCTGTTATCCAGAAACGTGCCCAGAAGACTGGCAGCATTGCCACAGTGAGAGGCAATGCTTATTCTTTGAGCAAAGAACGAGCCAGCCCTCTGATGACGCAGTAGCAGTCGGCGGGATATGTCCTTAAAAAGGAGATGTGCATTCGAATCCTATCTGTTAAGCTCAATCAATGGTTTCTGAAAATATGATCCAGTCTTTCATAAAAAATACTAGATATAGAACTATCTTTTTCAGAACCAGTCCAATTCAGCCCAGAGTCCAGTCCAGTTTTTCAATCCCGTCTTAAACCCAAAGGGTAACCATCGGTACCCTATAACTAAGCCTCTGCTGTCCGTCCGTCCGTCCGTCAGCCCGTCCGTTCGTCTGTCTGTCAGCGAACTTTATCTCAAGAACCGTAATATATAGACTGTTGAAATTTTCGCAGAGTGTGTATTTCTATTATCGCTAAAACAATAAAAATGAAATAAAAGAAATACTTATATTTCCTACATAAGATTTTTTTGTGTGGTTTATGATACGGAAACCTGCGTGTGAGAGTCCAACTCGCATATGGCCGGCTTTTCATGTTGAAAAATAGAAAATCAGCCAAAAATTTAAACAAAATCTTTGATATACCTAATTACCATAGTCACGGTTAATCGATTCTAAAAGATTAATACGACTGATAGCTTGTTTGAACCAATCAAATAACCCAAATATTCATTCCGAAAGCAATCAACAAATAACAAATTTTAATCATGTAATTAAAACGTGGTAAAATTAGCTTTGATAACGGTAATTAAATCGTTTCATTGAACATTGCTAAAACATTACCGAGTGTACTGGTATGCTATTAGGTGCAAATATTGGACAATGAAGCTTGTTACTATTGAGTCAAAGTATTGGAAAAAGGGCAGTAATTTCTAGAGTGGAGTATAATTCTTTATTGTACACTAGCACTTCACTCGCGACTTCGTTCGCGCTGCAATTTTCTTAAGGATCTCATTTTTTTTTAAACTACTCTTGCTGATAATTTTGCGTTATATTAGTGTAAAAATACAAACAAACAAAGTGAAAATTATCATAAAAACTTTTCTTTTTATAATATTAGTATAGATCAACATAGATACCCGTATGGTGCCGTAAAAGAATAATACCAACCCATCACTTCCCGTGGGTGTCGTAAGAGGCGACTAAGGACTCACCAGAGAATGGGCAGCAGCTTTCACTGTAAAACGCAATACCATACACTGTGATCGCCAACCCGCCTGCCAAGCATGGCGATCATGGCAAATCCCTCCTTTTGGGGAAGCTTATGTGCAGCAATGGACGTCTTTCGGTTGTAATGATGATGATGAACATAGATAAATCACTGTTTAACAAGAAATCTGTGTACAATGACGATCTTATCGCTGACAGCAGATTGCGGAACTAGTTCGAAAGAGTCACCGCGGCCCTGGATCTCAAAGGGCATTAGGAGGAACACGGAAGGGTTTTAGTCAATAGGGGTCTGACACTCTCTTTCACTCCGCCCAGAGCGAAAGGAGTAATTTGATGATTTCCAATTCATAAAGATAAAACCACTGACAGTGAAATCTATGAGGTGGATAGTCTTCGGTGTACTACTCGTTATAAAATCCTTACGGTACATAAACTTACGTATTGTCTTCTGTAATTTTGTATGTCAGGTGATTCAGCTTTTCAAATAAAACCAAAATTCTGTCATAGATGGGAATTGGAAACATACATGGAAAATTCAATGGTAACTGACCGGTCTGGCCGCATCAGTCTGACCTGCAGACACGAACTGATTGCAAAGTTTTATTCCAACGATTTTTATCTGCCTTTTAGGCAATTGCAAACGATGGATCTTGGAGCTATAATTTCCTCATACTCATGGTTACCTATACACCTATACAGTTTTCAATTACGTTTTGTTTTCTTGTCAAAGTTTGCAGCTTGTATAATTGAAGCTAATACAAACTGCGATCGAGATAACAATCAAGTGATTGGTGTGAAATTTTCTCACTGTTGTCAATTTGGTAAACACATTAAGCCTAGTTTTAAAATTGAGTATTTGGAGTTAAAAACGTGTGAAATTGGGCCACAGTTTGTCAGGTTCTCAAGCAAAAGTAGAGTAGTATTCTCAAATCACTGCTTGTTAAGAAAAGAGCAAGCAAAAATAAATACACATGCACAAAAACCATAAAATACAAACATAGTAATCATGCTGCAAAACCACTGCTTAACGTCAAACAAAGTAGCTCATACACATTAACATTATTTCCACAGATTATAACCCACACCGTACAACTCCACACAAACAATTCCGCTTAATATTTTTATTTATATCCCAGCAAAAGAAACAACAATTCCAAAACTCTCACTAACAATTTTTATATACGAAACACTCTAAAAACTCAGGAACTACGCGTTTGCATACAACCGCGGTAAATTCTCATATAACCTAGTTTGCATATCCGACTTGTGCCGGCTTAATCTGGTAAAAACTGGTATTTACCGGACAACGGCTTGTTACGCCATGTTGTTGTTACGTGCAGGTTAATGTACCTTTCGTTTGTGTTTCGGCTTAGCGCTGCCGTGTATTTTTGTAAGCAAAAAGTTTGGGAATAAGTGGATTAATGATGGAGAGGTTTGTAGGTACACAAATGTGGATTACCTGTAGGTATAAAAGGTATGTCATGTTTTATTTTATTTTATTCCAGGAATCGTTTTGGTATGCGTCAATCGTTGTCTATCCGTTCGTACCTTTGTTATATAACTTGGGACAGTCGAATAGCATATTTGCAGCGTCTAGTAAAACGACATCACCGGACACCACAATGTAGGCAGAGTTTCCCCTTTTTGCTTCTGGTACCTCAATATTAGCAGATTTTCTACGTTCTTCCTTCTGTCGCCACAATATAGGCAAAACTATGCCTACTTATATACCTTCTTGTCACCATCACAAACCAGGTCTACAAACCCGTCGACCAAACGCACTAAAGTGTACCACGAATTGAACAGGGCCGTATTTCACGCCCGCGTTGTCGTTCAAATTGCTTTATTTGGCGGGTGGCAAATTAAACCGTACTAATTAAGTGCATACGAGCCGCGATCTGGCCCTGGGCCGAAACTGTCGTGTTTATCGTTGTAAATTAGGTAATTTTGTTGTTAGGGTAGAGGTTGTTGTTTGTTTATTTGGCCTACAGATTGACTAGAGAAGCTATTACTGATTATATTCGTGTCAGTGCTGAGCACAAGATTTAGATAACAGGCGTTTCTAGAAATCTCACGGGCTATAAGTTATAACTTACACTTTCCTATGATGTTAAGAACCTATAGAGCCTTAAATCTATGTATATAGTAAATAGTATCTATAAATTTAAAGTACATATTTAAGTTGTTTTTAATCCAAATAAATTTATTTGGTCCTTTCAACTTTTAAGTATGACTTTGCAATGGTCAGATAAAAGACATGGCCGGATTCTGCCCTGAATCAATTCAGAATACATAAAAGTACAGCAATTATTAATTATGTGAAAAGTACTTGTAAATAAACTAAAATAAATCGCAACAATTACATTTCTATAGAACATGCGACAAAAAATGCCAAACAATATGTGTGTGATTTTTGTGGTTTTTGATTTCGACATAATTCTATGCATTACATTTGTATTAATCATAAAACTTAAAGTATTGTAAAGACATACATGTCAGTTTTAATATGACGTACTTTATGTCAATGTACATGAATCTTTTTTTTAGGGCACGGCTTTATACGAATTCCGTCCATGTCCTTTTAACTAACTATGTACGTTGCTAAAAAGCTGTCTCTGTGTGTGTTTGTGTGACCTTAAATTCAATTATAATTTATTATTTGTTATCTAGACAAAACCCTTCCTCACGTCATTGTAATTTCAGACTGAAATAAACAAAGCTACCAACTCAAATTGCTATATTGTATGTTCCATATCCGTGTCTCGGCGTGTTTGTTGTATGCAGTGCAACACGAGATATTTACGCTAGCCGGTATACCGGAAATGTTAGGTATGACACACATATGGGTAGCTATCCGCAGTACCCGTGCTTTAATATAGAACAGCATAGATATATTATTTATTGTACACCATCAGAAATTACAAGAAGAGCAATTATAAAAATAATAGAGTGAAATTAGTATTTCTTTATTTCAGGCAACTCTGACCCATTCAAAACACAATACAAATAAGAATATATGATACAGATATACAGGGTAAAGAACATGGGTCTGAACTTACCCAGTTTGTAGCAAGTTGAAATTGGTACCACTCGAAAGGTCTTTGAAAACGTAGATATTTTTTGTATGGGAGCAACTTTGTAACTTATGTAGGAAAAAAGATATTCGATGTTGAAAATACCGAAAATCCTTAGTAAAATCGACCCACGCACGTTCAATTTTTTTTTATTTTATCCATTAGGTGGGTAGTTCGAACTATTTTGTGCTAGCGTCGGTATGTCGTCAGTAGTTAGTACCTGTTAGGAACTGATTTTGAGCGCGCGCGCATATCTTAGTTTATTTTATTCTTACTTTTATTTACAACCTCGGCTTTCACAACGGACTTCAGTGTATTACTTAACGATTGGATTATTATTATTACTCATCTGCTTCAAAAAAATGGAAGGTGAACGCCGTATACAGTGTGTTACATGTACAAGATCAGTAATTCGTGACCGAAACTATAATACTAATATACTGACGCGAACCTATTTGGAAGACAATCCAGGCTTCACAGAGTATGTGATGGCACGGATTAACATAAATGAGGTTAGTATAACAATAGCTTTTGATCATCGAGTACACGGTGTCTTTTTGTTCACTCTTTATTAAGTTATTTATTGTTTTAGTAACTTGAGGATTTGGTTTTTCTTTTAGATGGCCCTGAATCAACTTCAGGCTATGTGTCATCGTTGTTGGGTAGCTGTAAGACGACAGCAAGCTAGGTTCGAACAAGAACAAAACCAGGAACTTGCAAACCCAGAGCACCCAACGTATGTTCCAACTTATGGAAGGGTTGCAAATACGGCGCGTCACTGTTTATTTCATGGGTGCATCAATCAAGAACTTCACAGAGTGTCCAGGTTTATAAAAGTATTCTTGTTGGTTAATCATAGCGTGTACGTTTCTGAACATGCACGCGTTTGTACACATCACATCAACACAGAAGATTGGAGCTCCCTGTATGATAATGGAGAGACAATATTCACACCAGACCATCTCAAAGATATGATTGATACGTTACGAGATGCATATAAACATAAACTAATATAGATTTTGACAATGTAAACAACATTTTACCAGAGGATCTATATTACCTAACTGGCTTAACACACCAACAATTCGAAATCCTTTTGAATGAAACACCGTCTCTTTTAAATCAATGTAGAAGACCAAAAACTGCACTAGGAATATATTTATTAAAACAACGGTCTGGTGAACCAAATACACGTATAGCCTCCCAAATAAGTGTATCTCGTAAAACGATCGGTATTTTGCTTAAAACTGCTAGAAACTGCTTGACCCAAGACTTTGTTGTTCGCCATTTGGGTTTCAATCATATAAGTCGGGATGAAATTATAGCTCACAGCCTTGCATTACCATCATCAATATATTCCAACCCTATAAACCCAGTGGCTGTAGCTATTTGTGATGGTTCGTATACATATATAGGTACGTACAGAAAAGTAAAAACTTTTTATTTCAAAAAAAGTCTTACAGCTTACACAAGTATAAAAACTTGTTAAAACCCTTTTGATTACTTGCCCAGATGGCTATATTATATGTGAACCATACGCTGCAACAAAGACTGATGCCCAAATCATGACTGAGATTATGAATGATCAAACGTCCCCAGTGCATATAACGTTACAAACAGATGACGTTTTTATATTCAATCGAGGTTTTAGAGACTCTATACCAGATATAGAAAGTGCTGGCTATGTTGCCCATATGCCACCAAGTAAAGATAGGCATGCCACACAGCTTACAGATATTCAAGCCAATAAATCTCGAGAAATCACCATAGTGCGTTGGGTCATTAAAGATAAAGATAAGATAAAGATAAAGATAAATTTATTTGCCCAAACATGTGTACACATACAAGATTAAAAAACGTGCATGCAGGATAACATTAGACTAGAAAAGTTCAGACATGTTTGCCACATACTATGGCGTGCAAATATTATGCAAAGTAAAGAATTTATTACAAATTATTATATTTGAATTATTATAAATGTCAATGGTAAAAATTAATTAATGTCAAAATATTAATCAAATTTAAATTATGTCAAAAACTATTCAAATATTATAAATGTCAAAATCAATGCAAAAATTATGTCAAAATTATATAAAATGTCAATCGAACAAAAAAAAAAAAAAAAAATATAATAATAATTAAATACCTATGTCAAATTTACCAATTTTAAATTAATACATAATATCAATAAAAAGTCCAAAACAAAGTTTATATGGATTATGTCAAAATAAATGATTCTGCAAGAAATTCGTTGATACTATAGTAAGCCCTGTTGCTTAGAAACATCTTTAGTTGATTCTTTAGTTTTACATTATCAAGCTCCCTCCAACTTTTCGGCAACTTATTATAAATAGTGGGAGCCATGCAAAAAACACTTTTGCGCATAAGTGCAGTCCTACTCTTATGCAGACAGAGCTGACTTTGATCTCGCCTGTTTCTAGGGAATCTATCTGCCATTCGCGGAAATAGGTTTTTATTGTTTCTGACAAACATTACTGTTTCCAGAATATAAAGGGATGTCAATGTTAATATTCTATAGCGTATGAAATAGGGTTTACAACTATCGATAGTTTTTAACTTAAACATGGCCCTGAGGCATCTCTTTTGTGCTTTAAATACAATTTCTTTACTAGTTGAGTTACCCCAAAAGATAACCCCATATCTGAGAACAGATTCAGTTAGCCCGTAGTAAGCGGTTAATAAGGCATCTACGTTAACCGTTCGTGACAGCTTATGCAGGGCGTACGCACTACTGCTTATTCTTTTAGTCAGGACATCAATGTGTGCCTTCCAATTTAAATTTCGATCGATTGTCAGTCCTAGAAACTTAGTTGTATTAACTGTGTCAATTGAAATGTCATTATACTTTATGTCAAGATTAGGAAGAGTCAATGAGCGTTGGCTAAAATGCATCATAACTGTCTTATTTAAATTTATTTTTAAATGGTTATTATCTACCCATTCTATAGTTTTTTGCAAAGTATTACTTATGTCCTCTTTATAAAAATCTATTTCATTGCAAGGTATTGTTATTGTACTGTCATCTGCGAATAATGTCACCGGATGTTTGATTGCCATTGGAAAGTCATTTATATAGATAGTAAAGAGCGGTGGTCCCAGTATACTTCCTTGTGGAACTCCGTAGACAACGTCGCGTTCATCCGATAGAAATACTTCTTCTCTTTTGGTGCTAGTATTTAGTCTGCTTATTTCAGTAATCTGTTTTCTGTCAGTTAGATACGATTTTAAGAGCTCAAGGACGTTTCCTCTTACCCCGTAAGCTTCAAGCTTTTTCAGTAAAATATTGTGTTGCACGTAGTCGAATGCCTGGGTCATGTCACAAAATATCGCACATACTGGTTTATTTGTATCCATATTTGTCATAATAGTATGCAAAAAGTCATAAATCGCCATGTTAATTGTCTTGTTTTTCCTAAATCCTTTTTGTTCGTTGCAAAGAATATTATTTTTCTCTAAATAAAAATTAAGTTCTCTATAAATGTACTTTTCAATAATTTTAGAGAATATCGGAATCAACGAAATCGGTCTGTAGTTTTCCATGAACTCTCTATCTTGTTTTTTGAATAGCGGCTTTATTACAGATTTTTTTAAGCAATCTGGGAAAATACCTTCGCTAATGCACAAATTTATGATGTAGCTTAGCGGGCAACAAATTTCATTCGGTCATTGAAGTAATAAACGGATGGTTCAAAAGGGACTACAAAATATTTAGGCAAACAGTTATCAATAAAACACCCTCTCACTTATTTGAAGACCTCCGTATTGCGGGAGCCCTTATAAATGCATTTAGGCAGCGTCTGACAGATAATGAGCATGCCCACGCTTTTATCAATATAATAGCGCAAAGAAGAAGTGAACCCAACAGACTGGGCAATTATGTAGTCGCAGGACATATGAACAGACAGCGGGCGGTGTTCACAACAATGACGGCTACATCAATACCATTTCCACAATTGACAGAAGAAGACGTCATTCTACTCAGTTTGGGCACATACCATTTAAAGCTCGCTAGATCATATGTTGCCGAGCATTTGCGAGGTGGAGATGGTATATATAATATTGAGGTATCTTCGAGCCGTAGCCCTAGTATGTCGCAGCATGGGCTAGTAACCGAAAACTGCTCGTTAATTAGAGGCCGCATATTATCGAGGCACGTGTCGAATAAAATATATTACACATATATTTTAATCAAGGTTAATGTCCAGGGCAGAGAAGCCATCGAAGCGTATTATTGCTCCTGCATGACGGGTATGAGAACTCTAGGTGCTTGTGCCCATACTATTAGCATAATATGGTACTTAAGTGTTGGCAGGCACCTAGATAACTTCGTAGGTCCGGCAAGTGCCTGGGATGATATAATCATTGAAAGTAACAATACAATTTAATAAAACTGTGCTATTTAAGATTGATAGTTCTTATTTAATATTTTTTCTGTACCAAAAACCAACGATAGGAAGCTATATCGCTCTCTAAAGACAGAAAAAATGACTGGTTACCTATTTATTTAGTCCAAAAAGCAGAAAAAGTGCGATTATTGGCAATTAAAAATGTTACAAAGAAGTTATCATAACTTCGGTCTTTCATTCATTCATTTATTCGTTCACTTATTTTCGAGTTACTCAATTAGGTCTCTTCTAAATTACACTTAGTCTAAAATGCTACAAAGTGGGTACGGGTTCCATACAAAATTACCCATTGTTCTTTTAAAGTGTGTTTTCATGACCAAATCCTAAACTATGAGGAATATCGAAAACTAAAACTGCATCAATAGATTTTTTTAAATTGTTATTCCTAACCAGGAATCGAAACGGATGATTTTGAAAAATAGCACATCCTGTATTATTACACGTTCCGAAAGTCTAGCTAATAAGGATCAAATTCTGGGAAGTAACAATATGAGAGCTTTCCTTCAGGAAAGCTCTCAGTTTTAATTCCAAACATTTACATATAAGCTACATTACTCGCATATAACTTATAATACATAATTAATATACACGGTGCAGCAGAAATATTTTCAAACCTGAAATTTGTTCCTTGTTCCCATCATTATAAAAAAAATAGTAGGACTAACCCGAATTTACGAAAGAATAATCAACGTTCTACTATATGGCTGGCTATTGCAAACTATATACACTTATAATAGAAAATAAAACTCCTAACTATAACATGGCGTTAAAAAACTATTGCGTGAAATTGAAAATTCAATGAGCTGACTACTATCTTTGTAGTTAATCTCAATCGTTTTTGTGTAGCCAACTCAAGGTCCCAAAAAAATAGATGAACTTTTAACATAGCATTCAGTATGTCTAACCCTGTGGTTAGACATACTGAATGCTATGTTAAAAGTTGAAGTTGGCTGTATATCGAAGCAAAAAAAATACTACACTCAAAATGTAGCAACTACTACATTACACTTACTACATTTTGAGTGTATTTTCGTTAGCTGATTTTTTTGTACATATTAATGTGTTTTTCAAAAATACTGGTATTCAGCTACATCCGGCTTGACTGGAAGCCGACCCCAATATAGTTGGGAAAAGGCTAGGCAGATAATGATGAATGTGTTTTTCATAATATTTTTTACCATTGTCCATATTTGGTGGTCTGAAAGATTTCTAAAAGTTTTTCTATCAATTTAATGGGACCTTTTATATTTCTAAGTTCATTTGTATTATGACACTGTAGTAAAAACCCTCCAATTGATTGCCAGCAGGTTATGTACTAAAGTAAATGTATTTACTTTGGACCACAATGGGGAACTTTACCATCAATTGTGGCGGTGAAATAAAAAGATTTCAGCAATAAAAACAGGGGAAGGACAGAGGAAGGCTTTTACGGCGTACTTTTATGGGGGACTGAAGTGTATGGGGGACTATTACCATAATATCGATGGGAGATATGACCTTGAAGATCATTGGGGGATAATGAGTCGTAGTGGGGATGATATCGCATGCCAATTCTTTGGTCGTAAATATGAATGATATTTGTTTGGTATTAGTAGTTGATTCATATCAGATCGGTTGGGACTGGTACAAATGTAGTACAATAAATAAATTTTGTCGCTTGATTTTTTACGAGTAAGCAAAAATCCTATTATTATAAAAATGTAATATCTCGCCTGTAGTCCCAGAAAGTTTAGGTAAATACTTAAGATTCAGTTCTATGTGATAGGGGACGAATTTATTACCATTAACCAGACACAGATCTAGGCTCTAGATTGCTACACAAAAGTTCCGGACTCAAGACCTCACGCTCAGCAGTAGCGCTTGCAATTACTGGACGAAGTCCATAAACATCATTATTGAAAAATGTTTTATTCTATAACTGGCGTTGGTCCAATTTCAATAAAAACACAATCCACTCATACATACATACGAGTGGCTAAATATTTTACAAAAAAAAAAACAGAATGCATTAATTTTAGATACAAAAAGCCACCGCATGTGCTCAAAAATTCATGCAATAAAATATTATTGGAGCCATCGATCAATAGCCATCAACACGGCTGCCAAGTACCAAATGCAGTGGAAGGTATGTTTCATGTTGAACTAAGCAATTAATTTTTCAAATGGCTCGGAGGGGGCGAAAGGGGCGAAGGGAGTTCGTTCATGCGAGTGGAGGGGGCGTTGGTAAATCAACAGCCTGTATATACATGTGTTTGTGTTGAAACAAAGTGGCTGATTGGTGTTTAGTGATTTATTTGGAGAATATTTGCTGAATTATTAGATACTAGCACTTCGCCCGCGACTTCGTTCGCGCGGGTTTAGTTAGTACTCCACGAACTTCTTCTCCCCGTGTAAATTACTTATTAATATACTAAACGTTTGACGACGGCAGTTCGCGCAAACTAATTTTTTTTTTTTATTAGGGTATTTTATACCCATCATAACTTTAAAACGAAAGGTCCGATTTGAATAATTTAAAGAATAATTTACTTGAACATAACAAATTTTAGTGATTAAATAATTTAAATAGATATAGATTAATATCATGGTACTAAAATCACCACTATTCCATTTCACCCGGGTTTTGATTGAATAATTTGACCAAAAAGCGGTCATTGTGACTTAACCATAATAGTTAGATATATACACTTCCGGACTTTTTTGTAGATATTGATGCCCTCTATAAAACTGTAGTACATCACTTTGCTCTATTGTCAATACTTTCCGCAGCGTACGCGATATAAGGATCTTTATTGCAATTTTTTTCACACCTTATTATCGAAGTTTTCATACGAATCCCTAACTTTTTTGAAAATACTCTATAGCCTATGTTCATCAGAGATAATATAGGATTCTAATGGTGTAAGAATTTTTCAAATCGGTCTAGTAGTTTTGGAGCCTATTCAATTCAAACAAACATACAAACAAACAAATTTTTCCTCTTTATAATATTATTTATTAGATAAAACGGAGTAGTAAGTACGGAAAACGTGCGGTATATTATAGAATTGTGTTTTAGTACGATAATAACTGATCATTGACTAGACTACATATTTATTAATTCATCTTTCTAAATTTCAAAAACGGAAATTAACATTTTTTTATTTTATGACCTATGTACGATATACCCAGGCGTCGGGAATCGCAGGACGATTCCCGGCCGCCGTAGGCGCGGGCCTGCGGACGGCGAGCAGTGGGTGGCTCGCCGTCTGATCAGAACTAGGCCCGGGTCGGCGATCCCAGCGCGCCTCAAAGAGATGTCAGCGTGGAAGACGGGGCCCGCTAGGGCAGGTGCCTGCTGGGGCTGCGGAATCTGTTCGAAAGAGGTGCCGTAGCCTTGGAACGCAAAGGGCACCAGGAGGAACACGGATGGGTTTTAGTCAGTAAGAGTCTGACACTCCCACTTGCTTCACCCAGAGCGGGAGGAGTCATTTGATGACTTCCCATCCTTAAAAAAAAAAAGAAAAAAAAAAAGGACCGGTCGTTGTGGCGACGTTTGGGGAGGCTTATGTCCAGCAGTAGACATATTTTACCTAATGTGATGATGATGAATTTGAGTCTGATATTGTTAACGCATTTTCAGACAAAAAATCATCTGAAGTTATTTTGCGGCCTGAGAACACTGATAATTGAAAAATCTTTTATTTTCAACAAAATAACACGCTATGACATACCACAACAGCTATGTGAGCTTCAGAGGCTCTAGACAAGTGAAATACTGTCAACGGCAGCGTGGTGAAGGCGATTTTCTAAACTTAAAAAATGTATGGAATTGACAAAAGCTCTCGAAATGTCACGTGCGATTGAAAAAATGCACAAATATGAGGGATTAAATTAACCCCTCATATTTGTGCATTTTTTCAATCGCATTTGCTAATAGAATAGAGAATATGCATGCAATTTTTTTTATTTAAAAATGAAATACTTATTAGCTCTAGTAAACAATCATGAAATTATATTTTAATTACCTTCATCAGCGATGAAGTTATAAAGCTTCAAAGATAACAATCAGAGAGAGAAGTCCGATATGAATTTTGACGTCAAAAGTCCATGACGTCTATACAGTTCCTGTAGAAATTATAGAATAGTTATTACATATTAACACTAGGTGCACCATTAGATGCACATAATAGTATGTCTGATCCAGCGCTACTGGATCGTGATCAGACATACTTATTAACATATACTTGTCAGATTACAACCCCACGGAACAGAACTGGGGCACAGGTAAACATGATAAATAACTCCTTAACCTCTACATAGTTTATTTGGAAAAAGCCTATTGCTATCACCCATGTACTAATTTATACACTGAACATAAATGGAAACACAGAGCAGTTCCCAGGTTAGTATGTGACGAACCGCGGACTTTGTTCGAAAGAGGCACCGTAGCCTTGGGACGCAAAGGGCACTAGGAGGAACACGGATGGGTTTTTAGTCAGTAAGAGTCTGACACTCCCTGCTGCTTCACCCAGAGCGGGAGGAGTCATTTGATAATTTCCCATCCTTAAAAAAAAAGGCTAGTATGTGACCATTTCCAAACGATTACTATCGTTCTAAGGTCCATGTCGACCCGATTCTTCAGACTCAATCCAACGCCAATAAACAAAAAAATAAATAAAACTATAATTCAGACTACAGTCCATAATCTAGTATTTTGGTATTAGTAACAATGGTGCTTACGTAAATAGTTAAGTATTGTTAGTTTATATTAATGATTTATTTCATTATAACCATGTCGGTCCCCACCCAGTGTCCCTGAAAGGAACAGTCCAGTCTGGCAGCAAAAAAAAACCGGCCAAGTGCGAGTCGGACTAGCACACGGAGGGTACTTTACCATAAACCTTATTTTTCTTTTTACTTGATTGAATGAAAGATAAATTGCGGTTTACGATTTATGACGTATTAAAAAAGAAACTAGTTACTAGATCTCGTTCAAACCAAATTTCGGTGGAAGTTTGCATGGTAATGTACATTATATATTTTTTTTTAGTTTTACCATTCTCTTATTTTAGAAGTTACAGGGGTAAATTTTACCCCTTTGGAAGTGTCTTTCGCGCAAACTCTTTAATTTAGAAAAAATAATTATATTAGAAACAGCAATATCATTTTTAAAGACCTATCCATAGATACCCCACACGTAATGGGTTTGATAAACTCCCAAAATGTATTGTTTTTTTTTTCTATTTTTGTGTGAAAATCTTAATGCGGTTCACAGAATACATCTACTTACCAAGTTTCAACAGTATAGTCCTTATAGTTTCGGAAAAAAAGTGGCTGTGACATACGGACGGACAGACAGACAGACATGACGAATAGATAAGGGTTCCGTTTTTTGCCATTGGCTACGGAACCCTAAAAAGCGCTTGTGTCTCATTTTAATTGCAAACTCTTGAGATCCAACAAATATTGCTGAATTTTAATGCCTGACAAAATATTTCGTAATCCTACTTAATTCCACATTTATTTTGTTTTAGATTAACTTACCACTCCACCGATCGCTTGCCTAATGAAGATATTGATATATCAACGTCAAATCCCATACCACCCTAAGCCCAAACCCTACTCAACGCATTACGAGCCGTACTCCCTTATCGTAAGGTTTAAAACGGGATAAAAGAATATCGAATACGGACATCGGAATCTTTTTATTAAGTCCCTCGTTTCTTCTATACATTTTCGTTACTACGACTTACAAGTTCGACAATACGCAATTAATACTAAGAACAAACTTCCCAGTAACATTGAAATTGAAAGAAAGATAAATTCGTAAAGTTGTCGGCCGACAATTGTTCCGTCTCCCCCACAGTTTCTTGAGCCAACAATGCCTTATGACTTTTGATTTATAATTATAAGGTTCTGTTGAGCTAACTCAATTTGCAACGGAATTAATGAAAGAAAGTTTATTGTACTTTTGTAATTTCTTGTTAATTAACTTTGGAGTATTTTTCGATTTTTGCTGAATTGGATTAGTTCAATGTCATGGGTAAGACCTTTGAACAGTACAGTGGGATGATACTACTATAATCTGAGGGATTAGTGCTAGTTTTTTAACGTGCTCGATCACGTTAATGTAAACGCTTACATACGTCAAATTGTATAAAATAATAGGGTTCCCGCTATTGTCACCAGACGGCGCTTATTCATGAGGCCAAACGAACGTAATTTTATGAGTTATAGGTTGCGTAAAATGAGTCGGCGGAATTCGGTTTCAGTCTAACTCATTTTGCGTTGCCGTGTGGCACAAACAGGTCTTTAGTGTGATACCGAATGCAGCGTAAATTCCGCCGACTCATTTCACGCGACTCACAATTCACAAAATTACGTTCGTTTGGCCTCACTCTAATACAAATTGAGGGATGTTCACACTTACGCCATCAATACTGTTAAAAGACAGTTATTAATTTATACATTAACTTTCTGTACACTTCACAAGTGGCAATAGAGTATTTGACGACTGTCGAAAATCATCAATGAACATCCTTATCCTTACAATAGTAATATTATAAATGCGAAAGTAACTCTGTCTGTCTGTCTGACGCGCTTTCAAGCCATAACTGCTGAACCGATTTAAACGAAGTTTAGTACACAGACAGTCTAGAGCCTGAGAAAGGACATAGGCTACTTTTTATCCCGGGCGTATAATCCCTAGGGACCACGCGGGCGAAGCCGCAGGCAGAAGCTAGTAATGTGATATTTGAATGATGGTACTAAAATAGTACGATTTGTGGAAAAATAAATACAATCGGAGGGAAAATAGAGCTTTTGTAGTATTTTTTTTTTTTCACACAAAACGTTTGTTGGATAGCGCAAACTCACAGTGACGTCACACGTAAGTAGTGCTCAGTCTGTTTAATAAAGTGTTTATTTATATTTCTCTTTGTCGATATCTAATGTTCCTAATAGGTTAGCAAACAGCCCCAAATGTTACAGCGACAACATAGTACAATCTCTTCTCTAACAAAACAACTTTGATAGGTTTTTTCCATCATAACTAAGTACTACATTAATGTTCCTACCAGTAGGTATAATCTTCAAGTCTTTTCGAAATGCTTTTAGCGAAGTTTGTGAACGCCCCAAGGCTTGAGTATGACTGTGCCAAACATTTTAGGGTTCCGTTGACATGTTACCGTTAGCAGAATTTCGTAAGGACCGCTGGTTTTCGGGCTCATTTGCTGATAGGAAGTGTTTTAGAATTTTTTTTTTTCTCTTTTTACTTTTAATAGGCACGCGCTTGACCACCATCTCACCTGATGGTAGGCGATGATGTGGTCGAAGATGGAGCACGCTTGCCTAGAAGTAACCTATTCAATCTTGACTTAAAGACTCC
Organism: Lacanobia oleracea; assembly: GCA_950371165.1. Lineage (NCBI taxonomy): Eukaryota > Metazoa > Arthropoda > Insecta > Lepidoptera > Noctuidae > Lacanobia > Lacanobia oleracea. The sequence continues at coordinate 23,162,899 of OX493392.1, read as the reverse complement.
CAGGTTGTACTTAGCTATCGGGAAATACAAACTCCGGCAGGGAATTTTACTCCTTAGCTGTACGCATTTTAAAATGGTAGGACTGCATGTCAAGTTTGGTTGTGGATGGGTGTCCACCACATTAAAAAACTCCGTGCCCTGGAAAGCACGTTCAATTTGAAGATCAATGACGGTCGTTACGGAAAGTCAGAAGCCAGAAAATCTGTGACCAGCCTTGGCCAGTAACGTATTTACCCAGTAACTGGGTTGTGGAGGTCAGATATGCAGTCTATTCATGTTAAATACTGGTACTCAGCAGCACTCGGTTGGACTGGAAGCCGAGCCCAACATAGTTTCGAAAAGACTTGACAGATTGAATGACAGTAAAATTTATATCCATTAATTTCTCTGATACTAATAACTGTAGTTTTCTTTTCTTTGATTTTTAACCGACTTCCAAAAAAGGAGGAGGTTCTCAATTATATTGGTATTTTTTTATGTATGTACACCAATTACTCTGAGTTTTCTGATTCGATTTCTGTAATTCTTTTTTAGTTCGATGCGGCATACTTTCCATTTGGTCCCTTATCAAGAATATTTCAGTTTCACTCAGTAGTTTTTATTTTATGAACATTTTTGCTTATTTAATTTTTTGCATAAAGGATTACGTCCTACTCTTAAAAGTGAAAAACAAAAAACTTTTTACAAAAAAAAAATATAACCGACTTCCAAACAAAACACTACTAAGTATAAAATAACTTTATATTCAGAAGACGGTGTTATAAAACAAAGAAACAAAACCTAACACACCGACTTCCGAAAATTGTGTTTGGAAATCGGTTATATTTTTTATATAAGATAATGATGAAAAAACATGTTAATAACTAATTTGTAATTTTAATGCGATTTTCGTCCCTTAGTCATAAATAAAAATGCTAGTCTAAAAATGGATACTTTTTTTTTTTTAAGGATGGGAAATCATCAAATGACTCCTCCCGCTCTGGGTAAAGCAAGAGGGACTGTCAGACTCTAACTGACTAAAACCCATCCGTGTTCCTCCTGGTGCCCTTTGTGTTCCAAGGCTACGGTACCCCTTTCGAACAGATTCCGCAGCCCCAGCAGGCACCTGCCCTAGCGGGCCCCGTCTTCCACGCTGACATCTCTTTGAGGCGCGCTGGGATCGCAGCGCGCCGCCGACCCGGGAAAAATGGATACTTACAAAAACTATTTTGATAAACGTACGGAACCTCTCACATTTACACGATAACGTCCCTACAACAGAACATTTTCTCACGATTTTTTTATCGGAAACTTTTCTAAAACTTGAAAACTCGTCAAGCATGTGTCGCTGTGACCTTTTGCAAGAGAGAGGATGAAACAAAGAGAGACTTTACGACTTATCTCACTGGGATTAAGAGTTCTTTTCAGAGGAAATTATTGTAACTTTCCCCTTGAGATTTAAGTTTTTATAAAGAATGACTTCGAGCAGAATAGTGTAGGTACTTGTCGGGCGAAACAATTTTATGGAATTATTCAGATGTTTATATTTCACTGGTCATCAATATTTTTATGTGTATTTTATTTGAGCTTTCTTTTCTTTATTATTTTTTATATTGTGTCATAGATAAAACTGGTTTATGATTTCGTTGATGCATCGTTACGAATCAAGTCACGCAGTTTGTTGTTTTGTTAAGTAACCCATCGCCCCTTTTTCATTTAAATTACGTCCAGATTACAGATTTTAAGTGTATTATAACCAGTACAGCGTATTGTATAGTCGATGGATTCGTTTGGTTTAAGAGTGGCGACCCTTTATCGGCAGACATGGCGTTAGAAGGTCTCCCACAAGATGGTTGATGAGATGATGACATGGTGAAGGTCTCGAAAATATGCTGGATCTGTCGCTGTGGCGATACTTGGGGGGAGGCCTATGTCCTGCAGCGAATATCTTTTGGCTGAAATTATTGTGATGATGATGACCCAATACAGTCAAGTTGCAAGACACGGTACAGTATTCAACTTTTTATTGAATGGGAAATCATCAAATGAGTCCATCCGCTCTAGGTGCAGCGAAAGGTAGTGTCAGACTCTTACTGACTAAAACCCATCCGTGTTCCTCCATATGCCCTTTGCGTTTCAGGGCCCTAGTGACTCTTTCGAATAACTTCTGCAACTCTGGAAAATAAACCTTAGAATCTTAACCAGTAAATCAAAACCCAACATTTATACTATTCCTCTCAAGTTAATCCTTTCAAAAGCAAAATGTCAAACATTTAAATTCCCAGTCCCTGTCACTGGGAGCTCAATAAATAACAATGTTTAAACAATATTGGACAAATAAATATCGTCACGTCAACCCGAGCCACCTTCACAAATGAAATTCCACTTGATTCACTTATTAATCCAGTGTCGGGGCAGAACGGGCAAAATTAATTAATGTGAACTCGATTTAACGGATATGTTTGGTAATATTGTGTAAATTGTATTGGTTACTAGTTGTTGGTTATGTGAGGAGGAATTGGTTGTTTGATAAGTGAACTCAACAGTGATAAATTTTTTTCAAGGACTTCGAAGTTAAAATTATAAAAATTACCTAAAAATAATCTGAAAAACATTTTATCGGATTAATAAATTTTTGTAGTTTGACATTTGACAGTTTCGGGTATCACCCTACCCGAAACTGTCAAATTTTCCCAGTCAATCTTGAACCTAATGTTTTAACGATAAAGTTGAAAATCTATTAAACAAATTTGACGGATTGTATGTCTCTCTTTGTAATGTCCTACAAAAATTTAAAAATTCTATTTTCGTTGTTTTTAATTGTCTGGGCAATAATTTATATGAAAGAAAATAAAAAGTTATACATCCGGGCGAAGCTGGGACGGGCCACTGGTTTATAATATTACTAGCCTAGCTAGTTAAGTCATGGGCAGAAGCCCATAACTTCGCCTGCGTGAAAGTTGAATTTATCATACAGGAATATTGGAATAAGAAGTAGTCTAAGTTTTCTGCTAGTGTTGTGGAATTTGTTCGAAAGAGTCACCGCGGCCCTGGGACGCAAAGGGCATTAGGAGGAACACGGATGGGTTTTAGTCAATAAGAGTCTGAATCTCCTTTCTGCTTCGCCTAGAGCGGGAGGAGTCATTTCATGATTTCCCATTCATTAAAAAACTTATATATGCCACGGTCTACCTGTGTTCAAAAATTGTATCCGAACCAACTAAAACCTACAAGGACAGGTCAATGAACAAACAGACTTTTCAACATACAATATTAATAATAGGATTGATTTAACAATGTGCTATGAATTTTCATTTCGGACGTCTGAATTCTCCGGTTCAATGTGAACAGCTAAATAATATTCATGTTTCAAACTAAAATCTATTGTACTAACTTTAAACGGGTTTGTTACCAAAATATGAATGACATTTCGTTATTAAAATTTTAGAGGCAGTATTTGTTGTTGATAGTATTTGTGATAAGTGGTTTTAGTGGCAGGAATAGTGACAGTCGTGTCATAAGGATTTATTTTATTAGTTCAGTGTTTTCGTGTTAACTGTTTAGGCTAAGTAATAACTTCTGCACGGGTCGATCTTCAGAATTCGGTTCGTCGAACCTATCTACGAAACACACCGAGACTCCTCCGTGCCATAGAAAGCACGTTGAGCCATTGATCCTGGCAGTCGTAGGTATTTGGCATTCCTTACGGATTGCCAGAAAAGCTAACACCAGTCTTGGCAAAAATTACCGTGTTTCCCATCACTATGCTGGGATGTGGCAGTCAAATTGCCAATCGCTCCATATAAAATACTGGTGTTCAGCTGAATCTGGTTTGACTGGAAGCTGACTCCAATAAAGTAGAGAAAAAGCTAGGCAAATAACGATGATGATTTTTCTTACCAAACATTAAATCTTTCTTCAAGCTGCCTGCAACATGTCGTGGGATACTTTGGCCACATTTCAGAGTTTCCAAGAACATGAAACGTCTGATGATGATCAAGCAATATTTAAAAAAAAAACCGTTTCTGAGTGAGTAAGTGACTGACTGACAGACAACGCACAAACAAAACTACTGGTAAAGCTGTAATTTGGCAAGTATCTTCCATACACTCTGAAGGGGAGCATTAAGAGAGGATTTCTCCAAATTCATACGGAAAAGGGAAAAATGGGATACCCGCGTACGAAATCGTGAGCAAAAGCTAGTTGAGAATATAGAAGGCAAAACATACAGAGACCAAAACCCCAAACGGTGGTCAGATAAATTCTAAGCAACTGGTTTTTCATTTGAATTTTCGCAAGATGTCATGTTTTGTGCCCGGTTGATTTAATCGTATCTTCTTTTTCTCGTGTGGGCAGTAAAGCCTACCGACCACACACCCTAGTGTAAGGGTTTCTAAACCGCCTCAAAGGCCTCTGACATTTAATCGTATGATCACGGTTCTCTTAAATCTGAAGACCAACTCTGGTCGGTCAAATTCATGTCGTAATAATCATCTCAACGACAATCAATGTCAAAAAATTGTCAAATGTAGGGTAAAATCACCTACCTATGTCTTTGACAGTTTGCGTCTGCGATACTAATGCAAACGTTCGTTAAAATAAAAAGAAGTCGGTTAAAACAACAAAATAAAATAGAAATCAGACAGATACAGATTCAGCACAGGCAAACAAGCAGCAACAAAGACTGTGTCCTGCACCAGAACTAAATAATATAACATCTCTTTACCTCGTTTTTTGCAAATAAAAAACTAAAAAAGAAATTACGAAACGGCTGGTTGACACTTCCCGTGACCCAAGAGCTGTCTTTTACTTTGGGCAGAGATTAAGCATTGCCATACAACGTGGCAATGCCGCCTGTCTCTTGGGCACATTACCAGCTGACAGCGTTGAGGATGAATTTTTTGATGCTATGTTTTAGTCGAAAGGGTAACCATCTCAGCATTTTCTGGGCGTCAGACACCCAGCGCTGGTTTTTAGTTGGCATTCAGCATTTGCACACAAATGAAGGAAACTAAACTTAACTGGCGACATGTGGGTGTAGTAGACCATAGCTTGTATACCGTACTCGCTTTTGCTTGTGACTTCGTATGCGCATATGCCCGCTGTTGTTTTTAGTATTGGTAAACGATTTGCTGAGTAAAATTAAAAGCGAATGCCTAGTTTATGCTAACGATATAAAATTTATCAGGAGTATCTCAAATAATAACGACTGTGTGGCTCTTCAGTCAGATACCTATTAAAAAAATCGTAGAATGTGTTGATGAGAACTCAATGTCACTAAACACCAAAAAAACTGGCTAAGTGCGAGTCGGACTCGCACACGAAGGGTTCCGTACCATAAACCTTAACTATTTTTATATTTGAGTTGATTGAATGAAAAGTAAATTGCGGTTTACGATTTAAGACGTATTAAAAAACGACTTACTAGATCTCGTTCAAACCAATTTGCGGTGGAAGTTTGCATGGTAATGTACATCATATATTTTTTTTGTTACGGGGGGAGCACATTTTATCACTTTGCAAGTGTCCCTCGCGCAAAATATTCAATTTAGAAAAAAAATATATGAGAAACCTCAATATCATTTGTGAATGATATTGTGGTACATAATAATAATGGATATGGTAAAAAATAAAACCGACTTCCTAAACCAAACAAAGTAAAAAAATAACTTTAATTTCGGAAGTCGGTGTTTTTGGTTTTTTTGTTTTTGAACACCGACTTCCGAAACAAAAGTTATTTTTTACTTTGTAGTGTTTTGTTTTTGGGAAGTTATTTTAATTTTTTTGTTAAAAAGTTTTTTTAATTTTCACTTTTTTAAACACAGCGTGCCGGGCGTGATGTTATGTTATGAACTGGTGTAAACAATCAACAAACATGTGATTTCAGAAATCCTGATCTTTTTGCTCTCAATTATTGAAGAGTTCCGTTGCCTATCTCCGAAGTTCTTCATCAGATCGTCACCAAATTTAAATGAAACTAGTCCGAGAAAATATTCTTCGAAACAAAAAAGAACCGCCAATTCAGGACCGATTTCAAAAATTTTTATTTTCGAAAGCCTATACTCCTGAAGTGGTCACATTGTCACCAAGTTAGAATCTGATGATGGGATTCCATGAAAATCGAGGGCAACCCTCAAATTTTAAATGTTTTTCATAATTTTTCTAACGCAATTCAGATATTTGTGCGAGGAGCTCGTGGCTAGATATTTACAGCCGCATGGGTCGATCTTCAAGGTTAAGCAACGCTTGCCAAGGTTGGCCTGTGGATGGATGATCATCTTAACATGCCGTGTTTCCTCCGTGCCTAGGAAAGCACGTTAAGCCGTTGGTCCCGGCTGTCATTACTTTGACATTGATCTTTGGCAGTCGTTACGGATAGTTAGAAGCCAGTAAATCTGACTCCAGTCATGCCATGAAGTATCGTGTTGTGAAGGTCTGGTAGGCAGCCGCTCCTCGTAAAATACTGGTATTCAGCTAAATCCGGCTTGACTGGAAGCTGACCCCAATATAGTTGGGAAAAGGCTAGGCAGATGATGAGTAGTCAGTCACTGTACTTATTAAAATAAAATAAATAATTATTTTTCCGTTCCCGATAGCCTTTTGCCTTTCTAATATGCTATCATAATATACAAAAATAATTTTCCAAATCCGACTGATAGTTCGAGAGATTAGTGTTTTCAAACAAACAAGCAAACTCTACGGAATTATAATATAAGAATAGAAGTATAGATACATGCGTGATGCTATGATATGATCAGCCAGCAGATTTGAAATTCGACTCTAATATTACAAGATAGACAGACGATAATAATAGTTACACTTAGATGAATGATACAAACGAATAAATCAAGATATTAAATCAGACAGACATGTCTATCAGACCATTGTTCTGATTTACGAGTCTCAATAGAAGGCAAAATATGATGGAACTTACTTATAATATAATATCGGAATGTTAGGCACTTGTCTCACCGCCGGCGATCAGCGAGTAGCGAGTAAAGCTTCAAACTCGAAACAGATGGCGATCAGCGAGTAGTGAGTGAAAAGTTTCGATAGTTTTGTCGCTCGGCTTTCAGCGAGTGCTTTAGTGCGACGGGCATTTACTTTCAATACTCGCTCCGGCCCACACTATAGGTAGAAATTACCGAGGTTTGGTTGTTCTGACCGCCAAGCGAGCATCGCCGAGCGAGTGTCGCTGAGCGAGTACAATCTTTGATAGCTCTTGTCGCTGCGATCAACCAGAGGTAAGAGCCGCTCGCCGGCAGTGTGACCAACCAGCTATCGACTATGAATGTATGTGTCTCTTTTACTCACACGAGATCTATATATTTTGTCCCTTTTCTCAGCAAATGGTCGATAGCTACTCGCTTTCTCGCCGGCGGCGGCGTTGAGACAAGTGCCTTACCCATCTCTACGGCTATTGGCTTGGCAACTCAATTTCATTTGTTTTTGATGTTGCTTTTTGTTTCAGAATAATATTTTTGTTTATTACGTCGAAAATAACTGGCACTTCCTTCGAAAGATGCAACACCAAGTTCTCCATGGGATCTACGCGAAAAGGAAATAAAAACGAATATGATCCAGTGCTTCAAACTTGAATAATGGTACTTTGTTCGACCCAGGAATCAAACAAAGTGTACCTCATTAGAAGCGCTTGCGAATAAGATCAATTTAAGTTTTCAGAACACTAGAATTTAAGTAAAATTGTAACTAACTCTATGGACTCCGGTCTGAAATAAAAACTGTCTATTCTATTCTATAACCATTTCCAAGGTCTTAAATATTTCTATACCAAAACTCATAAAAAATATTTTGTGGATTTAGGTGTGAAAACATAGCAAACTCACTTTCGCAATTATAATTTAGGATTTTGTAAAAATGTTTAAAATATCACTAAAGTAACCAACTTGACATGATATTACATTTTAATAACGAATAATTTTCAAAGTTACACTAACCTACCTCCTTCCATATCGTCGGCACTCTCAAAGCGTAACAGAAGCTTATAAAGTACGTCGGCACATATTGATTCGAAATTCAAATTGAAATTTGAATCTGGCCGTTGATTAGAATCGGAATGGGCAGCCGAGCTGTGACTGGAATACATAATCGATTCAAAATCGAATGATTTAATCGAGTATCGATACATTCGTTGAGTCCCGACGTATCGGAATGAACGAATTTGATATTTTTTCGTGATTATTCTCGTATGGATTCAGAAAAAGTATGTCGCTTTCATGTTGAAATTTTTGATTGTAAATATCGAAAAAAAAGTTTATTTATCGTACTGTGTTATGTTTTGAATAGCAAACATTTTAATGTACCTGTTCCGTTTTTTTTTCAACGTATTTGTGTCATTGCAGCATGCATATAATTTCAAATTACGTAACCTGACCCATTGTACAGTTTAATTCCAAACCAAACCATTTTCATAAGGAGACAACAGGACGGTACAATTTTTTTGTTTTGTTTATTTGATGTGGGTTTGCTCTTGACCTTAGTCTAGGTCAGAGGTGACAGAGACAAAGGCGACGAATGGAGCGAGCTTTCCCAGAAGGAGCCTATTTACACTAACTTTGACGTTATAAGGGTTTTAAGCGTTCACACAAACGCAGACAGAGAGTTTCACTACATACACACATTATAAAAGACGTTTGAAAACGCTTTGTGCCAATTGGTGGAATAGCAACAAGGTAGGAATGGCAACTTGCAGAGCGCCTGGATGTCCGATGATAGAAGGGGGACGGTGGGAAGAGGTCGATGTACTACAACATCGATGTACCAGCGGTAGATGACGGACATCCTACCCGTATGCACAAAGTTTAATAATTTTTTTCGGTGTGCGAACAGCTGAGGGGTAGATTTCCCTGCCGGAGTCTATGGTTCCTGACAGCAATAACCAAATCAATGTGTTTCTCACACTGGGACTTTCTCATGTATCCTGGGTGCGTATAAACTCACATACACAATCAGCCAGACCCGGAACAACTATCAGTAGGCCATGTAAATATTTGATCTGTGCGGGAATCGAACCCGCGACACGCAGCGTAGCAGCCGATCGCTCAATCACTGCGCCAAGCGCGTCGCCTTAGTTACTTCTACACAAGTGTGCTCATCATCACAGCATCACTTAGCGGTATTATAATATTTATAGGCGAGCCAGTTAATAATCCTGATCCTAATTAATATTAAAAACTGCGACAGTGAGTTTGTTTGTTACGCTTCTTAAGGTTCCGTACCTCAAAAGGAAAAAACGGAACCCTTACAGTATTACTTTGCTGTCCGTCCGTCGTCTGTCTGTCATGGCCGTTTATCTCGGTAACACGTAGAGGTATCAAGTTGAAATTAAAACCATATACTCAAGTTTATGGTCCCTTGCAGCGGTGAAAAAATCTAACTTTTAAGTTTACGTAAAAAAGGTTGGGTCGTTTTTGCCGCAAAGTACGTATATTTCGACACTCTCAAGGAAAATAAAATGTATAGGGTATTTCCAGTTGACCTAGAGTTATGAATTTCGGCTAGTATTACCGTCTTATACAACAAGTATATGGTATAGTCTGAAAACTTATACATTTATAATAAACCGATTTGAAACAATTTTGGTATAGAGATAGATTGGAACCCTGAAGACGATTATAGCCTAATATTTTTTGCAAAAATCTGTATTAACATAAGCAAAGCCGCGTACAAAATCTTGTTCAAATAAATCCGCGTCCATTGTGTTCATACAGCTCCAATGGTAAAGGGAAACATGTATGGAATAATCTTAATCATTTAATTTAAAAATATAAATCTCGAATAAGAATGCGTTAGTCGAAAACAAATACTGAATAATTCATTCCTTCAAATCATTTTAATGCATATTTAATGAACTTCGTTATTCATTTAAGACAGCTTTTTGGTTGTAATATGTTTATTCATTGAACACTTTACGCACACTAATGCCGTATGGTGTCGGCCGATGCCGTAAAAAAAATAATACCATCTCATCGCTTCCCGAGGGTGTCGTAAGAGGCGACTAATGGATTCGCCAGAGAATGGGCAGCAGCGTTCTCTGCAAAACTCAACGCTATACACTGCGATCGCCAACCCGCCTGCCAAGCGTGGCGATAATGGCAAACCCCCCTCATCTTAGGGGAGGCCTATGTCCAGTAGTGGACGTCTTTTGGCTGAAATGTTGATGATAATGCACAATAATATAAAGTCAAAGTCAAAAACGTTTATTTCAATTAGGCCATTAAACGGTACTTTTGAACGTCATATATAAGCGGACTTTCTCTATAAAGCCAGACATTAGGTATCTACCAGACGACCTTTGTGGGGCGCAGAAACAAGTAGTGGTAAGTCTAATATTATTGAATGAATTGAGAGTAAAAATAATGGGAGTCAGTATAATTACTCGAAAACGGAAAGTTAAAAATGTAGGAAAAGTATGTCTTAGAAAGATAAAAACGCCAGATCGGATTGATTGATAGTTTTTTTAAAGGTCTCTCTCTCTCTTTGCAAGACTGATGACAGAGGGCCCATTGTGCATAGCACCCCGCCGCCATCTTGTTTTTTTTTTATTTTGTTTATTGTTTATTTATATTTTAACATTCCCTTCAAATATTTGTAGTATATATATACATAAGGTGGTTTACTGTTATGTAAAAGAGCGCTTCTCGCCATCAAACGTAAAAGTTTGGCGAGTTTAGAATTAAGTGACACCTCTGTATTATTTTTCTTTAAATAAAATGTTAAAAAAAAAAAATGTCCCGGAAACGTGACACTTTAAGGCAACATGTTGCTAACATGTGTTGTTTGTTTAAGGCTGCTCTCTCGAGAAATGCTTAAAAAAAAGCGTGCACATGAAGAAACTTTTCGTTGGCACTAACAAAGAAATTACATCTGAAAAAAATGGTAATCTACATGATATGATACGTAATTTGGTTTAGCCAGAATGTATCTATCGGTATCTTATAATAAAAAATCACTAAATCACCTCCAAATCGTTGAGATGAAACCATTTTATTCCTTAATTTTTTTATCAAAAGAGTATAAAATATATTTACTGCTTTGCAATACAAACGAAAATTATTTGGTTTTGTTCTTTTTTAAAAACATGTATTATTTTTATCTAAAAAAATTACAAATGGAACGGAGTGGTGCGTCGAGGGGTAGCATAGCACCGTTTAAATGCACAAGGTGCAGACGTCTTAATTATGTCTCCTGTAGTCTCTAGGTGTAAAACTGCATTGTTTTCAAAATGTTAGGCTTAGTAATTTCGAAGATTAGGGGGGAATGGTAATTTTTGGTCCAATATCTTGAATAACTTTAAAGTAAATAGTTTTAAAGTTATTATTACAAAATTATGGAAAAAATTTAATATTATTACATTTTTTATAAGAGTAAGCCCTCACAGTAAGCCCTTTCATTCAATATGTTACATAATTTAGTTTGAATGACTTTTTTATGTTTCTAACTTTATTTATTTATTTAAACTTCGTGTACAATAGTGGTACATAGGCGGACTTAATGCAACGAGGCATTCTCTACCAGTCACCCTTTGGGTTAAAAAGAAATACCTAAAGAGACCACCATACTCAAAATTGATTTATTAACGTAACGCATTCGTATTTGGGCTCCAGCAATATATATCTGCATCAAATTTTAACAGAATCGGACTAGTAGATCCGGAGAAAACTGGGTGTGACAGACCACCCATAGAAAAAAGTTCGAACCCCTTTTCGAGCTTTTGACTACCGTTTCAAGGATCTACAAATGACATCCTAAAATGCTTTTCAACAAAGCACACACTGAAACATGAATAATACATTATAGCTACTACAAGCACTTAGTTAGCTAAGTGCTGTATTGTATTACAATAACATTATTTTTAATTCCCCGAAGGCTATTTATGTAAGAACTTGGCGGCTTCTTAATTCGTTGAGATTAATTTCTTTCTCATTATCCTGAAGGGAGGATGTAATGGATAAGCTAGACGCTAGGATGTCTTTGTCCTTGTTAAAAGCTGAAGGTAACTTGTAAGTGTATTTTTTACCTATCTTGTTTGAGATCAAAATTGAAGTAGTTTTGTAGATGAGGTAGTTTTTAGTATTATAGAGCCGTTATTATCTTATACGAGTATCTTATCTTATACTAATATATAAATCTGAAGAGTTTGTTTGTATGTTTTTTTGCTTGAACGCGCTAATCTCAGGAACTACTGGTCCGATTTGAAAAAATATTTCAGTGTTAGATAGCCCATTTATCGAGGAAGGCTATAGGCTATATATCATCACGCTAAAACCAAAAGGAGCGGAGCAGTAATGAAAATTGTGACGTAGACGAAGTTTCGCGGGTCAACTAGTTAATTATATTTCATTTAAATCACTAGGTCAAAACCGAATGACACACTACCTTTATATACAGTTAGACAATAAACCATATTTTACAATCAAGTAAATAAATAGTTGGTCCAACAAAAAGCGAGCGGGTAGCGAGTAAAGCTTCAAACTCGAAACGAGTTGGCGAGCAGCGAGTAGCGAGAGAAAAGTTTCGACAGGTTTGACGCTCGGCTTTCAGCGAGTGCTTTAGTGCGACGGGCTTTTACTTGCAATACTCGCTCCGGCCGGCACTATAGGTAGAAATTACCGAGGTTTGGTTGTTCTGACCGCCAAGCGAGCATCGCCGAGCGAGTGTCGCTGAGCGAGTACAATCTTTGATAGCTCTTGTCGCTGCGATCAACTAGAGGTAAGAGCCAATCGCCGGCAGTGTGACCAACCAGCTATCGACTATGAACGTATGTGTGTCTTTTACTCACACGAGATCTATATATTTTGTCCCTTTTATTTATTTATTTATTTTAGTCGATATCTACTCGCTTCCTCGCCGGCGGTGAGACAAGTGCGTAAATCGATTATATTAGTTTGTTTTATTCCTTGTTTGACAACCTTCTTACACTTTATGTCCTCGACTTTACATAAACGCATCGAACGAACCATACTAAATTACCCATATTTACAAAAAAATAATATGATCCTTGTCTCACGTCATTATAACAGAAAAATCCACAAAGCTCTCATTTATCTTTGAAAAAACAGAATTATATTGGGTTCAGCAGAAAAGTCCAAAGTTATTTCTCCTAGTGTTCGAGTGTATCTACAACCTCATCTAACGATATTCTGATTCGTTCTATAATGTATTCTTACTGAATAGGCTTAGTAGCTTGGAATCGAGGGGATGCCGGATAAAATCAACAGACTCGCGATGTTACTACGTAGCTGTAGCTATGTGGTGCATACGTACAGGGCCTCAAGTCTGCTATTTTTTGTAAATTCGTCATTCCAACACGATCCCATTGTTATTTTGCTAAAAATTCGTAATCTGCTAATTCGTAATAATCGTCGATTACTGGTCGGTCAATGGTCTCGTAATAGAATCGTGTTAGAAAGACATTTTCGAATTGCCATTATTATAAAACACGTTAGTTAGTAGAAATTATTTTCGAAAAACTACTAGTAAATTTGAAAATTAAGTTATGCCAGATTTCTTTTATATTATATTTTTACGTATTATTTATTCATTCTATGCCATTTCTTTCAATGGAGTGTAGTGGTTGACCATTTGAAAGTCGCTTTTATATTAGTAGATTACCAAACTTGTCAAAATCTTAAACTTCGCTACCAAAAAGTTGTGTCAAGTAATTTGTAGCAAAACTGTCTACTTTTGTAAGACTGATAAAAAACAGTCTAAAAGGACAGGCAACCGCCATTCCATTACAGTGAAGCGAGGCAGCGGAGTGGAGAAACGGAGAAATTTTAACCAATGGAATTGCATAAAACCTCCGCACCACGTGGGTCACTAACATTTTGACTGACATAATTGGTTAATATTTCTCCGTTCCTCCGCTCCGCTGCCTCGATCCGCTGTAATGGACAGGTAGGAATTAGGTATAAGAAAAACACCAAACAAAACAAACACGTCTTCACATTTCCGTCAAACATCATCAAAAGCACATTAAAATTCTCCCGCACCCCACAACTTGTAATTGGCACCGCAAAAATCCTCTCCGAGGTAAAACAGCTTATATAGCTCGCCGAGCTCGTCGGCAGGATTCAATTAATGTCCTGGTAATGAGCGCCTTGGCTTCTCGCCAGCTCTTGACTCTAAAGATCTGACTTTTTTTAGATTTTTGCAGTTGTTACTTCGTAATCACTTCTTTGTTCTATTTAGTCGAAACACACTGGCCAGGAATTTTAAACAAGCTCGCGAGCTACCAGGTAATTTACAAAATGTTTTTCGTTTAGTATTCTAAACGCAAGTTAACCCAGTTAACCTCGGTCTGCGGTGAACTCAGAACACCAATATACATCATCCGCTTGCTGCTGGATTTAGAAATATATTGGGTTTTCGCGGATTTACTGGTTCGTTGGATACGGCGCGGTGTATCGACCGGGGGAGTTTTAGTTACGATAAGATTGCCTAGGAAATCTTAGTTGATCTCTAAAAATGTTTGTGGTAAAATTCTAAGTATATTTTCGCGCGTGTGTTAATAGTGCAGTCTTATGGGTTCAGTGCATGCGATTGGACTTCCCACTACAAATTAATCATTACCAGCTCTGAGTAATTTGCCTAGCTATCTTCCAACTAAGTTGGGGTCGTCTATCTGACCTCTACAATCCAGTAACTGGGTAATACGATTGATAAATCTGGGCAAGAGTGGTGATTCTACTTCTATGGGTGCCTGTCCATTACACCCACCGGAGCGAGGAAGCGAAGCGGAGAAACGGAGAAATGGTAACCAATGGAATCACATAAAATCTCCGTACCACGTGAGTCACTGATATTTTGATTGACATAACCGGTTAATATTTCTCCGTTTTTCTGCTCCGCGCAAATGGACAGGTGACTGTCAAAGATGTCTAGCCAGGACAAACGGCCGTACTTTCCGAAGTATGGAGGAGTCTCGTTAAATTAAGAGGGTCACGACTTCGGAAAGCTTTGATCATCCTAGAACATGACCCGTTTGCCTGTTTAGCCGTGTCGCTATTTAGACAAGAGCTCCTCCATAGGACTAACACATAACTGACAAAATGTGTGTACCATAAAGACAGATCGGCCATCCCCTCCAGGAAATACAAGCGTGATGCTATGTTATATTACTTCCTCTTCAAACGAACTATAAACTCCCAACACGGATGCGAACGAGTGAATATCCAGAGCTAACATCATTACGACCGACTAGTCACAATAGCTTTCATCTAACTATCCCCAGCAATTACTGTAGGTGTCTCCCGTTGCTTTGCTATGGTACAGGCACTGTGATAGGCGGAGCGGGCGGGCTATATTCCATTTTGCAGATTAATTTTGCAGCTACGGCTTTGTCGACTATGAAGGGGCTTCGGAACGGGTGGGCTTTATTTCGTGATTACTTTACAGCCACGGTATTCTAGACCTTGAATAGAGTTCATCTGCCTAGCCTTTTCCCAACTATATTGGGGTCGGCTTCCAATCAAACCGGATTTAGCTGAATACCAGTATTTTACTCGGAGCGGTTACCTACCAGACCTCCACAACCCAGTAACTGGGTAACACGGTACTTCATGGCAAGACTGGAGTCAGATTAACTGGCTTCTGACTATCCGTAACGACTGCCAAAGATCTACAAATGACAGCCGGGACCAACGGCTTAACGTGCTTTCCGAGGCACGGAGGAAACTCGGTATGTTAAGATGGTCACCCATCCACAGACCAACCTTGGCAAGCGTTGCTTAACCTTAAAGATCGACCCGTGCGGCTGTTAATATCTAGCCACGAGCTTGACCTTGAATAGAGTATTTTACTGAAACAATCTAATTAGTGTGTCAGATTGATTTCCAAAAAATATTGGACACGTATTTTTTCTTCTTTTCACGTAATCAAAACATGAAGACGATACAGTGCGTTGAAAACACAAGTGACGTCACTACGATGGTACCGTTTGTACCAGCGATGTGACGTCACACACTTTGATGCTTTAGAGAGGGGGCTGCTTTATCATCAGGACACGTATTTGAAAAAATATATATCCAATATTTTTTTTATAAATCTAACAGTCGAAATAAATAGAATTATGTTTTATTGTATCTAGTAAAATAGCCTATTAATCTACCCCAAACCCAGTTGGGTTTGTTGAAATCAGTCAGGACTACGTATCGAAATTATTATACATAGACTGCGCTGTATTAGTTCCTGGTTTTCAGCTATATCCAATTATGTAAACTGAAAGAGCTCTTTGGGAAACGTACAACCAATACACGTACACTATTTTGGCCAGCAGCGTCGCACAAAACGTTTTGCTTTGACTCTAGGATGGAACATATAAGGGAAGGGTTTCATAGTTGCACCTATTGCTAAAAAACTTACCGAGGCAAAACTGAGTTGGTTTGGGTATGTGCTCATCTGCCTAGCCTTTTCACAACTACATTGGGGTCGGCTTCCAGTCAAACCGGATTCAGCTGAATATCAGTGTTTTACGTGGAGCGGCTGCCTACCAGACCTCCAGAACCCATTAACTGGGTAACACGGTACATCTTGGCAAGACTGGAGTCAGATTTACTGGCTTCTTACAATCCGTAATGACTGCCAAATATCTAGAAATGACAGCCGGGACCAACGGTTTAACGTGCTTTCCGAGGCGCGGAGGAAACTCGTTATGTTAAGACGGCCACCCATCCACAGACCAACCTTGGCAAGCGTTGCTTAACCTTCAAGATCGACCCGTGCGGCTGTTATTATTTAGGCACGAGCTTCTCCGGTTTGGGTATGTGCTACCACACAAAATAAGGGTAGGAGCAGGCCACAGACAACGCGGAAGACGAAAGTCTAGAAGGATATGAAGGATAATTTTAGCCTGGCTGCGAACCGTTGAATAACATAATGACGCCTGAAGTTTAAAAAAACGGACCCCACGTATCGCGACTAAGCGAAGACAAAGTGTTTGAACATATTCATAGGACCACCTAAATAAAATTTTATCAGGCGGAGGATCCTACTTTTTCAATGGAGGTTTGCAGAACTTTACACCCTGTCCCGCATACATCTATAAAAAAGGAGGAGTTTGAACTCTGGGAAGGCATTGCATCTATTGTGCTTCTGGTTAGCATATGCGTATGTCCATAGGCGGCGGTATTTCTCTCAACCTGTAAGCACGTTCACTTCAGCAAGCAACTTTCAAAGTATTCATTATCCGCTTCTTCTATCATTAAGGTGTCTACATAAGGCAGTGCGTCGCATTCTCTCGTGTGATATGTCTCATTGTCGGGACTGAACAGCAATGCATTTCAAACTGCTTAATTCCGGTGGAATAGTGTACACGAATCCACAAATGAAGGATAAATACGTAGATCTTATTTAAATAACAAACTATATACACTTTAATTGACTATAATATGGCGTTAAAAATTTGTCCGCATCGCTGTCGAATGGAAGTTAGCCCAAAAGACTGGTAGCATAGCCACGTTGTATGGCAATGCTTATCCTCTGTCCGAGGTGAAAGCCAGCCCTTGGGTCGGCACATCAAAATCAATCAGTGTGGAAGCTAGGATATTGCTAACTATTTTTTCAGTGCCGTGAACCGAGGATATAAAAGCCGGTAAACTAATACTGTTAATTTTTCGGACGCCAAGGCCTCCCATACGGATGGGAAGAGTGGCTTGAGCCCAAACTTGGTCGTCCATGGCCACATTTAAAATTGAAGAGAGTGTATGCTTGATAATTTGGTAATTTTGTCCAGAAGGTGAGGGTGCTTCCATAGATAGGAAGCACGAAAGAAATATGTTAATTTAGGGCCAAAACAGCAGTAAATAATGGTGATGGCAGAATGCATGTTAATTTTTATTAGTCTTTCCGAAACATCATTGAAATTTTGAATTTTTTCATAGACAAAATAGAGAGAATAATAGTAAAGAGAGTTTACTTCGTAGGGTTTAGTTAAATTGTAGTTATTTATGAATGACGATTGTGCCTAGCTTTAAAATTATAATTTTACTTGACTTTTTTTTGATAATAGATTTTAGAACTTAACGTGAAAATGTATGCCTTGAAACTAGTACCTTTCCGACTTATTGAATATTGAATAGAACTTTAAAATTAAATATCTTATTAAAAAATTATTAATGTGAAACTTAATAAGGATGAATGGATGTTTGTTATTCCTACTTCATGACACTTTACAGTAATATCTTTTTCGTCAGAATAACACAGGAATAATGGGAAAGTATTACTAGTACCTATATTTGTATTATTATCAATATCAAAACATATGTCTTGTGTTTTAGTTCATAATAGAATAAGTCATTAAAATTTAATATTATCGTTTCTTATCTAAATTCATGCAACTAACAACGAATCTCAATTCTGCTAAATAACAAAAAAGAAGCTTGTGAGATTGAAGAAGGTTAAAAGAAATGACTGACTAAAGAAAGCTCCTGATAGCAATTCAAACAATTTTATGCCATAAACGGGATTTACACTAAGGATTTGCTTCAGCCATGAAGAAAACATTTTCCCCAACAAAAGTTCTAATTCAGACTAATAAAGATAGCTATAAAAAACAATTGCTGAACTTATCACAATTAAAAAACAAAACGCAGTTTCCTACAAATTCTACGCTTGGGAGTTAAATTCTTTACAACTCATACCTCCTTAAGGAACCCTTGAAAAAGTTGGGGGGGATGCGCGTGAAAAATATCAATGTTAATCCTGAAGTTTTGGGGGATATCACACGGGGGAGTGATGTCACAAACTATGCAGATAATAACAGCAGGTCAAAAAGTAAATTTAAAATTATAGGGCCCATACAAGAAATGTGATTTTTTATGATTGAGTTACAGAAATTTGCGTGCGAGGTCAACTGGCAAATATGTTTTTTTTTTTTTTTGAGAATCACATTACTAATCAGAATTACATGGTGTTTATGTATGTAAATTACAATCAATATCTACTCCTCAACTTATAAGCTGCTATACAAGTATAAGGGTGCCTGTCCATTACAGCGGAGTGGAGAAACGGCGAAATTTTAACCAATAGAATTGCATAAAATCTCCGTACCACGTGAGGCACTGACGTTTTGACTGAGATGATTGGTTAATATTTCTCCGTTTCTCCGCTCTGCTGTAATAGACTGGCACCCATAGAAGCGTGCAGAACCTATATCTCAACATAAAGTATTTACTATGGCGCATTTACATCAAGTCGGTTACCGAATGCGTCGACCGAATACGGGCCGAAACCAATTTTTTTTAACAACGTCCTCAAGCATATCGTTCCAAACGACCTAATGTAATCTAGCCATTAGGTAAAAATTGCGAATTCGTACAACACTAGATAGTGCAGTCTCCGCAGTGCACGTTACTCTAAAAAGGATGACATCAATGATCGACAGAAGTGTCAATGTCAAGTTTATTTACGGAAAAAGTTGCGAGTTTGCAACACTAGATGGCACAGATTATATAGTGCACGTTCCCTATAGTTCTAGATTGTCGCAATCAATTAAGGTGGAAGCGCCAGGATAGCCCGCAAAATACAAATATTTTTTATTTTTTGTTGCAGTTTGCCAGTCAGTGTGAAGATGTTGAACAAAACTTATCTAGAGAATTATAATCATTTTAATCATCAATATAGCCTTAGACTTTTTCATGAAATTATCATTTTATAGGGCTTCATAAACTTTCTTTTCGCGGGCTACCCTGGCGCATCCACCGTCATTGTCTTTGTTTCATACGTTGAATGGAGTTGGCCTTCTGTGTCCAACAATATTATGCCGATGGGGACCGAATGAACAAGTTAGGGGGATAAGTATTATCTGTAGAGTATGTCATTAAATGTTTGAAGCCGAGGGTAGTCAGTTATTGTGCGCGAGAGATAAGTGGGGAATATACGGAGCGCGAGTTTTTATGACGTATGCTTAGTACTTCACTAACGTCGTGTTTTGTGTGTAAGATTGTGGCGTTTATGTCTTTTTGAGAGTTCATGGCTTTTACAATGTTTATAAATGGAAAACGAGGGAATACGATCAACACTATAATTCAAAGCGATATTTGCTTATACAGGAAATAAAACAGGCTATGATGCACAACCAAAAACCCACGATATTTATTTATTTGAAACTAACTTTTGCCAGCGACTTCGTACGCGCATATCCCGCTTTTCTCGTTCCCGAAGGAATTTCGGGAACCTCTATCTTAATGCTCCCCTACACTCTCCAAGGAAC
Source organism: Lacanobia oleracea (assembly GCA_950371165.1). Taxonomy (NCBI): domain Eukaryota; kingdom Metazoa; phylum Arthropoda; class Insecta; order Lepidoptera; family Noctuidae; genus Lacanobia; species Lacanobia oleracea. The sequence goes on along the minus strand of OX493392.1, from coordinate 23,142,687 downwards.
ATACATGCCAAACAAACCACCACCACTACGACGAGTAGTTTCAGCTGTGTTTTGTCTGTTTATCACTCAATCAGTCAGTATCGCAAGAATTCATTGTAAAGGATCTATGCGATTCATTAACCATTACATTTTCCTGTTTACTGAGGTTAGTCAATAGCCGGTAACTGCCAAAACATGGCTCGGTTACTGCTAAATTCGTGATACAAAAACCTAAAAGAACTTTGCTTGACCCGGAAATCAAATCTAATCGTTTTGTAGTCACGCTACAACTAAACCAACGTGGCAGTCATCTAGTCACCAGCGGGTCTAAAAACGTCACTTAAGCAGAATCAGAAAGCACATCACGCTACCCGTCACTGTCAAATTTTCCCACTCAATCTTGAACCTAATCCAGTAGCGATAAAGATGAAAGTTAAATTTGACAGATCGTTTAGCGTCTAATATTATGATTCTCTTAAAGTGGCCTTATCTAGATAAACAAAACCCACCAAACCCAAAAAACCGCCTAAGTGCAAGTCGGACTCGCACACGAAGGGTACCATAAACCTTAATTTTTATTATTTATTGTTACAGCGGCAATAGAAATACACAATCTATGAAAATTTCAACTTTCTACCTATTACGGTTCTTGAGATACAGACCGCTGACGGACAGACGGACGGACGGACGGACGGACAGCGGAGGCTTAGTAATAGGGTTCCGTTGGTTACCCGTCGGGTACAGAACCCTAAAAAAAGCAGTTCAGGATACAATTTATAGGTATGCAATACGCATACAAACATGTATGGGTTACTCAATTTGTTTTTCGCGGTTTCAGTGTTGGTCCATTCAATGATGAGTACAATACGCCGTATTAGGTATTGAGTCCGTTCTGTTCTTCATTGTAATCCTTCTGTCTTTCTAAAAATATCAATTAATAAAATAATACCTCCTTAATTAAACCGCTCCATCCATGCAGGAAGCTGAACAAGACAGAAGTTTGGGTCCCTAAGCTGTCTCAGATAAGTGGAGTTCGCAACTACGCTACACCGTACGTTATGGTACGTGTGAGTTATAATAGGTTCCAGCGTATAGGGATTTAAATGACATCAGTGTTGTTGTAAGTTCTTATCTCGTGCCGGCACGAGTTTGAAATGATAGTAGCTAGGGAAAATATGACAAGGCATAGACAGGGACGTTTACAACAAGGGTAAGCCCAGTTCCAACTAGGATTACGGAATTATCAAAATACTTTTTTGAGTAAGTGGTATTGGCACCTAAGAACAGAACTATGGTAAACACCAGATAAATGTGCAGTAACACAAAGCTGTCCTGAGACGACTTCGTCTTCGACTTGTCGTGATCCTTTAATACTCTATTAATGAAACACATTTCATTATTTTATCTTTGTGTATCAACGAAGGGATAAGAAGAGAAAGGTCAATATACTTAATTGGAAGTTTATCTGACGCCTACCGTAGCTCTATTCTTTCTTCTCCTTAATAATGAGTGAAGTGGATATTGTGTTTTTCTTAGTCCTTCGCTGCTTTTAGGGTTCCGTACCCGAAGGGTAACCAACGGAACCATATGACTAAGTCCGTCTATCTATCAGCGGACTGCGAGCTGTATCTCAAGAACCGTAATAGGTAAACAGTGGTTCACAGAATGTGTTTTTCTATTGCCGATAGGTACAACAACAAATAATAAAAATTAAAATAACTTAAAAAATGAAAGTAGTATACAAAAAACTTTTTTTTTTTTTATATATATGGTACGGAACCCTTCGTGTGCAAGTCCGACTCGCACTTGGCCGGTTTTTTTTCTGTAATTTCATTGCGCGAGCAATTTGAAATTTATCCTGGAATCCAAGCTCCTGGAAGCCTAACTTTTATGGCGGTCACCATTGATAATTCTGCAGTAGTTGGAAATAAAGTGGTCTGCCAGTCCCATAAAAAATATGAGCTTTGTGCAAGTTACACTTTATTAAATTACTAGTTGACCAGCGCAACTTCGTCTGCTCCGCTCTTTTGGTATTAGCGTGATGATATACCTTCCTCAATAAATGGGCTATCCAACATTGAAATATTTTTTCAAATCGGTTCAGTAGTTCCTGAGATTAGCACGTTCAAACAAACTCTTCAGCTTTATATATTAGTATAGAGTATAGATTTCATTCCCACTGCTCTCAAAACAGTAAAAAAGAATCTTGTGATAACTGTTACATCCAGAACCATACGTAAATTCAAAGACGTATAACATCTTGTTTTAACCGACTTCAAAAAAAGGAGGAGGATCTCAATTCGGTTGCATTTTTTCATGTTTGTTACCTCATAACTCCGTCATTTATGAACCGATTTGAAAAAAATTTGTTTTATGTAAAAGAATATACTCGTACTTGTCAATGTTAATGTACTTGATAGCACACGTGTTTATTAGGAATTATAGCAAACTTTAGATAATATATACATGCAGACTTAAAAAACTACACTAATTAACATGAAATTATGTACAAAGGCGTATGAAAAAATAAAAATTAATCATTGGGCATCAAAAAAATAATCCACATCGCTGTCTATGGCAAAAGTGCCCAGAACACTGGCAGCATTGCCGCGTTGAATCGCAATGCTGATTCTTGTCAATTGGTCCCATTTTTTTATATTTCTGAGTTGTTCCACTAGCAAAATCTGTTGATAATATAAGTTAGGTGCTTACAATAAATCACTCTTCTAAATATTTTAGACTAGGTAGATACTTAAACAGTTTGACGTAGCCCACATTGTTCAACATTATAAATTACTAGTTGACCCGCGCAACTTCGTCTGCTCCTGCTCCGCTCCTGTTGGTCTTAGCGTGATGATATATAGCCTATAGCCTTCCTCAGTAAATGGGCTAACACTGAAAGATTTTTTAAATCGGACCAGTAGTTCCTGAGATTAGCGCGTTCAAACAAACAAACAAACAAACAAACTCTACAGCTTTATATCTATATCTATACTAATATGACGGCGCATTGCTAGCGCCATCTGTTGAAGATACGTCGGAACTAGATTTGACATCTGTCAGTCTAGCGGAGCGTCGAGTCTATGGTCGGCGCCGCCATGTTGAATGTCAGTTGCTTTCGGACTTCAACGGCGAGCGCACCACTGATACGACGAATCGCTTTTGTTCCGCGTAATCCTATGCGTTAATGTTCCGGAATTAATTTGGTTCGGTTGATTTAGTGTTTTTCTGATTGCTAGTGACTGTATTTCGATTAAATTCTGTTCAGAAGGCATTTTGTTAAAATAACTTTAAATTAAATAGTTTTGATTGTGACTCGAGTGATTCTTTGCTGCTTCCTACCCACGTTGCCACTTGCTGAAGCATGGCTGACTCTGATATGGACAGGCACGTGCCCACATCAGAAGTGACATCCCATGAGCTGCCGACCGAAGAAAAACGACCACCTGACGAAAATAGTGCCCTGAAGTTGTTACGAAATATGGAAGCCTTGCTTACACGCATGTTAGCAACGTCGCAACCGCCGGTGGCAAGTACCAGCGCCCAGTCTAATGCAGTGCAGCTCGTTCAGTTTAATCCCGATGATGCTGATGCGGATATTGAAGGTTGGTGCAAGATTACAGAAGTTATAGTTTTGAGCAAACACTTAGAGGGCGTGGACTTGCTTCTGGCTCTCACCAGTGCACTAAAAGGCCGCGCAGCCTCTTGCTTGACCAAGTTAAATTTGAATGAGCTAACATGGAACGCTGTTAAACAAAGTTTGATGGCCAGATTTTGTCGACCAAAATTATTTGAAGATCATTTCGATGAGATATTGCGCTTTCAAATAGGAGCTAAGGAAACTGCATCAGAAAGTGGCTTACGCTTGTGGAATATGATCGAACGTATACCTAAGGTTCAATTGCCAGAAGAAGCTATAACCGGATTCGTTATATCGATCTTATGCCAGAAAGATGGTTTGATACGCCGCGAACTAAATGCACATGCTATCACTACTAAAGCTCTGCTATTTAGAATCTTAAGCGGCATTTCACTGAAGAGAAAACTGGAGGCTACTGAAATCCAAGAACCTGATTCCAAGCGACCTAGAAGTACGGATTCAAGATTTCCTGGTAGATGTCATTGGTGTGGAATCCCAGGACATCGGCAAGCCGACTGTAGAAAGCGACGTGAAGATTCCTCTGCAACAACTAAGCAACAAGATTCCTCAACCACTGCACGTGCTCCCGACAGGACTTCGACAGTGACCTGCTACATTTGCGGTAGTCCAGGACACCTTGCAACGAATCGTCATGAAAAAGGGAAGGGTGCTGGAGCTGCTGCGAGGAAGGAGGTCAATCTCTGCGAACAACGACTGTCGAGAGGTACCTTGAGGACGTTATCCGGTGAGTCGGTCTCCTTCTTATTTGATAGTGGGTCGTCTTGTTCTTTAATAAAAGAGAGTTTCACTTGTAAATTCCCAGGTACTGTGCGCAATGATCTCGTGTATCTTACAGGTATTGGAGGCGATGAAATAAAATGTACGTCACAAATTTCGAGTGAGGTAAATCTTGGAGATATTTTGCAAACTTTGACATTTCACGTAGTACCAGATATTTGCCTCATGGACCCCGTTATAATAGGTAGGGACATTTTAGAAAATGGTGTGAGCATTAAAATAGATAATGATAACTTGATATTTCATTTTAAGGAACAAGCTAATGTTTGCGAGTCGATTGCTACCAAGCCAGACTTTACTCAGATAGATACGGATTTGACAGGTGACGATAGAGACAATCTCATTAAACTATTGAACAAATTTGCTAGCTGTTTCATAGAGGGTGTTCCCCATAGGCGTGTGAAAACAGGAGAGTTACAAATTGATTTATTAGACCCCCATAAGACTGTTCAAAGACGTCCATATAGGCTAGCACCAATTGAAAAGCAAATCGTTAGATAAAAGATTCAGGAACTCCTGGATGCGGGTGTAATTCGAGAAAGCTCTTCGCTATTCGCGAGCCCCATTCTCTAGGTGAAGAAAAAAGACAACACTGACAGAATGTGTGTCGATTATAGGGAGCTTAACTCCAATACACGACCCGAGCATTACCCTCTCCCTCGTATTGAGGAACAAATAGATCAGCTTAGTGGTGCCCATTACTTCTCCTCCTTAGATATGGCATCAGGATTTCATCAGATCCCTATCAACCGTGACTCAATAGAGAAGACAGCATTTGTAACGCCCGAGGGGCAGTACGAATATCTCACCATGCCCTTTGGGTTGCGCAATGCTCCTTCCGTTTATCAACGCTGCATCACGAAGGCTGTTCATCAGCTGATGCATAAGCCCCTAATTTACATGGATGACGTTTTATGTCACTCTGTTGATATATCCGGGGGTCTCACACGTCTTAATGAAGTCTTAGATGCTCTCTCTACCGCTGGGTTCTCATTAAATCTTAAAAAATGTAGATTTATGAAGAAGAAAATAGACTTCCTGGGATATTCTCTGCAGTGCGGAGAAGTGAGACCAAACTCGCGCAAAATACAGGCTTTAATAGACTCTCCCCAGCCCAAAACTGCGACGCAAGTCCGTCAATTTTTAGGTCTTGCATCGTATTTCCGAAAATTTATCCCTAAATTTACGAACGTTGTTGGTCCGTTGTACCCCTTAACAAAACTGAAGGGTCCTATAAAATGGGACGAAAAATATGAAAAGATACGCAATACCATTCTAGAGATACTTACGTCCGAACCAGTTCTCACGATCTTTGACCCAGATTTACCCGTTGAATTGCATTGCGACGCTAGCTCGGAGGGCTATGGGGCAATCCTAATACAGAAAAAGAACGACCTGCCACATGTTGTGGAATATTTTATTCGACGAACATCTGAAGTCGAATCCCGCTACCACTCGTACGAACTAGAAACGCTGGCAGTCGTACGAGCGGTTGAACATTTCCGGCACTATCTATACGGCCGACGTTTCAAGGTTTTCACGGACTGTAACTCACTAAAGGCATCGAAATCGAAAACCGATCTAACTCCACGCGTTCATCGTTGGTGGGCGTTTTTGCAAGCATATGATTTCGATATCATATATCGCGAGGGTCGTGGCATGGAACATGCGGATTACCTCTCGAGAAACGCCTTGCCAGACCCCAATAGCTTAGCTTCCACATCGCAAGTCTCTTTTAAACCTATAGCCAAGACAGTAAATTTTGTGGAATTGCATCAGGGTTGGCTTCATGTAGAGCAAAAACGAGATTCAGAAATTCAAGACTTAATAAACAAGCATAACAATAACGATTTTCCCGAAACGGTTGGTCAAACATATGACGTTAGAGATGGCATTCTATATAGGAAGGTTGCAAGAAACAAGATTATTTCATGGCTGCCAGTCGTCCCTCGCTCCTTGATATGGACTTTGATAAATCACATCCATAATGAATTGCAACATCTGGGTAGTGACAAAACCTTGGACAAACTGTATGAGCAGTATTGGTTCCCTCAGATGTCCAAGTGTGTTAGAAAATTTATTGACTCTTGCATTGTTTGCAAGGCATCGAAAGGTCCTTCAGGCGCTCAGCCTATGCAACTACACTCCATTCCGAAAGTATCGGTACCGTGGCACACGATTCATATAGATTTTACCGGGAAACTAAGTGGAAAAAGTGACCGTAAGGAATACTGTTCGGTAATCATCGATGCGTTCACTAAATACGTGCTATTAGAGCATACCTCTTCATTAGACGCAACCCGTGCAGTTCGAGCCCTTAAAAATGCCGTTTGCCTTTTTGGAGCACCTAAGCGCATAATAGCCGATCAAGGTAGGTGTTATATTAGTCAGGACTTTAAGAACTTTTGCTCAGAATATAATATTGAACTGCATTTTATAGCAACGGGCTCCAGCAGGGCAAACGGGCAAGTAGAACGCGTGATGCGCACTTTGAAAAGTTTGCTAACAATCATCGAAAACGACCCCAATAAAACGTGGCGCGACGAGTTAGGAAATGTTCAGTTAGCACTCAATAGTACTAAATCTACAGTCACCAAATTCACGCCAACAGAACTTATGTTCGGTGTCCGATCACACTCTTTAGGCATGTCGAAAATTAGGTGTTCAGGTCCAGATTCAGAACATGAACAACGTATCGACCTAGAGTCAGCTAGACATGACGCGTCTAAAAATATACAAAGGGCAGCGGAATCCGATACTCGACGATTTAACCAGGGTCGTGCCAGTATCAAGCCGTTTTCAAAGGGTGATTTCGTTTTTATCAAAAGTAGTGAACGTAGTCAAACCAAATTAGATAGAAAGTTTAGGGGTCCTTTTGTAATAACTGCAGTGTTAGAAAACGATCGCTACGAGCTGCAAAGTTTATCCGGTTCACATCGTACTTTAAAATACGCGCACGAGAACTTGCGTCCAGTACCTCCGGGTCATGATGGGTTAGTTGAGATATCTACTAGTTTGATGATGGAGGAGGAGGCCATGACGGCGCCGGAAAACGTTGAACTCGATGAAGGTCACCTCGACAGACTAAGTAGTTGTGATACGTTATCTGCAAATTCTGAAACCCTTTCTGCACTATCAGATACAGTTACAGCAGGATCTGATACCCTGAGCGTTACTTCAGATCATGAGAATATTGAGCATGACGTCCAAATTCATGCAGAGCAAGACGGTCCGTAACTTATAGGTATGTGTGAATGTTGCATGAATGAAGTACTTTACTATATTGTGACGTTGGGGGCAATAATCGGATATTGTGGTGGTGGTCGAAGGGACAGTGTCGTCCGGGCCATGCACGAGCGGCTGGTCGAAAGGACACACCCGTCCGGTCCACGTTCACATTGAGAGGAAAGTTGATTAATGGTGGTCGAAGGGACAGTGTCGTCCGGGCCATGCACGAGCGGCTGGTCGAAAGGACACACCCGTCCGGTCCACGTTCACATTGAGAGGAAAGTTGATTAATGGTGGTCGAAGGGACAGTGTCGTCCGGGCCATGCACGAGCGGCTGGTCGAAAGGACACACTCGTCCGGTCCACATTAATAATTGCGTTATGGTTGATCGCAGCACGACGGTATCGTCCGAGCCAAATCTGAGGGTTGGTTGATGGGACATACTGATCGGATTTAGACTGCACTGTTAATAACTGTTAGAGAAAGGTGTCGTCCGGTCCATGCGTGGTCGAAAGGACACACGCTTTCTTGTGTTCTGAGGCACATAGCGACTACTTATAATATTACAGTCATTATGAGAAAAGTGTTATGTCTACTGGTCATAGCTTGTCAGGCTGAACGAGCGGGTTATAAGATAGGTAGATACCCGTGCGATTGACTGTGTGATTGTTACAGGACTGCAAACTGATGCGCCCGAGGACGGTCGAATGTCAGTCCGGCCGTGACGGCGCATTGCTAGCGCCATCTGTTGAAGATACGTCGGAACTAGATTTGACATCTGTCAGTCTAGCGGAGCGTCGAGTCTATGGTCGGCGCCGCCATGTTGAATGTCAGTTGCTTTCGGACTTCAACGGCGAGCGCACCACTGATACGACGAATCGCTTTTGTTCCGCGTAATCCTATGCGTTAATGTTCCGGAATTAATTTGGTTCGGTTGATTTAGTGTTTTTCTGATTGCTAGTGACTGTATTTCGATTAAATTCTGTTCAGAAGGCATTTTGTTAAAATAACTTTAAATTAAATAGTTTTGATTGTGACTCGAGTGATTCTTTGCTGCTTCCTACCCACGTTGCCACTTGCTGAAGCATGGCTGACTCTGATATGGACAGGCACGTGCCCACAAATATATAAAGCTGAAGAGTTTGTTTGTTTGTTTTTTTGTTTGTTTACTTGAACGCGCTAATCTCAAGAACTACTGGTCCGATTTGAAAAATTATTATTATTATTAATTATTATTTGTCCCATTTATTGAGGAATGCTATAGGCTATATATCATCACGCTAAGATCAACAGGAGCGGAGCAGTAATGAAAATGTGATGCAGACAAAGTTGTCATTTAGTATTAGTATATAGATATAGATAAAGTGCTTAAATAACACACATCTAGCCTAATAAGAAAGCTAATTTTCATTGTTTTCATACAATGAGATCTTAATTTTCTAGGCTTTGTCTTAATTAACGTTTAACGCATATTTACTTAAAATAATATAATAAAACAACATTTATAAAACTAGTTTTTGCATGCGACTTCGTACGCACACGTCCCGCTTTTTCCCGTTCCCGTACCTAAATAGAAATTTCAGAAAATCCTCTCTTAGTGCTTACACTTCTTGAGGAACCTACAACCCTGAGTTTTTCTTCGACCAGTAGTTTCAGTTGTGTGTTGTTTGTCAGTCACTCAGTCAGTCAGTAACGGAATGATATAAATATATTAAGATTTCGAAACGGCCTGTTGACACTTCTCGTGAGATAAGAAACGGGTTTATACTTTAGCAAGAGGCATTGCCATTCAACGTGGCAATGCAGTCAGTTCCTTGGGTAGATTACTTTGTAAGTTTGATGTAATTTTAGTGTATTTGTTAACATTAGTTAATTAATATTGTTAGTTATGTTTCTTAATACATAAATGTTTTTTATAATATAATTTTTACTATATAAAATAACAATACACCTGATTGCCCCGAATGGTTATTTAGAGGTGTACCTATAGCACATTGACATTTCGCTAGTAATAATTAAGTTTCATGTTATTGGAAGCGGAAATATTGCCATTAATCGGAAATAATTCCAGACTCTATAATCCAGTTTTCTGAGAAATTTGACATGGTATAACCCAATAACATTTTATCCGAACCTGGAATCAGACCCAGGATCCACAACACCAACGAGTAAGTTATTTACTTTAGCTACATACGAAATGTACCTTTTATCCGCCTACATCCACTTAACCAAGTTTCGCAAATCAACTAAATAAAGTAACAAGTATAAATAAGAAACAACTTATTTCCCAAAATTATTTTCCCGCTTCGGATTTTTCGCCATCTTCTTTTTACGCAATATTCAGAAGAGCCTATCGTGTTGCCAATGTAAAAAAATATGTTGCAATATAATTGAACATTCAAGAGCAACACTGGTGCGGAAATAATAGAAATAATCAAGCCTTGTCTCGCTTTGTATGCAAATAAGCAATCCGCCACGGGCAAGAGAGCTTCGACTAATTCCCAGAAAACAACGTTTTCTAACAAAGACTAGGTGTTAGAAGGTAACCGAAGGATGTGCGAAAAATTTTCATTGTTCTCACATGGCGAGTTTACTTTCAAATATATCTCTACAACGACACTTTTGGGCAACACGTTGCAAACATTTTTTGTTTGTTTGAGTGTCCACTACCCATATACGCATGTTAGACCGCGCGCCGCAACTTTGAAAAAAAAAATCGAAATGGCGGGGTTGCTATGCCAGCTCCCATAGAATAAAATTTCGAGCCCCTTTGATAGCTTGTTTTGTATGGAGCCCTTTCTATGTCATACCATCATCGTAGGGGTATCTTTTCTCATTTGATATTGAGTGAATAATTAAATCAAAATGACATGAAAAAATATTCTAATGATTGGCATACAAAAGCCGTATATATCAAATCCGAAAACGTTCAGATTTGAAATGGCAATCCTCAGTTTGAGTCAAACAAAGTTAAAACTGCCCAAAATACTCTAATTGTACTGAGTTTGATTTCAAAAACTTCTTCAAGTTCAGTTTCATTCTCACTGTAGTGTTTGCGGGTAGTCTCATAGACTACAATATTATAGAGTACATAGATTGCTCTTGCTCAGTCTGTCACTAGCCGCTGTCGGGGGCGCACAAGTTCAGTGTCTCGCATACCGTATATTCATCAGAGTGTCGTTATTGACTCTCGAATCATTGCGCCATCTGAGCTTACCCCTGTGACAAGTGGACGTCACACTCAGCTCATGCCGATCAATCAACACAAGAAAATACATAAAAATACAAGGAAAGATTTTAAATCTTTAAAGTCATTGTATTCTGCCTCAAGTCCTCACAGAGCTTCCTAACACATAGGCACAATACCAAACCCTCTTCTTCACAACAGTTCTGTGGCATTTTTCCCCATAGTCTCTGCCCCTTCGACGCGAGGTGAAACACTATGAGATTACTCGCGTTAAAATAAAACCACTATCACATTTACGTGACAGAAATAACAAATCGTTTAAGTAAAGTAACTTCAGGTGCCGTCTGCTAGGTTTTATTTCTGTACATAATTAAAGTGTAGAACAAAGTCTTGAGTAAATTCTCGAAGGGATTTGTAGGGTTGGGAGGTAATTTTATTCAAGTTTTTTTCTTTTATCGGCACGAACTGTATTAGAATGTAATAAGCCGACACAGCCGTGGTGAGAAAGTCAGTCAGCAGTCAGTCAGCAGTGGGATGACTGACCATGACCATTTTATTGAAGTCGCTTATCGTCGTGATATTATTGCTAGCAAGCTAGCGTTTGCCCGCGACTTTGTACGCACCTATCCCTTTTTTCCCGTTCCCGTAGGAATTTCGGTAAATCCTCTTAGTGCTCAATTATACTTCCCAAGGAATATTATGTGTTTCTTTCTCAACCACATAGTAAAATTCATTTTGCATTCGCTAAACATCAAGCATCACATTCATATGAGACTGCATTTTTCAACTGAACACATAATCTTGAGAAACACAAGCTCATAACATCGTTCAAAGCGTGGTAATGCTCTGAATGTCCCGAAAGCAACCAGGGCGTGTCAATAAGAATGCATTCGCCACAGATGAAATAAGAATGGAGAACTATCAGTCCCTGAGCGTAACGTCACAATAACTGCCTAAGATGTAAAGAATGAACCAAGAATGAACAAAAGCCACCTTGACAAAATAACCAGGATCTATCTATAGATTGAAACGTAAGACTGTGTGGCCAATACCCGTCTCCGTTTTATAGGTTGTAGTGAAGAAATTGACACTGAAGAAGTTGAAACTACGATGTGGTCCAGTCATAATTATTGTAAAACAGAGACAAGGAGCTCGTGGCTAGATAATAACAGCCGCTCGGGTCGATCTTCAAGGTTAAGCAACGCTTGTCAAAGTTGGTCTGTGAATGGGTGACCATCTTAACATACCGAGTTTCCTCCGTGCCTCGGAAAGCGCGTTAAGCCGTTGGCCCCGGCTGTCATTTGTACATCTTTGGCAGTCCTTACGGATAGTCAGAAGCGAGTAAATCTGACTCCAGTCTTGCCATGAAGTATCGTGTTACCCAGTTAATGGGAAAAAGCTTGGCAGATGATGCTGATGAGAGACACATTTTTGTGCCCACATTTTTTCATATCTGGACAGAGAAACCTTTTGCTATGATATCCACCAACGGATTTATGCGACAATACTAGCCATCTTTTCACAGGCCACATCATTTACCTAGCCTTTTCTGCGGATGCAACTGCATTAACTGAAACTATTTTATATCTTGCGACTGACATTCTGCGCAATTCAGTCTCTGGTCTGATACCCGGTAACTAGATTCTGTAGATCAGATAGGTAATGATATTTTATCCCTTGGTAAGACTGGATGCCACAATTTAGGCTAATGTTATAAAAATAAGTGACTTGAGACTCTGTCCTTACATTATCCGTGGCTGCAGCTATTTCAGGCGTGCCCATTGCATATTTTAAAGCTTTAAAGACAAGCCAAGTAGACCGCAATTACAAAGTACGACTGGTTAGCACTTTGTTACAGTGATGTACATCGACCCCCATAACTACTGTTTTTAAAACATCAATCATGCTGTTTGAATGAATTTATTTTTACTTGTTTTTTTGCAAGAAATTTAGCAGTCTGTTTCCAAGTGATGTTTCAGTTCTTGAACTAGAATAGTGACAAGTAAATTGATCAGGGTTCTATTTATAGTCTCAACGTGCAGCCGTTTCAGAGAAAAAAGTTTTTTTTAATACATATACCTACAGTTACTCTATATACATTCTACAACCAACGTAGTACGATCAAAGGTACGGGACCAGCCATTAAAGTAACAGTCAGTTCTTAAACATTCAAATAAAACATTTTACTAAGCATTCACTGTACTGAAAAGACTAAAGTACCCTTAACGCAAAACTAACTAAAAATACCGCCAGAAAACTCTCGAGAACTCACAAAAACTATTTGTTATTAGACGAAGACAAAGAGACTGTTCCTTTAAAGTACAAAAAAGTATAAGAAATACCTAAAGAGCGTGTTTGTAAAGAACAAGAGGACTTTTTATTTGTGCTGTGCTCCTTAGGAAGCTAGACCTTTAGTACCAGCCAGGCTCTGAGAGACCTTACCATTTGTTTGGACACTGGCACAAAAACTTTGACGAATGTGCTTGTGTTCGAATTTAGAACGAAATACTGTTGTCATTTATTTGTAGAGTTTTGTACACGAAGGATAACCAAAGAAACCCTATTTACTACTAACTCTACAAGTTATTCATGAATAGTCTTAACAACGTAAGTAACTTTTAACAATGTCCTCAAGCATAACGTTCCAAACGACCTAATGTAATCTAGCCATTAGGTAAAAATTGCGAATTCGTACAACACTAGATAGTGCAGTCTCCGCAGTGCACGTTACTCTAAAAAGGATGACATATAGGTGGCAGCACAGAAGTGTCAATGTCAAGTTTATTTACGGAAAAAGTTGCGAGTTTGCAACACTAGATGGCACAGATAATATAGTGCACGTTCCCTATAGTTCTAGATTGTCGCAATCAATTAAGGTGGAAGCGACAGGGTAGCCCGCAAAATACAAATATTTTTTATTTTTTTTCTTGCAGTTTGCCAGTCAGTGTGAAGATGTTGAACAAAATTTATCTAGAGAATTATAATCATTTTAATCATCAATATAGCCTTAGACTTTTTCATGAAATTATCATTTTATAGGGCTTCATAAACTTTCTTTTCGCGGGCTACCCTGGCGAATCCACCTTAATTGTCTTTGTTTCATACGTTGAATGGAGTTGGCCTTCTGTGTCCAACAATATTATGCCGATGGGGACCGAATGAACAAGTTAGGGGGATAAGTATTATCTGTAGAGTATGTCATTAAATGTTTGAAGCGAGGGTAGTCAGTTATTGTGCGCGAGAGATAAGTGGGGAATATACGGAGCGCGAGTTTTTATGACGTATGCTTAGTACTTCACTAACGTCGTGTTTTGTGTGTAAGATTGTGGCGTTTATGTCTTTTTGAGAGTTCATGGCTTTTACAATGTTTATAAATGGAAAACGAGGGAATACGATCAACACTATAATTCAAAGCGATATTTGCTTATACAGGAAATAAAACAGGCTATGATGCACAACCAAAAACCCACGATATTTATTTATTTGAAACTAACTTTTTCCAGCGACTTCGTACGCGCATATCCCGCTTTTCCCGTTCCCGAAGGAATTTCGGGAACCTCTCTCTTAATGCTCCCCTACACTCTCCAAGGAACCTACATGCCAAACAAACCACCACCACTACGACGAGTAGTTTCAGCTGTGTTTTGTCTGTCTTTCACTCAATCAGTCAGTAACGCAAGAATTCATTGTAAAGGATCTATGCGATTCATTAACCATTACATTTTCCTGTTTACTGAGGTTAGTCAATAGCCGGTAACTGCCAAAACATGGCTCGGTTACTGCTAAATTCGTGATACAAAAACCTAAAAGAACTTTGCTTGACCCGGAAATCAAATCTAATCGTTTTGTAGTCACGCTACAACTAAACCAACGTGGCAGTCATCTAGTCACCAGCGGGTCTAAAAACGTCACTTAAGCAGAATCAGAAAGCACATCACGCTACCCGTCACTGTCAAATTTTCCCAATCAATCTTGAACCTAATCCAGTAGCGATAAAGATGAAAGTTAAATTTGACAGATCGTTTAGCGTCTAATATTATGATTCTCTTAAAGTGGCCTTATCTAGATAAACAAAACCCACCAAACCCAAAAAACCGCCTAAGTGCAAGTCGGACTCGCACACGAATGGTACCATAAACCTTAATTTTTATTATTTGTTGTTACAGCGGCAATAGAAATACTCAATCTGTGAAAATTTGAACTTTCTACCTATTACGGTTCTTGAGATACAGACCGCTGACGGACAGACGGACGGACGGACGGACGGACAGCGGAGGCTTAGTAATAGGGTTCCGTTGGTTACCCGTCGGGTACAGAACCCTAAAAAAATAAGCAGTTCAGGATAAAATTTATAGGTATGCAATACGCATACAAACATGTATGGGTTACTCAATTAGTTTTTCGCGGTTTCAGTATTGGTCCTTTCAATGATGAGTACAATACGCCGTATTAGGTATTGAGTCCGTTCTGTTCTTCATTATAATCCTTCTGTCTTTCTAAAAATATCAATTAATATAATACTACCTCCTTAATTAAACCGCTCCATCCATGCAGGAAGCTGAACAAGACAGAAGTTTGGGTCCCTAAGCTGTCTCAGATAAGTGGAGTTCGCAACTACGCTACACCGTACGTTATGGTACGTGTGAGTTATAATAGGTTCCAGCGTATAGGGATTTAAATGACATCAGTGTTGTTGTAAGTTCTTATCTCGTGCCGGCACGAGTTTGAAATGATAGTAGCTAGGGAAAATATGACAAGGCATAGACAGGGACGTTTACAACAAGGGTAAGCCCAGTTCCTACTAGGATTACGGAATTATCAAAATACTTTTTTGAGTAAGTGGTATTGGCACCTAAGAACAGAACTATGGTAAACACCAGATAAATGTGCAGTAACACAAAGCTGTCCTGAGACGACTTCGTCTTCGACTTGTCGTGATCCTTTAATACTCTATTAATGAAACACGTTTCATTATTTTATGTTTGTGTATCAACGAAGGGATAAGAAGAGAAAGGTCAATATACTTAATTGGAAGTTTATCTGACGCCTACCGTAGCTCTATTCTTTCTTCTCCTTAATAATGAGTGAAGTGGATATTGTGTTTTTATTAGTCCTTCGCTGCTTTTAGGGTTCCGTACCCAAAGGGTAACCAACGGAACCATATTACTAAGCCTCCGCCTTAGTCCGTCTATCTATCAGCGGACTATCTAGCTGTATCTCAAGAACCGTAATAGGTAAACAGTGGTTCACAGAATGTGTTTTTCTATTGCCGATACAACAACAAATAATAAAAATTAAAATAACTTAAAAAAATGAAAGTAGTATGCAAAATACTTGTTTTTTATTATATATGGTACGGAACCCTTCGTGTGCAAGTCCGACTCGCACTGGGCCGGTTTTTTTTTTCTGTAATTTCATTGCGCAAGCAATTTGAAATTTATCATGGAATCCAAGCTCCTGGAAGCCTAGCTTTTATGGCGGTCACCATTGATAATTCTGCAGTAGTTGTAAATAAAGTGGTCTGCCAGTCCCATAAAAAATATGAGCTTTGTGCAAGTTACACTTTATTAAATTACTAGTTGACCAGAGCAACTTCGTCTGCTCCGCTCCTTTGGTATTAGCGTGATGATATACCTTCCTCAATAAATGGGCTATCCAACATTGAAATATTTTTTCAAATCGGTTCAGTCTTCCACCTGGCGTTAATCCCGGCTATTGCCAGGGTCCGCCTTCCTACTTAGCTTCCTCCACTTTGCCCGATCTTGAACATCCTTCTCAGTCAGGCCATTGGCTCTCATGTCGGACTTGACGACATCCAGCCAGCGCTTGCGGGGGCGACCACGGGGCCTAGCCCCAAGAACAGCCATATTCATGCATCTCCGACCAACGTACTCCATAGGGCGGCGCATGATGTGGCCATACCATCGCAGCCGACACTCTTGCAGTTTTTCCCCCACGGCACGGACACCAAGACTACCTCGGATGTAAGAGTTGCGTATGCGATCGGATCGCGTTACGCCACTCATCCACCTCAGCATCTTCATCTCCGTGACGCGAAGCTCCTGGGTGTGTCTGCTTAGTGCTGGCCAACACTCGCCCCCGTACAGTAGGACAGGCCGAATGATGCATTTATATATATATATATATATCTGCCCCTTGAGCTTCGGAGGCATTTTGCTGTCGCATACAACGCCCGTTACCTCGCGCCACTTCGCCCAAGCCGCGCCAATACGTGCTTGGACATCGTCGTCCACGATGCCAGACTTGTGCAGCACGGATCCAAGGTACCTGAACGTATCGGACTTTCTGATCAGGTCCGAACCTATTCGGATAGTGTTTGAATCCGTGCTGCCACAGGACATGTACTCAGTCTTCACCACATTTAGTCTCAGACCACCGTTTTAAAGCGTGTCCTTCCAAAAGGCAGTCAGTGCCTTGGGTAGATTACTTTGTAAGTTTGATGTAATTTTAGTGTATTTGTTAACATTAGTTAATTAATATTGTTAGTTATGTTTCTTAATACATAAATATTTTTTATAATAAAATTTTTACTATATAAAATAACAATACACCTGATTGTCCCGAATGTTTATTTAGAGGTGTACCTATAGCACATTAACATTTCGCTAGTAATAATTAAGTTTCATGTTATTGGAAGCGGAAATATTGCCATTAATCGGAAATAATTCCAGACTCTATAATCCAGTTTTCTAAGAAATTTGACATGGTATAACCCAATAACTTTTTATCCGAACCTGGAATCAGACCCAGGATCCACCACATCAGCGAGTAAGTTATTTAGGTACTTTAGCTACATACGAAATGTACCTTTTATCCGCCTACATCCACTTAACGAAGTTTCGCAAATCAACTAAATAAAGTAACAAGTATAAATAAGAAACAACTTATTTCCCAAAATTACTTTCCCGCTTCGGATTTTTCGCCATCTTCTTTTTACGCAATATTCAGAAGAGCCTATCGTGTTGCCAATGTAAAAAAATATGTTGCAATATAATTGAACATTCAAGAGCAACACTGGTGCGGAAATAATAGAAATAATCAAGCCTTGCCTCGCTTTGTATGCAAATAAGCAATCCGCCACGGGCAAGAGAGCTTCGACTAATTCCCAGAAAACAACGTTTTCTAACAAAGAGTAGGTGTTAGAAGGGTAATCGAAGGGGGCATGTGCGAAAAATTTTCATTGTTCTCACATGGCGAGTTTACTTTCAAATATATCTCTACAACGACACTTTTGGGCAACACGTTGCAAACATTTTTTGTTTGTTTGAGTGTCCACTACCCATATACGCATGTTAGATCGCGCGCCGCAACTTTGAAAAAAAAATTAAAATGGCGGGGTTGCTATGCCAGCTCCCATAGAATAAAATTTCTAGCCCCTTTGATAGCTTACTTTGTATGGAGCCATTTTTATGTCATACCATCATCGTAGGGGTATCTTTTCTCATTTGATATTGAGTGAATAATTAAATCAAAATGACATGAAAAAATATTCTAATGATTGGCATACAAAAGCCGTATATATCAAATCCGAAAACGTTCAGATTTGAAATGGCAATCCTCAGTTTGAGTCAAACAAAGTTAAAACTGCCCAAAATACTCTAATTGTACTGAGTTTTATTTCAAAAACTTCTTCAAGTTCAGTTTCATTCTCACTGTAGTGTTTGCGGGTAGTCTCATAGACTACAATATTATAGAGTACATAGCTTGCTCTTGCTCAGTCTGTCACTAGCCGCTGTCGGGGGCGCACAAGTTCAGTGTCTCGCATACCGTATATTCATCAGAGTGTCGTTATTGACTCTCGAATCATTGCGCCATCTGAGCTTACCCCTGTGACAAGTGGACGTCACACTCAGCTCATGCCGATCAATCAATACAAGAAAATACATAAAAAATACAAGGAAAGATTTTAAATCTTTAAAGTCATTGTATTCTGCCTCAAGTCCTCACAGAGCTTCCTAACACATAGGCACAATACCAAACCCTCTTCTTCACAACAGTTCTGTGCCATTTTTCCCCATAGTCTCTGCCCCTTCGACGCGAGGTGAAACACTATGAGATTACTCGCGTTAAAATAAAACCACTATCACATTTACGTGACAGAAATAACAAATCGTTTAAGTAAAGTAACTTCAGGTGCCGTCTGCTAGGTTTTATTTCTGTACATAATTAAAGTGTAGAACAAAGTCTTGAGTAAATTCTCGAAGGGATTTGTAGGGTTGGGAGGTAATTTTATTCAAGTTTTTTTCTTTTATCGGCACGAACTGTATTAGAATGTAATAAGCCGACACAGCCGTGGTGAGAAAGTCAGTCAGCAGTCAGTCAGCAGTGGGATGACTGACCATGACCATTTTATTGAAGTCGCTTTTCGTCGCGATATTATTGCTAGCAAGCTAGCGTTTGCCCGCGACTTTGTACGCACCTATCCCTTTTTTCCCGTTCCCGTAGGAATTTCGGTAAATCCTCTTAGTGCTCAATTATACTTCCCAAGGAATATTATGTGTTTCTTTCTCAACCACATAGTGAAATTCATGCATCACATTCATATGAGACTGCATTTTTCAACTGAACACATAATCTTGAGAAATACAAGCTCATAACATCGCTCAAAGCGTGGTAATGCTCTGAATGTTCCGAAAGCAACCAGGGCGTGTCAATAAGAATGCATTCGCCACAGATGAAGTAAGAATGGAGAACTTACCCAAGCCTTTACTATCAGTCCCTGAGCGTAACGTCACAATAACTGCCTAAGATGTAAAGAATGAACCAAGAATGAACAAAAGCCACCTTGACAAAATAATCAGGATCTATCTATAGATTGAAACTTAAGACTGTGTGGCCAATACCCGTCTCCGTTTTATAGGTTGTAGTGAAGAAATTGACACTGAAGAAGTTGAAACTGCGATGTGGTCCAGTCATAATTATTGTATAACAGAGACCAGGAGCTCTCGTGGCTAGATAATAACAGCCGCTCGGGTCGATCTTCAAGGTTAAGCAACGCTTGTCAAAGTTGGTCTGTGGATGGGTGACCATCTTAACATACCGAGTTTCCTCCATTCCTCGGAAAGCACGTTAAGCTGTTGGACCCGGCTGTCATTTGTACATCTTTGGCAGTCCTTACGGATAGTCAGAAGCGAGTAAATCTGACTCCAATCTTGCCATGAAGTACCGTGTTACCCAGTTAATGAGAAAAGGCTAGGCAGGTGATGATGATGAGAGACACATTTTTGTGCCCACATTCTTTCATATCTGGACAGGAAAACCTTTTGCTATGATATCCACCAACGGATTTATGCGACAACACTAGCCATCTTTTCACGGGCCACATCATTTACCTAGCCTTTTCTGCGGATGCAACTGCATTAACTGAAACTATTTTATATCGTGCGTGCGTGCATTCTGCCCAATTCAGTCTCTGGTCTGATACCCGGTAACTAGATTCTGTAGATCAGATAGGTAATGATATTTTATCCCTTGGTAAGACTGGATGCCACAATTTAGGCTAATGTTATAAAAATAAGTGACTTGAGACTCTGTCCTTACATTATCCGTGGCTGCAGCTATTTCAGGCGTGCCCATTGCATATTTTAAAGCTTTAAAGACAAGCCAAGTAGACCGCAATTACAAAGTACGACTGGTTAGCACTTTGTTACAGTGATGTACATCGACCCCCATAACTACTGTTTTTAAAACATCAATCGTGCTGTTTGAATGAATTTATTTTTACTTGTTTTTTTGCAAGAAATTTAGCAGTCTGTTTCCAAGTGATGTTTCAGTTCTTGAACTAGAATAGTGACAAGAAAATTGATCAGGGTTTTATTTATAGTCTCTACGTGCAGCCGTTTCAGAGAAAAAAGTTTTTTTTAATACATATACCTACAGTTACTCTATATACATTCTACAACCAACGTAGTACGATCAAAGGTACGGGACCAGCCATTAAAGTAACAGTCAGTTCTTAAACATTCAAATAAAACATTTTACTAAGCATTCACTGTACTGAAAAGACTAAAGTACCCTTAACGCAAAACTAACTAAAAATACCGCCAGAAAACTCTCGAGAACTCACAAAAACTATTTGTTATTAGACGAAGACAAAGAGACTGTTCCTTTAAAGTACAAAAAAAGTATAAGAAATACCTAAAGAGCGTGTTTGTAAAGAACAAGAGGACTTTTTATTTGTGCTGTGCTCCTTAGGAAGCTAGACCTTTAGTACCAGCCAGGCTCTGAGAGACCTTACCATTTGTTTGGACACTGGCACAAAAACTTTGAAGAATGTGCTTGAGTTTGAATTTAGAACGAATTACTGTTGTAATTTATTTTTAGAGTTTTGTACACGAAGGATAACCAAAGAAACCATATTTACTACTAACTCCACTGTCCGTCTGTCAATCAGCCGGCTGTACTTCATGAACCGTAATAGGAGGACAGTTCTGTTGAAATTCTCAGAGTGTGTAACTATTTTGTCACTATATTACTCTTTCATGGCTTCCATACATTTTCTGTTCGTCTCAAAATTTCCTTATCTTGTCCTGCCTGGAAAAAGAAAAAATGTAGAGAATTATATTAATCCTCCCTGCAGACGTATATGTTGTTTTTGGAGCAGTGGGTCATGATTACCATGGTAATACATAAAGTTTTTTATACTTTCCTTCCATCATCATCATATCAGCCGAAAGACGTCCACTGCTGGACATAGGCATCCCCCAAGTGTCACCCCAACAACCGGTTCAATGCGTCTTGCATCCATCGGCTTATCGCAACCCTCACCAGATCATCGGTCCACCTTGTGGGAGGCCTTCGACCGTTGCATCTTCTGGTACGCGGTCGCCACTTCAGAACTTTTCAGCCCCATCGAGCATTTGTTCTGCGAGCAATGTGACCTGCCCACTGCTACTTTAGTTCGGCGATCCTTGGGCTTCAATGAATGGAGACCAAAAATTTAAAACAAAAATGAGAACGTCAAAGTCAGTAGTAGTGGTAAATACGCTTCCTCTGAACAAAAGTGTTGTTTCTATAGAGTTTTTTTTTTTTGACAAATAAATGTTGAGTGACTTTTCCTTTAGCTTCGTCCAAATTATTTATTATAGTGAACGGTAAGAGTTATTCATTTTTGCATTTGTTCTGAGCACTCTTATTTGTGGAGAGTAACAAGCGGGCTTTCTAAATGGAAGGTATATAAATAAGTCAAACGCTAGTTTGGCGCTTTCTCTAAAGTATTAAAATGAGGAAAATGTTTGTTTTGCAAAGAATGAATACTTTTGTATTTCAAACTTACATTGTAATGTAATCAATATCAAATTGGACATTTCTCGCCGACTGGTCGACACTTTGCGTGACCAGAGGGCTGGCTCGTTCTTTGCTCAAAGAATTAGCATTGCCATTCAACGTGGCAATCCTGCCAGTCTTCTAGGCACGTTTCCGGATGACGGCGTTGCGGAGGAATTTTTCAACGCCTGTATTTGGTTTTGTATATTCATAATGTATATAGTTATTTTTATTAGTTATTTTGAAATATAACATAGGTGCTAAAAAAATAATAAATTACCAAATACATGTATCAAATCAAAATAATGTAATCAAATAAAAAAAAAATCAAATCAAATAATGTAATCAGTAACAACTCGGCTGGCAGACAACGCATAGCTGAAAGCTGAAATTTGGCATGTAGGTTTCTTGGGGAGTGTAGGGGAGCACTAATTTTCCGAAATTACCACAGGAACGGAAATTAACTATTTCTCCCGGTTTTTGTCTTTGCGAGTTCTCGAACTCTTGTGAAGAGACGTTTCTTTTTTCTTTTTTTTTTTAAAACGTTTCCCCACACTAGGAATTCTCCTGTATCGTGCGTGCATTTACAGACATATAATCACACATACACAAGCAGCCAGACCCGAAACAACTATCTGTAGGCCATACAAATATTTGTTCCGTGCGGGAATCGAATCCGCGACACGCAGCGCAGCAGTCAATCGTTCAACCATTGCGCCAACTGTGTCGTTTCAAGAAATGTTAATAGTTTTCAAAATTAGATCGGTTATTACTCGAAAACTACTCAATTGTTGTTGTCCACGAGTATCAGTGTCAAAATTATTACATAGTAGCTCTTGAAAATTCCATTCTATTGCACCATAAAGAAGGTACCTTAAAACTACAAAAACAACTTAAAATACACCGGGAAAAACAACACAATTATAATAAAAACGCTACAAAGAAAAAGTGTTACCAACAGAGAAAACTGTCTCATCTCACATTTACAATTCAAGGATGTTTCAAAGTTCCCTAATTGATTGTTTCGGAGGTCCCTTAAGCCAGCTGCTAGCAAAAAAACGGAGGGAATAAAAACCGACCAAATACGAGTCGTACTCTCACACGAAGGGTTCCGTACCATATACCGAAAAAAAAAACAGCCTCCTTTAATTTATTTTAATTTTTATTATTTTTTGTTATAGCGGCAATAAAAATACAAACTATGTGACGGTTCTTGAGATACGGACAGACAGCGGAGGCTTAGTAATAGGGTTTCGTTGGTTAACTACCTTTTGGGTACGGAACCCTAAAAAACGGTAAAATGTGAATATCGGCACGATGTTTTTTGAAACAACAACGCGTGTGAGTGTTGAGGATTAAACAAAAATAAGAAAACCTATGTGAGAAAAGGTTTGTTTTTGTTAGTTAGGGTTCCGAACATCCGTAAGAAACGGAACCCTTATAGGATCACTCGGGTGTCTCTAACTGCCCGGTTGTCTGTCTGTCACAGCCAATTTTCTCCGAACCAACTGGGCCGATTCTGTTGAAATTCGGTACACTTGTGAACTTCTATGACCCATACACCGTCTGTGTATGGGTCATAGAAGTTCACAAGTTACGTTACGTAAGTAAATACGTTTTGATTAAGGGCATCAATTTTGAGGGCAAACTAGAAAATAACAATAAAAGAAAATAGTTTTTCAAACTGTAGGTATCGTGTGATATATCAAATGAAAGGGCTTAATGTAAGGGTTTTAATTTTTTTTGTTCATATTTTTTTAATAAATAGTTTCGAATTTATTCAAGAAATTAGACGAAAAATGAACATTTACCTCCGAAACTACTGAGCCTAAAATTTGAAAAAAAGTGCAGATTAGAGTTATTTTCCTAAAGTTTACAGAAAATCCTACACAAAGTCTATAGTGTCAAAAAATATCATATAGCAAAAAGAAATTCCTTCGGAACCCTTTGCACGCGAATCCGAATCGCACTTGGCCAGTTTTTCAAAGACTATTCATGAATAACTTGTAGAGCAGTTGGTGCTTTTCGATGTGCATGTATGTAGTGTACCTTTAGTTGTTTTTTTTTTATTTGTTCGTTTGTACTTTAAGTGAAAACTTGTAATTGACCTTCATTATATAAGAATAAGTAAGCATGCCTTATAAATAAATAGCTATAAGTTTTCCAAATATAATAATAACGAAATAAATAAATATCATCTTCCCGCGCTTGGTAGATATAATTCGTCGTATAATAACAGATAGAGGGCGATAAGGCCACCCGCAGTGTCACCCTATGTAATTTTCTTTTATCGTTTCTTAAATTTATTCGATGTGAACATTACACGATACTCGACGGCATGGATGGCGCAGTGGTTGGTGTCACGTGTTCGATTCCCGCACCTAGCAAATATTTGTATGGCCTACAGATAGATGTTCCGGGTCTGGCTGTTGGTCTATGTGAGTTTGTAGGTTTTTAAACGCTCATACATAGGTACATGAGAATTTCTTAGTGTGGGCCAAGTTTCAACGTAGGCAGCGTTCGATTCTATTTTATGCGCAAAGCTAAAGTTTGAAACTCTTTGGCAGCACCTGTGTTTGCTCAAACCTAAAGCAATAAATAGTAAACAAATCTTTTAGCACTATGTCACATCCATCTCTTTCCATCAGGCGTTCCGCTCAGGAGCAGGATCAATATGTAAAAACCGGCCAAGTGCGAGTCGGATTTGCGCATGAATGGTCCGTACCATCGTACCTTTATTATTTGTTGTTATAGCGTCAGCAGAAATACACGCTCTTTGAAAATTTCAATTGTCTACCTATTACGGCTTATGAGATAATAGTTGACCCGCGCAACATCGTCTGCGTCACAATTTTAATTACTGCTCCGCTCCTATTGGTCTTAGCGTGATGATAGCCTACAGTCTTCCTCGATAAAGGGGCTATCTAACACTGAAAGAATTTTTCAAATCGGACCAGTATTTCCTGATATTAGCGCGTTCAAGTAAACAAACACACAAACTCTTCAGCTTTATATATTAGTATAGATAGCCCGCTGACAGACAGACGGACGGACCGCGGAGGCTTAGTAATAGGGTTCCGTTTGTTACCTACCCATTAGGTACGGAACCCTAAAAATGGAGTCTTTGCTCATTCATATATCTCTAACAACCGTATATTCGCAGTGAGCCATATTATCGGCTATCACTAGTGATCAGCGTAGATAGTGCTATTTTGGGTCAATGAACCGTAATAATAATATTAATATGGACATGCCTTGAGATTCCCGGGAATATTTTTCTGAATTTCAAGGTATTAAGTGAATTTAAACTGTTTAAGATGTTATAAGTACGCACGACGACATTCAAACTATTCATTTCCGATATATGCTGGTCCCGCGCGATACTGTTGGCTATATTATTTACTGGTCCATTTTAAGGCATATCCAGTTATCCATGTTAAGATAACTGTCACACAATCCTATCTTGGTTTCCTACACCTCTATGAATAGAAACAACGTGTACATGCTTTTTCACTCACCAGGAAACTAAGACTCCGGCTGGTAACAAGACACGCCATGTTCCAATACTCGTAACGTAAGGGAAATCGAATTGGAAATTCGGAACGCCGAATCTATGTAGTACAGATTCCTCTCCCGAAATTCCATGAAATCCGGCCTAATTCTTCTTCAATAGAGTTTATTAGAAAGCGTTACATAACAGATATTTCCTCTTGAAGGAAGGAAAAAAGATACATTATAACTTTTTAAAGTAGTAGCAAAACTCTTTTATATATTTAATTATATGAGAGGAGCTTGTGGCTAGATAATAAAGCCGCACGGGTCGATCTTCAAGGTTTAGCAACGCTTGCCAAGGTTGCTCTGTGGATGGGTGACCATCTTAACACACCGAGTTTCTTCCGTGCCTCGGAAAGCACGTTAAGCTGTTGGTCCTGGCTGTAATTTGTAGATCTTTGGCAGTAGTTACGGATAGTCAGAAGCCAGTAAATCTGACTCCAGTCTCTCCATGAAGTACTGTGTTATCCAGTTAATGGGTTATGGAGGTCTGGTAGGCAGCCGCTCCTCGTAAAGTACTGGTATTTAGCTAAATCCGGCTTGACTGGAAGCCGACCCGGAAAAGGCTAGGCAGATGATGAATTCTATGAGTAGGTTCAGTGGCGGCCACATGCTTCTTAATATGTTCGCGTAAGCAACCTCATTTCTAAATGTAGGTACTGAGGCGCAATTTTTTCCCATACAAAGTTGAGCAACGTCTAAAGATCTCCCGCCGTAATATGTACGTCTTAGAATCGACATCAAATGTGTTGCGGCGCTAAATAGATGTGCCCTTGGAATTTGCCCATAAAATAGACGTCCAAAGACAATCCGCCGAAATGAGTATGAAAATTTAGAGGCCGTCATATTATGACGTTGCGCCATTACATAATCGTATCAACACGACGTCGTAAGACGTTGCTCACGAACGTGTTAATGTACAAGCTAAAATGTTTACGCAAATATCAAGGCTCGTGATTTACCTTCACTGTTACAGGTAAATAGTTATTTTTATGGTAAATCGCACTGCTATTAGAATCGAACAGAACCCTTTTATTTTATTTCGGGTTTAATAATAAAATCAGTGTTAATGATAAAAACCTTGACCAATTTTGCACAATATTAGATATTCTAATGAAAAAATCCAATTACGGTTTTCAGATTCTATGCTTTGAAGTTTTACTTATAACACTTCTACACTACGACAACATCAACAAGACTACGAATCGTAACTTATTCAAGTTTAGTTACGTACGACCACTAGTTTGTTCCTAAGAGATTATATCAAAACTTAATGTAAGTGTAAAGCTTCATTCGTAATATTTTAGTTTCATTTGTGAGTGAACGGCCTAAAGAACGTCCAGCATACCGTACATTTCAGCAAACCTCAGATAACGATGCAGCTTCACCCCTCTAATCCTTTAACCAAGAGCTTCTCTCGTATAACGTGCTCTGATAGAATTGAATAGAAAACATTTATTCAGCACAGACACAAACTGATTTACAGCAACCAAGACAAAGAAACAGAAATAAATAGTTGGTATTTAATAGCGCTGAGCTTTTCCACACCGAAAGAGTTACCACCTCAGCATTTGCTGGGCGTCAGACACTCAGCGCTAGTTTTCAATTGGCACCCCGCAGTGGCAGAAAGAGTAGTTAACTTCGTAAGACCACAAAAAGATGCCTATCTTTTCAATTTAACTTACCAACTCGTCTTTAATTAGACTAGGTACTAACCTATCCACAACCGACACCGTCAGACTTTAAGCCAGAAATTAAACAAAAAGAAACTAACCCCATTCTTCAACAAAAGGAACTTGGAACTAGTTGAGACAAGAGCTACTAAGCGTCTATAGATCCCATTCCGTTTCGACGCCTCAAAGACGGAACCCTAAAGAACTTTTTCAATCAACGAGCTACTATGTCTTATGGCAATCGGTATTAAGTTAATTTGAAAGGTGATGGCTTCCGGAGAGCTTATTGGCCATCTATTCTTTGTTTATTTTTCGCTATTCTTTCTTTTTTGCGCCCTCCGACGCTGTCAAAAGGAATAAAAGTTTTTTCGTAGCTGTTACAGTAACATCACTATTTTGTTGGATATGTCATTTGACGCGCTTGACATAAAAAAGGTGTGGTATTTGTTTACTGGTTTCTGGGGGCCGAGTCACCCGCGTCCGTAGGAGAATACCCAATGCTAGACCCTACACGTGGCCCCCGGGTGGTGCTAATCAGGTGACACTAACCGGTGGTAGGCTTCGGCCGATGGCTTGTGACCACCCACTGGGCAAAGGCGTACCGCCAAACGGCCTAGCCGTGTTCCGGTACGATGCCCAGTGTAGCCAATACAGAGGAGTTGGGTCGAAATAGTTGTTCCAATGCAGGCAGACCGACCAGGCTCGCGTTGATATGGGCGTATCGGGAGACTAGTCGCGGAGGGTAGCAGGATCCGAGGCACGGTGCGCCGCTGGCCGACCGCAGTTAGTTGGGGGCCCAAGTAGTGTGCTAGCCACACATGAAAGACTGCCCCGCCAACTGAAGAAAAATCCCGGGGTGCGCCATCGTGCTGGCTGGCGACCAGATGGGGAGGACCCGATGGACATTCCCGGGGGGGCTCGGGCGTCCCCGCAGTCTCCAGACTAGTCCCCCAATGATATCGTCCTGTCAGAGCGTGCCTGAGGGTAGCAGCTTGGAACCTCATTTCACTTCCTTCTCCTCAACAACCTTCACTCTCAACATGACGAAAAGGAACAAAATAAAAAAAGCTGTACAGCGGCAGCACTTCCTCCCCCACAAAGTGCACCTCAGCAATATTCGAGGTCTGCACTCAAATCTCGCCGCAGTCCATCACCACCTGGAGACTGAGAAACCAGCACTCCTGTTCCTTTCCGAGACGCAGATCAGGTGTCCGTCAGACGTGTCTTACCTTTCGTACCCAGGGTTTACCCTGGAGCACCATTTCAAACCACGTGCGGGCGTATGTATGTACGCCCGTGACGACATCTGTTATCGGCGTCTCCGTAATCTTGAGGACTCCAGGTTCTCAACGCTGTGGGCTTTAGTGGACACAGGCCTGGATAAAATTGTCTACGCTTGTGTCTACCGTTCGCACAGCGGTGATTTGGAGACAACTAAGCTCACACAGCACCTGAGTGAGGCGGCGGATGCGGCTCAGCAGCGGTACCCTTCTGCACAATTGGTGTTACTGGGGGACTTCAACGCCCACCATCAGGAGTGGCTATTCCCATACCAGTGTACAGACCATGCTGGACGAGAGACGCGAAAGCTAGCCCTAGCGCTGAATCTTACCCAGCTGGTCCAGGAGGCAACGAGGGTGCCGGATGTTGATTCGCACACTGCCAATTGCTTGGACCTTTTGCTGACAACGGATCCGGACCGCTATTCGGTATCGATTTCTTCACCACTGGGTAGTTCCGACCACTGTCTGGTGAAGTCTGTGTCCGTTTACTCCCCGCCCGATCCTAGCCCAAGAGGCACACGGCGGGTATGGCGGTACAGGTCAGCAGATTGGGATGGCATGCGATCATTCTTCGCATGTTATCCTTGGCAGCCTACTTGCTTTTCTTCGACTGATGCTTCGTCGTGCGCAGACGCCGTAACGGATGTGTTGCGGAGGGGAATGGAGTACTACATTCCGTTCTCTGACATAACTATGTCTGGCGAAGCTCGTCCATGGTTTAGTGCCGAGTGCAATCGCGCTGATGCGCTTAAGCACGCGGCTTATCTGGCATGGGTCGACGCTCGCACGTGCAAAGCAAGCGACGTGACTCGGAAGAAGAGAGCCTTCAACAGGGCTGCCAAGTCCTGCAAGAAGGTGTTGCGGAGGGCACGGTTTGACCACATCAGCCGAATAGGGAACAAACTTGCTTCATACCCAGCAGGTAGTAAGGCTTTTTGGTCCCTGGCTAAGTCGGTCGAATCGAACTTCTGCCGCCCCTCACTACCACCACTGCTGAGACCCGACGGGACGCTGGCCCACTCCGCTGAGGAGAAAGCGAACTTGTTTGCTTCCTTGTTTGCGCAATCTTCGCGTCTGGATCCCGGTGGCGCGAGGCTCCCTGCTTCTCCTGGTGGATGCGAGTCGAGCATGTCGAACATTCGCATTCATCAGAAGGACGTCCGTAGGGTGCTGCGTAACCTAGACGTGAACAAGGCTAGTGGCCCCGACGGGATACCGGCAATTGTTCTGAAAACTTGTGCGCCTGAGTTGTCTCCGATCTTGACACGCCTATTTCGCCTTTCGTTTGAGACTGGAAAGGTGCCGAAGGCTTGGAAGCAAGCTAACGTGCAACCCGTGCCCAAGAAGGGTAGTCGAGCTGACCCGTCGAATTATAGACCCATCTCGGTAACGTCCATACTCTGTAAGACTATGGAACGCGTGCTGAATCATAAGCTCCTGGCGTACCTAGAAGGAAATGATATCCTTAGTGACCGACAATACGGGTTCCGCCGAAATCGGTCAACTGGGGATCTTCTAGCGTATGCCATTCACATCTGGAGTGAAGCCATAGAAAAGCACGGGGAGGCACTAGCGGTCTCCCTTGACATCTCGAAGGCTTTCGACAGGGTCTGGCACGATAGCCTTATTAGTAAGCTTCCTTCCTTCGGTCTGCCCGCCGGTTTGTGTGATTGGATTGCAGATTTCCTGAGGGATCGGTCTATCCGAGTGGTCATAGATGACTGCTCGTCTGGACTGCTGGATATTAATGCCGGGGTTCCTCAGGGGTCGGTGCTTTCGGCAACACTGTTCTTGCTGCATATTAATGATCTTCTTAAACCCGGTACCTTTGGGTATGCAGACGACAGCACTGTTGCTGAGAGATACGTGTCCGACGCACGAGCTGGTGGGTCGCAGATCCGGTCTCTTCGGGAGGCTATGGTTGAGCGCTTGAATGTGTCCTTACAGGCTGTCTCTGAATGGGGCGATGCCAATCTGGTCGAGTTCAATGCTGCTAAGACCCAAGCGTGTCTATTTTCCGCCAAAAGGAGCCAATTCCACCCAGCTCCATCTTTCCGAGGTGCAACCGTGCCGATAACCGACCAACTTGAGCTTCTTGGGGTTACATTAACATCTACTCTCAATTTTGGCCCTTACATAGAGGCAAAAGCTCAAGTGGCTGCAAAGAAGTTGGGGATCCTATCAAAGGTGAGACGGTACTTCACGCCGGAACAGCTGCTCAAACTCTATCAAGCGCAAGTTCGATCGTGTATGGTATACTGCTCTCATCTTTGGGACGGATCTGCGAGATACCAGCTTGATGCCCTTGAGTCAATTGAGAAACGAGCCAAGAGGATCATTGGCAATGAGAGGCTCGTCGCGACGAAGCTCCAAAGTTTTGAGCATCGACGACGAGTTGCTAGCCTGTCGGTTTTCTACCGGTTGCATTTTGGGGAATGTGCGACGGAATTGCATAATTTAATTCCGCCAAGCCCGTTCCATCATCGGACCACAAGACGAACGGCGATGCGCCACCGGTACATGGTGGACATCCCACCCACACGCACAAAACGTTTTGGGAACACATTCATAATGCGTACAGCTAAGGAGTGGAATTCCCTGCCGGAGTCTGTGTTTCCCGATAGCTACAACCTAGGAGTCTTTAAGTCAAGAGTGAATAGGTTGCTTCTAGGCAGGCGTGCTCCATCTTCGACCACATCATCGCTTACCATCAGGTGAGATGGTGGTCAAGCGCGTGCCTATTATTAGTAAAAAAAAAAAAAAAAACGTAAACAGTATTTTTGTATACGTTTTGTGAAGGTTAATTTCTTCTCTACCTCTAAATATGGTAGACACCAGATAGTTGTGCAATAACGGACATTGACCCACATATCATGTGGGTCAATGTCCGTTATTGCACATTCATATTATATTTATTGACTTTCTAAATATAAACAGAAATAGACATAAAACTGTCCTGAATTGGCTTCATTCATGATCCTTTACGTTCTATATTAACGGTTCATAATTTATTGTTCGGATATCTACGAAAATATAATAGGGCAAGGTCAATATAAATACTTTATGGCTGACTTTAAATTTAAATGATTTAAATGTCTGCCTGTTTCTTTCTTCGCTTCAAATTCTCAAAGGATTTTGATTTGGTATTCACTAACAGAAATATCGATAAACGAGGCAGGTTTGTGTATACAATTTATACTCTTGCGAAGCCGGGGCGGGTTGCTAGTAAATTATAAGTGTACTAGTTTTTTGTTCCTCCTTTAATGCTCCCCTACACTCCGCAAAGAACTGACATGCCAAACAGCTTCTTACGACCAGTACTTTCGGCTGTGCGTTGTCTGTCAGTCAGTAACGGAATAATTTTACAGAATATTGATTTCCTCTAAGATAGATAATAATAGAGCCTTTTCCCAACTATATTGGGGTCGGCTTCCAGTCAAACCGGATCCAGCTGAATACTAGTGTTTTACGTGGAGCGGCTGCCTACCAGACCTCCACAACCCATTAACTGAGTAACACGGTACCCCTTGGCAAGACTGGAGTGAGATTTACTGGCTTCTAACTATCCGTAACGACTGCCAAAGATCTACAAATGACAGCCGGGACTAACGGCTTAACATGCTTTCCGAGGTATGGAAGAAACTCGGTATGTTAAGACGGTCACCCATCCACAGACCAACCTTGCCAAGCGTTGCTTAACCTTGAAGATCGACCCGTGCGGCTGCTATTATCCTACGTGCACCGGTGGAATCAAAAGGTTCCATTTGCGATACAACGGTGGGGCATTGGTGAGCCAAAAGGCTAAATAAAGTGTTAATTTTTTATTTTATTCAAATAATAGCTTTCTATTTGCAAGCCAGTTCAAATTTTAAAGGGTATAATTTAGACGGTCACCAAAAATAATATTTTTAAGACTCTAAGCCTAGGCACCAAAATGGATCAACGGTCACCAAATTCTATCCAACTCAACTGTGATTGCCATAAAATGTAGGCTTGGGGTTACAAACTGGATAAAATAGGTTAGGTTAGAATTGTGACCAACCGCGCGCGAGCCGAGCGAGCGAAGCGAGCGGTGCCGCGGCAGCGGCCGGCGAGCGCTACTTCTCGAATATTATTTGGTGACCATTTATCTGTTTTGGTAACCGTTTAGAACTTTTTTGGTAGTAAAATAGGTACTTTTTTGGGCGGTGTTTAAACACAAGCCAATTTTAAATAAAACTTTTGATAAGTTACCTCCTTGGTTGCCGTGTTTCGGAGTAAAAGCTCGTTCCATTTTTAAATTACGCGACTGATATGAGTTTAGGTACTATGTTACTTATTTGGCCACTAAACCACGACAGATATGGATTTTCATTCAACTTTTGCCGCTGTTCGCATGTATTTGGCCAATACAGCAATTTCGATTTATCTCGAAGGTTGTCAAAATAATGCTCAAATTTCCAAGCATGTTTGAGAAAAAAGAATTATTCAAATATTACTGGCTGGTATTCATGAAAGTTCAAGTATTTTATTAACCTGTAGGGTTCACTCCTACCACATAGTTTATTTACATTTATTATATAACACATAAGACAAAACAATTACAACACATACATAAACACAGCCACATTATTATTAGCATGTAAGTTTATTGATAACACAACTCAAGACAACCACGGCATATAATATAATGTTTACATTATAATGTCGGATGGTGTCGGTGGCCCAACGTGTGAGATGTCGCGCGCGCAATGGACCTGAGTCCGGCCCTGGAAAATCATTTTTTTTGTTTGGAGGTCAGTCGGTCAAGGCCCTCGCTGCGAATCGCCTGCGCTCGCGACTGTTAAACAAATTATTTTATTGTTACGTTTTTGTGGACTTTTTTATTGTGTTGTTTGTATCTATAGTGTGTGTCTCCTGTCCGTACTCCTTCTGTGTGTAAATATTAATGGTGTGCGAGGACATTATAACAGTAAGTAGCTGAGTGACTTTTATTTTCCGCGCACCCGCACATTATTTGTTTGCATACCTGCAACACGGTACTTTTACTAAACTGGTGACCCCGAAGAGCACAAACCTTAAAAAAAAAAAAACATGAGTGACAGTGAGACTGGACACACCGCGTCTTCGCAGCCCACCGACCACGTCGCGCACCGCGCGCGCAGGGCCAAGCGCATATCGGGATCAAAGGTCGACCCGGCTGAGGTGTACCGCGTCGCTTTGCGCCTACCGCCGTTTTGGCCCGAGGAGCCCGATATTTGGTTCGCGCAGATAGAGACGCAGTTCGAGAACGCTGGGGTGACAAGCGACATCACTAAATATAATTATGTAGTAGGACACCTCGACCCCCAGTTTGCGAAAGAGGTGAAAGACATCATCATGTCCCCTCCCGCCACCAACCGCTACGAGAAGCTGAAGTCAGAACTGGTGCGGAGACTCTCAGCCTCCCAGGAGCGTAAGGTGAAGCAGCTGCTGATGCACGAGGAGCTAGGAGACCGGAAGCCGTCGCAGTTTCTGCACCACCTACAGGGATTAGCAGGACCAACCATGCCAGAGGACTTTGTACGCACCATCTGGTGCAGCCGACTCCCGACCAGCATCCAACCCCTCCTGGCATCGCAGCCCCACAGCACCCTGGAACCGCTAGCCGAGCTGGCTGACCGCGTCCAGGACATCGTCGTGCCAACAACCCACGTCGCAGCAACTATGGCAGCAGGACCCTCGGTCAGCGAGATGGCAGCCGAGATCGCCGAGCTGAAGCGGGCGATGAAGGACCTGACGCTGCAGCTGTGAGACAGCCGTTCGCGGAACCGCTCCCACAGCCGTGGTCGAGACGCGCGACGGCAATCACGCCAACGTTCTTCAACACGCTCGGACTCCAGCTATCGGCAACATCCTGTGTGCTGGTACCACGCGATGCATGGCGAGAAGGCGAAACGTTGCATCAAGCCCTGCGACTTCCGGCAGGGAAACGCCGCGGGCAATCAGTGATGGCGACAAACGATTGCCCACGCTCGACTGGTCGCCTGTTCGTCACGGACCGAGCCACCAAGACGCAGTTCCTGGTCGACACTGGTAGCGACCTCTGCGTCTACCCTCGCCGTCTACTTAGTGAACGTCGTGCGTGTACGAACTATCAACTTGTGGCCGCGAATGGTACGCCCATTAAAACATTTGGTTTCGTAGAATTAAGTTTAAATTTAGGACTCCGTAGAGACTTTAAGTGGCGTTTTGTTGTGGCCGAGGTAACCAAACCAATTATCGGCGTAGATTTTTTAAGTTTTTACTCGCTAGTCGTTGACTGTCGTAATCAACGACTATTCGATAGTAGTACAAATGTATACTCTGTAGCCTCGAATCACTCAGACTCATCTTTATTTTCAGTAAAAATTTCTTCTGGCGATTCGAGGTACCATAAAATTTTGGAAGGGTTCCCCGACATCACCCGACCCGCCGGTACACTACGCACTACACCACATAACACCGTACACCACATCCGCACCATCCCAGGCCCTCCAGTATCATCACGATTTCGGCGACTAGCGCCAGATAAATTAAAAATTGCTCAGCAGGAGTTCCAGTTGATGCTGGCCAATGGAACCGCGAGACCGTCGGAGAGTCCATGGGCATCACCATTGCACCTCGCCCCCAAGAAAGACAACGGTTGGCGACCCTGTGGTGATTACCGAATGCTCAACGCCCGAACCGTCCCTGACAGGTATCCGATTAGGCACATTCACGACTTTGCACACAGCATCTCTGGTTGCAAAGTCTTCAGCACCATTGACCTTGTTAAGGACTATAATCAGATCCCTGTCAGTCCTGACGACATTCCGAAGACGGCGATCACCACACCGTTCGGCTTGTACGAATTTCCGTACATGACGTTTGGTCTGCGTAACGCGGGCCAGACTTTCCAGCGTTTCGTGGACGAGATGACTAGAGGTTTGGACTTTTGCTATGCCTATTTGGATGACTTCTTAATTTTCTCAAGGACACAGGCTGAGCACGAGGAGCACCTTCGCATTATCTTCGGCAGGATGAAGGACTTCGGCATGTTGGTGAACACGTCCAAGTGCATTTTCGGTGTTCCGGAGGTAACTTTTCTAGGTTACCACATCTCCGAAAAGGGCACCAAACCACTCCACTCCAAAGTCGAAGCCATCAGCAACTTCCCGCCGCCCAAAGATGTCCGTCAGTTGCGCCGATTTCTGGGGAGGATTAATTTTTACAGGCGTTTCATACCTCACGCAGCTCAGATCCAGGCACCGCTTCACAACCTATTGATTGGCAACGTAAAGGGCTCGCAGCCCATATGTCTTGCGGAGAATACTTTGCAAGCATTTGAAGACCGTAAGGCTAGCTTAGCTAACGCTGCTCTTTTAGCTCACCCCGATTGCAATGCCAAACTCGCGATGGTTACAGATGCGTCGGATTTAGCGATCGGCGCGGTGTTACAGCAGCTTAGCGATGATGGCTGGCAGCCATTAGCTTTCTTCTCCAGGAAGCTCAGCCCTTCGCAAACAAAGTATTCTCCCTATGATAAGGAACTGCTGGCCATTTACGAGGCCATCAAATACTTTCGTCACATGCTTGAGGCTCGACACTTTGTCGTTTACACGGACCACAAGCCGATCAGTTTCGCATTCCACGAGAGAAAGAAAAACTGCTCACCTAGGCAATTCCGGTACCTAGACTTCATCGCCCAGTTCACCACCGACATAAGGCACATTTCCGGCAAGGAAAATGTCGTAGCCGACCCCTTATCTCGCGTGGAAGCGCTACAAGTACCGGTCAGCTTCGACACTCTCGCGGAATCGCAAACTTCGGATCCAGAGCTGTCCAAGTTGCTCCAGGAAGGATCCTCGTTGGATCTGGAGAAGGTGCAGGTCCCAGGGGCGCGTAAATTTGTATACTGTGACGTCAGTACAACACCACCCAGACCATTTGTGCCTGTAATGCTGCGAAAGCAAGTCTTTGACAGCCTGCACTCCCTCAGCCACCCTGGTGTCTCAGCGTCTGCCAAATTAATCGCAGAACGCTTCGTTTGGCCAGGCATAAGGAAGAACTGCAGGGAGTGGGCTCGAGCGTGTCTTGACTGCCAGCGGGCTAAAGTGAGCCGACACGTATCTGCGCCATTGGGGTCGTATCAACTCCCACGTGCAAGATTCACCACCGTCAACATTGACCTTGTGGGCCCGCTCCCGATTTCGCAAGGCTTCAGGTATTGTCTGACGGCAGTCGACCGTTTCACCAGGTGGCCAGAGGTCGTGCCAATCGTCGATATAACTGCCGAGACAGTAGCTAAAGCGCTGCTATCCGGATGGATTGCCCGGTTTGGCTGTCCCACTGACATTGTCACGGACAGAGGTCGACAGTTTGAGTCGGCCCTGTTTGAACAATTGTCCAAACTGGCAGGTTTCCAGCACAAGCGGACAACGGCATACCATCCGGCATGTAATGGCATGGTGGAGCGATTTCACCGGCAACTCAAGGCGTCCATCACGTGCCATGCTAATGACAAGTGGACAGAGTCCTTGCCGTGGGTATTGCTTGGCATACGGAGCGCATTCAAACAAGATGTCCAGGCGTCTTCCGCTGAACTTGTGTTCGGCGAACCGCTAAGGCTCCCAGGTGAATTCTTCACCTCCAGTGACGTAGGAACGACCGACGTCACAGACTTCACTGCACGCATTCGCAAGTTTGCTCAAAACCTGCAACCAACTCCAGCATCTCGTCACAGCAAGACCAGCATTTTCGTTTTTAAGGATCTGCAGACCACTGATCACGTGTTCCTTCGCGAAGACGCATTACGTGGCTCGCTACAACCAGCGTACACAGGTCCACACAAAGTTCTGCAACGGGGAGACAAAGTCTTCAAAATATTCTTTAAGGGCAGAGAGGTCACGGTCTCTATTGACCGCCTTAAGCCAGCTTACATTTTGGCAGACAAAGCTGACCCAGAAGAAGTCACTCCACCTAGCAGTAGCAAAGAGTATACCACTCGTTCTGGTCGTCATGTCAGGTTTCCTGATTTTTATCGCCCTTGACGGTCTCTGGAGGGGGGTGATGTAGGGTTCACTCCTACCACATAGTTTATTTACATTTATTATATAACACATAAGACAAAACAATTACAACACATACATAAACACAGCCACATTATTATTAGCATGTAAGTTTATTGATCACACAACTCAAGACAACCACGGCATATAATATAATGTTTACATTATAATGTCGGATGGTGTCGGTGGCCCAACGTGTGAGATGTCGCGCGCGCAATGGACCTGAGTCCGGCCCTGGAAAATCATTTTTTTTGTTTGGAGGTCAGTCGGTCAAGGCCCTCGCTGCGAATCGCCTGCGCTCGCGACTGTTAAACAAATTGTTTTATTGTTACGTTTTTGTGGACTTTTTTATTGTGTTGTTTGTATCTATAGTGTGTGTCTCCTGTCCGTACTCCTTCTGTGTCTGTGTGTAAATATTAATGCAAGGACATTATAACAGTAAGTAGCTGAGTGACTTTTATTTTCCGCGCACCCGCACATGCTTTGTTTGCATACCTGCAACTCGGTACTTTTACTAAAAACCTGAATGCTATAAGGAAAGTTTCCTTCAAGTAACCTTCACAGTACATACCTAGGTATGTATAAAACCAATATTTTTGAGTTACAAATCACATAACGCTTCTATTGCATAATGAATGAACATAAAAGAAGCAATAAATTGTGAATTTCAAAAAAAGAAAAAATATATGCGCATGTTATATTGAAGCATC
The DNA here is from genome assembly GCA_950371165.1 of Lacanobia oleracea. Lineage (NCBI taxonomy): Eukaryota > Metazoa > Arthropoda > Insecta > Lepidoptera > Noctuidae > Lacanobia > Lacanobia oleracea. The sequence continues at coordinate 23,104,304 of OX493392.1, read as the reverse complement.
ACTATTCACTCCCGCTTTTTATTTTAGTAAAAAGCGTATGAATTTCTTCTTTAATGTACCATATATTTCAGTAGACTTTGATTTTAATACTTTTACCAAAGATGGCTATTGTTCGGTTTGGACCCACTTTAGCAAATAGAGTTACTGCTAAGAGAAAAACCTTTCCAAAAACATCTAACATTTTTAAGAAAAAACATTTTTAACAATAACAAAAAGAACTCATTTTTTAAGGAAGCCGCATAATAAACTAAAAGAACACAAAACTCGGAAAAACAGTCTTACGTACAACACAATATCCTACTAACATTATAAATGTGAAGTTCTGTATGTATGTATGTATGTTTGTTTGGATGTTCGCAGATGGACGAATCACATTTCAACGACTGGATAACTCATTAGGTTTTCAATCACACACACACACACGAATTAAAACTAAAATTGTCTAAAATATGGCAAAAAATTCCTTGGCATTGCTAGCCATTGGTAATGTAGTGTATGCCTGCCTACCTACCTTGAAGACTATAATCTCCTCAGTGACCGTCACCTTTCACCGGGGACGGTCTACTGGCGATCTTCTTGTGTATGTCATGCACTGCTGGGGCGAAGCCATCGAGAGACACGGCGAAGCACTTGCAGTGTCTCGATATCTCGATAGCTCTGGCACGCAGGTCTACTCAGCAAGCTTCCTGCTTATGGTATCCCAGCTGGTTTTGTAGCTAGATATCAGACTTCCTAAGTGAACGTCGATCCGAGTAGTCGTTGACGGCTACTTCTCTGACCTCATGGCTATTGATGCTGGAGTTCCTCAAGGGTCTGTTCTCTCTTATCCTACTGCACATCAATGGCCTACTTTAACCTGATACTTGTCCAGCGCAACAACCAGAGAGGATGAAATCCGTTCCTTGATAAAAGACATGGTAGAGCGGACAAATTGACCTTAAACCTTGTCTCCCAGTAGGGTGATATAAATCTGGTCACTTTTAACGCCACCAAAACACAGGCGTGTCTTTTTACCGCAAAAAGGAGTCGTTTTGACCAAACTCCTACTTTTCGGAGTGCATCTGTTCCTGTGACTGATCGGTTCGAGCTCCTAGGCATGGAGTTGACATTCAGTCTCAAATTCGGCGCTACCATCAAGTACAAAGCCCAAACTGCGGTCAAAAAGCTGAGCGTCCTAAATAGGGTGAAGCAATACTTCAGCACAAGTCCGATCCTGCATGGAGTATTGTAGCCACCTTTGGGAAGGCTCAGCTAAGTCAAGCGCGGCAAGCTGATAAGCTTGCTTACTCAGTAGAACGCAGAGCTAAGTGGATCATTGGTGACGTAAAACTGGTGGATGTCAAGCTACATAGTTTGGCTCATCGCCGTAAGGTTGCCTGCTTGTCGGCCTTCTACAGATTGTACTTCGTTAAGTGTGCTCAAGAACTCCATGACCTCATCCCACCGGCCCCCTTCTACCACCGGACATCCAGACGCACTGCATCTTACCATCCCTACCTTGTAACTATGCAGCTAATTGGCACTAAGCGTTTCCAAACGTCTTTTATAATGCGCACAGCAAAGGAGTGGAACTCTCTGCCTGCGTCTGTGTTTCCAAACGCTTACAACCCTAATCTCTTCAAAGTTAGAATGAACAGGCTCCTTCTGGGTAAGCTCTATCTATTTTAGATTTTATCTCTGTTAACTCTGACCTTTTTTTTATTTTTTTAAGGATGGGAAATCATTAAATGACTCCTCCCGCTCTGGGTGAAGCAAGAGGGAGTGTCAGACTCGTCCTAGTTCTGATCAGACGGCGAGCAACCCACTGCTCGCCGTCCGCAGGCTACAGCGGCCGGGGATTGTCCTGCGACTCCCGACGCCTGGGGCGTCTTCTTCTGTTGCGGCGACGACGTGAGGTTTCCCTCTCTCTCACACGTTCGGCCTCCTCCTTTGCTAGCATTACTGATTCGCAGAAGGAGGTGATCGCTTCCCATGCCTCCTCACTCCGGACCATATATTGAACCAAGGCCGGTCGTGAGAGTTCGCCGCCGCCGATCGCCTCGACGAGGACCCGGCGGTGCTTCGCCCACTGTTATCTCTGACCTAGACTAGAATCAAGAGCAAACCAATCACAAAAAAATGTGCCCAAAAAGCTGGCAGCATTGCCACGCTGTACGGCAATGCTTATTCTTTATCCGAGGTAAAAGCCAGCCCTAGGGTCACGGGAAATGTCAACAAAGCGTCTTGACAGATCTTTAAATAAGTTATGAGCACACGCGACTGAACTATTTTCGAAGAAAATTGGCATAAAGATTGAATATGATCATTTTTGTCAAATGACTGCAATATCCTAGAAAGAGGTGACGAGATCACTTGGACGCGTACCGTGAGGCTGACTCGAGACGGGGCGGGAGAATCTAGTATCTGGAAGGACTTAGGAGAGGCCTTCGCCCAGCAGTGGGATAGCAAAGGCTATTAAAAAAACTGGCATTTTTCTTATTATAGCTGCTGCCTTTTTGGCATCGCACATTTTAATTTTGTGTAAACATATTTTTTATGACAGTTTGTTATATTTTATTTTACGTGTCTTGTGCGAGTCCCAAATAAACATTTTTCTTTCTTTCTTTCAATAGAAATCTGTGAAAATTTTAACTATTTACCTATTACGGTTCTTGAGATACAGCCCGCTGACAGGCAGACAAACGGATGGACGAACGGACAACGGAGGCTTAGTAATAGGGTTCCGTTGGGAACCCTAAAAAAGTGCGATGTCGAATTTTCGAGTAACTCGCGGGCAAAGCCGCTATCAGAAGCTTGTAGAAAATAATTTTCTTTCGTCACAACAGACCGCCTTCGTAATGCTAAAAAGATTCCATTCATGAATAAGCTATGAAAATGTTGGTCTTTGTCTAATCAGCGGGGCGACTAAAAAGAAAACTAGGCGAAACAAATGAAGATGCTGTTTTATTCGTTTGCTTTTAGGTCGTAATTAGCGTGGCAATGTTTGAGCGTGTCATTGTTCCATGCAGAAATTATTCACATTCGACATCGTCGTGTACTAGATTATAGATATTAAAAGTAGGCTTGGTACTTAGAAGCTGGTTAAAGGTATCGAAATGTAACAGAATTGTAGATTATGCATCGAGGGGATAAAGCAGTGTCTTATGTCACGGGCGTCATATTGAATCACGAACGAAAAGTTTACTCCCGAGCGTATGGGATTTAGAAATGAAGTCACGTGACTACTTGAGTCATGCAGCGAGGGTTTTAAGATAACCCAAAGAAATGACACCTTAATCCCTGAGGAGCATACTCTGTTGTTCACACCTACTGCAAGAAAATTGTGCTCAAGCCATGAAGAGAAGTGGCGCGCGTCCGCCCTCACTGCTAGGCGCAGGTCGCGCGTCCGGAGCTATGTCCCCGGCCCACGGGCAATAATGTTTTACTGAATTTCATTATAGCCTGCCCGAATAATGCAAAATGAATTTGGAACCACATTTTAACCGCCCGACCTGCAAAATGAATTTGTAACCACATTTTAACCGCGCGGCCTGCAACTAGCAAACGCGCGCAGCTCGCGGGCAATAATGACGTTCTTTAGGTTAGGTTTGCATGACTAATAATTTGACGTTTTCGTGCAGGTGGTATGAAAAACGTTTTAAAGCCGGTGCAGACTTCGCGTAACGCAATATTCGCTACCGAGAGCGCGAATTCACATTAAATATTCACGTTGTGGAGCTCTGACATCTTTACGAAAACTGTCAAAGGTACTAACGAGTCTGAACCATTTATGAAATGTTTTGCCTGTAATTACTTTTCGTGACGAAACGAGAGTCCCCGATAGAATCTCCGAAACAAAACGCTTCAACGTTCTTGCCATTCCTCGATCGAGTAAACCTTTAGAGTAAATGAGAACAACCACATTTAACCTTTTAACAACAACCACATTAAAGAATATACTCTTAAGGGGTAATTGTACTCATCATTATGAAGAACTTAACATAGGGCCAATACTGAAATCTTAAAAAAAAAGGATCGATTACCCGTGTTATAATAATAATAATTGTTGCGGCGTTAACTTCACTTATATTGTTTTTAAGTAGCTGCGTAATCAAGTATTAAGTTAGTCGCTAATAAACACCATTGAAGACAGACGCATTTGTGAATTTATTACAAGTTTCCCGTACATACTAAAGTGAACCTTAACTACATCATCATATGGTCGATATCTCGCCGGATCATTTACCAGTTACTACAGTGCACGTGTTGAGCGGCCGGCTCGCGAGAACAATAGACACCGCATTCCTAAGCGATAAGGATTTGTAAAGATGACTACTACGAAGGAACCGAAAGAACTATTAAATATATTGGAAGATACTGCTTCATTACTACAAAAAACACAAGTTAACCTAAAGAAATGCCCAAAATCAAGGTTAACTAAAGGTTATATTGAAACCCGTATAGCAGCAATAGAAGATTATTGGCGTACTTTTAAAAACACTCACCAATCATTAGCAAAAATTACGCCGAAGGAACAAAGGCCAATGTTACCATACTTTGTTAATGAGGAGTTTTATATTTATGAAGACTTGTATCTAATTATGTTGGCTGATTTACGTGACATGTTGAATGAATGCAATACAGTAACGCCTTCGACTTCATCTCAAAATAATACGAGCATCTCGATGAATCCTGATCAACAAAATACGCTTGTGAGGTTACCTAGAATACAGCTACCATCTTTTAGTGGAAAATATGAAGAATGGCCTACGTTTCAAGATTTGTTTACATCATTAGTGCATACGAACACAAATATTAGTGACGTACAAAAGTTACATTATTTAAAGTGTAGTGTTACTGGAGAAGCAGAGACCTTATTGAAACATATTCAGGTAACACAGAAAAATTATGAGCAAGCTTGGGACCTTTTAAAAACTAGATATGGAAACAAACGATTGATTGTTAACTCTGTGTTAAAACAGTTAGTTCATCAAAAGAAAATGAGTTCCCAATCACCTAATCTAATTAAAGGTTTATTGGACACTACAACAGATTGCTTGAATAACCTTCAAAATTTAAATATTTGCTTAGATTCATGGGATCCTATCATTATTTTTCTGGTAGTTCAGAAATTGGACCCTGAGTCACATAAAGATTGGGAACAATACTCATACAAAGAAGATGCTGATGACTTACCCAAATGGAACGATCTGAAAAGGTTTCTTCAGTCTACATATCGAACACTGGAGCTTGTCACGCCAGGATCCCAATGTAAAACAACAAAAGAGCGTGCTGTGCATGTTGCAAGTACTTCATCGTCACCGTCGGGAAAAACATGTGTTCTATGCAATGAAAACCACACGTTGTGCCACTGTAAAGAATTCACAAAACTGCAACCTAATGAAAGACTTAATTATGTGAAAACAAATAACCTATGCTTCAACTGTTTAGTACCTGGACATTCAGCAAGAAAATGTAGACTGCCAGTGTCCTGTCGTATATGCAAAAGGCGCCACCATAGTCTTCTACATCAAACCAAGGAACCTGAGACTTCGGTACAAGAGAACTCCGCGCAACCGAAGACTGCTCAAAACAATGTGGAAGAACAGAAGGAAGTTACTGTCAATACAACGGTCGCCTCACACCACACTACTACACAAGGCATAGCACTATTAGCCACAGCAACAGTGACAGTAAGAAATCAGCAAAATCACACTGTTGTACTACGCGCATTAGTGGACCAAGGTTCGCAGATAGCACTTATCAGTGAGAAAGCGACTCAAATGCTCAATCTGAATAAACGATCAACGAGAGGAAGTATCATTGGAGTGGGTTCAGCGAAGACAAATGTAAACCACGTGGTACAGCTGCAAATCGGTTCCCGCTGGGACACAAACTTTAAGATAGATGTCGAAGCCTTCGTCATGTCTAAACAACTTACCACTAAACTCCCTCCTCAAACAATTACTGCTGATAACTGGCCACATCTAGAAGGACTCAACCTGGCTGACTCGAACTACGCTACACCAGGTCCTATAGACTTACTTCTAGGTGTCAAACAATACTCTCAGATTTTACAAGAAAAACTTATCAAGGGTCCACCAGGTACACCATGTGCACAAAAAACATACCTCGGATGGATTCTCTTCGGTGATATCAATATAAAGCCACAAGACGATTCTGCTCTCGTTCTTCATCACCAAGTAGATATGGATGTCATGCTCAAATCTCTGTGGGAAATAGACACAGAAAACAAAAGACACCTAACAAAGGAAGAAAAACTGTGCGAAACAATTTATGAAGAAACACACACACGCACAGAAGAAGGAAGATACATGGTAAAATTACCTATGAAAACATCACAACCAACATGTCTAGCAGGAAACACAAAGGAAATAGCCCTAAAAAGACTTCTACAATTAGAAAGAAAATTTAGAAAAACACCCAACCTGAAAGAAAACTACAAGAAAGTAATGAAAGAATACTTAAACTATAACTACATGGAAGAAATACCTGAAAAGGAAGTCGTAACTGAAAGGGTTGTATACTTACCTCACCATGCCATCATCCGAGAAGACAAAGAAACTTCAAAGACTCGCGTGGTCTTTGACGCATCGGCAAAGGGTTCAAATCTAGTCTCGCTCAACGATGAATTGATGGTTGGTCCTCAGCTTCAAGAAGATCTTAGAAATATTATAATGAGATGGAGAATGAAACGCATTTGTTACGCCAGCGACATAACAAAAATGTACCTGCAAATATATGTGTTCCCAGAAGACGCCAACAAGTATCAGCGTATTCTGTGGCGAGATGGGGAACATGAAAGCATAAAAGAATATCGCTTGCTTCGAGTTACATTCGGAACTGCATCAGCACCATATCTCGCGGTGAAAACACTCCATCAAGTTGCTGATGATGAAGGACAACACTACCCAAATGCAGTCAAAATTATAAAGGAAAATTTCCTCGTCGACGATCTGTTAGCTGGTGAAGATACAACAGAACAAGCTATAACATCTGCAAGGGAAGTATCTGATATATTGAAGAAAGGAGGATTTACACTTTCGAAGTGGTCATCCAACTGTCCGCAATTTATGAAATCCATTGACACAGACAAACGAAGTTTCGTTGAACACTTGGAGATAAACAAAATGGACAGCACTGTAAAAACACTAGGTTTAATTTGGAATTTGAGAACAGACCAATTTCAGTATCAATGGAAACTATCAACAACTTCTGACAACATCACGAAAAGAACAATCTTGTCAGATGTTCAACGGCTATTTGATCCGTTGGGATGGCTTGCTCCAAGTATAGTGATGGCTAAGATGTTTATACAAAAGCTGTGGCTAGAAAAGGTCGATTGGGATGACATGTTAAGCCTTGAGCTACAAGAGGAATGGATGAATATGCGTGAACAATTCAGAAATGTAAACAACATTAACATCGATCGATGGCTTGGAACCTACAGCACAGATATAAAAGAGGTTCAAATTCATGGCTTTAGCGATGCCTCCATGAAAGGTTATGCTGCCGTGGCCTACATAAGAATCGAATCTCAAGACGGTCATGTCACAACACAACTATTAGCAGCCAGGACGAGACTCGCGCCACTAAAAACCGTATCATTACCACGTTTGGAGCTTTCTGGATCCCTACTTCTTTCACGATTATTGAATCAAATAGGCAAAGCTATGAGAATATCTACGGCACAAATGTTTGCGTGGACAGATTCTACAATAGTCATTGCATGGCTATCCGGGGAATCACATAGATGGAAAACATTTGTAGCAAATCGAGTCGCAGAAATCGCTGAAAATCTCAATAACAACCAATGGTACCACGTTGCATCAGAAGATAATCCTGCAGACATTGCATCGAGAGGCATGTCAATTGCTGAACTGAAACAATCACAGTTGTGGTGGAAAGGTCCAAAATGGTTATCTGAAAGGAAAATTGTATTAAAACAGCCTGATGTCGTCACTGACCTGGAACAGAAAAAAGAAGAAATGCAAATAAATATTAAAATTCGAGATGAAGAAGAACACAATTTCACAGCAAAATTTAAGCAATTCGATAACTTAGAAGAATTATTAAAAGTGATATCATACTGTCGAAGATTTATTAATTGCATAAAAGAATCGGAGAATTTTGAAAAATACAGAAGTTTAACAACAGAAGAATTACACACAGCACTGACAAAATGCATTAAGCTAGTACAAGGAGAGGAATTTACAGATGACATCAATAGATTGAAAATGAATCAAAACGTAAAGAAAAACAGTAATATTAAAACACTTACCCCATACATAGACCAAGATGGTATCCTCAGGGTGGGCGGTCGTCTGCGACATGCAAGGTTAGACGAACAAAGTAAACACCCTATAATATTAGGACACGACAACAATTTAGTTCCTTTACTTATAGCAGACGCTCACAAACAAACACTGCATGGCGGTGTTCAGTTAATGTTGTGCTTTTTACGCTCGAAATATTGGATCATTCGAGCTAAGGGATTAGTAAAAAATTTCAACCGTAAATGTTTGGTGTGCGCAAAACAAAGAGCTAGTGCACGAACTCAGATCATGGGAGATCTGCCAAAGGAAAGAGTAACACCTACCAGAGCTTTTCTACATAGCGGGGTGGATTATGCTGGTCCATTCCAAATACTAATGTCAAAGGGAAGAGGCATAAAAACGCAGAAAGCGTACATTGCTTTATTTGTTTGTATGTCTACAAAGGCAATACACCTTGAACTCGTTGGAGACCTAACATCAGAAGGATTTATTGCTGCATACAAACGCTTTATATCAAGAAGAGGTAAATGTAGCCACATGTGGAGCGATCAAGGGAGAAACTTTGTTGGTGCAGAAAAGGATCTAGCCGCAGCATGGCAAAAAGCTAATTTGAATTTTGAGAAAGACATTGCGCACAAATTGTCTTTGGAAGGCACCCAGTGGCATTTTATACCAGCTTACAGTCCTAATTTCGGAGGCCTCTGGGAGGCTGGTGTAAAGTCCCTGAAGACTCATCTCAAGCGTGTGTTGACAACAAATCTTACATTTGAAGAAATGACAACAGTCCTGTGCCAAATCGAGGCCTGCCTTAATTCAAGACCTCTGTGTCCTATAAATGATGACTCAGAAGGAGATCACATAGAACCCCTCACGCCTGGTCATTTCTTAATACATGAAGCCCCAATCGTCGTGCCCTCTCCAGATTTTATAAATACAAGGATTCACAACCTAACAAGATGGCAATACACTCAAAGGCTCGTAAGTGACATCTGGCGAAGATGGCAAAATGAATATCTAACGAGTCTACAACAGCGTCCTTTCTGGCACAAGAAGAAACAGGAATTCGCTGTTGGTGATATAGTGCTAATCAAGAGTGACGGGATCCCGCCAGGAAAATGGTTACTAAACCGAATTGTAGACAAACATCCCGGTCATGATGGACTTACACGAGTGTATAGCGTTAAAAGTGGCAACAGCATTGTGAAGAGATCTATCACGAAATTATGTCCCCTACCTATTAACACTAATTGTTAAGAATTTGATTGTGTGATATGATAACTTTATTGTATAACTTTGTTTCTATTTTGCATGCAAGCATTATGTATGTCTTTCGTTAATTTGTATTGTTAAAACTTAACTTCATTGCAAACCACACCGTAGTTACCTTGATTTGTAATTTGAATTTGGATATTTGGAAACGTGACATACTGCTTATTGTGTTTAAATTTTCAACTTATATATACAGTCCACTAAGCATGATTTAAAGGGCCCTGTCGTCCCTTTGGTGAGCGATATGTTGCGGCGTTAACTTCACTTATATTGTTTTTAAGTAGCTGCGTAATCAAGTATTAAGTTAGTCGCTAATAAACACCATTGAAGACAGACGCATTTGTGAATTTATTACAAGTTTCCCGTACATACTAAAGTGAACCTTAACTACATCATCAATAATAAATCACTTAATTTCAGAACTAGTCCATATGCTTACGTACATTTTTAAAAACAAGAATAAATTAAAAAAAAATAACAATTAAAAATATTACACAACACAAACATTATACATTAAACAAAAGTCAATAAACATTATAAATTACAATTTTACAAAACAAAAAGATTACACACACACTATCTCTATTGTCGACATCTCAGTCTATATTTAGGTCTGGATCCGGAGTGCTCAACATGCAGCCTAGTCCAGTACCGCATTATTGGGCAATCCAGATCCAGATCCATCCTCCATGCGAACAGCTGAAGGTAGCTAATAGAACTGTTATGTGAGCATAACTCGACAAAATATACTGAACAATGAAATGAGTACAATGACTTCTTAATCTTGTGGCCCCCGCGGGACCCTTAGAGATATTGTGTTTATTCTTTATTATCAATTATTAAATAAATGAGTACAATGACTTCTTAATCTTGTGGCCCCCGCGGGACCCTTAGAGGTATTGTGTTTATTCTTTATTATCAATTATTAAATAAATGAGTACAATGACTTCTTAATCTTGTGGCCCCCGTGGGACCCTTAGAGGTATTGTGTTTATTCTTTATTATCAATTATTAAATAAATGAGTACAATGACTTCTTAATCTTGTGGCCCCCGTGGGACCCTAAGAGGTATTGAGTTTATTCTTTACAATCAATTATTAAATAAATGAGTACAATGACTTCTTAATCTTGTGGCCCCCGTGGGACCCTTAGAGGTATTGTGTTTACTCTTTATTATCAATTATTAAATAAATGAGTACAATGAATTCTTAATCTTGTGGCCCCCGTGGGACCCTTAGAGGTATTGTGTTTATTCTTTATTATCAATTATTAATTAAATTAGTACAATGAACCCTTAAGAAATATTGTTTATTATTTTCAGAGGCCCTTGAGGCGATTTAGAAACTCTGACACTAGGATGTGTGGGGTCGTTAGACCTTACTGCCCACACGATAACAAGAAGATTTATTGATAATGAAATGAGTACAATGAACCTTTAACAGATGTTGCATTTATTCTGTTATACGTTGTATAGTTTACATACTTATTTAAGAAGAAGTCGCCACCGGATATTCAAAGAAGTAACCCATTTAAAAGAAACTGGGAGCATTCAATTAACGACCGGACATTCTAAGATCCACTAATTGAACACCCAAGCATAAAGCTGCTCCTTCAAAGGCGGAATCTAAAAACATAAGCAATTAAATAAAAAAGAACCTTTCATAACTTTAATTACGTTGCAATTAAGGGAATACCATTGATGCCGGTGATGAAGTTTAGAAGGCTTACTACAAACCCTTTCTTTTAAATTATGTCCTCCAACTACACTACATCTTGGATCATCGATAGCTCAATTCATTTATTTCAATTCCTCCATGAAACAGTGCTTTTGGAAGTAAAGATTAACAGTAAAAAATATTAGTTGTCCGGTTCGTATTGGTCATCTGCCTAGCCTTTTCCCAACTATATTGGGGTAGGCTTCCAGTCAAACCGGATTCAGCTGAATACCAGTATTTTACGTGAAGCGGCTGCCTACCAGACCTCCACAACTCATTAAATGGGTAACACGGTATTTCTTGGTAAGACCGGAGTCAGATTTACTGGCTTCTGACAATCCGCAGCGACTGCCAAAGTTCTATAAATGACAGCCGCGACCATCAGCTTAACGTGCTTTCCGAGGCACAGAGGAAACTCGGTATATTAAGATGGTCACCCATCCACAGACTAACCTTGGCAAGCGTTGCTTAACCTTGAAGATCAACCTGTACGGCTGTTATTCTATTATGTCCGGTTCGTATTGGTACACTCCCATAATTATCGATACTATTCCTACTAATATTATAAAAACGAAAGTTTGTGAGGATGGATATAGATGGATGGTTGGTTAGTCTTTCACGTCAGAACGCCTGAAATCTCTTCATAGATCTTCATAAAATTTGGCACAGAGGTAGATGATAGTTTGGAATAACACATAGGCTATAAATATCCCGGTAGTATGTTTCCTAGGGATTACGCTGACGAAGCCGCTGGCAGAAACTGGTATATAAAATTATACTGAGAGAGTGACTGACAGACAATGCACAGCCGAAACTACTGGTGAAAGCTGAAATTTGGCATGTAGGTTTTTTGGGGAATGCAGAGGCAGGCTACGGAACGAAAAACGGCATATTTTGCGCATACGAAGTCGCAGGCTAAAGTTAGCTGCTAAATATTAGAAGTGTTTCTGCTATTTCCCTTCGCAGCCTGGAGTTAGGAAGTTGGTAAATAGCAAAGATGAAACGGAACTTCACGCCGGAACAGCTGCTCAAACTATCAATCGCAACTTCGATCGTGTATGAAGTACTGCTCTCATCTTTGGGATGGATCTGCACATACCAGCTTGATGCTCTTGGATCATCGGCAATGATAGGCTCTTCGAGTCGAAGCTCCAAAGTCTTGAGCATCGACGCCGAGTTGCAAGCCTGTCGGTTTTCTACCGTTTGTATTTTGGGGAATAGGCGACGGAATGACATAATTTAATTCGGGCAAACCCGTTCCTTCATTGGAACACAAGATGAACGGCGATGCTCCATCGGTACAACCCAACCACACGCACAAAAGGTTTTGGGAACACATTCAGTGCGTCTGGAGTCTGTGTTTCCTGATAGCTACAACCTAGGAGTCTTTAAATAAAGAGTGAATAGGTTACTTCTAGGCAAGCGTACTCTATCTTCGACCATATTGTCGCTTACCATCAGGTGAGATAGTGGCCAAACGCGTGCCTATCAATAGTAAAACAAAAACAGAGAGCACCTGTGTTTGGGTACACACTTGTGCACTTCTATCTCTTGCGTACCTACTTGGCTAATCCTCGTTGAGATTGACCATCGTTATTTAAAATTCGGTCTTCTACTTTTCTGTAATAACAGCCGGGTCGATCTTCAAGGTTAACCAACGCTTGCCAAGGTTGGTCTGCGTACGGGTGACCATCTTTACATACCGAGTTTCCTCCGTGCTTCGAAAAGCACGGTAAGCCGTTGGTACCGGCTGCCATTTGTAGATCTTTGGCAGTCATTACGGGTTGTCAGAAGCCAGTAAAATCTGAGTTTAATATTGCCAAGAATTACCGTATTACCCAGTTAATGAGTTGTGGAGGTCTGGTAGGCAGCCGAACCACGTAAAAGACAGGTATTTAGCTGAATCCGGTTTGACTGGAAACCAACCCCAATACACTTGGGAAAGGCTAGGCACATGACTTTTCTATTCGAAATTAAACTTCTGTCCATAAAGTTTCATACCGTATCATTACCGTTTACATTTTAATGTCTAGATCCAAGATGGCGGCTGTCTATTCATTTATACATTAGTTAATTGCTTTTAGAGCACTTTGTACTGCCGGCATTTAAGCCAGGTAGACCGGCTGAAAAGATTCTGCTCCTAAATAAGTAAGGCCTTTAAAATTAACGACCTTGTAAAGAGGATGTAGTTATTCGCGTTTTTAAGGCTTCTAAAATTAGGTGAAGTGGACGTGTAAAAATATTAAATGGGTTATTATTTTCTTTGTATAACGATTACGTATTGGGAAGCATCATTATTATCATCATAAATATCAACTGAAAGACGTCAGGCAATGCTTGCCAAGGTTAGTCTGTGGATGGGTGACCATCTTAATAAACCGAGTTTCCTCCGTGCCTCGGAAAGCACGTTAAGCTGTTGGTCCCGGCTGTCATTTGTAGAACTTTGGCAGTCGTTACGGATCGTCAGAAGCCAGTAAATCTGACTCCAGTCTTACCATGAAGTACCGTGTTACCCAGTTAATGGGTTGTGGAGGTCTGGTAGGCAGCCGCTCCTCGTAAAATACTGATATTCAGCTAAATCCGGCTTGACTGGAAGCCAACCCCAATATAGTTTAGAAAAGGCTAGGCAGATGATGATCAACTGAAAGACGTCCACTGTTGGACATAGGCTTTCCCCAAGTGTCACTACAACAACTGGTCCTGCGTGCTTCGCATCCTTCGGCTACCCGCGACCCTCACCTGCCTATGCATAATATGCCATACCACGTGTTATTTCTTTTTTCATTATTTCATTTGACGCCTCATTTTAGTAGTCTTTTTCTAGCTAAAATTCCTCCTTTACATATGTCTTGGAACTCATGGCTAACTATTAACAGCCACATAGGTCAATCTTAGACAGGGCCGGCTAGGGTCAGGGCCGGCTAGGGCCAGGGCCGGCTAGGGCCAGGGCCGGCTAGGGCCAGGGCCGGCTAGGGCCAGTGCCTGCCAGGGTTGTAGACATTGTTCAAAAGAGTCACCTCGGCCCTGGAAAGCAAAGGGCATGAGGAGGAACACGGGAGGGTTTGAGTCAGTAAGAGTCTGACCCTCTCCCTTCTGCTCCGCCTAGAGCGGAAGGAGTCATTCGTTGATTTCCCATCCATATTGTTTTTTTAAATGGGCTAATCATCGAGGGTAACCGATGCTTGCCGGTGTCGGTTCGTGAATGAGTGCACCATGCATTACACACGAGACTACTCCGTGTCTTGGAAAGCCTTTTGTGCTGGTAATCGTTACGGATTGTCAGACACCAGAAAATTAGAGAACAGTCTTGCCAAAGGATGCCGGGTTCCCAGTTACTGGATTGTGGAGGTTAGATAGGCAGTCACACCATGCAAAATACTGGTATTCAGCTAGATCTGGTTAGATTGGAAGCCGTCTCTTATGTATGTTGTTGGGAAGGGGTTACAAAAACGTCATTATAGAGATAATGCCTTAAGACAGAAGCCAACGATCTTGAGGATACAAAACGCGCACTCGTTTCACTCTCGCGCGATCCAAAATTCCATAGATTCTTGTACTTTCCTTAATATTCTATGACTTTAAAATATAGCCTTAGATCAAAATGTATTATCTCTGATACAGTGCAAATTTAATTAAAATACTACAGGCAGTTTTGGTGCGATTGTCGTTTTTATGTCGGTGTTAGATATTACTTTACAAATTAATTACACTATGTTGTACAAATTAAACTAAAAAAAAAATATGTCAAATTATTAAGAAAGTAGTCTAATGTAATGTATGTTTTTTCCAAAAAAATACGACTAGACGTTTAGACGTGGTACTCATTTTAAAAATCAGTTACTGAGGGATATCTGCGCCTTAATGATAATTTCAACAAAACAAGACGCTTCAAACCAATCTGCAGAACACCTACCCATATCCAACATAGTTACAAGATAGGCTTACGTATTCTCCTTACCGAGTAGTTTATGGCAACACTAACATAAACGGAGCGATCAAGTAAAGTGTTGCCATACAACACGTCATACTGTACGCTGTGTTGCTAGTGCTACACTATAGCGTTTACGGCGTCGTTCCGTACTATTACCGACATAATACCTACCTGCGTTGCTTGCTAATAGTTTCTAGTTAGAGAAGGAAATGGGTTGAGTGTACCTAGATTCCGATATTAAATAATATTACGCCTGTAATTTTGAAAAGTTAGGCAGATATGATAAAACACTCACGTTTTACCAATTGTCATATGCCTAGCCTTTTCCCAACTACATTGGGGTCGTCTTCCAGTCAAACCGGATTCAGCTGAATACCAGTGTTTTACGTGGAGCGGCTGCCTACCAGACCTCCACAACCCATTAACTGGGTAACACGGTACTTCTTGGCAAGACTGGAGTCAGATTTACTGACTTCTGACAATCCGTAACGAGTGCCAAAGATCTCAAATGACAGCCGGGACCAACGGCTTAACGTGCTTTCCGAGGCACGGAGGAAACTCATTATGTTAAGATGGTCACCCATCCACAGACCAACCTTGGCAAGCGTTGCTTAACCTACAAGATCGACCCGTGCGGCTGTTATTATTATCCGAATAGTTACTGAGTGACTGACTGACACACGCACAGCCGAACTACTGGTCGTAGAGAGCTGAAATTTGACACGTAGCTTCCTTACTCTCCGTAGATTAAGAGAGGATTTCCCGAAATTCCTCTGGGTATGGGAAAAACGGGATATGCACGTATTAAGTCGCAGGCTAGTGTTATTATATACTAGTAAAAGGATCCGAGCTTTTTGTTATCGATCAGGTACGACACAATACTGCATGCTATTGCATATTACGGAATTCCTAAAAGATTAAAGAAACAGGGGGATAATGTATCTGCCTTCAAACGACCAATTTTGTTTATATGTGTTGACGTCTATCTCACCTGATGGTAAGCGATAATGTGGTCGACAGTGGAGCGCGCTTGCTTAGAAGGCTGCAGCTATCAGGAAATACAGGCTCCGGCAGGGTTATCGACTCCTTAACTGAGCGCGAAATGAAAGTTTTTTCAAAACATTGTTTGCGAATGGACTATGGAGTCGTTTTGTAAGTACACCTAACTAAGACGTCCATTCTAGACCAATCGCTTACGAATTCATTTTAAGTGTTATTGTTTAATAACACTTAAAAGGAATTTGTAAGCGATGGGTCGACAGTTCAGGTGACCAAACGGATTGCCTTATCTTTGGTTAAAAATTCAGCGTTTTCCTTTGACGTGGCAGTGATGTTAATATTCTAGGCACTTTTCCCATTGTCAGATACTGACGAACTTTATGATTCGAAATTGTCTCCAATGATTTCTTTTCGAACCCTTTTTTAAGTGCGCTTGCAGTAATGTATCATGTATTGTTATTTATCAATTGGAGTTTATATTAAAACATGTTCGTGAAATAAATTATTTATTTGAAGAAAATTCGTAAAAATTGAACATTGATGTCTCAAATATTGATCAAAAGAAGCAAAAACACTTCACTTTACAAAGAAAACAACTTTCAATCGAAATCTTTGAGATATTGATAGATGTTCCTACCTTTCAAAACCATTACTTTAACGACAGTTCAAAGACTAATTAATATAACTTAAACTAAATTGGCAATTAACTCAGCACGACCAATTAATGGTCAATTTACTGTTCAATTCGAAGGGACATGGTGCGGAACCTTTGATAGGCACATTAAAGTTAGTCATACGAGGAGCGGTTGTCACGGAGACGTTAACGAGAGTATTTCGTCAGCTAATAGCTTGGACATACTGCGTTAGGTGGTACTAGTTAGGGCCTGGGTAGATTGTAGGAGGAAATGATTATTATATTTGAGGTTCAAATTGAACAAGATGAAAATGTGTCCTTTTTCAGGGTTCCGTACCCAAAGGGTTACCAAGGGAACCCTATTACTAAGCCTCCGCTGTCCGTCCGTCCGTCTGTCCGTCGGTCTGTCAGCGGGCTGTATCTCAACAACCGTAATAGGTAGACAGATGAAATTTTCACAGATTGTGTATTTCTATGGCCGCTATAACAACAAATAATAAAAGTTAAGGTTTATGGTACGGAACCTTTCGTGTGCTTGTCCGACTCGCATTTGGCCGGTTTTTGTACTGCTGTTAACAGCCAGTTTTCCAGAGGACACGGCGCGGCATACGCTGCCAGAGTGTGCCGCTTGGGAGGAGTCGCGCCGTGCTCTCATATCTGTGGTGGGCAGTGATCTCTTGCTGCCGGCTTTAGTCCGTTCTATGGTCGACGGCGAAGAGTCCTGAGACGCGGTAGTCTCCTTATACGAATCAGTTATCGCTCAGAAGGAAGCTAAAAGGGAAACGGAGATCTCGACCTCTCACCCGGCCTGTAACAAGCGCACCGGGCGTCAGAGGAGGGCCAATCGTTGCCCTCTCCCGGCCCCTCTAACGGGGAAAGATTCCAGGGGCGGCGGATTTGGGGATGTCCGTCGCTCCCATACATGCGGACCCAAGGTAGTGGCGCATGGTTTTCCCGTGCGCTCCTCTTTGACGTCGCGGACAAATTTAAACACCTCACTCCCCCCGCTGATCAGAAATCGGCCGACACCAGTCGCGTAAGTTCCCGCGATCCCTGGCGTAGGTAAGAGATGGAACACCGGGGTGGTTTTAGTCAGTGAGAGTCTGACAGCCCGCCCGCCCAAGGCCGGAGGACATTCATGAGGATTTACCCCCGTTAAAAAAAACCTGCTGTCAACAGACAAACCGGCCAAATGCGAGTCGGACAAGCACACGAAAGGTTCCGTACCATAAACCTTAATTTTTATTATTTGTTGTTATAGCGGCCATAGAAATACACAATCTGTGAAAATTTCAACTGTCTACCTATTACGGTTGTTGAGAAACAGCCCGCTGACAGACCGACGGACAGACGGACGGACGGACAGCGGAGGCTTAGTAATAGGGTTCCCTTGGTAACCCTTTGGGTACGGAACCCTGAAAAAGGCCAAGTTTTATCAGCAGTGTGATTCTTTAAACTTCTCACCATGAAAGAAGATCCATAGAAACAAGGAGGAATGACAATTCACTCTATCTATCTATCTATCTATCTATCTATTCTGTAAACATGTTGAAGAGAAGTGATCACAAAGAGAGCTGTCAATACAAGTAATCAATATGGAATGACAGCTCTCTTCGTGATCAATCCACAAACGCCTTCACTTCGACATGTTTACAGAATCATCCAGCAGAATAGACCGGTTGGTCGACGATTCCTGAACTTCTCACTTTTGCATTCTCCTGTGGCCTTTGTTAGTGTTCTTTCTAAATCAAGGTCCTCAGAGTACTTGCAGTTTCCAAATTTTAAGCTTTTTTTTAATTTCCAAATTGCTTTTTTTTCCGTAACCAATCGTATTACATTAGAGGATTCTTTGTCTGTAAAGACTGGAATAATTCAAATTGCTCCAATTCTGCTGTTACAATAGGGGAACATGTCATATTTTCACCTTGCTTCCATTTTAAAGAATTCTGTGTAAAATGGACCATACATAAATAAAAAAGCACTTTAATTCCTTTTCAAAACTGACAGTTTGACATTGCACCCAAAAAAAGGAATTTGAGTCATTCCTATCTGACACTTGTCATGAACTGTGCTAACTCAAAGACATAAGGTTGTCTTTTCGTTGTCATAACAGCAGTGACGTCACTAAACGATTTTTGTTTTTTAATATGTTCCGTTTCACGTTACTTTAATTCAATATTTTTGGATATTAACTAAAATAAAAATGTTGCAATGGCCTTTATTTTGTCCTATTTTTTATCATATTGTTGACAAGATTCTCATAAACTCTGTATTTGCATCTTCCTTATTAAATATCAAAACGATTATGTACTACATCATGGGGTTCCTAATAAACAGCAGGATCTAAATAGGTACTTATAATATATGCTAATGTTGTGCGGAAATGAACCCACCTGCTATGCTCTCATTACCGAATATTCCCCTAAATAATATTGTCTAATTTCACGGCCCGAGGCAAGCGCATGTACCATTTAATACTGCTCTACGTGTTTTCGAAAACAAGCCAACCGTGAAAACTATATAATTTTGAAAGCTTATTGTGTGGAAGCTTTCAAAATTATATAGATTTTATAAAATGTATGTTCATTTTTAGAGCCGGAATATATCTATCTACTGCTTGACATAGGCTTCCCTATTTGTCGCTATATCGACCACAAAATATGCTTATAGACAACTCAAACCATTCATAAGCACTTTTGAATGAGGGTTTAAGGGTTCTGTACCCGAAGACCAACAGAACCCTATTACTAAGCCTTTGCTGTCCGTCCATCCATCAGTTTGTTAGCGGGCTATATCTCAAGAACCGTAATAGGTAAACAGTTGAATAAGACAACTTGAACAAGAAAAGATCAAAAAATATGCTTTTAGTCAGCAGTTTTAGTCAGCTTTTGGAGTTTCAAACTCACAGGATCGATTTCAACTAAGCACTTTTGAATGAGCGTTTTCCGAAATCACGTACACCAGGTGGCAGCACTGTTGCGCTAGGTACAGTCAGCACTATGTCCGCAACTTTCAAAACTATTGTCTTCTAACATTAGTTAAATTGACGTCAAAGTGATGTTTACGTCAAAGTTAAGTAGCGCCTAAGTGGCGTCAACTGGTGGCGTAAGTTTTTTTTTTTTTTTTTTAAACCCTCTAGTCAAGAAGTTTGTCAATTAGACCGAAGGAAGTATCTTTCTAAAAAACCTTCATGTTTTTATTTACACCTTAGGTACTGAAATATCTTCGGGAGTCGCAGGACGATTCCCGGCCGCCGTAGGCGCGGGCCTGCGGACGGCGAGCAGTGGGCGGCTCGCCGTCTGATCAGAACTAGGCCCGGGTCGGCGGCGCGCTGCGATCCCAGCGCGCCTCAAAGAGATGTCAGCGTGGAAGACGGGGCCCGCTAGGGCAGGTGCCTGCTGGGGCTGCGGAATCTGTTCGAAAGAGGTGCCGTAGCCTTGGAACACAAAGGGCACCAGGAGGAACACGGGTGGGTTTTAGTCAGTAAGAGTCTGACACTCCCTCTTGCTTCACCCAGAGCGGGAGGAGTCATTTGATGATTTCCCATCCTTAAAAAAAAAAAAAAAAAAAAAAAAGGTACTGAAATATCTGAATTTAGTATATTTCAGTACCTACTTAAGGTACATGCAGTGTGTGTGTGTTTTCTGTTAGAAATTCTCAGAAACATTCTGCTATTCAGATTTGTGCTTGGTTTATGTCAATGGACGCACACAATCACGACACGTATTTTACGTATATTAAATCATCTACCTAGCCATTTCCCAACTATACTGGGATCGGCTTCCAGTCAAACCGGATTTAGCTGAATACCAGTGTTTTACGTGGAGCGGTTGCCTAGCAGACCTCCACAACCCATTAACTGGGTAACACGGTACTTTTTGGCAAGACTGGAGTCAGATTTACTGGCTTTTGACAATCCGTAACGACTACCAAAGATTTACAAATGACAGCCGGGACCAACGGCTTAACGTGCTTTCCGAGGCACGGAGGAAACTTGGTATATTAAGATGATCACCCATCCACAGACCAACCTTGGCAATCGTTGCTTAATCTTGAAGATCGATACGTGCGGCTATTATTATTTAGCCACGAGCTACTCTACACGTATACTATATACTTTAGAAAAAATATCTGTTTCGGTCAAACTAGCATTGGATTTTATCTCGGAAGTATGCTCCCTTGGGATGATTTTGACTTTCACTCAGGCGAAGCCTCTGGCTATAATATACAGTACAACTATTTTCTTTATGTTTCTCTCTCGGCAAACTTCGTGTTTCTTCAGTCGTCAGAATTCTGTCAGCTGCCCTTTGTACTTGGTGCAGACCAGACGCTCTCAATCAACTTGGAAGTATATAAAGTTGTTAACACTCCTTAAATTTAATTTATTTTTTTTAAAAACTGGGATGAACTTCGTTTGTATTCGGAAACGCAATGATTGCCGAGGGACATTACGAAAATAGTTGTATTGTACAGTGTACACACGTATGTAACTCGTCTTCCCTAACGCGCAACAGTATGACCGCGTCCTAACAATACATTCCCACTTGGATTACGCTGCGGTTTAATTGTTTGCTAACCCATTCAAAATTCTACTCTAATTAATTTAGTTTAATTACACGAGTTAACGAGGCGAGCTAAATGTCTTGTTTTGTTGCTATCTCACAAGAAGGACTTTAGAGAAATGTGAGAGGCTTTGTTTTTGTCATAATTTTATTACTGTACCCTTAATAAATATTTCACACAGAAGTAAAATATTTTATAACATTTTCTTAGCAGTATTTTCTCGGTATTTCTCAGTAGCAGCCAGATTTGTCGTATGGTGTCGGCTGGTGTCGTATGGTGACAAAAAATAATAATTCCAACCCATCACTTCCCGTGAGTGTCAAGAGGCGACTAAGGGACCAGAGAATGGGTAGCAGCGTTCTCTGTAAAACGTAACACCTTACACTGCGATCGCCAACCCGCCTGCCAAGCGTTGCGATTATAGCAAACCTCCCCCCTCCCAATTTGGGGGAGGCCTATGTCCACCAGTGGTCCTTTTTCGGCTGATATGAGTGAGGTAGATTTGTTCATCGTCTGTGGCAACAGGCTCGCCCCTTAATATACGGGACTTGAACATAACTGACAATATGTCGGTGTATTCTTAATATGCATACCTTTGAATATCCCTATCAATCAACCTAGCCTTTATTTGGTTCTGTACCCAAAGGATGACCAACGGAACCCTATTACTAAGCCTTCACTCCGTCTAGCCGTCGGACGTCCATCAACGTCCATTGTATGTACCTAAATTAAATTAAACATTAAGAGAGGTCCCATATAAGAACGAGTCTGACTCGCACTGGGCCTGTTTTTTTTCCAGCTATTTATGTTGAGGGAATACTCCAAGGGGCCGTCTCCACGAGCCTGAGAATCGCCGCTAGTTGATGTTTATTCACTCGTCGAATCGCCTCGATAATATCGCCATGTGGAGACACGTTCATAGAGTTGTTATAGAAATACGTGGCACGACGATAATATCGCCGCGATTATCTCGCTCGTGGAGACATCCCCTAACCCAGTATCATGTTAGCAATCTGATGTCAGATTTTCTGTCTTCTGACTATCCGTAACAAATGTCAAAGACCTATAAATGTCAGCCGGGACCAACAGCTTTCCGAGGCATGAAGGAATTTCGAAATGAAATAGATTAACCCATCCACGATACCAGAACCTGGCGTAGCTTAACCTGAAAGATCGGCCAGTGAGTCTGTAGCTAGCTTAGTAAAAGTTATGAGTGAATCATCATCATCATAACAGCCGAAAGTCGTCCATTGCTGGACATAGGCCTCCCCTAAAAGGGGGGTTTCACATAATCGCCACGCTAGGCAGGCGGGTCGGCGATCGTTGGTTGGGAGTGAATACTGATGTGATATTATGTTGTGTGAATTTCTTCATCATCATTATGATCCACAGCCCTTCTGCCCACTGCTGAGCAAAAGCCACTTTTTTCATGCCCACGTTCTTGCGTCAGCCTCATACTGGTTCTTCTCTCAATGGCAACAGTGTCTGCTCATCTCGCTGCCTTACGACCCACACTTCTTCTACCAATCCGCGAACGCCACTGGGTCACTGGCTTACTTCAGCTATCATCGTCTCGCCTTGTAAGTTAGTTAGAGATGTTATAATGTTCTTAAAAATGTCTTAAGTCAAACTGTCATTATACGTTTGAAAAATCTCAAAAGAAAGATATTCGTGTAAAAATGTGTTTTATCTTAGAACTAGTTGACCCGCGCAACTTCGTCTGCGTTACAAATTTCAACACTGCTCCGCTCCTATTGGTCTTAGCGTGATCATATATAGCCTATAGCCTGCCTCGATAAATTGGTTACCTAATACTGAAAGAATTTTTCAAATCGAACCAGCAGTTCCTGAGATTAGCGCGTTCAAGCAAACAAACAAACTCTTCAGCTTTATATATTAGTATAGAACTATAGATTAGAAAATATGTTTTTTTATTAATATGCTTAGTTATTCTGTCATTTACTAAGTGAAGATTAAATTAACGTCACTCAAATTAAATATTTAAAGCTCATCAAAATTATTTGCCTTTCAGAAATATTAATTTAAATGAAATGTAAGTTGACTTTGAAAGTTAAAGACTTTACTGAAAAACAAGATAATTTCGCTGAAGATATTATGCAAAACATTAAATCTGTGATGTAAAATGTTTTTGAATGATAGAGATACCTAGTTAATTAAATACTTTGACAAGTTATACGTAGCTAGCCCCACGGTTGGACCTCTTTATCACTGAGTTTATTTTACTAGAGTTTTACATACAATTTCTATTTTAACCTTTATTTTTATTTAAACAAAGGTCCGATGTCTTGTTTACTAACTGGGGAAATAATAACAAATAAAAATAAACGAAAATAATCCACAAGACGCATACAAGTAATGTTTACACCGCGCGAGTCGGCTTGGCCCCCAATAGGGCCTTACAGATTTTGACGGTTGGGGCGATTTGGCCCCGATCGGCCGTTAAATTAGGAAAAGTAGAAGGAATAACACTACAAAGTATAAAAAAGAACAACTTTAATTTCGGAAGTCGGTTATTTTAGTACTTTTTGAATTTTTGACACCGACTTCCGATATTAGTTATTTTATACTTTGTAGTGTTTTGTTTTTGAAAGTCTGTTTTATTTTTATGTAAAAAGTTTTTATTTTTAAATTTTTAGTGGTACCAGCGTACCACTAAAAAGGGAAACCACAATTACGGCGTACCAGCGTGATGATATATTATGAACTGGTGTAAACAATCAACAGACATGCGATTTCAGAAATCCCGATCCATTTGCTGTCATTGATTAAAGAGTTCCGTTGCCAACCTCCGAAGATCTTCATCAGATCGTCACCAAATTAAAATGGGACCAGTCCGGGAGAACAGTCTTCCAAACAAAAAAAGAATCATCCAGATCGGTTTACAATTAGCGAAAATATCGCAGAACAAACATTTTTCATGGGATCACATAATCAGATCCTGACTAATACCTTCCATCATTAACTCAGCAACATGAGATGATAATTACCAGGCACAAATATCTGAATTGCGTTAGAAAAACGTTGTGTGTGCCTATAAAATTTGAGGGTTTCCCTCGATTTTCATAGGATCCCATCATTAGATTCTGAATTGGTGACAATGGAATCACCGTAGGAGTATAAGCTTTCGAATAAAAAAAGAATTTTTTAAATCGGTCCACAATTGGCGGAGAAATCGGTGATCATCCATAAAACCGAACATAGAACCTCCTCCTTTTTGAGGAAGTCGGTTAAAAATACCAAACGGGCAGCAACCATCTTTACTGGTCAGAAGGCTAATTTTTGTACGTAAAAATCGTTCAAATTCAAGTCACAATGTCATCTCAACGACATCGATGTCAAAAGCTTGTCAAAATATAGGAAAGGACATTATTCGGCGTTCATATACGTAGATAATGAATTTACTGTCTGTTCTAAATAATGCATGTATTCGAAAAATAGTGGCACCGGGGAATATGGCCGGAGTGAATTACTTTTTTTATAATGTTTTCGAGATTATGAAGTCTCCGTTCTATTGCAATAATTAAAATGTAAATTATAAAAAAAAAACTTTAACTATGGTAATGGCTTCATACGTGTTGATTCATATGCCACTTTGTGCAATGTCCTTTGAGTTGTTTTTTAAACCTTGCGACTTCCATGCGACTGCAAACGTTTCTTAAAATAAGAGAATTTTTGCTCCTTTATCAGATCCAATCGGGAATCATTCTGACCACTGCCCTGAAATAGCCGAAGACATAGTGGACGGGACAAAGTGACATTAGATCGACAATAGCGATTGTCGAAATGTCAAAATGTTTATGTTCGCGACGGAGCATTTTGCTTTGTATAACTCGCATAAACAGCCTTATGTACCTATAGTCGTAAGCTTATATATTTTAAAGTTAGGAGCTTATATACTCAAATAGTCATAGAAATATTCGCGGAGAAGCATTTAGCGTTGTGTAACTCGCATAGATAGTACCCATGTACCTATAGTCGTAGGCCTATGTACTGAACTTAGAAGCTTATGTACTTACATAGTGATAGTTTATAAGCTATGTAATCGATTAAAAATCGTATGTTTGTCGTTTTCCCCAAACACATAAAAGATGTTCTGGGGAAAACTTATTTTCATAGAAAATTATAACAAATAGGTAGGGCTACACATTTCCCCTACACATTCCCGATAGCAGCCAGAGGGCGTGTTCTGATTGGCTGATGGAAATCAACCTAATCGAAGGTACATACAAAATAGACATTTCACACTCAAAGATAGTAGGGTGGTTGAAGAAAACCACCATGTACACGCACCTTCGGTGCTAAGTCTTTAGGGCATCTGGGAATTTAGGTCTTAAACCATAGGCACTGGAAACCTGGCACTCAGCCTTATCCAGATATGTGCACATCTTCATGGTCAGGCAAGGCATAAAGCCACAAAATAGATAAAAAGGAAAACACAGATTTTTATCCCCTTCCGAGTTCCTGACCTATAGTACCTCCACCCTTGGAGGGGTGGCTTGGTAAGTTGTGTATCTGGATACAGGGATGATGCACCTACCCGAATATAGATAGTTTCATAGCCCATGGGGCACAGTTTTCCGGGAAATCAACCCTAAATAGTAAACAAGTTCAAAACTTGTAACAGTTTTTTTTTTTTTTTTTTATTTGTAATGGGTTTGCTCTTGACTCTAGTCTATGTCAGAAATGACAGAGACAAAGTCTACGATGGAGCGAGCCTACCCAGAAGGAGCCTGTTCACTCTAACTTTGAAGAGATTAGGGTTGTAAGCTTTCGGAAACACAGACGCTGGCAGAGAGTTCCACTCCTTTGCTGTGCGCATTATAAAAGACGTTTGAAAACGCTTAGTGCGAATTGGTGGAATAGCCACAAGGTAGGGATGGTAAGATGCAGTGCGTCTGGATGTCCGATGGTAGAAGGGGGCCGGTGGGATGAGGTCGTGGAGTTCTTGGGCACACTCACCGAAGTACAATCTGTAGAAGACCGACAAGCAGGCAACCTTACGGCGATGAGCCAAGCTATGTAGCTTGGCATCCACCAGTTTTACGTCGCCGATGAGCCTCTTAGCTCTGCGTTCCACCGAGTCAAGCGCGGCAAGCTGATACTTAGCTGAGCCATCCCAAAGGTGGCTACAATACTCCATGCAGGATCGGACTTGCGCTTTGTATAGTGTTAAAAGCTGTCCAGGCCTAAAGTATCGCTTCACCCTATTTAGGATGCCCAGCTTTTTGGCCGCAGTTTGGGCTTTGTACTCGATGGTGGCGCCGAAGTTGAGACTGGATGTCAACTCCATGCCTAGGAGCTCGAGCCGATCAGTCACAGGAACAGATGCACCCCGAAAAGTAGGAGCTTGGTCAAAACGACTCCTTTTTGCGGTAAAAAGACACGCCTGTGTTTTGGTGGCGTTAAAAGTGACCAAATTGTCATCACCCCATTGGGAGACAACGCTTAAGGTCAAATTTGTCCGCTCTACCATGGCCTCTCTCAAGGAACAAACTTTAGCCCCACTGGTTGTTGCGTTAGACAAGTATCTCTCTGAAACCGTACTGTCATCTGCGTACCCAACAAGACCAGGCTGAAGTAGGTCATTGATGTGCAGCAGGAAAAGAGTTGCAGAGAGAACAGACCCTTGAGGAACTCCGGCATCAATAGCCATGAGGTCAGAGGAGCAGCCGTCAATGACCACTCGGATCGACCGTTCACTCAGGAAGTCTGATATCCAGCTGCAAAAACCAGCTGGGATGCCATAAGCAGGAAGCTTGCTGAGTAGACCTGCGTGCCAGACCCTGTCAAAAGCCTTCGAGATATCAAGCGACACGGCAAGTGCTTCGCCGTGTCTCTCAATGGCTTCGCCCCAGCAGTGCGTGACATACACAAGAAGATCGCCAGTTGACCGTCCCCGGCGAAAGCCATATTGACGGTCACTGAGGAGATTGTTGTCTTCAAGGTAGGTCAGCAGCTTACTGTTCAGAACCCTTTCCATAACCTTGCATAGGATGGAGGTAATGGCGATCGGACGGTAATGCGCAGGGTCAGCACGGTCTCCCTTTTTGGGCACCGGTTGCACATTCGCAAGCCTCCATGATCTTGGCACCGTTCTTTTTTCAAGAGAGAGGCGGTACAGGCGTGTCAACACAGGAGACAACTCAGGATAGTTAAAGGCAACAAGCCCACTAGTGGGCAGGGTTGAAGGGTTGGTTTCCACCCCGTTCGACGGGGAATTTCGGGGGATTTGCATAGAGGTGCATCAACCCCTATCCAGACCTAGAATAGACCTAGATATAGCCGGAAATGTAGTAGAACCATAGTTAAATTTAACAGTTAAAATAAACTGAAGCAGTTAGTGGTTTTTGGGCCTCGTTACGGTAAGGTAACCTCGTACCTTAGTAAATTGTCAAAAAATAGCAAACTCGTAGTCACCGGCAGAAGACATATAGAATCTATAAATAGAATCACAGTACTCGCGAATTTGCCCTTAAACCATTAGCTGCAGTGTTGTCAAATTCCTGCCTATTATTTAACCCTGGTAAGCATTCACCCTGCACCCCAATCTACCCCGAAGACAGCAAGTACTTGGCAAGATAGAAGAACGTTGTACGTGTGGTGCGGAGAACCTCAGTTCCCGGTACAGGACGTCAGCGCGGCTGGACGCAGTCGGTCGGTCACAGTTCACATCGGAGGAGAAGAAGAAGGATAGACCTACCCCATCACAACCCCGTTCCAGTCGATCTCGCCCATCCGGTACATTTTTTGGTCCTTGCGAGCCGGATTTCGGACCAAATTTTTTGGTCCTTGCGAGCTGGATTTCCGACCAAATTTTTTGGTCCTTCGAGAGCCGGATCTCCGCACCCGTACATCTTGTTTCTTAACAGTATGTCAAAACGTATCCGTTCCCGAATCATCCCTTGAAGAATCAACCCTTGAAGAAACAAGCATTGAAGACTCAAGCCGAAGCCCTGCGATATAGTTTGGCACAAGAGCCAAACATACGCACCCCCTATCTTGTTTCTTAAAAGTATGTCAATTGGTATCCGTTCCCGAATCATCCCTTGAAGAATCAACCCTTGAAGAAACAAGCCTTGAAGAATCAAGCCGAAGCCCTTCGATATAGTTTGGCACAAGAGCCAAACATACGCACCCCGTATCTTGTTTCTTAACAGTATGTCAATTGGTATCCGTTCCCGAATCAACCCTTCAAGAATCATCCCTTGAAGACTCATCCGAAACAGATCCGAAGCTAGTCGTCGATTGACGTTTCTGTGAAGACGCCTCAAGCTCAGCATCGTGGTTCATCGTGAGGACTACCCCTTGAAGAAAACTACCCTTCAAGAACCAACCCTTGAGGACTCACCCGAGGCGGATCCGAAGTTATCCGTCAACATACGTTCCAGTTAAGAAGCCTCAAGCTCAGCATCGTGGTTCATCGTGAGGACTACCCCTTGAAGAAAACTACCCTTCAAGAACCAACCCTTAAGGACTCACGCTGAGGCGGATCCGAAGTTATCCGTCAACATACGTTCCAGTTAAGAAGCCTCAAGCCCAGCATCGTGGTTCATCGTGAGGACTGCCCTTGAAGAAAACTACCCTTCGGGAGCCACCCTTAAGGACTCACCCCGAAACTTTGGACTTTGAAAATTTTCCTGAAACACTGAAGGATTGCGTCTGGACTTAGAAGATGTCTAAGGAATCCTGGACTTTGAGAAAATTTGAAAGTAGAACCTGGACTTGGAAAAATTTTGAAGACCAAACCTGGGACTTGGAAAAATTTTGAGGATTGAACCCGACACTTAGAAAAAAAAAATTCTAACATAGAAGCTGGGACTTAGAAAATTTTTTGAAGACAGAACCTGGGACTTAGAAAAATTTTGAGGATTGAACCTGACATTTAGAAAATTTTTCGAAGCTGGCACTTAGAAAAATTTTGAAGATTCATACTGGGACTTAGAAAATTTTGATCATCTGAACATAGAAGATTTGAACATCGATTCGGGACATAGAAAATTTTTGAAGAATTTGGACTTTGAAAATTTTGAAGAGGATTCTACACTTAGAAAATATAGATTGATTCGGGACATAGAAAATTTATTGAAGAATTTGAACTTTGAAAATTTTGAGAAGATTATACACTTAGAAAATATAGATCGACTCGGGACATAGAAAATTTTTGAAGAATTTGGACTTTGAAAATTTTACACTTAGAAAATTCAGAGCAACTCTGGACTTTGAAGATTGGGGACTTTGAAGAATTATCCGAGAATATAGAAACAGCTTGAAGAAAAAACTTTAGTTCCAGTTTTACCGAAGCCTTATCCAGGGATATAGAACAGTTCGAAGAATAGACTTGAGGATCTGAATCATGCCAACCTCAAAAAAGGGATCCGGATTTGAGACGCCTTCAGACAGTACACTGAAGCCGACAGATAGAAAATACAGCCGAAACCTGCCGGTGACTACCCGGGGTGACGCCCGTATTGAACGTATCGAATGTGACAAGCCGCCGTCGACCGTGGGAAGGACGTCGCGGTCTTATAGAAGAGTCACAAAGGCACGCGAAGACTTACTCAAGATTAAGTTGGAGCTTGCACAATTAGCACTTCAGAGAGCCGAACAAGAATCGGACGACGAATATATAGAAGATAGAAACTCGAACGACGAGTACGTGCGTTCCTGGCTGGAAGAGACAGCTGAACCTGTTCCTGATCAGAGAGAGACCAACACCGCTGAGAGACGCATCCGTAATAGAACACATAGAAACTGCGAGCAGAATAGAATAGACAGAAACTGCGAGCAGAATAGAATAGACAGAAACTGCGAGCAGAATAGAATAGATAGAAACTGCGAGCAGAATAGAATAGATAGAAACTGCGAGCAAAATAGAATAGATAGAAGCTGCGAGCAGCAACCGTCTCCCCTTTTAGACTCCGTACCGATAGTGGACTCTCGTCGAGCGCAAGTACCGGAACTAGAGCCGAAAGTCGATGAAGTGACTAAACAGATGGCACCACCGAAGAAAATAGAAGACGACAGGGAAAACAGATTACGGCCGTTCGTAACGGATCTTATAGCAGCTATAGCATTGCTAGCTGATAGGAAAACAGAACAGATTACTTCCTAGCCGTCGAAGGTCATCATGACCTTGCCGAACTTCAGTGGTGCACACACAGAGTGGTTGCCGTTTCGAGCCATTTATGTAACAACTCGAAAAAATTTCACTGATGTCAAGAATACAGCAAGATTCAGAAGGCAAAGACAGTATCAGTCGTTACCTGACCTTTCGTTGTTCAGCGAATTCACCACTGAACAAGCCCGCTTCTGCAGCGCCTTTGCTCCCGCCGAGAATTTCAACGCAATAGAGGGCCCATCAAACAGACGTACAGCACAGAGAACTCACACAGCAACAGAAAAACCGGCCGATAGATGCCGCGTATGTGGGAAAGATGGGCACATAGAACGCGATTGTCGGAAATTCAAAGAAGGCAACAGCGACAAGAGATGGGAGCTAGCAAAGAAGCTCAACTTATGCTATCGCTGCATGAAGTTACGACGTAAGCGGCACCAGTGCAAACCGAAGAAGTGTGGCATCAAGGAGTGTATAGCCACACACAATCGCTTACTTCACTACGAGAAGAAGCCCGCTACAGCGACTGCCGAAAATCCGAGGGTCCTCGAACAGAAGCAAGAACCACAAGAAGTGGTTGCCAGTTCGCGAACATAGTCGAGTCATGCCTACCTCAAGATGGTGCCGGTCCGGGTGATTGGACCGGCGGGAGAGGCATCTACGTTCGCTCTTCCCGACGATGGATCAACCGTATCATTGATCGACGAGGACCTTGCCAGACAAGTTGGAGCCGAAGGCCACATAGACCCACAGAAGACATCTTGAAACGACACACCAAACAGATAGAAAATGGGCACATAGAAACCGCAATGCTATAGAAGCAAGATAGACCAAAATGCCCGATAGTTATGAGACAGCCCACAAGCGGCTTGTCTTTATAGAGAGGAAACTCGATAGAAGTCCGACTCTTCGAGATAGTTATACGGAACAGATGGACTCGCTCCTACAGAAAGGGTGCGCCGAGAAAGCGCCCGAAAATAGTACACCAGGAAGAACCTGACACCTACCTCATTTCGATGTCTTCAACCCAATGAAGCCAGAGAAGTTCCGTATAGTACACGACGCCGCAGCTAAATCGAATGGAATGTCTTTGAACGACTTCCTACTCACAGGACCAGACCTGTTACAGTCGCTGCCCGGCGTCATGATGAGGTTCCGTAGACACCCCATAGCCATTTCGGGTGATATTACCGAAATGTTTATGCAAGTGAAAGTCCGAGAAGAGGACACAGACGCCCTCCAATATCCGTGGAGAGGCAACAGACGCCCTCCAATATCCGGGGAGAGGCAACAGACGCCCTCCAATATCCGGGGAGAGGCAACAGACGCCTTCGAAAGTCCGAAAAGAGGACACCAAATGCCCTCCAATATCCGTGGAAAGGCAATAGAATAAAGGGAGCCCCGCCGAATATAGAGTGATGCAATCATATTCGGCGCGGCCAGCCCAACGTGCACACCTGTAAGCGCAAGGATACACCACCGAAAATGTACTTGGTCTAAAATGGAGACCAAGTGCAGATACGCTAGGTTTCAACCTGACCCTAGCGCGTCCACCGAGGGGCGTCTTAGAGAAAGACGTGCCCACCAAGAAGAGGCATCCGAAATAGGCGTAGCCTCAATAGTACGCGCCAAGCAAATGCTCCAAAAGGTATGGAGAAAACGAGTCGACTGCTATCAGTCTCTCGACACAGAAACCGTACTTACAGAAAAACACCAACGAAGAGGTGTTGTCCACACTGTTGTCTGAGGCAGAGTACGGTAAACAGCCGCCCGCTGAAATAGGTATCAGTCGCCAGCGAAGGCGATTAACCCATCACGCCGAACCACTTCCTACTCGATGGTTCGGCCAGACTGCACCACCCGGCGTGTTCACCGACCAACACGTCGACACCACGAAACACAGGCGGCGCTCACAAGCGCTCGCCGACCAGTTCTGGCGCCGCTGGGTGAGGGAACACCTACCCGAGCACCAACACCGGCGGGAGCGCCACAGCCGTGGCCCTGGTCTGCAGGTGGGCAATCCTGTGCTCATCGCACACGGCCAGCTGCCTCGCAACACGTGGCTGCGAGGCCGCATCACCGCAGTCTTCCCTTGGGCGGACCACAGGTCCGGACCGCTGAGGTGCGCATATCTGGCGGCACTCTTAAGCGTCCGGCGAAGAGGCTGATCCCGTCACCGAAATGGTCCAGAGCGTCGGAGCTACGGGCCGGAGCGACGGGCGTCGCGCCGGCGAGCTTCGAGGCAACAGTCGCCGGGGCGACGAGCGTCGCGCCGGCGAGATTCGAGGCAACAGTCACCGTGGCAACGGGCGACGCAGCTACAGTTGTCGCTCACCGGCGAGATGCAGCGCCGCGCCGACGTCGCAACGAGTCGTCACTGCGCTGCACGGCGGGAGAAATGTTCGCGACGGAGCATTTTGCTTTGTATAACTCGCATAAACAGCCTTATGTACCTATAGTCGTAAGCTTATATATTTTAAAGTTAGGAGCTTATATACTCAAATAGTCATAGAAATATTCGCGGAGAAGCATTTAGCGTTGTGTAACTCGCATAGATAGTACCCATGTACCTATAGTCGTAGGCCTATGTACTGAACTTAGAAGCTTATGTACTTACATAGTGATAGTTTATAAGCTATGTAATCGATTAAAAATCGTATGTTTGTCGTTTTCCCCAAACACATAAAAGATGTTCTGGGGAAAACTTATTTTCATAGAAAATTATAACAAATAGGTAGGGCTACACATTTCCCCTACACATTCCCGATAGCAGCCAGAGGGCGTGTTCTGATTGGCTGATGGAAATCAACCTAATCGAAGGTACATACAAAATAGACATTTCACACTCAAAGATAGTAGGGTGGTTGAAGAAAACCACCATGTACACGCACCTTCGGTGCTAAGTCTTTAGGGCATCTGGGAATTTAGGTCTTAAACCATAGGCACTGGAAACCTGGCACTCAGCCTTATCCAGATATGTGCACATCTTCATGGTCAGGCAAGGCATAAAGCCACAAAATAGATAAAAAGGAAAACACAGATTTTTATCCCCTTCCGAGTTCCTGACCTATAGTACCTCCACCCTTGAAGGGGTGGCTTGGTAAGTTGTGTATCTGGATAGAGGGATGATGCACCTACCCGAATATAGATAGTTTCATAGCCCATGGGGCACAGTTTTCCGGGAAATCAACCCTAAATAGTAAACAAGTTCAAAACTTGTAACAGTTTCGATAGTTAAAGGCAATAAGCCCACTAGTGGGCAGGGTTGAAGGGTTGGTTTCCACCCCGTTCGACGGGGAATTTCGGGGGATTTGCATAGAGGTGCATCAACCCCTATCCAGACCTAGAATAGACCTAGATATAGCCGGAAATGTAGTAGAACCATAGTTAAATTTAACAGTTAAAATAAACTGAAGCAGTTAGTGGTTTTTGGGCCTCGTTACGGTAAGGTAACCTCGTACCTTAGTAAATTGTCAAAAAATAGCAAACTCGTAGTCACCGGCAGAAGACATATAGAATCTATAAATAGAATCAGAGTACTCTCGAATTTGCCCTTAAACCATTAGCTGCAGTGTTGTCAAATTCCTGCCTATTATTTAACCCTGGTAAGCATTCACCCTGCACCCCAATCTACCCCGAAGACAGCAAGTACTTGGCAAGATAGAAGAACGTTGTACGTGTGGTGCGGAGAACCTCAGTTCCCGGTACAGGACGTCAGCGCGGCTGGACGCAGTCGGTCGGTCACAGTTCACATCGGAGGAGAAGAAGAAGGATAGACCTACCCCATCACAACCCCGTTCCAGTCGATCACGCCCGTCCGGTACAGTTTAGGAATGACCACGTGCCCTTCCAGTAGCGCACGTCAATCCCGTACATTACCAACTTGTCGACAACCGTTTCCGCTGATCGAATGTCATTCTGCCTTTTTTATTTATTTATTTTTAGGATGGGAAATCATCAAATGACCCCTCCGCTCTGGGTAAAGCAGGAGGGATTGTCAGACTTTTACTGACTAAAACCCATCCGTGTTCCTCCTAGTGCCCTTTGCGTTCCAGGGTACGGTGCCTCTTTCGAACGAAGTCCGCAGCCCCAGCAGGCACTGGCCCTAGCGGGCCCCGTCTGTAATGCTGACAGCTTTTTGAGCACAGCACACCGTCGACCCGGGTCTGGTTCTGATCAGACGGCGAGCCATCCAATGCTCGCCGTCCGCAGACCCGCGCCTACGGTGGCCGAGAATCGTCCTGCGACTCCCGACGCCCGGGGCGTCTTCTGTTGCGGCGGCTGGGGCGTGAGGTTTCCCTCTCCTTCACGCGTTTGGCTTCCTCCTTTGCTTCCTCCATGTCATCTGCCTACAGGCTCTGAAAGCAGCTAAAGAACACGTAAGTATAAGAAAAAGAACCCGCGTACATACTACCAGCATCCAAACACACTAAACATCCATTGTAAACCACCCTTCTCGTACCGTGTTACCCCAACTAAAGCTAGAGCACACGTCACCGTCGCTATCGTGTGTAACAAACACAGCGACCGCAGAGCAAGGCGCGAGCCGTCAATGTGTACCTGCCTCATAATTTGCATGGTTAGACTTCAATGCTGCCGCGACTCAAAGACGCTACTAGTACAAGTACCCACGGCACATAGTGGTGTGGTCTAAAGAAAAAAAAGTTGAGTAAAGTTTCTAAATTAGAAGGAAAAATGAGTAAGATTGGATTATTTCTTAATTAGAAGTAAATTATAGCAGATTGTAAACCGAGGGGATAAAACAGTGTGTTATTATTAAGTATCTCGTTGATAACTTTTCTTTACCTATCAATTATATTTTTAAATTAGTATTTCTAAAAAAAAATGATCTAATTTGATTAAATTCCAATGATCCCCATGTTATTGGTAAAAATGGGTATAAAATGAGAGAGTTTACAAAGAACAAAACAAAAATTAATAAAAGCTTGTTTTCAAAAGCCTGTTTTTAATTTATACCTGTAAATTTTTTTTTTTTTTATTAAATGCCTCTTCTCTTCTATTGATAACGTTATACTAGAATTAATAAGAAAAAATCTATGATTAAATTTAAGAAAAATGAACAAATAGTACAATGAATAAATAAACATTTAGAAGAATTGATTTTAGGCAGTTGAAAAACAAAAGTCACGTGGATTGATGAATAAATCCTCCCACACAAGACCACAACCAACAATTCAGCTGAAAATAATTTGTCGATAAATAATTATTATTTACACAGATTTAATCTAGATAGGAATTTCAATAACACTATTGAAATACCAAAAATAGCACACAAGCTTTATACAGCATTATTCAAATCATCTCATATTTGCTTTGGTATTTGAAAATGAATAATTCTAAATATTTGCATATAAACAAAGCCAGTGTCACACAATAGTTTCAAACAGACGACAAGTTTCATGACAATTCAATTTAAATTCAATGCGCATTACTCGCAATTGTAAACCTAGCCTAATTTAATATTAATGGTACGAATTGTAATTACTGGTGGGAACTGCCACTGCAATTTGTATTTGTAATTTTTGAAAAGATTTTAATTAATTACCTACATTATAAATTATAAATTGAGAGTGAAGAAAATAAGTGAGGATATTATCTAGATTACTTTATTTATTAGGGTTCCGAAGCCGAAGTGGAAACAACGAAATCTTATTACTAAGGGCGCCTTCAAATTAGTCGCTAAGTGCAGCGCGACACTAGCGTGGCTTTCGCGATTTGTTAATTGTCCGTCTGTCTGTCAACGGGCTGTAGCTCAAGAACCGTAATAGTCAGAGAGTTGAAATGTTCACAGAGTGTAGATTTCTATTGCCGCTATAACTTTGGGTACGAAACCCTAAAAACGTAAGAACGTAATGCACGTAAAAAAAATTATAGCTATTATAATAGTTGCAATAATAAGAAAGACAAACATCAACTGTTGTACTATAATAATACAGTTTCCTTAAAAATCTGTCTAAAAAAAAACCGCGACCGCTTCTAACTTGGACCACAACCCACACACTACTCGAAACACAATGCACGGTCTCCTTGTACCGCAAAGGATCGTAGCCACTCGTTACCAAGTTTTTATTCATCTATTTGTGCATGTCCTCGCCTCCCCGCTCTCCTCTCTGGCCACAATCAGTTAGAAGACTTCTCGTTATTTTCTTTGTGACAAAGGGTAGTTGGGGGTCATTAGGAGCATGGGATAATTTCCTTGGGAGAAATTTTATGGGTTTGATTTTTTTTTCATTTGGTGCACTGTTGTTGAAGTTTTTTATTTGTTTGCTTAGTGGGTTCTTTGATTATTTTCCTGTCGCTTTATGATTTCGATAAATTCATGTGGTTGCATCTGTTCTGGTTCGATTCCTGAGTCGGAGTTACTGTAAGAGGGCTTTCAAGATTTTTTTCAGCGTGCGTTCTCGATTGGTGCCAACCAATTGCTTTGGCTTTTATTGCATGAACTTTACTGGCTATATTGTCTAACCCTTCGCAGAATATGGCATGAGGTTATAGGTCAGCCGCACAACAAGAGTAATACGTGATCCCCTACTATATTTATTTTTATTTTTAAGGATGGGAAATCATTAAATGACTTCTTCCACTCTAAATGTCTTTTGACGCGGAACCAATTCCACAACCCTGGCAGGCACTGGCCCTAGCGCACCCCTTTTCCTATGCTGACATCTCTTTGAGACGCGCTTGGAACACAACGTGACGTCGACCCAAGCCTGGTTCTTGTCGGACGAACGACCCATCGCTCGCCGTGTACAAGCCCGCGCTTACGGTGTACAGTAGTCGGAAATCGCCCTGCGACTCCAGGCGCCCTTGGCGTTTTCTTCTGTTGCGGCGGCCGGGGCGTGAGGTTCGCCCCTACTATGACATGCCAATGCCATCATAATTCATTCGACATTTGATTGCAATGACCCGTTGTCTAGGAAATTGAACAATAAAACACCGTCCTTACAGCTCATGCACTCTCAAAGCAATGTTCTGCCACTATGTCAATTTCTGTTACCGAACGCATTTTTATGTGTAAAAGAAATGGGTCCAGTATTTTGAAGCTTTTTTTATTTGCGATGCGTTTGCTCTTGACTCTAGTCTAGGTCCGAGTTGGCAGAGACAAAGTCTACGATGGAGCTTCATTTTCGGAGCTTCTGCGTTCATGATTTTCACAGAAATTAATGCCTTTACGATTTTCTCTTCATGGCTTACGTAAAACAGACTATTCCGGGAAATCACTTTTGAGGTTTTGTGTCTCTTTCCTGATGTAGCGAATTGGAAAATTCTAAATAACTGATTCACGAACGCGCTTAACGGATTTGTACACTTTTTTAATGAATAACCGGTATATTTCTATATCTGTCCTATGAGAACTGTACAAAAATACTTTTCCTATTCACGAACGCGCTTAACGGATTTGTACACTTTTTTAATGAATAACCGGTATATTTCTATATCTGTCCTATGAGGACTGTATAAAAAACTTTGTGATAGCAAGATCGGTCCAAAAACAAAAAAAAATATATACCCATACCTGTCAAGATAAGGGTACCCCTTCAGAGCGTACCAGCGTAAAGTTATGTTACGAAAAGGTGTAAACAATATAAACAGATATGCGATTTTGGGGAAATAAACGTCTTTTCTTTCTTTCTTTTCGATTTCGTAAATACCAAGAGGTTTGCTATCATTTATTGAAGAGTAACAATGGTTATCTCTGAAGTTCATGATTTTATCTTCTAATTGGGATCTACTACGAAAAGTACTCTTCAATTACCAAAATCGGTTAACATTTCACAAAGTTATCGCTGAACAAACGTACAAAATAACATTTGTCGAATTGTGAACCTTTTGCTGAAGTCTTATAATATTTACCCAACCTTTTAACAAATACCAAAGGAACAAAAATGCTCAGCTTATGCAGCACAACCACGAAAAATCAAGCATACCTGAAGCAAAGAAAAGCACTTGAGCACTCTTAAGCATCCATTCTCCTCATTTATCTAAACAATGTTACTGAAAATGCTTAAAAGCAGCGCTCTACAGAATCTCCGGGAATTTTTAACGAGCACAAATATTGTAGTTACGTCGTCTCCCGATGGAGTTCCCTTTATAATTTGCGTGGCTTGGAATAAATGGCAGAAGATAAACGTAGTGCTTGGTTCTGATGGACATTTTTGACAAGATTGTTTGATGTTATTATTATTTTAATACATTGATGAGCAATTATCGTGTTTTTTTGGGTTCTGTTACTAAGCCTCCGCTGTCCGTCCGTCCGTCTGTTTGAAAGCGGGCTGTATCTCAAGAACCGTAATAGTTGAAATTTTCAGTATGTAAATTGCCGCTATAACAACAAATAATAAAAATTAATGGGGGCTTACAAGAAACGTGTTTTGTTTTATGTATGGAACGGAACCCTTCGTGTGAGAGCGCGACTTGCTCTTAACCAGTTTTTTGTTTTAAACTGAACAGTCTACAGTGGCATCAACCCTTATGGGGACATCCACATAACGAACGCCAACATCAACAAGACAGCGCACAAGAGAATGTCTCTTTCATATTTCAGAAGAAATCCCAAACAGCGAATATTCGTACAGTCATGTGGATCCCTTGGAACGAGCGCAGGACATCTGAGGAACATACAACGAAGGCAGATGAGGTGCTTTGTGGCGGGAAGAAAGATGCCTTTGTTTGCAAGCCTAGTTTGAGAGATGAAGGGTTTTTGAAAAAGGAATGTGGGATTCTTTTGTTGCTGCAGTTTTTGATTGGAATGGATTTTTTTTTTTTTTTGAACATGTATGTAATGTGACGCATAAGGTTGCATGCTGAAATCAATCCTTAATGCTGAATTATAGCTGGTAGTTAACACTTTGTCAGATTTTGACTTGCATGCGGAATAAAATTTGTGAACGGTTGTAACTTTAGATGTTAGTATTGGCTACTTTTTTAAAATTAAGTATCGCTTAAAAACATAACATTATGGCAAGCAACGGTAAAAAACACGCTTTAAATATGTACACTACTTACTGAATATTACTGTTAAAGGTCATAAAAACCTGTCAGACGGATCGGATTCCGTTTTTGCCATTTACTTACAGGCCCCAAAAAACATCAGCCAAATTTTTACCAACACTATTTACCTTTAACTAACTTAATTTTTCTTACCAATTAACTTAGAATAGAATAGATTAGAATAAAATTTATTTAGCACATTCATGAAACACGCGTACAAAAACAAACAGAATATAAAAAAGGTAAGCCAAAAAACTAGTGTGTGTCTCACGGCTGCACTAAAAAGGTCCATTTCATCAATATGTCAGACTGACTAATGTTGTCTGACGCTGATTTTCAAATGAACCTTACAAAGGTTTATTAACTTAACAGAACCACAGTCAGTATGTCGTGTTGGCGATGTCCCAAGACGAAGCGTTTGCTTTAATAAAATTAGCTGTTCGGAAGTCGGGAATTCGTGAAAGTCAGTAAATTATGTATGCGTTCAATTATAGAGTCCAATGCTGGGATTGTTATCTTTCGTGATCTTACGTTGTCTGCATTCTTGAGGAGGTCGATGAAAAATGCGGAGGAGGAATCGGAAAACCGTTTTTAAAATCAGTAATCTTGAATTCTTTTAAACAGACCTAATGTACGGTAATGTATAGTTACTGTGTTTTTGTTTGTATAGGGCAACATCTAGAGACATACAAACAGACCTAAAAGTCTAGACAAACTAATTACCATTTTTTCAGCGGAAAGGATTGTCAGAAAGTCGAAGATCATGGTGGTCAATCTCACACGCTTTCAGGTTCGACGAAACTTATCGCTGATACAATTCAATTTTGATGTCGTCTTCTTATCGTGTGGGCTGTAAGGTCTAACGATCCCACACACCCTAGTGTCCGAGTTTCTACAGCGCCTCAAGTGCCGCTGACATGGTTTATTTGACGACCGCCGTTTCGCGGCAGGGACCACCGGCTTATACGAGCCTTTCGAAGCACGGAATCATGTTTTTATCAGACAATAAGGTGATTCAAGCCTGCAATGTCCTAGCCAAACTGGAAACAATCGAACCCACGCCTACCAGGTCACAAGACAAACGCCTATATAACTCGACCACCGAGGCAGTTTTGAGGTAAAAACCCATTAATTTCTTGTTCTGTACATAAATAGATACTCTCAAGCCTTCGACAATATTGCAAAAGACTCAGCAATCCCTTCAGGCTCCTATTATAGTTGCCAACAATAAAGTATCATCCACCCCTAACCACGGGGGATGAGCAGATGAAAAGGGTCCCCAATAATAATTCCGACAAGTTTCATATTACCAGAGGTATATTTCGGTATTTCTTGCCTTTGTCCCGATAAAGTGATATGTTTCAGTGATGAAATAGGTACGATGTTCTATGGTGGTACAATCATCGTAAAAAGGTCGATGTTTTTATTCGTATTGATTGGTTCTGTCTAGTGTTTGGCGAATGAAGTCGATAGTACTTTTCCGTAGTTGCGAAAATGTTTGATATGCGATGACCTTTGTTGTAAATAGAAGCAATACCGTCAAATAACGAATACCTAAAGTGAAATTGAATTGTATCATGAAAAAAAAATATCACAAAAAAGTGCTCAAATCGGTTAATTTTTTATATATTTGTTACCACATAACTCCGTCATTTATGAACCGATTTTAATCATTCTTATTTTACCTGAAAGGATATACTTTCCCATTGGTCCCATTGAAAATGTATCACAGTTGGGAATAAAAAAAGAATCAAAATAGCTGGAATTCGTTTACTTGGATGGCAGATTTTTTGTCATCCAAGTAAACGTAATTGCGTATTTTGCTTTCCTGCGATTTTCCAGTGCTGTGGTTAGTGTGGGGTACCGAAACGTATTAAAAGTGTATCACATTTATTAACCGACTTCTTCAAAAAGGCTCTATTTTCGGCTGTATGTACCTTTTTTTATGTATGTTCACCGATTTCTCCGCCAATTCCGGACCGATTTCAATACTCCTGAGGTGGTCCCATTGTCACCAAGTCAGAATCTGATGATGGGATCCCATGAAAATAGCGACAAACCCTCAAATTTTATAAGCACATACACTGTTTTTCATAAACTTTCTAACGCAATTCAGATATTTGTACCTAGTAATCATCATCTTATGTTGCTGAGCTGATGATGGAAGGTATAAGTCAGGATCTGATGATGGGATCCCATGAAAAATATTTGTTTAGCGATATTTTCGCCAATTGTTAACCGATTTGGATGATTCTTTTGTTTGGAAGAGTATTTTCTTGGATTGGTCCCATTTAAATTTGGTGAAGATCTGATGAAGAACTTCAGAGGTAGGCAACGGAACTCTTCAATAAATGATAGCAAATGGGTCGGGATTTCTGTAATCGCATGTCTGTTGATTGTTTACACCAGTTCATAACATAATATCACACCGGCACGCTGTGCTTGAAACTTTTAACAAAAAAATAAAACCGGTATTTCTGAAGTCGGTGTTTTTGGTTGTTTCGTCCTTGAACACCGACTTCCGAAATTAATGTTGTTTTTAACTTTGTAGTGTTTTGTTTTTGGAAGTCGGTTTTATTTTTCAGTACATTTATTCCTTCAAAGATTGAATTTTAATCTATAAAATCAAAATTTTTAAACTTAAAAAAATACCTTGAATAGAAAAGTCCACACAATAATCATCTCTTTAATGCTTTAAATATCATCAAACATACTCATATAAAACATATTCTTCGGCTATCCTCATACTAAAATACAGATATCATACCATCTTGCATCTGTTCCAAAACATTGCAATGGCGATAGCGGGGAATAGGTAAAATTTTCTTTTTTTTTTGCAGAGCCGCCAGCCAGCCATGCCTTAGTAGCGAACATTCAAAGATGCCTGGAGTATTCTTGTGGGCGGTTTGTTACACCAAAGTGCAATTGTATTATTACTTTTATTTTTGATTCATTCCTTATATGGTTCAAAATTAACAAAAGTACGTAAAGTACCTTCCAATTAAGGTACCAATCTTTTAAACGTTTTTTTGAATATCGATTAGGCCTGTACAAAACACACAGCTATAGCGTGTAGACCGTCCCCTTAATGCCAAATACACCTCAAAAATTGATAGAAATGACCGATCAACCAAAATAAAACGTCTCTAATAAGCACATAGTCTATAATGTTTTACTGCAGTGTGGCAAAATCTTCCTCAAAACACGCTCCATCATCGACTTTGTCTCTGTTACCTCTGATCTAGACTAGTCAAGAGCAAAGCAAACCCATCTCAAATAAAAGAAGAGCAGGTTCAAATTCCTTTGAGGCCTGTGCCTCGAGTTTTGCGGACAGCGGGATGGTGGCGGCGGCGGCGCGAGCGGGGCGGGCAATGTAGACCCGTTTACGAAACCAGTGTTGTATTCGTGGTTGTGTCGTCGAGATATTTGTTTTTATTCGCGAACGAAATGTCTGAACAACGGTGACAATTTTTTTTTGATTCAAATTTATTAACTTAACACTCGATTTATTGTGGGCAAAAGAAGAAAATAAATTGCACATCACTACAATGACGACTGGCGCGCACCGCTCGTTGCCCGCCCTCGCGCCGCTGCCGCGCCGCTCTTTTCGAGGGTTGGTCTAACCGCCACCGGGCCGATCGGGACCAACGCTTAACGTGCTTTCCGAGGCACGGAGAAAAATCGGTTTGTTAAGATGGTCACCCATCCACAGACCAACCTTGGCAAGCGTTGCTTAACCTTGAAGATCGACCCGTGCGGCTTTTATTATTTAGCCACGAGCAACTCAACGTTTCGTTCTCTAGCGTTTACAATAAGCATTAATAATTTTCTACGTTACGGTGCGGTGTAAACGTAGCCACGTCACAGCTAGTCCGATGCAAAGTTGTATTGTAAAGCAAAATGGAATTGTTGCGGGTTT
Source organism: Lacanobia oleracea (assembly GCA_950371165.1). Classification (NCBI taxonomy): domain Eukaryota; kingdom Metazoa; phylum Arthropoda; class Insecta; order Lepidoptera; family Noctuidae; genus Lacanobia; species Lacanobia oleracea. Next base: position 23,060,850 of record OX493392.1, on the reverse strand, counting down.
GCGAACCGCCGCTATACATATTTTTGTATTTTATTAATGTACTACTACGCTAGAAAGATTACGGACCCAGAGTTCTTACCGCAACGCGGCCGTGCTAAGATCTCTAGATTACTAAAACCCCAGACTGATGTCTGGGAGGAACTTTTATCCGAGTGGCAATGTAGGTGGGAAAATTCCATCAAAGGCCGTCACCTCCACCAATTTTTTCCATCTGTTCGTGAGCGGCTGGACAGGACATGGCTGGAGGTGGATCACTGTGTTGCCCAATTTCTCACAGGTCATGGCAATTTTAAGAGTAAATTATTTTCCTTTAAGCTTGTGGCCTCGCCTTTATGTCAATGTTCTACAGCTGACCATGAATACGAACAATCCGCACATCACATCTTATGGGAGTGTAGTCTTTGGCAAACTGAACGCAATATTATGTTAGATAGTATTAAGGTTACATCTGGGGTAGTTTACTATACGGACCTTGTTGAAACCAGAACAAATTTCCGTGCGTTCAAGCGATTTTGCCATACCTATTACTGGAATCAAAAGTAGCTCACAATTTAGGACCCATTAGTTTAAGTGGTAAAATATAATCCGTGGTGCTTGGCAACTGGGCTTAACCCAGTTGTATTTGTCCCTTGGTGCCTATTGGCCTAGTTCTATTCTGTCTCCTGCTTGATACGGAGGGAAGTGGAAATTATATATATATTTTTTTTTCCTACTCCTCCGCTGTACTTTTCTGATTAATTTCGTTGCAGGATCCAAGACAGTTGAATCGTTTCTCCGGGACTCGTCGGGTTTCATTGGCTCGGCGTTTTTCTGGTGGTCGCCACTGTTGATTCTGGCTTTCAGGAGTTGCAGTGGTTGGGAATGTGTGGCGGGCTTGTCCCATAAAAAAAAAAAAAAAATATACATATTTTCCAATTTTATCATTCTCACTTCTATCTAAGGTTACTGTGGAATTCATTTTACTTTGTCGTTCCTCGTGTTTGGGGAGAATCGGGAGAAATGGCCGCGATCAGGGAGTGTCTGGGAGTTGGTGGGAAATATTGGATGAATTATGTTCTTTCTCGTGGGTTTGAATTCGTTCGTCTAGCTAGGTAATCGTAAAAGGTTATATTTTATAGGCTAATGGCCAATAGTATTGAATGTCTCTTATTTTGATGACTAAGTTATCGGGTAGAATATAATATACTTATTATTTCTTTATGTTAGGTAGAAAACAAACTGACAATTCACTCGAAATAATAGGAAATGTTTCTAACCCACAGACGAAGCTGAAATATTTCTTTTTTTTTTTTTTTTTTTACTATTGATAGGCACGCGTTTGACCACTATCTCACCTGTTGGTAAGCGAGGATGTGGTCGAGGATGGAGCACGCTTGCCTAGAAATAACCTATTCACTCTTGATTTGAAGACTCCCAGGTTGTAGCTATCAGGAAACACAGACTCCGGCAGGGAATTCCACTCCTTAGCTGTACGCACTATGAATGTGTTCCCAAAACGTTTTGTGCGTATGGGTGGGATGTCCACCATATACCGGTGGCGCATCGCCGTTCGTCTTGTGGTCCGATGATGGAACGGGCTTGGCGGAATTAAATTATGCAATTCCGTCGCACATTCCCCAAAATGCAACCGGTAAAAAACCGACAGGCTAGCAACTCGTCGTCGATGTTCAAGACTTTGGAGCTTCGACGCGACGAGCCTCTCATTGCCGATGATCCTCTTGGCTCGTTTCTCAATTGACTCAAGGGCATCAAGCTGGTATCTGGCAGATCCATCCCAAAGATGAGAGCAGTATTCCATACACGATCGAACTTGCGCTTGATAGAGTTTGAGCAGCTGTTCCGGCCTCACCTTAGCCAGAATCCCCAACTTCTTTGCAGCCACTTGAGCTTCTGCCTCTATGTAAGGGCCAAAATGTAGAGTAGATGTTAATGTAACCCCAAGAAGCTCAAGATGGTCGGTTATCGGCACGGTTTCACCGCGGAAAGATGGAGCTGGGCGGAATTGGCTCCTTTTGGCGGAAAATAGACACGCTTGGGTCTTAGCAGCATTGAACTTGACCAGATTGGCATCGCCCCAATCAGAGACCGCCTGTAGGGACACGTTCAAGCGCTCAACCATTGCCTCCCGGAGAGACCGGATCTGCGACCCACCAGCTCGTGCGTCGGACACGTATCTTTCAGCAACAGTGCTGTCGTCTGCATACCCAAAGGTACCGGGTTTAAGCAGATCATTAATATGAAGCAAGAACAGTGTTGCCGAAAGCACCGACCCCTGAGGAACCCCGGCATTAATATCCAGCAGTCCAGACGAGCAGCCATCTATGACCACTCGGATAGACCGATCCCTCAGGAAATCTGCGATCCAATCACACAAACCGGCGGGCAGACCGAAGGAAGGAAGCTTACTAATAAGGCCATCGTGCCAGACCCTGTCGAAGGCCTTCGAGATGTCAAGGGAGACCGCCAGTGCCTCCCCGTGCTTCTCTATGGCCTCACTCCAGATGTGAATGGCATACGCTAGAAGATCCCCAGTTGACCGATTTCGGCGAAACCCGTATTGCCGGTCACTAAGGACACTTCTTCCACTCTCTCCAATGGTCCGGAACACAACTGCATAATTTGGGAGCAGATACAGATACGATGATATTGTATACTTCCTGGACAAGCTCTCATCTCTACTGTATTAAAATTCTAGGTTCTGGTCGCCTTTGTATGATGGTTGTAACTAAAAACCTCTTAGGTAGTGAAAGTACACATGTTTATAAACAACTTTTACTTCGAGACCAACCCAGACGCGATTTGAGGGACTGTTTTCATGTAAATTTTGCATTCAAAAAGTGCTGTTTTCTAGCCTGGTTTGAATAAATACCTTTTGATTTGGTTTTGATTGAAAACTCGGTAAAAATATCAGCTTGTTTCATCCAAAATACAATATTCAGCCGATGAAAACGTATGTAACAGCTGATGCTGTTGGTTTATCCAAAAGAAAAAGTTGTTTATAATCATGCATACTTTCACTCCCTAAAAGGCGTTTAGTGTTTTACAAATAACCGTGTATACACTAGCCTGACATGTTTGTATTTACAATAATGAATAAGAATATTAAAAGGTAATAGGTAGGCCCCAAACTTGTGTCCATAAGCTCCAAATTCTATATTACACCGTTCGAGAAAGCCAGACCACTAAGTACTAAAGTAGAACAGTCTCATTACTCTTTACTAACAAGGGTTTCGATTCAATAACGCTTCTGGGACAAAAGCTGTAATTAGGTTTTTTCAGTTAAGTGCTCATTTACAATCCTGCTAGTCGTTCGGTGTAATTGAACAGGCTCTTTCGTACTGTTGCCGATTCAGGTACAGCTTAGTTAACGATTTATTTCGAGACCGAAGAAGGTTTCATTAGGACTCAAGTAAATTGTTTATTGAGCTTGGTTTTTTTTTTATTATTGATAAGCACGCGCTTGGCCACTATATCACCTCATGGTAAGCGATGATGTGGTCGAAGATAAAGACTCCCAGGTTGTAGCTATAAGGTAACACAGACTCCGGCAGAGAATTCCACTCCTTAGCTGTACGCACTGTGAATGTATTCCCAAAATGCTTTGTGCGTGTGGGTGGGATGTACCGGTGGAGCATCGCCGTTCATCTTGTGGTCCGATGATGGGTTTAGCGGAATTAAACTATGCAATTCCGTCGCACATTCCCAAAAATGCAACCGGTAGAAAACCGATAAGCTAGCAACTCGTCGACGATGCTCTAGATGTTGCCCTATACAAACAAAAACACAGTAACTATACATACCCGTACATTAGGTCAGTTTAAAAGATAACTGATTTTAAAAACGGTTTTCCGATTCCTCCTCCGCATTTTTCATCGACCTCCTCAAGAATGCAGACAACGTATGATCACGAAAGATAACAATCCCAGCATTGGACTCTATAATTGAACGCGTACATAATTTACTGACTTTTACGAATTCCCGACTTCCGAACAGCTAATTTTATTAAAGCAAACGCATCGTCTTGGGACATCGCCAACACGACATACTGACTGTGGTTCTGTTAAGTTAATAAACCTTTGTAAGGTTCATTTGAAAATCAGCGTCAGACAACATTAGTCAGTCTGACATATTGCTGAAATGGACCTTTTTAGTGCAGCCGTGAGACACACTAGTTTTTTGGCTTACCTTTTTTATTTTCTGTTTGTTTTTGTACGCGTGTTTCATGAATGTCCTAAATAAATTTTATTCTATTCTATTCTAAGTTAATTGGTAAGAAAAATTAAGTTAGTTAAAGGTAAATAGTGTTGGTAAAAATTTGGCTGATGTTTTTTGTAAGTAAATGGCAAAAACGGAATCCGATCCGTCTGACAGGTTTTTCTGACCTTTAACAGTAATATTCAGTAAGTGATGTACATATTTAAAGCGTGTTTTTTACCGTTGCTTGCCATAATGTTATGTTTTAAAGCGATACTTAATTTTAAAAAAGTAGCCAATACTAACATCTAAAGTTACAACCGTTCATAAATTTTATTCCGCATGCAAGTCAAAAGCTGACAAAGTGTTAACTACCAGCTATAATTCAGCATTAAGGATTGATTTCAGCATGCAATCTTATGCGTCACATTACATACATGTTCAAAAAAAAAAAACCATTCCAATCAAAAACTGCAGCAACAAAAGAATCAAACATTCCTTTTTCAAAAACCCTTCATCTCTCAAACTAGGCTTGCAAACAAAGGCATCTTTCTTCCCGCCACAAAGCGCCTCATCTGCCTTCGTTGTATGTTCCTCAGATGTCCTGCGCTTATTCCAAGGGATCCACATGACTGTACGAATATTCACTGTTTGAGATTTCTTCTGAAATATAAAAGAGACATTCTCTTGTGCGCTGTCTTGTTGATGTTGGCGTTCGTTATGTGGATGTCCCCTTAAGGGTTGGTGCCACTGTTGACTGTTCAGTTTAAAAAAAAAACTGGTTAAGAGCAAGTCGCGCTCTCGCACGAAGGGTTCCGTTCCATAAATAAAACAAAACACGTTTCTTGTAAGCCCCCATTAATTTTTATTATTTGTTGTTATAGCGGCAATTTACATACTGAAAATTTCAACTATTACGGTTTTTGAGATATTCAAAATTTTTAAACTTAAAAAAATACCTTGAATAGAAAAGTCCACACAATAATCACTCCATCTCTTTAATGCTTTAAGTATCATCAAACATATTCATATAAAACATATTGTTCGGCTATTCTCATACTAAAATACAGATATCATACCATCTTGCATCTGTTCCAAAAACATTGCAATGGCGATAGCGGGGAATAGCTAAAATTTTCTTTCTTTTTTTGCAGAGCCGCCAGCCAGCCGTGCCTTAGTAGCGAACATTCAAAGATGCCTGGAGTATTCTTGTGGGCGGTTTGTTACACCAAAGTGCAATTGTGTTAGGTATTACTTTTATTTTTGATCCATTTCTTTGACTTTTGAAAGCTGATGTTGTGTGCTTTTCCTTACTCTGATACTTTTTCAGATGAACAAAATAATAACATTTTAAAGCTGAATAATACTATTCACTTGTTGACATGTTGTCATAGTGACAAATTATTGTATTTTGACACTAATAAGTTTGTTAGTGGTTTTAAGATAACTCAGGGAGCTTTATCCCTGTCTGGTAAATATAGGCATTTGATTGCTATGTTGATAGCATATAGTATTAACGAGGTTATAGCTAATATAACAAATATTAGGTTAAGTGACGAGCCTGTGTTGTCTAGTTGTACTAACAATATAGGGACTAATTATTGTGATTCTTTGTGTTGTACGAAGGAGGACCCACCTATAATGTCAACATTCTTGGAGGCCACTAACAGTCAGGTAGAGTATTCTCTTCCTGATAGAACCCATACAGGCAGTTTAGACTCCTCAATTGTAGCTCTGGAGGTCACTCCGGATACTAGTGTAAATTTAAACTAAACTGCAAGACAACAGAAGTTACCCCTTCAAGTAATGAACAATTACTATTAGTGAATGACAAAGTATCTTCTAGCAATTTAGCTCATTGTAAAAAACCTAGGGGAGGGCAATTCACTTTAAAGTTATTTAATCAGAACATTCAAGGTTGCTCTTCCAAATTACTTGAGATAGAAATGTTTTTAGAGAAAACCAAGTTTGATGTAGTTTGCCTTACAGAGCATTGGTTAAAAGACCACCAAGTAAGTTCCATTAATTATGATAATTATTATGTAGGTAGCTACTTCAGCCGACAACGCATGATACATGGTGGGTCATTAATTTTAATTAAAACTTCGATTAAATCTAAAGAAAGAAAAGATATTGTTAAACTGTCGGTGGAACACACCATTGAATTGTCCTGTGTTGAGCTAGATAAGCATGTTGTGGTATGTGTCTACAGACCTCCATGTCACCAGAATCTATCTGTGTTTGATACAGTAATGGAAGATGTGTTGAATAAAGTTAGTTCTACTTGTAAATCAGTAATAATATGTGGCGACTTTAATATTAACTTATTAGAAACAAACTCCAATAGTATTAGGTTATTGAGTCTTTTTAAATCATTTAATTTATCAAATGTTTTTGTTGAGCCAACTCGTGTGACAGCTTCTACTGCAACTTGCATAGACAATATATTTTGTAATTGTGATTACCTACATAAAGATATTGTAAATAAGTTGCCATCTGATCACAATGGACAATCAATAACGTTTTGCACTTACGTACCTTTAGAAAAAATTCAAATAAAATTTAGACCAATTACGGATAAAAAATTGCAGGAATTTAATAATGCTTTAGATAGTAGACTAGGTGCCCATAATTTTAATAATATTAATGACCCAAATGAGTTCTACACTGAGTTCTTTTCATTATTAAACATTAAATTTGCTGAGACTTTTCCCCTAAAGTCCAAAAGTATTTACACCAAGTTCTTATTTAGCGATTGGGCAACTCCAGGCATTCGCAAAAGCAGGGATAAGCTATATGAACTGTATGGCCAAAAGCAATATATGAATAATACAAGCTTTAATAAGTATGTTGCAAAATATTCAAAAACTTATAAAAGTGTATGCAAAACAGCAAAAGCTCTACATATTAGCAATAAAATAAAATCAGCAGACGATAAAATAAAAACTACTTGGAAAATAATAAATAACGAAACAGGTAGGAAGAAACAACGTGAGACTAAATTTAATTTAAATACTGTAAATGGCCCAATAAACTCTGATGCAGAGGTAGCTCAGGAATTTGAAAATTTCTTTGCTAACATCCCTCTTAAAACTACTGAAAGTCTCAACTCATCTCCTGCGCTCGCTGCTGCTTTACTTAGGAAGAATGTAAAGGTATGCCCATCGGAGTTTAAGTTTCAACATACAAACCCCCAGGCCATTATAAAAGCTTTTAAAGATCTTAAAATAAAATCAACTGAATATCTTTGGGGAATGTCTGTAAAAGTCTGTAAATCTGTCATTGAAACTATTGCCCCCTACTTAGCTGTTATATTTAATACTAGTATAGACCAAGGAGTATTTCCTGATCTTATGAAACACAGTAAAGTAGTTCCTTTGTTCAAATCGAGTGATAATCAGGAACCCAATAATTATAGACCTGTGTCAATTTTGCCAGTGCTCAGTAAAGTGTTTGAAAAGTTAATTCTTAATCAGATGTTACTTCACTTTAATAAAAATTCCATCTTTCATGAACAACAGTACGGTTTCACCAAAGGGCGTTGTACAACTGACGCCGGGGTCACCCTCATAAAGAACATCTTTAACGCCTGGGAAGAGTCACAAGACGCCATTGGAATATTCTGTGACCTCTCGAAGGCGTTTGATTGCGTTGAACATGAGACACTTTTGTTGAAACTTGAGCACTATGGAATCGGAAATACAGCCCTTGAGTTGCTTAGGTCATACTTGATGGACAGACAGGTTAAAGTTCAGGTAAACGGTGTAAACTCACGAGGGTCTGAAGTGACAATGGGAGTTCCTCAAGGCTCAATATTAGGTCCTTTCCTCTTTCTAGTTTATATAAATGATTTGCCCCAATTACTTCAAAATCACCCAAAGATGGTATTATTTGCGGATGACACTTCATTGATATTTAAAATAGAGCGACGATCACGAAATCTTGACGTCGTTAATAACTCTATTCTTCAAGTCCAAAATTGGTTTACGGCAAACAACTTGGTATTAAATGAAAAAAAGACTAAATGTATTAGATTTACTTTGCCTAATGTTAAAAGTACCGAATGTGACATAATATTGAATGGAGAAAAACTGGAGTTTATTGATCAGACAGTTTTCTTGGGAATCACAGTGGACGAGAAGTTGCAATGGGGACCTCATATTACATCTCTAGCGGGGCGGCTAAGCTCAGCTGCTTATGCTGTTAGGAAAATAAGACAGTTAACAGACGTAGAAACCGCACGTTTGGTCTATTTTAGCTACTTTCACAGCATTATGTCATACGGAATTTTGTTGTGGGGTCGGGCTGCTGACATTGAATCCATATTTATTTTACAAAAGAGAGCTGTCAGAGCCCTTTATAATCTGCGCCGCCGCGATTCTCTAAGGGAACTTTTTAAAAAGATTAATATTATGACAGTCCCTTGCCAATTCATTTATGAAAATATAATGTATGTACGGAAAAATCGCCATCTTTTTAGTAAAATTAGTGATAGACATAATTTTAATACTAGAAATAAAGATAAGTTAGATCAACCATTTTATAGATTAGCTAAAGTACACACATCTTTCATGGGGTACTGTGTTAAATGTTACAATAAAATACCTTGTGACATATTAGAACTAAATGAAAGAAAATTTAAAGCATATATCAAAAGCACACTTTGTAAACAAGCTTATTACAAATTAGAAGATTACATTCAGGATAAGAATGCCTGGAAGCATGCTGGTCCTGCTCCATAGGACGGTCAATGTTGTGGACAAAATCAAACTGGTTGCTTTATGTATTAACTTTATAGATGTTCTGTCTCTTTTTGTGTCTGTATTTTTCTGTTAACTCACACACTGTTAATTAGTCATTCCAATATTTGTAAATGTGTGAGTATCATGTACCTACTTATTTAGAAAATTTATAAGTCTACCTCTGCATACCCTAGGTGCATGGTCCTCACATATAAAAAAAAAAAAAATTGTATACTTACCAAATATTGTAAAAGATTAATTGAAAAGAGTAACTATGGAGTTTCTTGTCCATTCTTCTCCATAAGAATCTACCTTTCCGAATGGACAGTAGAGTCACTTCAGAACTTTTAAATATTTGAAATGTGAATGACGTTCAAAAGTGCCGTTTAATGGCCTAATTGGAATAAACGTTTTGACTTTGACTTTGATTTCTTATATGGTTCATAATTAACAAAAGTATTTAAAGTACCTTCCAATTAAGGTACTAATCTTTTAAACGTTTTAAGTTTTTGAATATCGATTAGGCATCGTGTAGACCGTCCCCTTAATGCCAAATACACCTCAAAAATTGATAGAAATGACCGATCAACCAAAATAAAACGTCTCTAATAAACACATAGTCTATAATGTTTTACTGCAGTGTGGCAAAATCTTCCTCAAAACACGCTCCATCATCGACTTTGTCTCTGTTACCTCTGATCTAGACTAGTCAAGAGCAAAGCAAACCCATCTCAAATAAAAGAAGAGCAGGTTCAAATTCCTTTGAGGCCTGTGCCTCGAGTTTTGCGGACAGCGGGATGGTGGCGGCGGCGGCGCGAGCGGGGCGGGCAATGTAGACCCGTTTACGAAACCAGTGTTGTATTCGTGGTTGTGTCGTCGAGATATTTGTTTTTATTCGCGAACGAAATGTCTGAACAACGGTGACAATTTTTTTTTGATTCAAATTTATTAACTTAACACTCGATTTATTGTGGGCAAAAGAAGAAAATAAATTGCACATCACTACAATGTCGACTGGCGCGCACCGCTCGTTGCCCGCCCTCGCGCCGCTGCCGCGCCGCTCTTTTCGAGGGTTGGTCTAACCGCCACCGGGCCGATCGGGACCAAAGCTTAACGTGCTTTCCGAGGCACGGAGAAAAATCGGTTTGTTAAGATGGTCACCCATCCACAGACCAACCTTGGCAAGCGTTGCTTAACCTTGAAGATCGACCCGTGCGGCTTTTATTATTTAGCCACGAGCAACTCAACGTTTCGTTCTCTAGCGTTTACAATAAGCATTAATAATTTTCTACGTTACGGTGCGGTGTAAACGTAGCCACGTCACAGCTAGTCCGATGCAAAGTTGTATTGTAAAGCAAAATGGAATTGTTGCGGGTTTGCGAACCGCCGCTATACATATTTTCCAATTTTATCATTCTCACTTCTATCTAAGGTTACTGTGGAATTCATTTTACTTTGTCGTTCCTCGTGTTTGGGGAGAATCGGGAGAAATGGCCGCGATCAGGGAGTGTCTGGGAGTTGGTGGGAAATATTGGATGAATTATGTTCTTTCTCGTGGGTTTGAATTCGTTCGTCTAGCTAGGTAATCGTAAAAGGTTATATTTTATAGGCTAATGGCCAATAGTATTGAATGTCTCTTATTTTGATGACTAAGTTATCGGGCAGAATATAATATACTTATTATTTCTTTATGTTAGGTAGAAAACAAACTGACAATTCACTCGAAATAATAGGAAATGTTTCTAACCCACAGACGAAGCTGAAATATTTCTTCCACTCTCTCCAATGGTCCGGAACACAACTGCATAATTTGGGAGCAGATACAGATACGATGATATTGTATACTTCCTGGACAAGCTCTCATCTCTACTGTATTAAAATTCTAGGTTCTGGTCGCCTTTGTATGATGGTTGTAACTAAAAACCTCTTCGGTAGTGAAAGTACACATGTTTATAAACAACTTTTACTTCGAGACCAACCCAGACGCGATTTGAGGGACTGTTTTCATGTAAATTTTGCATTCAAAAAGTGCTGTTTTCTAGCCTGGTTTGAATAAATACCTTTTGATTTGGTTTTGATTGAAAACTCGGTAAAAATATCAGCTTGTTTCATCCAAAATACAATATTCAGCCGATGAAAACGTATGTAACAGCTGATGCTGTTGGTTTATCCAAAAGAAAAAGTTGTTTATAATCATGCATACTTTCACTCCCTAAAAGGCGTTTAGTGTTTTACAAATAACCGTGTATACACTAGCCTGACATGTTTGTATTTACAATAATGAATAAGAATATTAAAAGGTAATAGGTAGGCCCCAAACTTGTGTCCATAAGCTCCAAATTCTATATTACACCGTTCGAGAAAGCCAGACCACTAAGTACTAAAGTAGAACAGTCTCATTACTCTTTACTAACAAGGGTTTCGATTCAATAACGCTTCTGGGACAAAAGCTGTAATTAGGTTTTTTCAGTTAAGTGCTCATTTACAATCCTGCTAGTCGTTCGGTGTAATTGAACAGGCTCTTTCGTACTGTTGCCGATTCAGGTACAGCTTAGTTAACGATCTATTTCGAGACTGAAGAAGGTTTCATTAGGACTCAAGTAAATTGTTTATTGAGCTTGGTTTTTTTTTATTATTGATAAGCACGCGCTTGGCCACTATATCACCTCATGGTAAGCGATGATGTGGTCGAAGATAAAGACTCCCAGGTTGTAGCTATAAGGTAACACAGACTCCGGCAGAGAATTCCACTCCTTAGCTGTACGCACTGTGAATGTATTCCCAAAATGCTTTGTGCGTGTGGGTGGGATGTACCGGTGGAGCATCGCCGTTCATCTTGTGGTCCGATGATGGGTTTAGCGGAATTAAACTATGCAATTCCGTCGCACATTCCCAAAAATGCAACCGGTAGAAAACCGATAAGCTAGCAACTCGTCGACGATGCTCAAGACTTTGGAGCTTCGTCGCGACGAGTTTCTCATTGCCTTTGGTAAAGTGAAACAAACGGTTGACATGTTTCGACTAAAATGAAACTACATAGGGCCGGTTTTTGACAAAACCTACCCACGTAGCACATAGTTTTCAGGTTTTAATTAGGACTCAAGCAAATTGTTTATTGAGCTTGGTTATATTTAACGTTAAACAAGTGGTGGGCAAGCTTCCAAAGATGTAAGTACGTCTGCAAGTACTATGATATAGCTTGAAAGGAAGGTGAGATAGTAAAATGAGACAAGAGGATGATAAAATAAAGTAATATTGAAATAAGTCTTGAAGTATTTAGAAGCAACAAGAAAAATATAAAATGTGGCAATGTAATTCGTAACACATGATTTAAAAGAGTGTCCACAGAGTTTCTTGCTCGTTCTTCTCCATAGATATCGTTGTTTTAGAATGTGCTCTCTGACCATCTCCTTGGCAATTCTAAAGTACCTTTGAATGGTTGAATTGTTTATATTATATTCTATGATTTATGTGAATAAAGTATGAATGTAAATCAGGAGTACCTAGTACAGATTCTTTTGATATTTTAACAGACTTCTTCAAAAAGGAGGAGGTTCTATGTTCGGCTGTATGTATTTTTTATAATTTTTTTATTTATGTTCCTCGATTTCTCCGCCAATTCTGGATCGATTTTAATTTTTTTTTTTTATTCGAAAGCCTATACTCCTGAACTAGTCCCATTGTCACCAAGTCAAAATCCGATGACGGGATCCCATGAAAATCGAGGGAAACCCTCAAATTTTATAAGCACATACCATGTTTTTATAAACTTTCTAACGCAATTCAGACATTTGTGCCTAGTAATCATCATCTCATGTTGCTGAGCTGATGATGGAAGGTATAAGTCAGGATCTGATGATGGGATCCCATGAAAAATGTTTTTTCAGCGATATTTTCGCCAATTGTTAACCGATTTGGATGATTCTTTTTTTGTTTGGAAGAGTATTTTTTCGGACTGATCCCATTTAAATTGGGTGATGATCTGATAAAGGTCTTCGTTGGTAGCCAACTGAACCCTTCAATAAATGATAGCAAATGGATCGGGATTTCTGAAATCGCATGTCTGTTGATTGTTTACACCAGTTTTAGAAGTACCTGCGTACCACTAAAAAGTGAAAAATCAAAAACTTTTTTACAAAAAAAATAAAACCGACTTCTTTCACTAACTTTAGTTTCGGAAGTCGGTGATTTTGGTTGTTTCGTTTTTGAACACCGACTTCCGAAATTAAAGTTATTTTTTACTTTGTAGTGTTAAATTTTTGGAAGTCGGTTTTTGTTTTTCTAACCGACTTCAAAAAAAAGGAGGAGGTTCTCAATTCGGTTATATATTTTTGTTTGCTACCTCATTTATGGACGATTGGAAAAAATCTTGTTTTAGATGAAAGCATATACTTTTCGATTGGTCCCAAAGAAATGTCATCAAAATCTGTGCTTTTCTGCGACTTTCCACCAAATATGTAAAAATAAAAATTCGATTCGAACCAATTTTTTTTTTTTGCCAATGTTCGCACCTACATATATTCTGCCATTGTTCCCGGGAGTAAAAATAGCGCCGATTGGCTGGTAGAAAACTAGTTGGTCATGCTTGTAGCCTGCGATTGGCCTGTTGTGTGGTCAGAATAGCGCTGATTGGCTGTTATAAATCTAGTTGGCCACTGTTTACTCTGAAGCAGTTCTCACTGTTTAGGCTAGTTATGATGAAATTATTGCATAGTTGGAAGAAAAGTTATTTTATACTATGTAGTTTCTTTTTTTTTGGAAGTCGGTTTTTTTAAGTTTTTATTATTTAAAATTGTTACGGGAATTTTAGGGCCCTCGCCCACGGGCGACTTTTTGTAGCGATGCAGTCGCGATGCTCTCGCGGGTAGCATCGATACAGACGCGAAGCAGTCGCTAGCTGTGTGCCCGCGCCCACGGGACCAGATTCAGTCGCGATGCAAACGCGATTCGGTCGCGATTCGGTCGCGATGCAAACGCGATTCGGTCGCGATGCAGTTACGATACAAAAATACCTTGGATCAGTACAGTTGCAAGATGGACTCCGTTGAGGCAACATTAGTCACGTTTTCTTTGGTGCTGCTTTTACGTAATCAGCCGAAGCGTAGGCAACGGAAGCAGCGTCAATATTGGATGCATCCATTTAATACCCATGCGTCCGACGCGGTCGCGCGTTTGTATCAATACAATCGCGATGCAGTAGCGCAACGCAGTCGCGCGTTTGTATCGATACAATCGCGATGCAGTAGCGCGTTGCAAATGCGACTAACACGCGTTAGAAGTGATGCTGTCGCGCGTTTGCTAAACGCGCGACTGCATCGCTACAAAAAGTCGCCGTGGGCGAGGGGCCTTAAATAGAAGGTATTCCTATTTATGGATTTGGTAACTATAAACTTAACCAGACACTTGTCTCTACACAATAGCACATCCCATATAACTCCATTACCATTTCATACGCCACACCCGAAGGAAATGTCTTCTAGCGAAACTGACGGCCAGACACGTCGACCCAATCAATTTGTTGGCTATAACTTAGACCAGGCTGTCTCCCTCAGGTGTATTTTAAGACAACATAGATAGGGTAGAGTTTACGACTAGAATACCTCTAGGGCTAGTAAACAGTGTTTCGGTTGATGTTAACTGAAATGTTAACATTGTAACAGTCTTGTTAGTAAAAATTCGTTACACAATCATTTGGTACCCACAGGAAGAGTCAACGGTGCGTTGTGTTTCACGCACGCCTCAATGAGATGTTAGCATAGTAGACGGGGCCCGCTAGGGTCAGTGCCTGCTAGGGTTGCTCAATGTGTTCGAAAGAGTCGCCGCGGCCCTATTTTTTAAGGATGGGAAATCATCAAATGACTCCTCCTGCTTTGGGTGAAGCAGAAGGGAGTGTCAGACTCTTACTGACTAAAACCCATCCGTGTTCCTCCTAGTGTCCTTTGCATTCCAGGGTACGGTGCCTCTTTCGAACGAAGTCCGAAACCCCAGCAGGCACTGGCCCTAGCGGGCCCCGTCTCTTGTGCTGACAGCTCCTTGAGGCGCGCGTGGAACACAGCGCGCCGTCGACCCGGGGTCGCCGCGGCCCTGCAACGCAAAGAGCTCTAGGAGGAACACGGATGAGTTTTAGTCAGTAAGATTCTGACATTTTCTTTGAGGAAAATAATAACGCGGTAATTTAGTATTGAGAACGTTTCAACCTAAACAAGACCAATCCTACTTATTTGTAAACAACGTTTGCATTCGCAACTCGTCGAAAAGTCTCAATTTCAAAATGTTTGATAGATTGCGACTGACATGCGAATACGATCGTTGCTTCAAAATTAGTAGAATTGGCACTTTTATTGGTAGCTTGTCAACTTTTCTAAGCTTTTTTCTTTAAAAATATGAGAAATGTAGCACCTACTAGTATTATTCTCTGCATCACCCAAAGGTTGACTATTAAGTCCGCCTCTGTACATATTCTGTGTGCGTAAAGTATTAAATAAATAAATGTAGGTTTTATGTCAATATTGCTTTTGCCCGGAACTTCGTAAGCGCCTATCCCGTTTTACCGTTCCCATAAGAATTTTGGAAAATCCTCTCTTAGGGGCGCCCTCACTCCTCGGGCGTTGTCTGTCAGTCACTCAGTAACGGAGAATCTTAATATTTAAAACTAGTTGACCCGCGCAACTTCGTCTGCGTCACAATTTTCATTACTGCTCCGCTCCTTTTGGTCTTAACTTGATTATATATAGCCTACGGGTCTACCTTTTATAGCAGAACTTTTTACGTCATAATATTGTTTTGCATAACAACGGATAGCATAAACTTCATTTCGCAGAAAATCATTTCGCATACACTCAGTTGTCATACATTCAAAACTCATAATTTTGTTAGTCAGAATCATCTTTAGGCATAATGTTTATATCCATAATAATTAAAAAGCAGAACCATCATATCGCAGAAAATTCACAGTCAGAATCGTCTTTTGGCATACATTTTATATCGATAGTCATTAAAAGGCAGAACTGTTTTTTTTCGCCACACACATAACCACCACCTAACCTAAATGCTAATTACAAAAATATTGTCGGCTTGGATGCATGTAGCATGCAAACAGGCATACAACATGCAAGCAGGCATGCAACATGCAGCATGCATGCAGCATGCATGTAGCATGCAAGCTGGCATGCAACATGCAGCAGGCATGCAGCATGCAAGCAGGCATGCAACATGCAGCAGGCATGCAGCATGCAAGCAGGCATGCAACATGCAGCAAGCATTGTTTCTGTCACGGCTCCGGCGCTGCGGGGTTTGGGCGGCGCCACGCGAGCTTATCGTCACAGATGGTTTTAACGCTCACCACCTGCTCCTCAGCTCGCGGGCCGCCCTACCCCTCCGCGCCTACGCGGGTTTAAATTACACTCTAGGGGTAGGGCAGACAAGACTGCGTAAAGTCGGTTTCGCAGCGATTCGTTTCTGTCACAAAATTTTGCAGCACAACGTATTGACTTTTTATGACACAAATTTAATTTAATATTGAAAATGCTACCAATACATGCTATATTTAGAACATTCTATGTCACTTTTGCAGACCATTCGATTTTAAATACATTGCACGTAGGTTATCTAACCATTCGACAGCATAAATTTACTTTATTTAAATTATCAGTTTTATTCCATATATTATAAGTTTTTGATGTTTCGAACACTAATTTTTACAAGAAGATACATCTATTTTAATTTTTGATGTTCAAATATGCACCCATACCAAATAATCGTATCTCTAAATAAATGTTATGCTAAACAAAATTATGCATAATATTATAATAATAATAATAATAATAATAATGTTTATTTATTTATCTCCACAAAAATTACACTACACATTTTAAGTCGACGGACAGTTTGGCAAAACAATTGTAATTTGTGGGAGATCTGGAGCTTGAACTAAGCCTAGGCCTGTATTTCAGAGCTCCAGGCCCCCATCACATCCTGAACAGAAAAGATTGTCAACGTGTAGTCAGTGTGTGTGTGTGTGTGTGTGTGTGTGTGTGTGTGTGTGTGTGTGTGTGTGTATGTGTGTGTGTGTGTGCGTGCATAATAGGTATTTATAGTATATATAATTGTTTATAAATGTAAAAGAAGAATTTAAAATTATTATATAATTATCATATACCTACCATCTGTCCCCCATGAGCGGGTAGCCTTCCGTTTAGTTGGCCACCCAGATAGTGTGAAACAGGTGCCAAATATAAAAAAATAAATATATCAATAAATAAAAATATTAAGAAAACATTAATACATGTCATAATACGCACATTCATACCCATGCACATTGCTACCTAACTACAACAAGCAGTTTTTCTGTTTCCACATAGTTTTGGTTCAGTAACCATTGGATGATTTTATTTTTACATTCCTTTTTGCGACAGGTTGCTATTTTTAGAACTTTATTTATTTTATTATATAATTCGCATGCTCGGAATGGAAAAAACCTTTGCGCGAAAGAAGCTTTAACCGCAGTGGTCCGACACATTGCGTAGTTTCTTCTGGTGAGGGTTACATGTATTCTCCTTTCCACCGATAAGTTGGAGTGTTGAAGAAGAACAGTAAGCAATAAATATAGCTGGCGTACAGTTAGTACCTGCGCTTCCTCATAAAGTATTTTGGTGGAAAATAGACGTGGTTTGAATAAACTTACTTTTAGGATCAGCCTTTGGGCTCTTTCAACAGTAATGAGTTTTGTTTTACATGCTCCACCCCATGTTGTGATGCAGTAGCCAATAATCGATTGGACCAGAGCTTCGTATATCATCCTCATCGTCTGTTTGTCTGCTACATTACGGAGTTCTTTAAAAATATATGTGAGCTTTCTTATTCTTTTAGATAGATATTCTATGTGGTTTTCAAAAGTTAAGTTAGCATCAATTTCAACGCCAAGATATTTGAGACATTTAGTAGAACTAATATTAGGACAGTTACAGTTTAAATTTGGAGGAAAGTTACATTTATGCGCAAAAATATTGTAGTTAAGGTTGGCTAATTTGAGTTCATTACGAATTGAAAATACTATGTATTTGGTTTTGTCTTCATTCAAAGTAAGAAAATTTGATGACAGCCAGTGACACACGGTGTTGAAACCATCCTGTGCGACATTAAAAAGCTCATTCCATGAGTCTGCAAAAAAAGTAAGGGCAGTGTCATCTGCATATGCTGAAATGCGACAATTTTGAATTATTAGAGTACAGAGCTCATTAATGTAGCAGAGAAAAAGAGTAGGACCCAATATACTGCCTTGTGGCACTCCAACTTCAACCGGTAGTTCGCTGCTGATGTGTTCGCCTACTTTTATTGACTGTGTTCTATTTTTTAAATAATCTGTAAGTAACGCCAATGGTACGCCTCTAATGCCATAGTCTTCCAACTTTTGCACAAGGCGAGGTACAGAGACAGTATCAAAGGCTTTTGCTAGGTCGAGAAATATAGTCAAACACTTACTTTTGCTATCCAATTTACTGACTAAAAAGTTAACGAGGTCAAGTACTGCATTGTCAGTTGAACGGCCAGCTCTAAAACCGTACTGCGTATTAGAGAACATGTTATGCTTTTCGAAATATTTAGTTAGCCTGTTGTTTATTATGCGTTCAAATACCTTTGACAACGTAGTTAAGATCGCAATTGGCCTATAGTTGCTAACGTTGTCTCTATCACCCGCCTTATGTATTGGGTGTATTAACGCTTTTTTAAACGCGAGGGGAAATACTCCAGAAAGAAAACAGCGATTTATTAAGTCAGTGATAACAGGTGTTATAGAATTGGATGTTATCTTTAGTACCTCTGCACTAATCTGATCCCAACCAGGCGAGCAGTCATTTTTCAATAGCTGAATTGTCCTTTCAACTTCCTCGATATCAGTAGGAAGGAGAACAAAAGAATTTAGTGGTGGGTTGGTGACTTTATTGAAGGAAGGAATATGTGGGGGAATCATGCTTGACAAACGTTTACCAATATTCGAGAAATATTCATTAGCTTTATTTATTGATTCCTGAGGGGTTTTATCTGTACGTAATAGTTGGAGTGGTAACTGTTTTAAACTATTGTGGTTGGTTATTGTTTTAATGGTAGACCAAAGTTTTTTAGAATTGTGTTTTGACATTATCAATTGATCTCTCTCATATTGTTTTTTAAGTTTTTTTAAGAGGTTGTTACAGTAGTTCCGGTATCTCAAGTACGATATTTTCAATATAACGTCGTTCTCATTCGTTTTTATCTTTTTGTGCATTTTATCTCTAGTGTGAATGCAGCGTAACATACCAGGAGTTATCCAAGGTTTAATTATAATTTTATTTCTAGGGATTAATCGTTTTATTGAGTTCTTTGCAATTAAAAGTTGTATTATGTTAATAAAATTGTACGTAGCGGTATTTAAATTAGATTCCTGATATATTTCGTCAAAGTTTAATTTATTACAATCAGATTTTAGTTTTTCTGCGTTGATTTTATAATTTATTTTCATTTTTATTGGTGTTTTCTTGGTAACATCGTTTTTTAAACAGAATAAGACTGCTTCGTGATCGGTAATGCTAGTACCTAAGGAAAATGTGAACGCGTCTAGCTTTGTTTTCAGTATTACATGGTCCAGACATGCCTTACCTCTGGTGCTAGTATTAATAGCCGGGAGAAGTCCATGGAAAGCAACGGTATCCAGATACGCCGTGGTTGCGGGACCAATTCCGATGAGGTCAATATTTATATCTCCGACGATGATAATATTTTTAAATGAAGATACGCTCGCTAAAAAGTTATGTAATGAGTCAAGAAATATGTCAGGTGATTTAAAACTAGGGGGCCTATAAATTGCAATTATTATGGTTTCATTTTTAATTTTAATAGTCAAACAATTTGCTTCCAATAGGGCTGGTTCCTCTACATTGCATTCTAGACCTTCTTTTGTGTAGACAACTACGCCGTCATTTTGGTTGTAATTGTCACTTGTTTTGTATGAACTATATCCTTGGAGTAGTGGTAAGTTAACCACGTGCGATAACCAGCATTCTGAGAGCACAATAATATCACAGGGTAGTTGTCATACATTCAAAACTCATAATTTTGTTAGTCAGAATCATCTTTAGGCATAATGTTTATATCCATAATAATTAAAAAGCAGAACCATCATATCGCAGAAAATTCACAGTCAGAATCGTCTTTTGGCATACATTTTATATCGATAGTCATTAAAAGGCAGAACTGTTTTTTTTCGCCACACACATAACCACCACCTAACCTAAATGCTAATTACAAAAATATTGTCGGCTTGGATGCATGTAGCATGCAAACAGGCATACAACATGCAAGCAGGCATGCAACATGCAGCATGCATGCAGCATGCATGTAGCATGCAAGCTGGCATGCAACATGCAGCAGGCATGCAGCATGCAAGCAAGCATGCAACATGCAGCAGGCATGCAGCATGCAAGCAGGCATGCAACATGCAGCAAGCATTGTTTCTGTCACGGCTCCGGCGCTGCGGGGTTTGGGCGGCGCCACGCGTTCGCAATTGTCACAGATGGTTTTAACGCTCACCACCTGCTCCTCAGCTCGCGGGCCGCTTTACCCCTCCGCGCCTACGCGGGTTTAAATTACACTCTAGGGGTAGGGCAGACAAGACTGCGTAAAGTCGGTTTCGCAGCGATTCGTTTCTGTCACAAAATTTTGCAGCACAACGTATTGACTTTTTATGACACAAATTTAATTTAATATTGAAAATGCTACCAATACATGCTATATTTAGAACATTCTATGTCACTTTTGCAGACCATTCGATTTTAAATACATTGCACGTAGGTTATCTAACCATTCGACAGCATAAATTTACTTTATTTAAATTATCAGTTTTATTCCATATATTATAAGTTTTTGATGTTTCGAACACTAATTTTTACAAGAAGATACATCTATTTTAATTTTTGATGTTCAAATATGCACCCATACCAAATAATCGTATCTCTAAATAAATGTTATGCTAAACAAAATTATGCATAATATTAATTATGGCAAAGGTAATTATGCGAAACAAAATTCTGCCAAGATAAAAGTATGCCATTGTAAATTCGGACACGTAAATATTCTGCCAAACAAAAGTTATGCTAAATAATTTTTATGCCTTAAAAATATTCGATTAAATAAGATTATGCCATGTGAGTTATGCCAAATAAAAATCGGAGTATCAAGATTCTGCCAAATAGAAGGAACCCAAAGCCTACAGCCTTCCTCGATAAATGGGCTATCTAACACTGAAAGAATTTTTCAAATCAGACCAGTAGTTCCTGAGATTAGCGCGTTCAAGTAAACAAAAAAACTAACAAACAAACTCTTCAGCTTTATATATTAAGTATAGATAGAAGTATAGATTCTTCCGTTACTGACTGACAGATATATAGCTGAATAGCCGAAACTACTGGTCCTAGAAAGCTAAACTTTGACATGTAGGTTCCTTGGTGACGGTAGGGGAGCACTAAGAGAGGAATTCCCGAAATTCCTAAGGAAACGGGAAAAAACGGGACATGCGTGTACGAAGTCATGGCCTTCCATAACACGTGGTACCGATCAGGGATGTTATAGAGCTCCGTAACCGAAACTATCGGATATCCGAAATAAAAATATATCCGTAACCGTATCCTTTTCACAAGTTTCAAATAGCTTCGTGTAAGGGCGGAGTCGAAATAAAACGACATGTTTCGATTTAATAATTACTTACCTATATGACTGATAAAACCTATAAACAAAACCAAATTATTAGATACTATTTGTGTTTATATTTTACTTCAATATCCGTAACCAAAACTATCCGAAACCGATATAATTTATTCCTATATCCATATCTGTATCCAGATCCGAAATATCATATAAATCCCTGGTACCGATGACCTGGTCACAACGGCATTCCTCTGAATGCGAGAAGAACAAGGCCCGCCGCAGCAGCAACAGAAATACATATTCTATGAAAATTTCAACTGTCAACCTATTACGGTTCATAAGATATAGCCCGCTGACAGGTAGACGGACTGAGACACGGACTGAGAGACGGACGGACGGGCCCTTTGGGTACGGAACCCTACAAACGAGCTTTCTCAAAACAGACACAAACTCAAGGTAGAACCGTCTTCCAACTTAGCGTGTTCCTTCTAATCCCGACTAAAATTATTGGGCAGGCATAATTTCAGAACTACCAACATTACAACATAATATTCTGAACTAAAACCAATATCCAATCGAAACTTGTACAAGGGGTACGTGTCGAGCAGTTTATCGCCGGGGGCTGGAGGGGTTGGCGTGTGCATAATACAACTGCTGGCGACCGTCGCACTTTCGCGTTTTGAGAGGTTAGTTCGGGAGCTTGGCTTGGGAATTTTCTATTAAATAGCTTAACACATAAAAAGCCGGCTAAGTTCGAGTCGGGCGCACACACACAAAGGTTCCCGAAACATATACCAAAACAATCTCTTCTTGTATGCCTAAAATTAAAGGCCGCAGAATATAATAATATACTCTGTGAATCTACATATGAAATCATCAGGTAAGAAAGTCAAGGGCCCTGTTAAAGAAACGGACAATGCGACAACTTTGCCACAAACTGACATAACTGTCCCAATTTATTTTAGTGATATGTTGTTAAGGTGGATGCTCCAGGGTAGCCCGCAAAATTCAACACTGACCGGCAAATTGCAAAAAACATAAAAATATTTGAATTTCGCGGGCTACCCTGGAGCATTCACCTTAAATAAACCAGATAATGTATCGATATGTATGTACGTCGAATTGTCAGAACCAGTAACCAATAAAATTCTACAAACTTTTAAGATACATATTCGCAATCTTTCAAAAAAGCCTAAATTTCCATAATTTTTTTGACAGATTGCGGCTGACAAACGTATACGAACGTTTGTAGAAAAAATTGGCACTCTGATTGTCACCAGATAAGTGACATTCTGTCAGCGGTAGCGTGGTGAAGGCGATTGTCAAAACGTCAAAAAACCGGCCATGTGCCAGTTGGATACACACACGAAGGATTCCGTACCATATAATAAACCTTAACTTGTATTATTTGTTGTTATAGCGGCAATAGAAAAACACAATCTGAGAAAATTTCAACTCTCTACCTATTACGGTTCTTGAGATACAGCCTGCTGACAGACGGACGGACGGACGGACGGACGGATGGACGGACGGACAGCGGAGGCTTAGTAATAGGGTTCCGTTGGTTACCCTTTGGGTACGGAACCCTAAAACTGTATGGGATTGACAAACGCTGTCGAAATGTCACGTGATCAATCCCTTCTATTTTGGCATTTCGACAATAAATTCACTTATAGAAGAATGGCACTTTGTTTAGAGCCTCAGGTGGTGCGATGTTTCGAGCTACAGGGTGTCTGATTCAAGAGACCTAG
The DNA here is from genome assembly GCA_950371165.1 of Lacanobia oleracea. Taxonomy (NCBI): domain Eukaryota; kingdom Metazoa; phylum Arthropoda; class Insecta; order Lepidoptera; family Noctuidae; genus Lacanobia; species Lacanobia oleracea. The sequence goes on along the minus strand of OX493392.1, from coordinate 23,037,485 downwards.
TGTACGAGTGTGTGCGAGAACACAGGTGCCTTATCTCTTCCTTTACTTTGAGGGTCCAATGGTACAGCAATCTGACATGACCTGGTAGAGATCTGGCGCAAGACCAACCGCTTTACGTGCTGTCCGGAGCACAAGAGTGTCACACCACCACCTTCAAAAAATTAACATTTCAATGCCTACTTGAAACTGTTTAAATTTCAAACGGTTTCAAACTTCGAAACTTCAATCCCAGCTCCCGTTCCACAAGTAGTGTTCGAGGGACTACCGGCTAAGTCTAGGTACAAACTTGTACCGCCGTCCAAGACATCTGTCGAACTTGCACAATGTCACCGCCCGACTGTACTTCATTAGTATATATCAGACTAAGTTTAATAACTCACTTACGAAACTACCTACTACCTGCTGAATGAATTTGAATTCCGTGTTAGTTTCAGTTGGTGCGTCTTTGATGGTACGGAGATCGGATTGGTCGTGTATGTAGTTTGTTGGTAATTTGGGGATTTATGGTATTTTGAGGCGTACCTTGAATCCCAAGACTAAAATTTCATGAACTCATGAACAAAAAATTTAATTATTCATGTTCGGTTATGTTTGGTAATGGTTGCGACTTACGAGTTGTAGGTCGTAGGTTCGAACCCAGCCAGGCAGTACTTTGTGTAAATTATTTCATCACCACTGCTCTCAAAACGGTAAAAGAAAACATTGTGAGGATTACCGGCATGTCCTAGAACCAAAAATTCGAAGACATGTGACATCTACAACCCGCAATGGGCCCGCGTGGTGGAGGTTACGGCCAACTCCCTCTCACCGAGAGGAGGCCTGTGTCCCAGCAGTGGGAACATTATAGGCTGATAATGCTATGCTTATGTTTTGCTATTCATGTTCTTATTTTGAGTGTAGAGCTGTTGTCAAAACATTAGGTACCTAATTTAACAAAATTTTATAGCGAGTAAAGCCGCGAACCCACCGCGGTGCATGCTATCCACGGGCACGCGGCGCATTTTAGCTGCGTGGGTACATTTGTTGGACAACGTGGGTCTACGTTTCCACTGCAGTACACGCTACACACCCACGACTATGTACAACTGTAGCGTGGCCCACCGCGGCACACGGAGAGGCTACGCGCGATTTTTGCAAGAATATGGTTTTGACATAGTCGAGCTAAGTGGGCGCTATATTCGAGCAAGCCACGCGTGTGCCAATGACGTCACTTGATGCGTAGCGTGTCCGTGGGTTGCAGTGGAAACAATCTCATACATTTTCATGCAAGACGAACCCTTACACTCGTGCGTAGCCTCTCCGTGCGTTACGGTGGGTTTGCAGCTTAAGACCCGTATAAAAAATCATGTTGTAGATTTTGTTTAAGACTCAGTCATCATTACATCCAAAAGACATATCGACTGAAACCACAAATTACAGAAATTAATTTACGGAGTTCTACAGACTAAGTATTTACATACCCATGTAAATACTTATGTTCATTTTGTGGGAGACTGATGGCTCAACTAAGTCTTTTTCAATGCTTGTCAGCCAGGCCACCAGGCCCTTAATAAGAATCTCATTTTTTTCCGCTAAAGAACCTTTATTTTCTAGCTTATGCGAAGCATGTCTCTATTTCTCGATAATAGCATGTGGTTCTATTATCCTTGCTTAATTACCTGTCGCATAACCAAATAAAAAATTTGCAATAATGTTATACTCGTATTCGTCCCGGATAGTTTTGGTTCAATTCATATTCATAGTCCTGATATGTCATAGCGCTGTAAATATTAAGCTGTCTATAGTCCGTCCAATATGAGCGGACGGGAAAAACTGACAAGTTTCTAGTTGTTTCCACTGCACAGAATTGGGAGTAACGAGTAGCCATGGTTTGTGACAGGACACACAGAGGGCTTAGCACGAATGTTTTTGACGTATGGTAACATAAAAATTTACTATAACTACAATACTCGTTCCGCACATAATATTTATTTGGATTGGATTCTATATTCATATTTTTGTATGATTTAAATTGTGTATGTCGCATAAATTAAACCAAAATGCTATGGGGTTGTAGGTTTTTATATTTAAAATTCATTTACATTGACGATACTGTAATGTTACCTACTATATGTCCTCAAATGATAGTTTTTCGCAGAAAAAACATATTTTTGTGACCCATTTTTGTTTCACGACATAGTTTCCATCAAAATATGAGTAAAGAACTGTCATGAAAATAATTGGACTTATCTTACATTTTCTGCCCTCCTAAAATCATTGGACCGATTTTGACCCCAAAAAAAATGTTATTACTTACTAAATCTTCAAAATAGCATCTCGAGTACCTATTTAAACTTAAAATCTTTAAAATTGTGCTAAACATTGAGCAGACAACAAGAAAAAAATCAATCAACAGTTGCATCCTCTTTTCACTCCGATCAACCCAACCAAAAACACAGACCATCCAATTAAAAAAACAAAAATATAACGTTCAGCGAAACCAACAAGAGTTCTGTAACATACTTCAATTCGAGCCTTCAATTATGGAACGCCAAAAAATTTGACAGGCATCCCTAGATAGAATGGCCTGTGCACAGACTATCAAGATACCTCGGTGGCCAATGCTTGAGATGGTACCTATTTTCTAAACATTCTTTTCAAAACTAGTGTCAGTGAATGTCACTAACTTCTAATACAAACTGACGGCTCGTGATAATTCTTACAAAGATTTGGATAGTCAATACTTGTGCTAAGTGCACATTGCGATACCACGAATTTTTGTTTATTTAATTATTTTAATGCGACTTACAAGGTGGAGTAATGACTCCCTCTCATCATCATCTTCCTGCCCTTATCTCATGTTACTTGGGGTCCGGCGCAACACGTTTCTTTCTTCCATTTTGTCCTATCAGCCGTCACGCTAACACTAACTCCCTTTTCTTTCATATCGCTCCTCAGACAATCCATCTACCTTTACTTTGGCATTCCTCTCCCTCTCCATCCTTATTTATATTCATAACTCTTTTAGTTACATGCGTTCCATCCCTCCTCTTCACTTGACTTTCTTCTACATTGAAGGAAACATATTTATTTCGACTAATTAAGTGTTTCTAAGTTATCCACTGTTCCTTTCCGAATAATTTCGTTTCGAATATCCAAGACAGTTGAATTGTTTCTACGAGACTCATCGAGATTTATTGATTTGGCGCTTCTCTGGAGGCCACTGATTATTATTTATGGCTTTCAGGAGTTGCATCAATTGGGGACTAGTCCCATTTCATTGCTAACTCCAAATAAAATCCAGCACTGCTTTCCGTGATCTGTGACCCCATGAAAAATGTTTCATTTCGACAAATTTTCTAGTGTCACGCATGTACTCTTTGGCGTGACAAATTCAATCAACGCGGTGACAACGCGTCCCGTATTCCGGGGACGTCCCTCGGGTGCCCGTTTCATTATACAACAATTTCATGCACCCTGCGTGTAGATGAAATACGGTTTTTAGAGAGGGTTTCGTATTGATGCAGTTTTGCATGAGTGTGTCTATTTTTACGGATGTACTATACGTTATAAAGTGAGTTGTGAGACTTACCCTCGATTTCTGAATTGAGAATACGTTGGGGAGTGCAGCCTGCTAGAGTTGCGAAATTTGTTTGTGGAAGAACACGGATGGGTTTTAGTCAGTAAGAGTCGGATACTTCCTTCTGCTCTGCTTCTGAGGGAGGAGTCGTTTGATGATTTCCCATCCTTATAAAATAAACGAATACAAAATAGGTTGGGTTCATAATGCTTCCCTAAAATAGGGAAGCATTATGAAAGAATTTCGCGAAATTCTTCCGGGAACGGGATAAACGGGATATACGCGTACGAAGTCGCGGGAAAAAACTAGTGAGTTTACAATTTGTATGTGTGTCAGTTTTGTGCCAATTTTCTGTGCTAGTTTTAATCAAAATCTACTTTTGTCTGAAAACCTGTCTTAATTTGGCAAAGTAGGTCGTTGAATACGTCTGAGTGACGATCTTCGTCACCCTCTTTCAAATCATGTCAGAACAACGTACTCATAACTCGAGTGTTAATTAAATTATTAAAACATATCTATTATTTTAAGCAGCATACTCAATATTTGGTTACTAATAGCTAACTAAATATCTGGTGAAGCCTACTTGCGTATTTGGCCCCAGCCGAATATAATCCCTAATATATTTTTACTATTTTCTAAATATTATAGACTTCTGAGAATCAGTGCATAATGTAACTTGTTTACTTTATATTATGACGTATAACACACATTAATAATGCACACACACACACACACACACTAATAATAGTAATAGTAGTTAATTATTAATAATGGTAATTCACAAAATGACATTGAACGGGATAATGTGAACTTAAATTTGACTGGATTTTTTTTATTAGGTACCTACCTACATTTCTCAGACTCAGTCAAAAATATTGCTTAAAAATCTCAAAATGGCGGTCTTATCAGCGTTTTAAAATCTGTTATAGGTAAAAAAAAGACAGCGCTAGTTGCGTTTGACGTTACAAATCCCGTCATATTGAATTGAAACCATCCAGTACAAACGACATTTTGTGTGACAAAGATCAAGGATAGAAGAATAAGCTCAAAAGCGTAAAACTTCTCATCTTTTCCAACAATTTTATCTATTTTGTCACCAATCGTGCTGTTTTAATAACATCTAACAAATTTAATAAGCAATCATTCAAGTAAATTTTTATAGTAAACTGTATACATTCAGAAAAGTATTCAAAGTATATGCATTATGGTATTATGTTTTTCGCTGTTGTTCTACAAGATAGCCTTTTAATCCGGAACGTAGATCTGAAATTGTTTTAAAACATAGTCTTTTAATCCAATAAATATCGAACACAACAGCTCAAGCCCAACACAAAGTCTACCAACTCCAACCTATCCGCTTTCCTGCGCAAAAAAAAGAACTTTTAACTACTCAAGTTTGCACATCCTTTGTTTAAGTTGCGCTAAGTTGTGCTAACGATTGAACTTAGCTCGCTATAGTGCTGCGATGTTTGTCCCCTGTCTTCTAAGTTACATCAATCACTTTTGTTGGGAATAAGTTGTGCGCCGACTTGTTATGATAGCTTAGAAGTTGTTTTGTGGGGATGTTGCGAGGATTTGTTTTTTGTCAGGAGAAAATTTAAATTAGTATGTAAATAAAGCGATCAATGAATAGCTTATTTTACTGAAAAAATCTAATTTGTCCATCAGATATATTTTCAAAAAATATTGGACACGTATTTTTACTTTTCTTCACGTAAACAAAAAATGAGGACGATACAGCAACATGACGTCACGCATGTCTTCAACGCATTGAAGACATGCGTGACGTCATGTTGCTGGTAAAAATTGTACTATCATAGTGACAAGTGACGTGTCCAATATTTTTAGGAAATCCATGTGAAAATTAGTAATTAGTCTTTTTGGTTAAATACCCAATTATAGACTAAATAGCCTTTCCTGTTATGAGATCATTGTTCTCATCATTGCCAAACCACTTTTACAATGGGTAAACGGAAACTACCCTATACCCTCCATGTTTGCACATCTCGACCAAATGAACAGCAAATTTTTCTATTTTGCGATTTCAAGGTTGTATAGACAGAACGCACTTCTTAAGGCGACGACATACGCCAGCGACCTTGAGAGAACAAAACGCGAAATCGATTAACACCCGCGCGACCCAAAATTTAGCATAACCCTCCTTTTTTCGCAGTCGGGTAAAAAAGCCTTAAAACAAAATGTAGATAGCTAAATTCACTTTGAGATAGAGTAAATTTCACTAAAATATGCCCGTCAGTTTTTTCCGATTTTAATTTTTATGTCCGTATTAGACATAACTTTACAAATTAGTTACACTATGTTCCAAAAATAAACTCAACATGTTCATATATCCAATTTAAGAAAATAGTCTGATGAAACATTTTTTTTTTTTTGACTAGACGTTAAGACGTGATTCTCATTTTAAAATCGGGACGAAATGGCAGACGATTTTGCCACCGGTCAGCGCACACTAGCCCGCAGAGCTAACGCCGCCGCGGAATCCCTTAGCGCGCTCTCCAATACCGTGTCAAAAAATACCTTTCAATGCCACGGAATCAATTTATAACATTGACATTTATGTCATATTCCTACTAGATAAGTTTCAATGTTCTTTGGTAAAAAATCCTTTGCTTTTCCTTCTGATGCTAAATGATATCGCGGCAAATCAAAGCAAAGATGGCTGGATGAGGTCGATTTCTACAGAAGGAACTGACCCACACTAGCAAGAAGCTTGAATGGAAAGAAGAACATCCATTGGCTCACGCTTTTAGGCACCAGTGAGCCAATTGATGGATATCTACGCTAGTTAGATGAGATAGAATTATTGATAACTAGCGGATGTCACGCGGTTTCCCGTGAGAGTACTGAGATAAATATATCCTATATTACTCCCTGATAATGTAGCTATCTACTGCTGAAAAAAATTTTCAAATCGGTCCAGTAATTTTTAAGTTTATTCGTGACATACAAAAATACAAATCTTTCCACTTTTAATATTATGTGATGCACAGGACTGATTGTGGTGACCCTTGGAGGAGGCCTATGTCCAGCAGTGGACGTTTTTCGGCTGATTATTGTAATGGTGATGATGAAATGAGATAGCTTAATGACAATGGCCGTCAATGACATAACAATGAAGTTACTTCTCTTTGATCAATATCTGAATTAGTGATTGCGATATTGTTATTACCAACATATTGACCGCCACTCGACAAAATATTTTACAAAATCCGCCAATAGCCCAAACATCCGTAAACATTAATATTTCAAAACCCGAACAGTTCATCTCTAATTATAACTATTCTGAAACCATAATTCAGCACACACGGACAACAAACATTGCTAAACATGGCCCAATAAACACCACAAAATGGTGTCACAGAGGAATATTTGCACACACGAACTAAATGCATAAATTAATTAAAACTTTACTGTAAGTTCGCTTCAGTGTTGTTATATTAGAGATACTGCCGACTTTGTCTATGCTCTTACACTGAAATGTGTGGAGAACATAATATGGTGTAGCGGGCCTATGAGTACACAGTTGGGCAATAAGATAGTATTTTCTCGCAGAACAGATGGTCAATGAGTCCGAAAAGTTCTGGAGTGGCGACGTACCGGAAGATGCAGCGTTGGGGAAGGCCTCACACGAGGTGGACAGATGACCTGGTGAGGGTCGCGGGTAGCCGATGGATGCGAGACGCGAAGGACTGGTTGTTGTGGCGACACTCGGTGGAGGCCTATGTCCAGCATTAGCCGTCTTTTGGCTGATATGATGATGATGATGATGAGTTTTGATTGAGGTTGGTTTAACTTTATATTGAGCTTGTAAAAGTGAGAAAACAGCTGAGTGTAGATGTGTTAAAGTGGAATTCTCTGCCAAAGCATGTCGTTTCTGATAGCTACAACCTAGATGTCTTCAATTTATGAAATAAATAGATCATTTCTAGGCGAACATGCTACATCGTCAACCACATCATGGCTTACCATCAGGTGACATAATCGTCAAACGTGGGAAGAAATGACACGTATCGGCTTTCATTTGTTGATCTTTCACAGTCAATAGAAGCAGTCACGTGCCCGAAAGTATTACAAACAATCTTACAAATAAGTATCCTGTTACCTGGTAACTAGGCTATGAAGGTCAGACACTAACCAGGCATTCGCTAGTCATATGCCATCATCATCATCATCATCTGCCTAGCCTTTTCTCAACTATATTGGGGTCGGCTTCCAGTCAAACCGGATTCTGCTGAATAGTGTTTTACGTGGAGCGGCTGCCTACCAGACCTCCACAGCCCATTAACTGGGTAAAACGGTACTTCTTGGCAAGACTGGAGTCAGATTTACTGGCTTCTGACTATCCGTAACGACTGCCAAAGATCTACAAATGACAGCCGGGACCAACGGCTTAACGTGCTTTCCGAGGCACGGAGGAAACTCGGTATGTTAAGATGGTCACCCATCCCTCCACCATAAAGATCGACCATGATGGTCCACCTTAATGATAGACCCGTGCGGCTGTTACTATTTAGCCACGAGCTCCTCACTAACCAGGCATTCGCTAGTATTCAGCAGTATCAGCCTATACTGGAAGCCGAGCCCGAAAGTTAAGGCAGATTGAATATTAAACAAATCATTATCTAATCATTCAGAAAATGTCCAACGATTCAGCGACAACTCACAATACATAATGATTCATTATCCAAATTAACCGGTGACAGCTATCGCCATAGCTCCTTCATTACCGCCGCTTCCAATTCTGCCTACCCTCTCACTACGAGCTCCTATTAAAAGCGCACATTACGAGAATTACGACGCATAGGCTCCAATTACGCTCGCGTCACGTGTCCCGTAATTATTTATCGCCATTACGACGCGTAATCACCGCGACGGGTGTCGTCGATAGCCAACAAATATAACCTTTTTTTAATCTGTGTCCATGTAAACAGCCAGCGATTTAGACGCCTTCGCTTTTTAAAAAAGCAATGCTGATGTCGTTGGTGACAGTTGGCGCGGTGTTTATGGTTCGGAATTTGAATTTTGGTTTGGTTAGGATGTTTAAAAAGTAATACCTAAATGGTGGGTCTACACGATTTTTTTTATTCAAAGTTCAAAGTTTGTACTTTTAACTCTAAATAAAAAAATATTTATCATACCGACATTTTGTCTGCATTGTTTTGTTGCACAGACAGAATTCTATAGAAATTAGTATCGTGTGGATGGTCCATAACGGGTTTTAAATGCACCTATTTTTATTTACTTAATAATTCTTTTTAGTTTCTTCGTTTTATTCCATTTTCAAAAGACTTATTTTTTACTCCCAAACTGGTGATTTCAGGGCTGCAGCTGCAAACCATGGAAACCCAACGACAATATCCCGGAAATCGAAAATCTATATCTAAACTAATATATAAAGCTGAAGAGTTTGTTTGTTTACTTGAACGCGCTAATCTCAGGAACTATTGGTCCGATTTGAAAAATTATTTCAGTTTTAGATAGCCCATTTATCGAGGAAGGCGCAGACGAAACTGCGTGAGACGACTAGTTAAGTTATATTTTTCAAAATCACACAAACATATTATACCTAAGCATAATGTATGTTATGCTCCTATAATATATTTTATAACTAATCCAGGAGCAAGAAAATTCCATTTTTTAAAGACAATAAAGAACTTTACTTATTTATTAGCGTAGCACTAGACCAACCAGGTAAAACAAAGAGTATTTACTTTACGATTCGAGAACTATATTAAAACGATATCAACAGTGCATATCCCCCTTCGGATCACAAAGCTAGGGTGAATATCCCAACAACCAGGAACCGAGCGCCCGCGCGTCTGCTCGCCGCTCACCGTGACGTAATCGCGTTCTTTCTAAGCGATTGCGCTCACTTCACGCGCGACTTACGCACGATCAATTTATTTTCAATTTTTTCACGCACCCTGTGAAAGAATAGCAGTAATGCAACTGTTTAAAGACAAATTGTTTAAGATTTCTTATGTGCATTTTAACCTAAAAACCTAAAGTCTGTACTTTTATCTAACCCATTGAATAATTTTAAGTTTACCAAGACATAAATTACCGGATTTGAACGGGAAAACTTAGATACCTAAGTATGGGTTGTATTTATTTCTTTAATCAACAATGGGCATAAAAAAGCAAAGAAGAGAGAAAAAACCGGCTAAGTGCGAGTCGGACTCTATTAAGAACAAAGATATTGCTCATTTCTGACAATATTTTAAGATCTCATTAAACACCTCAATTCAATTTTTTACATCTTATTAGATTATAATATCTACAACTAAGTATACCTAAGCTTGTTTCCAACGACTTTGAAAACTAGTGTGACGTAAATCAATTTATTTGACACATTGGCACTGTGTTTATATCCAACGCACTAACACAAATCATTCCCGAACATTTCCTATGGCATTCATCACGAAATAATACTACTGTTTTCCAGCTGCGCTGTGTTCCCACCACGTAACGACTCCAAATTGGATGTCTGGCCGATTTACGCGTGACATGGGATTGAGATTGCCAACTTTTAATTCGAAGGGCTTCCAAGACATTGTGATTTACTGTATAAGTTCACTTGACTCCGACTTTGAATTAATACGATACGACAATAATACGACGAAATGACAATACAACGACGAAACGACATAGTGGATTTGAAAAAACATTAATGTTTTTTTAAGAAAAGAACATTATAACATTAAAGTGTAAAATAATAATTTTCTCCAGCAACATTCGAATTGATTGCAATTCTAGATAATAACTTTTCTAAACCTGCAAGTCAGCAAAGTCGAATCCTGCTTGAAATGAGTAAATACTGTCGAATTTTGGGAGCACTCTCCCGTTCTGTTAAACCAGATTAGATCGCCCCGCGGCTGAGTTCAAATTAAATCGCGCGTCAAAATCTTATCCAGAAAGCGCGATCAAATTCGAATTTCAAAAAGCACCTTTTTAATTTCAATAAAATCCGAAAATAATAATCACTACAAAAACCGAATGAAATACGAACTTCATTTGTTTGTTTTTCGTCCCTCCCCAAATAAATTGAACAAAATAAATCGAAAACGTTAAAAGCTATCACTTTTTATATTTCCCTCGTTCCCTTCAAATTAATTAAGTAAAAAAGAAAAAACAATTAGACATTATACGTTTTTACTCAACTTCCTGTTGCCATCACAAAAAGAAAATAAGACAAAGGAAAATAAATTAAATTGTAATTTGAACGTTTCGGAAAAAAAATTGTTTCCAACAAACGCCTAACGAGTTTATTCAATAAAAAGTGGCCGTCTATCACACCGAAACGTAATTTAACATTTTCATTTCATGGCTTAGGTTTGCTAACTGACTGTACTGTTTGGTATGCTTGCGAACTGATGTTTATTATCCAAACCCATTCGACTCATGCATGACCGATTCACATGAAATGCTATACTTTTCAGGGTTCGGTAGCTGAAGGATAACCAACGGAACCCTATTACTAAGCCTCCGCTTTCCGTAAGTCCGTTTATCCGTCCGTCCGTCTGGCTATATATCTAGAGCCGTTACAGGTAGACAGTGAAATTTTCACAGATTGACCATTTCTATTGCCGCTAAAACCACAAATAATAAAAATTAAGGTTTATGGTACGGACTCGCACTTGGCCGGGTTTTATTTTCTGAAAGTTGGTCTTCGTATATAAGTTTTGAAATATTTTTTCGATTTTACCCGTATGTAGTATGTACTACATATATTAGTGACATATTATGTAGATGCCCTTTACGATTATCACCACATTTTCAAGCTTAAGTAGTTATTCTTAAAAAAAAATGTTGGGTAGAGATGACACAGAGATGGAAGGAAAAAGGGGAAGCCTTTGCCCACCTGTGGCCCTGTGGGACGTAATATAAGTTAGAAAAAAATAAAATAAGAGTTGAAAAATGTTTGCGTTCACAACGGTGTAATACTGACATCCAAAACTTGATTAAATAAAATTATTTATACAAAAAATAATACGTAGAGGCATTTCTTTTATAATAATATTGTCTGTGAGTGACACCGTCTCCCCCAGAGAAAAGCTTATTTAATCAATTTCAAATTGTATTGCAATACCTTTTTCTTTCAGTCTAGATTTTGTTTTCGTTTAGCGGGAATTTTCTCGACATTTATTATTCTTGTCTTGCGGGTTAGTAATGACTTTATGTGGGTGTAGTCCAAATTAGCGTTACGCTTCTGTAATATAATGTAATACCTTTGTAGCGGCATGAATGCCGCCACAAGAAAAACCAACGGAGCAAATCTACGTCGCAACAAAAAGAACCGCGACGCCATCTATTCAACTAGCAGCGAACTACTTCGTCGAAATCCTGCATCGCGCAAGCAGAGGTTACCGTGCGATTTGAACATAAACATCAGCCCGATCAACTATGGGGCAGTAACCCGCCAGGCACAACAGCCGCCTGGTTGAAGGATCCTCCTTTTCAATCGAGGTATGCGGGCCTTACTCTCTGTACCGCTACCCCTAAACCTTCTTATTTTTGAGTCGAAAAATAAGAAGGTTTAGCCGCTTTTGCCGTGACTTCGTACGCGCATAAATCTCGGTTTTTCCCGTTCCCGTAGGAATTTCGGGAAATCCTCTCTTAGTGTCTCTTACTCCCTGCGGAGTGTAAGGAAGCTACATGCCCAATTTACAACCAGTAGTTTTGGCTGTGCGTTGTCTGTCGGTCACTCACTCAGTTACGAAAGAATTTTATATATGGACGTCTGCGTCACAATTTTTATTACTGCTCCGCTCCTATTGCTTTTAGCGTGATGTGCCTATAGCCTTCCTCGATAAATGGGCTATCTAAAAATGAAAGAATTTTTCAAATCCCACCATTAGTTCTTGAGATTAGCGCGTTCAATTAAACAAACAAACTCTTCAGCTTTATATATTAGTATAGATAAGGTTATAGGTTATTCTATAGATGTAATACCTATCTATAGAATAGCCTATAGTAATATATAATTCTTGGTACCTTTTTATAGATTTGTATATTGGTTTAGTCTAGAGTGAACATCACAATTATTAGGGTTGACACGATATAAAAAACTAGGAGAGTAACAAAATAACAACAGGAAGTTGATATAGATCTCTTTAATACTCATCATCATCTGCTTAGCCTTTTCCCAACTATATTGGGGTCGGCTTCCAGTCAAACCGGATTCAGCTGAATACGAGTGTTTTACGTGGAGCGGCTGCCTACCAGATCTCCACAACCCATTAACTGGGTAACACGCTACTTCATGGCAAGACTGGAGTCAGATTAACTGGCTTCTGACAATCCGTAACGACTGCCAAAGATCTACAAATGACAGCCGGGACCAACAACTTAACGTGCTTTCAGAGGCACGGAGGAAACTCGGTATATTAAGATGGTCACCTATCCACAGACCAACCTTGGCAAGCGTTGCTTAACCTTTAAGATCGACCCGTGCGGCTTTTATTATTTAGCCACGAGCTCCTCCACGAGATAGATCTCTTTAATACTAGTGTGTCTAAATTTAAGAAGAATCTTTGCAACCACTTTTTCGATAGCATAAAATAGACTGGCTTTTTAATAATATGCTTGCACTGTATAGTAATTATTAATCATGTAAAAACAGCTAATGTAACGCTGTCTACTACCCAAGTTTCATAAGTTCTTATTTATCTATGTTAACTTGTAATTGGCCATCATCATGTTAGTATCTTTTACATTGTGTCTGCCTAGCTGTAAGTTTTCCGAAAACTTAAAATAAATAAATAATAAATAAAATAAAGTTAAATTCGAGTACGACACCGTGGCGTTGGTCGGTTGTCTTATACACGACTGCTAAACCTACGTCCCGCATAAAATTTTTGGATCGAACTTTTTCATCAGAATTTATTAATGAAATTTATACTTTATTTACTGTACATCAAGATAAAATATTACATAAATAAAACCTTAAAATAAAAACATACAATTGACGGCTTTATTTCGTTCCGCTTTCTTTCCCGGGCAATGTAGAACACCTGGAAACTCAGCGGTAGCCAGGAGTCTAGATACGATTCCAATGGGGCCGACAACTGTCAAAGTGGCGCTAGTAGCGCACAGACCAATAACGAAGCAGTTTTTGATGAAAAAATGGGTAAATACTTAGGTAAATGATTACTTTTAGTTTGATTAGATCGCCAAAAACTATTTCCAATTATTTGTACAACCACAAACCTTTTTTTATATGAATGGGAAATCATCAAATGACTCCTCCGCTCTGGGTGAAGGAGGAGGGAGTGTCAGACTTTTACTGACTAAAACGCATCCGTGTTCCTTCCTTTGCGTTCCAGGGCTGCGGCGACTCTTTCGAACAGATTCCGTAACCCCGGCAAGCACTAGACGATCCCAAACCTACCTGCATCACATAACTTCACATAAGCTATAATGTAAGATAATGCGAATTCGATATTATAAACCTTAAAAGAAATCAGACTGCCTTTAATACACAAACAAACAAACAAATTAAACTTAAAAGACTAGAATCACAGACTAATAGTGTGAATCTCACTTTGAAAAAGGTTCGTGCAGTGGTGGCGCCATCTGAGGTCAGCTTTTACTTGCCAACCCCATTACTGACATTGTACACGACATCTATTCCGTCTTAAACATTACACAACTGGCTGTAAATACGGCTGTCCTAAACACCTCTTCGGAGAATACAACCGTAATGTTGCCTAACTACCATCATAACAAAACCTTCCAAATTCAAACTCGTCCCGTCATCCGTCATGCACGGTCCCTCAATTGTCAGCGACATCGCGTCGAGAGCGCACGTCTAAAATCAACGCGGCACGTAGCAATGATTTCCTTTTTTCTCTGTTCCCCTCAAAATTTGCTTGCGAACACGCTACGAGCCGTTTGTCTTACTCCAAGGAACCGTAAATCCGTGACTGAAATAACTTCGCGACAGTTTTGCTAGAGGAAAATACCTTATTGAGTTCCGAAATGCCGCTGAGAATATGAACTGTCATACGCAGTGGATTCTATCTACTGTTCCACTGTTTCAAGGATTTTGCCTTAGTTTATCTTTATTGGGGGATTTGAATTATTAGAATATTCAAATTATTAACGGCTTTACTGCGTGTTGAGCCCCAGAGATTAATATTTCAAAGATATAAGAGGATAATGTGCTTACAGTTTAAATTTTCCCTTTATTGTACGTTATGAAAGAGAAAGATTACTGTTGCACAAACTCAACCGCTTTTCCTAGAAGCTCATATTGCGTGGTTGCTTTTATGATGTGGAAAACCACTAAAAAGGGATTTCCCTAAACCCGCGAGAACATAAAAAGGGCTGTTATTCAACTGAAGGGAACAAAATCATGTGACGTGATCTTGTCGTAAATAAAATTGCTTTTTTTCGCAGTTCAGAATTACTTACGTAAAGAAATAAAGATAAACTAAAACATAAATTTTATTGATGGGTAGTCTCGCTTAAGTATTCAAGTAGGAGTTTTACTAACAGAGTAATTTAAAAAATGCTTGAATTTTTAAAGTAAAATTATCACGCTACATTCTCCATCTAAAACAGAATAACTTACACTCCACAGAACAATAACGGCAATGAATCTGCGTCCACAATTGTAAAAATTATAAAAAAAACTAAAAAAGAATTCAATTGTGATTCCCGACATGCGAGCCCGGGGCGCGAGGATGTTTCTTTGCACGTCGTAAAAATGTCCCTCCTTACCCCTCCTTCACCCTCTGTTCACAGAATAAACATGTAGAAGCAGAAGGTCAGCTCTCCATGCAACGAACTCTCCCGAAACATTATATGCAGAGCACAAGAATGTGTCTCAAAGTCCGAGAGTCTGGTAATGCAACATGACCGGAGGAGACAGCGTGCCCAACGATTTAATGTGTTGTGTGTCAAAACCCAAAGGTCACTGTGAGACACGACATCGTACCCAGGGAACGCTCAGCAGTCTCACTTACGACTAGATGCGTTTCCACAAGACAATTAAACGCTTCACGAATAACATTCATATTATAATTGTTTGACAAATTTTGAGACAGTCAAATGCATGCATCTATACCGCATGCGTGCGCGTCCCTGTTATCGCTCGTTGTTCCGAGCTGGGTTTCTGCTTGTAACTATTCTGTGATCCTGGTACCATCACCCTCCCCCTTTTGAGAGAAGACAAAAGAAATAGCGCGTGACGTGAATGGGCCCCGACACGGATTGATGTCCACGGACTAAGCAGGATTTTAATAAAAAAATTGGTGCCAAACGATTAATGACGTTCTTAGATTTTATGAAGCTTTGTTAATAGGGTATACCCCATGGAGTAGGTGAACTTCTTTATTACAGTTGAGTATAACCTTATTTTATTGAAAATTGTTTTTCCTGCTGCAAAGTTATGTTTATTTAGAATGCCATATTTTTTACGGTAATGGGAATATAATGTAGTTTTTACATTGTATTTCAGCTCACTTCGTGTTACCCTTACTATTTATCTAATACTAGTTGACCCGCGCAACTTCGTCTGCGTCACAATTTTCATTACTGCTCCGCTCCCATTGGCCTTAGCGTACCTATAGCCTTCCTCGATAAATGGGCTATCTAACACTGAAAGAGTTTTTCAAATCGGATCAGTAGTTCCTGATATTAGCGCGTTCAAGTAAACAAACAAACTCTTCAGCTTTATATATTAGTATAGATAGATATAAAAATATCCTCCGAAACGGCTTGACCGATTTTTATGAAACTTTTGTGAGAATAGGTAGGTGTTGGTCTGAGAATAGGTCATAAATACTTAGAAAAAAGTAATCGCTAGGGTTTTTGGTATAACATCTGTAGCGATTACTTACTCGGTAGGTAAGTAATCGCTATCTTAGCGATTACATCAACTCTTTCGAACAATTCCGTGACCCTGACAGGACAAATGGTGCCTACATAGTGTAAACACAGCTTTATGAGCTGTAGATATGTACATTATGTAGCCACCACTTTATATACATGCCACAGACTATTAATTCAATTAAGACCCGGGGCCATTGGGACGCTGCATCGCTGAATGTATCTTTTTTCCACCACATATTGGTTAAATGGATACATGGCTTGCAGGCGTTATTTATGTTCAAGTCATTTATTACAATATTGGAAAATGGAGGCTGATAATTTCTTTATTAGTTCTCATTTATAGCTTTGCACAGTATTTTAAAGTAAATATAACATCTCGAATGTATGCCTTAACGCCTAACGGTTAGGCAGAGGTGCACCTAGTGTTGCCAGGTGTTTGGATAAAGCCGGACACAGTCAGGCTTTTTGGTTGCGTTTTAGGCCAAATTAGACGCTGCCCGGTTTTTGTGAGCATTTTTTTACATTTGTCATGACTGTGTTGATTTCCGCTTCGCTTACCTCACATCACTTGTATCGTTAGCTCCGTACAACTACTATTGCATTTACAGATTAATATAATAAAAAATCTATTAGCACTAAAAATAAACATGTTTACACAATTTGTCTATAAGCTACTTATAATTACTTTTAATAAATAAAATAGTTTCAATTGTGTGTTTTATAAGCATCTGCTGCTGAACTAGGGTTTGGGGCCTGTGTTTCAGCATGCAGCGCCTCGAGCACTGGAGCTGAGTCTGCGAGTAGGAGCTCACGAACAATTGGAAACAATGTTTATCTTATGCTTTGGTCAAGGATTTTAAACAATTTTGATCTGCTTAAACCCGGTACCTTTGAGTATGCAGACGACAGCACTGTTGCTGAGAGATACGTGTCCGGCGCACGAGCTGGTGGGTCGCAGATCCGATCTCTCCGGGAGGCAATGGTTGAGCGCTTGAACGTGTCCTTACAGGGCGGTCTCGGAATGGGGCGATGCCAATCTGGTCAAGTTCAATGCTGCTAAGACCCAAGCGTGTCTATTTTCCGACAAAAGGAGCCAATTCCGCCCAGCTCCATCTTTCCGCGGTGAAACAGTGCCGATAACCGACCATCTTGAGCTTCTTGGGGTAACATTAACATCTACTCTCAATTTTGGCCCTTACATAGAGGCAAAAGCTCAAGTGGCTGCAAAGAAGTTAGGGATTCTGGCTAAGGTGAGACGGTACTTCACGCCGTAACAGCTGCTCAAACTCTATCAAGCGCAAGTTCGGTCGTGTATGGAATACTGCTCTCATCTTTGGGATGGATCTGCCAGATACCAGCTTGATGCCCTTGAGTCAATTGAGAAACGAGCCAAGAGGATCATCGGCAATGAGAGGCTCGTCGCGTCGAAGCTCCAAAGTCTTGAACATCGACGACGAGTTGCTAGCCTGTCGGTTTTTTACCGGTTGCATTTTGGGGAATGTGCGACGGAATTGCATAATTTAATTCCGCCAAGCCCGTTCCATCATCGGACCACAAGACGAACGGCGATGCGCCACCGGTACATGGTGGACATTCCACCCATACGCACAAAACGTTTTGGGAACACATTCATAGTGCGTACAGCTAAGGAGTGGAACTCCCTGCCGGAGTCTGTGTTTCCTGATAGCTACAACCTGGGAGTCTTTAAATCAAGAGTGAATAGGTTATTTCTAGGCAAGCGTGCTCCATCTTCGACCACATCCTCGCTTACCATCAGGTGAGATAGTGGTCAAACGCGTGCCTATAAACAGTAAAAAAAAAACCACATGTATGGAAAGCAAACTGAAGTGTAATGTGTAAGGGGGGATGTGTAAGGCCTCTGCCTCG
The DNA here is from genome assembly GCA_950371165.1 of Lacanobia oleracea. Taxonomy (NCBI): domain Eukaryota; kingdom Metazoa; phylum Arthropoda; class Insecta; order Lepidoptera; family Noctuidae; genus Lacanobia; species Lacanobia oleracea. The sequence goes on along the minus strand of OX493392.1, from coordinate 23,019,181 downwards.
GGTTTTGCGAGCAGCAGGGTGACGGCGACGGCGGCAGGATCTAATGTGTAAAATCAAATGGGCCGACCCTCGGAAAGAGCGGCGCGGCAGCGGCGCATTGGCGGGCAACGAGCGGTGCACGCCAGTCGATCGGTGACCGCCCACGCGTCTGCATTGCAGTGTTGTATGTATGTATGTAAATCGGGCTGGTTTCCGCAACTCCACGACTAAGCGCGTATTTTGCGTGTAGGTGGGACAAATGCGTCATTCGATCCACCCCAGCTCCCCAAGGAAGGCCAGCAACGCCTTGGTGTTACTAACTATCTCGCAGAGGGTACCTGGGTTTCCGAAGTACTTTGCCCTGTAATCCGCAACCACCGGGCAGCTTAGAAGCAGGTGTGCTGCTGTCTCATTCTCCTCCATGCAGGCTCTGCATAGCGGGCTGTCAGTGACTCCTATAGCATAGAGGTGTTTATTAAAAGACCCATGGCCAGTTGTTACGGCTGTGACTGAACGCAACTGTTGTTTAGTCAGTCTTAGGGCTTGTTTTGTGAAACGGCCATTTATAGAGGGAAGTGCCTCTTTGGCCTTCCTACACTCACTATGGTCAGCCTTGCGATGTTTATCTCCGGTGCGTTTCCTTACCAGATTGCGTAAGAACCCGAAAGGCAGCGGCACGATGGGCTCAAGTCCCATTGCTGACAAACTCGACCCCCTTCGGGCGAGTTCATCGGCAGCGTCGTTGCCTCGAGATTCACTGTGTCCCTTGATCCATTGAATGGTTACTTTGTTGTGTCTACCAACCTGGTTTAGACGTTGGTGACACTCGAGAATCAACCCAGAGTTCACTGTGTGGCTGTTCAGAGCTTGCAGGACAGCCATGCTGTCCGAGAGTATGCGTATTGAGTGGTCCTTAACTTCCCTGGTTAGGATGGCCGATGCCGCCAGAGAAATGCCCATGCATTCAGCCTGGAACACTGTGTTGTGGACCCCCAATGGTGTGGCTATGTGGATATTGAGATCCTCTGAGAAGATTCCCGCACCAGTACCTGTACCTGTTTTTGATCCATCGGTGAAGATCCGCAGCTCGGCGGGGCAGAGCCCCTCGCACCGATGATCCTCATGCAATTGGATTTTGTTTTTATCGAAGATAAATTGCTTGGGTACCCGGTCATTGATTGCTTTTGTTATGGGGAGTTCATTGTTGAGCTCCTCGAGCAGAGCGGTGTGTCGTGTGTCTCTCTTACTCCAGAGACCTAATGTTTTAAGGCGTACTGCTGCCATCGTCGCTTCCTGTTGTATAAACAAGTGTAGCGGAGGGAGCCCCAGCATGGCTTCCAGCGCCGCAGTTGGAGTAGTCCTCATGCAGCCCGTCGTTGCCATGCAGGCCAGCCTTTGCATGTGTTGTAACTTGTTTACGGCTGTAGCTAGCTTTGAGCGTGGCCACCACACCACGGCCCCGTAGGTTACCATGGGCCGAATTACTGCGCTGTACAGCCATAGTATTATTTTGGGAGATAGGCCCCACTTCCTTCCTATCATTTTCCTGCATTGCCAGAAGGTAATGCAGGCCCTGTTTAGTTTGTAGTCTAGGTGATTACTCCAGCTTAACTTACTGTCTAGGATGACGCCTAGATACTTTACCTCGTTAGACAGCTGGAGCTCTGTGTTGAAGAGCATAGGTAGCCGGTAGTGGCCTAGTGCTCGCTTTTGAGTGAACATGACTAATTCAGTTTTCGTGGGGTTTACCGACAGATCATATTCGTCGCACCATCTTTCCACGATGCGTAGTGCTTGTTGAGTAAGGTTGCAGATCGTTCCAGTCACTTTCCCTGACACTAGGATTGCGAGGTCGTCAGCATAACCTATTGTGTAGTAACGATGTGCGTTGAGTTTGGTGATCAGGTCATCAATTACCAGATTCCACAGAAGAGGGGAGAGCACACCCCCCTGCGGGCAGCCTCTGGCTATCAGAGCCAACTGCTGCTCTTCCTCAAGGCGAACCACTCGTTTGCTTAACATATTAGTTATCCAGTCAGTTAGTACCTGTTCCACGCCGTGTTTGGAGAGAGCGGCACTAATGCTGGAAAAGTTTGTCTTGTCGAAGGCTCCTTCGATGTCTATGAATGTGCCCAGGCAGGACCCTTTCTGGTGAATCGCTTCCTCAATCTGGTTCACCACCAGATGAAGAGCGGACTCTTTCGACTTACCCGAGCTGTATGCGTGTTGGTTACCATGCAGTGGTATTGTTTTTAAAACGCCATCACGTAGTTCCCTTTCACACAGTCTTTCCATTGTCTTTAGTAAAAACGAGGTCAGACTAATAGGTCGATAGGATTTAGCGTTTGTGTAGTCACTTTTACCTGGCTTCGGAATGAATATGACTTTCACTTCCCTCCATCCTTTAGGAACGTATCTAAAGGCCAGGCACGCTCGCATTAAGAGCACCAGTTTTGATGCAACAGCGGTACCTCCCCACTGTAGTAAGGCAGGAAACACACCGTCGGGACCTGGTGCCTTGAAAGGTTGGAAGCTTTTGATGGCCCACTGAAGATTTTCCAGCGTAATCATCTTTTCTGCATAAAGCCAGTCATCATCTGATGGTGTTTGTATAACGTCAAGCCATTCATTTACCTGCGCGAATATTCAAATTCAAATTTTTCAAATTCAAAGCATTTTATTTCAAATAAACCATTCACAGGCACTTTTGAAACGTCAAGGTCGGTCAGTCAAAAACATGGAAGCTATTTGCACGTTCCAAAGCGTAGATCTCTATGGAGAAGAACGTGCAAGAAACTCCACGGACACTCTTTTAAATCATGTTCTGTTTTACAACATTCCAAGTTACATATACTTGTTGCTTCTGCATGTGAGGACAATGCAAAGGAAAAAAAAAAAGGGCTTATTATAAGAATTTTAAATATAAAGATTAAAATAAGCCAATGGCAGTTAAGAGATGACCAGTCTCAACCGACGGCGCCTGTTCACGAACATGACGCGTGAATCGGCACCTTTCAGCTCAACCATTTCGAAGGGAACCGAATGATCAAACCCACGCGCCGCCATCAGCGAGACATTTGAGTGAGCATGACATGCTCTCAACCACCATGCTCGTTCATGTCCAATAAGTAAAACTATAACTACTCACATAAAATGTAAATGGTTTCATGGTACTCACATTTACAAAATTTGAAAAATATGCTTCTACTTTACACAAAACTATGGTTGTCAATGACCAAATAATGAAAAATAAATTAATAAAGAGAACGATTAAGTTCTTACATCAAAAATAATAAATAAGTATTTAATATAATAACATAATTTGTATGTATATAAGAATAAATAAACGAAATAATGTAAGAACCTCTAAAAGGAGCGAGCATCTCTTCCAAAATAAAAACATAAAAACCTAAAAAGTGGACCTAAGCAGCTGTGACTGTGGAGCAGGACCAGCATTTAGCCAAGCGTTTTTATCGAGGATATAATCTTCCAGTTTATAATACGCTTGTCTACATAGTGTGCGTTTTATGCATGCTTTAAATTTTCTCTCATTCAGTTCGAGAATATCAACTGGTATTTTATTATAAAATTTAATACAGTACCCCATAAAAGAAGTGTGTACTTTGGCCAATCTGAATCGGGGTTGATCTAATTTGTTCCTATTTCTAGTATTAAAATTATGCCTGTCACTAATCTTGCTAAAGAGATGAAGATTTTTCCGCACATACATAATATTTTCGTAAATGTATTGACAAGGTACCGTCATGATGTTGATATCCTTAAACAGTTCTCTTAGGGAATCACGCCGACGGAGATTGTAAATGGCTCTGATGGCTCTTTTCTGCAGGATAAATATAGACTCGATGTCTGCAGCACGTCCCCATAATAAGATACCGTAAGACATGATACTATGAAAGTAACTAAAATAGACCAGCCTCGCGGTATCTATATCGGTAAATTGACGGATTTTTCTGACAGCGTATGCTGCTGAACTTAGCCGTCCCGCAAGAGATGTTAAATGAGGACCCCATTGTAGCCTTGAGTCAAGCGTAATCCCCAGGAAAACCGTGTTTTCGACGAATTCAAGTTTCTCCCTGTTCAATACTATGTCGCAATCATTTCTTTTAACGTTCGGTAAGGCAAATCTGATGCATTTAGTTTTTTTCCCATTTAATACTAAATTATTAGCAGTAAACCAATTTTGGACCTGCTGTAGGGCGTTATTTACGTCGTCAATATTTATGGAACGTCTATCTATCTTAAAAATTAAGGACGTATCGTCAGCAAATAATACCATATGAGGTTGATTTTTTAAAAGATGGGGTAGATCATTAATATATACTAGAAAGAGGAAAGGACCCAAAATAGAGCCTTGTGGTACCCCCATTTTGACTTTTAAACCCCGTGAATTGACACCATTTATTTGAACTTGCTGCTGTCTATCATTTAAGTAAGATTTTATTAGACTGAGTGCAAGTTTACCTAGTCCGTAATGTTCTAGCTTTAGGAGCAAGGTTTCGTGATTTACACAATCAAATGCCTTGGAGAGGTCACAAAAGATTCCTATGGCATCTTGTGCCTCTTCCCACGCTGAGTATATGTGTTTTAACAACGTGGCACCAGCGTCAGTCGTACAACGACCCCTGGTAAAACCATACTGTTGATCGTGTAAAATTTTATTGATGTTAAAATGATTGAGCATCTGATTAAGCATTACTTTTTCAAACACTTTGCTAAAAACCGGCAAAACAGATACAGGTCTATAATTATTGGTGTCTTTGCTGTCGCCCGACTTAAATAGTGGTATAACCTTACTATATTTCATTATATCCGGAAAGACTCCTTGGTCCACACATAAATTAAATATTAAAGCCAAGTATGGTGCTATAGTTTCAATTATGGACGTGCACACTTTAATAGACATTCCCCATATGTCTTCGGTCAATTTGATTTTGATTTGCCGGAAAGCTTTTATGACTGTCACAGGGTTGATATGTTTGAACTGGAATTCAACCGTACAACCTGGAACGTTAGCTTTTAATAAATTATATGAGGCCTCAGGTGAAGAATTTAAATATTCCGTAGTTTTAGTTGGTATATTGGTGAAAAAATTTACAAATTCTTGAGCTACTTCTAAATTAGAGCTTTTGGCACCATGTGTAGTCTCCAGTAAATAATCAGTGTTTCGTTTTTTATTTCTATTAGTTTCATTATTAATAACTTTCCAAACTGTCTTTATTTTATTTTCTGACGATTTGATCTTCTTGCTAATATATAGGGCTTTAGCTACCTTGCAAGTATTTCTGAACACTTTAGAATATTTGTTTACAAACTTATTAAAAGAATCAGTGTTTATGACAGGCTTAAGGCCATATAGCTCATATAGTCTTTCCCTACTTATCCTAATGCCTTTAGTCGCCCAGTCACTAAATACATACTTAGGGAAAGTATCCTTAGATATATATATACGCTTTATATACGATTTTAATACGCTGCCTGGGAAGTGAGTTTCTACTAGGAGACGTTGCGCTTCTTCAGGTGTCGTGGTCAACGTGTTATCGGGTTTCCGGAGTGTGGCGATCTCAGGTTAGTTCTGTTGCGCCAGTATTTTCCTTACCCTGTTTGCTTGTTGGCATGATTCAATGTTACCACAGAATTTACGCCACCCTGTAGTTCTTCTGAATCTGATGCATCTCTTGTAGCTCGATTTGGCCGCGTAATAAGCGTCCCAGTCCTCATCACTACATGTGTTCATGGCTCTGTTAAGAGCCTTTCTTACCTTACCGCGTTTGCGCTCCAGGTCTGCACCCCACCCGGGTTGTTTACCCGGTGTGTCGCGCGGAATCGTTTCTGGGCAGGCGATTCGGTAGCTGTTTATCAGAGATTCCGTGAGTAGTGTTACTTGCGCATCGATCTGTGCCGTGTCCGCAAGCAACTCCGAATCGCATGATGGTACAAGCCTTGAGGTAAGGTTGCGTGTGTACACCGATATATCCGTGTTGCGAGGATTACGCGTAGGTTGTTTGGGTGGTATACAGACCTGGATGTCGAAGCGGATCCACCTGTGGTCTGAGCAGGAAGCCTCATTCGAGACTTGCCACCCAGTGATTAGTTCCGCTGCTCCCTCCGTAGCCAGAGTCAGGTCTATGATTGTACGACTGCGTCTGGTCACGAAGGTTGGCTCCGAACCCGTGTTTAGTAGGGATAGGTTAGTAGTGAACAGATAATCAACTAATGTCTTACCCCTTGCGTTTTGCGTCTCCATCCCCCACAGTGGATGGTGTGCGTTTGCGTCGGTCCCAATGACAATCTCATCCCTGCTGTTTTCACAGTGCGTGATGAGGCGGACCAGGTCGTGTGGGGGCGGTTCCTCCGCCTCAGGCATATATACCGAGGCGAAGACGATAGCCAACTTAGTGGCTCCCCGCTGTATGTTCAGCCTAGCAGCAGAGACATCTCTGCAACAGAAGTCGTTTAATAGCTGTGCTTTAAGGTTACCTGTGACATAGATGCACGATCTAGGGTGATCATGGTCTGCAGTAACAAGGAGCTTACCACCAAGATTGGAAAGTCCTCGTATGTGGCCACCCCTAATCCACGGCTCTTGGATCAGGGCAATGGCCGTGTGTTGAACCTCCAGCCACTTGCGGAGTTGAGCCGTCGCGGTCTGGCTGTGGTGGAGGTTAGCCTGCACGACTTTACAGGCCGACAAAAGGGACGCCATCGCCGGCAAGACCCTCCTCGTCGCCCTCAAGTCGCAGCCCGGCAAACAGGTCGCCCTCGTCGAAACCGTCCCCTCCCGGGTCTAAAGCCGGGGACAACATTACGTCGTCCGGCTCCCCCCCCGATGAAGGGACGGCACCCACGGTGGCGGCAGGGGCGGCTGAGTCTGCTGCTACAGCAGGTTCGGCCGCAGTTGCTTCCGGGTTGTTTGGCGGAGAATCGGTGTCCTCTGCGTCTTCCAGCGGCTGTTTCGTGATCGGGTCCCAACTCCGTGGGACGTCGACGAACCTGCCGTTCGGACCCTGGAACTTGACGTACACCGCTCCCAAACCAATTGAGAGACGGCGCTCGGCGCTCATCAGGGTCGGAACTTGGTCCTCGGGGATACCCAGCACCACGAACCAGCAAGCCTTCTGCTTCTCGGCGTGCAGCACTACCCACCTCCTTACGTCGATCCAGCGATTCTGGTACCAGAGGGCTCGTCCAATAAAGGTTGAGTCCTCGTAGACTCCCTGGTCGTCGGGGATGGCGATGCCGCAGCGCACCCGCTTCTGGATCTCCGCCTGGCTCTTGACGACTAGCGAGGTGCCAGCCGGGAGAGCCAGGCTGGAGACTGTTTTTTTCAGCCAGGCTAAGGTGAAGTCGTTACCGCACCACAGCTTGAGGACTCCACCGGTGAACAGCGGCTTCGCGTTGAAGGTTGGTCCCGGTGTATCCTGCATAGCAGAGCAGGCCTCGCTGATGATCCGCTTGTGGATAGCAGCCAAGACCTGGTCCGATACTCCCTGGCTTATGATGCCCCTCCGGTCGCAGGTTATTGCGACGTTTAGGGACGCACTGGCAGCTTGGGCGTAGCTTCTGTTAGCAATCCTCTGGGATTGGTCAAGCCGCGGCCGCTTGTGCTCTCCACGGGGCGAAATCGTCTCGTTGAGAGCCCGCTTGACCGCAGCCTGGTCACTTCCATCGGATCGCTGCGTTGTGGTTGCCTCCTCGGCCGGACCTCCTGCGGATTTAGATTGCAGTGTGCTAGGCGTTGGTCGGCTAGTGCCGGCCTCAGCCTGCGACCGCTTCCCCTCAGAGAAGTTCAGCTTACCTTGCTTGGTCGGTTTAACCGAGCTGGTGGCAGCAACCTGCTTGTTTTGGGGGGCTTTGCGTCCCCGCCTGCGTTCGTGACGCCGCTCCTTGCGCGTCAGTCTTTCCCTCCTCTTACCCTGGCTTGTAGGAGCTGTAGGACCCGAGGGGCCCGAACAAGAGCAATGGGCTTGTGGAATGGATTTTTTACCCTTGCCCTTGCCTTTACCTTTACCCTTACGGGTAGGCACCTGCCAGGCGCTGGTAAAAACGTCCTCGGTGTTGCTGATCGCCTCCGTGTGACCGGAGGCGGCCGCGACTTGGGAAGCGGCTTGAGGAGCCACAGGAGGAGCGGGAGGGTGTTTGGGATGGCTACTTCCGGCAGAGGTGTTAGCCGTCTCCGTTTTCGCCTTTGTGTGTAAAGGATCGGTACTGGTCCCATGCAGCGCCGTTCTCCTTTGCTTGGAGTGGGACTTTTTGGTCTTAGCTGCGGTTTTCGCCACAGCCGGACCAGCGCTCGCGCTGGCGCCCACGGCGTGAGCCGCGGGGCATCCAGGGGCGAGCGAGGCACCAGAGGTACCTTGCTTAGGAGCTTTGCCAGCTTTCGCCGACTCCACTCCTGCGGTATTTTCAGTTGGCTTCAATACGTCCATACTAAAAATTATTGAACTTCATCTTCCTGGCTCCCACCCACCATGGAGCCCGCACCTGGGAACTTCGCACTACTGTGAGTGCGAACGTTAGGACTACCAGGAAGTTATAGGTGCGCAAGGCTGGTTTACAGCGCGACATCGGGTGCTCGATCGGGTTGGCAACTAATCAACCCTCACTTACACCGTCAGCATGGCCTTTACCTACCGCTTCGGCCGCCCAAGGACGACCTTAGCGGACCCCACGCACCTCGCCTGTGGCCCTCTGACGGGACACTTTGGCCATTTCCCTACCCTTGGCTAGAAGATAGGGCCACCGTTTTGCTTGAAATCCAGACCAAAGGGGGCGTGTTGCCTCACGGACACATTACCGCCAGTGCCGATCGGCTCAACCCCCCAGGACTCCTTCATCCCCGCTTACGGCGCTCGACTGCGCAGGTCCTAGCGCAGGTGACGAAATTCTCCTACCCGCCGTCAGCTGAGTTTAGTGACGGCCGAGCCCGCAACCACTTCGTCACAGAAGGGTCACAGTTAGGAGGGGAGTTGGGAGGGGTTATAGAGGGGAAAAGGGGTTTAGTGGGATATGGGATGGGACTGAGTGGAAAGCCCTCCACTCTGCGGGTCGCCCGGTGGTTTCAGTTACGTCTATTTCGTAAGGAACTAGACCAAAAACGGGGTGGCAACCTCGAGAAGGTATATCCACCGGACTTGCCTTGAGGATCTACACGACCGTTGCGCTCCCCCTCAAGACCACGCCACCTTCCCGTCTCTGAAGGAGACAGCAAGGTAGGCCTGCATCTATACTACCAAGCAAAGCAAAGCAAAGCAAAGCGTGTCGTTGTGCAACCGTAAAAGCATACATACAGACCCCCCCCCCTGCAGTGTTGTGCAATTTATTTTCTTCTTTTGTCCACAATAAATCGAGCGTTAAGAATAAATTTGAATCAAAAAAATGTTGCCGCCATTGTTCAGACATGTCGTTCGCGAATAAAAACAAATATCTTGACGGCACAACCACGAACACTGGTTTCGAAAACGGGTCAACGTTGCCCACCCCGCTCCCGCGCCGCCACCGCCGCCACCCAGCTGCCCGCTAAACCCGAGGTAGAGGCCTAAGGTGAAATGATGAGTGCGTGTGTAGGGTGTGTAAGATTAAAACCAGAAAATTCAAGTATTAAAATTTTTGCACACAGATACTTAGCATAAATTATATAGTAATGGATATTGAATAATTAATAGTAAAGAAGACTGACTTATATAATTTATTGTTGTTTCTTTAGAATTTAAAGAAAATTTTATGTTAAATGAGAAAATCAGCCTAGTTTTACTTTAAAAAAAACATTGTCGTGTTATATATACTATGCCAAGAAAATTAAGGGTGGCCGGCTTTTTTATCTGAATGTCCGGCTAAACTGGCTGGTCTATCCGGTTTTTCGGTTTTGAGACCTGGAGCTAGGTGCCCATATTTGCCACTTATGTTTAACTCCCATGTAACTGCGAGATTTCATTGTAGAAATTGGATTCTTCTTATTAATTCAATGTACTAATTATACTTATTGCTAGCACTAGCCAATAAGTATAAATTCTATAACTTAATGTAGTAAAACCCAACATTCTGCAGTTACTTTATCTCAGTAATATTGCGGAATGCCATAATGCATTATGCAATGTTCCTGGGATAATAATTAACACTTTGCCCCACTCGGACATTGAATCCAAGAACTCGTACTCAGCAGTTACGCTAGCAATCACAACACCAACAAAGAAGTTGTAATACATATACTATGTGGAGGTCTGCAGGCAGTTGTTCCATGTAAAGGTACAAGTCCGTAGTCGACTGCAGGCAGCAGCAACAGGCGACGTGTCGCTGCGTCACTTCAGTATGGTTTCTATGTATTTTTATGAAATACCTTTTTCGTGGCTAACCACACGTCGCCTACCGATTTCTCATAGAATTATAAAGAAACCAGTGCTACGCGGCGACACTTCACCTGCTCCAGCTGCCAACAGTCGGCTACGAATTTGTACCTTCTTTTCTTATCGTGTGGGCAGTAAGGTCTAACGACTCCATACAGAGTTTCTAAAGCGCTTCAAGGGCCTCTGACATGGTTTATTTGATGATCGCCATTTGCCGGCCGGGCCGGGATTGTGAATCAATACGAGTAAGTCTACGCGAATTTTTTAGATTTTCAACTGAGAAAATTGATCTTTATATTTGTTCCATGTACTGATGACCTCGTTAGGGGGATCTTCATCCCACCCAGAACCGATAATCCAAAGCTTTTGGATTAAGGTTTTAGCTTGAATTGGCAGGGGGGATAAGTATCCTAACGGATCAAAGATTTTAGCGAGTTTTCTAAGAATAGACCGTTTAGTACATGGCCGAGGTGAAGATTCAACTTCAAAGTGAAACGAATCAGTTGATGGGTCCCATTTGAGTCCTTTGAATGAAGCCGGTTCAGATTTATTTAACGACACAGAACCAGTTAGGCAATCTTCAGGTTGAAGTTCCGATAAAAGACTATTGTCATTTGACACCCACATCCGAAGATGAAATCCTCCCTTTTTGAAAAAAAAGATAAGTTTTGTTTTTGTTTTGTGTGCAGTAACTAAGTCCTGACTGCCGCTGACGACATCGTCGATGTATGTGTCTGACAAGATTACACTCCTGGCGAGCGGGTAAGAATCTCCCTCGTCATCAGCAAGCTGTCGCAAAGTACGGCAAGCGAGATAAGGGGACGAAGAAATGCCATACGTGACCGTATTCAGACGAAACTCTAAAACAAGTTCGCTAGGGGAAGTTCTTCAGAGAATTCGCTGATAGTCACGATGCTCGGCTTATACGTGTCTTTCGAAGCACGGAATCATCTTTTTATCAGAGAAACAGGTGATTCAAGCCTGCAATGTCCTAGCCGACTAGAAAACAACTTTACAAAGTATGCTCTTCCTGTGGAAATCGAACCCACGACCACCGGGTCATAAGGCAAACGCCTAAACCACTCGACCACGGAGGTTGTTGAACTTGTACCTTAAAATACAACTAGTAGTCAGCTGAATCCGTATTATTTCGTATAGACTAAAAAGCGATTCCAATATAAACGGGAAAGGGCTAGGGCTAGTGATGTATTCGACAGCACTGTTGCTGAAAGATACGTGTCCGACGCACGAGCTGGTGGGTCGCAGATCCGGTCTCTCCGGGAGGCAATGGTTGAGCGCTTAAACGTGTCCCTACTACTGCTTACACGGGTCTCTGATTGGGGCGATGCCAATCTGGTCAAGTTCAATGCTGCTAAGACCCAAGCTTGTCTTTTTTCCGCCAAAAGGAGCCAATTCCGCCCAGCTCCATCTTTCCGCGGTGAAACCGTGCCGATAACCGACCATCTTGAGCTTCTTGGGGTTACATTAACATCTACTCTCAATTTTGGCCCTTACATAGAGGCAAAAGCTCAAGTGGCTGCAAAGAAGTTGGGGATTCTGGCTAAGGTGAGACGGTACTTCACGCCGGAACAGCTGCTCAAACTCTATCAAGCGCAAATTCGATCGTGTATGGAATACTGCTCTCATCTTTGGGATGGATCTGCCAGATACCAGCTTGATGCCCTTGAGTCAATTGAGAAACGAGCCAAGAGGATCATCGGCAATGAGAGGCTCGTCGCGTCGAAGCTCCAAAGTCTTGAACATCGACGACGAGTTGCTAGCCTGTCGGTTTTTTACCGGTTGCATTTTGGGGAATGTGCGACGGAATTGCATAATTTAATTCCGCCAAGCCCGTTCCATCATCGGACCACAAGACGAACGGCGATGCGCCACCGGTACATGGTGGACATCCCACCCATACGCACAAAACGTTTTGGGAACACATTCATAGTGCGTACAGCTAAGGAGTGGAATTCCCTGCCGGAGTCTGTGTTTCCTGATAGCTACAACCTGGGAGTCTTTAAATCAAGAGTGAATAGGTTATTTCTAGGCAAGCGTGCTCCATCTTCGACCACATCCTCGCTTACCATCAGGTGAGATAGTGGTCAAACGCGTGCCTATCAATAGTAAAAAAAAAAAAAGTTCAAAATTTTCTAACTATTGAAAAATTAACCCTTAATTGGATAAAATATTGTCCAAATACAACAAACACGCTCACATAATTCAAATCTACTAATTACTTTGTGTGTCAACTAATTATGAAGTAGCGTAATATTGCCAGTGGCTGATTTAGTTAATCATCATTCCAATGATTTTATTTACCAACACTCTGCATCATATTGATTGTATCGAATTATTTCGGCAATGAGTATCAACAAACCTGTCAAAAGGGTAACGAATTTACCAAATATCTACATGAATAAATACTAACGTATACGAAAAATGTTACCAAATAACTCTCCTCCTGGCGCAGTCTTGTCCGGCAGGGAATCATCATCATCAGTTCAGCTGAAAGGCGTTCACTAGTGGGCCCAAGCGTCGCCACATAATGCTTGCCTCATGCTTCTCGCTACCAGCACATTCCCGCAACCTTCAACAGATCATGAGTCCACTTTTTACATTACTGTATTTTTCAAAAAGGCAAATACATATTACAGTACTTGACCAAGCCCGTCACCAACTCGAATGCTGGAGAACATTAATCAACCTTCCGGCCTACATAATGCTCTATTTTAGCATAATGATCTAAATTTCATTAATATTCCTCTACCCAGGGCCGGCCCGTCCGAGCGGCCGCTGCAGGCGCCAAGGGTCAGGGGGTACCTTCGGCAATGCTTGCGTTTTTTTAAATATATATATTAATATTCCTAAAAAATTTGTAAATACCTAAGTCACCTAATTTCTTGACTGTTGTTTTTTTTTATCTCTATCGGTTTTCACGTCACCTTAAACCGTAACCACTTCAAAGAGCTAATAAGTCGCTCGATAGGTTACCTAACTAAAACTATCGATAATCCTGATGTCAATTTCCCGCTACACCAATCTGATCAGCCATCCAGGCAGCCTTATTAAAAGTTAATCAAAATTTCTAATTCCGACCGCGCTCAGCTGTAAACTTGGCTGGTTATAACCGGTGCTAACCGGATCGCTGTGTGTGTGTGTATTGTTCCTTTGTTTGTAGTACACACAAACACAAACTGTGTGTCTATTCACGCCGTAGCGATTGATCTGTGAATCCGTTGTTTACAGTATTCGAATGAAACTAAAAACAGAATAATATTTAAAACGAACTTTTATTGAGACTGGCAGACAGTAATAGAATGTTTGTTTGATTTTTTTTATTGTCCAATCGATTCCAGTGCTCGTTCTATTGAAAAATACAGACAGTGTAGGTATCTACAATCTGTTTTTGATTTGAAAAGGATGAGATATGAGAAAAACTTATTGGGTTTTGTGAAAACTTTAATATTGTTAGGGATTATTGTCAAGCATACAATTTTCATGTCAAGTTGAGACGCTTAAATGTATTACATTTTTTTTTATAAGTGACGACCCGAAAACTATTTTGCTGTGTGCTAAGGCAAGGCCTCCACCGCATTATCTGGAGCCTATTTGATGGACAGATCTGTCGTCTACCCAAGTCTAGAAGAATGGAGTCAGCGACAGATATATTATATGTGTGTTTTGGGGCCATTCCTATGGAACATCGGACACAACTGGGTGCTGGAGCGCTCCTTCATGGCATAGGCATCTTCTGTTACGCCGACCGATGGCACGCTGGGAATGGCACGGAGAAAAGAGCACCGGCAGATGATTATCCTGGCGATAGCTGAGGTCGCGTAAGTCTTAGATAAGATCCAGCCGCTGGAACTCAAGTTTTAGTCTTCGATCCCATGAAGACCTTAGAGAGCAATGGCTATCTGGATGATAACAAGTTACTTAACGGTCTTTTGAGGTGTTGAACTTCGTGGCTCGATCATCACCCGAGGATCTTGACACTGAAATCCTCGCGACATTAAATTGGTGACACCAGATAATAACAGCCGCACGGGTCGATCTTCAAGGTTAAGCAACGCTTGCCAAGGTTGGTCTCTGGACCAGCATAACATACCGAGTTCGAAAGAATGATTATTTCAGAAATAATCATTCTGTCGAGCTACATGAACTTAGAGGGCTATATTGATGATTAAAATGGTTATAATTCTTTAGATAAATACGCGTTACGGTCGCGGATCGTATTTGGTCCACATACAGCTTCATACTGACCGGCAAATTGCAAAAAACATAAAAATATTTGAATTTCGCGGGCTACCCTGGAGCATCCACCTTAAGAGACGCTATTGCGCTCTGACTATGCTGCTGCCACAGGTTCTCTCCGATCATCCGTGCTTCGGAAAGTACCAGTGAGGCATTAGCAAAGTGCTAAAGCAAAGAATATAAGCATAAAACTGGATTAAATTCCAGTCCATCCTAGTTTTCAGACTTAATACCACATTATACGAGATAGGAGTGCCTCTAATACAATTTAGTATCCTTTACTATCCCCAGCCAACATTTTGGAATACGCCCAATAAAAATAAGGATTCCCAATAAAAATTCACTTAAACACGAAATTTAAAATTTTCACGTTACGATGTAGTTCGTCAGTCTGCTACAACGTCGCATCTGCTGAGCACACTTTGTTTGTTTTGAACTTTGTTACGTGAAAGGTAAAGTTTATTTTCGATCGTGTATGCAAAGGAATGTAGATCTAATAGTGTTGTGTTGTTAGAAATTGGAAGTCAGTGTCGGCAAGTAATGGGCGATCGTGACACGAATAGCATTTGAATTTCCTCGATAGATACACTTTATATACTGGTGTACGCAGAAAAATTTAACACGGTCCCCCCTTAATTTTCTTTTGTGGGAAAGAAAAACGTGATCGTAATACTTATAGTGTTTGCCTTAGGATCGGGATTCGCTATTTTCGTTCTTTTTTTTATTTAATTTTGTAAGTTGGTAACGCCTTTTTTGTTAGTTCTCTTTGGTTAAGCGTCTTGATGTTCCAGAAGAATTGTTCTTTTTATAAATATTTGATGAACTTTGTTTTTGTTCTCTCTTTTTAAAATAAAAGATAATGCAGTTTACAGATGAGTTGAGTAAAATATGTTGAAGATATTCAATGTCCTTATGACCAAATTCAATAAAGCCCTTCAAATATATTCAGCTGTAAAACCCTAACGTACGAGTATTTCAGTATTATTGGAAACGTCAATCAAATAAAAAATCTTAAAATTCCTAGTATAGTTTGTATCGCTAATAGCTGATTCCTGATTAAATCGAGTTACGGTAGCGAATGGAACGTCAGTAAACCTAAAAGCCAATCAATATTCATCCTTGGAGACTGCAATTTAAAAATTTCCCTCATCATGTCAGGAAAATTGACTACATTATTTAAAAAAAAAATGAAATTACAATATGGTTTTTTCCAGCGCCTTTGCTCCCTTGGGTTATTTCGCAGGAACCGGGTATTGTCTTGGGATAAAAGCCTATGTCACTTAGCGCTGGTATAGCATTCTATCAGTGAAAGAATATTCCTAATCGTAGAATCAAACGTACTTCCAGTATTCCTTGAAATTCAGGGGATATAGGTAACGGTTGACAAACATGTAAAACATACATACAAATAAACCACCTTGAAATATTTGTTTTCAAAAATCGAAAACCGAACACGAGTTCAAATATAGAATAAAACAAACAACTACCATAAACAGCGATGGCTATTTTTTTAATTTCCCGTATTGCCCACGGAGAGCAAAAAGGTCCGCCATATTGAGGTTTTTGGAGGGAAAAAATCGAATAAAGGACAATAGGAAGGCCGGTCCATGTCATAATCATATTTTTCTCGCACAAAAGAGTTCTTACGTTAATGTGAACTGGTAATAAATGAAAGTCAGGACCACATAAAGCATGGTTTTTTATTTTCCCCTTCGTTCCTAGTTGCTAGGGCGAGATTTTTGCGCGGGAATTTCCGTGGCATGCCCGCCATTTTCGGACAGCGTGATAAAGGAAACAAATTACGTGATAGATTATTCTGTTTGAGACGTGTTGACCCATACAGTTTAATCGCTATGCATTTAAAATTTGTTTTCTCTTTGTTCATGAAGTTTGTGTGTGGTTCTTGTTTCTATATCAATGAAAAAGTATTGGCGCAATTTGGTTTATGGTTTTTATAAGAATAAAACACCAGTGCCCGATGCAGTCTCTGGTTATATGCGCTGGCTCGTGATCGATTCTTATTGCCTATTTGTGATTTTTACTGTGTGAACTATCATTCCATCTTGCGTATATGGATTGACAGCTCACTTCAGTTGTTCAGTTCACCATTTTTTTTAAGGATGGGAAATCATGAAATCGTCAAAAGACTTCTTCCGCTCTGGGCTAAGCAGGAGGGAGTGTCAGACTCTTACTGACTAAGACCCATCCGTGTTTCTCCGAATACCGCGGTGACTGTATGGAACTGGAAATTTCGCAGCCCCGGCAGGCACTGGCCTTAGCGGGCCCCGTATTCTATGAGCTCAATGTGGCGCGCGTGGAACACAGCGCACCGTCGACCTGGGCCTGGTTCTAATCGGACGACGAGTCACCCAATGAATCGCCCTACGACTCATGACGCCCGGGACGTCTTTTTCTGTTGCGGCGGCTGGAGCGTGAGGTTTTCCACACTCTCACGCATTCGGCTTCCTCCTTCGCTAGCACTACTTCGCAGAAGGAGGTGACCGCTTCCCATGTTCACTTCACCTAAACTTACGCGGTGCACAGTGAGAGGTTTATAGAATCGCGTTGCGGCCTAGAACGCAAATGACGTTTGAAGAATCTCGGATGCGTTTTAGTCAGTACGAGTCTAACACTCCCACCTACTCCACCAGGAGCGGAAGGAAGAGTTTTTTGATTTCTTATCCATGAAAAAATGTTCTTTATCGTGTGGGCAGTAAGGTCTAACGACCTCACACACCCGAGTGTCAGAGTTGGTTTGAAACCGCCTCAAAGGCCCCTTTTTTTTTTTTAAGGATGGGAAATCATCAAATGACTCCTCCCGCTCTGGGTGAAGCAAGAGGGAGTGTCAGACTCTTACTGACTAAAACCCATCCGTGTTCCTCTTGGTGCCCTTTGCGTTCTAAGGCTACAGCACCTCTTTCGAACAGATTCCGCAGCCCCAGCAGGCACCTGCCCTAGCGGGCCCCGTCTTCCACGCTGACATCTCTTTGAGGCGCGCTGGAATCGCAGCGCGCCGCCGACCCGGGCCTAGTTCTGATCAGACGGCGAGCCACCCACTGCTCGCCGTCCGCAGGCCCGCGCCTCAAAGGCCCCTGGCATGGTTTATTTGATGATTCCGTGCTTCGGAAGGCACATATAAACCGGTGGCCCCGGCAGCCAAATGCCGATCGCCAAATAAACCATGTAAGAATGTACATTGAAATGCTAAGGTAGAAAACGGTCCTCATAATTACCTTCATGATAATCATAACTCATCATCTTTTGCCAAGAGATTATGATATTCCGTCATAATTTTAGTGTATATTTGACAAGTACCTGTACCCCCGAAGTGCCATAAAGAGGAAGTCGTAAATCATGACGAGGCACCGCGCCGTGGTACGCGTCTCTCTCGGTTAATTTTTATAACGTAAGTATGAGCCAGCTAGCTACCTCACTCCTTTTGGAAAGGAATACCTCTTAATAACATAACTAGCTATCGCCCGCAACTTAGTATGCGCATAATTTATTAGGAATTTTGGGAAATCCTGCTCTACTCCCCCTAACCTAAACTACAGCTTTCCACGACCAGTAGTTTCGGCTGTCACCAGTATCAAAGGAATTTTATATATTAGGATAATTATCATGATTGGCAGAGGTTTATACATATAAAACGGTCAATTTATCAGTTACGTGTAAAACTTAAGAGGAAACATGGCTGGCGAGATGTAATAAGCCATTTTCAAGGTTTGGCTCTCGCCTGTATTCAAAAAATAAAAAAATCAGTCTAATATTGAAGGAGTAGACAGGCGAGAGTTAACCTCGAATTATGACTTATTACACACAAAGTCTCACCACCCATCATCATGTTCCTGCCCTTATCCTATGTTATTTGGGGTCGGCGCAACACGTTTTAGTCTTCCATTCTGTTCTATCAGTCGTCACTCTATCACTCTCATCACATAATCCATCCATCTTTTCTATGGCCTTCCTCTCCCTCTCCATCTATCCACATTTATGTTCATAACTCTTCTAGTTATATGCGTTTCATCCCTCCTCTTCACATGACCATACCAAGACAAGCGATTCCCTTTTAACTTTTCCGTCACTGGCGCCACTTTTAAAGCACCTCTAATGTACTAATTTCTCACTTTATCCATTCTCATTACTCCACACATTCATCTCAATATTCTCATCTCCGCTACATGCAATCTATTTTCATCCGTCTTCTCCAACATTCTGATCTATTTATTACGACAGGTCTTATCACAGACTTATAGATTTTCCCTTTCAATTTGAGGGGCATCCGAGGGTCACAAGTTGTTCCAGTGACCTGTCGCCATTTCATCCATCCTGAGTTGATCTGGTGCGTTACGTCTCGGTCTATATCGCCATCTCCCTGGACAAGCGACCCGAGGTACCGAAAGTCGGAGCAAATCGGTGAGAGCTACAGGTATCGGACTGGAGAGACCGCCGAAATCGCAAAACAGGTACTCTGTTTTGGTTCTGCTCAATTTCAGACCAACACTCTCCAGTCTTTGCCACCACGTTTCCAATTTGCTCCGGACCTCTAGGCCGCTTTCGGTAAACCAGCACAATGTCATCAGCAAACAGCATGCACCAGGGAGCCTCATCCTGGATCCACCGGGCATGTTTCCTCTTAAATCCTTGTGTCAAGCCTAATGTCGTAAGCTGATCACTTGGCCAGATCACAGAACCACTTGTTCCATCATCACTATCATTATTCTAGGCGAAAGACAAGGTAAACCTTTTCTCCCACAAAATGTAGCAGCTGAGACATGACCAGTCCTAGCCGACGGCGGCGCTCGCTCACGAACATGACGACTGCTCTAACACCATTCGGCTCAACTGTTATCTAGATAATGTTACCTTGAAAAAATACTATACCGACAAGTTTCCGTTATTTCTTCAGACAATAAAGGCTTAATGTAACAAACAAAGTAATTCAATTAATCATCAATTTCCCCCGATTCCGGATTCAATCAATGTTGAAGTTTTACGTTTTTTACACGGACCCCTAACAAATCTTTATTACTCCCATCTGACTTTACTTTCAAGCATTGATTGAATCCAATCACTTCGTATTGGAATAACATAAGAACCAGAAGGCTAACTCCATTCGTTACTAGTACCATTATATCTAGCTGAGCAAGTATCTTGGCGCCTGGTCAGAAAATACCTAGACACAAATAAGCCATGAAATGTCCTCAAAATATAAATTATTTGACTTTGTCTGTGACAAATGTTATTTATTATTTTGTCGTATCAATGTTCTACGAGCCTATAGTTCAAAAACTTCGAACGCTTCTTTCTCGAAATTAGTTGTAATTCTATATTTATTTATGTCGACAATTTGATCATCATCATATTATCCGAAAGAACCACTGCTGGACTCCTTGACCAACCTTGTTCGTCTCGCCTCCCGTGGCTCTCACCAGATCCACTAACCATCTTTCAGTATGCAGTCTCCTCTACAAAAACTTTCGGGGCCTTCGCCATTCGTTCTGAGAGCGTTATTCTACCTACTGCTCCTTAAGTTTGTCAATTTTTCGAGCTATATCGGTACATGAGAGTAAAAGCGTAGCCATCTTCATTGTTCCAAATGCTTCGTTTAAATCTTCTACTATTCTTTTGATCTAGGTTTTTATTCATATGGCTGGAAAAGTTACTGTCATAAGTAGAACATGTTTCGGCCGTCATTAATACTGGTACTTCTTTAACTTATTCTATAACATTAGGTAGGTACCTAGGTGTAACATTTATACCCTCGCACATTGCGCCCCCTGGCGGCACTCGCAAAATTGGACCGACATCCGATCTAAATTTGAATAAAATTACTTTTATTTCATTTTTTCGTTTCGCCCGCGCCATGTGTGAGCCTGTGCGACTTTTGGCGAAATCTGGCAACCGTCGCGTAATGGCGTTTCAACAGAATTATTTATGTGATATTTTTGGGCGTACTACATTTTGTGAAGCGCTTAGAGATATTTAAAATTGTATTTGCACGCATGTTTAGATTTTGCGAAGGTACTGTATAATTATTTTTGCTTCAGAGTTTAAAATAAGAAGCCATAGAGGTATACACCATTTACATGACATTGAACTGTCATTCAGTTTGAGATATCCTAACCATTTTCAAAATAAATACACCACATGAATTTCAACTTTTTTTGATTAGGTATTTTAGTGTATTTATGAAGAGTAGCTAAAGCTAGAATAATCACACAGTTCGGTTAAAACTTTATTGAGACTTTCGTTACGCTGAGCACGTTTTAATTGACGTTTGCTATAGTAAAAGCAAATTATCAGAGCATTCAGAGGCTTACAGTGATGACTGAAGTATAAAAAAAAGAAATAAGCGTTCACGATTGATCTGATCAAAGTTTAGATTATTAGTGATCAAATTGATCAAAGAGAGCCACGTCAAAGGGTTCCCTCAACTTTTAAACTCGTCCTTTGTT
Organism: Lacanobia oleracea; assembly: GCA_950371165.1. Taxonomy (NCBI): domain Eukaryota; kingdom Metazoa; phylum Arthropoda; class Insecta; order Lepidoptera; family Noctuidae; genus Lacanobia; species Lacanobia oleracea. Next base: position 22,998,126 of record OX493392.1, on the reverse strand, counting down.
CTGTTAGCAATTAATATCCCAATTATTTTTGACTGACATTTCATGAATATTTTTTTCGATAAATTATTTTCTTTCGTTCTCTGCGATTAAGAAAATTGATTGAGGAATTGTGTTTCAATTTCGACCTAGTAACGTCATCTGGAGGTAACTGTTAATTATATTTCCCAACTTTAAGTCCAAATAAAAAAATTCTTTTAAAGATTTCAGTGAAATTATTTTGAATCAATTAACTCAGAACTAGTCCTCGAAATTATTCCTTACCGCCCAGTTTCTCTATCTTTTATTCGTACTAAATCTGACCCAGTGTTACCAATCCACTGAAACATTTCACTTGGTAGCAACCAATATAAACTCAAATATCTCAAGAGCGAATTGACCCGATACATGACAAAAGAATATAAATTTTGTATCACCGATATAAAGTTTTCCATATTTTCCATACTGCAGATAGTTTAAAGAAATGTATGTATGTACGTTAGTATAGCAGAACGTGCAACTCCTAAACGGATACGAAAGGAAATTACCAATACATTTGGGTTTAAATTCAGGATGAGATCGCTTTAGATATTTCTTGTTTACTGCTGTGTTGCGAGTTTAGAAGATTTTATTTATTTAAACTTCATGTACAATAGTGGTACATAGGCGGACCTAATGCAACGGGGCATTCTCTACCAGTCAACCTTTGGGTTAAAAAGAAATGCACTGTGGTAGGTGTACAGCAAATAAATAAGATAAGATAAGATGTCAGATGTATTGACGCAAAGATTCGCCGTATGGTGTCGGCCGATGCCGTATGGTGCCGTAAAAAATAATACCATTCCATCAATTCCCACGGGTGTCGTAAGTGGCGACTAAGGGACTCACCAGAGAATGGGCAGCAGCGTTCTCTGTAAAACGTTACACCAAACCTACGCTGCGATCGCCAACCCGCCTGCCAAGCGTGGCAATTATAGCAAACACCTCCCCCCCCCCTTGGAGCAGGCCTATGTCCAGCAGAGGACGTCTGTAGGGTGTCTGACGTAAAAGAAAATGTGAGGATATTGGCAATAGGGCTCAAATTCTTGATCCCGGGTCTGACGGTCAACGATCACTGTTTAACAGGATTTCCACAAAAATAAATCTTTTTAGCAATCTGGATTTGTAATAGATTGAAAGGAAAAGCCCTTTATTACATAGCAGTCAAATATTATCTACAGAAACTTTACGTCAAGAGTAAATTTACTTGGCGGGGTTCATCACCATCATCATCTTATGTTTGTATTGACATTGTTGTCTTTGTTATTATGTGCTTAGAATCTTTAATGTATTTTGTACTTTTGCATGCCTTCTGGTAAAATAAGGCTGTTGCTTATTATATTTTTATGTCACCGTGTTTTGTACCCATATATACAAAATAAATATCTTATCTATCTATACTTCTATATACTAATATTTAAGCTGAAGAGTTTGTTTGTTTGTTTGCTAGAACGCGCTAATCTCAGGAACTACTGGTCCGATTTGAAAAATTCTTTCAGTGTTAGATAGCCCATTTATATAGGAAGGCTAGCTGTATATCATCACGCTAAGAGCGGAGCAGAAATGAAAATTGTGACGCAGACGAAGATGCGCGGGTCAGCTAGTCTTATCTAATCTTATTTCAGCCAAAAGACGTCCACTGGTAGACATAGGCCCTAAGTGTCGCCACAGCAACTGGTCCTCTGCATCTCGCATTCACTGGCTACCCGTGACCTTCACCAGATCATCGATCTACCTTGTGGGAGGCCTTCCAACATCACGTCTCCCGATACGCGGTCGCCACTCCAGAAGTTTTCGGCCCCATTGACCACTGTTCTGCGAGCAATGTTCCCTGCCCACTGCCAATTCAGTTTGGCGATCCCACGGGTTATGTCGTTAACCTTGGTTCCCTTGTGGATATCATCATTCCGGATTCGAACACGCAAGGAAATTCCACTGCCCTCTCCATTGCCTTTTGAGTAACTATAAGCGTTCTGACGAGACCCATTGTTAGCAGGGTTACTTCTAGACAATTCTATAGTCGAGCACATCATCACTATTGATAGGTACCACGCGTTTGACCACTATCTCACCTGATGGTAAGTGATGATGTGGTAGAAGATGGAGCACGCTTGCCTAGAAGTAACCTATTCACTCTTGACTTAAACACTCCCAGGTTGTAGCTATCAGGAAACACAGACTCCGGCAGGGAATTCCACTCCTTACCTGTACGCATACGAATGTGTTCCCAAAATTGGTGGGATGTCCACCATGTACCCGTGGCGCATCGCCGTTCGTCTTGTGGTCCGATGATGGAACGGGCTTGGCGGAATTTAATTATGCAATATGGTCAGCCGCGAGCAGATCAATATTAATTTTAATAAAACCTTTAGTGGAAAATACGGGCTGAGTATGATGTTATATTGTAAAAATGGGTTGCTTTATAAGTTTGATCTCCATTTTCTATTTTAAGCTATTGAAGCTTAAAATGTACAAACAAGCATAGGCAACTAAAATAGTAGCAAGCATTTAAAATGTAAAGTTAGTACAGCAAGACAAGTTCGCATTAACTATTTAGTTTCGCCTAGTTCAGTGGTTCCCAAACTTTATTTGTCCCAGGACCACTTTGATTTCTCAGTTGCTAACAAGAACCAGAAACTAGAAAGCTGTGTTATAACCATAAAGTTCTTTATTACCAAAATTGATAAAAACTTAAAATCAGTTTGTATTGTTACGCGCCAGAATTAATGCTAGGTACATAACGACATTTACGTACATGTGGCGCCATCTAGTATCCAGTAGCGGAATTACTGAGGTCAAGGTGATTCTAGAATTTTCTATGCTAGAACATTCTCGATGTTTCGACACCAGGTCAGTCGGGACCGGTATGTACCCGAACTTTCCAGAATTTTCCATACTAGAAGGTTCTAGAATTAACTATCGCTGGTATATAAAGGGCGGACATCCGACGACTGATTCAGTATTGAATTGGCGATACAAGCGATAACTTCGGAAGCGATCTTCAACTGCGAATTAAGTGAAGTGAAGTATTCAGTAGTGCGATTGTGTGTTTTAATTAGTGTGTTTAAAGTGTTAATTACTGTTGTAAATTAATGTGTTATTTTTGGTGGTTTAATCGGCTGTTTTTATTGTAACGAACCCCAAGCTCGTAACAGTATCAATGTCATTTATGAAGTGAGTATTGAAATTTTAGACCAAATTTTCGTGGTCTGCGGATCACAGGTTGGGAACCACTTGTCTAGTTCCTAAACTGTTCGAACGCGGTGCAAAACAAACTGACGACGTACACAGTTTTTGCTATTTCCTGACGTTAGTTTAGAACTTTTATCTAACATTTTAGTAGACAAATATTATGATATTCTTACAATCTGTTTATTTCTATGTAACGTTGGTAGGGTTCCGTAAACAACGGAACCCTTTAATAAGCCTCGATTTGTCCGTCTGTCTGTCAGTGGGCTGTATCTCAAGAACCGTAATAGGTAAACAGTTGTAATTTTCACGGTGTATTTCTGCGCCAGCTATAACAACAAATAATAAACATTAATTTAAATGAAAAATTAAATTAAGAAATAATTAAATCGAAAACATGAATCTGGTATGGGAGCCCCATTCAAGAAACGTGTTTTTTTCGGTTTATGGTACGGAACCCTTCGTGTAAGAGTCCGGCTCACACTTGGCTTTATTATATGCCTAGTAGACTAGAAAGGTCTATCTCTGAGATGATATAAATTTAACTAGCTTCTAACAACGGCTTCACCAGCGTTATAGTAAAAAATCATGTATTACATACTACAATTATATAACAAACAGACATACGGAATGACAGACTTACTTTCGCATTCATAATAAGCACGAAAAATAGATATATCAGTATCGATTAGTGGTAGTAGGGATCGGCGTAGGTAGTGCTATGTTATATCATGACTACGCACGACGACATATCAATCTACTCGTTTCCGGTATAGGCTGGTCCTGTACGGAGCTGTTTGCCATATTATTAACTGGTCACGGGATTCAGAAGACATCCGTGTTAAGATAATTGTTCCAAAATCCCGGGAATAGCATTTATATCCATTCACTGAATTTTATATTAATTATAATTAAACATAAATTGAAATGAATTTTATATTCATTATAATCTATACATATAATAAAATCGTAGGCCAACCGTGTCCGTACATTGAATATTTTTACATAAAAATTACATAGAATAGTTAGGAAAAAGTTACAAAACACAAATAAGCTATTTTTGATTTTTTTTCTGTTTGTCTGTGCGTTTGAGGGAGCATCACGCATAAACCACAGATTGGGTTCCAAATCTAGGTACTTAAAAATATTAAGTGATAATCCGAGTAACATTTAGCGTTTTTTCTTCATCTAAATCGACCTACAAAATCAAAAGTTATTGAATTTTTAAGTTTAGTAAGAAACTTCCTAATGTATTCTGTTCTTCATGTATTCTGATTAGAGCGCCATCTACTGAAAAAGATGAAATCTACGAAACATAAAACACCAAAACAAATTGTTGAGTTGTGTGTGAAACTTTTAATACGTTGCAAAATAAAAATTGAATATTTTTATACCTTACTGGTATTTATCATAACCGATCCACTATATTATATCAAAATATATAGAATTTTTAGTTTAGTCGTAAACTTCCTAATATATTGTGATTAGGCAAAGCGCCATCTATTGAGAAAAAGAAAATGCATGAAAGCATGAATATTACCCCAAAACACATTGTTAAGTTATTTGTTAAACTTTTATACGTAGCAAAATAAAAGTGAACATTTTAATACCTTATTGTTGTCATACGGGCTTCTTATTTAACGTCTTCTGATGCTAAACATTTTGTCAGTTTACTTACTTGGTCGATAGATGGCGTTGCACTGATGACGTGTTTTTCTGAATTACGGTGTTAAGATTTTCTGGAGAACCACACGATTTTCCAACACAATCGAGTTCGTTAGGTTCGGTCTCTAAAGGTCTTGAAAGCCTTAGTTAAGGTTTAAATTACCAAAATCCTGAAATCGCGATTTGTCCACGCAAGCAAGCGGCTTCGCCCACGTTTCACAAATTATCAAGCTTATCTTTATAGATGTTTCAAATAGTTTTACGTGGTGCCTTTTTTCTTTAAATTGTATTTACATATCGAAGCAACAAGGACAACGTAACCAGTATTTTTGTAAAAGGTACATAACATGATATAAAAGACTGGCCGTGGAGTTTCTTGCACGTTCTATTCCATAGTGATGTACTTACGCTTTAAAACTTGCAAATAGCTTTATGTTTTTGACAGACTGATCTTAAAAGACTACCTGTAAATAAATGGTTTCAATCTTGAATTTCTCCCAAAATAGGTACTCCCGCGATAAGAATGCGTATGTGGTATTCCAGACTATAATCTACCTCTGTGCAAAATTTCATTCAGACCTGTTCAGCCGTATTGTCGAAATTGAGTAAAAAACACCCAGCCCGCCAATCTTTCGCATTTATTAGTAAACAAAATTTAGAAGTAAGATAATAGGCTGGCATCAATCTTCGTCGCGGGCACAGCTAGTTAAACATAAATTTAAATGTTTATTTGCCGTATGGTGTCGGCCGGTGCCGTATGGTGCCGTAAAAGAATAATACCGTCCCATCACTTTCTGTGGGTGTCGTAAGAGGCGACTAAGGGATTAACCAGAGAATGGGCAGCAGCGTTCTTTGTGAAACGCAACACCATACACTGCGATCGCACACCCGCCTTCCAAACGTGGCGATTATGGCAAACCCCCCTTTTGGGAAAGGCCTATGTCCAGCAGTGGACGTCTTTCGGCTTTCATAATGATAAATATTTATGTTTAAAAACGGCTACTTATGTGCCAATTAGGTACCAATATTAGCAAATACAACCATGATTTGATTGGATAAACTAGCTACAAATAACAAAACAAGAGCGTCTTCCAAGTTTAAATTGCATTACTATTTCTTTTGCTGCTTCAAAAGAAAAAAAAAGAAAAATCCATCGCTTTTTTCCATAACGAACTTGATTAAGAATATAATTAGCTTTATTTCTTCGCTTTGAAGCAAAGTTTTAATTTCAATCACAAATTTAAACATTGCAACAGAATAAGATAAATATTTTTCTCTTGTATATTGACTACGTAATTGTAGATAAATAATTTTATTTTGATTTATCAATGTACTAGACGGTTCATTTGCAAAATGACCTTTCAGCCTGTTATATTGTACCTACCTAACTTGCTTTTTCCCGCGACTTTGTACGCTCATATCCTGTTTTTCCCGTTTACGTAGCCGTAAGAATTTCGGGATATTCTCTCTTCGTGTTCCTCTATACTCCCCAAAGAACCTACACGCCAAATTTCAGCTTTCTACGGCCAGTAGTTTCGGCTGTGTGTTGTCTGTCAGCCACTCATATCAGTAACGAAAGAATTTTACATAAAAGAATAAACGTGACATCTTTTTTTTTGGGAGGGAAAATCATCAAATGTTCCTTCTGCTCTAAGAGGAGCGGAAAGGAGTGTCACACTCTTACTGAATAAAACCTATCCTCCAAATGCCCTTTGCGTTACAGGGCCGCAGTAACTCTTTCAATCAAATTCCGCAAAACTGACAAACGCGTCATCTTGTGATCTACTCAAACTGATACTCTGTCAGCGATAACAGTTGATAAAATAAATATGAAATATGTATATTTAGGTAAGTGCAGCACATCGGTAGCGATGCCAATTCTATGCATTTTTGAATTTTGATAATCGTTTTCATTGATTGAATTCTGCTTGGTTCATGCGCCCTTTTATTGATAGTCACTGTTATTAGAGCCTCCATACATCATCATCATATCAACCGAAAAACGTCCACTGCTAGACATACGCCTCCCTTTTTTAAGTCAATTGTGAGGGATTACTTCTTGGCTTGAGTACTCCATCGTTGCCCACATAAACGCTTTCGATCAGGTGATCAGGTGACATGGTTGTCTAACCAGAGCCAATCAATAAAAAGAGATACAGGATCTTGAGGGTCCAAAACCTTTTGGGGTCTTAAATAAAACCACTTCAACTTCACTTATAATACTTTAGTTTGATCAGTTTTTTTTAGTGGCGTCCTCCTTGAGTAGTTGGAAGACATAGGAGAAGTCCTTCTGGCCGTATCCTCGGGACTGCACGATGCGGTACAGCTGCGTTGCGACGGCGCCGAGCGGGATGGGGGAGCGGATGCCGAGGGCCAAGGTACTGGCAAGCTCCAAATCCTGGAAGATAAAAGGCGAAATTAGTAATAGCCTCTGTCTATGCAACACACTTAACACAACTTCACTCTTTTTTCCGAAGGCAAACCCTTTTACACAGATGAGAACTGGCTATTTGAAGCAGATGTGATGCATCATCATCTGCCTAGCCTTGTGCCAACTATATTGGGTTCGACTTCCAGCCAAACCGGATTCAGCTGAATGTCGCATTTTACGTGGAGTGACTGTCTACCAAATGGCTTTCTCTTTTTCTTATCTTCGTTACTCGTACAGAGAGATTATAAAAAGTTCATTTGGGTAAAGTTTAAAAGTGTCATGACGCTGAACAGTGAATAAACTATTGAAGAAGGAACCAAAACAAAACCAACCTGTATGAACCATTTAGGTTGGTTAGAATATTTAGTTAAAAATTAGCTCTTTCCTTTAGTTTACCATGTATGTCTTATTATTTCCCAGATTTTTTTTATTTTTTTAAATTAAATTAATTTATTCCATAATTTAGGACTAGATTACATTGTGGACGCGGTTACAAAGTATAACGTTTCTAAATCTAATTAGTGGGAGCAGTACTGTTCCTCTAGATAGGTTACAACGTAACCTGTGTTCAGATAAACAGTTCCGATCCCCTGTGGTAACATAGTGGTTTGCTTAAACCTAGTCCGTGAGAGTGTATTGAGTTACAATGAAAAATAATCTACTCAGCTGTCAAATCGGACTTCTTAGATTTTGGTGACTTTATCGCAAAACATCATTTGATTACTTATTTTTTTTAATTGAAATGGGTTTGCTCTTGACTCTAGTCTATGTCAGAGATGACAGAGACAAAGTCTACGATGGAGCGAGCCTACCCAGAAGGAGCCTGTTCACTCTAACTTTGAAGAGATTAGGGTTGTAAGCTTTTAGAAACACATACGCAGGCAGAGATACTGATCATGAACTTCTCCCGAACATCGTCCCATCCACCAGTCCTATGCTTCTTGCATCCTGTTAAATAGTGAACAAATAGGCTGAATAGAAGTACACGTGAGTCCTTACCTTAACCATGAGTTCGTTCTTGAAACCATTTTCATAGTCTCTGCTGGAAGGTGCAGTGGAGACCAGGCCGGGGACTGGGCAGTATACCTCGGTGGACCATGACCGAGCTGAGGAGTTGTTTAGCACGTCCAGGAGTACTTGAGGGTCTAGGCCGGCTCTGGAATAGACGACAGATAGTTATTAGCATTTGAGTTTCAAATTATAGATTGACTTCCTTGTAGAAACAGACATAGTGGTACTTCATGTCTATGGTAAGCGCCTGATAAACTTGCAATAAAGTACTTTGACCTTTCATAATATCCCTTCGTAGATACCCGAACAATAAATTATGAACTGTTTCTGAAGGATCACGATAGAAGTCGATTCAGGACATCTTTATTTCTGTTTTTGATATTAAGGGTGCTCTCTCGAAAAGGCTTAAAAATAGCGTGCAGATGAAGCAGTTTTTCGTCGGCATTTACTGAGAAATTACATCTGAAAAAAATAGGCAGTAATCTACATGATATTGCACGTAACTTGGTTTAGCCAGAATTTATGTATTTGTATCACATAATAAGAAAAAAAAACACCAAATCATCTCCGAATCATTGAGATGAAACCATTTTACTGCTTCATTTTTTAACAAAAGACAAGAAAAAAAATATCTACTGCCGTGCAATACAAACGAAAATAACTTGGTTTTGTTACTTTTTGAAAATATGTATTGGTTTCATTATAAAAAAATAAAAACACGGGTAGCGGAGTGGCGCGCCGAGGTGTAGTTAGCTCCGTTTGTATGCACAAGGTCATTGGCAAATATACAAGCCTTAAGAAGGTCAATAAATGTATGTGGGGCAAAGACCGTTATCAGGCGGGTAGGCGCCAGTTATTATTATCAGACAACGATATTCTGAGTAAAAAAATATTAAAACTGGAGGTTTGATGGATAATGCTAGTTACAGGGGCCAGCCTACACAATCCAATCGTTGGACAAAAGCTCAGCTTCGTTACTTTGCCAGGTTAGAGAACTGAACAGTGTTAGATCCAGGATAAATATGGACCATTCATTGATTAAAACAATCAAAAATGGGCTATAGTTATACTGGTTCTTTCTGGCTCGTCCCACCGCCCTCTTCTGATTTATGTTTATTAAATCCCGTTTGGCAGAAGATGACGGTCTAACAAAAAGTTGTGCAAATCAGATTAACAGACCGACCTCAAACGTTGTTAGCAAAAGGCTGTGTTGAACATGTGCTTACAAAAAATTCTGAACAAAACAATTTTCAAAAAGATCAACTGTTGATTCCAGTCCAGGTGGAAGGCTAGAGAGCACGCAGTCGATCACCTACCCCTATTCTGTAAGAACATTTTCGTGTCTCGACAGCGGAATCCGAAGTGAGTATCAATTTACGTCTAACATAAGACCTTTATGTTGTGTGCAATAAAGCTCGATATCGAAATGGTTATTTACAGAATAGACTAGAAGCTACTCGACTGACCTGATACAGTAAACTCCACCACCACTCTGACAAGACTGTCCTACTAAGAAGAGAGAGTAAAACAAACAACTTACTTAATACCCATATGCATGCATTCAGCGGTGGCCATGCCAGTGATGCCCATGAGCATGTTGTTGGTCAGCTTGGCGACCTGGCCAGAGCCCACGTCTCCACAGTGGAACTGCTTAGCGCCCATGGCCTTGAGGAAGGGCAGGGACCTCTCGAAGTCCTCTTTGCGACCACCAGCCATGAAAGCCAGGGTTGCGTTTTGGGCGCCCATTACACCTGGAAAAGAAGAACAGACTGGTCAGGTATTTTGAGGGCATCACATTTACAACGCTTATCATTAAGCACATATTCGTCGTGGGGATAGGCAGAGGTGTCTAACAGTAGGTACCTACATTTTGCCAGGTACGAGTTTATTTAGTTCTCATCGACGTAATATGATGATGAAAATATTGTCATCAACCGTACACAGCAGTATTGGATCATCTTTCGAACCATTTGAGACAGAAGCAGGCGAAAGATCATCGTACTATGATCGCTTTGTTACTGGGGGCACGGCCGCGGCGGTGCCCCCGCCATACGAGACATAGGTATTAGGGCGACGCATAAAACCTTTGTATTCAATTTCGTTCAGGCTGGCTGGGAAGATTACTTGGAAACTTTTTCTTGTTGGTTGCAATACAATAATATAGGCAGTAATCATAAATTCTAAAATATGTATTTAAATAATAAACTATATACACTTAAAATAGAAAAATTTAAACTCCTAACTATAAAATTTGTCCGCACCGCTGTCAACTGGAAGTGAGCCCAGAAGACTGGCGGCATTGCCACGTTGTCTGCCCGAGGAAAAAGCCAGCCCTTGGGTCACGCGAAGTGTCAACTAAGCGTTAAATAATGTTAATAGTGTGAAGTAAAAATAGTGTGGTGGAAATAGGTGACCCAAAAAGGATTTTACTTGTAATCTTCGTCTGATGTAACATGTGTAATTTTAAATCATCAATCCGCTGACATGATAGTTCTGTAGTCAAAACATTTTTATACATTCTCAAACTACCTCGAAGTTATAATAAAAAGACATTACGTAACATGTCTACCAAATTAAAGAGATTATACCAACTATTTGCGCTGGCGTGATATAGCTATGATTTCGTTATCTAGTGATAAGTTCATTTTGGCCACCTTTTGTTGCCAACTAGTGATAATAATTAATGCTACACCCATTAGCTGATAAAATGGCCGTGGCCATCTTATTGTTACGATTAGATTATGTACGTGTAATCATATTTTTGTAGTCCACTTAGGGCGGTTACTGCCTCAAATTGAGATCTACGACATAATATGCTAGTTTCCACCATCAAATTGCAAATTTATTTAGTACGTCAGTAAGAGTACTGAAAACTATTGGAAATGTATTTTTTGATTTTGTAAATCAATGAATATTAACGCATTAAAACGCATCAAAACTCGGGAGTGGGGGCTCGTGACGTCAGAACACACTAAAAATTATGCCAAGAATTTTAAGTGTGTCGTCAATTTTGGTTTACGCAACAAAAGAAAAAATACTAGTCAAAGGTTTTTTGACATTCTAACTGACTGACATATTAGATTTTTTCAGTGGACAAGCCTATTTAATGCCTTCTCATAGAGGTGTTCCAAACTGAATGAAACTTATTCCAATAAGGCTAAGTATGGATACTTTTTGAAAATCAAAATTACGACAGTCTCTCAAAAAGTGAACTCTTTGCCAATTCCTACTGTTCTGACTAAAAGGGAACTGACTTTACAACCTCGAGTAGGATGCCGAGTAATGACGTTATTTCTGCACTACAGGCAGGCCTTATTATGCTACCAAACGGAAGCAGTTTTAACCTATCTAATAATCACAAGTTGCTGGTTGCCTACACAAAAGTCCCTTTTAGAGGTATGTGGAACAGAGTAAACCCGCACACTTCTATTGAAAAGAGAGGATACTCCGACCGGACGATTGTGACCGGTGGGCAACTGCCAGATATTTGATATACCGTGGAAAATTGATGCCGCGATGTAGGATTTCGTTAGTAGTTCGCTGCTGGTGGGATAGTTGACAAAAAAACCGCAATTCCTTTTTGTTGCCATAAAAAATCGATTTGTTAGTTTTTCTTGTGGCGGCATTGATGGCGCTACACCCTCACAGTTTTTTGTTGATTAGTAGCAGTAGCAAACATGTTTAGAAGCAGAAGGCTAAAAATACTACTTTCCATCTCATTGAAAGTCATGCCTGCCTGGGCAGTTCTCTTATTTCAAATATTAATGAAAGAAGACAATTTAACCAGCAAATAATAATTATTAACTAGCTAACTAAACACACATCCCAAGTCAAGGTTAACAGCTACTAAGATAACAGTTATCATAGACATGATGCAACAAAAAGATTTGATAAACAAATCACGTTTGTCAATCTCGTTGGTGAAGTAAATGTAATATTAATCGTTATCAAATGGATGATAAATGTGGAGGTATGTTTGTAACTCGTATGTTCTTATCTTTATTTAAAAAAACAGCCGGTGGCAAACATGTTTTGGCACAAATATCATTTGAAGGTGGATTTTAATTTTGATAAAAATATATATATATTGTAGAGGTCGCACAAATTTTGTTTTAGTTCTAAGTAACATGCGCGGCGAACTTCAGCTATATTATGGTACGAGTATATTACAGCGGAGCGAAGCAGCGGATATTTACACGATATGAACTTCCATACAGACAGACTTCTATAAACTTCTATAGGATTTTGTCGATCCAATAAAGCAATGCAGACAAATATCGGTGTAATTGACTTTTTACCCAACTGCGAAAGAAGGAGGGTTATGTTTTTCGAGTGTATGTATGTATATATGTATGTATATTTCTTTGGCACGTCCTAGAGCCTAAACGGTTCGATGGATTTTAGCTTGAGAGGTGTCGTTAGATTTGTATTTACTGTGAGAGTGACACTGATATATCAGAATAAAAAAAACAAATGGCGGATTTTTGGCGCCAAATAATGCCTTCCAAAAAATTTTTTTTTCAAAACCTATCGAGTGGGGTATCAAGATAAAGGGATCGTAGAGACGATTCCAAAAAAGTAACTCACTAAAATGTAGGAAAGTAAAAAAATTGACTTTGTCGAAAAACCCGACCGCTAAAAACGACTAAAAAGTTCGAAACAAGTCGCTTTTCAAGCAGTCTGATGCAGTTCAATCATTGATCCAAAGCCAACAACTGCATCAGACTGCTCAATATAGTATTTTTTTTTACATTTTTTATTCCGAATTCAAGCTGTACAGACTAAAGTCTCAAGTGTACCTACTGTTACAGACACGTGACTCTCGATCCTCTACATATGGCCTAGGAGACGGTGGAACAATTTTCGATTAAGCTGTCATAGGCGTGTTTATAAATTCAATAAAATCCTAATATATAAAATTAGTAATGAACTTTCAACGTGAGTAAGAAAACTGCGAATCGACAAACGTAAGGTTACACCATGGGTGCCTATGCCAAATCGAATGCAAAATAATCGAATATCTATCAATCGGTCAATTTGCCCCATCATGCTAGTGCTAGGTACTGAAGCCTGCACTGATGCGTAGAACGCGGGGCAGTGCCAATATCATCCTACAAACAGTGATGGAGAGTCCATACTCCCCTATTCTGCGGCGTGGGGAGAATGGTCAGGTAGCTTATTCCTTACCTTTTTTTTTAAGGATGAGAAATCATAATTATAATGTCTCCTCCCATCCTGGGTGAAGCAGAAGGGATTGTCAGACCTTTGCGTTCCTAGGCCGTGGTGACTCTTTGAAACTATTCCTTCCCTACCTACTTTATCGGTCTCTGCACATCCTGCCTTAGACACCTAATTTGTTGTTTGTTTGTTTATTTACTCTTGTTTGTGCACTACTAATACTAGTCATAAGATATCTTACTAACAAAACCGGCCAAGTACGAGTCGGACTCGCACACTTAGGGTTCCATACCATAAACCTTATTTTTTATTACTTGTTGTTATAATGGCAATAGAAATACACAATCTGTGAAAATTTCAAGTGTCTACCTATTACGGTTCTTGAGATACAGCCCGCTGACAGTCAGACGGACGGACGGACGGACGGACGGACAGCGGAGGCTTAGTAATAGGGTTCCTTTGGTAACCCTTTCGGTACGGAACCCTAAAAATGGAATTAATAATAGCCTAACTCATGGGCTGACAATGATGAAGAAATATATACTGAAGTTCATTAATTCAGATTTTAAACACATTTATGTTTTCGCCAAAAGCATTAAATGTAACGTTGTTCGCAAATAACTTGTTGTTTGTTCCTTTCCATTTGACAGCTTTCAATTACTTTGAAGCGCGTGGGTGAGACTGAGGGTTGAATACTCAATCCAGTGTTAGTTCATTCATGAGTAATACAATTGAAATGTAACAGTAATGAAACTTCCGGATATTATCGAATGAATAAAACGCAGTACCTGAGAAGAGATACTCATCACAACTTTTAGTATGCAACCAACACCGAAATCGGGAAAAAAGTCAGCTGTTCAGTACATTTTGTGGAGTTCCGTGCCCAGAAATGTATGGAGACAGTAGTTTAACCAAATTGATTAAACGCATTGGGTTGTTTACAGGCTTTTTGTTGTTAGGTCTGACGGGTTACGTAGGTCACCGAATATGACGACCTTATTCGTTTGTCTGTTTACCGGATTCGGCGACAGCATTCAGTTGAACAATGAGTGGCGCGTTTCAACAAATCTGCCGTGTTCAGTCAGCGAAAACGGTCTGCCGCCAAATATGGCTAACCGAAAACCTGTTTACATTAGTCAATGCCCGAATTGGGCTGTGGTCGAATACGGCTAACCGAAAACCTGATTACTTTAGTTGGTGACGGAATCGGTCAAAATGACCTAATGTAATTGAGCTATTAGTAATCTTACCTCCAGAAACAGGTGCATCTGTGAAGCCCTTGCCGCTCTCGAGAGCCACTGGGAAGATCTCTTTGGGCACGTTAGGATCCACCGTGCTGGAGTCGATGAGGAGAGCTCCTTTACGGGCCTAGAATTAACGAAAAACAATATCAGTCTAGTCTAGTAGTAATATATTATATTAATAGTAAGTTCAGCCAGTACTTAATGCCAAGGTTGCCAAATCGATGTGGAAAAAGGTACCTAATTAAAAAAAAAACTATTCAACTGTTGATGTTTTGATACGGAGGCGTTAAGAGTAACCAACGGAACCCTATCACTAAGCCTCCGCTATCCGTCGGTCCGTCCGCTGGTCTGTCTGTCAGCGAACTGTATCTCAAGAGCAAGCAACAGTACCGTCAACAGTACAGTGTATCGCAACAGGCAAACAGTTAAAATTTTCATGGAGTGTGTAAACAACTGTGCCGCTATAACAACAAATAATAAAAATATCATTTAATTCAACATTAAAGGGCATACATGAAACGTGTTTTTTTCGGTTTATGGTATGAAACCCTTCGTGTGAGAGTCCGACTCGCCCTAGGCTGGTTTGTTGTGACTGCAGAACTGATCACGTAAATTTTCCTGGAAACCTCCTTAAAAATTTAAGAATTGAAACCCTTCTGAAGATAAGTAATACCTTACTACATTGCCGGATTAACGGCAATTAAAGGGCATCAATTTCACGAAACACAATAGCGATCATTATAAAGGATTCCGTATTGTCTAACAATTTTCTTAGAAATGAATTCTTCGAGTTTAATGTAAAGGTACGTCTACACAGCGGCGTGCGAGCATTAATTGGTTTTAAGGACTAAGCCTCACTGTTGAGAGTCGAACCAAGTATAGAGGTTCAAGAGTTGAAGAGGGTATTTTCCTACACAATATAAAAATTATATTTAGTTAGATTTTCAAAGTTCATCATCTGCCTAGCCTTTTTCCCAACTATATTGGGGTCGGCTTCCAGTCAAACCGAATTTAGTAGAATACCAGTATTTTACGCGGAGCGGCTGCCTACTAGACCTCCACAACCCAGTAACTGGGTAACACGGTACTTCATGGCAAGACTGGAGTCAGATTAGTTAGTTAGATTTTCAAAGGTAAAGCGCATCAAAGTTCCGGAATGAATGCTGGTGACGTCACTTATCGGTAAAAAGTATACCAAGCCATGACGTCATTCGAAATTTCAACACACTTAATCGTCTTCATATTTTGTTTTCATGACAAAATAAAAAAAAGGGTCAGTATTTTCGGCTAATCTAACTGACGAAATAGATCTTTCAGGAAAAGACTATGTTAATTAATTTATTATTTAATTGGCTCACAAAATACCATTATGAATATCGCGCTCGCTTTTCAGTAATCACTAATTACCCGAAGTGTGAACGCACCCTAAGGCAATGTCTAAATAATCGAGACTACCTTTCAAAATACTCACAAAACAAAATGATGTGGTATGTAAGTATGTTGAAGAACCCAAAAGTTTTACTATAAAGACCGAATAGTTCTCAAACATGAGTTCTTACAACCGAATGGCAAAGTTGTTTTCTCTTCTAAAGTTCATATTTTTGACTTGTTTGATGTTCCAAGTTAAGTAAGTACGGTTTGTCAAAAGTTTAATAACTTAGAAAGTTGTGTTGTGGTCAGGACTTGGTAAGTTAGTCCCACAAGATCTTATATTTCCGTAAATATCGTGTTACTTGACCGCAGTAGGTAAGTTTGACGTGATCTCGGCATGCTCAACTTTCACTGAGGGAAATATTATATTTCCTCAATGCTCCATCTTGAAAAGTTTACACGCGGGTCCTTAAGAAACTTTGTGAAATTCTAGATAATAGTAATTGGTAAAGGCATAAACCATGACAACTTTACCACCATATATCTCGGCAACGTGACACTTTAGGGCACCATATTGCTAAAAAATTTGTTTGTTTAAGTGTCCTCTAATCTTGCTATAATAGTTTATTTTTCAATTTGTCAACCGTAACGTTTTATACTTAATTTATTTATATTATACGGCGTAGTATAGACATGCGTAACCAACTTTCGTAAATTGAGTTAATTAAATTTAATGTTAATAATGGACATATAAAAAAAATGTCAACACAAAACAAAGTACACCTAAGACTACCTACAAGTACTGTCTTTCCTTTTCTCTTTACAATCCATCCAAAGGTTGTCTTGAAAAGATCGCTTTTATCGATAAGGCCGCCCATTGTGTCACCCTATGTAATGTTTTCCTCATCTATCTTTGCTGTATCTTATATGGTGTACATAATAAAGAGTTTTCTATTCTATTCTATAGACCTCCAAGTATCGCCACAACAACTGGTCCCGTGCGTCTAGCTTCTATCAGCTACCCGCGACCTTCATCATTCATTGGTCCACCTTGTAAGTCGATCCTCCAACGCTGCCTCTATTTATACCTATGCGGTCACCACTCCAGAACTTTTACAGCCCAATCGACTATCTGATCTGCGAGCAATGAGCCCTGCCCAATGCCTCTTCAGTTAGCACAATGATAGTAAATTTTAAATACTTTTTGTACAGCTAAATACTCACATGCTTAACCACGCCATCTTTGCCAAGGTAGGCGTCCAACACGACCTTGTTGCTAGGCAGGATGGAGACCACGACATCAGCGCCATCTACCGCCGCGGCGATTGAGGACGCTTCGGTGATGCCGTTCTTAGCTGCCGCTGTCAACGCCTCCTTGGATGGGTCGTAGCCACGGACTGCGAAGCCCTGGAAAGTATGATACACGTTTAAATTAGGAAGCCAATTGAGAGACCTTATAGGGGTCATCCGGAAATAATCTAAAATCTGCCCAGCCTTTTCCCAACTATATTGGGGTCGGCTTCCAGTCAAACCGGATTCAGCTGATTTCCAGTGTTTTACGTTGAGCGGCTGCCTACTAGACCTCCACAACCCATTAACTGGGTAACATGGTACTTCTTGGCAAGACTGGAGTCAGATTTACTGGCTCCTGACAATCTGTAACGACTGTCAAAGATCTACAAATGACAGCCGGAGCCAACGGCTCAACGTGCTTTCCGAGGCACGGAGGAAACTAGGTAAAACTAGGTATGTTAAGATGGTCACCCATCCACAGACCAACCTTGGCAAGCGTTGCTTAACTTTGAAGATCGACCAGTGCGGCTGTTATTATTTAGCCACGAGCTCCTATGTTATGCAGAGTGTGGTAGAGAAAAGCTTTATGCTACATTACATTACATACACATCGTTCTAGGTAACAATATTGCATGCCGTTGCAGTTTTTACAAACAAAAATATCCTGAATAAAGATTTTCACATATATTCAGGATATGTTTGAATATTTCCCCCACAGTAAAACCGAATTCAGCGAAAGCCAGAACCTTTTGAATGGCTGCCTTTAAGTTTTCCTCGAATGGTTTTAAACAAAAATGTTCACTTCTGAAATTAAGAATAAGTTTCAAGTAACTTAGATGATAGAAAAGTCAATCATGATCAAAAACATTCATCAAAAAATCTCACAATCCGTTTTCACGTTAACAATATAGAGCAGGTTACACAAATAATAATAAATACCACTAATGGACAAACACAACATAAAATCATCGATACAGCAGAAAAAAAAAGAAAAGAAAACCGACATCTACAAATAGGTACTGAAAAGGTAACTACTGGCTGGTACGCCGAAAAAATAAAACTACTTAGTACGTAAGCTTCGCAGCCGGTCACTTGGATTTGCAGATTTTTCATTTTTAGGGTTCCGTACCCAAAGGGTAATAACGGAACCCTATTACTAAGCATCCGCTGTCCGTCCGTCCGTCCATCTGTCTGTCAGCGGGCTGTATCTCAAGAACCGTAATAGAGAGTTAAAATTTTCACAGATTGTGTATTTCTATTGCCGCTATTACAACAAATAATAAAATTTAAGGTAACCCTTCGTGTGCTAGTCCGACTCGCACTTTGCCGGTATTTTTATTTGTAATGGGTTTGCTCTTGACTCTAGTCTAGATCAGTCTACGATGGAGCGAGACCCAGAAGGAGGCTGTTCACTCTAACTTTGAAGAGATTAGGGTTTTAAGCGTTTGGAAACACAGACGCAGGCAGGATTTTGAAGGCTATTTTTGTGGTGCTCCAAATGGTTCTATCCCACTCATGTATATTCATTCAAACATTTTCCACATTTGTCAAGTATTATGTTTATAGAACGACATTATCTAAAGGTGAATAAAGACTCTAAAACACATTAACACAATTCCGTTAAAAATACAAGCCCGAAAGGTCTTAAAAAATCCTTTTTAGAATTAACAGGGCGTACCCAAAATCGAACTTGTTCTGCAAATCCTGCCGAACCTTAAAATGGTTTACGTAGAAAGCACCCATCTACATAACTTTGCATAATCTTTGAATCAACTGAAAGGATTTTAATTTTAAATTACAGTTAATGTACCATTAACCAGTCGAAGAGGATTTTATCTTTTCTCGTTTTTTTCGAGCACTTATTGGAAATTCACTTCGTGGCGGTTTTGATAAGGTTTCTATAATGTACTTTTTTATTAATATTTATAGCTTTTTGTGCATATATAATACATGAAGCTATTTAATCTAAATATATATGCCCATCTATTACTTCACGACTGTAAAAAAACAATTACTAATTGGTTGCAAACCCTATCACATGAGGAAACAGAAAATCTCCTGATCAGGATAACCTGACACATACCGTAACCCCCATATAGGTATATTCACAACTCCCAAACACAACCCACACACCCTACACACAACCACACACACCCGCACACTAACTCTATTACCCCCACACACAGAGCTGCTATGGTAAATTTAAATTTAAATTTCTTTTTTTGTAATTTTTGTTGCTTTCTTTTTTTTCTCAGCGTTGTTTAGTTAGTAAATAAGGGAAGAATCGAGAGAGCTTCAACACAAGTAGGTACCTCTGTAACTTACAGGGCTGCCTCAATTTATGTATGCTCACAATGTCTTGAGATGACAATAAATATTTTTAACCGACTTCAAAAAAAGGAGGAGGTTCTTAATTCGGTATGTTTTTTTATGTTTGTTACCTCATAACTCCGTCATTTATGAACCGATTTGAAAAATTTTTATCTCATCTGAAAAGGTATACTTCTCGATTGGTCTCATTGTCACCATGTCAGAATCTAATGATGGGATCAAACGAAAATCGAGGGCAACCCTCAAATTTTATAGGCACATACAATGTTTTTCATGAACTTTCTAACGCAATTCAGATATTTGTGCCTGGAAATCATCATCTCATGTTGCTGAGCTGATGATAAAAGATATAAATTAGGATCTGATGATGAGATCCCATGAAAAATGTTTGTTCAGCGATACTTTAGCCAATTGTCAGCCGATTTGGATGATTATTTTTTTGTTTGAATGAGTATTTTCCTTTTTCTTCGTCAGATCTTCACCAAATTGAAACGGGACCACCGTTTCAATTTGGTGAAGATCTGACGAAGAACTTCGGAGGTAGGCAACGGAACTCTTCAATAAATGATAGCAAAGGGATCGGGATTGCTGAAATCGCATGTTTTTTTAGTGTTTACACCAGTTCTTATAACTTGCGCCGGTACACTGTTAATGGGTACGCAGGTACCACTAAAAAGTGAAAAACAAAAAACTTTTTTACAAAAAATGCAAATTCTGAAGTCGGTGTTTTTGGTTATTTTTCGTTTTTTGACACCGACTAATCACACCGAGAAATTAAAGTTCTTTTCTTTCTTCCGAATTTATTTTGTACCTTGTAGTGTTTTGTTTTTGGAAGTCGGTTGTATTTTTTGTAAAAAAGTTTTTGTATTTTTTTTTCATGTAGTTATAAACACTTCTGGATATATAGACTTTTTTATTGAGGAATAGGCTTGCTCTTGATCTTGATCACGCATAATGGAAAGCGATGGATGAAGTTTATGATGGAGCGAGCGTGCCCAGAAGATGCTTGTTCACTCTTGCTTTGAAGGCAGACGGGTTAAATGTGGAAGAGAACACAGACGCTGGCAGAGAGTTCCACACTTTGGCTGTGCGCATAATAAATGTGGAAGGGAAACGCTGAGTACGACTAATCGGGATATCGACCAAGTGCGGATGGTACCCTGAACTAGGTACGTCTGGTATTCCGGTAGTAAAAGGGCGATGGTGGAGTTTCGGGTTATCTTTGCGATTAAAGCCTCGCATTCATGGTAAATATTTGTTTAGCAACAAAGTTGAATCAACGTGTTGCGGAGTTGCTGTCAACATGTTGCTGGCAATACTGCGTGTTGCAGAGTTGACAACGATAGATATGTTGACAATAAGTTCTCGCGCGACGAGCGATAACATCTGTTTATCAACAATTGTTGACGCGTGTGGACGTGTTTGCGACCGTTTCTAAACATGGCAGTAGTATGGAGCCTTGGTAAAATAATGCAATTAGTAAAACTACTTCCTCAGCAACATTTTAACGCAGAATGGCGTGTGGACAACCAATATTGATTTTAACAAAGTTTCTAGCAACATTCTCTCCGCTCATCAACAATGTTGATCAGCTGTTGCTAAACAAATGTTTACCAACAATACGTCCTGGCAATGATCGCTAACAGACTGGATTGCCCCTATATCCGGCAATGCTGTAGCAGGCATATTGTTACGGGGTGAATGTTCATCATGTTCGTTTTTGCTTAGTGCTGTCTGTAACTTCCTGTCTGTCTTTTATGTTTTCTGTGTTGTATTTTATGTGTTTTATGTATTGTTTGAGAATATGAGTCTCCGTTACTCGAAATAAATAAAAATTTAATTTAATTTAATACGAGGCTTTAAATGTAGCCCAACCTCTCCCAAGGCAATCTATCTGCCTAGCTTTATCCAAGGTAGGTTGGGGTCGGCTTTTAGTTTCACAAGACACAGCTGAATACCAGTAATTCAAATGGAATGCCTATCTGACCTCCGTTACCCAGTTACTGGGTGAAATAAGGGCTTTTTTGACAGATTGCGATTGAGATGCCAATGCAAACGTTACTTCAAAATAGTAGAATTGGCCCCCCAGGTAAGAGTGCCTGTACATTGCGAGCGAGTAACGCAGCGGAGCGGAGAAACGGAGAAACATTAACCAAACATGTCAGTCAATATGTCAGTGACTCATGAGGTACGGAGATTTGATGCAATTCCATTGGTAAAAAATTCTCCACTCCGCTGCCTTGCTTTCTCGCAATGGACAGACACCCTAAGTATATATATATATAAAAGCGTACCTGTCTAGCGATTTCCGAAACAAGGGCATACCTACTTAAACCCGCCACCTATTCGTAGTGATCAAGTATTCTGAGAGCATGATAAAGCGAACAAGCTTATCATAAGCTCTCATTCAAATATCTTCGCTCTCTCTTCATCCAATGACGTTAGAGCCACGGGTGAATGAGACAGTCAGTTTTCGGGCACTCGGTCAGTACAGTCGACAACACTCGAATGTGTCGGGTCAATGTCAAAGTGTTTATTAATACAACGATTCGTTTATCGTACGGTGACGTCTTGTTGATAGAACGATGAACGAAGAGACCATTTCTTGAGTATTTTCGTTGTTGGAGGGGTGTTTTTGGTTAGCCTCGAAAGGGTTTTTTTTGGCTTGTGTTTAAACACCGCCCAAAAAAGTACCTATTTTACTACCAAAAAAGTTCTAAACGGTTACCAAAACAGATAAATGGTCACCAAATAATATTCGAGAAGTAGCGCTCGCCGGCCGCTGCCGCGGCACCGCTCGCTTCGCTCGCTCGGCTCGCGCGCGGTTGGTCACAATTCTAACCTAACCTAACCTATTTTATCCAGTTTGTAACCCCAAGCCTACATTTTATGGCAATCACAGTTGAGTTGGATAGAATTTGGTGACTGTTGATCCATTTTGGTGCCTAGGCTTAGAGTCTTAAAAATATTATTTTTGGTGACCGTCTAAATTATACCCATTTTTTTTTTGCTCCCGTGTGTATTCGGTTCGGAAACACCGGCCCTATTTATTTTATTTCAATTACTCTTTGCACTAACAGTTTTTGCCAAAACATGCAGTGAGTCAACAATTAGAGAGAAGAGAATTCTATTCTATTACAAATTATCATTATTGTATAAAAAAACAGAATATTATAAATGTCATCATCTTGTTTATATTGTCGTGTAAAAGTGTTCTGTCAAAAATATGCATATTTTATAATGTTTGCATAGTAAATTTTCTATATCTAATCATTATCTTCTTATGCTTTTTTTTAACCATATTGGGAACGGGTTCCAGTCAAACCGGATTCAGCTGAATACCAAGTATTAGTATTTTTTATATCTAACCGATCAGAGAAAAAAGATAATTGATCAGGCCATTTTATTTAAATTTGATCATATTTATTGAGTCTTGTTGAGCGTTATCAAAGGTTATCAGCTGAGAGAGACTTTAATTACAGTGGCTCCATAAGAAAATGATGAATAAATTTATGATAACTATTGGTAAATTCAAGAAAATAAAATAAAGACCTTTCTAAGAAAATCAATCAATCAAAACTGAGAGAAGATACTTAATTATATTCCACTTCTTACAATAGTTTTTAGTAGATTATAACTTCAATACCGTTGAACATAATTATGTAACTATCACATAGTCACGTTAACGTCACACATCTAGTCGTTTTAATAATTAATTTCTCAGTATTCTGGAAAAAAACTCGCAGTAAAAAGTTAGGTGAAGTGAGGTGTCATTTTTATTGACGTTAAGGATTGACAGTTCACTTCATACTCACTTTACACGTTATCACTTTATCACGGTGAGATCGTTTCAGAACAGCAGTAACAATTGCAAAATAAGGAAATTTGATATATATTTATTTCTCAAAACCTTAAGAATAGATAAGACGCAGTAAAAGAATTGTTAAAAAATCTCATAAAAACTCTAATTTGTGAGCGTTTTAAAATGTATGATAAACTGAGACAGCTCTCATTGCGTGTGACGTCACTCACAAGCATCGCTAAAGAAATGAACCATGGGTCTCATGCGAATAAAAATTTGCGTGACAAGGACAGAAGCTTCATAAACGTGTTACTTCTTTGTTCTATAACCAATTTTGATTAATTTTTCACAAATCTTACTATTTTAATAATATTTACCAGTTAAGTATTCATTCATACATATTTCATAGTAGTCAAATACCCTATTGTAATACTTAATGTCAATTACACAATAATGATAATCTGACATTATCATTATTATGTAATTGCCATTAAGTGTTAATGTATACTTACTGATAAGTATGGTCAACATAAGAAATAAATGGGTTTAATACGTATGGTGGATTCGACTACTTAGTAAGTCGTGTGTGCGCTTAGAATCTTCATTTTGCTTCAGTGTTGCAACGATGACTATACTTATGAGACTGTTTACCATACTGTTTGGCTAACCGTACTCATGGATACAATGTTATTGTAGGTTCTACCTTAATAAGGCATTTAGTTTTTATTCCTTTCTTTACTTTACCAAGTTTAAAATGTTATATTTTACGCATTAGAAAAAATCCAGTTTGTCGCGACAACAGCTATGTCTATTTAAAATTAATATAATCAAAGCATTAACAGAAAACCTTGAAGTTTAATTCATTCAAATTCAAATACGATTCGTAAATGAATTATAAATTATTATTTTAAAGCACTCTTTCAAATCGACAATTAAAACCATATAAAAACCATCTTCAAAAGTCAAAAAATCCAGAACCAAATGAACTGACAATCAACAAAATAATTTATAAATTCCAATTTCAAATACAACTAAGCTCATTTGAATACAGAACCGCATTCAACATTAACATTCCAGCCAGTGTTTTTTAACCAATTACCTTTTTGGCTAGGTTGGCAGCCATGAACCCGCCCATGTTTCCAAGACCGAGGAAAGCAACATTTTTGTCAGCAGCTGAGCTATATTTCCTAGTCACTGTGAGAAAACACTGTGTGCCTCGCGACGCCATCTTGATTTCTTTATTTAGCCGCACGTTTGATGACCGGCGCGCGCGCAACGAAACTAACTAAACCGGCTGCGTAGGCCACGTTGCGTTGATACTATTATCAATAATGTTATCGACACACGAAGATAGTGGGAGTCATTTGTGGAATGACCAGCGTAAATTTTGAAGGCGTGGTGGAAATCTTTAATATTACATAAAATTATGTCTCACGTTTTATGAAAGGTTTTTAATTTTTTTTTTTTCATCCACTATTAATGTAAATAAAACTCTTTGGGTATGTTTGAAACGATTTTTTTAAGGGTATACAGGCAAGTTCCAATTGCGGTCAATTTAACAAAACCTCATGATTTCGCTATAACTTATTACTTAATTCAACTTCTATGTCACAAAATATGAAATCACTATTTTGTATAGAACAAAGTCGCTTCCCGCGTCTGTCTGTCCCTATATACGCTTAGATCTTTAAAACTCCGTAATGGATTTTGATGCGGGATTTTTTTAGTAAATAGGGTGGTTTTTGAGAAAGATTTTAGTATATAATTGGTCAAGGTTTTCTGTAAATTGGCTGATATATGAAGACTGAAGAGGTCGGAAAAAAAAATATCTGAAAAATTCTTTACGCGCTGTGCGCTGCGAAAGCTATTGATGATAGAACCAAACAATGTACTACAGTTTTAGATAACACATCAGTACCTACGAAAAAGTCCGAGATAGCATATTATGTCTGTCCTTTTTAGCGACTCACGATAATGATTTTTATGATATTCAAATTTGGTATAAAATACTGCTTCATTTGCAGAGGTGTTTTCACCAATATAGTACAAATCCTTATACTTATAAATATGTTAGTCATCATGAGTGTTTAATTTAGAGCAAAATTGCACATTCCCAACCACTGCAACTCCTGAAAGCCAGAATCAACAGTGGCGTGGCGACCACCAGAAAAACGCAGAACCAATGAAACCCGACGAGTCCCGAAGAAACGATTCAACTGTCTTGGATCCTGCAACTAAATTAATCAGAAATTTACAGCGGAGGAGCAGGAAAAAAAATATAGCGGCTGTAGCACTTATAATTGCACATCACAGTGAAATTATAAAGAAAAGCGCTAAAGCCAGTACTGCATTGCGATTCTGTAAACATGTCGAACTGAAGGCCGGGGGTGAAGTGATCAAGAAATGAGCTGTCAATCCAAGAAATCAAGATAAAATTACTTTCTTTGTTTGGGTTAAATAAACATTTACACCAGTGCGAAGCCGGGACGGGTCGCTAGTCATAAATATATTGATTATACATCAGCTAGTCTATTTTGTAAATTCGATATCGAGCTTCACCTAAATGATAAAGCTGACAAAGTGAGCTTTATTACATACACCATAAAGGTCTTATGTTTATAAGAATTTGATACTTGACACTTCGTAATCACTTCAACCAATCCTTCACTTTGACATGTTTACAAAATCGACCGGCTGGTACTGATAACTGAGTGAGCTGTCAAGTTTCAAACGGTAGCAGCAATCGGAATGACAGCTCACTTCATCCTCAGATAACCTAAGATTTTGCGATGACTTTTAGTTACAAAATTGACCGTCTTTATTTTTCGAGGTGGTGGGCAGATATATCAATAGTTACACCCACTTAATGTTATGATGTGATAAAATAAAGCTGCGCTTAATAGCCTGTAGCAACTATCCTCGTGTGTAGCCGACCTTATCTCATTATCATAATAAATACAACACACTGGTATCGTTATGTCAAACATTACGTTTTGAACAACGCATTACACGAGTTATAAATTTCTAGATGGTATTCAGATGAATCTGGTTTGACTGGAAGCCGACCCCAACATAGTTGGAAAAAGGTAGGCAGATGATAATATTCCTAGATGAAATCTAGGTACTTAGCTAGCAATATAGTATGCCACAATATCTTATATTATTTTCTATTTAATCGAGTTTTTAATAGAGAGAAAATTAGTCAAGAGAGAGAGAGTGAGAGTTAGTTAGTTAGTAGTGATCTATTTATAATTTTAATTAAGGTTGGTTATTTATTCGAAGTCTTGAGATTTATTTAAATAAAACGTGTTTTTGCTAGTTATTTTTACGAGATAATAGAAAAATATTTCAAACCTCAGAACATGTTTTTTTTCTTCGATGGTTTTTTCGTCGATCAGTAACAAAAGTCTTTAAACACTATTAATTTCTAAATTATGATTGATGAGCAAAATTTGAATCGGAACGAAAGTCGAAAGAGTAGAACTCTCATATGAAATGGTTAAAAGCAGATTATCGAATTATTTTGTGTCAATATAGGTAATATAGATGATATGTAAAATAACTATTGCTAACCGATTTCTGTCACTGACCGTACTAAGTTCCAGGCCCTTCAATAGTACCTACCAAATTTCATAAAGAAATTCAATTTGATACTTAATTTTAATCAGATCATACAACATAAAACAGCTACTAATTCAATAATTTAATAATCTACAATATTATCATCGCGTCCTATTCACCGCAGTGTTATCTCTAACTAAAGATATATAAATTACAAAGATTTAGCAAGCCAAGGTCATTGCTAGTCGCTAATTATTTAACAGAAATTAGTTATTTAAGCAAAATTAAATTGATGCTTATCTTTCTTAGACTTGCTTTCTTTAGAATTACAAAATGAACGAAGGTGTGGTTTTTATAAATTCTGAATGGATTCTGGTTCCTAAGTACTTATGAGGGGTGACTTTTATGGGTTAATCTTAGGGGTTAACTCTAAATGAGATCAATAGGCTAGTTTCTACCATCAGTAAATAGCAAATCTATTTAGTAAGTATTGAAAAATAATATACAGGTTTTTTTTTTTGTTTTTGTAAATCAATAAACATCAACATAGATAAAACGCCTCAAAACTCGGGAGTGGGGGCTCGTGACGTCAGAACGCACTAAAAATTATACCACGGCGTGACGTATTGAGAATTTTAAAAGCATCGTGTTATCGACAATTTTGGTTTACCTAACAAAAAAAAAATGGGTCACATAATTATGTTTTGATAATGTAACTGAACTATTTAGATTTTTTCAGTGGACTAGCTTAATGCTGGGAAAAAAGCTACTCGCCAACATTTTGTCCAGTGGTAACGTAAATGTACCTATTGAAAAGCGGTTTTCTATTTCAAAGATAAGACTATTAAATAACATGAACGCTAGAGCGTTCATGTTATTTAATAGTCTTATCTTTAATAGTCTTATCTTTAATAGTCTTATCTTCAAATAACTCTTACGTCATCATCATCTGCCTAGCCTTTTCCCAACTATATTGGGGTCGGCTTCCAGTCAAACCAGATTCAGCTGAATACCAGTATTTTACGTGGAGCGGTTGTCTACCATACCTCCACAACCCATTATCTGGGTAACACAGTACTTCATGGCAAGACTGAAATCAGATTTACTGGCTTCTGACTATCCGTAACAGTCGTTACGGATAGTCGCACGAAGCTTTCCGAGGCACGGAGGAAACTCGGTATGTTAAGACCAACCTTGGCAAGTGTTGCTTAACCCTGAAGATCGACCCGTGCGGTTGTTATTATCTAGCCACGAGCTCATAGAACTCTTACGTAATTAATGCAAATGTAATAAAACCGGCGATATTTAGCGCTAGCGCCATCTGTGCCATCCCAGAGTCAACATAATACAATGCGCCTAGCATTCTATTTCATTTCACTCGCCTGCGTCTTGCATTAATTTAACTGTAGGCGCTGGTAAATCGTTATTCATTCATTTTTTAACGTAATTGTTAACTTTGGACTTATGACGTTCTTAAATATTATTTTACTGGTAGTTTTTAGATATCTAATAGATAAATATTAGTTTTACGATATCTTGTTCAGTAAAATGCACGTAATTTTAAACAAATATAAAATCGGCAAAGCATTTAAAACTAAAATGTCAAAAACACATGACATCCACTATAAAATTCACACACAAAACTATTCAAAACTTTTTTCGTTTCCGCAGAAAATATGAAAATTTTATGACACGAACATGACGTAATACCGATATACGTCACCACAGAACAACTTCATTTGCATCCAGACTATTCCAGACATTTTTATTTACAATTCATTTGTTTTATAACTACTGTTTCGCCAAATTGCCGGGTTGAACTGTGTGGTGCCAAGCTGTTCATATTTCAACCACTGATTTAAGCAGTAGTTTGTTCTTGTTTAATTTTAGTTTGGCTTTGGCAGTTCGAGTTTTTACGCCTTTCTTGGGAACTTCAGTTTGTGTAAGAAACTGCGCTATCTGGGAGAAATAAATAATGTCAAATAGGATTATGGATCCAGTGGTGACTGGCGATGATTTAAACACTTGTGTTCAAATAATGAACCCAAACCCTGGCCGGTTTGGGTCCATTATTTGAACACAATCAATTATAGGCACAACTACAGTTGGAAAAATTTCAACAGTCAAAATTAAATGAAAATTATGTGTGTTAGGAGCGACTGCCAATCTGACCTCCACAATCCAGGAACCGGTAAACAGCAGTACGATTCTGTAAACATGTCGAAGTGAAAGCTTGTGTGACTTGATCACAAAGTGAGTTTTTTTTTGGGACAAGCCTGCCACACATTCCCAACCACAGAATCAACAGTGGCGACCACCAGAAAAACGCCGAGCCAATGAAACCCGACGAGTCCCGGAGTAACGATTCAACTGTCTTGGATCCTGCAACAAAATTAATCAGAAAAGTACAAGACCGGTGCCCGATTTTTTGGCTCTGAACTATCCGTAATGACTATCAAAGATCTAAAAATGACAACTGGAACCAACAGCTTAAAGTGCATTTCGGTATGTAATGGATGGGTCAACTCGATCTTTAATATTCAGCAATAATGAATAATAGCAATGCCTCATCAGAAGGCTTAAATTCACTCAAATGGCAATGGAGAGGGCACTGCTTGGAGTTCCCTTGCGTGATCGAATCAGAAATGATGACATCGACAAGAGAACCAAGGGTACCGACATAGCCCGATGGATCGCTAAACTGTATTGGCAGATTGCTCGCAGAACAGATGGTTGATGAGGCCGAAAAGTTCTGGAATGGCGACCGCGTACCGGAAGACGAAACGTTGGAAGGTTGTTATGGCGACATTTGGGGGAGGCCTATGACCAGCAGTGGACGTCTATCGGCTGATATGATGATGATGATGATGATGATGTAGGAGAAGCTCGTGGCCAGATAATAACAGCCGCATAGGTCGATCTACAAGGTTAAGTAATGCTTGCCAAGGTTGGTCTGTGGATGGGTGACCATCTTAACATACCGAGTTTCCTCCGTGCCGAAAAAAAGCACGTAAATAAATAAAAAAATAAATTGACTCCAGTCTTGCCATGAAGTACCGTGTTACCCAGTTAATGGGTTGTGGAGATGGAGGTCTGGTAGGCAGCCACTCCTCGTAAAATACTGGTATTTAGTTGGGAAAAGGCTAGGCAGATGATGATGATGATGAAGGTCAAACCGATCGCCTGATTAATCCACGAGCTCTTCATTACCGATCCCTGTTTGTTTGATACCTCTTCACGTCTGAACGTCTTGTAGAAACTTGGCCATGTCCTGGAATAAGAAATAAGAAAAGAACTACTTTTATCGCTGGAGTATGATCCATCATAATCATCAATCAGCCGAAAGACGTCCACTGCTGGGCATAGGCCTCCGCCTCCTCCAAGTGTCGCCACAACAACCTGTGCGTATGATCCATTTGGTTTATTTTTTCAGCTTTTATGCGGGTGAAGCCGCTTTCACAAGCTAGTAATGCATTTAAAACCGCCAATATTGGCATCACCGAAAACTTCCTAGGAAATCAATTTCAGTTAGTAACAGTTGAAGTACCGAGGAGGCGTGAACATAACAATTATGTAAGTTTCAGCTTTGTGATCGCCATTGTTGGGAACTCGTCAATAGTTGCCTAATATTAAACTCAGTACTTTAGTACGCGCTGTGTTTATAGCGTTGCTGTTTTTAGAATGAGATCGTCTGAGGAAGTTATACCAGTCTATGGTAGACCATAGATAAATCTATACTTTAATATATAAAGCTGAAGGATTGTTTGTTTGTTTGAACGTGCTAATCGCAGGAACTACTGGTACGGTTTTAATAAATAAATCAGTGTTATATAGCCCATTCATCGAGGATAGGCTATATCATCACGCTAAGACCAATAGGAGCGGAACAAACGAAATTGCGCGGGTCAACTAGTGTATAATAACGGTCATTGACCAACATATATTAATTCACTGTCTAGTGAATAAACATATGTGGGTCAATAATATCAAAAACAGAAATAAAGCTATCCTGTATCGACTTCTGCTGTGATATTTTACGTTCTCTAGTAATGAAAAACGGTTAATAACTTTGTGTTCGAGTAGGTATGTACCTATTTACGAAATATATTAGGGAAAGGTCAATGTACAATCCATCCATCTGCCTAGCCTTTTCCCAACTATATTGGGGTCGGCTTCCAGTCAAACCAGATTCAGCTGAATACCAGTGTTTTACGCGGAGCGGCTGCCTACCAGACCTCCACAACCCATTAACTGGGTAACACGGTACTTCTTGGCAAGACTGGAGTCAGATTTTACTGGCTTCTGACAACCCGTAACGACTGCCAAAGATCTACAAATGACAGCCGGGACCAACGGCTTAACGTGCTTTCCGAGGCACGGAGGAAACTCGTTATGTTAATATGGTCACCCATCCACAGACCAACCTTGGCAAGCGTTGCTTAACCTTAAAGATCGACCCGTGCGGCTGTTACTATTTAGCTACGAGCTCCTCAAAGGTCAATGTACAATATTGCAAAGAAGATGAAGAAGAAGTATATTAGTATGGAGTATATATATGGTAGGCGTCAGATATACTTGCAATATTGTATTAAAGGTCAATGTACAATATTGCAAGTATATCTGACGCCTACCATATACTCCATACTAATATTCTTCTTCTTCATCCTCTTTTCATGTCGATTGACTCAACTTATCAAATTTTAATAATAATTTTCATTTAATTTGACATCGGATTTCGAATATTTTTCGAGAGGGTTTGATTTATTTTGTTCGTGTAATATGTGGCTTCTTGGACAGCTTTGCCGTTAGCTACGTCCAGGACCTGGAAGAGGCAGGTGATTAGGTATAAGGCAAAGAAAGTGTATATATCCTGCAAAGGGGTTCCATACTGCCACTTCCTTTTGGGATAGGCCATACTTACATTGGTATTGGTCGTCGAATCGATCCTGAGCTCTTTAAATTTCTAACTGGTTCCGTACCCAAAGGGTAACCAACGGAACCCTAAAACTAAGCCTACGCCGCGCCGTCCGTCCGACCTTTCATCTGTCTGCCTTTTTTTTGTTCAATTTCGTCGGTCTGCCTGGGGGCTGTATCTCAAGAAATAGGTGGATAATTAAATAGGTGGATAATTTTTACGAGTGACAATTTCTATTGCCGCTATAACAATACATAATAAAAATTCAATTCAATTAAAACTTGTTGGTACGGTACTCTTAGTGTGAGGGTCCGACTCGCACTTGGCCGGTTATTTGTTGGACCACTGCCACTTTTCACAACAAAAATAACACCTGCAAAATCGTGGAAGATTATTATTCCCTTAATAATACGCTAAACACAGGCTCAGAGTACTTCCGCTTAATTTATCGGTGCAGACAATAGACTGATATTGCGTAGGGCGGGCGCCGCACTTTGTAGGGCGGGCGGCAGTCTTTGTAGGGCGGGTGGGATAATAAAACTGT
Organism: Lacanobia oleracea; assembly: GCA_950371165.1. Lineage (NCBI taxonomy): Eukaryota > Metazoa > Arthropoda > Insecta > Lepidoptera > Noctuidae > Lacanobia > Lacanobia oleracea. The sequence continues at coordinate 22,965,576 of OX493392.1, read as the reverse complement.
GCCGAGGTAATCATTCACATTAATCTGGATATAAATGGCGGTGTATGATAAAGTTGTGCGGGTTTTTGCTTAATTGTAGGTGCCAAAGTTATGACTTACCTGTTTTTGAGTTTATTTTACGAGATTTAATTAAGTTTATATAGGCTTTTGGACAACACTTATTTGACTTGCCCAATAAGAACACCAATAACTATATAAAGTTCGTTTCAGTTGACAACAATTTTGATTGTTTCTACAGTTCATTATCTTCCTTTTCCCCATCATCATCATTTCAGCCGAAAGACGACCACTGCTGGACATAGGTGGCGACGCTTAGGGGAGGCCCAAGCATCGCCACAGCGACCAACAACCCTTTAGCGTCTGCCCAATTATTATTTTTATAAGGGGGTGGGAGGAATCTCGTATCTACTGGTCAGATCTACAAATCTACCTCGGCAACCGTTGCTTAGAACTTGTCAATACTTACCTAATATTAATGACTTACTCTGCAAATATACAAAAATCTTCTGCATTTTTCATAGTATAACCTGTTAAAGAGGGAATTAAAGAAAACCAAAAAAGTGTTAATAATAAATATTAATTTTAATTTATCAAAAAAAAAAACTATTTACATTATTTCATTATAAAGTCTTAATCAATAATAACAGCCAAGATAACACTTATTCAGCGATCTGTGATTTTTTTACAAACCATCAAATGGTGAAGTAATTTATATACTAAAAATTACTGCGTTACTTAATTACTTTTTGTACATAATTGTTTGAACACTGGGGTTCACCCTTAAGGTCTAGGAAACGTACTTCCATAAATGATGATTGCGACCAACGCGGGTGTGTGGTATAACTATTTCCTAAGAATTAAAGTTAATATAAGACTACTATTGGTATTGTTTCATTCGTGATCACTTTCAATTAGTTATAATCCTTCATGTTTACAACTTCTTAATGATAAAACTCCATGATATAACTTTTCATTTCAAATTCTCATATTATATAAGATTTCGTAAATTTCATGAAGACTTTTTTTTTACTTGGTTCCGTAAAATTTAATTTAGTATGGATGAGTAGATTTCATTTTATGACCATTTTTGCTTAGTCCAATTAGCACCACTTAAAAGGGAAAAAAATAAAAACTTTTAAAACACAAAAAAATATAACCAACTTCCCAACAAAACACTACAAAGTATAAAATAACTTTAATTTCGAAAATCGGTGTTAAAAAAACAAAAGAAACAAAACGAAAAACACCGACCTCCGAAATTAAAGCTATTTTCTGTAAACTGTTGACTACAACGTGACAAAACAATATTTTACCATAGGTAATAAAAATTTACTTCACCCAAGAAATCCGGTTCCAAGTCATTTATTATCTAACTCGTGACAACAATAATCTAAAGTTATAAATAACGGAGCGAGGTAAGGACGGTTTGCTTGTAAAACTTACCACAAAACATAAACTCTTACAGGTATATCTTATCTATGAAATGTGAATAATATTACCAATTCTTTACCCACATGTACGAACAAACAAAAACGATCCAAAGATTTGTACCTATGACAAACTAATGTATGTTTTCACTTATACAAAATTGTGGTTTTTTATTTGTCTCCAAAAGTTAATGAGAACATACATAAATGGCGTATCTATAACACCCACTATCGGGCGAGTAAAGGATAGCAACAATATGGGTTTAATATGGGTTTTACCCCGACCCAACCTAAACCGGTACAATGGGGTATTTTACTAAAAAAATGTAATTAGTCCGTATGATAGATTTTCAAAAAGTATTGGACACGTGACGTCATTTGGCTTGGTAAAAATGTACCAAATTTACCAAGCCAAATGACGTCACGCGTGTCTTCAACTCGCTGTATTCTCTTAATTTTTTGTTTAAATGAAAAAAGAAAAAATCTATCAGACGGACTAATTACATTTTTTTAGTAAAATACCCCATTACATCTAAAATCACATGAATCTCCAATAAATACTAACCATAAAAAAAACTTAATTAAATAAAAGTATGATTATTTAAATTACGTAAAATTACTATTTACATTTTTGTCGTGCAAGTCAAAGCTAAGAAAACTTCGAGCTATCCAATCAGAAACTTGTACAATAAACGACCCGAGTCGTGAGCACTCTCTCCATTGGTCGGTTTGACGAAGACAGCCCTGACGCTTCACGTTATTGGTTCGCAAGTCAATGCTCATCGACTATTGAGCTTCCAAGTTTCGTTTCCCTACCGTACATTGGCGAGATCACCCTGCTGCATTCTGAGCTCACGACTAGTGCCGACTATAGTACCAGAGATGTGTTTCTTCAGAAATATTGGAACAATCATACTCATGAGTTTACAGCACAAACGTGACTTAAGTATATGTACTTAACTAATAATACAGTTCTAAGTATTATAACCTAGTAATATCATGTAAAGGGAAGGAGGGATATCTTAGCTGGATACCTCTTAGTCGCTCAGAAAGATACTCTTCGGCCTGCAGTTCCATTTTTTCGTCAAAATGTTCTCGCCAGCCTCCTGCTTCACCTGAGAAAAAAAAGAAAATATATTATTAAAATGATCGATTTACAAGTTAATGTTATCAATTTTAACAATAAAGTGTTAATTTTACTATTTTTAAAATGACAAATTTACATTTAATCTTTTCATTTTCGACATTAACAATTTAATGCTCCATTATGAATAAAATTTTACATATTTATTATTTTTCATTTTAACATTTTACATGTCATTTTAACATTTTACATGTCATTTTAACATTTTACATGTCATTTTAACATTTTACATAACAAAATTATAATTCTTAACATTACTTTTAATAAAACTTGTAAATGTAGTAGGTACAATGTAACTCTGAAAGTTACAATGTTAACGATTATTGCGCCAATATTTTGAACTAGACCTTCATCGCCATTTTATCAATACTGATATGAGTACACTATCACTAGATTATCAGTGATAGATGTGTTCGAATAATACATTCGGATTATAAGGAAGCCAAAAGCCTCGAGTTTTGTTTCACATTTTGTAGATAAATAATCAGCCTATAATGCTCCCACTGCTGGGACACAGGCCTCCTCTCGGTGAGAGGGAGTGGGCCGTAATCCACCACGCGGGCCCAATGCGGGTTGGTAGATGTTACATGTCTTCGAATTTTTGGTTCTAGGGCATGTCCTAGGTTGGTTTCCTATGGTTTCCTCACGATGTTATCCTTCACCGTTTAGAGAGCAGTGGTGATGAAATAATTTATACAAAGTAAAGCGCCTGCCTGGGTTCGAACCTACGACCTACAACTCGTAAATCGCAGCCATTACCACCGGGCCACCACTGCTCTCTGCCACCGCTGCTTCGAACATCTAGTAAACACTAATAACATACCTTTTCTGATGAACTGTATTTTGTCAATGCTGTTGTTGACATTCTTGTTCTTCTGGAGGTTTTTGAAAGTGAGGTGTTCTGTCAACTTCTTGAGCTGGATGTCCGAGTAGTCTTTGCCGAGGAACTCGCATACACCCTTTACTTCTTTGAACAAATCCTGAAATCAAATACATTTGTTACTATTACTACTATTTTCCTGTAATCTATAGGTAAAGATCTATTATCTCCAATTTTTTTCAAAATTTTGGGCTGAGTAGTTAATGTTGTAATGGTAATTTTTCGTCTAATTTCCTAAATAACTTCAAAACCATTTATTATAAAATTATGAAAAAAATATAATTAAAACCCTCACAGTCCCTTGCATTTGATGTGTACACTATATTGTTAAAACTTTTTTTTTAATTTTCTAGTTGGACCCCTAAAAGTGACCCCATTCTAAAAATTTAATAATTTACGTAACGCGACCATATTTAAGTCACAGGAATCCATATGTGTCCCAAATTTCAACAGGATCGGTCCAGTGGATCCGGAGAAAACTGGCTGTGACAGACGGACAGACAGACACCCGAGTGATCCTATACGGGTTCCGTTTTTTGTTCGGAACCCTAACAAGAGCCACAGTAAAGTGTATCTGTATAATATAATATGGAGAAGTAAATACCTTTTTCATATCTTCATAGAACAGGAAGTGGAGGTTAGGGTGATGCCTTTTCTCGAAAGCTTCGTTCGCGTGCGCCACTAACGGAGTCCACGGTACTGTAAATAAAAATATACAGTACATTATTATTAGTTTTCATGAAAATAAAAATTTAAACAACGCCCGACAAAAAAAAAAACTCTCAAAACATATTACTTACCTGTTCTTTACAGGTAAGTAATATGTTTTGATCCTTTTGAGTTTGATATTTTGTCACAAGCGACGTCGCCTCGGGAGACATATTTGTTTTGTATTTACAAGTATTATATTTTTATTAGCGGGCTCCGATGCGATGCAAAAAATCGTATCCCAATTGGATCACCCGTTTAAGAGCTACGGTGCTACAGACAAACAGACACACTTATATAGCGTTCAAACTTATAAAAACCCTCTTTTTGCATCGAGGGCGAATCAAACTTGTAACAACCGTCTTCATGGTGGAGGGTTAAAAACAACAGCCTGCGTCTTTGTTTCCAAACGCTTACAACCCTAATCTCTTCAAAGTTAGAGTGAACAGGCTCCTTCTGGGTAAGCTCGCCTTATCGTAGACTTTGTCTCTGTCATCTCTGACATAGACTAGAGTCAAGAGCAAACCCATAACTTATAAAAAAAAAAATACTCACACAAATCTCTTCTGAAGGCTTCCCAGAAGTGAGTCACGTTCGCCCTCAACAGTTTCTTCGTTGTCATTTTATGTAAGTAATAAAACGACACTAATACATCCCTTGGATCTCTCGCAACATACACCACTTTGGCGGTAGACAGCAGGCTTGGAGGCAGCATAGACAAGGGAAGATGAGTCTTAATGAACCTAGGTGAAGGTGCCTTTTCTATTGTCTTCCAACTTGCTTCTCTTACTGCGTCGCCTAAACCTTGGAAGTCTCCAAGTTTAAAGAAGTTGATTTTGATCAGTTCGAAAGATACTTCTGGAAGTACTCCTGTGGTTCTGGATAAAAGAAAAATAATCGTAAGTATTTATATGAATTATCATGCTGAAGAGGAAGTGGGTAGACGAACAGACGGTCGATGGAGCAGACATGTATTAGTGGACACCGCGTATGGGCAAACGTAGTGTGGTACGCCCTGCGGCACGATGGATCCGCCCTATTAGTCGCGTTCCACCAGGCGAGATTGAGATCTAGAGCTGGCCCATCACAAAAAATAGATATTGACAACATGTACCAATAAATACTTCATCGTCATCATCATCGTCATATCAATTGCCGTCCACTGCTAAACATAAGCCTCCCCAAAAGAGCGCCAACCACCCTGTGCCCCAAGTCTGCTATTTTTATAAATTCGTCATTCCAACACGATCCCATTGTCATTTTGCTAAAAGTTCGTAATCTGCCAATTTATAATGGTCGATCACTGGTCGGTCAATGGTCTCGTAATAGAATCGTGGTAGAATGACATTTTCTTATTGCCATTATAATAAAACCCGTTAGTAGAAATGATTTTTTGAAAAACTACTATCAAATTTGAACATTAAGTTATGCCAGATTTCTTTTATATATATTCTACATATTATTTATTACCATTACCATTCTATGCCATTTTTTCAATGGAGTGTCAGTGGATGACCATTGGAAAGATGACTTTCCAATGGTTAACCACTGACACTTATACGCGTCATTATGAAATGACGCTTTTACATTAGTAGATTACCAAACTTGTCAAAATCAACAATTACGAAATCAGTGATAGACCATTCTGACACCATTGTAATAGCAGACTTGAGGCCCTGGTCTAGAGCAGACCGCATCCATCCGCTGCCAGCCACCTTCTTCAAATCATCATTCGCACCTACATTCGCACTAAGCTAGCACTGACCAAGGTCGTAATCAAATACGCCTTTTCTTCAAAAACAATTTACTCATAAATCGATAAATTTAATATCGATAGTATTGTCACTTGGCCATTTCAAATCTATAATCTAAGACGTTTAGTTTATAAAGAATATTATCTAATTGTAGATAACAGATAGCAATAAAAATACTTTAGGCATCGTTTGATAAAACTTTATGATATGAACGATAAACATATTGATAAATTCAAAAGAGTGCTTGAATTTGAATGAACACGAATCACAAGTTGAATGAATAAATTCATTCAATTTGTCAAAATATTTTTTTTTTAATTTGCATTTCGAGTCATTAATTAATTTCTACTGAATGAGTTTTTATGATTTAAAATTGCACTGTTTTTTCTTGTACATAAACTTTTAATTAAAAATAATGGAAAAAAAAATGCGACGAAAATGCAAAAAAAATGCGATAGAAATGCGACGGAAATATTACTACTAGATAGTATTACTGATACTCACTCAAGCATTGGAAATCTCTTGTAAAGTGGTTTTTCCTTAGCCGTTATGTAGTCCAAATCATTTTCTGCCAGCCATACTAACTCTTGAATCCATGTTGTTCCTATAAAAGAAAGATAGAAATCGTTAAAATATATTTAATCTTGTACTACTTCATTAGGCTAGATGTACCGAAGATGCCACCCACCCCACGTAAAGAACGTTTTGGAAACACAGTCATTGTGCGTACAGCTAAGGAGTGGAATTCTACGCCAGAGTCTGTGTTTCTTGATAGCTACAACCAGGGAGACTTAAAGTCAAGAGTGGTCAAGAGTGAATAGGTTACTTCTAGGCAATCGTGCTCCATCTCCGACCACATCATCGCTTACTATCAGGTGAGATAGTGTATCAAACGCATGCCTATCAATAGCAAAAAAAAATCACCAGCTGGATAAGAGTTGCCGAAAATCGAGATTGATGGCGTGCTGATAATTTTAAACAAAAGTTCTGATGAGAGGACCTCAGTTTGAGGAGACTGTTTCTACAGGATTTAGAGAAAAGGTGCAACAACTTTTATATCTCTAAAACATAACTTTACCTACATCGCGGTCAATCGATTTTCTAGCCCTTCAAAATTATCAATAGCATGTGACTCACGTACCTAAAAATGACGCCAAGTCATGAAATATTTCGGAAAAAACCGTTTCACGTTACCTAAGTAGTTTTAACTAATATCAGTAAAATGTGCCGGGATTACATCCGTCCTATATGCATTTATCAGATGGATTGACTTTATCGCGATAACAAAAGCCTCGAAATAATAAACGCTACGCTACCTACGAACTGTTTCAGTGAACCTGATATTCGACTTTGATCAAATCACGGAACAGAAATTCTGTTCCGTGGATCAAACTAATTTTATTTGAAAGCTGTACTAAAAACTCATTACATTTTTTTTTGCTTTATTAAGTCTCCACTCGCTTTTGTTTAAAATGATGCCTATAAGGGCCCGGCAGACAGGACAGACAGGGCGGAGCGAAGCGCAGAGCATGCCCGTGAAGTTCTCTAAGCACCTGACACATTAGGCGATTTCTACCCGAGAAAGCGCGCGGATGCTCGGGGATGCGCTGCACTACGCTTACTCGACACACCGCCGCAGCGTCATTCGTTTTGCAATTTTCCAAACGTCTAAACGTGTACGACCGGAAGCGGATGCGCGTGAAATAGTGCGCATGCTCGAACCTTTGCCAGCGAACCTTTCGCATGCAAAGGAATCCATCTTCCGGAATTAATTGTTGTGTAGATTTTAGATATTGTACGGCCTAAAAGTTTAATAGTATGAGCTTGTTCGGTGATGACAGACCTATAACTTTTAATTGAAATACAAAACAAACACTATCTGTCACTATCCAACGTAGTTATCTTAATCTAACGGAAATTAATGGCCCCTATGAAAAACATGACGTCAAAACAAAACTAGGTATCTACAATACTGTCTTTATCCATGTTGTAATCAAAATTTATCAAACAACACTCGCGAGCCATAAATTGGAATCACTTCATCGCGCGTTGCTCAAAACCTTTTTTACAATTTCTATGCAATGAACTATGGATTGTGGTACATCTGTGTTGTTGTTGTTGTTGTTGTTGTTTTGATTTTTTGAGCAACGCGCAACGAAGTGATTTTAGTTTATTGATATAGTGCATTTCACTTTTATCACATAGATAACTATAGCGATCCTACTAGCTGTGAAGATTATGTCAATCCCACACTTGCGCATAGGCGAGATTTCACGATTGTCATCTCGCTCTCTCATAAACTCACGTCGCATACACGTGGCGAACAAGTTGCGCACACGCGGCTGTTACGCTGCGTTCACGTAGCGTGCGTAATGCTCAATCAACAAACACGCTCGAACAGATAGTTTCACAAGGTGTTTTTGATTGTTTTTTTTGCGATTTCGTATCAGATGAGATCAATAACAAACGTTGTTCATAATATTGAGAACTTTGAGACAGATGCCCGACTTGACAGTAATATGACTGAGTGTGGAGGTTACCTTAGGGGTATGTTGATTGCTGCGGAATCTGTTCAAAAGAGGTACCGTAGGCTTGGAACGCAAAAGGCACTAGGAGGAACACGGATGGGTTTTAGTCAGTAAGAGTCTGACACTCCCTCCTGCTTCACCCAGAGCGGGAGGAGTCATTTGCTGATTTCCCATACTTAAAAAAGGTGGAATGTCGGTTGAACAGCCTGAACCTGAGTGAAGAAACCTCGTACTCACCAGATCTGGGGTACGTGATGACCCACACATCGTCGGGTCGCACCTCCATATTGTAAATGGCCTCTGCATGCTTCTTGAAGGCTCCCGGCATCAAGTACCCGCTTTCTCCACATTTCACGAAGGCTCTCGTGTAGCCTGTTATGAAAAATAATTTATGATTAATAAAAAATTTGGATTGTACTGGTCGTAGGTCGGCAGCAAGATGGGCAGATGACATCGTTGCTATGGCGGTTGGAACTTGGATGAGGGTGGCACAAGAGCGTGGTACAGGAAAAAAGAGGCCTGTACCTATCAGGGTATAGGCCATCAGGGAGGGCCGAGTCGGGCTGTGGATGATAATGATGATTTTTACAGGGTTACAGTCAAATTAGAGAACTTGCCAATTATCAGTAGATGACTAGTAGGGATTAGTAAGGCCTATGTCCCGCATTGGGCTCCTGTAGGCTGACGATGATGATGACACATTTTGGCAGGTCAACAATCAGATGGGGTGGACCTACAGGAGATCTCGGGTAAGGCTTGGGTAAGACTTGCTCCTCAAACAAAAAGAAGAATGCATAAACTCAGAAGTAGTTGATACAAAGCTATAATTGTTAATGATGTCCATACAATTTTAAATTCAATATTTTGTTCGAAACAACCACAATGCCCGCGTAATCCATTAACGTTCTACTTTTGTAGAAAACCTTTTAAAAATTAATTCAGGCTTGCTTTTACAAGTACAAGCACTTACGAATATGCAAAAAAAAAACATTTTAAAAGACCTATTCAATGTTGCGAAAATTCTACCATATTTCATTCTGGGAGGCCTGTATGAAGTGTAAGTTATTTTTATATACAAATACGATTCCACTAAAAGCATCCATTTGTTATAGTGAGACCGTACTGTAATTTTTTTATGTACTATAATTAAAAAAGTGAGAATGCGTTTTTAACTGAGAACTCTCGTTATTAGGCTTCCCTAGGAGTACCTAGTCTGATGGATGTAGTTCGTGGCAGTCATTTTAGTTCATAAAATAACAACAAGAACAGGGAAAGGTGGACGGAATGGAGCCTGGTGGATGGCCTTTGCCCAACTGTTAGATAGTGGAGACTGTTCAAAATGTAATAAAAGCGGCAATTTTCGTATTTTGACAGTCAATGTTTGGGCTGCGCCAAACATTGACTGTCAAAAAAACCAGTAACGTTCCCACATTTAACAAATGTTTTGGCACATTGACTGTCGCTCAGATAATATTGCGACATGAATTTGAACGCTTTATAAAACGAGAACTGGCCTTTTAGCCATGAACAACTTTTTGTATTTTTACATTATTTTTTTTATTATTTAGAGTTAGTATATTATGAAACTTTTATTTTACATCAGTTATATTAATGTCAATAATTTTGCCACTTCATCATTACATTTCCAACTATTGAAGTATTCATTGATCTTGTCGAAATTATATTACCCACTTCAATTATCTAAAACGATCGATATTTTATTTACTTTTGTACTCCACATCAAGTTGGTCTAAAGTACCTGCCTACATAACTAATACTTGTATATAGGTACCTACTTAAGTATCACTTAGGATATATTTGGTACTTATCAGTGATAAGATTTCGATTTTTGTACCTTTTATTTTATGCTAATTTATGTGGGCGGCACGTTTGTAGATAATATCTAAACTGGGGGGCTGAACGTTATCAGTAGCAATAAAGTACAGTATTCACACTCAAGCTACCAAGTTGTCAGTTAAAGGTTTGATCTCATCTGTCAATTGCGTGCCAGTCAATCATTTGTTAGTAAAGAAATGACAATTATTTGAAAAGAGAATGCTCAATGAAACGAAAAAATAAAACAAAATCGCATTCTCAGTCATTGGAAAAAAATCTTGAAAGAAAATGCTCGCACGCACACACTCTATGCGGAAGTTTAGATGTTTATAATGCAATCACGACAGAAATACTAGACGGATCTTGATGAAATTTGGCACAGACGAAGTACTAGAAGTACGGCACTGGAAGTACCGATCATATTCCTAAAAAATATTTTTTGGAATATGATCGGTACACAGGTGAAAGAGCTACATAGTTGATGAAGACCTATGAGGAGCTCGTGGCTAGATAATAACAGCTGCACGGGTCGATCTTCAAGGTTAAGCAACGCTTGCCAAGGTTGGTCTGTGGATGGGTGACCATCTTAACATACCGAGTTTCCTCCGTGCCTCGGAAAGCACGTTAAGCCGTTGGTCCCGGCTGTCATTTGTAGATCTTTGGCAGTCGTTACATAGTCAGGGGCCAGCAAATCTGACACCAGTCTTGCCATGATGTACCGTGTTACCCAGTTAATGGGTTGTGGAGGTCTGGTAGGCAGACGCTCCTCGTAAAATACTGGTATTCAGCTAAATCCGGCTTGACTGGAAGCCGACCCCAATATAGTTGGAAAAAGGCTAGGCAGATGATGATGAGTTGATGAAGACCTATCATAAACAACTTTATTCCCGGACAATGTACGGAACTAAGGTCGGCAAGCGGTAGTAAGCCCTCAAGAAAAATTAATAATTAATTTAGAAGTATTAGTGAATATCTATTAATTAACACGTGACTAAACAGTTTGCACCCGTGTCAGTACACTCAGTACATGGGCCGTGTTTGATTCGACTCAAACGAGCACTTATTTGCTCCACAGAGTAAATAATATCGTAAATGGATTATAATTTATCAGTGATTAAGTACTGAAATACGTCTCTAATTAGTGTTGTACCCAGATAATAATATTACCATGTCATCATTATGAATAGTGTTATGTATTGACACTTCATTTAAGTACCTAGCTACTACTGAAATATATTTTTTATGCTGTAGGCCGCGTTACTTGCGAGCAACTCGCATGCAAGTTTTACATTGTGGGACACGAAACGATCAATTGATTTACTATTTTTTTGTATTGTGTATGTGTCGAATAAATGTTTTATATTCTATTATTTTTATCACATTACTAACTGACCCGCAATAATAATAATAATAATGCTTTATTTCAGACCAAGTCCATACTACGCAATACTTCGTCTGCGTAACATTTTTGATTAATGCTTCGCTCCTATTGGTCGTAGCGTGATGTCATTTAGCCTATAGCCTTCCTCGATAAAAGGGCTATCCAACAAAAAAAACGAACTAAAATTTCGAACCAGTTCCTGAGATAAGCGCGTTCAACCAAACAAACAAACTCTCCAGCTTCATAATATAAGTATAGTATAGATTCCTCAGCAACACGCAGGTGAAAATGTGGTCTTAAAGTGACAAATATTGGCATAAAAAGGATCTTAAAGCGCTCACCGCCGCCTGAGGACATCTGGTAACCGGGCATACCATCAAGCCCTAACCTTTTTGAAGAGGAACTAGAGTTAGGCCCATATTCTAAGTCATGTCCTCGAAACTCGTTATTAATTGACATGAATCAGAGGTATTTCCGTTGTCATGACGACTGACTGGAATGGAGGACCTTAAAACTGACTTGAAATAAATTACGTTGGGTCTACGATTTGGGTCCTATGTTTCCATAACCAAGACCAATTTAAAGTAGTCTTTAGCTGGCAGGCTATTTTGTCCAAAATGAATTCTGAAACTGTTTTATAGTCTGTTACTTGCAAAATAAATTTCATTAGTGGATGTCAGAAACACTGCCAGACGTGAACGAAATACTATTTTACGAAGAGCTTAAACAGTTTTGTTCGTGGTTTTAATGACTTTTGTACAGAAAATATGAATGTTTTGTTTGTACAGATATTTTTTTAATTTGAGATGGGTTAAATTAGCCTAATGCGGGCGTGTATGGCATGTATTAGGCTATTTTTTCTGTTCGTTCAAGCAGTTTGATCAAACAGGCTGTTTCAAAGTGTTTGATCTCAAAATTTCTTATTGCGTCATTTGACGACTTATATTGAGCAAATTTCCCCACACACGTTCATGCCAATTTGATCAAACAGTTTGATCAAATTATTGGAACGTGTATGGGCCGCATTAGTTTAACAATATTCCTGAAACCCTTAGCCCCTCAGTAACAGAATTTAACACAGCTAAAATGTCCTTTGAACACTTCCTCACTAGGTTATCAATAATATCGTAAAAAGGAATTTGCATAAGTACAACAGCACCGAGCGATCGGAAAGTCACGATATAGCGATTTAGGAATGATAACACACTAAATTACTTAAATGATTACTTGTCTATCACACTAAATACAATCATGTGACGTCATGATTACCTATATCTGCTTAAATTGTTTACTGCGGGGCAAAGGCCTGTTTTGTATGCAGAGATAATGAGCATGTATTTTTGAATGATGTAAGTTTTACGTAAATTGCTCACTTCCACCCAGGGTTCCCGGAATTTGTTCCAAAGAGTTACCGGGGCTCTGGAAAGCAAAGGGCATTTGGAGGAACACGGATAGGTTAACCTTAGCCCTGACCCGCGCGGAAGGGACCGCTCAGCCCAGAGCGGAAGAAATCATTTGATAATTTCTTATCCTGAATTAAAAAAAAAAAATGTAAGCGAAGTGACGTCATCCTAAATTCAATATGGACTCTCAAAGATGGCAGACCATAATCAGCCTTATGATATGGGTATCAATTCAAACGAAACGGTTATCCCAGTGATTATGATTATTTGTGTGCCGTGATAACAACAAAATGGCAAGATTTCCGCAAACGCCTTATTTTGAAAACGAAGATAAATGGAATTCCCCATACATTTAAGCAGACGTGTACTTTAAAAATACCCCACAACACCAGTTTTATTTATGTCCCTAATGGAGAACCCTATTGGATTTAAAGTCTAACAAAAGCAACTGGCAATAATTGAAACTTGTTACCAAGAGAACAGAGTTAAGAACAAACACAATACAATTTGTGTTACAGCTACAAACATCAAATATCAAGATAACCTAGATCTTGTCTGCAGATGTTGTCTTATCTTAAGATGTGGGAGATAAAGTCCTCCAGATGTTGCTGGAGCGGCTTAGCGAACTAAGGGCCCTTGCACACGGCGTTATTTTAACGCACCGACGACGCACGTCTTCCTAATTGGCTCTTAGATACGAGATCATGAATTAAAATATCTACCTCTAGTTGATTTAAAAAGAAAGTATATTTAAAAAAAATAGGTAGGTATAGTTAGTGACAAAATTTATAAACGGTTGATACCGTGTTGACTGTTCTGGTATTGTTTAATCCAAGGCTGATCACAAACTATGATAAATGTTTCCAAGGGAAATAAATTTATATTTGCTAGTTTGATCGATTTTTCGTTTGAAACTAAATTGCAATATAACAAACATTTGGACGTTATTTCAAAGTTTACTTTTTTGAATATATTTTTTTTTATATTTATTTATTTTATTTTTATCCTAAAAAGAAACAATAAAACTTAAAAGCACCCCAACTTGTAAAGTCGATTAATAACAAATACAGCTAGACAAAAAGATTAGTTTTTGTACTAAACCTTTACTTTTATGCAATTATATTGCTTATTATGATAAAGTACCTATATCTAACCTTTGTTCTCCAGCGTGTTTACCTATCAAGTACATGAAGTAACTGTTCACTAGCAAGTATCCAATAAAAATTAATAAACAAAAAAAAAAAACCACTCGTTTTACGTTTTTCGCGAGCGCTTTCAACTTTCACTTCGGTGTAACTTTCACGATAAGCTGCATTTAAATTTACTAAGTGAAAATCATTATTATGTTGCCAAATTAAATGTAATAATTCAGAAGCATTCATGCATATAAGCATTAATGAAATGTTGTGGAAATTCTGACCGACCGATATGAAACGTTCAAAGTTTCAGTTAATTATATTGTTTCAAGTTATTACTCTGGAAAATTTAATCACGTTTATGTTGAATAGTTTGATATTCAAAATAAATACTCAACCAAATATCTTTTGAAAAATACAGGCTTTTAGAAAATTTTCAGTGAAAATACTCATCTGTTAGCTAGAGAATTATGTGATGATATTCAGCGCGCAATAGTAAAAAAAATCAACAAAAAATATCATACTGTTTTTCCCGAAACCAAACAAAACACATCCATTGGACACAATATAAAATGAACATGTGGCACATAGCACTACACGCACCCATGAGACATTTTCTAATAATCTTGTCTTCCTCCGGAGTCACTTTTTTCATTTTGTACGGTAATTCCATCCATGGTGCCATCGCTGCTGTTTCAAGTACGTTCGCTCACACACTGTGGTAATAATTGGTGATACCAAGGCTTTTCAATAAATATGCCTTTTGTACATAATCTAATCATTGTATCGATTCATCTATTGTCCTGATAACGCTGACTAGCCAACGGGAACGTACGAAATTTAACGTTGCACGATAAGACTGTTGACGACTGCGTTAGAACAAAAAGTAACGTAATATCGATTCTATGAGTAATAGGGAGTGAAAAGGTACG
Organism: Lacanobia oleracea; assembly: GCA_950371165.1. Taxonomy (NCBI): domain Eukaryota; kingdom Metazoa; phylum Arthropoda; class Insecta; order Lepidoptera; family Noctuidae; genus Lacanobia; species Lacanobia oleracea. The sequence goes on along the minus strand of OX493392.1, from coordinate 22,950,447 downwards.
TATATTACACATAGTATACTATGTGTATTTAGGATGATTGATAATATGACACATGCTATAGTAACATAACTTTGCGTCGAGAAACTAATTGCGTATTTGTGGATTATTATAAAACCCTCAAGGCCAACTATTTTCTGGTTATCTTTGACATGATCGAGGGATTATATTGATAGTTAGCAAACAGGAAACTTAAAAAATAATGTCTGAATAAGGTAAGTACCTAAACGACGCCGCGAAGATTGAAAAACTAACTATTATGACCTTGTTTTAGTTATTTTGGCAGTGACTTTGAAAAAGCTACGATAATCGTATTACGAACTATGTATCATATTTCAACAAGTGTCACGTAGACCACACGTAAAATGACATATTGTTGCTTAATGTGGCAAATTACCTACAATATTATTTGCCAATAAAGAGATTAATGGCACAAAATCCTAAGCCATTAATTATTAAGTTGTACCTTATTAATTTTAAATTTATTGTAATACTGGGAAATTAATTTGGTGAATAAAAATTATTATTTATTCAACTAGCGACCCGCCCCGGCTTTGCACGGGTGCAAATTAGCAAAAACCTTCCTCGAGAATGACTCTATCTACTAAAAAAATCTGCATCTAAATCCGTTGCGTAGTTTTAAAGATCCAAGTATATATAGGGACAGACAGACAGCAAAGGTCAAAATTTTCCTCGTTTGTCTGGTGATCGAAATCCATGAGCGAACGTGGTACACTTAATCTCTGTCATCTCTGACCTAGACAATAAACAAACCCTAGAATCACGATCAAACCTATTTCAAATTAAAAATATTAATAAAAAACAAATCATTTGTTAGCGGGGTAAAAAATTGGGGCGAATGCGGAAAAAGTGTCGGAGCTTATTTATATTACAATTTCTCAAACAGTAAACAGAATTATGACACGGGATGACGACTAATGGCACCCCCTTTAATTTTTAAGTTAATTTGTTTTTTTTTTTATAGAGGCAATAAAAATTGTGAAAATTTCAACTGTCTACCTATTACGGTTCTTGAGATACAGCCCGCTGACAGACGGAAGAACGAAGAGCGGAGGCTTAGTAATAGGATTCCGTTGGTCATTCTTTGGGTACGGAACCCTAATATTAGATTGGGATAAGTGTAGTAGCATGATGACAATTATTCAAAAAGTGAAAGGAATTTAAGTTTCACCACCAATTTTAATAACATTTATTATCCCCATGTTCCGGGAATACTTTAAAACAGTGCGAACAAATACAAATTAAATATTATTTTTATTTTTAAACCCATTTTTGTCGTTCAAAATCAAAACCTCATAATTTTACTAGGAAGCTTATCTCCAAAAGCTGCTATGAGTCATCTACTTACGAACTCGCCAAACTATGACAGATTTAGAACAGTATATTCGTTAATTATTATAGTCACGTAGGCAGGTACGAATTAATCACAGCCCTTTGTATCAATCAAAACTTAGAGGCCGATGATATCAATCCGTACTACTGAGTGAGACGGGTATCCATTTATATTAAGCATTCACCTTAAGATGTAGGCGCCAGGATAGCCCGCGAAATTCAAATATTTTTATTTTTTTTGCAATTTTCCGGTCAGTGTAAAGCTGTATGTTGAACAAAATACGATTTGAGGCCGTAACGCGTATTCATCTAAAAAATTATAACCATTTAAATCACAAATAATATTCAATAGCGTTTAATGAACTTAGAGGGTTCTAAGTTCATTTATACGCTATTGAATGACTTTTTCATGAAATAACCATTCAGTAGGGTTTAAATGAACGTAAAGGGTTATATTGATGATTAAAATGATTTTAATTATTTAGGTAAAACGCGTTACGGCCGCGAAACGTATTTTGTTCAACATACAGCTTCCCACTGACCGGCAAATTTCAAAAATCATAAAAATATTTGAATTTCGCGGACTACCCTGGCACTTCCACCTTAAGTTGTCAGTTAACTGTCTTTGGCATCTTTCTACAAACATGTATATTTGTACAAACTAATCCTAATCTCTTCAAAGTTAGAGTGAACAGGCTCCTTCTGGGTAAGCTCGCTCCATCGTAGACTTTGTCTCTGTCATCTCTGACATAGACTAGAGTCAAGAGCAAACCCATCACAAATAAAAAAACCGACCAAGTGCGAGTCGGACTCGCACACGAAGGGTTCCGTACCCTTAACTTTAATTTTTATTATTTGTTGTTATAGCGGCAATAGAAATACACAATCTGAAAATATCAACTGTCTATCTATTACGGTTCTTGAGATACAGCCCGCTGACAGACAGACGGACGGACGGACAGCGGAGGCTTAGTAATAGAGTTCCATTGGTTACCCTTTGGGTACGGAACCCTACAAATAAAATAAAAAATTCCAAGTACATAGGTACATCCGTATTTTTTTCGGATGGGAAATCATCAAATGACTCTTTCCGCTCTGGGCGGAGCGGACGGGAGTGTCAGGCTCTTACTGAACTCCGCTCTGCTGTCTCGCTCCGCTATTATGAACAGGCACTCTTTAAATATCCCTAATGTACTCATTTCTACTTATTGAACAATTTATGGACACAAATTTAATAAGAAGAAAGAAACAGAAAAATAGGTACAAAAGTGATCCTTATTTCTATAGAAATATCTTCCAGAATACCTGCGAAAGGAGAGTAGTCATTTCTCAATTTGATTTGAGTAATGATGGGTAAAGTATTTTTCTAAAAACTGACCAATCTCACGTAGCTATCGCCAAAGGCCTTAAAACTTATAATAAAGATACCAAGGTGATTTTTATTACATTAGGCATGAGTCAGCCAATTTTTAATTTATTATCCAAGTATCTCAAGATATGTAACATAGGTATCATTCATCCAAAAGTGCTTGTTTATGTTATGCTTTTATTTAGAGTCATTTTCACCAATTGAAACTGATCGCAATCAGCACGCCTACGACCAGCCAGCGACTGTAGGTTGTTAAAAAAATATTAAAACTTAAAAAGAAACACGTTTCTAATTTATTTGTTTTAGTTGTTAACTGACCGAATTGTGAGGCGTGCAATGATTGTAGACATAACCGTCCCGCATGACGAGAACCTCGTGAAAGCCGAGAAAGACAAACAAATCAAGTATATTGACTTGGCTCGCGAGGTTGTCGACATGTGGGAAGTGGACTCCGCAATCATTGTACCGATAGTCGTGTCGGTCAATGGCTTAATAGTCACGAGCCCCGACCAACACCTTAGGAGGCTCTTGTTGGGCAGCTGGATCAAGGGCTAGATTCAGAAAGCGGTACTTCTGGACACGGCTCGTATTGTCAGGAGGTTCCTTTCTCTGGAGCCCTGACCACCGGTAGCTTGGACCCTGTTCCCGATATCGGTGGGCTAAAAATCTGACTCCAGTCTTGCCAAGAAGTACAGTGTTACCCAGTTAATGGGTTGTGGAGGTCTGGTAGGCAGCCGCTCCACGTAAAACACTGGTATTCAGCTGAATCCGGTTTGACTGGAAGCCGACCCCAATATAGTTGGGAAAAGGCTAGGCAGATGATGATTTGTTAACTGACAAGCACCAAGTTACGAGTAAAACTTTAGTTAACAACTGAAAACATAAGTAAGAAACTTGTTTTCTAAAAGCTTTCGCCTATTTTTATCTACAGTCGCTAGCGAGTATAGATTGATAAAGCTCATGGTAGACCTACAGTACATCTGAACTGCGTTCAAGACCTGTCAGTGTAAGTATTCCACAGAAAATAATGACACTGACAGCTCGTAAACGTGGATTGTGATCGCAATCAGCATTGATCGTGATCAGTTACGTTGGTGAAATTCGCCCTTAGTCCGTCACGTAAACTTATTTCTTTCTCAAATTGATAAAAGAAATCTAATGACACAAACGAAAAAATGGATCTAATATTTTTTGCTAATCTAACTGATGGAGTAGCAATTTTTTTTAATCTACTTCATTGCCAAATTTCTAAAAAATTAACAGACATCGTCAGCCGAAACTACTAGCCGTGGAAAGCTGAAATATGGCATGAAGGTTCCTTGGTGAGTGTAGGCGAGCACTAAGAGAGAATTTTCCGAAATTTTTACGGGAACGGGAAAAAAGGGATATTAATTCTTATTTTCCTTGTCAAGGAAAATAAGACTATATATAAAATATATTTATATTTTTTATGGGACCAGCCCGCCACACATCCCAATCACTGCAACTCCTTAAAGCCAGAATCAACAGTGGTAACCACCAGAAAATGATGAGGAACATTCACAATTTCATTATATTGGTATCCCTAACGTTAATGTAAATTTTCAGCTTGTTGAGAATATATGACTGCACTAATTATAAATAGTGAGTAATCGCTAATTAGATACAAACAAGTTTGAAAAGTGCTATAAATAATTTATTTTTACTCATTGTTATCTATGTATTTAAAGACACTGCTATTTTCGTCAAGATTAGGCTGTTATTAGTCATCGTAAGTTAGTCTTATGAATAACATTTTGATGAGTTTTCCTGTTATTCCGATGCTAGTACAAACTTTAAGTAAAAAACAAGTGAGAATAATGGGATTTAACTGTAAAATAAGATCAATATGTACCTAGTTACATTTTTGGAATCGTCTCCTCGAGCCCTTTATTTTCTTAACGCGTTCAACCAAACACACAAACTTTTCAGCTTTATAATCCTAACTTCCTTACTATCCCTATCATAAATGCGAAAGCAACTCTGTCTATCTGTCTGTCAGTCTGTCGCGCTTTAACGCCAAAACTACAGAATCGATTTAAATTATATTTGGTACACAGATAGTCTAGAGCCTGAGAAAGGACATAGGCTACTTTTTATCCAGAGAGTATGTTCCCTAGGGACAACGAGGGCGAAGCCGCTGGCAGAAGCTAGTGTTATATAAAGCGTAGATTAAGATGCCTCAAGTTCATGCAAGAGCTTAGCGATGAAACAGCAGATTGTGTCTTTTATAATTGTTATTGTATGACTAAACATTAGCATTTATGAAACATCAGAAAGTTACATGTTTGTTTTAGATAAAAATGTAAACATTAGTGATTCATAAAAAACATTGAAGAGCTCGTGGCTAAATAATAACAGCCGCACGGGTCGATCTCTAAGGTGAAGCAACGCTTGCCAAGGTTGGTCTGTGGATGGGTAACCATCTTAATATACCGTGTTTCCTCCGTGCCTCGGAAAGCACGTTAAGCCGTTGGTCCCGGCGGTCATTTGTAGATCTTTGGCAGTCGTTACGGATTGTTAGAAGCCAGTAAATCTGACTCCAGTCTTGCCTTGAAGTACCGTGTTACCCAGTTAATGGGTTGTGGAGGTCTGGTAGGCAGCCGCTTCACGTAAAACACTGGTATTCAGCTGAATCCGTTTTGATTGGAAGCCGACCCCAATCTAGTTGGGAAAAGGCTAGGCAGATGGTGAGTGATTCATAGAAAACTGATGGCAGACTCACATTATGAATTATCGAACTTCATATCATCTTCGTTATATCGTACTATCTTCGTTACTTCATGAGTCATAGAGATATCTTTGTACTTGTCACCATTGAGTGAAAGTTTATTTGATGTAAGTGCATTTGCGTATTATATATTATTTTTATTTTTACTATTGATAGGAAAGCGTGTGACCACTATCTCACCTGATGGTAAGCGATGATTTGGTCGAAGATGAAGCAAGCTTGCCTAGAAGGTATGGAAGGAATAGGTTACTGCTAGGCAAGCTTGCTTACTTATAGGCTTTTGACTTAAAGACTCCCAGGTTGTAGCTATCAGGAAACACAGACTCCGGTAGGGAACTCTCCCGAGCCTTTTTACCCCAACTATGCTGGGGTCGACTTTCAGTCTCACCGATTGCAACTGAGTACCAGTGTTTTATCTGAAGCCTGTCTGACCTCCACGACCCAGTAAATAAGTTTCCCCCCTTGGCAAGACTAAAAGATTTCCTGGCTTCTGGTTACCTGTACCTCTGATTACCTGCTTGGAAACATGCTGATCCTGCTCCATAGGACAATCAAGGGTGTAGACAAAATCATACTGGTTGGTTTATGTATTAATTTTATAGATGTACCTACTGTTTTTTTTCTGTTCACTCACACTCTGCTAATTAATGGTTCCGATATTTATAAATATGTGAGTACCATGTACTTATTTAGAAAATGAATTATTCAACCTCTGCATACTTTAGGTGCATTTTCCTCACATATAATTATGTATTAACAACTTTTTTGTAAACCAGAGCATATTGTAAAACATTTATTTGAAAAGAGTAACTAAGGAGTTTCTTGTCCGTTCTTTTCTATAAGAATCTACCCTTCCGAATGGACAGTAGAGTCACCATATTATTTTAAATGTAAATGATGACGTTCAAAAGTGCCGTTTAATGAACGAATTGAAATAAATGGTTTGACTTTAACCTGTCACAACTGTCAGATATCTACAAATGACAGCCGGGATCAACAGCTTCACGAGTTTAGTTAAGATGGTCACCTATCCACGAAAAGACTTCGTCGGCCAGCGTTGCTTAACCTAGAAGATATTTCTATAGAAATAAGCATCACCTTTTTACCTTTTTTTCTGTTTCTTTCTTCTTATCTTATTAAATGTGTGTACATACATTGTTAAATAAATAAATAAGATCGACACGTGCGGATGTTATAATTTAGACACGTGCTAGTGCATTTTCATGTTGCTGATAGCAATGATGACTTAAACATGTAATCCTATATAAATGCAAATGATACGCATGACCCTTAAGTAATCTACTATTTTTCCCGTTATATTTGAAAGAAAAACCGGTATTAAATTTTCCAAGAAAGGACCCCGATGCCGAATCAGATTACGCTAGTTCTAGAGAGAAAATCAGGCCTTCTATACTTTTGGGGTATTCGGTACTTTCCCATAGAAATACCATTGATGGATCCAGGGGCTCTCTCTCCCAAAAGAACCAGATTTTCTTGGTAGTGTAGTTTCAAGTAATCCATAGAGTCTTGATATGCGTTAAGCAAAATAAAATGATATGTTCGGTTTTTTTTTGTTCTTTGTGATGGGTTTGCACTTGACTCTAGTCTAGGTCAGAGATGACAAAGACAAAGTCTACGATAGAGCGAGCTTACCCTTATTTTAGTGTTTACAAAAAAGTCCAACCTTAAATAGGTTAAGCCCCCAAAACGACAGCCCTGGATCCGCCCCTGATACATACTCTAGAAGTCTAGATTTACCGACGCCGAGTTCATAAAAGCTAAGAAGAACTGAGTGTTGTGGTGGAAAAATTCGAAGAGGCCCGCAGAAGACTGCGATAGACCGAGTTAATTGTTCAATTAATATGTACTTCTATGCTATTATTACCCATAATAAAGCTAAAGAGTATGTTTGTTTGCTTGAACGCGCTAATCTCAGTAACTACTAGTCCAATTTAAAAAATTCTTTCAGTAGTATTACTTTACTTTAAACTATTCCAGCGGGTCAACTAGTCTATATATACTATATTATCTCGCTAAGACCAATAGGAGCGGAGCAGATGAAGCGGTCAACTAGTAGGTAATTTAAAATATTTGATGATTTAAAAGTTTATTCCAAAAAAAACCGCTGAATAGTATCAAGCAAAAGCTTGGATATCTCCAATTACGAGAGTATACCTTTACTGTGGTACATTGAATCATTACAATCAAGGTAGCGCCATACGGGTGCAAAAGCAATAAACTGAATTAACAGCAGTAATTTTCGGGGCCTTGATCTAATAACGTTACCTTACCGAGAACCGCTAATTTTAGGTGAAAACTTCATTCTCTTGATGTCGTTAATTGTTCTAAGGGTGATGATAAACTGAGTCAGTGGCTGTTTCTAGCAAGCAAGCATGATAGGTAAGTAGCATTGCCTGGTTGGAACATACGTACGACGTAGTTTTATTTAAAGAAAACATTTTTTTAACAGCAATTTTTACCATTTCTCACATTATTTTTGATATTTAGTTTTGCTTATACCGGAGAACAATCATCATTTGCTTAGCATGTTCCCAACTATATTGAGATTGCTTTCAGTCAGACCCGATTCAGCTACCACAACAGCCGGTCCTGTGCGTGTCGCATCCATCGGTTACCCGCGCCCCTCACTAGGTCATCGGTCTACCTAGTGGGAAACCTTCCAACGCTGCGTCTCCCAGTACGCGGTCCCTGCTCCAGAACTTTTCGGCTCCTCGACTGTCTGCTAAGTGCTAGTCTACTCCTACTACTCCTCCTAGCCTTGGTCCCATCATTTGCTCCTAGTCATTCTTCTCCAAGACGTTCTGTCCTGTGTCGTCGCAGATGTGACATTTGCGCCCTTCATGCCCTTCTTTACAGCGGCTATCCATGTGAGTCGGGGTCTACCTGGCTTTTTTGGGGCTAGAAACATTTCGATATCGAGCTTCACCTGAGTGACAAAACTCACGAAGTGAGCTTTATCACAAACAAGATAAAGGTCTTATGTTTATACAAATTTGATACTCAGCTCGGATTCCGCTGTCGAGACACGAATATGTTCTTACAGAATAGTATCACTGTTTGACGAGCAAAGTGGCTCTGCCTACCAGAACAAAATGAATTAAAAACACTTTTGCTTCGTAGATTTGAAACACTACTACCACCATTATGCTTTCAAAAAGTAAACCAACACACCTCATACTATATTTTGGTCAACAATAAATATAATTTATATGGTAACAGGTGTTCTCTATAGCGTATGGTATTATTTATTCGTCGTTATATGTATGGTTGCGTCCCATCCTACACCTGGTTGTGGGTTTATAGGCAGAAATGGAAGCATGGGTAAGGGATGGAAGTGGATTTAAATGGTTCCAGCAAATTTTACCCGACTGCCACAGAAGCAGGGTTTTTCGGAATATGTATAACTGCTGTCCCGCGTAACTTTGTCTGCGTTATTTTTCATTAATGCTCTGGTCGAAACGTTATGTTATATAGCCTTCCTCGATAAATGGGCTATCCAACAGTAAAATAATTTATCTACTTCTTTTTTCAAACCAGTAGTTCCTGAGATTAACGCGTTAAACCAACCAAATAAACTCTTCAGCTTTATTGATTATAAAATTATTTAATCACTACATAGTATAAAAAAGTCGCTTCCGCTGTCAGTCTGTCCGCATGCATGCTTAAATCTTTAAAACTACGCAACGGATTTTGATGCGGCTTTTTTAATAGGTAGAGTGGTTCTCGAGGAAGGTTTTAGTATATATTTTGCAGTCGTGCAAAGCCGGGGCGGGTCGCTAGTTAAATTATAATATACTAGCTAACCCATACCCACTCCCAAATAACGTGGCTTGAAGAATTTTATAACTATTTTAATTAATAATTCTCAAAATCGCTTCAGTAAACCAGAGATCCCTGATGTCCCCACAACCTCGCAAACTCACAAACTGTACCTGATTGTAATATAAGTATGAAATAGAACATGCATTTGTAAAACATTATGTTTCTGCGTGTATGTGTGTGTGGGTCTATAACCCTAAACGGCTGGACAGATTTTAACAAATGAGGTATCATTAATTAATTAATTATTTAAATAATTAATTAATTTAATTTAATTAATTTTAGATCTGTATGTTTTGTGCGAGTCCCAAATAAACATTTTTCTTTCATTCGTCTTAAGTAACAAAGTGACTTAATTATACTATACGATTTCTGAAAAAGAAACGTAATGGCGGCCGCCGCTAGTTAAGGTGGAGATACCTGAGAGCAGCTGATTTTAAAATGAGATTCACGTCTAAACGGCTAGTTGTAGCTTTTTGGAAAAAAATATATGTTACTTTTGACCATTTTTTAAATAATTTTGTTGGTAGTTTTGTGTTTTATTCGTTAAACATAGTGTATTAATTTGTCAAAGGTTATACCAAATTTCAAATTTCAACTAGATCGATCAAGTAGATTCGGAGAAAATTGGCTGCGACAGACGGACATACAGACAACCGAGTGATCCAATAAGAGTTCTGTTTCTCCATATAGGGGTTCGGAAGCAACTTAAATGACCCAAACATGGATGCGTAACAAAAATAAAAATGGGGTCACTTTTTGGCCGAAAAATTAGAAAAACAGAAAATATGTATTTTCAACTCTACAGTGGGACATATCAAACCAAAGAGCTCATCATAAGGGTCTCAAAAGTATTTTTCTTTTAATTTTAAAATCATCCATAATTTTTAATCTTTAGTAGTAGTTTCTGGTTTTATCTTAATTGTTTGACACCAGCCCGAAATAAAAGTTATTTTATACTTTGTTAGGTTTTTATTTGGAAGTCGGTTTTATTTGTTTGTTATTTTTTAAATTTTAATGGCTATCGCTAAATTGACATTACAATAATAATGACTTAATTATCAATTCTTTGAATTATGCAATTATAAATAGTGAGTAATCGCTATTTACTGACTGTACTTTTTTGCAGATACATAAAAACAAGTTTTTAATGTGCTATAAATAAGTTATTTTTCCTCGATATTATCTATGTATATATAGACACTTCTATTTTCGTCAAGATTAGGCTGTTATCAAGCATCATCAGTTAGTCTGAAGATTATTTTGATGATTTTTCCTGTTATTATCATGCCATAAAAAAACTTTAAGTTATAAAACAAGTGAGGATATGAAGTTGATGGGGTTACCCTTTAAAGTAACATCACTACGTGGTATCATTTTTGGAATCGTCTCCTCGAGCCCTTTATTTTCATACCCCACATATCTACGTCTCAAAAAAATAGGATTCACCTATGACGACGACATTCGCCAGCGACCTTGAAGGTCCAAAACGCGCACTCGTTTACCGAAAATTCTGTAGTTTCTTGTACTTACCTTGGTATTCTAAGGGTTTTACGGTACGGCACAGGTCACCGGACGCTGCTACCGGGAGACGGCACGGCGTCGTACCGCGGCACGGTGCCGCGTACGGTGCACCGCGGTGGCATACGGCGAACCGCTCGGTAGTTAATGTTTTTTATTGTTGTTTGTGTTCGCAGGTATTCATCAAGGGATGATTTATAGTAGACCTGGCCGTGCGGTTTCCAGGTCCTAAACCTTAAAAAATAAATAGTTTAAAAGATAAAAAAAACATGCGTTAAATATTTTAATAGATAGTTAAATTGTCTTTGAGATAGTGTAAATTCCATCGAATACGGCTGGCGGTTTTAGTCCGTGTCAGACATAACTTTAAAATTAATTACACTATGTTGAACGTAAAAAACTCAAAATTTCCATTAATCAAATAATAAAACAAAAACTTTTTTACAAAAAATAAAACCGACTTCCAAAAACAAAACACTACCAAATAATAAATAACTTAACTTTCTGAAGTCGGTGTTAAAAACGAAATAACCAAAAACACCTGTTTTTTTTTGGAAGTCGTGTGCCATGTTATGTTATGAACTGGTGTAAACAATCAACAGACGCGACGTGCGATTTCAGAAATCCCGATCCCTTTGCTATCATTTATTGAAGAGTTCCGTTGCCTACCTCCGAAGTTCTTCATCAGATCTTCACCAAATTTGAATGGGACCAGTCCGAGAAAATATTCTTTAAAAAAAAAAGAATCACCCAAATCGGTTAACAATTGGCGAAAATATCGCTGAAAAAACATTTTTCAAGGGATCCCATCGTCAGATCTTGACTTATATCTTCCATCATCAGCTCAGCAACATGAGATGATGATGACCAGGATCAAATATCTGAATTGCGTTAGAAAGTTAATGAAAAACATTGTAAGTGCTTATAAAATTTGAGGGTTTCCCTCGATTTTCATGAGATCCCATCATCAGATTTTATCTTGGTGACAATAGGACCACCTTAGGAGTATAGGACTTCGAATAATAAAATGGTTTTTAAAATCGGTCCAGAATTGGCGGAGAAATCGGTGAACATACATAAAAAAAAAACAAAAACATACAACCGAAAATAGAACTTTTTGAAGGAGCTGGTTAAAAATAGTCTAATGTAACATATATTTTTTCCAAAAAGCTACGACTAGCCGTTTAGACGTGATTCTCATTTTAAAATCAGCTACTCTCAGGTATCTCCGCCTTAACTAGCGGCGGCCGCCATTACGTTTCTTTTTCAAAAATCGTATAGTATAATTAAGTCACTTTGTCACTTAGACAGATCGAATGATACCTCATTTGTTAAAATCTATCTAGCTGCTTAGGGTTATAGACACACATACACACAAACACGCAGAAACTTAATGTTTTTCAAATGCACGTTCTATTCTATACGAATATGACAAAGAGCTATAGTTTGTGAGTCTGTGAGGTTGTATGAGGTAATCTCTGGTTTACTGAACTGATTTGGAAAATTCTTAATTAAAATAATAATAAAATTCTTCAAAAGGACGCCACGTTATTTGTGAGTGTCATAGGCATATTTGTGAGTGCATATGTATATTAACCCGAAAAATACCGCCCAACGAAGTGGGCACGGGTCAGCTTGTTTCCTATACACCAGTGTGGGTTATGACAGTCTATTGTCCTACGCCTAGAAGTAGAAATGGAGTGGGAAGTGGAAATTATATATATATATATATATATATATATATATATATTTTCCTACTCCTCCGCTGTATTTTTCTGATTAATTTCGTTGCAGGATTCAAGACAGTTGAATCTCCGAGACTCGGCGGGTTTCATTGGCTCGGCGTTTTTCTGGTGGTCGCCACTGTTGATTCTGGCTTTCAGGAGTTGCAGTGGTTGGGAATGTGTGGTGAGGTTGTCTTACGCCTAATGCGTCATATTTACTCCGAGGTATTTGATGCACCTGTAATCAATAATCAACGTAACAGACAACCAGTAACGAACTAACTAATCAGTATTACTCATTAATGACGGGTTCGATCATAAGAATTGGCAGATAATCACTTTATCAATGAGTCACCAAAAAGGAAAGTATTAATAAAATTTCTTTTTTTTACTCATCTCATCACTAATAGACGTCCACAGCTGAACATAGTTCTAACCTAGATGTCGCCACAACAATTGGTCCTCAAATCTCATATCTCAAGTTCACCTCACATCCATCGGCTACCCGCGATTCTGTATAAATATCATTGGATCACCTTCCGGTCTTAATTTTTTTATAGTTAAAACGGAATTAAAATCATTATTGGCAAGGTACATAAATACCTAGTCGATTAGACATAAAAACAAACAAATTCCCAAAATAAACGAAAATCTTTAAAAATGAAATTCAAAATAAAACCAACATATTTTAATAATAAAGAAAACTTCGCCTGAATCGTGAAAATATTGGTGCAGATTTTTGAAGAAAGCAGGTTTCGGATCAGCTTGATATGATGATCTAAATTGACGCTATTAAAATTAAGATAATCAATAAATATAAAATTCTTCCGTTACTAAGTGAGTAACTGACAGACAGCCGAAAGTACCTACTGGTCGTAAAAAGCTAAAATTGGGTCTTCTCTACCTACACTCCGTCTCCGTAGGGGACCACTAAGAGAAGATTAGGCAAAAGCTTGTCAATAATAAAATGTTACGCAAAAATAGTACATTGTTAACTTAGGGCTGAAAGTAAATGATTTAGTTCTGAAACGGCGTCTGTCGCCCGAGCGTACCGAGGGCGCAAATAGTTCGAGGGACTAAACAAGTCTTTCACCCGGCGGAAAGTAAAAATAAAACACGAATTAGCTTAATAACAAATACATATCTGAATTCGATGAACTCATCCTGTTACGAAAAAACAAATGAAGATCGAACTGCTGCTTTCCCGCCTATATTGTTTTTTTTTCTGTGACCGGCCAGCTATTCAGCCTTTTTTACATTTTCATCATAGAAAAATGTTAAATATTCTGCCCAAATCTATGTTATTTTAAAGAAATAGTTGAAAGTAAATTATAATAAAGTCATTTAAAAAATATAATCTTTACTTAATACTCATCTTCTTTATATTATTTCAATTTTACATCGCGCTATAATTGACGGGCTTTATAGAAAGTTTGTTCAATAGAAATGTTCAACAAGTATTTTTTTATAATTTTGACGGCTGTCAGTTGAAAACGATTCTCCCTAGGGCTGACAAGTAATACTTTCAACCCGCTCCTCAGGCAACTTCAGACCTACTTTTCAAGTATGAGTAATGAATTTCTTCCTTGAATTACCTGTCACTTAAACTTTTCCAATTTATAGGTTTAGAAAATCCAATAGTAGTAATAGTAATAAAAAAGTTAAGTGTAATATATCATTTCCTTTTTCTTAAGTATGGGAAATCATCAAATGACTTCTCCTGCTCTGGGTGGAGCAGAAAGGAGTGTCAGACTTACTGATTAAATCCATCTGTGGTCCTCCTAATGCCCTTTGCTTTCAAGGGCCGCGGTGACTCTTTCGAACGAATCTGCAACCATTACATGAATTCCAATAATCCTAAATTAATCACATCAAATTACTCATGCTTTACTGACATAACTTACATGCGTGGTCTGATACCATGATTGGAATAAATTAATCTCTGAATCAATAATTGGTTATATTTTAGACGCAATTCATATATCATTTAATCCTTTTTGTTAAGGTGGATGTGCCATACTAACTTGCAAATTGCAAAAACGTAAGGAAATTTGAATATTGCGGGCTACCCTGGCGCAACCACCTTAAGCAAAAAACTTAACATTTTACCAGTAGCGATCAGTATTTGGAGATTAAGAACATAATGTAGATATTTTGTAAGAATCGCTTTCCATCAGGCGTGATTGTGGTCAAGAGTAAGCCCACTACAAAAAAAAATAAAAAAAAAATAAAATTGAATTTATTTTTTAATGCCATCCATTTCGCTCAGGACCGATTCTTGTGGCGACACTTGGGGGAGGCCTATGTCCAGCAGAGGACGTATTCTGGATGATATGATAATGATGATCCATTTTTTAGCCGAAATTCGGTAAATATTTTGTCAAAATATATTTTTTTTTCTCAAATTGTAGGAAATATAGTCCGCCTGGCAATAGCTTTTAAGTGCATCAATAATGTGAAATACATCTTAATTTTTGAAGGTTTTTTGTTTTTTACTATTGATAGGCACGCGTTTGACCACTATCTCACCTGATGGTAAGCGATGATGTGGTCTAAGATGGAGTACGCTAGCCTAGAACTAACCTATTTACTCTTTACATAAAGACTCCTAGGTTGTAGCTATCAGGAAATAGACTCCGGCAGGGATCTTCACTCCTTAGCTGAACGCAATATGACGTCCAAAAAATAATCTCTATTACTCATACAGACACAACACACGTGAAATAACCAAAATATTGGGTTAGACTACAATCAGATAATCAATGAATCACCAATGTTTACATTTTGCACTAACGTACATGACTCAAAAGAACTTTTCGTACGGAAAATTAAGGAAATCAGAGAGAATAATTCGTGTAGTGTTGCAAATTGGTGCAGTTGTTCTTTGAGGTGTACAGATGAACATGCCAAAAATCCCCGAGGGTGGGAGGTGAGCCGGCAGTGGGGGAGGGGGGGAAGTAACCTTTTTCAGTGTTTTGCTTGTATCTCCAAAACCATTAAAAATATCTCCTTGCTCACTTCTACATTAGGTAATTTTTCTAGATATTATGTTTATCACATTTAACTGTAAGAAGAATGGATGTTAAATAACTTTTCGAGATTTCGTCTACTGAAGACATATTCAAGGTCGTGTATTTATGCATTAGCTAATGAAATTGAAAACAAAATCTTGATATTCTTGCTCTACTTTAGATGACAAAAAAACTACTCAACTCTGTCGGCTTCTGGGTCAGAAATTACCATTCGTCTTTGTATGATTTTTGAAAAATGTTATTTTATCAATTTTATATACCCTCTACGTCCTAAAGTATTGATCCTACAGTTAAATGTAAATGACATAATTTACAGAAAATTTAATGTAAATAATTAATGTAGAAGTGAGCAAGGAGTTACTTTTGGACCTGGATAAGTGAGAAACCTTCATAGCTGGAACTCATGCTTAGGTCCCGACACTTTAGCACTGAATTACCTCGGTTAGTGGGACAAAACAAACCTCTGTATCTGGGATTAGTTCTTTCGATTTTATCGTCATAATTACTTATATAATTGAGACAGCGAGTGTATTTTACCTCTTTTACTGAGACTATATTTCGTATACCGTTTTGTTAACTAATTTATCTAAATTTCTATTCTACCCGCAAATTCTGCACTTGGCTAATTGGGTAAAAGTGACTCCAGTTTTAGTTTTGCTATCGTCCGGATGTTCATTTGAACATTTTTAGAAAATACGTTATTTTATTTAATAATTGCACCTCTATAACTGAAATAACCTCTTTTCTCACCTCTATTACTAGAACTCTCTGTAAATGAGACAGATATTTATTTATACCTCGATATCTGAGACACTGGGTAAGTGGAATACCTCTTTGAGTGAGATAAATTTACAGGTCCCTTAAGGTCCCAGTAATCCAGGTTTCACTGTATAACCGAAAACCTGAAAAAAGGCACCTTTCCCCCCCTCCCCCACCGCTGGCTCACCTCCCACCCTCGGGGACTTTTAGTATGTTCATCTGGACACCACAAAGAACAACTGTACCAATTTTCAAAACTACACGAATTATTCGCTCTGATCGACGTTACTTCAACTAATTTTCCTGCAATATAAATATTATATCACTTGTAACGTGGGAAAACGTTGTTGGAGATTATTTAAATAAAGAAAGACAAAACACACAATGTGTAACAGAATCAACGCAATACATCTTAAGGGATCATTGTACTCAACATTATTAACAACTTTAACTATGGGACCAAAACTGGAAACGCGTAAAAATCGAGCAGTCGACTGACTGCCTGATATATACGTGCGCATAACTCGACAAAATGAGTACATTTGAACAGCTGATTTTTTTTTCGGGATTTTTTCTTTGGTCCCATAGTAAAAGTACAATGACCCCTTAAGAGGCATCGTGTTTATTCTGTAACACGTTGTATATCTAACGAAAGTCCGAGTACCCAAATTAAATAAAGCCTATGTCCAGCGGTAGACCACTTCTGATTGAAAAGATGATTACGTGGAATATATTGTAAGTATGTAGATATATACATTTTCAAAATAAGATCAAAACCGGCGAACTTGATTGCCATAATTATTCTAAATAATTAATTTATTGATCATAGTAATAAATATCGAAAGTATTTTATGTGATCCGGTACGATAACACACAAAATATTCTTAAAACAATAATTTCCCCAAACTCTTTTTTTTTTCGAACACTTTCCGAGTCTCCTTTTTGGTGAGTTAGCAATTTTAAAGTCTAATAAATTGCCTACCTTCACTTTAAACTTCTAAATATTTCCTTACTTTAATTTATCACTCATAAATTGTAATACTTAACTGACAAGATTTAATCTTCGTCATTTGACAACAATCAGTTAATCTATGAGTCACCAATGTTTTTATTTTATATGTGCGCAACTTGTGACTCATAACATTATTTTATACGCACGTATGTATTTCTCCTGCAGCATAGGAAAACTCTTGAGTAAATTCTAAAGGATAGTTTTATTTACATTACAATAGTGGCTGAAATGAAAGCCTCACGCACGAGACTGTCTCGAACTGTACCGTTTTTTACAAGAATCAAAATGTTGGAAAAACTATAGGTATATTTTTCAAAAGTGACGTTACAACATAATTAGTTTAAACAATATTAACATCTGCATTCATACAATAAGTGTTAGAATAGCTTGCAAATTGAAATTATTATTTGTGTCAGAAAAAAACTAAGATCAATAATAATTTTCTTACGTGTAAGTTTTTCTTCTAACACAAAACAAAAGAGTTCCATGGGAAAAGTCACATACTCGTATACCCGTATACTACATTTATTTTAAAAAACGTCATATTAAAATTAAGTGGTTATAAAAGTGATAGACATCATGTTTCTTCTGTATTTAATTTGCGCTACCACATTAAACTATTAACTAAAATGAAAGTTCATCACGAGGCTGACCTAAAGTGCATCTGAATATCCTTACTATAACATCGATGACTCATCACCATAACAGTAATAACTAACCCGATTCCATCCTAAATTTTGAACTACAATCAGTTTATCTATGACTCATCAACAGACTTCGAGTCTTATCAGACCTTTTTCAGACAAGGAAAATGACACCTGTTCGCCACAGGTGTTCGCAGTCTATAAAAATGATCGTGAAAATAATTTGAAGAGGCATAGGCCTTCGACAGCGTCCAATAGTGGACGCATTTAGGTATACCTCTAATTTAGGGTGAAGAAATTAATGACGTAATTTTTTTGGGACAAAATTTTTTGTAGGGTTCTTCGAGTTATTAAGACCTTTAATGAGACCAATCATTTGTTAGACAAATCAAAAACAAAATATTTTTGAGGTTACATTTAGGTCAATTGATGCACATTTTCGAACTTCTGGCAATTTCATGTCCTCTTTTTCTTGGAAATCTTGTTTACACCTAAGTATTTTGGCATGTTCAATGTATAGACGTATGTCTTCGAAAACCCTATTGAAAAGTTTGTAGCTAAAAATCAGGGCGACCTTAAATCTGCAATTGAAGTTTCTTGTACAGTCAAATTCGTTAGCAGTGTGAGAAAAAATGAATTAATTGCTACTCAAGAAATCGAGGTAAGTCAAATATTATTTATTTTCTTTAACAGTTCAGACAGTGACGGTAAAGCAGCCGACATTCATCGGTTGTGCTCCGTTCGACGTCAGATGCGTTGCCGACGTTTATCTGTTGCTAAGCTGATTAATCCTGATGGCTGAGCCGTCGAAGGTCGTCTGCTTAGCGGCGATTGTCGGCTACGTAGCAAACGAATATCGGCTACAAAGCTTGTTAATATCGACTGTTCAGCTGACAGATTCGGCTTATAGCCGACGAATGTCGGCAAACGAGGCTGACCAAAGGCAGTATTAGCTGACAAATGTCGGCTTCACGTCTAACGACTGTCAGCTCATTAGCTAACTAATGTCAGTTGCGACACCAGTCTCGCGTTTGCTGCCAAAAACCGTAAGCTTATACTTTGAAATAACCTGTATTCTAACGCAAGTATTTTTTTGTTTCAGATGCAGCGTACGACACTAGGTGAACTTGCCTTATGGGAGCCACCTCCCGATGAGATTGACTATTTCCAAAGATTTATCAGCATCATAGACGAATTCTACCCTGACGACTGGAGAAGCTGGGAAGTGAATAACGTTTCATATGAAGATCTATTCGGTGATAGGATCTCATCAGACGAAGAGTGCCGTTTGCGTTTCGCGGTTCCTACACTTCACTTGGCATACGTTTTCAGCGATGGCTCTCCATCCTTGAGTGAACGTAAGTACAAAAGCATTAAAAGACAGCTGATAACATGGCCACTCGGCAGAGCAATCATTTACAGCCCTTTTGCCACAATGAAGAAAATTCATCCAACAGACGCTGGCAATAGATTCTCAGAAGTGCTTTCAGAACTAAAATCTCAATTAATGTCTCGTTCAGAAGCTGCCAAAATTCTGCAAAATACGCATCACAAAACCCGACCACCATTTAAAATGCCATCAATAAGCCAGAAACGAGCGCATAGCCCAGGACCAGCTCCATACAAGAAAGCTCGCAATGAAGATTGTGATACCTTAACAGATTTCTTGAGACAACAAAATATAATGCTTGAAAAGCTGTGTAAACTCTCCGAAGACCAAAACGAAAACATCAAACTGGTTCGTGAAAAGATAGGCAATAAATGTGGAAATCAGAATTCAGAAAATCCAGAATCGTACCATTCAAGTGAAGTAGGAAGTTGGCGCGCGCGTTCATATAATCAAGCGGAGCCTGCAAGGGATCTAGAAAGCCCAACTGATGAACTAGTTGACGATTCTGCTAGCACGGTATCAGTTGACACAATAGAAACCGTTGCTACACTGAATGTTGCCGAAGATATCTTAATAAAACAAGGAATTGCGTGCCAGCGTCTGGAGACCGATGGCTGGCAGAATATCAACTACGTAGAGGGTCAGAAAAAGTTTCAGGCCGCTCCTGTGTTCACGAACCTAAAAGTCAACAGTAATTTAGCCACCGTCACTCCACCTGGGCAACTCGTCACAGTGTTGGAGAAAATGGATCTCTGTTTGGGGGCCATAACACACGGGTTACTTCAACAGCGACGGGAATTTCAAGAAATCTTTCAGAAAGCTACACTGGAAGTTAAATCAGTTATCAGTAAATACTTCTTCTGTTCCGAATCGTCGTTTCGTCGAACATCGGACGCCTTACTTCAGTACACATGTGGGAAAAGAGCGGAGGTTATTCAACAACGACGAAGCATTTACAAACCAAGTAACAAAGTGTTGCATGAGCTTCTACATGAGATTCCTCCATCCTCCACACATTTGTTCTCAGAACCAAAACTCTCTAACCTGGTGAATGGACAAGGAGGGATCCAAGAGTTTTTTCCTGACAAATATAATTTCAAGCCCAAAGCGGGAAGCAAAAGTGCTTCCCTAAGACCAGATGTTGGAGATAAAGGGTCCTCGGAGACCTACAAAAAGCCCGATCCTAGTTCCCTAGAAAGATCTACAAACACAAAGAGACGAACAAGAAGCAATGCAAGCAGAGCAGAGAATATCAAGAATTGAATTAACAAATAGAGGTTGGTAACAAACTATTTGCGGAAAGATCAATTATGATTCTATGATGATTGCAGTTTGCAGTTTGGATAAACTTGGCCTTTCAGAGGCATATTTTTATTTGCCAGTTAATGCAGATTTTTCAGATCAGATAAAATACGAAATGACGTGCTTAACATTCGACTTGTCATGTTACGAAGAAATAGTAATCAGCTTGTTCGCGTGTTCGCCATTTCAGCTAGACTAACACCTACCACAAAGTCCAAAGTTCGACGGCTGTGCTGTCGTCACGACGACGTGACACGGGCAGAATTATCGGATACGTTGTGATAAATAAAAAAATCTTTTCAGGGAACTGTACATAAAGGGCAAACTCAAATGAGTTTTAAGGCGGACCCAAAAGCACTTTATCAGAAAACCTGACAGGTTTTCAGTCGTCTAAAAAGCTTAGGGTCCCTGGTACTTGAAAATTTTTATCATTCTTTTAATCAATGACTTCTGAAAAGTGTGAATGTGAGTGTGAAGATTTTTGTTATCTCAATCATGATTGTAAATTAGCTTGTAATTCAAATGATTACTTTCAAATAAAGAATATCTTTATGATTATAAAATACTTTTATTTTAAAAAACTTCCACTAAGAGATAAACTTGCGAAACGTAAACGCGAAAGTAAAAGTATGTCTACTTCTGTTTCATACCTTTTCACACCTTAACGACTGAACGGATTTGTAAGAAACTTTGCACAAGATCAGACCATCTCTAGATTAGCACATATTATACTTTTGTTAAAATAGACAAACTGGCTACCGATAAAGCCCGAAGGATCGCCAAACTAATTTTAGTTTGGCGATCAAACTCAAAAATATTTATTTCGAATGAAACATGTACACGCACTTTTGAATTGTCAAGGACGGTCGGTCCAAAAAGATGAAGCTATTTGCACGTTCCAAAGCGTAGATCTCTATGGAAAAGAACATGCAAGAAACTCCACGGACACTCTTTTAAAAATAATAAATTGTTACAAAATTTTGTTTACATCAAGTTGTAATTATACATACATGTGAGAACGATGTAAAAGACGTGCAGGATAAAAGCGTCCGGAAATAAAGGAACAATTCAAAGAAATAATTAAAAATAAACATGGCAGCTGAGAAATGACCAGTCTCTACTAACGGCGCCCGTTCACGAACATGACGCATGCGCTAGCATCATTCGGCTCAACCTTCTTGAAGGGAGCCAAATGATCCAACGCATACGCCACCATCAGCCAGACTTTTGAGTGAGCATGACACTCCCAACCGCCAAGGTACATTTAAGTCAAAAACAAACCTAACACTGATAGCTATCGCTTAAGTTTAAGGTACACAGTACTCACACATGTGCCGTCAAAATGGAGGAAATATACTATCCTGGGGGCAGTGAGCAAGACACATCACATAGCTCACAGAACAGAAGGTCAATGGGGCCGAAAAGTTCTGGAGTAGCGAACGCGTATCGGAAGACGCAACGTTGGCGCGTCCTCTGAAAAGGTGGACCGATGACTTGGTCAGATCCCCGGGTAGCCGATTGACGCGAGACGCACAGGAACGGTTGTTGTGGCGACACTTGGGAGAGGCCTATGTCCAGCAATGGACGTCTTTCGGCAGATATGATGATGATGATGATGATGATGATAAGCTTGGACCATATCATAAGTATCACCAAAGTCAAAGTCAAAAACTTTGGAAATTCCAATTTTTGACGTTGAATTTATCAATCTAAAGCGCTATTAAAAGTGAAGAAAGATGATGATTTGAAACCTACGTTAAGCATTTACTT
Source organism: Lacanobia oleracea (assembly GCA_950371165.1). Taxonomy (NCBI): domain Eukaryota; kingdom Metazoa; phylum Arthropoda; class Insecta; order Lepidoptera; family Noctuidae; genus Lacanobia; species Lacanobia oleracea. Next base: position 22,927,985 of record OX493392.1, on the reverse strand, counting down.
TCTGAACCGATGACCTGATGAGTGTAGCGGGTAGCCGTTTGACGCGAGACACACAGGACCGGTTGTTATGGCAACACTTGGGGGAGGCCTATGGCTGAAGTCCTACGGAGCAGTGGATGTCTTTCGGTTGATATGCTGATGATGATGATAATTTGTTCCTAGGTGTTTGTTTTGTATTTGAGGTGTTGGTGTTTCTTTTGGATAATTTCCTGTCCAACTTACACGCGTGCGAAGCCACGTTAGCTGAATCAAAATCTATTTTCAAAAGTTATTACTCACTGACTTTTGCTCGCGACTTCGTATCCCGGTTTTTCCCATTCCCGGAGAAATTTCGGAAAATCCTCTCTTAGTGCTCCCTTGCGTAGTATAGGGAAGCTACATGCCAAATTCCAGCTTTCTATGACCTGTAGTTTCGGCTGTGCGTTGTCTGTCAGTCACTCAATCAATCAGTAACGGAAGAATTTGATATATTAGAATTAGGATGGCTGACTTAATTAACATAGTTTGATAAAATATACATAGTAAGACTCGAATCGGTTATCTATAATTCATCAATGTTTACATTTTGTGTATGACTCATCAAATCTTTTACTTTTGAAAGAGACGTTCTAACAGTATTTTTTTTAGTTTTTAGTCCGGAACCCTTCGTGTGAGAGAAGAATCGCACTTGGCTTTCTACAATATTTAATGTTCTCCTAATTAATAAAAAGTAGGAGAACATTAAATGTTGTAGAAAAGAGTACCATAGAATATGACCAAATGATAAACCACATTTAGAGCTACTATTATAGATTTGCAAAGCATTTGAGATCGTAAGTATGTAACTCTGTATGTCTGTACTGTACAGGTGAATTTCTAAAGCGTGCGTGAATCCCCAAATACGAAACTTAGACGAATATCTTATATCGAAATTCCTCTTAGTTTCGGATTTGGCTATCTTGCACAATTTTGAAGAAAACTAAAACTTGGACTTTTGAAAAAGAAATTCTGATAAGTAATACAAAGCAATACAAGTGTCATTAATTTAGTAACCCTAGTGCTCTTGCCTTAAAACTTTGTTTGGAGAGAGTCAATATGTCAATCTCCATAAAGTGAGTGTTGTACGCATCAACAAGTCGACGAAGAGGCACTCGCAACCCTGCGTTAGTCCTGCACGAGTTTGTGTGGAATAGCCGAGGAACACGTACCCCACGAAACATGACAGATCTAGGTACTATAAGATGTAGACTATTTGATAAAGGAATGCAGTCGAATCTATTATTACATATACTATGCAGCATCATTACACCAAGCAGAAATCGTCTAGATTCCAAACTAAGAATATTATACCATTTCAGTAATTGTTCATAGGAGACTTTAGGACGATGACATTAAAATTTATAATTCATAGTACGTAAATACTTTTTCTGCACAATTTCTAGCCTATCCTTGTACTTATCATACAGAGGATACCAAATTTGGACGACGTATTCCAACTGTGCTCAAATCAAGGTTTTATATAATATTAAGAATGTAGAGGGTCGTACAAAGTTACTTGAAAATCTCATCACAAGTCCATACATCAAAAAGGCCTTTTTCACTATATTGTCAATATGAGCATCAAAATAAAAAGTAGAGTCACGGACAGATTGAACTTCATTAAGTCTTATATTATTTATTGAATACTTAAATTTGATTTGGTTTTTATTTTTAGTAAAAAAAAATTGAGTAACATTTGGGAAGGCTAAGAAAGAGTTTATTTTTGAGGTAGTATTCATAAAATCTATCAAGGTCCTGTTGTAAATGACAACAGTCACGAATATTTTATATAAATTTTCATGTCATCTGCATACATCAAGAAATGTGAGTTAGCAAAACAATGGGTTAAAATTTCAAAATACGTCGCCATTTTAAGGGGTTGTGAGAGGTTGAGGAGAGGAGGAGGGGTCGGATCCCTCCCACCATTTTCACCCGCCAGAAATACTTGGTTTCCATACAATGTTTGATGTCATTAATGAACAATACAAATAGAAAAGGACCTAATATTGACCCCTGTGGAACCCCGGATGTAACAAGTATAGAGTCAGATTCATGCCCATTAATAACGATATTTTGAGTCCTATTGAAAACATATGAAGCGATCCATCTGAGTAAATTGCCACGCATACTTTTAAAGGCAATTTTTTTCATAAGCAGGGTGTGTTCCACCTTGTCAAAAACCTTCTGAAAATCCATGTAAACAGCGTCAACCTGTACCCGTCGGTCCATATTTTCAAAGAGATAATTCACAAAGGTCATGAGGTTAGTGGTGGTAGAGCGACGTTTGACAAAACCATGTTGTTCGGTTATGATAAGATGACGGATATGAGGATATAGCACACTGTGCACCAGTCGTTCAAAAACCTTTGACAAAGTGGAAAGAATGGAAATTGGCCGATAATTCTCTACATTATTTTATCGCCACTCTTGTACACAGGGGTAATAGAAGCTCGTTTCTAAACCGTAGGAAAAACCACATCCTTCAAACATTTGTTAAAATTTTTATGTTAATCAATATCCACAAAAAAGTCTGCAAAGGTATAAATGTAACTATTATGATCAAGTCATAATAACCGGTTTTTGTTCAAATTATTCGATGAAAACCCGGATGGAATGGATTTTGGTGTCATGATAGTAATCCTTATCCATTTAAAGACTTTGGTAATTTAGTTTGATTATGTGTACGTAAATTACAATTAAATTATGTAAATCGGACCTTTCGTTTAAAAGTTACGACGATTAAGGCGGTTTAGAAACTCTGGCACTAGGGTGTGTGGTCGTTAGACCTTACTGCCCACACGATAGAAGAAGAAGAAGGGGAGTCTTTTAATAAGTAATTTACACGTTACCCTTTATAGAGGGAGGAATTATGGAGATGAAGTTCGTGGAGTACCTACTAAATTCGCGCGAATGAAGTCGCGGGCGAAGTGCTAATACTAATATATAAAGATAAATTTGTATCTTCGTTTGCTTGAACGCGAATCTCAGGAAGTACTGGTCCGATTTGAAAAATTCATGTAGTATTTCTTCTTAAAATTCTTTAGGAGCGGAGCAGACAAAGTGGTGCGGGTCAATTAGTAACAAATACTCGTACAATACGTTGCACAGGTTTTTGATTGAAATATCAAAGTGATTACGTGATTATGACAAAGCGATATTAATATACTCTTGCTATTAATTAGGCCAGAAGGTTATCATCCGGATCAATCATAGATTAGCCGAGTGTTTCGACTTGACCTTGCAAATATTCGCATTGCGATATATGACTGTGTTTTTTTTTCAGCCTGTTCTGTACCAAACCAGAGGAGCTCGTGGCTAGATAATAACAGCCGCACGGTCGATCTTCAAAGTCAAGCAACGCTTGCCAAGGTTAGTCTATGGATGGGTGACCATCTTAACATACCGAGTTTCCTCCGTGCCTCGGAAGGCGCGTTAAGCCGTTGGTCCCGGCTGTCATTTGTAGATCTTTGGCAGTCGTTAGGGATAGTCAAAGCCAGTAAATCTGATTTCAGTCTTGCCATGAAGTACCGTGTTACCCAGTTAATGGGTTATGGAGGTGTGGTAGGCAGCTGCTCCGCGTAAAATACTGGTATTCAGTTAAACTCGGTTTGACTAGAAGCCAACCCCAATACAGTTGGGAAAAGGTTAGGCAGCTGATCTACCTTACCAATGTTCACAGACCGTAACAGCTGGAAGACTGGAGTCAGATTAACTGGCTTCTGACTATCCGTAACGACTGCCAAAGATCTACAAATGACAGCCGGGACCAACGGCTCGGAGGAAACTCGGTATGTTAAGATGGTCACCCATCCACAGACAGACCAACCTTGGCAAGCGTTGCTTAACCTTGAAGTTCGACCCGTGCGGCTGTTATTATCAAGCCACGAGCTCCTCATTGGTTTGTTAGACACTGCTGTAATTTTTAACCGACTTCAAGAAAGAGGAGGTTCTTAACTCAGTTGTAATTATTTTTGTAACCTAGAACTCGGTCTCTGATAAACTGATTTTAGTTTTAAAGTATAATATGCAAAATTATATTCTACTGACAAAAGTCTGAGTGCAACATCTACGTATCAATCACATTATAACTATTATCGTAACTTAAAATTAAAAGCAAAAAAGTTTTATTTAAATGCTCTAAAAAAAAGAAAATAAAATTAACCACCAACTCATTATACAAAATTTATATGATTATTAAGCTTTACGCGATAAATTGAATACCTATACGTACTACGCAATCCTCGCGACAAGCTTTTATGATCATATAATTTTTTTTTGAAAGAAAAAAATTTAAGGGTTTTTTTTTCTTTTTAGAGCATTTAAATAAAATGTTTTTTTTTTTTAAAAGGTTATTTTGCTTTTAATTTATTGTTTACATTTTGGTTATCGCTGGCTAGGTTTCTGAGTCTGTTCTTTTCCGCCATCTTGGATGTTCCGCCATATTGAATTCAGAATGACGTCACATAATTTTTTGAGTTACTCTCAACAAGCTTTTCATTTGCCATATTGTAGAAATGCATTAAAAATAACTACTCCGCCATCTTGGATGGTCCGCCATATTGGATTTAGAATGACGTAACACAACTTATCGTATATTGTCATCCTAACTAAACGTCTATATAAAATTTCAACTTAATCAGTTGTAGATATCTGCTTCAAAATTGAGTCGCAAGATTCCACCCGAACAAACATACATACATTACAAGTAAAATAAAGCTTTTAATAAATATTAAATCACACGCATATAGTAAGTGCTGGCTAAATATAATCTTCATAACTGGTGGTTTGATACGGAAAACTTGACTATAATCAATTTTGGAATGCGTCACCAATGTTTACATTTTGTATTTGTCTCGTGACTCACTTACCCTCTTCAGTTGTCACGCATTGAAACTTTGAACGTTAGAGGTAGGTAAATTTATTTATCATTATCAATATGATTCACCCCCAAAAAACAGTTTGCAGGGGGTTGTTATCTACGGCACGCGTTCAATGATATGTTTAACGCTATCAAATAAGTCAATGACCTAGTTAATAGAAGTAGGTATTCATTTTTGATTTAATCATTATTATTTTAATAAATGTTTTCCTCATTCTATTCTGCCATTTCATACCCCTATAATTATGGGATTGGCTATGTAAAAAGCCAAGTTCATCTACTTTATGTAAATTCAGAGGCGACAGAGACAAAGTCTACGATGGAACAAGCTTACCCAGAAGTAGCCTGATCACTCTAACTTTCGTTTGAGACTGGAAAAGTGCCGAAAGCTTGGAAGCAAGCTAACGTGCAGCCCGTGCCCAAGAAGGGTAGTCGAGCTGACCCGTCGAATTATAGACCCATCTCGGTAACGTCCATACTCTGTAAGACTATGGAACGCGTGCTGAATCATAAGCTCCTGGCGTACCTAGAAGCGAATGATATCCTTAGTGACCGGCAATACGGGTTTCGCCGAAATCGGTCAACTGGGGATCTTCTAGCGTATGCATTCACATCTGGAGTGAGGCCATAGAGAAGCACGGGGAGGCACTGGCGGTCTCCCTTGACATCTCGAAGGCCTTCGACAGGGTCTGGCACGATGGCCTTATTAGTAAGCTTCCTTCCTTCGGTCTGCCCGCCGGTTTGTGTGATTGGATCGCAGATTTCCTGAGGGATCGGTCTATCCGAGTGGTCATAGATGGCTGCTCGTCTGGACTGCTGGATATTAATGCCGGGGTTCCTCAGGGGTCGGTGCTTTCGGCACCACTGTTCTTGCTGCATATTAATGATCTGCTTAAACCCGGTACCTTTGGGTATGCAGACGACAGCACTGTTGCTGGAAGATACGTGTCCGACGCACGAGCTGGTGGGTCGCAGATCCGGTCTCTCCGGGAGGCAATGGTTGAGCGCTTGAACGTGTCCCTACAGGCGGTCTCTGATTGGGGCGATGCCAATCTGGTCAAGTTCAATGCTGCTAAGACCCAAGCGTGTCTATTTTCCGCCAAAAGGAGCCTATTCCGCCCAGCTCCATCTTTCCGCGGTGAAACCGTGCCGATAACCGACCATCTTGAGCTTCTTGGGGTTACATTAACATCTACTCTCAATTTTGGCCCTTACATAGAGGCAAAAGCTCAAGTGGCTGCAAAGAAGTTGGGGATTCTGGCTAAGGTGAGACGGTACTTCACGCCGGAACAGCTGCTTAAACTCTATCAAGCGCAAGTTCGATCGTGTATGGAATACTGCTCTCATCTTTGGGACGGATCTGCCAGATACCAGCTTGATGCCCTTGAGTCAATTGAAAAACGAGCCAAGAGGATCATCGGCAATGAGAGGCTCGTCGCGTCGAAGCTCCAAAGTCTTGAACACCGACGACGAGTTGCTAGCCTGTCGGTTTTTTACCGGTTGCATTTTGGGGAATGTGCGACGGAATTGCATAATTTAATTCCGCCAAGCCCGTTCCATCATCGGACCACAAGACGAACGGCGATGCGCCACCGGTACATGGTGGACATCCCACCCTTACGCACAAAACGTTTTGGGAACACATTCATAGTGCGTACAGCTAAGGAGTGGAATTCCCTGCCGGAGTCTGTGTTTCCTGATAGCTATAACCTGGGAGTCTTTAAATCAAGAGTGAATATGTTATTTCTAGGCAAGCGTGCTCCATCTTCGACCACATCCTCGCTTACCATCAGGTGAGATAGTGGTCAAACGCGTGCCTATCAATAGTAAAAAAAAAAAAAAAAAAAAAAAAACTTTGAAGAGATTAGGGTTGTCCAATCCTTTTGCTGTGCGCATTTTCACTAATGAAAGTGTCATTCCTAATAAGCTATAAATTGACAGCTTAATTCACCATAGTTTTTATTATGAGCTGTTTACAAAACTTTTTACAAAAAAGAATACATCCGTATTCCAAATAAAAAAAAACACTAAGTAAAAAATAACTTTAATTTCAGAAGTCAGTGTTTTTGGTAGTTTCTTCCTGATCGATCATCACATCGACCTCAGTGATTAAAATTGATTTTTTTCTTTGTAGTATTTTTTTTTTTTGGAAGTCGGTTGTATTTTTTGCAAAACGTTTTTGTTTTACACTTTTTAGTGGTACCCCACTCTCAACTACATCACTGGAAAATCGCAGGTAAGCAAAGTACGCAATTTCGTTTACTTAGATGACAAAAAACCGTCACCCAAACTAACGAATTCCAGCTATTTTGATTTAAAAGTCAAACTTTTAACCGATTTTAATAAAATTTCGATGGGACCAATCGGGAAGTACATCGGTTCATAAATTACGGAGTTATGAGGTAACAAACATTAAAAAAATACAACCGAAATGAGAACATCCTCCTTTTTTTGAAATTGTTTAAAAATAGCACAGTGTACTATTTGGTGCAAAACCATTTAACGTAGTTCACGTTCACTTATCCATACGTACCTACCTACACGCGCAGTTTCAAGTGTAACGCACCTTTTAGAATTCTTCAACATCATGTATTTCCGTCACTTTCACATTATCGGTTATTCCGAGTTTACAATAGCCTGTCGAACACAATGCTAAGGATAATACCGATACTTGACTACCAAATACCGCGGAATGGTTATTTTAAGGTTCACCAACCCGCTCTGAGATCGGATGGTGATTTACCTACGGCCCGATTCCTATCACAATGAGAAGGCCTTTATCCCAATAGTTACAATATATTGAAGCTGATTATGCTCATGCTAAAGGTAGGATCTGGCCCTGGTTCAATCCATGGTACGGAGCGAGGAGGCATGGGAAGCGGTCACCTCAAAGCAGTAATCCTAGCAAAGGAGAAGGTGGACCGCGGCAGAGAGAGGGAAGCCTCACAACAGAAGAACACGCCCTGGGCGTCGAGAGTCGCAAGGCGATTCCCGACCACCGTAGGCGCGGGCGTGCGGATGGCGAGCGTTGGGTGGCTCGCCGTCCGAATCAAAACCAGGCCCGGGTCGACGGCGCATTGTGTCCCACGCGCGCCTCAAAGAAATGTCAGCATAGTAGACGGGGCCCACAATGATCAAATCAAGTCATGTTGTAATCAATCTCATGTCAACCAACTTTCATGACTTCGTTTTCTCTTATCTCAATTACTCATAAACAATACGTGCGATTCCGAAAATATTCAACTGCAAACATATCTGTGAGTCACCAATGTTTATATTGATACCTGTGAGTTAGTGATTCATTCCTACTTCAGTGAAACTTTCTCAACTAGAAAAATGCTGCAGTGTTTTGTTTAATAGAAAAATGTTTTGCCTAAAAGCCTTTCCCAGCTGTGTTGGAGTCGGCTTCCAGTCACTGGATGTAACTGAGTACCAGTATTCTGTATCTGTACACCCCCCACACACCCCGCACCCCAGTAATGGATTTTTTTTAAGATTGTGAAATCGTCAAATAACTCCTCCCGCTCTGGGCGGAGCATAAGGGAGTGCCAGACTCTTACTGACTAAAACTCATCCGTGTTCCTCCTAGTGCCCTTTGTGCTCCAGTACCGCTTTAGCTCTTTCGGACACCTTCTTCAACCCTGACAGAAGTAACTGGTAAATTTTCATAGACTAAGTAATATATTACTGTTAGTTTTAATTAATTTTACATCTGTCTGTTTTGTGCGAGTCCCAAATAAATATTTTTCTTTCTTTCATACCACTTGGCAAGACTAGTATCAGATTTCTTGGCTTCTGTTTAATTATCCGCAAATACTGTCAAAAATGTACAAATGACAGCTTGGACCAACATCTTAAAATGCTATCCAAAGTGAATCTGGGTATGTTATGGTGGTCACCCATTCACAGGCCGACCTGCATAAGGGTCGCTTAACCTTGAAGGTTGACCCGAGCGGCACTTATTTTTTACCCACACCACGAGCTAACACACAACTAATCCCATTTGTTTGAACTCCAGAAAATATATAACAAAGACAGAAAGTAAAGCTTATTATAACGCTCCCACATTTTGAGGAAAACTTTCGGTTGGTAACACTGTTACCGTGCGATGTCAATGTTGGCACTGCTTAAAATTCTGAGTGAAGACAGGAAGTACTGCCAACTACTTTAATGCAAAACTCACAAGAGTCTTTGAACGTGTTTAACGACCGTGAATTGTATTATTGTATCATCTCTATACTAAGGTATTGGAATAACAGTTATATGTAGATTTAAGCCCTCTTTCACTATCTCTAGAATTAGTGAAATTTAATCATAAATCTTGCATAATGTTCTATCTTTAAAAAGCTAGTTTATAACTAGCTATCAGAAAATAGATATACCCTGCATTGAATGCTATACCTTGTCATCATCATCTGCCTAGCCTTTTCCCAACTATATTCGGGTCGGCTTCCAGTCAAACCGGATTCTTATGAATACAGTGTTTCACGTGGAGCGGCTGCCTACCAGACCCATTCTTTCTTTCTTTCTTTAATTCTCTATTGTACACCAAAACAGCTTATTCAAAACACAGTAATGAAAGTTCATGTACAAAGGCGAGCTTAACTCAGAAATGAGTTTTCCATTAACTGGGTAACACGGTACTTCTTGGCAAGACTGGAGTCAGATTTACTGGCTTCTGACTATCCGTAACGACTGCCAAAGATCTACAAATGACAGCCGGGACCAACGGCTTAACGTGCTTTCCGAGGCACGGAGGAAACTCATTATGTTAGATGGTCACCCATCCACAGACCAACCTTGGCAAGCGTTGCTTTACTTTGAAGATCGACCCGTGCGGCTGTTATTATTTAGCCACGAGCTCCTCCTTGAATGCTACACCTTGTATTGAATTTTATTGTTGGTAAGCCGTGACGCACAGGACCGGTTGTTGTGGCGACGCTTGGGGTAGGCCTATGTTCAGTAGTCGACGTCTTTCGGCTGATATCTTGAAGCCCTGTGGACAAAAAATGTTACTGGGTTTTTATGAATTTACCTACCAGTCTGGGGGGCTACTCTCTAAGCCCGAAGGCCGTAGTTTCAGGCTTAGTTGCGGGCGTATTCTACTCCGTACCCCCTACGGACTTACGATTAGTCCCGGATCCGAACTAAGGATTTCATTCTTAGTTGTTGGTGGAGAGTAGTCCCCCTGTACCGAAAACCTGCATTCTTTATGAATGCAGCTTAAGAGGCCTTTGTCCTACAGAAGGACATTAGTAGGCCGCCATTATTGTATTTTTACCTTATCACGTAACTACCTGTCTTTATCACTTGAAACAAATCAATAAACACTTCGGATACCACTCAATACTCATCGGCTTTCCCGCACGTGCTATCACAAATGTGTGAATCTACTCAAGTAAACATTAAAGATGTGTTTTCCATAATCATAGTAATCCGGTGTTGTAGTAAAATAGGTACCTAACTTGTTGATACGCTGATGGTCACCAATCTTACTGCTATTATAAATACAAAAATTTGGATGAACGTATGGATGTCTCAATCTTTCTAGAACAGCAGAACGAATCTGGATGTGAAAAAGAGATAGCTTATAGTCTGGAATAGAACAAATCCTAGGAATATGTTGCCTTAGGATAATAGGGTATATGACTAAAAAACCTGATAAGTCCGTCGGATAGGTTTCCAAAAAATACTAAGCGACAGATTTTGATGCGGGTTATTTAATAGATAGAGTGGTTCTCGAGTAAGGTTTTGGTATATAATTTGTCAAAGTTTTATGTAAACTGGCTGATATATGAAAATTATTACTGAAGAGGTCGGAAAAAAATGATGTGAAAAATTCATTACATCGCGTGTGCTGCGAAAACTATTGATGACAGAACAAAACAATGTACTACAGTTTTAGATAACACATCAATACCTACGAAAAAGTCTGCACTAGCATATGGCAATCTTTTATGGTTGACTCACAATAACCATTTTTGTGATATTCAAATAAGGTATAAAATACTGCTTCATTTGCAGAGGTGTTTTCACCAATATAGTACAAATCCTGAATACACCACCATAATATTATTGACTCCGGTAATTAGATGTTCACTGTGTTAGTTTGGGCTAAATAAACATTTGCACCCGTGTGAAGCCGGGGCGGGTCGCCAGTATAATATAACATAATGAGCCAATTACCGTCCACTGCCGTACGTATGCCTCCTCCAAAGAGTGCCAACCATCCTGGTCATCAGCAGTCTGCATCCATCCGCTTCCAGTTATTTTCTTCAAACCATCGATCTATCGTGCCGCAGACTTCCCACACTTCGTTTGCCCAGACGCATTCTCCACTTTAACTCACGTCTACTTCATCGACTGATTGTCCGTTTACAGACATGGCCGGCCCACTTCCACTTCAGCATGCTGATTCTGCGCCTGACATTGCGTAAAATAAATATAATTATTATATGAATGCCATCATGGTGCACGTAAAGCCGCTGCAGCTGCTTTCCGAGGCATAGAGTGTGACATCATCAATTCCTGAACTCCGAGCTGCGACGAACACAGACCTAATTAAAAACAGCTGTCCCGCGCAAATTCGTCTGCGTCACATTTTTCATTAATGCTCCGCTCCTATTGGTCGTAGCGTGATGTTATGTTGCCTTTAGCCTTCCTCGATAAATGGGCTATCCAAAACTAAAATATTTTTTCAATCAAAACCTCTTGAGATAGCTCGATCAACCAAATAATAACCAGCTTTTATAATATAAGTATAGATTGACGTTCAAAAAGTGATAGTATTCAGCCTTATTTGAATAAACGAGTTTTGATGTTGGTTGGATGAGGACCCCACGCTCAGTCAGGCTTAAGGCCACCACAGCAACTTGGTTAACCTTGCTTCTATCTATCTACCTAGCGGCGTTTGGTTTCCGCACTTAGTCCTGACTAGCACTTCGCCCGCGACTTCGTCCGCGCTGTAATTTTCTTAGGGATTTCTATTTTTTTTTTTCTAGACAAATTATATATTAAAACCTTCCTCGAGAACCTCTCTATTCATTGGTGAAAACCGCATGAAAATCGGTAGATTAGTTTTTGAGTTTATCGCGGACAGACAGAGAGAAGTGGCGGAGGACTTTGTTTTATAATATGTAGTGATATTTAGTGATGTTGGACCATTTGCGTGAGCCATGGCAGCCATCATCATCACTCCAACCTCCAGAAACAGATCTACGCTTTGGAACGTGAAATAGCTTCATGTTTTTGGCTGACCGACCTTGACAATTCAAAAGTGCCTGTCAATCGTTTATTTGAAATATATGCTTTGATTTGATTTGATCAGGGGTCTAAACATGCCACTTGAGCAGAATCAGAAAGCACATCATGCTACCTGTAACTATCAAATTTTCCCAATCAACCTTGAACCTAATGCGTCAGCGATAAAGATAAAAATGAAATTTGACAGATTGTTGTTGTTGTTATTATGATTCTAATATGATTCTGCTAACGTGGCCTTGACCAGCGGTTTTCTCAGTGTGTTCAAGATATCTGTGAATTAATTCGGTGTCCCTACTGTTTGCCTCCGTATTCCGGCAACGCCTGTGCTCTCAAGGAGCATGTGCGATACTTTTTCCCCCTCCTCCATGCATGCTCTGCATAGAGACCTTACTTATTGGACTTTCTATAAATCTTACAATCAACTATCTTATAACACATTGTTAATAATCTTCATTACTCATTGAGTAGTTCGATCATTTAGATAATTCAGTTTATCTATTAGTCACCAATGTTTACTTTTTGCAACTAGTGACTCATACTTACGATCAATTTATAAGCATTTCTCTTATTTTTGTTATGTTTTCCTGGTATACATAGAGTCAAAAAAATATAGTGGAACTCCGCAAACGTAGGTACACGACTAGCGGTCGATGACCCCACTGTCTCTGAAATTAGGTACAAGTTTAGATTTATTTTACTTAAATACCCATCTTGCTTGCTGAGGAGCTCGTGGCTAAATAATACCAGCCGCACGGGTCGATCTTGAAGGTTAAGCAACGCTTGCCAAGGTTGGTCTGTGGATGGGTGACCATCTTAACATACCGAGTTTCCTCCGTGCCTCGGAAAGCACGTTAAGCCGTTGGTCCCGGCTGTCATTTGCAGATCTTTGGCAGTCGTTACGGATTGTCAGAAGGCAGTAAATCTGACTCCAGTCTTGCCTAGATGTACCGTGTTACCCAGTTAATGGGTTGTGGAGGTCTGGTAGGCAACCGCTCCACATAAAACACTGGTATTCAGCTGAATCCGGTTTGACTGGAAGCCGACCCCAATGTAGTTGGGAAAAAGGCTAGGCAGATGATGACCCATTTTGCTTGCTGAGTTTCGCTAGTATTTTCGCACGATTTCCACGCATATATTTAAAACGACACACAAGTATAGTACATGCAGTCGTATATAAAGCATAATATGAGAAAAAAATACCCTACGGCTACACAGCACAGTGGCGGAAAATAAACAAAAAACTTTATTCACTCTCAGAAAAACTTAATGAAAACAGCGGACAAATACCACTTTCGCACCTCCAAGACTTCTCGCAATGAAACAAAACTTTAAAAGTGCATCAACCTCTTAATTTCTGCTGCCAACATCACGCTATAAATAGGGCGGGGAAAAAATCTGAAAGTTGAGTAAAACGCATCGTAATTCAAAATTTTCTCCGTACCAACATAATCCACGATCCAGTTTGGGTCATTTTCCCCTGGGGGGAGGGGGTAATTAGTCATTAAACTTCCTTGGGTTTGAAGCCACTGATATTATTACCAACTTATCCCTGCATTTCCTAAATACCTTATGAAGTTGTAATACTGATGGTTTATACTTGATTTTTTGGGTGGAAAACTTTGTGTAAAAGTGCCAAGTTTGGAGTGGCCTCCGTTCTGCGTTAAATTCGTTGATTTAGACTTTTTAGATTGGAATTATGAATATTACGTTGTGTATATTTATCATAATGTTTCTGCGAAAAAGATCGTTCTGAAGAGTAAGTTGGGGATATAATACGGACTGGTGTTTATGGTTCCGTACCCAAAGGGTAACTAACAGAACCGTATTACTAAGCGTTCGTTGTCCGTCCGTCCGTCCGTCCGTCTGTCAGCTTGCTGTATCTCAAGAACCGTAATAGGTAGACAGTTGGAATTTTCATAGATTGTGTTTTTATTGCCGCTATAATAATAAAAACTAAGGTTTTTGGTACGGAACCCTTCGTGTGCGGTTTTTTCAATAACTAAACTAGCTTCTATTCGCGACGTTGCCCGAGTTTTTGCATGGAATATATCCTATGGTACTCGAAAATATCGTAGCATAAAGTATCCGGATCAATAACTTTACTTTATTTTTAAAAGAATTTACGTGAAATTAAAACAAATAACTGTTAAAGACAAAGTTGATGTTTTTTCTTCATCGTCTCTCGTTCATTTATTTCTCTCGCTCAAAAATTCGTTCAAAGACATGTACATCCACACTTAAGAGCTGCTTATTTCACCTCCTGTAAATTACTTATTACTTTAATGATTTTCCATAATGATGCAAGGGACCTAAAGATATATTACTTACAGCACCCACACTCAATTGATTCAGGTGGTACTTACTGGGGGATTCATGGAAAATTAATGGTTTTTAGGGGAGGGAACCCCTCAACAGTCCTCTGGACAAGAGAGAGGGTGCTTTTCCCCAATCACTATGGTAATAGGTGATAATTAATGGATAACCATTAATTAAGCTATTGCAATTAGTATGTCTGGGAGACTGCATGTGGTATTCATTTTCTTATGTAAAATTGATCACCTTGCACATAATAAAAAACCGGCCAAGAGCGAGTCGGACTCGCACACGAAGGGTTCCGTACCATAAACCTTGGTTTTTATAATTTATTGCTATAGCGGCAATAGATATACACAATCTGTGAAAATTTCAACTGTCTACCTATTACGGTTCTTGATATATAGCCCGCTGACAGACAGACGGACGGACGGACAGACGGACAGCGAAGGCTTAGGAACAGGATTCCGTTGGTTACGGAACTCAAAAAACCGGTAAATAGCGAGTCAGCCTCGCGCACCGAGGGTTTCGTACTATCATATAAAACGTGAAATGTTTTTAAATTATCATCGGCGATGCCTATATTCGTCAGAGAGTTTTAACACTGCTTTGTATATTGCAGTTTTAGATCAGCGACATCTCTTGACTGATAGTGGAACTAAAGTAAATTTTGTTGATGTTTTCTGAAAAAGTAGGCTATTTAGAGACATTGTTTTATTTTTCCTGTAAACTTTACAAAAACTTCTTCCACATAAAATAATTCCAGATTTTTCTCCACGCAAACTTCGGAGATAAGGGGAGAAATGGTCAATATTCGTAAATTTTTCGTCAAAAACACAAAAACCATGCAATTAAAAAAAAAAGAAAAATGGTTGAGATTGTGCAAATAGTGCTCTTTCATATGCTACTCCGCACGCTGTAGTAGTTCCACTTCGAATTTTTAAGAAAAATTCCAACCCCTTTCAGTCGTTGTTGCAAAAAAACGTACCCATTTTTATTTCTTTCTTATTTGCAAAATAGCTGAACAAACATCATCTAAAACTATTCCAAATTCCAAGTTAATAGCATCAGTATATAGTTCTTGAGATATCCAGCTGTGACAGACGGACAGACTTAGTCACACCATAAGAGTCCCTTTTTACCATTTTGGTACGGAACCCTAAAAACCGGCCAAGTGCGTGTTGGGCCACGCGCAGTACAGGTTCCGTAGTTGCACGTCGCAACTGCCGATTTATTCATTGAATTATTTTTTTTTACTATTAATAGGCACGCGCTTGCCCACCATCTCACCTGATGGTAAGCGATGATGTGGTCGAAGATGGAGCACGCTTGCCTGAAAAATAGTTTTCGCTCACCCTCAATATTATTAACCGACACCCCACACCATGTGTTACACGATAAATAATGCCACTTTTTTAGGGTACTACCCTAAAAAACATATTTCATGATTTTATTTTACCACTTTGTCAGCATGATTAATATGTATGGCATACCAAATTCCTTTCTAGTATTAAGCGTCTCTAAGCTAAACCGCGACCAGACAGACCGACGAACATAGCAAACTATAAGGGTTTCTTGTGGACAACGGGACCCTAAAAAGCATTCGTAAAACACAAATATTAAGATTAACATTTTTTTTTTTTTTTGGATTATTCGTTGGGGCAAGTGTCTCGTTTCTGAAGAAGTGTACTTTGAAGGTGATAAAATTTTGGATGAATATATTTTGTATTTAGAGTAATATACTACTCTGTCAAGAAAGTACCGGGAAAAGATCAATAATACACAAAATGTCTGTTATTCATCCAAATTTATTTTATCACCTTCAAAGTATGCTCCTTTAGAAACGGTACACTTGCGCCAACGAATAGTCCATTCATCAAAACATTTTTTAAACGCTGCTTCCGGAATTGAGTTCAGTTCTCAACGCGAATTCTCCTTTATGTCTTCTATCGATTGAAAACGGGTGCCACACACACAGCTTGTTGACTAGTTTGCATGTCAAACTCGTAAACCCACGTCTCGTCACCAGTAACAATGCGTTTCATGAATGTTGGGTCCGAACTGACTCGTTCTAGCATGTCCTCAGCGACTTTCATGCGATTGAGTTTTTGGAGAAAATTCAGATCTTTTGGGACTAGCCGAGCAGCAACATGTTTCATACCCAAATGTAAGTTCGGCGGCTATCTCTCTCAGAGTTGAATGGGGATTTTTAGTCACTATTTCCTTCACTTTTGCGATGTTAACTTCAGTTGCAGACGTTGACGGCCTACCAGAGCGAGGCAAATCTTCCATCACATCTCGACCGCTTTTGAACGCTTTGAACCACTCATAAGCACGAGTTTTTGATAAAGTCGATTCACCGTAAGCCTTCTGTAACATTTTCAGTGACTCCGAACACGAAATTCCATTGGCGATGCAAAATTTAAGACAAACTCTTTGTTCGATATTTTTGTCCATTATGAAATTCGCAAGACACACTATATATGATATTACTAAAATCAGCACTGTATTTAATATAAATAACAGATGCAACTCAAACTCCGCGCCAAAATGGAAAACAGTTGTGCCAATCTAACAACTACAAAAAAACAAAGATTTGAATTTGGAACCATACACAAATCATCCATTCCCGATACTTTTTTGACTGAATGTATTGTATATGAGCCGCTCGTGGCTAGATAATAACAGCGGCACAGGTCGATCTTCTAGGATAAGCAACGCTTGCCAAGGTTGTTCTGTGGATGGGTGACCATCTTAACATACCAAGTTATCTCCGTGCTTCAGACGACACGTTAAGCCGTTGGTCCCGGCTGTCATTTGTAGATCTTTGGCAGTCGTTACGTATAGTCAGAAGCCAGTAAACCTGACTCCAGTCTTGCCATGAAGAACCGTGTTACCCAGTTAATGGGTTGTGGAGGTCTGGTAGTCAGCCGCTCCTCGTAAAATACTGGTATTCAGCTAAATCCGGCTTGACTGGAAGCCGACCCCAATATAGTTGGGGAAAGGCAAGGCAGATGATGATATAGAGTAATATGTGTTACCAAATGGCAATAACCTTAACTATAACTTTGGCTGGAAAGTTTGTAGTAACATTCCTTTCAAATGTTATAAGATTGGAAATAGAACCTGGCTGAACGCTGATCCCCAGGTCCAGGCCTAGTTTGGGGGTTAGGATCAGATTTGTGGCAATACATAAAGTCTTTTATAATGCGCACAGCAAAGGAATGGAACTCTCTGCCTGCATCTGTGTTTCCAAAAGCTTACAACCCTAATCTCTTCATAGTTAGAGTGAACAGGCTCCTTCTGGGTAGGCTCGCTCCATCGTAGACTTTGTCTCTGTCATCTCTGACATAGACTAGATTCAAAAACAAACCCATCACAAATAAATAAATAATAAACATTCGTGTGCTATTTTGTTATGACTGGCTTGTAACATGTATTTGTAAGTGTCAAATAAATCTATACTAATATATAAAGCTGAAAAGTTTGTTTGTTTGCTTGAACGCGCTTGACTCAGGAATACCTGGTCCGATTTGTAAAATTATTTCAGTGTTAGATAGTCCATTTATCATCACGCTAAGACCAATAGAAGCGGAGCAGTAACGAAAATTGTAACGCAGAGGAAGTTGCGCGGGTCAACTAGTATATTATAGTTTTTCTTTCTTACTGCCTAAAACCCATTCGTGTTCCTCCTAATGCCCTTCGCGTTCCAAGGCTGCGGTGACTCTACGAACTAATTCCGCAACAGAACAACACAAGCCTAGTGTTATGTAAAGTATTATCATCACAACATCATACAATCCAAAAATAGTATCTTATCGTAAAAAAAAATACTGATACTGACACAATACCTTTTGTATCCATTTACGTAGGTGTGAGTCATAGTCAAAACCAATTTTCACATGTTTCTGACACTTTTATGAAATTGAAACTATCTCAAATAAGGAAAAAAAATAGTTTTTAAGAAACGACGTAGTTACTTACTACGTACTTAGAATTATGTAAAAAAGATATAATGTTTATTTATATAAGATACATTTTAAGTAATAATATTCATTTTCAGTAGTTTTAATTTTAACAGATTAATAGTAATTTGAGTGAATGAGACATATCGTCGACTCACTATTATAAGGTTGTATGTTACAATCTTAGATAAAAACTGATTAAAAAACTTCCGAAATTAAAGTTATATTTACTTTGTAGTGTTTTGTTTTGGTGTAAAGTGAAAAAACTACTTTTTAGTGGTACCTGCGCACCACTAAAAAGTACCACACCCACTGCGTGATGTTATGTTATGAACTGGTGTAAATAATCAACAGACATGCGATTTCAGAAATCCCGATCCATTTGCTATCATTTATTGAAAAGATCCGTTGCCTACCTCCGAAGTTCTTCATCAGATCTTCACCAAATTTAAATGGGACCAGTATCTGAATTGCGTTAGAAAGTTTATGAAAAACACTGTGAGTGCTTATAAAATTGGAGGGTTTCCCTCGATTTTCATGGGATGCCATCAACATAACATAACATAACATAACATATAGTTTATTTCTCTCATAAAGGTACATTAGGTAATTTACTGATAACATACATTTTTTTTTGCCTTACGCAAGAACCTTTGTGAGAGCTGGAGTCTGAACTAGGTTCGGGACCTGTATGACAGATCTCCAGGCTCACACCCTTAAAGATTTAACAAATTATACGGCATCAATCAGATTATACATAATAGTATTAGCAGACAATTTTGATAGAGAGGTAAGTCTATGTAATAAAAGTGTGGTTGGTGAAAGTATTTGTAATGTTAAGTGATGTTGTTAGTGTTGTTGTTGTGTTGTTGTTGTTGTGGTAGTGTGTGATGGTGTGGTGTGTATGTGCATGTAAGTCTAGTGTTTCGTGTTTATCAGTAAAATGAGAAAATAAGAGGGGAAAGTTTGTTCAAAAATCATTTAATGGTTTGAATGATATTTTCTGTTTCTTCATAGTCCAAATCCAGCAACCAGTTCCTTACTGTCGTTTTGCATTTCCATTTAACCATTGAGTACATATGTAAGATTGAGTTAACTCTGTTGTATACATATGGACCAAGGAAATAAAAGAAACGTTGAGCTGACTTTGAATGGACAGAAATGGACGAACACACTGTGTGTTTTCGTCTCAAGGCATTAAACTTTTCGGGATTAAAAGAATTTCGGGAATGGACTGTTAGAATTCAATTTAGAATGAACAATTTTCGAATAGAGAGGACCTCA
Organism: Lacanobia oleracea; assembly: GCA_950371165.1. Lineage (NCBI taxonomy): Eukaryota > Metazoa > Arthropoda > Insecta > Lepidoptera > Noctuidae > Lacanobia > Lacanobia oleracea. The sequence goes on along the minus strand of OX493392.1, from coordinate 22,908,263 downwards.
CAAGTTTTATAAAGTTCGGTAGTAGGAAATTGATAAGGAAGGGACCAACCTACTTTAAGAATCGCTCTTTGAGCACGTTCCAGTTTTAACAAATGTGTTTTTGTTGCCCCACCCCAAACAACTATACAGTACTGCGCAACAGACTGACAGAGAGCCAGATATACTTGTCTAGGTACCCGTTTATCGGCCACATGGCGGAGATTCTTAAAAATAAATATCAATTTGCGAAGTCGAGAGGAAAGTAGATCTATATGATTATAAAAAGATAATGAGTCATCTATCTGAACGCCTAAGTACCTTACACTATCTATGCGACTTAAATGAGGGCAGCTGCAAGATGTTTGTAGTGATGCATTACAAGAATGTGCAGTCAACGAAAATTCGGATGATGAAGGTTTACCAACTTTAGACAGAGAAAAGGTTAGATATTTAGTTTTGTCTACATTTAGAGTGAGTCGGTTTAGCGACAGCCAGTTAGTAACAATGTCGAGTCCTAGTTGTGCGAATTGAAATGTGGACTCCCAGGAATACCCATGAAATATTAAGGCAGTATCATCAGCGTATGTAAAAATGGATCCATTACAAAGTTCGTGACGACAAAGGTCATTAATATAGATGAGAAACAAGGTCACTCCAATGATACTACCCTGGGGCACACCGTAGGTTATAGGGAGTTCGTCGCTCATCCAATGACCTATCTTAACACATTGGCGTCTTCCCGTAAGATAACTCGTGAAGAGTGAAAGCTGAACGCCTCTGATACCAATCTTCTCAAGCTTAGCAATGAGGGCGGGAATTGAGATTGTATCAAAGGCCTTTGCCAGATCTAGGAAGACGCCTATAACACATTCTTTATTATCCAGGTGAGACACGATGTTATTCGTGAGATCCAAGACCGCATTACTGGTGGACACTCCCAAACGAAAACCGTACTGGCTAGACGACAAAAGATGATTTTGCTCAAGGTATTTGACAAGCCTATTATTCATGAGCCTTTCCAGCAGTTTAGATAATGTAGGTAAGATGGATATGGGTCTGTAATTTTGAGGTTTATCTCTGTCACCACATTTGTGCACAGGGTGAACGATTGCCAGCTTTAATGCATCAGGAAAGACTCCTGTGCTGAATGCCAGGTTATATATATATGTGAGGTGGGGAATAAGTACGTGCTTAAATTGTTTAAGAAATGTACCCGACACGTTATCTGAGTCTATCGCACAATCAGTCCTAAGCGCGTTAATTAAAAGTTCCAACTCGAAATGGTCTGTATGTAAGAGGACAAAGGTATTGTGATGCTGAATATCATCCTGTTGTAAGGATGTAGGTGGTACGGATATTTTTTCAGCAAGTGAGCGTCCAATACTCGCGAAATAAATATTTACTTCATCAACAGAACGTTTAGGATCAGATGACGACAAAAGATCGGTTGCAAGTGTTTTTTGTTTACTTGTATTGGTAATTGTTTTTATTGCTTCCCATAACTTTTTATTATTGTTTTGTGCGCCATCAAGAAGATTTCTATCGTAGTTACGCTTAGCAGCTTTGAGCAACATAGAACAGTAATTCCTATACCTTTTAAATGTAATTTTTAAAACCTCATTTTCCGGACATTTCTTAAATTTTAGATGCAGGTTATCACGGTTTCGGAGACATCTTAAGAGCCCTGGGGTCATCCATGGCTTTTTCAGCCGTTTTCGATATGGCACAACTTTTAGGATCATGTTTTGCGATATGATTACATTTAGCGTATTGATAAAGAAATATGTAGCTTCATTAACGTTATAGAGACTGTATAGAGGACTGAAATCGAATTGATCAAGCATTAGTTCAATTTTATCGAAGTCGAGAACTTTTGAGGTTTTATTTTTTAATGGAAGGGTATTAAATGGTTTAGCAAGTTGAATGAAAAACAGAACAGTATCATGGTCAGTGACTGAGGTGTTAGCGACATACGAAAAAGCCGGGTGTTTTGATTTTAATATTACATGATCATGGCACGAGCTTTTGTTGCGAGTGGGAAGCGTGTGTGCCGGCAACATACCATGAAATGCAAGCATAGTGAGATACTCAGTAGAACGAGAGTCGCTGCTACTATCAGAAATATCTATATTGATGTCACCCATGACAATAATATTACTGTAGGAGGAAACAGACATAATAAGTTCGTTTAAAGATTGAATGAACGCGGAGACATTTCGGTATGCGGGAGGACGATATATAGCTATGATTACTGTGTCTTTATTAAGTTTTGAAACGAGACAGTTTGCATCCTGAAGTAAGTGTTCAGTGACGGAAATCGGGTGGTAGTTCCTAAAGTAAACCACCACTCCCTCATTCTGTGTGCTGTGTTTGCAAGTAGCTGCGGAAGTATATTCGTCGAGTATAGGCAGAGGAGGGGAATTATATAACCAGCATTCGGTGAGTACTATTATATCCCAGGATGTTTCGCTTCTTTCAAGTAAGGCCGTAAAGTCAAGAAAGTTCTTATTGAAACTTCTTATGTTTTGACATAGAAGCTTAAGTGCATTTCTGTGTGTCCTAGCAATTTTGTTGCAATCCTCGATGTTGCAAGTAGCAGAGTCGGCTACTGAGACGTTGTCCAGCTCTTCCTGTATATTGGTTAGATTATCGAATAATAACAGTAATAATTACAGTGTTTCAAACTTAGGTAGTGCTCAGAGAGGAGGGAACGAGGCCGTATAAGAGGTCTTGGGTTCGAGTGTGAGATTTTAACATAAATGAAACGTAAAACATGTAACGAGGACAAAAAGTAGCGTGGCGCATACAAGTATGAAAGCAGTTTGGGTGCAATGTAGGCTGTAATTTACTGGTGTCTGAGATGTGCGTGTTTGTCGAACAGATTCTGACTTGGTGACAATGGGACTACCTCAGAAGTATAGGCTTTCGATTAAAAGTCGAAAAACATATTTTTTTATATCGGTCCAGAATTGGCGGAGAAATCGGTGAACATACATAAAAAAAAAAAAAATACATACAGCCGAACATAGTACCTCCTCCTTTTTGAAGAAGTCGGTTTAAAACGGTACAAAGCTCTGTGTTTTGCCCAAAATTAAATTCCAAAAAAATGAACAAAAATGTTCAGTCAAATACTGTTACTAGTACATACAAAAAACCGGCCAAATGTGTAAAAATTGTAACATTCTCAACTGTTTTTGTTATAATCAACGATAAATACCAACGACCAATCAACGATATATCTTATAGCAAATGAAGTAAAAAAATAAATACACAGTCCTTCATTAGTCGAGTTGTTATTTACGTCCACTCTAATACAATAATATCAGAACATACTAAATGAAACATACAAGTATGTATAATAACATTACATGAGAAGAGATGATATATCGTACAGAAAAGCTATGTAATTTGTAGACACTGTGGACGCATTTGTGAGAGGTAGCAGTTTGAGTGAGGAGTAGGAAACGGTAGATAAGTTATACCTTTTTTTTTTTCGGATAGGAAATCATCAAATCAGACTCTTACTGACTAAAACCCATCCGTGTTTCTCCTAGTGCCCTTTGCGTTCCAGGGTAGGTGCCTCACAAGGCCGGCTCGTGTAACGCCACGCCGCACTGCGTTGTTTGTGCGGCAGCTGGCAAGCCGGCCGATCACTGGGCTGGGGGCAAAGCCTGCGCTCCACTTGCCAAGGCCGGGGGCAAAAAGAAGCCCTCCACCACCGCCGTCCCTGCCGCCGCCGTCACTTCGGTTGCTGCGAGTGAGCCCTCACAAGGGACTCAGGAGGAGGCAGAAATGGAGAGCCAATAACGGCTCCATTACGCCTCCTCCAGGCGAACATCAACCACTGCGCCGCCGCTCAGGACCTGTTGGTCCAAAGCATGGCACAGTGGTTGATTAACATCGCCGTGGTCGCTGAGCCCTACTTTGTCCCGCCCAGGGATGACTGGGTGGAGGACCTGAATGGCTCAGTTGCCCTAATTTCGTCGGCCGCTGCAGGTACCCCATCCCTCGAAAGCGTCAGGAGAGGACAGGGGTGCGTAGCAGCACGGTTTGGGGAGATTGTTGTGGTAGGAGTGTACTTCTCCCCGAACCGAACTCACGCCGAGTTCCAAAACTCCCTTACGGAGTTGGGCGCCGTCGTCGCCGGGTGTCGTTCCCTCCCTGTACTCGTTCTCGGGGACTTCAATGCCAAGCACCTGGCTTGGGGTTCCCGTTACACCGATACGCGGGGTAGGATGGTAGGGAACTGGGCTCTGGAGTCAGGCCTGGTCGTCCTAAACCGAGGTTCTGTCCCCACGTGTGTGCGGATGCAGGGGGAGTCTGTGGTGGACATTTCGTTCGCTAACCCTGCTCTGTCACCGCGTGTTATTGACTGGCGCGTATTAGAGGAGGTGGAGACCTATTCCGATCACCGGTACATTCGGTTTGACGTCTCCGCCCAGACTTCAACCGCGCCAGTCCGGCAGGCCCCGAGTGGTCCGCGGTGGGCGCTGAAACAGCTGGACCGGGAGCTCCTCCTGGAAGCTTCGATCGTGCAGGCCTGGGTGTCACCTCCGGACAGGCCTGCTGACATCAACGACGAAGCGGAGTGGTTCCGGGAGGCCATGTCCGATATTTGTGACGTGGCAATGCCCCGGGTTAAGCCAGGACGCGCCCGCCGCCAGGTGTACTGGTGGTCGCAAGAGCTGGCGACGCTGCGTCAGGCATGCGTTGCCGCACGGCGCCGGTACACCAGGCACCGCAGGCTCCGCATCCGCCCTCCGGATGCGCAGATCAGAGAGGCGGAGCTGTACGAGGGGTACAGAGTGGCGAAGGCCGCCCTCCGAGCTGAGATCCTGCAGGCCAAGGATCTGGCTGTCAAGGAGATGCTGGAGTCTCTGAACGGGGATCCGTGGGGAAGACCCTACAAAATGGTGCGGAATAAGCTCCGCACCTGGGCCCCCCCGTTGACGCAGAGTCTCCGGCCCCAGCTGGTGGAGGACGTGGTAAGCGCTCTGTTCCCCTCGCGAGGGGAGCATACTCCCCCGCTTATGGCTCTGCCACCTGCGGCGCCTGATACGGACTACACCGGTGACGACGATGACGATGCTCCTGAGGTGACTGAGGTAGACCTGAGAGTGGCGGTTAATAGGCTGAAGGCCAAAAATACCGCCCCAGGACCCGACGGCTTACCTGGAAAAGCCTGGGTCCTGGCCTTGGAGGCTCTCGGGCCTCGACTAAGAGGGTTCCTAAGCGCATGCTTGGAGAGGGGCCAGTTCCCACTTCGTTGGAAGACGGGGAAACTGGTCCTCATTAAGAAGCCGGGGCGCCCTGCGGACTCTCCGTCCGCATACCGGCCCATTGTGCTGCTCGATGAGGTGGGCAAGCTCTTTGAAAGAGTAATTGCAAACCGCCTTGTCGAGCACCTAGGGAGGGTGGGGCCGGATCTGGCGGAGAACCAGTTCGGTTTCCGCACGGGACGCTCTACGGTGGACGCCATCATGCGCGTGAGAGCCCTCTCGACGGGGGACGCGGTTTCCCGGAGCGGGGTCGTCTTGGCGGTGTCTCTAGACATCGCCAATGCCTTCAACACCCTGCCCTGGAGTTGCATCAGGGAGGCACTTCAGTATCACCGGGTGCCGACCTACCTCCGTCGCGTAGTCGAGGATTACTTGACGGACAGAGCCGTCATCTACCCCGGTCACCTGGGAGAGTGGAACCGGCGAGGGATGTCGTGCGGTGTTCCACAGGGTTCCGTTCTGGGGCCGCTTCTGTGGGACATCGGCTACGACTGGGTGCTGCGCGCCGACCTCCCTAGTGGCGTCAGCGTTGTGTGCTATGCCGACGACACGCTGGTACTGGCGCAAGGGGGATCGCACCAAGCGGCGGCTGACGCTATGACACGCGGGGTTGCGATAGTCGTTGAGAGGATCCGGCAGTTGGGTCTCGAGGTGGCCCTACACAAGTCCGAAGCCATGTGCTTTCATGGATCTCGGAACAGACCACCGTCGGGATCCCAAATAACGGTAGGAGGGGTTCAAATCAGCGTCGGATCGACGATGACTTACTTGGGTCTCGTTATTGACAGCCGGTAGAACTTTGTTGAGCATTTCCGACGTTTGGCTCCTAGATTGGAGCGAGCCGGGGCTGCCTTCAAGCGGCTTTTGCCCAATCTAGGGGGTCCAAACGCCTCCTGCCGGAGGCTTTACGCGGGGATCGTGCGGTCCATGGCCCTTTATGGGGCGCCGGTGTGGGCGCCTACTTTGAGGAAGCGACCTGCCCGTTACCTCAACTCGTCCCAGAGGGTGATGGCCATCCGGCTTGCCCGGGGATACCGCACGGTCTCTGGCGAGGCGGCGAACCTCCTTGCCGGACTGCCGCCATGGGATCTAGAGGCGAGAGCCCTCGCACTCATTTACGAATGGCGCCTGGAAGTGCTACGCCGGGGCGAGACTCCTCTGCCGCGGCAAATCGCAGTACGGCGGGCGGAGCTCCGGCAGGATCTCATGGCAGTATAGAGACAAAGACTGTCCCAACCCAGCGCTGGTCACGCCACAATTGCGGCGATAAGTCCCCTCTTTGAGGAGTGGCTAGAGCGGCGCCACGGCGTCCTTACTTTCCGCTTGACGCAGGTACTCACCGGACACGGTTGTTTCGGGAGGTACCTGTTTCGAATACGGCGGGAGGATACGTCCGGGTGTTATCACTGCGAGGATCGCCCGGAGGACACGGTGGAGCATACGGTTGAGGTCTGCCCTGCTTGGGCGGAGCACCGCCGTGTCCTCGCCGAGGCGATCGGCGGCGGTGATCTCTCGCGTCCGGCCCTGGTTCAGGCTATGGTCCGAAGCGAGGAGACATGGGAAGCGGTCACCTCCTTCTGCGAAGCAGTAATGCTAGCAAAGGAGGAAGCCGAACGTGTGAGAGAAAGGGAAACCTCACGCCCCAGCCGCCGCAACAGAAGAAGACGCCCCGGGCGTCGGGAGTCGCAAGACGATTTTCGGCCACCGTAAGCGCGAGCCTGCGGACGGCGAGCATTGGGTGGCTCGCCGTCTGATCAGAACCAGGCCCGGGTGGACGGCGCGCTGTGTTTCACGCGTGCCTCAAAGAGCTGTCAGCGTAAAAGACGGGGCCCGCTAGGGCCAGTGCCTGCTGGGGCTGCGGACTTCGTTCGAAAGAGGCACCGTACCCTGGAACGCAAAGGGCACTGGGAGAAACGCGGATGGGTTTTAGTCAGTAAGAGTCTGACACTCCCTTCTGCTTCACCCAAAGCGGGAGGAGTCATTTGATGATTTCCCATCCATAAAAAAAAAAAAAAAAAAAAAAAGGGTACGGTGCCTCTTTCGAACGAAGTCCGCAGCCCCAGCAGGCACTGGCCCTAGAGGCCCCGTCTTCTGTGCTGACATGTCCTTGAGGCGCGTTGGGATCGCAGCGCGCCGCCGACCCGGGCCTGGTTCTGATCAGACGGCGAGCCACCCAATGCTCGCCGTCCGCAGTCCCACGCCTACGGTGGCCGAGAATCATCCTGCGACTCCCGACGCCCGGGGCGTCTTCTTCTGTTTCGGCGGCAGGGGCGTGAGGTTGCCCTCTCTCTCACGCGTTCGGCTTCCTCCTTTGTTAGCATTACTGCTTCGCAGAAGGAGGTGACCGCTTCCCATGTCTCGTCGCTCCGGACCATGGCTTGAACCAGGGCCGGACGCGAGAGATCCCCGCCGCCGATCGCCTCGACGAGGACACGGCGGTGCTCCGTCCAAGCAGGGCAAACCTCCACCGTATGCTCCACCGTGTCCTCCGGACGATCCTCGCAGTGTTGACACCCGGGTGTATCCTCCAGCCGTATCCGAAAAAGGTACCTCCCGAAACAACCGTGTCCGGTGAGTACCTGCGTCAAGCGGAAGGTAAGGATGCCGTGGCGCCGTTCTAGCCACTCCTCAAAGAGGGGACTTATCGCTGCAATTGTGGCGTGCCCAAGATAAGTTATACCTAGCAGAATACTTTTACTTCATTACATCATTCTTTAATGTTTTTAACCCTAAGGTTGACTTGCACAGAATGCTTTGTTGCAATGCCCGGTTTCTGGGGTATTTTATCGCTCGTTTATGTCTATTAAGAGGGAACTCTATTGGGCCTTTCTCCGTACAAATGCATTCTGAGCTGTTTTTTTCGTTGAAAATACTTATAGAGCAATGATATTTTTTTTTCCAAAAAATCTAGATCTAATTACTATTTTTCAAATTCCTCGGGACTAGAGTCCACTCCTCCTCTTAACCACTAACCAACCAATGCCGTTTTGACAAAAAGCGTCAGCGGACAGATAAACGACCGATAAAGTACCTGAGAAAGCGGGCTTAAATCCCCACATGTACCACTATTTTACATAAAGTTTCAATAAATAACATTCAAAATATATAGCAGCCTTTTTAAATAGAACATAAATGTATTATATAATCTTTGAACTTGCTGTCCTATCAAAGAGGAGCTAAATATAACGCGTCCCCATATTCCCGTTGGCTCGTAGCACCGCAGTGCTACGCTGCGTTGCTACGCCGTAGCTGCGCAACGACATCGGTAACCAAGGCCTTCATGGATAGTTTTTAATGTTTTATTATTTTTAATAATAATAATTTATTTGTAAGTATTAAAAAATTGTTACAAATTACAAAGCATCATTTCAAATTTCTTTACACGAGCGTTTTCTCAGTAATAGTGCGCTATAAATACATTTAATCGTATATGCATAGTTTTTAATGATCAACCAAACCAAAAATATATCGAACAAAACCAGCTGTTCAGTACATTTTGGCTAGGAATTTTTTTTTCGTATTTTGCTAAGTCCCTGGAAGAAAATTGGCTGGTCATTGACCACTAACCATGTCGACTCGAGTGGTCAAAATCCGAATCTCAATCTATAAACAGGGCTTTTCATGTCAATAGAAAATAAAGATAATCTTTCGTATAGAGAGAATTGCATTAAATTACTTCTAAAATCAACCAAAAAACAGACAAAATTTTCTTTGAAAAGAAATAATTCAACATAAATTGAGTCGAAGAAAGTTCGACTAGAAAATAAATTGAAATTGCCGTCTCCGATCTTCCTTCACATTGAACACGGACTCAAGCAAGTCAGGTTACACATGTTTAGTGATAAATGGTGTAACAATGGGGCTTCATTAGCGTCCCGAGACGCATTAATTAATTCCACGACAGACTACACCCAGATATGTTCGCTACGGAACCCTCCATCTTTTGCTGTCACACATATTCGAAACACTCACGGAAAATAAATTGATTTGTCTTATGTTGACGAAATTTGCTTTTTGTAAAAATTTTGTCGTGTATAGGCCTGTGAAACCTATTTCAAATGTTGTCAACAAATATTGGAAAGGTATAAAGGTTAATTTATATGTTAAAAAGTGGGATTTGATACGTTTTAAAAAAAATCTTTTAGAAACCCGCTTCTAAAAGTAATATCGTTAAATACAGTGTCTAACTATGTCATGTTTTTAGGCTAAAGAAGAGTTCTTAATTCAAAAATGGAGGGAAAGATAAGTAAAACAGTGTATTTGGTGATAAATTTGCTACAGGTAATCTGCTGAAGCTCTGATCCGATTACGCCATAGAAAGCTATACAATTGCTGAGTGGCATAGGTTTTATTTTTCAAAAAACGTATGGTTTCTTTGAGATAGGCTATGGAAGAAAAGCCGCAGGCATAAACATGAGTAGGATGAAAATGCCAAATTCAATTAATTATTTACTATTAATTTTAAAAACTTGTTCTAAATAAACTTGTCATTTGAAACCCGTATCATGGGGATGCAATAAAAAGAGTCCGCCATACTGGATTTATAATGATGCCACTTAGCTAACCGTGTATTGTCATTCAAATCAAACCCGTTAGCAAATAATATCGTATTGGAGCACAATCGTTTTAGCACTGTTCAAATTTAAGAGCCAGATGTGACCCATACATTCTAAGTAAAAAGGCAAGATTAAAAATTATAAACATCTACAACGCTGGTCTTCAATCCAAGTTTATCATTACGGGTTGTAGTGGTAGATTAGGTGTTTTTATTTACTTTTAAGAATGATTATTTCTTTGGCTAATTAGTAAATATACAAGTTTTCTCATTAATAAGGCATAATGTTTTTTTTTTAATTAACACAGTAAATTAACAATAGGCGCCTAAAGGAGACCCTCGAATACCTACTCTTTGTTAATTCCTTTTGTTTCCCGTAATAACATTTGTTTTCAATTTATTACTCCTACAAACAGTTGTAAAAACATTAATTTCAAGTTTTCTACTATAACCAAGTCCCGGACTGAGTAAGCATGAATATTACAATTTTAATTCACTCCTGAATTTGCGGAGCAAACTTTAATTAAGAAATAATTTTAGAGACAAAACTGGACGCCATCTGCACGCGACTGTACTGATCCGATGTTTTAATATAAACTTAGAAATTTAATTAAATACTTCGTTTATAGTATAATTGTTTCTATATAACTTGTGAGCGCGATTGTATTTGTACCTATTCTAAACTTTGGATTTTATGTGAAAATATTTTTAAATCCCTGGTTGGAGAACAATTTCTGAATGTGAGTTCGATTCCATGCGACTGGAATCTGGATTTATTTGTTGTGAATGCCCTTTGACTAACTCTATATTGCAATTGCCTCCGCGGTCGAGTGGTTTAGGCGTTAGCCTTGTGACCCGGTCACAAGGCAAACGCCCGGGTCCGGGTTGAATCCCACGAGACGCATACTTTGTAAAGTGGTTTTCCAGTTTGGCTTGGACATTGCATGCTTGAATCACCTGATTGTCTGCTAAAAGATGATTCCGTGCTTCGGAGGGCATTTATAAGCAAGCCGATAGTCCCGGCCGCCAAACGGCGGTCATCAAATAAACCATGTCAGAGGCCCTTGAGGTGGTTTAGAAACTCTGATACTGTGTGGAGTCGTTAGACCTTATTGCCCCACATGGTAAGAAGAAGCACGATATATACAGTGAAACCTGGATAACTGGGAACTCAAGGGACCTGCAAATTTGTCTCACTTAAACAGATATTCCATTTACCCAGTGTCTCAGATATCCAGGTATAAATAAATATCTGTCTCATTTACGAGGTTACCAGTAATAGAGGTGAACAGGGGTTATTTTAGCTATAGAGGTTGAATTATTAAATAAAATAACGTATTTTCTATACATTTTCAAATAAACATCCGGACGATAGCAAAACCAAACTAAAAGTGGAGGTCACTTTTACACAATTAGCCAAGTGCGGAATTAACGGGTAGAATAAGAATATTAGTAAACAAAACGGGTCTCAGAAAAAGAGGTAAAATATACTCGCTGTCTCAATTATAGAGGTAATTATGAAGATAAAATCGAAAGAACTAATCCCATATATATAGGTTTGTATTGTCCCACTAACAGAGTTAATTCAGTGCTAAAGTGATGGGAACTAAGCATGAGTTCCAGCTATGGAGGTTTCTCACTTATCCAGGTCCCACTTAACCAAGTTTTACTGTATATATATATTACGTAGCATGCAGGTCGGTACTTAACTGACATGAACATAATAATTATCTAATCTAAAATAAAAAAACCCGTGTCTGTTATCGAACTCCTCCGAAACGGCACGATCGATTTTATGAATTTTTTGAGTATACTTGGTGAGTCTGAGAATATGTCGTAAGCAATTTTATTTTTATATGACGAAACAACGTTTGCCGGGTCAGCTAGTTATTACACGGAAGACGGGGCCCACTAGGGCCAGTGCCTGCTGGGATTGCGTCGACTTCGTTCGAAAGAGGCACCGTACCCTGGAACGCAAAGGGCACTAGGAGGAACACGGATGGGTTTTAGTCAGTAAGAGTCTGACACACCCTCCTGCTGTACCCAGAGCGGGAGGAGTCATTTGATGATTTCCCATCCTAAAAAAAAAAGCTAGTTACCTATTACAAATAATAATCTTTTTAGAATATAAATCTTACTTGAATCTTAATAATAACGTTTGGTTTTGAAAACTATAAAATAATCAATGTTGCCTCACAAACTTCAATTTCTTTAAACCCATATAGAGTACAATATAATGCAACTAGATCTTCTCATACCTTACAATTTTTATTATATTATATCTTATCATAGGTAGGTCCAATTTATTACTATTTTTATGAAAAAAAACTTCTAAAATGAATAATCATTCATCTTTTATGTAAATTAAACTAAACTAATAAAAGCAACCACCCACAACCAACCACAATAAAAATCTACGCTCATTCCATAATCGTCTTCTTCACTGTCCATCTCACCGTACTGACTTCATTCACAATTCTTTTTTCATACAGTCCATTTCTCTGTGGAATGCCCTTTCCCAGGAAATCAGGATGGCAACCAGCCGATTTAACCTTCAAAGTCAAGGTTCGAGAACACATTCGTAAGAAGTTGGCAGTAGTACCGACACAGCGCTAGTTTTTATTCATTATTTGCTTGCATCACTTGTTCAATTATAATTGTGTATTAGTTTTTTAATATGATTATATATTATTATAGTATTTTATTGTATGTATAGTTTATATATATTTATGTTTTTATTAATTTAAATATTAATCTCGTTTCTGTTTTTTTTTCACAATTTGCACCTACTTATATTATTCTCTGCATCACCCAAAGGTTGACTGGTAGAAAATGCCTCAGGCATTAAGTCCGCCTCTGTACATCTGTGTGCGTAAAGTATTAAATAAATAAATAAATAAAAATAATTAAATTGTGATTAAACTTCACAGTACAAAAACATCAAAATAACCGAGGTATATTGGGAGAAGTACTAATACCCGAACCACGCGAGCGAGTTATAATAAAGTCAAGACGAATATAAAACAAAAAAATGGATTATTAAAACAACTAATTACGCATCCCTAGCATCCTTATCACGATACAAGTTAAGTAGTTTTACGCCGCCGTCGGATAATTCGTAACATTTAAATGTTCTTAAACATGGATTTGTAAAACATAAATTTGAATAGAATGTGCAGATTCATAAAAATGCACCTTTAAATAGCCAACAATAAGCATATAAAGTAATTCTGACTAAATAAACCTCCAATGAAAGGCGTGTCCACGTCCGCGTGTGTACACGTGCTACGCCAAAATCTAGACATGAAAGCCTTGATAGTCATATAGAAAACGTTTAGTAATTGTGACACCGATAAAATGATCAAAGTCCGTAATAAAATAATACAGTCCTCTGATATTCCTACGTTGCGCTTAAAACTCGGCACACAATACAGGTATAAATCAACAGAGGACCTTTTAACTCGTTCAAATAAACTCAATTGAGAATTACTTGAATGACTAACAGCCAGTAAGTTACAATTTTACCAATTCACCTCGACACTGCAGCGTTGGAATATAACTTTTGTGTGGTAAAAAATAAGAGTGAGGTTGAGTGAAGAGATGATTTTGTAGGATTTATCCACGGATTAAGTCGGAATGGCTGAAGGAAGTCGGCCAAACGGAAAGTATTAGATTATACACGAATCAATAAGAGCGCAGTTTGCTCACTGGTTTCACAGTTAGGCAGGTTTCAAGCTCGAATTAACAGCACCCTGTGATTAGGTGCCATTTCCAGCTATGGGGGCTATTGTCAGCGTTTTTAAGTGGGTGTGTAGAGATATTTGTGTGTGCGTGTATGGGATGTGGGTCACCCCTTTTAGGCACATTTGATCAGGTAAATACGTTTCTCAGATCCGCCAATGTGAACAAAAGTTCAAAGATGAAGGAGATTGAAGAATACCGAGTATTGAGTTCCTTTTTATCTATTTGTTTCGTGTACTTTCGGCACCTCTGATGTTGCTGAAATTTAATATTCCATAGATGGCGGTAGCCGCTTACAACTTCAGATGAGCCGCCCACTTGGCCACTATGGGATCAAAAATATACCTACCTTGGTTTCAAATTTTTCGCCATAAAGATGATCATATATTACACGCCCTTCTTGAAATATCAAGCAATTTTTCCGCTAAGTTTTATCAAAATTAATTTGATGACTCATGCAGCAAATGTAGCATAACGTCTTTATCGTTTTATTTATCACTACGACGCGACGTATGTAATTAACAATGATATCACACACAAGTTTAAGGCGGGTCCTATCAAAATACAGATAAGTTCGTCTCAGTATTATTAATTAACGATTCCATTGATATTTTTATGTCGATTATAAATAAAATGCAGGTTTTTGAGACACTGCATTACGTCACACAAATAACATTTTGGTGTCAGTTAAAGGCATTTTTATGACTTTAAGTAATATAACAGGGTTATAATTATCTCAGTTATAACTAAAAACGATATAGAGGAGTTAACAAACAAGTTTTAGACTCAATCGCAGTACTAAAGCTTTAATGGACGACGTAATACAGCTTTGAGAGTTATAATGGTGCTATTAGCAGCAAGTATACTTAATACGTTATAGCTTTAACCTTTCTTTGACACCCAAGTCTTTATAAAAGTGTTCGCCGACTCCATTTATCACTTATTGTTGTATAGTTATTGCAATGAAGTGTTTTATACCACTTAAGGTGCTATATTGACTCTTATTGCAAACATAGGCATAGGTAAATAGAGTTTGTCGAGAGTTTAGTAACACGAGAAACTAAAGATGTTAAACAACTCCTCTATCTAGGTTTAACCTGTAATAAAGGGTTTAACTAAAGCTTATTGTGTTAGGCAGTACTCTTTTAAAGACGTTTTAAAGGTATTGGTGTCAAACAACGCAAGTATGGGTCGTTTTTAACACTAACCTCACTTTTGTAAGGTTCGCCATTGTTTTGGTAACCTAACAATTAATATTATTTCGAGTTATTAAACATTTGACTACAATATATAAAATTTCTTACATTATTGAAGCGTTCCATAAATGCCACTTAATTTTACATACCACTGCTTAGGAAGCAGGAATGAATAATAATGTTTAGCTTGAAGTAACTATTTTATTGTCATAAGTTTTCTTTTAAATCTTTAATAAATCCTAGGCGCGTTAAAATTGAGATAAGAAACATGGTATACATTTACCGTGAAATCATAAGGGCAGTAATTTTTCACTTCACATACTTAAATAACTTAATATTATTCTGCTGTGTAGAATAATGGATGACATAACACTTCCACTACGAACAGATTTAATTTTATTAAGGTTACAGGCTTTTTCAATCTTGACGTGGATTTTTTACCACCTATAGTGCTCACCAACGCGGTATTACAACGGTAATACCGGTTAAAGTAGCAGCTGACGATGAATAAACGCTCTTGTGCAGCTTTAATATCTTTTTAACACCGTACTATAGGATTTATACCACCTGTATTGTTTACCAACCCTGTATTACAACGGTAATACCGGCTAAAGTAGTTGCTGACGATGAATAAGCGCTCTTGTGCAGCTTTAATATCTTTGTGACACCGTACTATAAGGCTTTCTATATATTTTACCTGTAAAACTGTGGGCCTCTTTCGTGGTTATAAGTGAGTTAGAGCATGCTCTAACTCAGTTGCACAGGTATGCGTTAGCACTTTTATACTCAAACGGAACTGATATACGAGTCTTATATAGGTTTTTTTAATGCTTTAATGTTAGTTGGGCAATCAAATGATTTGCTAAAGAGATTGCGTGATTTGGACCCAGTGTTATGCTCACACAAAAACGCCCATTGCACTTTTGGACTCAGTGTTATGCCCACATAAAAACGTTCATTGCACTTTTGGACCCAGTGTTACCACACAAAAACGTCCATTGCACTTTTGAACCCAGTGTTATGACCACACAAAAACGTCCATTGCAGTTTCAGCCTGTGTCCCACTAACCGATTGAAAAATATCCATCCCACCACCACCACCACCACTACACCAACACCATCACCATCCCACCATCCACCTTCTGTCTTGAGTGGCGACTGTGTAACAGTAGGCATAGCTTTAGACATTAGCGGATGCAGGAGGGGGGCTAAGGGTCTCAGGCTTCCTCAAAAGGTCGAGATATCTTTGGTTGTCTACACGAAGTTATTGAGGAATTTATGAAAATTAGTCCAAGGAATGTTATGCGATAAGCAAAATAAAATGTTTTGGCCTTTTTAAGAGGAGCTCGTGGCTAGATAATACCAGCCGCACAGGTCGATCCACAATGTTAAAAGCCACACTTGCCAAGGTTGGTCTGTGGATGGGTGACCATCTTAACATACCGAATTTCCTCTGTGCCTCGGTCCCGGCTATCATTTGATAGTAGTCGTAACGGATAGTCAAAAGCCAATAAATCTGACTCCAGTCTTGCCATGAAGTACCGTGTTACCCAGTTAATGGGTTGTGGAGGTCTGGTAGGCAGCTGCTTCACGTAAAATACTGGTATTCAGCTAAATCCGGTTTGACTGGATGCCGACCCCAATATAGTTGGGAAAAGGCTAGGCAGATGATGATGGCCTTTTTTAGTGTAAACTTTGCTAAAAACCTACTCTCAGCGGGGTCAGGGGGGCTTGACCTCGCTGAGAGTAGGTAGAGGCTGCGGGAGTCCGATGGATGCAAGACCTACAGAAATGATGGATGTGGCAACTGTTGTGAGGACCTATGTCTAACAGTGCTGACCTTGCTTTCTGGGTCTCATTCTGAGGCCAAAGAAACATTCAATCATCGATAACGATTTTTCGAAGGACAAAATATGGTTTAGTATATGACGAGGCAGTCATGATTGTTTGGCACTCATCTGGAGCCCGGAGGATATAGACAAACTGTCATTATATCATCTATAACGATTTTTTCATAGGAAAAACTAGACTTAGTTATAGCATGTGAGACTGACCATATAAAAATACGCTATACTAACACTTGCCTAAATTCCTCGGTCCTCTGGACATACAGCTTAATTTAAAATCACGCACAGCGTACCTGTTTCAATGACTTTCAATACAAGAGAAAGTCAATAATTTATCTTCTACTAAAGTAAGAACAGACACACGGGGAATACAAGAAAATATTAAAACTTAGTAAGAACAAATAGAAGAGCACCGAACTAAATTCGGAACGTTACCCCTAAATGATTGTGAAAACAAATTTAATAAACGCATTTTACTCCGACTTCCACCGAAATGCAACAAAGAAAGTCTGACTTCGTTAAATCCTGTTTTAAAACGGCGTCATCTAAGTCATATGCGGATAGCGATTCTCTAAACAACATTGTATCAGCGGTGGTGTCTAGTTGTATCAGCGAATGCAAATGTCGAATAGATCTCGTGACATTTCTACTGCGTTTGATACTCGTTTTGACAATAGCCTTCGAAACGCTATCGCTTGCAGAATGTTACTTGTTTAAAACCTCAGACAAGCACGTCTGGCATGACTAGGGCGCTAATCGCTTCCTTTCTTCGCTATTTGCTCGCTGAGGAAAAGGACAAAAAAGATCTCGTGTGAGTAAAAGAGACACATACATTTATAGTCGATATCTGGCTGTTCACACTGCCAGTGAGCCGGCTCTTACCACTAGTTGATCGCAACGATAAGAACTATCAAAGATTGTACTCGCTCAGCGACACTCGCTCGGCTTTGCTCGCTTGGCAGTCAGAACTCATAAACCAGCAGTAATTTCTACTTATAGTGCGGGCCGGAGGGACAAAATAAAGAAGCCGACGTACAAAAGCACTCGCTTAAAGCCGAGCGATAAAACTATCGAAAATTCGCTACTCGCTGCTGACCAAATCGTTCGAATTTCAAGCTTTACTCGCTACTCGCTGATCGCCGGCGGTGAGACAAGTGCCTCAGGGTTGACTTCTAGTCGCCCCAACGAACGGTCCTGTGCATCTCGCATCCATCGGCTACCCGCGACCTTTACCAGGTCATCGGTCCACCTTGTGGGAGGATGTCAATTTGACAAAAAACATCGACAGCGCATGCGCGTCGACCAAGATGGCGCGTTTAATGGCGTCTCATTCGCTCGTATACGTTGGATGAATAAGTGTGTTCTACTCGCTCAATGCAATACGACTGTTGATGTGAAAAGTGTTACATGCTGTTATTGTTTTTAATTATTTATTTTGGTTATTTCTTACTGTTTGATTTGTGTTCTTTTGGTGTATGTGTTTGTTGTTACTTTTTTATTTTTTTATTGTTACTGGTAGTATTTGTTACTTGTTTATAGTATAATACGCATTAACAAAAAAAAATTCTAGGAACGTATCACTTTATTACGCGATTGCACCTGCGCGGTTTTCACAGAAAACCTAACTTCCGAGCGGTAAAGAACCGTGGTGCGAACTGTATCTTTACCAATGTTCTCGCGGACTTGTGGGCCCAGACAACTTGCCATTCAATCAGCGATTGCCAAAAGGTCTAAAATGTGTAGGAATGACTTGTTCATAGAACATGTACACTGATACGTAACGTGGTCAATCCTAAATCTTATACTAATATATAAAGCTGAAGAGTTTGTTTGTTTGCTTGAACACGCTAATTTCAAAAACTCCTGTCCGATTTGAAAACATTCTTTCGGTGTTAGATAGCCCATCTATTGCGAAAGGCTATAAGGCTATTTACTACTCTGTCAAGAAAGTACCGGGAAAAGATCAATAATACACAAAATGTCTGTTATTCATCCAAATTTATTTTATCACCTTCAAAGTATGCTCCTTTAGAAACGATACACATGCGCCAACGAATAATCCATTCATCAAAACATTTTTTAAACGCTGCTTCCGGATTTGAGTTCAGTTCTCGCCGCGAATTCTCCTTTATGTCTTCTATCGATTGAAAACGGGTGCCACGAAGTGGTAATTTGAGTTTAGGAAAAAGAAAAAGTCAGCAGGAGCCATATCTGGTGAATATGGTGGTTGCTGGATGGTATTTGTTGAGTGTTTGGTTAAAAATTCGTTCACAATGATAGCCTTGTGCGAAGGCGCATTGTCGTGGTGCAAAATCCAAGAATTTTCTTTCCACAAATCTGGCCTTTTTCGTCGAATTTGCTCTCTTAAACGCCGCATAACGCTCAAATAATATTCTTTATTTACCTTTAGACCTTCCGGTAAGAATTCAGAGTGCACAACACCGCGATAGTCAAAGAAAACAGTCAACATGACTTTGACTTTTGATCGACTTTGGCGTGGTTTTTTCGGTTTCGGTTCAGTTGGAAGGCGCCACTCCGAAGCTTGTTGACTAGTTTGCATGTCAAACTCGTAAACCCACGTCTCGTCACCAGTAACAATGCGTTTCATGAATGTTGGGTCCGAACTGACTCGTTCTAGCATGTCCTCAGCGACTTTCATGCGATTGAGTTTTTGGAGAAAATTCAGATCTTATGGGACTAGCCGAGCAGCAACATGTTTCATACCCAAATGATTAGTAAAAATGGTACGGATCGACTCGTGAGATACAGAAAGTTCGGCGGCTATCTCTCTCAGAGTTGAATGGGGATTTTCAGTCACTATTTCCTTCACTTTTGCGATGTTAACTTCAGTTGCAGACGTTGACGGCCTACCAGAGCGAGGCAAATCTTCTTTCACATCTCGACCGCTTTTGAACGCTTTGAACCACTCATAAGTACGAGTTTTTGATAAAGTCGATTCACCGTAAGCCTTCTGTAACATTTTCAGTGACTCCGAACACGAAATTCCATTGGCGATGCAAAATTTAAGACAAACTCTTTGTTCTATATTTTTGTCCATTAAGAAATTCGCAATACACACTATATATGATATTACTAAAACCAGCACTGTATTTAATATAAATAACAGATGCAACTCAAACTCCGCGCCAAAATGGAAAACAGTTGTGCCAATCTAACAACTACAAAAAAACAAAAATTTGAATTTGGAACCATAAACAAATCATCCATTCCCGATACTTTTTTGACTGAATGTATATATCATCACACTAAGACCAATAGGAGCGGAGCAGTAATGAAAATTGTGACGCATAAGAAGTTGCGTGGGTCAACTAGTATTTGTATATAATCGTTATCGCAGATGAATTTATACTTTAATCTATACTAATATACATATAAAGCTGAAGAGTTTGTTTGTTTGTTTACTTGCTTGAATGCGCTAATCTCAGGAACTACTAGTCCGATTTGAAAAATTCTTTCAGTGTTACATAGCCCATTTGTCGAGGAAGGCTATAGGCTTATATCATTATGCTAAGACCAATAGGAGCGGAGCAGACGAAGTTGCGCGGGGCAAATAGCTAATAATAAATGTCTAATAAATGATTTGTGTAGATCATGCATATCATTTGATTTTAATAATAGTCGTATGACTATTGTAAATTTAACGTAAGCATTTATTTCTCCTCAAAATTACTGCTCCACACTCAAATTCCAACTCAAACTGAAAGCATTTATATTATTTAAACTATTTACACACAGTTTTGAAATATCAAGGGCGATCAGTCAAAAGATGAAGCTAATTCAAGGTTGCAAAGCATAGATCTCCATGAAGAAGAACGTGCAACAAATTCCAGGGACACTCTTTTAAATAAATTTTATCTGATGACTACTGTCTGCCTACTACGGTTCTTGAGATACAGCCCGCTGACAGACGGACAGACGGACGGACAGCGAAGGCTTGGTAATAGAGTTCCGCTGGTTTTGGGTTCGGAACCCTAAAAACACGATATGCGCATACGAAGTCGCGAGCAAAGGCTAGTTACAGTATGAAATCGCTATCAGCTTATTACTTAAACCGAAAATTCCCCGAAGTTAGCACAAAGATTTAAAGTATTCATTATACGGGCTGCCGAGAGCTGATAGTTGTTCCACGACCAGCTCGCCTCTGGTGACTACACACTGCTACTTTGTATAATCTTACTGAAATAAGAGAGGAAGAAAATCCTCAATAAAGTCACCAAAATCTATGAACTCAGAGTTTTGATAGCAGGATACAACATTGCTTTACTAGTAAGTATGAAAGAGACAAAAAATAAATCTCTTTCGCACTCAGTTAGTGGTAAAGTAATCTCCGCTCAGCATTACTCAGGTGTCAAATCGGACTTCTTAGACTTTTCTCTCTGCCTGTCTGTCGCGCTTTCACGCCAAGGCTACTGAACTGATTTAAATGAAATTTGGTACACAGATAGTCTAGAGACCACATGGGCGAAGCCGCTGGCAGAAGCTAATCACTACATAGTATAAAACAAAGTCGCTTTTGTTGTCTGTCTGTCCCTATGTATGCTTAGATCTTTAAAACTACGCAAAGAATTTTGTTGAGGGTTTTTTAATAGATAGAGTGATACTCGAGGAAGGTTTTAGTTTAATTTGCACAAATACCATAAATTAAATTTTCAACGAGGTATTCAGTGAAATTCTCATACATATAAAACGTTCAAATTCTAGTCGCAATATCATCTCGCGACGATCAAACGATCAATGTTAAAAACTTGTTAAAATGTACCTTTAGGGAATCCATAGTTGTTTTTGACAAAATGCGACTGTGACGCAATCTTCCAATTGCTAATATTTTATTTTTTCACCATTCACGTTGCTTGAAAGATGACAATTGTACTCATACAGTATATATCTTTTTAATGTGCACCTTTTTAATGTTCCCTCATTTTCATATGTGCACATTAAAATATCTTATGAACATGCATTTTGTACTATTGGGTAGCTTATATGATGAAGAATAACTTTAACTGATTAATAGGTAGGTAATCGGGGCGTCTTATTAAATCATTGTAAAAATGTATGAAAAGAACAAATTCTTGGTAAAAAATCATGTTTAGTTTCAATTGAGGGTAGTTTTCATTCAACTTTTTTCATTTCATAAGGACGCCTCATTACTTCCGATCATTTGTTTCATCGCGAGAGATCTTTTTTTTTAAAGTTTCACAGTTTGTTTACAAAAGTCACAGTTGTGAACAAAATATTTCAAAAATCAAATCAAAATAGATTTTTTTCAATACTTTTTCCATCGATGAAATTAAGCACAGTTTCTCTCATCTATCGATCTATACTAATATATTAAGCTGAAGAGTTTGTTTGTTTGTTTGCTTGAACGCGCTAATCTCAGGAACTACTGGTCCGATTTGAAAAATTATTTCTTTCATATTATATAGCCCATTTATCGAGAAAGGCTATATGCTATATATCATCACGCTAAGACCAATAGACGCGGTGCAGACGAAGTTGAGCGGATCAACTAGTTTTCATATAAAAGACTCACACTGTATATCTGTCATTTAGAAATTCTTATGCAACCCAAAGCTTATCTACAAATTATCTAACAGATAGATTAATTAATTTTATGCGTACATCGTCCTTTCGGCTTTATATTTGACCTTTTTATATCAAAGCACCAGGATAATTATCTTGATTAGGTATTATAAATAATGGATTAGTCACTAAGTACAGTTTTAGTACCATTGTACCCCTGTCCACTAAGAAGTTAGCATTATTTACATGCTAATTAATGTCTTGTATTAATTTGTAAATTATTATCGAATTTTGTAATCGTGTCAATGTCAGTGTACTCACAAACGTCACGAAATAAAGATGACAGAAGGACTGTTTTTAATCGTGTCGACACTTGAATGGCAATCCTTAATAAGCAACATTGAGTAAACTTAACAGGAGAGTGATAAAAAATCACCTATTTGTAGATTCGAAATTTCGAAACAATCAGGTTAATAGGGTTCCGTTGGTTACCCTTCAGGTACGGAACCCTAAACATAAAAGAAGTGGGAGAAATAGGTCCCGCGCGAGTAAAAACTATACCAATTCTTACGTAAGCATAGGAGGGAGAGGTGAGACTTTTGTTTACCATCGATGATAAGGGGAAGGGGTGTCAGAAGTGAGTAAAATTTTGCTATCGTTATATTTGAACGACATATATAATATATGACACTCTCAGCAGTGTGGCTTTCTATCGATCCATCTGCCTAGCTTTTTCCAAACTATGCCCAGTAAGTAAGTACCAGTATTATAGAAAGTAGAAAGAAAAAGCATTTTTTAAAATGGACCTACGGTTTATGTAAGATAAATCTGTAATACAGTACTTCTTGGCGAGATTGGTGACTCGTTGCTTAACCTCGAAAGAATAGCAGTGTAGCTGGTAATAGCCACGAACTTCTCTAATGAATGTTACTGACTGATTGAGTGAGTGTCTGACAGAAAACACACAGCCGAAACTACTGGTCGTAGAAAGCTAGAATTTGGCATGTACGAGTAGGTAGAGACACAAAGGACTCCGTAGAGGAACGGGAAAATCCGGGATTTGCGCGTACGAAGTCGCGGGCAAAAACTAGTTATCATTTAAAATCTGGTACGATGAGTACGTGTGCCTCTTCAAGTACACAAGCCCTCAAATATTAGGTGTAATGTGGATTATAGAGATTAAACTTTACTGCGTAATATTTGCTAAAGTCCACATTAGCAGCTGATATGTAAAATATTTGGAAGATAAAAGATCGATCACCAAAACAAGTGATTAGTCACATAATACACGTGATTCAACAGAAAATAAAATAAAGAAGAAAAAGACGAAAAATGAATCAACTAAAAAAGCGGCATAAACTGAAAATATTAGTATTAGAGATTGAACTGTGAGGTTAGATAAGTACTCGGAGGAGCTCGTGGCTAAATAATAACAGCCGCACGAGTCGATCTTGAAGGTTAAGCAACGCTTGCCAAGATTGGTCTGTGGATGGGTGACCATCTTAACATACCGAGTTTCCTCCGTGCCTCGGAAAGCATGTTAAGCTGTTGGTCCCGGCTGTCATTTGTAGAATTTTGGCTGTCGTTACGGATTGTCAATGTACTACTACGCTAGAAAGATCACGGCCCCAGAGTTTTTACTGCAACGCGACTGTGCTATATTACGAATGGCAATGTAGGTGGGAAAATTCCATCAAAGGCAGTCACCTCCGCCAGTTTTTACCATCCGTTCATGAGCAGCTGGATAGGACATGGCTGGAGGTGGATCACTATGTTGCCCAAGTTCTCGCAGGCCATGGCAACTTTAAGAGTAAATTATTTTCCTTCAGGCTTGTGGCCTCGCATTTATGTCAATGTTCTACAGCTGACCATGAATACGAACAATCCGCACATCACGTCTTATCGAGTGTATTATTCAGGTTTAGTCAGCAGTCTATACGGATTTTGTAGAAACCAGAACAAATTTCCATGCGTTCAAGCAATTTTGCCACACCTATTACTGGAATCAAAATTAAACTCACAATTTAGGACCCATTAGTTTTAGTGTTAGTTTATAATCCGTGGTGCTGCGTGGTTGGGTGGCCACAGGGCTTAACCCAGTTGTATGTGTCCCTTGGTGCCTATTCGCCTAGCTCTATTCTGTCTCCTGATTGATAAGAAAGGAAGTGGAAATTATATTTTATTTTCCTACTCCTCTGCTGTACTTTTCTGATTGATTTCGTTGCAGGATCCAAGACAGTTGAATCGTTTCTCGGGACTCGTCGGGCTTCATTCGCCCTATTGATTCTAGCTTTCAGGAGTTGCAGTGGTTGGGAATGAGTGGCGGGCTTGTCCCAAAAAAAAATGACAAGCGAAGATTGCTTAAAATAGTAGAGTTGGCAGTTGGCACTTTGGGCTAAGTGCAGAAACCAATCCCCGATTGATAGATAAATCAACCAAATAAAATTGTAAGCTATTCTGTTCTTAGAGTAGTGGTGAACTATACTCAATCTCAGAGCATATATGTATATCAATCACACCATTAACCTACAAGCACACTTTAATTTTCAAGGAGTCAGAAAGATTCTGCAGGTTGCAGGTTTGAAAACGTAGACCTCTATAGAGAAGAATGTGCAAGAAACTCTATGGACAGTTGGACAATTAATAAAATCAAATAATGTTCCACAACTTTAGTCGCTCAAACTTGAGTGTTTAGCGCCATCTATACCGCCACATAAGAACTACAAATCGTATAAATCTTACATCGCGCTATCAAAAGTAGCCGCGCGATTTGAACATATATACTTACTAATATATAAAGCTGAAGAGTTACAAATAGCCCATTTATCGAGGAAGGCTATAGGCTATATGTATATCATCACGCTAAGGCCAATACCAGCGGAGCAGACGAAATTGCGCGGGTCAACTAGTAGGTGTGTTGCCACAACGACCGGTCCAGTGTATCTCGCATCCATCCGCTTCCCGCGACCCAGTACAACCACCAGCCGAAAACACCTTACAGCACCGTCTGGTCGGAAGCTCCTATCTTTTCAATGGAGATTGCGAGAATTGCCAGTTTTTTACTATTGATAGGCACGCGTTTGACCACTATCTCATCTGATAGTAAGCGATGATGTGGTCGAAGATGTAGCAGGGCCTGCCTAGAATAACCTATTTACTCTTGACTCAAACACTCCTAGGTTGTAGCTATCAGGAAACACAGACTCCGGCAGGGAATTCCACTCCTTAGCTGTACGCATTATGAATGTGTTCACAAAACGTTACATCTATACGTGAAAATGCTTCCTTTTTCTTTATTTTATTTTCAGCTAAATGTACCTCAATCTTAGTATTTGTCTGTAGTAACATAATTTAAAAGGGTTATTAAGTTTAAAATAATCATGTCTAGACATGATAGGTCTGTGACAAAAAATCATTATTCTTTCTATCTATCGTCTTTTATTAATACTTAACACTTATTTAGTCTTAGGTATAAATACCTTATGTCTGCTTGATAGAAGATAAACTTTATCTTGACCAAAAGAAACAAATAAATGAGGTGACTGTCTTTTAGATATTAATCTAAGATTATTCAAGAATAATAAAACGATTATGAAACTCTAAGCTAAAATAATACCTATCATATGTTTTTTCGAACCTTCCGAAGCACTACAGTCATAGCTAGGCACACTTTCTTCCGCGCTTGCTGAGTATTATAATTGTTTATCTACGTAGACAGCATGTACAGAGCGGTTCACATTGCAGAAGACCACATGGCTTGTAAACGCGTCGTATGTGGTCGCAACCCTCAGCAGTAAAGGAACGACGCAGAAGAAGTAGCTACGCAGCAGAGCATGGAACCGACCGACGCTCCGCCAGCGCTGTGATATTTATTTTTTGAATATCGCAGCATTTATGCTGAGACAGGGACCTTTTTGGCCTCGCACATATTAATTTTGTGTAAACATATTTTTTATGACAGTTTGTTTTACTTTATTTTATGTGTCTTGTGCGAGTCCCAAATAAACATTTTTCTTTCTTTCTTTCTTTCTTTCTTTCTTTCTTTCTTTCTTTCTTTCTTTCTTTCTTTCTTTCTTTCTTTCTTTCTTTCTTTCTTTCTTTCTTTCTTTCTTTCTTTCTTTCTTTCTTTATTTCTTTCTTTCCTTAAAAGTCATCAGTTCCTTTAATTTCATCATTTGGTTTAATCGACTACTATATCCCGGGCGACTACTAATTATGCTTTTAAGACTATTAGAAGACGCAGCTGGGTCCCTGGCAGGACACTTTGACGCGACTACGTACGCGACTACTAAATAAAATACGCAGCTATAGACTAAATTGACAACTTCAAATGTCAAAATGAAATCTACGTCAGTTTGCCATTTTCACTTGTCAATTTAGTCTCTGAGATTTAAAAACAGACACTAGCTTGCGGCAGGTTTTTTTCCAAGACTACTTAAAGACACAGCTCTCTTACTGACAGGATTAAAGACTATTTAAATACACAGCTGTCTCTCTGGCATGCTTTTTATACTGGACTACTAAAATTCATAGGTGGTTCCCTGGCAGGATACTTTTACTACAGTTCTACAAACCACTACTCCCTCCCAAAAAGGATACTTTACTCATCATCATCATCATCATCATCTGCCTAGCCTTTTTCCAACTATATTTGGGTCGGCTTCCAGTCAAGCAAGATTTAGTTGAATATCAGTATTTTACGCGGAGCGGCTTCCTACCAAACATCCACAACCCCTTAACTGGGTAACACGGTACTTCATGGCAAGACTGGAGTTAGAATTACTGGCTTCTGACTATCCGTAACGACTGCGAAAGATGTACAAATGACAGCTGGGACCAACGGCTTAACATACTTTCCGAGACACGGAGGAAACTCGGATGGTCACCCATCCACAGACCAACCTTGGCAAGCGTTGCTTAACCTTGAAGATCGACCCGTGCGGCTGTTATTATCTAGCCACGAGCTCCTCAAATAGGATACTTTTACTGGACTTCTAAGAATACAGCTGGCCCTCTGATTGGATACTTTTACTAGACTACTGAAAGACTGGTTTAGACTCCCAGTCACGTGTCCGGGCATTCCTATTAGTAGGTAGCAAAGTTAGTGGCGTTATGTACGTAAGCACTTATCATTATTATCACACGATTATCTTCAAATAAAACATTTATGCCGCGTTTTTTTATGTACAGATTAGATAATTATGTAATTAACATAACTTTTTTTTATATCCGTGTACCTATTAAATGCAGAATCAGTTTGATAAAGTTCTCGTAGGTACCTGAAGAAAAGCTTTTTTTAGCTTGCTTAGTACTCGAAAATTGGCTCTTATTAGATTCAGAATCCACTTTATTTTACACATAGCACCTATAAAGTAAAACCGTTAATAAACGAAATTATAAAATTTTACAGAAGAGCCAATATTATAAAAAAGTCACCGTTTCTTGTCAATAAAGGTTTAATTTAATAACGCGTGTTGCCTCCATGGGCATCTACCACAGCTCTCATACGATTAGGCATAGAGTTTATCAACCGCTCTATGAAATTTTGAGGGATCATCTCCTCTATGGCAGTTTTCAACTCCTGCATCGTTTGGGCAACTGGCTGACGAGCCCTAACACGTCTTTTTAGCTCGTCCCACATGTGCTCAATGGGGTTCATGTCTGGGCTTCTGGCTGGCCAGTCCATAACTGTGATGTTCACATCCCGAAGATATTCCCTGACGATGCCGGCCGCATGGGCTCTTGCATTATCATGCATAAAAAGGAAATTTGGGCCCACATAGTCCGCGTATCGTAATCGATCTTCAAAATTTTATTGACAAAAAACAGTGACTTTTTTCTAATATTGGCTCTCCTGTAAAATTTTATAATTTCGTTTATTAACGGTATTACTTTAAAGGTGCGATGTGTTATTTTCTATTCATCTGTACAAAACCACTAGGTACTTTTACTACAAATCTGGTCCAAACATATAGTCAGAAATAATTATGATTTATTATGAGCCTGTTGAGTCCCACTGCAGGGCAAAGGCCTCTCTTCCTTCTTTCCACTTCTCTCTGTCCGTTGCCACACTCGGCCAATCTTTAAGGTAGGAGTCTAATTCATCCCGCCATCTCCTCCTGGGTCTCAGAAATAAGCGTTATTTTTTTATCCTCAAACAGTTTTGTGAATATTTAAACTGGGCTAATAAGTAGCACATCATATTTTTTATAGAGCCCAATAACTTTTATTTACACACTAGATGACAGGCGTAACTTCGTCTGCGTCACAAAAAAAAAATCCCCGTTTTTGTAACATTCCTGATGTTATATAGCCTTCCTCGATAAATGGACTATCGACCACTAAAATAATTTTTCAATTAGACCCAGTAGTTCCTGAGATTAGCGTGTTCAACCAAACAAACAAGCTCTTCAGCTTTATAATACACTTCTGGACACATCTATTGGCCCACCTTGTATTTTCAGTTTCGTTTGGTCCTAGCTAAAATTTTATATTAGGTCGAGCAAAAAGTTTTTATGCAGTTTTGAACCTGGCACATTCACAATTTCATTCAATAGTCTTTTTTTGAATTTCGAACACAGAATTTAAAAAAACAAAAGACAATTTGGAGCATGTTTGTATATCAAACAATCGAATACTAAGAAAACTTGGTTTTATTGGTTTACTTGGATTTAATTCTTGAAAAAGTGATGGATATCTTTGGTTTTGCAACAAACATTACTTATTCTTAACATTAAGGTGAGGTTCTATCAATAATCTATGGATACTTCACCTGAAGTCGCCGCCCAAGCTGTGGCACTTATTCAGGCCGGACACAGCCAAAGAAACGTGAGTGCTCAACTTAATTTAAGTCGATCTGCGGTCCGAAATGTTTATCGGAGGTACCTAGAGACTGGCAGCTTTGTTCGTCGCCAAGGAAGGCCACGATCTCGGGTCACAACTGAAAGGCAGGATCGATTCATCGTGACGACCAGCTTGAGAAATCGTCACCTTACCTCCATTGAGATACAAAACCAACTTCGCGACTTCCACGGAGTATCTGTGAGCGCTCGAACTGTTCGGAGAAGGTTAAAAGAACGCGATATGGTACCACACAAGCCAGCTAATGGGCCCAAACTAACGCGAGCCCACCGAACAGCGCGCCTTCATTTCGCACGCAGTCATTTAAATTGGACACAGCAAGGTTGGAGCCATGTACTCTTTTCTGATGAGTCTAAAATTGTGTTACATGGCAATGATGGAAGGAAAAAGGTCTACCGACGTAAGGGAGAGCGTTTCGCACAATGCTGCTTTGATGAGAGGGTTGCTTATGGCGGTGGCTCGAATCATGGACTGTCTGGGGCGGTATATCCGCGAGCGGCAAAACTCAACTTGAGGTTGTTACAGGACCACGGCTGCCAACATTAAATGCTGAAAGGTACATTCGTGAGTGTTTAGAACCTCACGTGATACCATACGCGGACTATGTGGGCCCAAATTTCCTTTTTATGCATGATAATGCAAGAGCCCATGCGGCCGGCATCGTCAGGGAATATCTTCGGGATGTGAACATCACAGTTATGGACTGGCCAGCCAGAAGCCCAGACATGAACCCCATTGAGCACATGTGGGACGAGCTAAAAAGACGTGTTAGGGCTCGTCAGCCAGTTGCCCAGACGATGCAGGAGTTGAAAACTGCCATAGAAGAGGAATGGGAGATGATCCCTCAAAATTTCATAGAGCGGTTGATAAACTCTATGCCTAATCGTATGAGAGCTGTGGTAGATGCCCATGGAGGCAACACGCGTTATTAAATTAAACCTTTATTTGATAAAACATGTTTTTTATTCAAAAATCAATTGCCTTTAACAAGGCGCATATCCGACTTGTTAGGCGTAGCTCCATGTCGTATGGTATTCTGAATTCAAATTTAAAACAATACGATCGAAAAAGATGGTAAAATGTATCAGGTTTAAAACTGCATCAACAGTTTTTGTTCAATCTAGCAATCATATTTCGGTAGGGGCCATCGAAACCTAAACTCTAAGGTGGGCCAATAGATGTGTCCAGAAGTGTATATGTATAGATGATGTAGCCTTGTATATTATTATATTTGTATTCTGTCCACTATAAAGGCGTATTAGGGAATGTAGAAAAATATTATCTAACTCTATATTTACTAAATCTACGCTTATCTAAACTATGAAGAAAAGTACATAAGTACATTAACAGATTCGTTCAGAGACGCGAACATTGTCTTCTTGGTATTTTTAGTTAGTGAAGTTATCTTCAAAACTATTGTAAGGGTGAGGAAAAACGAACGTAATTTTGTCAGTTGTGAGTTGCGTAAAATGAGTCAGCGGAATTCGGTTTCATACTAAATTCTAACTTATTTTCCGTCGCTGTGTGGCACAAACGGGGTATCTACTATGACGTCTTAAAACGATCATGATTACGGTCTGGGAGGGAGACGTAGTTAAGCAAGACCCATAACACTATCCCTTTTTCACAGTGCAATCATGATCGCATTGGCACGTCATAGTTCTTTAGTTTCAAACTGAATGCAGCGTAAATTCCGCGACTCACAAAATTACGTTCATTTGGCCTCACCCTAAGACCACAGGAGATACATAGATACTGTGTTCTGTGGTTTTAACCCCACTCAGTTGCTATTGGACGCGTGACAGAACGACACTCGTTCAGGCAAATGCGTATTATCTATACATATAAAATCGTTTGTCCTGACGTTATCAACGTACAGCCAAGACAACCAACATTGAAAGCTGAAAATTTAAAGGTACCTATATTTTATATATATGTTTTAAACTATACCATTTCACATTCTCAAACTGTTGACCTGCTTAAATTTAATTGTCAAAATAACTTTAAAAGATGCTTGTCAACCATACAGGGTAACTTAATAATAAACAGAAGATTAATGTTTTTTACTTTCTCGGGTCCCTCTTCCTAGAGACCCGGTCCTTTGGTGGGCGTACGAGGGGCCGAAGCCAACTCGCAGAGGCCTCTTTAGACATTTCAAATGGAATGGGACACCAACCGACGATTATCCCTGTATGCACTGTGAAAGTATAACCAAGGACAATCCCCGGTTGGAGCAGGACTATTGCAGAATATGGAAATGTTTATTATTAAGTTAGCCTGTATGGTTGTCTCATATTCATGGAAGAAAGATTATTATTTATTACTATTTTTAGGGTTCCGAACATCCGTAAAAAACGGAACCCTTATGGAATCACTCGGGTGTCCGTCTGTCTGACCGTCTGTCAGGAAAACCTATAGGTACGAAGTCTGTATTGTTAAAATAACATGTTATAAAAATGAAATTGGTTCGGAACCCTTTGCACGCGAATCAGACTCGCACTTAACCAGTTTTTACAGGAACTTTGTGCCGCGATAACCGACATCTAATCATACGGAGTCGCGGGCATCCCCTAGTAGTTTATTGTTGCGGTCAGTGGCCTCCGTGCGAGGTTCCTAACGTTCACGATCGCGTTAGCGTAAACGTCAATTTGTATAGAAACTTGAAACTGAATGAGCGCCGCCTGTTGACAATAACGGAAAACCTTTTTAGGGTTCGGTACCTCACAAGGAAAAAACGAAACACTTATCTCGTCCGTCTGTCAAGACCGTTTATCACGGGAATGAGCTAAGGTAATCGAGTTGAAATTACATGATCTGAGTATATATATACTCAGATCTATGGCTCCTTGCATCTGTGAAAAAATCAAACTTCTAAGTTAACGTAAAAAAAGATACGGGTGGCATAAACATGCCACAAAAAAGCATAATGTCGCACACTTTCGTACAGGGTATTTCCCGTTGACCAAAAACTATGAAATTTGTCAAATTACGTCATATACTACAAGTATAGGGAACAGTCTGAAAACCTTATATTTGTAATTAAATCATAAAAAATATAGTATTTTAAAGCAATTTGTAGCTACTTGTACGGACCCCTCGGTGGGCGAGTCCGACTCTCTCTTGACCGTTTTTTTTTCATAATTTGACAAGAAAACTCACTTAAAAACCGATAGAGATCGTTAAAAAAATTCGCTCTAAGGTCACAGGACACCCAGTAAGTAGGTAAGTGATATGTAAATGTTGCAAAACTGGTTTTAAATTATTGCAGGTGACTGGGTAGATGCGATCCTGTCCCATCTTTGTATTTAGTCTTTGTGATAGTGTCAGTGGGCGCTTTCTGCTGTGAGTATTATCAAATTATCAAAAATAGTGGCTTTGATTTTAATCAGTGTAAAAAATAAATGAGCTGTGTTTGCCAAATGTATTGTGATTTTCATTCAACATATCATTCAAATCAAACAAAGTGCATTTTTCTCCAATTTTACTTTTTGTTTTTGCCGCATAAATAATATTTTTTCCTCTGCAATGCCAATATTTATTTCTAATAATGTGCATTAACTTTTGACATACTTACGAGTGTGATATGCAATTTATAACTTGTTTAGGTATCCTTAGGTTTTAACTTATTTCAAGTATATAAAAGGGGTTGGGTACAAATTTTATGTTAGACAACAGCACTGCGCCGACGACGTGAAAACCTGCTGCCAATTTTATAGTTCAAGGTTACTTTTCAAACAATAATGCTATCGGATCCTTCACTAATAACTGATCTTATGCGCTTATAGTATCATTACGCGAATTCCCAATTATATGGAGCCTTAATGAGAAGGCATAATCAGTCAAAGCCAAACCATCTAGCAATTAAATGTAGCTGTTGATTAGAACTAGATTCGTGTGCGCCCAGCCCGCAACACCCCTCCACTTCCCTCGTTAGCAGCTGCGACACTTCAAAGCAATTTCACCTTTGTGGCCCAACCACTTTGATCTCGACACGGATCGATTTAATTTTAGCTTCCTTGTAATTAAAATTGAGCAACCGAAGTGTCTCATTTGAGCACTGTTGGCCACAGAAATTTAGACATTTAAAAATAAATGTATTTTTAGCTTTGTTTAGCAGTTCCAATTACTAAGCTATTATTAAATACCTCATCATCATCCACAGCCTGACTTCGCCCACTGCTGAGCGTAGCCTCTCTTTTCTTGTGCCAATCCCCAAGCTCCTGTGGCAGCCTCATCCAGGTTCTTCTTGCGATGTCATCCGTCCATCTCGCCGCTGGTCGACCAACACTAATTCTTCTTCCAGTCCTTGGACGCCACTCGGTCACTGCCTTACTCCACCTATCATCACCGCGCCTTACGTGTCCTGCCCTCCTCCATTTTAGTTTCCGGTTTCGTTTTCCGGTGTCGAAAACCTTCGTACGTCTTCGGATCTCGACGTTTGGGACTCAGTCTGTAGCCGTATACCAAGCATGGAACGCTCCATAGCTCTCTATGCAACTCTCAGCCTGTACACAGCCTCCTGCGTAAGCGTCCATGTCTCGGCACCGTATGTCATGGTGAGCAAAACGCACTGGTTGAAGAGGCGAGACTTCAGACATTGTGGAATTTTGGCTGACTTAAGAATGTCACCCAATTTACTAAAAGCCCACCCAAGCTGTATTCTTCTCGATACCTCCATTTGCTGGTGTTCTTTGCCAAATGAAAGAATATGGCCAAGGTAGACATATCTGTCAACCATCTCTAACTCCTCATTCCCAACTTTAACAGAAAGGTTTGAATTGCCGAAGATACTTGGCATAACCTTCGTCTTGGCCATATTCATCCTTAGTCCTACGTTAAAAGACACATCATAAAGGTTTTGTAGCATTTTCTAGAGGTTTTCGACGTTTTCAGTGAAAACTACAAGGTCATCTCCAAATCTCAAATACCTACTTACCAAATAATATTTTCTTTTTCTGTTTTTTTTTTTGTATTTCGAATTATTAGTTAGAATATGATAATTATTCGATGAGGGTTAAAACTTCGCAAATATTTTTTATCGTCGTCCACTTTTTGGAAATTTATTCAAGCCACTGATTAGGAGATAAAACTGAAGTTCAGATATGTTTTTCAAAAGCCTCCACAAATGATTTGACACTTGCGAATTAATTACACCAGAAGCCGAATTACAACGTATACGCACGCATACATACGCATTATCTATCCGTTGTGAAAAAGAAATAGAACTATTCGTCTTGTAAATCCCGATCTCTCACTGCAATAATAATAACCTGAAGACAGTCATAATATGGTCCCAGTTTTCACAGAATAATATTTTTTGAACAGATTATGAATTCTGTCCGCCATTGTACCAGAGTTCATAAAGCGAACCGGTAGTAATGCGTTATTCATTAACATTGTTCCGATGCCCGCGATGAGTTCTGTCACTGACTGTACTTATCTGTCAGTTCGTCTGTCACCGGTGATTCATAAGTAATGAAACGGAGGATTAATATTCACGCTTGAATTTCGAATGAATCTTAAACGATTTCTCTGCTTTCAGAGATTTTATTTTTTATTTGTGCTTGTTGTGGATGCAAGTGTTTAAACTTATCAAACCGTTGTACCTTGCCAAAGCTTGCTAACTGATTTGATTGGCTGACTTTATTTTAGTCGAGTAATAGTCACTGGATCTTACTTGAGCAATTGGGATGATTCCTGAATAAAAAAATATTATTACATTTAGTCCGTTAGATAGATTATCGATAAATGTTAGACAAGTATTAAAAATTGACGAAGATAAAATGTATCTAAGATCAGGAGTGAGGGCTTGTGACGTCACTATTCGGTAAAAAGTTTAGTGAAATGTGACGACACACAAGATATCAACGAATTTTTATTTCTTTAGCGAAAACATGTTTTACACTGTAACAGTAAATTTTGAGTAGCCTCTTAAAAACGATGTAAATTTCACTGGCACGGTAGGTCAATTAAAAGGAATTTCATCAAATAATCCTACAGTTCACTCAGTGTTTCCATCCAAACTAATACTGTTAACGATTTACATAATTAATTTAATATTGTGACTTTTCGGTAGTAGCAACATTTAAAATCTTCTTTTTGTATTGGCAACAAAAATGGACTGCTACCGGTCAATGCGGCGCTACTGCCGTGAACCGCCGCTTTTAAAAAACGAGCTCTGCGCTGTTCTGGACAATCCATTTTCGTTCGCCAAGAAGAAACCATCTCCAACAAGAAATTCTGCTGTAATTCTTGTAAACCCATATTTGCATGAGTATATTGTAGTTACTGTGTGTTTTTTGAAGAACAAGTATATTAAAAAGTATTGAAGTATTGTATCTCCGTTTGGGAGATGGCGGGACGAGCTGGACTCCTACCTTAAGGATTGGACTCAGATAGCTCAGGACAGATTAAAGTGGAAAGAAGGAAGGGAGGCCTTTGCCCTGCAGTGAGACACTACGGGCTTACGTAATAAAAATAAACAAATCATCATCTGCCTAGCCTTTTCCCAACTATATTGGGGTCGACTCTCCCAGTCAAACCCGATTCAGCTGAATACCAGTATTTTACGTGGAGCGGCTGCCTACCAGACCTCCACAACCCATTAACTGGGTAACACGGTACTTCATGGCAAGACTGGAGTCAGATTTACTGGCTTCTGACTATCCGTAACGACTGCCAAAGATCTACAAATCACAGTCGGGACCAACGGCTTAACGTGCTTTCCGAGGCACGGAGGAAACTTGGTATTTTAAGATGGTCACCCATCCACAGACTAACCTTGGCAAGCGTTGCTTAGCGGCGTGCGGCTAGTAATCTTTAGCCACAAGCTCCTCCAACAATACAAATAATAAAATATAACACAAAAAATAAAATAATAAAGTACTGTATTTAAACCGTTTGATTTGTATTGCCTATCCCGCTAGAATCCTACGAGATTTTGACAAATCATGGATAGAGATTACAATACTATAAATGTTTATGTGTGATATATTATTTAGTATAAACAGTTTAACAATTGTAGATAGGCAAATAAATATATTAATAAATCGCGCAACTGATTTTGATAGATAGGACCCTGGAGAAGTAATAGCCTACTGAGCAGAAGCTAGTTAATGACGTCAAATTAAACTCGTTTGTGCTCAGCCTTTATTAAATCTGATCCGTATGGTACTCGACGTACGGTGGAATACGGTGGAGGTCTGCCCTGCTTGGACGGAGAACAGCCGGTTCCTCGTTGAGGCGATCGGCGGCGGCAACCTCTCGCGACCGGCCCTGGTTCAATCTGTGGTCCGGACTTCCGGAGCGAAGAGGCATGGGAAGCGGTCACCTCCTTCTGCGAACAGTAATGCTAGCGAAGGAGGATGCCGAACGTGTGAGAGAGAGGGAAACCTCACGCCCCAGCCGCCGCAACAGAAGAAGACGCCCCAGTCGTCGGGAGTCGCAGGGCGATTTCCGGCCACCGTAGGCGCGGGCCTGCGGACGGCGAGCATTGGGTGGCTCGACGTCCGATCAGAACCAGGCCCGGGTCGGCGGCGCGCTATGTTCCACGTGCGCCTCAAGGAGCTGTCAGCATGGGAGACAGGGCCCGCTAGGGCCAGTGCCTGCCGGGGTGCGGAATCCGTTCGAAAGAGACGCCGCAGCCCTGGAACGCAAAGGGCATTGGGCACGGATGGGTTTTAGTCAGTAAGAGTCTGACATTCATGGAAGGAGTCATTTGATGATTTCCAAAAATGGCAGCATGAAAAGTCCATGAAGTAATAATGAACCATCATTTCTTTTTCAGAAAGACAAAATGGCATCCCTGGAATTTCCGTATGAAATTAAAAATGTAACTGAAGAGGAGGACGAAATTATTAAAAAGTATTATAAAGGTAAGACATTCTAATAAAAGAATAATAATTATTATACGGCGGTCTCCCATCACTTCTTTTCTTGCAAAATTAACCAAAAAAAATGTTCAAACAAGGTTTTCAATATTGCAGCATTATTCACATAATTGCATACAACAATACCGGCAAATAGTGCCGCTGGACAAACAAATACAAAGAACATGGGTCTGAACGTACCCAGTTTGTAGCAAGTTGAAATTGGTACCATTCGAAATGTCTTTGAAAACGTAGATATTTTTTGTATGGGAGCAACTTTGTAACTTATGTAGGAAAAAAGATATTCGATGTTGAAAATACCGAAAATCCTTAGTAAAATCGACCCACGCACGTTCAATTTTTTTTTATTTTATCCATTAGGTGGGTAGTTCGAACTATTTTGTGCTAGCGTCGGTGTGTCGTCAGTAGTTAGTACCTGTTAGGAACTGATTTTGAGCGCGCGCGCATATCTTAGTTTATTTTATTCTTACTTTTATTTACAACCTCGGCTTTCACAACGGACTTCAGTGTATTACTTAACGATTGGATTATTATTATTACTCATCTGCTTCAAAAAAATGGAAGGTGAACGCCGTATACAGTGTGTTACATGTATAGAAAGTAGTAGTAGTAGTGTGTAGTGTGTATAGAAAGTGCTGGGTATATTGCCCATATGCCACCAAGTAAAGATAGGCATGCCACACAGCTTACAGATATTCAAGCCAATAAATCTCGAGAAATCACCATAGTGCGTTGGGTCATTGAAGTAATAAACGGATGGTTCAAAAGGGACTACAAAATATTTAGGCATACAGTTATCAATAAAACACTCCCTCACTTATTTGAAGACTTCCGTATTGCGGGAGCCCTTATAAATGCATTTAGGCAGCGTCTGACAGATAATAAGCATGCCCACGCTTTTATCAATATAATAGCGCAAAGAAGAAGTGAACCCAACAGACTGGGCAATTATGTAGTCGCAGAACATATGAACAGACAGCGGGCGGTGTTCACAACAATGACGGCTACGTCAATACCATTTCCACAATTGACAGAAAGACGTCATTCTACTCAGTTTGGGCACATACCATTTAAAGCTCGCTAGATCATATGTTGCCGAGCATTTGCGAGGTGGAGATGGTATATATAATATTGAGGTATCTTCGAGCCGTAGCCCTAGTATGTCGCAGCATGGGCTAGTAACCGAAAACTGCTCGTTAATTAGAGGCCGCATATTATCGAGGCACGTGTCGAATAAAATATATTACACATATATTTTAATCAAGGTTAATGTCCAGGGCAGAGAAGCCATCGAAGCGTATTATTGCTCCTGCATGACGGGTATGAGAACTCTAGGTGCTTTGTGCCCATACTATTAGCATAATATGGTACTTAGGTGTTGGCAGGCACCTAGATAACTTCGTAGGTCCGGCAAGTGCCTGGGATGATATAATCATTGAAAGTAACAATACAATTTAATAAAACTGTGCTATTTAAGATTGATAGTTCTTATTTAATATTTTTTCTGTACCAAAAACCAACGTTAGGAAGCTATATCGCTCTCTAAAGACAGAAAAAATGACTGGTTACCTATTTATTTAGTCCAAAAAGCAGAAAAAGTGCGATTATTGGCAATTAAAAATGTTACAAAGAAGTTATCATAACTTCGGTCTTTCATTCATTCATTCATTCGTTCACTTATTTTCGAGTTACTCAATCAGGCCTCTTCTAAATTACACCTAGTCTAAAATGCTACAAAGTG
Source organism: Lacanobia oleracea (assembly GCA_950371165.1). Classification (NCBI taxonomy): domain Eukaryota; kingdom Metazoa; phylum Arthropoda; class Insecta; order Lepidoptera; family Noctuidae; genus Lacanobia; species Lacanobia oleracea. Next base: position 22,869,634 of record OX493392.1, on the reverse strand, counting down.
GGTACGGGTTCCATACAAAATTACCCATTGTTCTTTACTGATTATTATGTTTTTTAAACTTTCAGATACAACTAATGAAATCATTAAATTTAATATTAGATTAATTACTACACAAACACACTAAAAAACACACACACTCTAAATACACTTGCATTAAGATCTAATTTGTCAACTAATTATTGAATAGCAGTGACCCGCAAATTAAACATAATCTTAATGAACAAGTTTCCAACGGACTCGTCCGGAATCAAAACACTAACACCCGTATTCACAAATAATACTTATCTCAGTAAAGTAGCAATGCTATGCGAAGTAAGGCATTTCTCATTGCGTTGCATATGGCAAACCTTTCAATTCAAAAACAATATTCAAACGACCCTTGACTAAGCAAACGCACAGCGTTGAATAGAGCTCTGTGATTGGTTCGTTTGTGTTGCGCAGTTCACTTCGCTGCTTGACGTTCTTTTCTAAGTCTTCATTTATCAGTGGCAAGAGTATAAAAAGTACTACATCTTTGGAAAACCTGTAGCGTCGTCTAAATTCATCCCAACTGTAATACTCAAAAGGATTTTGGAAATCCCGTATCATTTTTGTGGTATTTATTGAGCTTCTCTCATTGATCTAATAATCAAATTATTCTTCACTACTATAATCCATTGTAAAAGAACGCTATTAACATGGAAAATTATCACAAACAGTAAAATCCAACCCCGAAAAATATTTCTTGTAACACATAGACCACAGATAATCGAGAAATATTAGCTATGCGTTGCTTAAAATATCTATCAGGCTACCTTAGCTGTGCGTTCATCCTAAGTGACGCATAGTGCTAGCCGCCACTCAAGTATTGTCTATGAATAAGTTTTAGGGGCCCTGTACGCTCGTGCGCACTGTGAGACCACATAGTAACATTTGTGAATACGGGTGTAACACTCATTTATAAAAAAAAAAACGAAATAAAAAATAATGTTTGAGATTAAAATTCTCTACATGAATTAAGAATTTGCTGATCAGTATTTAAAACTAATAATATGCTCAGAATGTTTATAAATAAGGCAGAATATTGTAGAGAGGAGACATGGTGGATACAGATTTTGAGTTTGATATGAGACCTTCTCCTTACTGGCCTTTTCTTAACTAAGTACATTGGGATCAGTTTCCAATTTCACATGGAACAACATCTTATCTTACCACCAATACCCAGTTACTGGGTGGCTGGATGCAAGATTATGATTATAGTCTGTTTTTTTAACAAACGAGTACCGAAATTTTTTACTGCATTTCTATTGGTCCACGTAATCAACATAATGTCCGTTCCATTCAATTCGCCTTTGTTCAAAACAAGAACAAAGGCGTTGGCCCCACCCCGACCAATGGACCCATCTAACTAAATAAATAAAAATAATCATCATCATCCTAGCCTTTTCCCAACTATATTGGGGTCGGCTTCCAGTCAAGCCAGATTTAGCTGAATACCAGTATTTTACGAGGAGCGGTTGCCTACCAGACCTCCACAACCCATTAACTGGGTAACACAGTACTTCATGGCAAGACTGGAGTCAGATTTACTGGCTTCTGACTATCCGTAACGACTGCCAAAGATCTACAAATGACAGCCGGGACCAACGGCTTAACGTGCTTTCCGAGGCACGGAGGAAACTCGATATGTTAAGATGGTCACCCATCCACAGACCAACCTAGGCAAGCGTTGCTTATCCTTGAATATCGACCCGTGCGGCTGTTATTATTTAGCCACGAGCAATAATAAATATCGGAAATGTGCGAGAGATATAGTCAGTACTCGTATGTTAAAAAAAAACCTTACTATAGAAGTAGCCATTTACTTGTAAAATTTTGTATTTTTCTTCATACAGATTACGTCAAACCCTTCATCCGAGTAGGTCCTAAGGGGTACATTACAAATGCAGGTTATGGGGACCACGCCTCAGAGATCTATAACCTAGAGGTCAGACCTGATGACATATGGATCGCCACGTTTTCTAGATCAGGTAAGACAAATCTTGAACTCATATCGGCATGATAAGCATAGTCAATCACCGGCCTATGGCAATCCATGGCTGGATATAGATCTCCTAATCTTACGCACATCAATTCGATCCTCGGCTACTCTCATCGAGCGTTTTTAGGGTTCCGTACAAACTACAGGGTCTACAGGGTAGACAGTTCAAATTTTCACAGATGGTGTATTTCTATTGCCGCTATAACAAAAAATAAAAATTAAGGTATATGGTACAGAACCCTTCGGAGGCGAGTCCGACTCGCACGTGGCCAGTTTTTATTTTTTGAGACAAGCCTGCTACACTTTCCCATTCACTGCAACCGGAAAACAGCGAAACTCAACTTCAAGAAGAAAACTTAAAGATGCACTATTATTTATGAGTTATGAAACTTAGCGATAATTTTTAATTAATAACGTCAAACGCTATTAATTAAAAAAACCAGTCAAATACCAAATCCTCCCAAGCCGTGCATATTTGACATTAATCATAATTGGTATTATTATCTACTACAAACATTAACATAAAAAATAACGTTCAAACTTGTTTAACTCCAATACCTTACTTATTACTTGGAATTTGACACTAATTAGCTATAATTAAGCTTTATTTCAGGCGTCTGAGGCCCATAAACACACCCGTAAAAACAATAACTACCTATAAGAAATACATAATTTATTCAATAGAAAACTTAAAAAGCTTACTGCACACGACACACGATTCAAATTCGGGCCCGACAACCGAGAAGGGGGAACGGGCTGTTATGGTGATAATTCTACATAATGTTTCAGGAACCACTTGGCTGCAAGAACTCGTGTGGTTGGTCGCCAGCAACCTCGACTTCGACACTGCGAGGGAAGTGTCACTTACTAGGAGATACGCTTATATTGAGTAAGTTTGATGGATATCTCCTGAGGTGTATTTAACCTTAGTCTAAGGGTGCGGTTCCACCAGAGATGTACGAGGATGCGTATAGCAAGGGATGTGTTTGTGAGAACCAATAGAATCGCTTCATCCAGCCTGACCATGTCGTAACTGACTAAATGTAGATAACATTCTCATTCTATTGTTTACGACATTATCTGATGAAGGAAATCAGCGTCAGAGTAGGTTTAGAGCTTGAGGGTTCCGTACGTAAAAACACCTTTAAACAGATAAAATTTCATCTGATAATTTGGATCTCATATCGCCACTCCACAGTAATTTTTAAAGTCATGATGCTGTATATGGGATTGATATTCGCTACCAAAACGTCACGAAATCAATCTATGTGCAACTAGCTGTTGCCCGCGAATTCCTTCGCGAGTTAGTCAGAAAGTAAAATGTTGTCACTAGTCATCATCATCATCTGCCTAGCCTTTTCCCAACTATATTGGGGTCGGCTTCCAGTCAAACCGGATTCAGCTGAATACCAGTATTTTACGTGATGCGGCTGCCTACAAGACCTCCACAACCCATTAATGGGTAACACGGTATTTCTTGGGCAAGACTGGAGTCAGATTTACTGGCTTCTGACAATCCGTAACGACTGCCAAAGTTCTACAAATGACAGCCGGGACCAACTGCTTAACGTGCTTTCCGAGGCACGGAGGAAACTAGGTAAGTTAAGATGGTCACCCATCCACAGACCAACCTTGGAAAGCGTTGCTTAACCTTTACGATCGACCAGTGCGGCTGTTATTCTTTAGCCACGAGAAAATGTTGTCACATCGCTAGTCTATGTACAATATTTTAGTCTTTTGACGACATTTAGCATTGAAACATACTGTCAACACTAACTCTATCAGCAATAATTAAATTTCAAATCTAGAGCCCAAAAGTAAGAAGTGAGGTTTTTTGAGTTAAAAAGTGACCCCCAAAATCATCACCTATCACATTTTACCAAATGTTATGTATCGATACGCGATGATAGCACTCAAAATACTTTGTTATCTATGGAAGGTAGGTATGGCTAACATTATCTTAACACAGTGATAGTTTATCGAAGTTCAAATAAACTAAGCTAGCTTACAATATTTACTCTTCCTAGGATAACTGTTGTTTTATGTTATTGGGTGGTAAAAACAAGCAACAAATACCTGATAGGTCCAATTTATAATAAGTACTATTTGACCCGCGCAACTTCGTTTGCGTCACAACTTTCATTACTGCTCCGCTCCTATTGGTCTTAGCGTGATGATATATAGCCTATAGCCTTCCTCGATAAATGGGCTATCTAACACTGAAATAATTTTTCAAATCGGACCAGGAGTTCCTGAGATTAGCGCGTTCAAGCAAACAAACAAACTCTTCATCTTTATGTTAACACGGACATCCAACAGTCTTATTTGAATTCGAGATAATTATCAAATTTGGAAGAACAAAATATGGCAAAATGCTTACTTTCCTATGGCCTTTTTATAACAAATACTAGTAACCTAAAAACCGCGTAAACCGAAGGGTTCCGTACCATAAACCGTAAAAAAAAGTACCTTGTGTACAAGCCCCCTTAATTTTTTCTTCTTAGATTTTTTCATATCTCTATGTTACTAAACTGTATAACTCCCTAAACAAAGAGTTAAAAATTTATTCGTACTCAAAATCCGAATGTAAAAATAAACTCTAAGTTTATCTTCAAACGGTTAATTTTGATTACACTGAGAACCTTCTGCTGGGTAACTTACAGTGATACGAACAAAACACCCCCTACACGGACACACCTCACACACGAACATATTTCATCATACGCTTAACTTTAATATAATCATATTAAATTATTATCTACTACTATTTTAAATTAATTGTATAATTGTAATTACTATTAGACTTTCTTTTTCTTTTACACCATATGTTAATTGTGAAACGTTAAAATGAAAGAAAGAAAGAATAGTATTTATTTAGCACATACATGAAACACGCACGATACATAAAAATAAATAATGGTAAGTAAGCCAAAAACTAAGTGTGTGTCTCACGGCTGCGCTAAAAAGGTTCATTTCAGCGATATGTCAGACAGCCTGAGACTGTCTGACGCTGGTTTTCTAATGAACCCTAAGGATGAGTGGCGGTTCATTCATATCATATATAAAAATATCATCAAAATAAAGTACATAAAAAAATAAACAGATATAATGAATATCGAGCAATTATAATAGAAATAAAGACAAAGCTAGGAAGATATTAAAAGAATGTGTATGATAGTGCTTGTGTGTACGTGTATTACTCATAAATAAATACCTTGTTTCCCACCGTCGGAAACAAAACGAACTATTTGCTATCAATAACAAAAAAAACCTGTTCCTGTGATATTTATATCCGGGCAGGGTGTTACACAATTGCGACGGCACATGGGCGACGCGAACAACACAGCAGGACACAACAGAAGATGCACAACACGAGGAAAAATACCTATCGTGTACAATGCAGACTACCCGCAAACCCATATACATACAATATATTTTAGATAGGTAGTAGTGTTTTTTTTTTATATAATGGAAACGTTTAGGTTTGCCATAATTATCCTGTTTTCGTTGTGCATCCATCAAATACTGCCGTAAACGCGTTCTGAACGTATGGAAGGTTCGTAATACCCGCAATGGTGGTGGAATATTATTCCACACCTTAGATGCAGCGTATCGGAAACTGCCTCTGAAGGCTGCTGTTCTATGCGGCTGTGTTGATAGTTGTTGCGCGCAAAACCTGGCCGCGCACTCTCGTTTACTAGCCATCCAACTTAGTTTGACGTATAGATACCTCGGCTTCTTAAATTTGATGACACCAAAAAGAAGACAGGCTAGATGTAACTTGCGCCTCGACTTCATTTTAAGGATAGCGTGTGTGTTTAGAAAGGGGGTGACGTGACTTCTAGGGGGAACCGAATAACAGAAGCGAGCACAAGCGTTTTGGATTCTCTGTATAAGCTTTTCGGTACGAGCCAGCAAGCGCGGGCCGTAAACAGTATCAGCGTAATTTAATTTAGACAAGACTAGTGTTTCAACTAGCTGCTCGCGAAGCTTTTCGGACAAGAAGGGTCTCATTTTGTACAGCAGCCTCAGGCGAAAGAAGCAGTTTTTCACAGAATCAGCAATGTGCTTCTCAAATCTAAGGCTACCGTCTATCCTTAATCCAAGATTCCGCGCCTCTTCTACTCGCTCAATAGGCTCACCCATAAGAGTCAAACTCAGACTTGCCGGTAGCCGCTTTAACTGCTGCCTCGTACCAAACAGCAGAAAATGAAAGCTTATTATGTTTTAAGGCTTTGTTGCCACAGAGGATCACTGACTCCTAAGTCACAGGCACATACACCTAGTTTAGGAGTCAGGGTATTTAAAATTATCTACAATGTTTAAAAAGCCTTTAACGATTTATGTGAATTTTGTAAATTTATGTAAATGATTGGTGAATAAATTATTAAATTATTATAATATCGACTGTCTACCTATTACGGTTCTTGGAATATTGCCCTCTGATAGACAGACAGACGGACGGACGGACTATAGCGGACGCTTAGTAATAAGGTTTCGTTCCGTTATTTACCCATCGGGTACGGAAAAGCAACAAACACACCATGATAAAGTCATTACCCATTGAGTTGGTGGCGATTGATTTCAATTGTCTCGGATTAAAACTAGTGCAGAAAAATTAAATGGAAAAAACTTAAAAAAAAGCTTTTATTTCAATGCTCTAAAAAGAAGAAAATGAAATTTTCCTTTAAAATTGATCATAAAAGCTTGTCGCGAGGTTTGATTAATTAAATACTTATACCTAAACTCGCGACAAGATTTTTTTACTTATTTCGAGTTATTCTCTACAAGCGCTTTCATTTGATACCAATATTGTAGAAGTGCATAAAAACAACTAATCTGCCATATTGGATGTTTCGCTGCATTGGATTAAGAATGACGTCACATTATTTTTCGAGTTACTCTCAACAAGCTCTTTCATTTGATACCCATATAGGCCTTCCAACGCTACTTCTTCCAGCACGCGGTCGCGACTCCAGAACTTTTTGGCCCCATCGACCATTCGTTCTGCGTGCAATGTGCCCTAGCCCTGCCTACTGCCACTTAGCGAAACTGCTGTCTCATAAACACGGCACGTGTTACTGGCTTGATGGGGATCCACAGGATCCGATAAACCGGAAGACAGCGACCTCCAGAACCCCAGAGAATATGCTTCTCCACCAGCTTAACAACAAAAATGCACGAAAACGTACTTATTTCACTAAAACTTGCATGTCTGATGAGTCACTTTCTCTCACATAATGAACGTCAAAACCCAGTACTTCTTCCAATTTAATTTATGGACCTAATAATCTTTTCATTAGGTTGATAATACATTTCTTGTTATCTGGATATAACAATAAATTTATTACCGTCACTGCTATGCAAGTCCAATGTATGATTGATACAGATACAGAATCAATCGACCGTTGTAGGTTTTATCTCATAAGTAGTGTCGCATAAGTGAATCATAATAATTCATGATGTCACAGGTGATTATCAAATTCCAACAATATTCAGAGCTAGCCTTACTAGCCAATCAAATATCAATCAATCAATGTTATTTGATAATCATTAAAACCTGACCGTTTCATTATTAAGTCAGCATTCATGCTTACAAGAACTGTAAGAGCGAGAGCAATCATAGACCAAACCTGAAATCAAAGTACATTTTGGGCCCCGCAAACGTTCTCAAATATTATTTAGCCCTCCAACTTTTATTAAATATAATAGAGTTCAAGCCTGCCAAGGATTAATCAGACCACTTAACAAGATAATCCACAACTGAAAGTTTATAAACTTGTCACAGGCACCCAACCCAAAAGTCGGAGATACGAGCTGAATCTACAGACCCCAATGCTCCCCGAGCGACCTACGAAGACTTCCGAAGTTTGCCGAATCTGACGTCACCGAGATACGTCAAATCACATTTACCGCTGTCACTTCTCCCGCCAAAATTACTTGAGACGGCTAAAGTAAGATTTTTTTCTTTTCTTTTAATGAATTTTTCCACAGAATTCCGTCCGTTGATTTTTAATATCCCAAGAGGGTTCTATGTTGGATCCAATAAATTGTGACCCATATTTTTGACCGAATTCCATGCCTTCGGAATTAAATTACTATTAGGTAATGTAAGTATCTGCTTTATGAAAGTACGTTCCACATAATAAGCGTATATATTTGAAAGGTCTTTTCAAATCACGACAAACTAAGTAGACCTATAGCTTAGACATTTTTACAGGGGCATTCACATAGAAAGTGTATATTTTTTGCACTTTCCTTATATTTATATCAGATATTGTGAGTGTATTGTAGCTAAATAAAACTATATCTGTCTCTTTCTGTTGTTTCGAAGGTATTCTACATAGCCCGGGACCCTCGGGACGTGGCAGTATCGTTTCACTTCGCACACAAGCTGTTCAGATACTTCGATGATAGTGTGGAATTCAAAGATTTCTGGAACCTCTTCAAGAATGATTTAAGTGGGTATAAACAAGGCAATAAATAAGTCTGCTTATCGCGTTTCCTTTATTGGACAATAAGTTCTTTACACCCAGTCTACCTTAGGTCTTGAGCCATCTAGCTGGGGCCTGGGAGATGCCCTACGATAGCTTTTTAATTCTTCATTTGCAAAGACTCATCTGTTCCAAGGCCTAGAAGTCTTCGACGGGCACAGCTTACGACGAGTTCATTGTATTATAATTAATTATAATTATAGTACAATTTTAATACAAATTAATTATAGTTATAGTAAAATTTTACGTTACGTTCCAATAATAACAAATAAAATGTTAAACTAGTTGGCCCGTTAGCGCGTTCAAGTAAACAATCAAACTGTTCAGCTTTATACAACGTTGATACGACAGAGGGGCTTTCCTTTAAACTGCCTATACTAGGTACCATTTTCAAGCTCTGTACCAAAAATAAATTAATTAGGAGCAGTAGTTTAGTCGCAAATGATTTTTAAAGTTTTTGCACGGTTTGAACACGATGTATCTTTTCTAACAGCTGATTATCGTCTAAGCATAGGTCATGCACCTTACAACGATGAATCTACGATGCGTTGTTGCCGCTCTGACGCATGTCGAAGGACATTCACTAAAAATTGGCAATGCAAACAAGGAAGCAATCAATACACACACACTTGCACTTTCACTACGAAAGCGACACACGTAGCGCATTTGACAGAAACAGAAATAGGTCAGTTTGTTGCATCCTTGTTTTGTTGCGATCGGTAAGTGGGGCCTCTATTCAGTGCACCGACGCTGTCGTTTCGGAACGTACGGTTTGTGGAATTCGCGCGCAAACAATTGTGATTTTATTTTGTTATTGTGAGAGGACACGTAATTTGGGATTATTATTATTTAGTATTAGTGTTTTTTTTTTTGTGATTGACTGTTTTTTATGGTGATAGGACACGTAACTTGGGATTATTATTATTTAGTATTAGTATCTCCGGACCTCACTCCCATGGATTTCTTTTTGTGGGGTTACATTAAGGGTGAAGTGTATGCCTCAGAGGTAAATACAATTGATGAGTTAAAAAATAGGATTATTTTAGCATTTCACAAATTAAAGTGCTTAGCGAAGGACAGTGATCTAATTAGAAAAATAAATAACAATATTCTCCGTCGGTATAATTTGTGCATCAATGTGAATGGAGGACACATCGAAAATTTAAAAATATAGTGTGTTTGTTTTTTGTGCGCGTACTTCGAAACGTTACCTAACATAAAAGCCAGTGCGAGCGGAGGCCTGAGTCGCCGGCCGCCACCCCGGCCCGGCTCCCGCCGAGCACACGAGATACCGCACACCGCGCTCCGGCGCGCGCGCGACGTTGCCGCTTTGTTACCTAGCGGTATCTAAGGTCAGTGTCATTTTTTTACAAAGGGTGGTTGCGTTTTATTCGGATTTGCAAGCTATTTAGTTTGTTTGAAAAAAATATTTTCTCATTTATGGCGCTTTTTGTTTTTGTACCGTATCGAATTAATACTGAACACGTATAGTATACGTAGTTTAATTTAATGCCCCTCTGTCGTATCAACTCTGTATAGATAGATGAGTTAATACTCATTTAACATATTGTTTGTTTAAATTGGATACTAATCATAATTTTGTATGATACAATTTTTGTATCATATCGCTATCTTCCTGCCGTTATCCCATGTCACTTGGGGTCGATGCAACACGTTTTATAAGTCGCAAAAAATTAAACTAAAATACTATGGAGTTGTGGTTCTTTATATTCTAAACTAGCTTTTGCCCGCGACTTCGTACGCGCATATACCATTTTTCCCATTCCTGTAGGAATTTCGGGAAATTCTCTCTTAGTTCTCGCCTTCACTCCCTGAGGAACCTACATGCCAAATTTCAGCGTTCTACAACCAGCAGTTTCGGCGGTGCGTTGTCTGGAAAGGCATTTCTGGCAATCACTCAGTAGAGGCTTATTTTATGTACCTATTAGAATTACAGTTTTCATAGATTTTTTTTTATTATATTCGAGTGTCAATCGACCTGTGTGTATGTTATGTTAAAATGGTCACCCATCCTAAGACCGATCTCGGCAAGTGTTGCTTAACCTTGAAGATCGACTCGTGTTACTGGTTCACTGTTTTATTCAAGGCACGCCTAGAATCTCGAAGTCTCAGAATTAGATTGTTTAATTTTAAATGGTCACCCATCGATCAGATCAACCTCAAGCGTAGTTTAACCATGATCGAACCGTGGGATAACAATTCAAATTCGAAAAAAATTAATGCTCATGGGCTGACGTCATATTCCTGAGGAGAATCTTAACACCGCGATTCAGAAAAACGTGTCATCAGTACATCGCCATCTATTGACAATCTAGTTAAACTGTCAAAAATGAGTTTGAACTTAGGAGCCCACATGTTACGAAAAATAATAATATTATGATAATAACATGTTCACTTTTCTTTTGCTTGCTACAAAATATAAGGAGTTTATCAAATAACTCAACAATATGTTTTGAAGTTCGTTTCACACATTTGTTACTACTATTATTGTCAATAGATGGCATTGCAAGTCTCTGGAGTCTCAATGAAACTATCTATTTTAGCGATCGATGAAGTTTCTTCCTAAACTTAAAAATTCAATATCTTTTTATTTTGTGGGTCAATTTTGATGAAATAAACGCTAAATGTTACTCGGGTTATCACTTAATATTTTTAAGTACCTAGATTTGTAACCCAATCTGTAGCTTATGCGTGATGCTCCCTCAAACGCACAGACAAACAGACAAACAGACACACAGATAAACAGACAAACAGACAAAAATTTCAAAAATAGCATATTTGTGTTTTGTATCTTTTTCCTAACTTTTCTATGTAATTTTTATGCAAAAATATTCAATGTACAGACACGGTTGGTTTACGATTTTATTATATGTATAGATTCACTTATATACGTCAACGATACTGGAACTTTACCTAGGGAATATAAGTCAAAACACGCTTGCTAGGCCCTCAGCTTGCCATTTGTTTTGCTTCATCTACGTCTACAAGCTATGCCACAATCTTCAGTTCAGCTTATGCCATATCTAATTTTAGCAGCAATAAGGCCAACCCATGGGACAAAAGTTCTGATGAAATGATATTATTTCTCCACTTTCAGTAATACATCTGCCTAGCCTTTTCCCAACTATATTGGGGTCGGCTTCCAGTCAAACCGGATTCAGCTAAATACCAGTGTTTTACGTGGAGCGGCTGCCTACCAGACCTCCACAACCGATTAACTGGGTAACACGGTACTTCTTGGCAAGACTGGAGTCAGATTTACTGGCTTCTGACAATCCGTAACGACTGCCAAAGATCTACAAATGACAGCCGGGACCAACGGCTTAACGTGCTTTCCGAGGCACGGAGGAAACTCGGTATATTAAGATGGTCACCCATCCACAGACCAACCTGGGCAAGCGTTGCTTAACTTTAAAGATCGACCCGTGCGGCTGTTATTATTTAGCCACGAGCTCCTCAAACTCCTCCTTCTCCACTTTCAGTAATACATACGCCAATATTTCCGCATGTGGAAGAGGCTTGGCAGAAACGAGACCATCCTAACATGATGTTCCTATTCTACGAAGATATGCAGAATGTAAGTATGGAAAAACAACTTATATTGATCACTTTCTTAGCGGATGTTGAGTGATGATCCTATCACTGATCCGACCGTGAAGTCTTACCCAAGTACCTACACTTATACACTCTTAACTTTAAGACTCTTCAATTATACACCGTGTAACAGTATGAACGCAAAACCTGGAAAAATATCATCATTATGAACAACTATGGGATCAAAACAGAAATCTCGAAAAAAAGAATCTAACTCGACAGTGAACTGAAAAGTTTTTCATAATTAAACGTATTTTTTCAGGACTTACGTAACGTTATAGACAGAGTATGTCTGTTCTTAAACAAGGATTACTCGAACGAACAGAAGCTACAACTTATTGAATATCTACACTTTGACAATATGAGGAAGAAGCCCATGCTGAAACCAGATGATAAAGGAGAAAACGAGGTTACTTTCTTCAGGAAAGGTGAGAAGCTAGATATGTACACGGATTTATAATTTATTTTATTTTATTCTTTTATTTTAGGCATCTAGGGCCCTTAAAATAAAATACATAAACAATAACTAAAAATAAACCACAGAACCGCACTACTGTTGGTAGTGCTTCAGGTGAATTCAATTCAATTCATTTATTTATTGCATCAAATATGGTAGGTATAAGTTCTTATCAATATTAAGTAACACACATTTGGCCAATATATAGCATGCAATATTACAAGTTCTTACTTAACATATTAATTACTAGGTTAGTTAACATTTCGTCAATTTATGTAAATAATTATATCTACAGAACAATTAAATATGCCTGTGCTTTAATGTATAGAATTTACAAGGACACTTTTGAAAGAACTCATCTATCGAATAAAAACACTCCTGTAACAACCAGTTCCGCAACGTAACACAAAACTTATTGAAGGGTAGTTGAGTAATTGACCTTGGTAAAGCATTGTAAATTAAAGGAGCCATATAAACGCAGCTCCGCCGAAAAATTTCTAGCTTTGGAACGGGCATTTCAAAATCTAAATGTGTAGGTGTCCTTTTATTTGTGTTATCTTTCCGCTCAAAAAGCTCAAGATTGGACCTCACAAACCCAACTTCGTAAATATGAATGCATGGGACCGTCAATAGATTGTGCGACTTGAATAAAGGCTTGCATGAGTCAGACCAATGCATTTTGAATATTGCACGAATACACTTTTTTTTGGGCGATGAAGATCTTTGCCAGTTCGGAAGAGTTTCCCCACACAACTATACCGTATCGTGACCCGCTCGCTGTAATTCAACAGTACTGTTATCTACTGTAATTGTTTTACAGTAAAACAATTTCATTGTTGTGATTCGCAACGGATAATTAAAAATAATAATAAAGTTTATTCCCAAATAATTTGTTAAGGTTACAGGTACAGTAATATGATACAATAAAAAGTGCAAAAGGTATTATCTCCTGGCTCCCAAACTAGGTTTTTGTTGCGACCGGGTAACCACAAAATCACACAACTGGTACGCATTCGCGACTACCTACACAGCCTCTCGACTCCATCGGTCATCCGCTCTGCGAGCAATGTGCCCTGCACAGTAGTGCACGGTTACTTGAGTTTGGCAATTCTTAGGCCTATGTCGGTTAATTTGGTTCCCCTGCGAATCTCTTTATTTCTGATTTCATTGTTTCGAGTTCCTAGGTATCTCTCTGATCCCGGGTCGACGGCGCGCTGTGTTCCACGCGCTTCAAAGCACTGTCAGTACAGACGGGGTCCGCTAGGGCCAGTGCCTGCAGGGGTTGCTGAATTTGTTCGAAAGAATAGAATAGAATACTCTTTATTATGTACACCATGTAAAAAAGCGCGGCCCTGGAACGCAAAGGGCATTAGGAGGAACACGTTTTAGTCAGTAAGATTCTGATACTCCCTTCTGCTCCGCCCAGAGCGGAAGGAGTCATTTGATGATTCTCCATCCTTAAAAAAAGGTATCTCTCTGATATGCCAAGGTTGAGATAATGTAACAGGTGTCGCAAAACTCGTAATACCTATCATTCAAGGCCAACTTCCAAACCATTTTAAAGGCCACGGTTTTAGCACTTGAATACAATAAAAACATTCAAGATTAGCCAGATCCAGTCAGATTAGTTATCTATGTCACGCATTATCTAGCCGCTTGAATGGAGATGATAGATACAAAAAGATAAATTATCTACACATCCTCTGTTCCCTACCAAAATGCCTCTATTGTCGATATATAATCTGCATTCAGATATGCAAAACGCTGGGCTCTGGACAAAATGACACTCACGACTCACGACTGGATTCACGACACTATTGGGCTTTATCAGAAGGCTTAAAGTCACTCAAAGGATAATGGAAAGGGCTATGCTCGTAGTTTTTTTGCGTAATCGAAACAGAAATGAAGATATCCGCAAGCGAACCACTGTTGCTGACATAGCTCGAGGAATCATGAAACATAAGGGACAGGGGGAACATTACTCACAGAACAGATAGTCGCAAGGTTCTGGAGTGGTGGCCTCGTGCTGGAAGACGCAAAATTGGAAGACCTCTCACAACATCGACCAATGCAAGGCGCATAGGACGGTTAGTACTGAAGCCATACCAGTGCTGGCGGGTGTTCTCCCAGTCGATCTAGAGGTACAGCGGCGTGCTGCAATGTACTACTATGCTAGAAAGATCACAGACCCAGAGTTCTTACCGCAACGCGACCGTGCTAAGAGCACTAGATTACTAAAACCCCAGACTGATGTCTGGGAGGAACTTTTATCCGAATGGCAATGTAGGTGGGAAAATTTCATCAAAGGCTGTCACCTCCACCAGTTTTTTCCATCTGTTCGTGAGCGGCTGGACAGGACATGGCTGGAGGTGGATCACTGTGTTGCCCAATTTCTCACAGGACCTGGCAACTTTAAGAGTAAATTATTTTCCTTTAAGCTTGTGGCGTCGCCTTTATGTCAATGTTCTACAGCTGACCATGAATACGAACAATCCGCATATCATATCTTATGGGAGTGTATTCTTTGGCAAACTGACCGCAATAATTATTATGTTAGACAGTATTCAGGTTACATCTGGGGTATTTTACTATACGGACCTTGTTAAAACCAGAACAAATTTCCGTGCGTTCAAGCGATTCCGCCATACCTATTACTGGAATCAAAAGTAGCTCACAATTCAGGACCCATTAGTTTTAGTGGTAAGATATAATCCGTGGTGCCTATTGGCCTAGTAGGTACTATTCTGTCTCCTGCTTGATACGGAAGGAAGTGGAAATTAATATATTTTTTTCCTACTCCTCCGCTGTACTTTTCTGATTAATTTCGTTGCAGGATCCAAGACAGTTGAATCGTTTCTCCGGAACTCGTCGGGTTTCATTGGCTCGGCGTTTATCTGGTGGTCACCACTGTTGATTCTGGCTTTCAGGTGTTGCAGTGGTTGGGAATGTGTGAATCTCAGTCGTAACCTGTCAGTAAATAGACCAGGGCTGAAGCCTTCAAAAATGGTAAAAAATTAAAAAAAATACAGTATGATGAAACCCATTAGAAAAGGAGGGGAATATGATAAAAATGAAAGGAAAAATAAATTACGGTCGATTCGAGTTCGGGAAGTGGGAGGGGGTGAGTTTTTAAGCGTAAAAAATGGTTTTTCTTGATTTCCGGCAAAACTATGAGTGCTATGGAAAAAAGTTAAATGGCAAAGTTGTAGGTAATAAAAAGATCTACAACTTTTGTATTCACAATTTTTTAACAGAACCTCAAAATTTAGGTGAAAAGTTCAAATAACCAATTTTTTGGATTTTTGTTTTTCTTTTTCAAAAAAAAAAATTTTTTCTACGAAATTTGGTGAAAACTTACCTTGTTATGTCCTAAAGACACTGTAATTTTTTTGATTTGAAATATTTATTTTTTCACCTTATTTTGACTTGATATCGAAAAAACACCCTAATTTTCAATCGAAAATTCTCGCGTCAAAATATCAGCTTTTTCCAAAAAGTCTGGGGGCTTTTATCTTAAAACAGCAATAAATAGGTATCAACAAATATTATTTAAAGAAGATTCTACAAATTTTTCAATATATTGTAGATGTCTTATTAAATATTAAATTTATTTACTTATTTGTTTGTTAATTATAGTAGTATTAGAAGAAAATTTAAATCAAGAATAGCCACACCACGACGGGCTATATAAGGAAGGTGGCTGGCGGCACTCGTTCATTTGCTCGTCGGTCATCACAGCGTACGGAACCTTTGCCCGAATCACTAGCGATTGTCGTTATTTTCAAATATTTTATTTTGTTTGCTTTCTTATTTAAATTGTAATTTGTTTGGCCGAAGGCCATTAAAATCTTTTTAAAAAACCCTTCTGTGTTTCTATTTGTAACATCAGAAGTGGGATTCGAGGCTGAAAAGCCGCTGAACGCCTACATTTCTGGTTTTATAAAGGGAAACTTAGTATTCCTCCACGTGGTTTGGTTATTTAATATTCGGGCGGAGTGTTTGTTTGTGCGATGCCTGCCAACGATCAACGCGGCAAACGAAAACGCCGTGGGCGAACTCCTTCGCCCAATCCGATGGAAGAGATCCTGAGGAGGCTGCGCGCGTTGGAGGACCAGCCCCGTGCGTCTGTGGAGACGCAAGCCCTTGCAACGACCAGCGCTGGCCCTAGCCGCGCCGCCGGGTTGACCAACTCGACGCCATCGGTATCGGAGCTTGGGGCGCCTACAACGGCGCGTGAGCTCGTGTCCGCGCAGATGGGGACGCCGCCGCCGACTCCACATACTAGCAACATGGGGTCAACGCAGTCTGAAGACGTGATGACGAACGCTGTAGAGCGTCTTTTGACCGCTATCAGCTGTGCTCAGGTCAGATCCAACCGTTATTTTGTCTCTGATTTTGATCCGAGTGTTCATGACTTCGACACGTGGTGTGATGAAGTAGAGAGAGCCCGTATTTCGAATTGTTGGGACGACAGAGAATGCCTTGCTCGCGTCGGACATTGTCTAAAGGGCGAATCTCGCACCTGGCTTAGCCAATGGAGCAATATTCGCACGTGGTCCAATTTTAAATTAGAACTAAAAGCGCTATGCCCACGTTCTGTCGATGTCGCGAACATTCTTTATGATGTAATGCGGACAGAGCCCGATAAATACTCCACATATGCTGAGTATGCTCGTAAATCGCTTTTACGGTTACGCATAGTTAAAGGTCTAAGTAACGAGCTGCTTACTGCTATTATTATTCGTGAAATTGCAGATCCACAAGTTCGCGCTATGGCTACCAACGCTAAATTATCACCTGATTCTATAGTGGAGTTTTTATCGAGCTTTGTTAAACCTTCTAACAGCCATAATAAGAAAGTGTTTCCTAATGATCGATCTGATAAGTCTTCCAATACTAGTAACTCAAATCGCAAACCATTAAAACGTCAATATGATTCTAAAGATTCAAAATCAGTCAAGTGTTTTCAGTGTAAGCAATTTGGTCATAAGAGTGTTAATTGTAACAAACGGTCGAATACAATCCCGAGTAACAGTGACGAAAAAGCAATCGCGTTACCGGCGACATCTCGTGGCGATCCGAAGAAGTGTTCGTTTTGCAAAAAAATAGGTCATTCCGAGGATACTTGTTTCGCTAAGGAACGCACAAATTCTCGAAATAATAACGGTGTCAATTTTTGTCGCGAAATTGCGGGTAGTTATAAAAATCGTGACGTGACCACTGCTGTCATATTGGGGATACCGTTAGACGTACTAATTGATAGTGGCTCATGTGTTTCCTTAATGTCAAAAAATGTTGTTAAATATTTTCCGTGTCAATTAAGGCCTACTAATCAGTTATTACGCGGCTTGGGCGGTACGGAAATTAAGATCTGAATCATTTGTAACACTACCCGTTGAGTTTAGCGATATAACATTAGAAATTGATTTTTGTGTTGTAGGTGGCAATCATTTAAATGTACCCGTCCTTATCGGTACAGACGTACTGAATAGAAAAGGTATTACTTATGTTAGGACCGGTGATTGCCAACGTATAGTTCATAGTGAGGTGACCGTAAACGATGTTATGCAAGTAAACACGATTTCTTTGTCCGATCAAGTTAATACGTCGGTAACTGGAAAAGATAGGGAACGGTTACTAGAGATCCTCACCAAGTATTCCGAATTCTTTTTAAGTGGTACCGCGACCACAACAGTGAAAGATAGTGAGATGCATATCAAGTTAACAAGTGATGTGCCCGTGTACTACAGACCCTACAAATTATCGCATGACGAAAAATTAAAAGTACGCAATATAGTTAAGGATTTGCTCGATAAAGGAATTATTCGCGAGTCCGATTCCGAATACGCTAGTCCGGTCTTACTAGTAAAAAAGAAGGATGGTTCTGATAGAATGGTCGTGGATTACCGTGCACTGAATCGAATAACTGTCAAAACTAGACATCCACTCCCCTTGATCAACGACTATATAGATAGGTTAGGTAATGCTCGCTGGTTTAGCTCTTTAGATATGGTTTCCGGCTTCCATCAACTCCGAGTTGCTGAAGAGTCTATTCATAAGACCGCGTTCGTTACACCAGAGGCACAGTATGAATATTGCAAGGTACCCTACGGTTTAGCAAACGCGCCGATTTTCTATCAGAAAACTATCACAAAAACGCTTAAATCCTTCATTGAGGATGGCAAGGTCATGACATTGATGATGTACTAATACTGACCGACGGGATTGACGAAAACCTCGTTTTATTAGATTCGGTTATAAAAACGCTAACTGAAGCAGGTTTTTCAATAAATCTAAAGAAATGTACTTTTCTTACTAATGAAATAGAATACCTAGGTAGGATAATAAGAGATGGTCAGGTTAGACCGAGCAATTACAAAATTGATGCATTGGTTAAATCACCGCGACCGAGTAATGTCAAACTGGTTCGCCAATTTCTTGGCCTCGCAGGATATTTCAGAAGATATATTCCAAATTACGCGATTAAGACTTCGCAAATCGCCGCACTAACTAGAAAAGGAGTAATCTTTAATTGGAGTGACGAACACGAAAATGCACGTCAAGACATTATTTCTTTTTTAACCAATGAACCAATTTTGGCAATATTCGATCCTGAATTGACAACTGAGCTGCATACACGCCAGTTCTATTGGTTACGGCGGAATCCTTATGCAGGTACACAAGGACGGCCGTAGGCGGGTAGTTGCTTATTTTAGCAAGTTGACGGCTGGTGCGGAATCCAAATATCACAGCTATGAGCTGGAGACCCTCGCGGTAGTAAAATCATTACAACATTTTAGGCAATATTTAATTGGTAAATCTTTTAAAATAATCACAGACTGTAATGCACTAAAAATGACACAACGTAAGAAGGATCTCCAACCCAGAGTTGCAAGATGGTGGATGTATATGCAAGATTTCGATTCCTCGCTAGAATACCGTAAAGGCGCACTTATGCTGCACGTAGATTATTTGAGTAGAAATCCGGTGAATATTATTAATGTTGTTCAAAAACCGAAAAATTGGGCTCAAGTGGCACAGGCAGGTGACGAGGAGACATTGACGTTACTTGAAAAATTAGATAACGGTAAATTAGACAACACGCGTTACGTGAAACGAAATGACCTCTTGTACTATAAGTATGACGTCACGGGTGAGCAAGCGCGATTCTTATGTTACGTACCAAAGGCATTTCGATTAAGTTTATTACGCGTTTTCCATGATGAGCATGAACACATTGGTGTAGACAAAACTACTGATCTGATCCTGCGACACTTCTGGTTTCCCGGTCTTAGACAATTTGTCAGGAAATACTTCACGCACTGCGTAGTGTGCATTTCCCATAAGCAAGTTCCACGCGCACCTTTGCAACCAATATCCTCTTGGGAAAAGGCTCCGGTACCATTTGATACAATTCACGCGGATGTACTCGGACCACTGAGAGAAAGTGATGGTCATAAACATGTACTTATCATAGTTGACGCGTATACTAAATATTGTTTACTTCATGCCTTACCAAGACAAGATTGTAAAGAGTTGAAGCGCGTAATGACCCAAGTAATTTCATTGTTCGGTACCTTTAAAAGACTAGTATGTGATAGAAGTCGTATGTTCGATAACCATGAGTTTATTAATTGGATATCTAATTATGGAATCGAAGTGCATTTCATTACCCCTGAAATGCACCAGGAAAACGGACAAGTAGAACGTTATTGCCGTACAATTTTAAACATGATAAGAGTTGAAGTAAATTATAACGAAAATGATTGGTCTAAAATATTATGGAAACTGCAATTGGTTTTAAACGTCACTAAACATAGGACTACTCAATATTCGCCATTAAATCTCCTTATTGGCACCGATTCCACTACACCTTTAATAAACACTTTGATTAAAGATATAACTTGCGAAGGTTCGAATCCTAATCATGATGCAATTCGCGAGATAAGACGGCAACGTGCTGAAGGGCTTATTCGCGAAAACAAAGATAAACAAGACTCCTACGTCAATAAAAATAGGAGTCCGCCTAAAAGGTTTCAAGTTAATGATTTAGTCTATGTGATTAAGAGCTCTCAAAGCACCGGAAAGCTGGATAGCGGTATGAGGGGCCCTTATAAAGTTACCAAGATCCTCCCTAACGATAGATATGAGGTCCAATTGTTAGCTGGAGCTTATGGAAAGACTAGTCAGGCAGCTGCTGCATACATGGTGTTATGGAAGGGTGAATGGACACCCGAAACTATTGCTGCATTTTTTGAAGGTACTTGTTGTACGATTGCTGTTATGTTTGCTTTGTTAGCTTACATACCCACTAGTCTTTTCCCTATTCTTGAGCTAGATTATGTACTAAACAAGCCCGTATTTATTTATTTTGGCTATGTTATGTGTTGTGTTCAGTGGAAAAGACCCGTGTAAAGCCTGTGCGCATGGTATTGGGGTGACCCTGACACTGGTGGTTTCTGGGGTGAGTCGGTGGCGCAACCGACAACAGACCTGTGTAAATCCAGCCCTTATTAGGTATCTGGGGTGACCTGCTAGAGACTGATGTAAACCCTGTTTGCGCACGAGAGTATGTGCGAGGTATTCGGTTGCGTGGGAACAGACCTGTGTAAAACCTATGTGATTGGAAACGCTAGTGTGTAGCGTTTATTATTGCTTGAGTGGCTTGGTTGGCTAATTAGTACATAATCTGATGCTTTTGCACTTATATGAATTCAGACCAGCTGTTGATAAACGATGTAAATGAGTATGTTTCTTAGAATGTGTGTATCTTCACAGATACCGATGATGATGACGCCGAACAGCCGCTGGACGCGGAGGGTGTTGCTGGACCATCCTCGAGCTCCTGCTGAGGGCTTCGAGCACGCAGCCCCGTCAGGAGAAGCCGTATTAGAAGAAAATTTAAATCAAGAATAGCCACACCACGACGGGCTATATAAGGAAGGTGGCTGGCGGCACTCGTTCATTTGCTCGTCGGTCATCACAGCGTACGGAACCTTTGCCCGAATCACTAGCGATTGTCGTTATTTTCAAATATTTTATTTTGTTTGCTTTCTTATTTAAATTGTAATTTGTTTGGCCGAAGGCCATTAAAATCTTTTTAAAAAACCCTTCTGTGTTTCTATTTGTAACAGTAGTATATATTTCAATTTGCAATTTTTTCGTTTATCAATGTAACATGAAATCTTACGTTTTTTGAGTAATTAAAGTGTAAATTTTAATGAATAGCTCAAAATAGTACATAATGATTAAAAAAAAATTTCGAATTTGAGTTATTTTCAATTTTTTGCATTTTCTGAACACATTTACTATGGTCATGTATATTTTTTTACACCATCAGAAAGTAGAGATTTCAACGAACAAAAAGCCCCCAGACTTTTTTTTTATTTATGTTAAAAAATTGTAATTATATAATGAAAGTTGTAGATCTTTTTATTACCTACAACTTTGCCATTTAATTTTTTTCCATAGGACTCATAGTTTTGCCGGAAATCAAGAAAAACCAGTTTTTACCCTTAAAAACTCACCCCCTCCCACTTCCCGAACTCGAATAACCGTAATTTATTTTTCCTTTCATTTTTATCATATTTCCCTCCTTTTCTAATGGGTTTCATCCAACTGTAATTTTTTTTTTGTTTCAAAAATTATCGACCCTGGTCTAAAAGTCCCAATTTCCATCATTTCTGACAGATTGCGTCTGACATGCGAATGCGTTGCAAAATTAATAGACTTGGCACTCAGCTCATTTTCACTGCCCAAACATTTAAGTAACTCCATAAAAATATGTTCACAGGAAAATCCGGAAACTGGGTCAAATACTTCGACGAAGAAATGACGAAAGAAGCAGAAGAATACATGGGGAAGAATTTAAAAATGACTACCATGCGCTTTCCTGATATCAATAAATAAGTGTGACCATTCTTAATTGTCTGTCGGAGTTCCGTAAATGAATTTTGTTTGACACTTTATTACAAATAAATTCCTTTCTGCACGTTTTAAAAAGCTATCGTATTACTCCACATTTTAAAGTTTATTATCTACGGTATTATTTTCTAAGTCCTGCAAAGCAAAGCAAAAATAAACTCACAAATATACATACATACCTACATCCTGAAAAAATAACACATCTTTTTTAGGCGGTCGTGTAAAAAGAAAATAAGATGTGTGAAGAATTGAAGATAAATAACAACATAAACAAAGGAGAATTGCTACTCGTCTCACACGAACCGCGCAAAGCATACCAGAGACAATTATATATTTTGTTCAAATGGCACTATGACGGTAATAACGACTGCAAACTTTTGCCTCGCGTATTTCTATTGAATGCTTTTCTGCAAAAGGAATATTGGAAAATGCTTTTGTCAATGACGGTTGTATTTTTATTTCACTGCATGATGGGACTAGCTATATAATTGATTTAAATAAACACGTGTTTGCATGTAAAGTGAAATTTGAAAAAGGTACCCCTTAAGCTTGTGTTGAACAAATGGAAGAAATAAGACCTGCAAGATTCAACCTAAACAAACTTAGATCAAACAGAACTCAATGAAAGGATATAAAAGGCATAGGTTACCTAATAGACACTTTCGTCTGTTTTGACGAACTGGTAGTCTATTCTGTAAGTAACCATTTCGATATTGAGCTTCACCTGAGTGACTCAGGTGAAGGGAAATGGTTACTCACAAAGCTCTCTTGCGGGACGGCTAAGTTCAGCAGCATACGCTGTCAGAAAAATCCGTCAATTTACCGATATAGATACCGCGAGGCTGGTCTATTTTAGTTACTTTCATAGTATCATTTATTTATTTATTTATTTATTTAACACAATGTAAATAACATCTTACAGCTTACATATCGCCAATTCGATGTTATCACAAAAACAGAAAATACAATTTAAAAAGAATTAAAAAAAAATCATATACAATTTGATTAAAAACACAAATATCAATAAAAATTCAATGAAACAATTAAAATAAAAGATAATTACAAATTCAATACCCAATAAAAATACAATTCTAAATAATTAGATTAAAATTTAAAAAAAAAAAAAAAAAAAAAAAAACGGTTACAAAATCAATTAAATTAAAATACAATTAAAAAATTAAAATTCAATAAAATTAAAAGAAAAAATAACTTATCTAAGCATTTTCAATGCACTTCTGTGCCACCCCTGTGAACTCCGTCAGGCTGCAGTGAAATATATCTACTTCTTCCGAAATAATGTTTAAAAATCTTAAGGCGCGTGATAACATGTCATGATATCATGTCTTACGGTATCTTATTATGGGGACGTGCTGCAGACATCGAGTCTATATTTATCCTGCAGAAAAGAGCCATCAGAGCCATTTATAATCTCCGTCGGCGTGATTCCCTAAGAGAACTGTTTAAGGATGTCAACATCATGACGGTACCTTGTCAATACATTTACGAAAATATTATGTATGTTCGGAAAAATCTTCATCTCTTTAGCAAGATTAGTGACAGGCATAATTTTAATACTAGAAATAGGAACAAATTAGATCAACCCCGATTCAGATTGGCCAAAGTACACACTTCTTTTATGGGGTACTGTTTTAAATTTTATAATAAAATACCAGTTGATATTCTCGAACTGAATGAGAGAAAATTTAAAGCATGCATAAAACGCACACTATGTAGACAAGCGTATTATAAACTGGAAGATTATATCCTCGATAAAAACGCTTGGCTAAATGCTGGTCCTGCTCCACAGTCACAGCTGCTTAGGTCCACTTTTTAGGTTTCTATGTTTTTATATTTGGAAGAGATGCTCGCTCCTTTTAGAGGTTCTTACATTATTTCGTTTATTTATTCTTATATACATACAAATTATATTATTATATTAATTACTTATTTATTCTTTTTGATGTAAGAACTTAATCGTATTCTTTATTAATTTATTTTTCATTATTTGGTCATTGACAACTGTACGGTTCACGTACAGGCAAATTATGCTTACGCCGCGACCTACTTTCGCTACTCATTTTATTTACTTTTATATTTATTTAGTTGACCAATAGCTGCCGTAGCGCTAACCGCGGATTAGCATCCAACGTAACTGTTCGTGTAACTTTCGTGTAATAAACGGAATTATAGTGAAATCTGTGTTTTTCGTCAACTCACATCCAACAACTACTGTAAGTACCTCTGAGCCATACATAAAAGTGGTCCTTCGAGCCGGATGTAACAGGTGCGTATTGTCTCTGTTAACGTTACGTATCCCAGAAGAGCGGATCGCGTTAGTAGGGTGCCGTCGCACTTACATCCAAAACTTGCGGAAACTTCGCAACTTTGGTGAACTAGTACCTGCGGTGATACAACTATACTCCACCCAACGGTCAAACCAATAACTAATAACAATGGTTCAGGGTGTAAAGGAACTGATAGGCCATCAAGAAACTGTCTTCAGAGACTTGAAGCTTATCTGCACTAACTACAAGAAGGACAGTCCCACCAGGAAGAACTTGGCGTACCTGGAGGAGCGTCTTTCTCGGCTGAACAATAACTGGGAGAAGTTTGTTCATAACCATCAACTGAATCAGAAACATCGGGCTAGACACCACCAATTGGGATCCGATCGTGGTTCACCTGTTGATTCAAAAACTGGATAGCGTTACGTATAACGAATATATAAAGGAGATCAAACATCCCAGGGAATTTCCCGACCTGGAAGAGTTCACCGAGTTTTTAGAATCAAAATTCATGTCATTGGAAGCTCTCCAGGGAAGTAGCCAAAAATTATCGTGATCAAACAAACCATGGAAATCGGAAAAGCAGGCTCATAAGGGTTCAGAAAACCGAAACAACAACTACAAAAATAAAACGCAGGGGTCATCGCACTTTAACAAATCACAAAACTCACCAAAAGCCTTCTTCACGACAGCTAAAACATGCCCAATATGCAAAACTAATCACGTTTTGATGAATTGCGAACAATTCTTGGCTATGAACACAAACAAACGGAATGACGTAGTTCGTAACTTGCATATTTGCAAAAACTGCTTATTCAGCCACGGAGAAAAACAATGCAAATCACGCAAGACGTGTAAATTGTGTCATAAGGCACACCACACACTTATGCATGAAGCGGAAACTGAACTAGCTAGCAACAAACAAGCGACAAGGGAGGAAAACCCATCATCAACCTCTTCAACTTCCTATGGAGTCAATAACATAACGAACGAAGAAAAGGAAGTGTTGTTGACAACTGTACTTCTGAAAGTCAAAACAATTGATGGAAACTTCATCAACTTGAGAGGTCTACTTGACCAAGGCTCCCAAGTGAGTCTAATAACGGAAAACGCGGCACAGTGCCTCCGATTACAGCGACGCAAAGTGAGCGCCGTTGTATCGGGTGTAGGAGCCCTTAGCGGCAACTGCAAAGGGGCATTGAACTTAGAATGCCAGTCAATACATTCAGACTACAAATTCAACTTTGAAGCATTAATTATGAAAAAACTCATAAGCAACTTAGGTACCTACCGCATCGTTTTCAATCAGCAACTGGGACTTTTTGGAAAACTTAAAACTCGCGGACCCACTGTTCAACCTGTCGGGCCCAATCGATCTGCTCTTGGGCGCGGATATCTACTCAGAACTAATACTAAACGGCGTCATCAGGAGTGACAAGAGGTACCCTGTAGCTCAACAAACCAAAGTGGGCTGGGTTCTATGCGGGAATGTAAAGACTTTCAACTGCTTCGTGACACTTAACGATTTCGAAAACATGGCAAGGTTTTGGGAAACCGAGGAAATTCCAGACAAATCACCGTCAACTAGTGAGGAACAACACTGTGAGGAATATTACAACGCAACTACTACAAGATTGGCAAACGGACAATATGTAGTACAAATGCCTATGAAGCCTAACTTCGAAACAAACTTGAGAAATGCCAGGTCACAGGCATTAGCACAGTTCCTTCAACTGGAAAGGAAAATGCTAAAAAACAATGAACTCAGTCACGAGTACAAGCGTTTTATGAACGAATACATCGCTATGGGACACATGAAACCTGTCACCGTAGAAAGTAGGGGCCAAGTCTACCTTCCTCACCATGGCGTGTTGAGAGCGGAGTCCACTACAACAAAACTAAGAGTAGTGTTCAACGCGTCGTACAAGACAAAAGGAGACAGCAGCCTTAACGATCACATGTACTGCGGTCCGAACTTACAAAAGGATATACTGACACTACTAATTAATTGGAGAACGTACAGATACCGTGTTTACGGCAGATGTAGAAAAACTTTATCGGTTCATCTGGCTGAATGAAAAACAACAACATCTGCAAACTATAATCTGGAGATCATCCCCTAAAGAACCTCTACAAGATTGGCAATTGGGCACGGTAACTTACGGAACGAAAAGTGCACCTTATCTGGCAATGCGCACTCTACATGAACTCGCAGAAGATGAAAAAGATACCTATCCGGAAGCTGGAAATGTCCTGAAAAACTATTTCTACATGGACGATTTGGTTTACGGGCAGGATACTGTCGACGCATCAAAAACACTGGTCACACAACTAATTGAGTTGCTGAAAAAAGGAGGATTCAACTTGAGAAAATGGAAAACGAATGAACCGATTATCTTGGAAGACTTGAGAGATGATCAAAAATGCCGCAACACGAACATCGACTTTAGCCCAGAGCAAACAACAAACTCAAAAATGTTGGGCATGAGGTGGAATCAAGACAATGATAGTTTCACATACCAATGGGATCTACCAATCAAGAAAAAACTGACAAAACGTGTACTATTGAGCGAAATCAGCAAGCTATACGACCCACTTGGATTACTATCGCCACTTACAATAAAAACCAAAACTCTGTTCCAAAAAATCTGGATAAGCAAAATCAACTGGGATGAACGCTTACCCGAAAATCTAGCTACGGAATGGGAAACTATGAGAAAAGATATCCCGCTGCTAAACAAACTTTCCATACCACGATGGTTACAATGTCAAGAAAACAACCTAGAGATACACGGGTTTTGCGATGCCAGCGAAAAGGCTTACGCGTGCGCCGTTTACAGCAGAGTGAAAAATCAAGCCGGCGAATACCAGACTACGCTAATTACGGCAAAAACAAAGGTTGCACCAATCAGCAATAAAATAACTATACCTAGAATGGAACTTTGCGGGGCCGTTTTACTAGCCAAACTGTTAGAAAAGGTTCAGAACACACTCTGCAATAAAAACCTACAAATAAGGTGCTGGACCGACTCCAAGATCGTTTTAACCTGGTTACAGGGCGATATAAACCGATGGGAGAAATATGTGGCTAACAGAGTCAAACAAATAAACAGCATTATCGCGGCAAACCACTGGAACTACGTGAAGTCAGAAGAAAATCCTGCTGACTGCGCATCTCGAGGGCTCACACCTTTTCAGCTTCTAGATTTTAAACTCTGGTGGAATGGACCAGATTGGTTAAAAACAAACTTGCCAAAAATCCATCAAGACAATCGCCCGAACTATACAACAAACACTGAGTTGCAAGAAATAAACTGCTGCGCAGTCACACACAAGAAATGTGAAATAATTGACACATTACTGAATAAGAATAGTAATTATAAACGCGTAATACGAGTGCTTGGATGGATTTTACGACTAAACAACATTCGTAAGCAAAAACGCACACAAAACTCAACCGATAACTTAGCCGACTGCGGTAACATAAAGGTGGTTATGTGTTTATCACCACAAGACATTATGGGTGCAACAGAATTGGTCATCAAGAACGTTCAAAATGAAAACTATGGTGACGAAATTGAATGTTTAAAGAAAAATCGACCAATATCAACAAAAAGTAACTTGCTGAAGTTAACCCCATTTCTTGACGAAAGGGGAATACTGCGTGTGAAAGGGCGACTAGGCTACTCAACCTTATCTTCCGAAGCTAAACATCCTATTATCGTTCCGGCTACAGGAAGATTAACGGAGCTCATTATTCAAGAAGCTCATCGAGACACCCTCCACGGAGGCGCTCGGCTCACTTTGGCTCATATACGTCAAAAGTTTTGGGTCATTGGAGGTAGCAGAACAGTCAAGAAGGAACTTCGACAGTGCGTCCGATGTCATCGTTTCAAACCAAACCGAAACGTCCAACTGATGGCAGACTTGCCAAAGGAACGCGTAACCCCATCGAGACCGTTCACGAACACGGGCGTTGACTATACCGGACATGTTGATGTGAAAATCAACAAAGGAAGAGGAGTTAAAACTTGCAAGGCATACATAGCAATTTTCATATGCATGGTGACCAAAGCTGTGCATTTGGAATTAGTGTCGGACATGACTACGCAAACGTTCCTCGCCGCATTCAAAAGGATGTGTGCCCGCAGAGGTACACCCTGACACGTATTCTCCGACAACGGAACAAATTTTGTGGGCGCAGCAAAACTACTTCAACAGGAATTTGAACAAAACAATACATTTAAGACTTCAGAATTCTTCGATGAGATGAGTCACTTACAAGTTGAGTGGCATTTCAATGCGCCACTTTAGCCAACAGCTGGAGGCCTGTGGGAGGCTGCCGTCAAGGCCATGAAATATCACCTACATCGAGTACTGGGAGAACAGAAGCTTACTTTTGAACAATTCACTACGTTACTAAATCAAATTGAAGCCTGTCTTAACTCTCGTCCCCTGTGCCCATTAACAGAGGATGTCGAAGACCTGGAATATCTAACTCCCGGTCACTTCCTCATTGGCGGACCCCTACTGTCACTACCACAAGAAGAGCAAGAATTTGCTGAGCACGATCTAAGAAACAGATGGAGGCTTGTCGAACAAATGAACGTGCACATCTGGAAGCGCTGGTCGAGCGAATATCTACATCAACTGCAAATCCGAAGCAAATGGCAGCACCCTAAAGAAAACCTGAAACAAGGAAGCCTAGTATTAGTGAAAGATGAACACTTACCTCCTGGCCGCTGGGCTATGGGAAGAGTCCAGGAACTACATCCAGGCGCTGATGGTCGAGTGCGGGTTGTCACCTTGAAAACTAGAAAAGGGTCACTTAAACGACCAATAACGAAGCTTTCACCATTACCGCTGAAACTTGAAGAAGAAAGTGAAGAGGAAGAGAAAAGGACACCTACTCCGGGAACTGAAAAACGGGGAGGGACAACAAAAAACAAGAACAATTGGCTGTCACTTGTTCTCCTATCCATACTAGCAATGACGGGATTTGCACAGTCAGCGCCAACGCCAAATAACTTGAAGGTTACACCTATACCGAGCAATCATCCGATTTATTTCGATGAAGCTGGGAAAATACAATTAATACATGACGAATGGACCCTATTGGTTTACTACAATCTAACTTCATACTGGCAAGCAACTGATCAAATCAGTGATTATGTGAACCAAATAGATAAACTATGCCAAAGAATATCACATGAGTACACGCCTTGCCAAACAATTGTCGGCCACCTACGTCATGAACTGAGCCACCTAGCTGACTACAACTCTATGCTGCTCACTCAACACTCGAGACCAAAACGAGGATACTTTGATGGAGTTGGGAAATTAGCAAGAACTCTTTTCGGAGTGCTCGATGCAGACTTTGCCGAAAAGTACGAAAGAGACATACAGAATCTACAATCAAATGATAACTACTTACTACAACTTATGAAAAACCAAACATTAATTGTAGAGGCTGAAAACAACATTATAAAGAGAAACACTGCCTTCATGGATAAACAATTCAAAACATTGCGCGACTACATGAACCAAACTTGCAGCGACATCAATAAAATAATAAACAAGGCGCAAATGCTATTCACGATGAATGACATAAATTCTGCTGCCGTGACGTCAACTTTGATTTTAAGTGATTTAAACAGAATATTGGAAATGCTGATAAATGCTCTCGCCAACATTTACAGAGGACATTTAGACACCCATCTATTCCCGGCTAACCAACTGATCGAACAGCTAAACATAATATCCGGACGGTTGCCACAGGGATTGTCGCTACCTGTAAAGGACATTCAAAGGGATTTGAAAAATATCTATGACCTCATCCATGTAAAGGCTCGAATTACAAACAACTTCATGCTATTTGAAATACACATCCCCTTGCTAAGCGATGAAGACTACAGGATATATAGAGTCATACCAATACCGTTCCTTAGACAAGGACATTTAAAACTCGTACAACCAAGTTCAAGGTTCATCGCAATCAACTTTGTAAAAAACTCTTACATAACAATGGAAGACCAAGACATGCGCCAATGTACTTCATACGGAGAAGACGAATTCATTTGTGTCTCACGTAACCCTGTCTGCAACATGCACGATAAAAGCGCCCCATGTGAGGCCCAAGTCTTCAACCAACAAGACACTTTATCATGCATCCTCAATGACGTAACATGCAAGGAAACCTGGACAAAGCTTCACAAATCAAACATGTGGCTATTCACACTGTGCGGAAAACAGCTGATGCGCGTAATATGTCACGATCAAGTTACGCCAGCGGTCATTGACGGGACTGGAGTGATTTCCTTGAAATCAAAGTGCTTACTTCAGAAAAAGGACGCCACAATATTTACAAACAATCAGCTGGGAAGTACTTTTAACATGGAACCAGATATAGAAATACCAACCATCAATTCAAGGATAAACAGCATCTTTGACCTCGGCTGGAAGAATGCAAAATTAAATATGATAGAACAAGAAACGCCAACTGCAGTAGATATAAGAAAAATAGACCAGCTGTTGGAATTCCAGAAAACCAGAGAAATATTACCGAAGGCGGCTGACATGTCAAGTCACGACATCTATCTCTACTCGGTAACTTCTTTAAAAAAGAAGCAGCGGTGCAAAACAAAGAAAGGCGTTAAAAAACTCTCTGCCAAAACGGGAGTGACTACTAGAGGAAGGGATAACTTTGAAGGGGACATCGAGCTACAAGAAATACATTCGACAGCAGCCGAGCCTGTTTACAGCGAAGCAAGACAGCCGAAGAAAGCATTTCACTTTAACGAATTTAAATGAGTGTTATACCTTTACGTTTACATTTTTACTATTTTTTACTTTTAACTTTTATTATTTACTTTACACTTTTCTTATACTATTATTTGCTTTGTAATGGATGCTCATTCTACTTTTCCCTCGGGAGCATGTACGGTTCACGTACAGGCAAATTATGCTTACGCCGCGACCTACTTTCGCTACTCATTTTATTTACTTTTATATTTATTTAGTTGACCAATAGCTGCCGTAGCGCTAACCGCGGATTAGCATCCAACGTAACTGTTCGTGTAACTTTCGTGTAATAAACGGAATTATAGTGAAATCTGTGGTTTTCGTCAACTCACATCCAACAACTACTGTAAGTACCTCTGAGCCATACAACAACCATAGTTTTGTGTAAAGTAGAAGCATATTTTTCAAATTTTGTAAATGTGAGTACCATGAAACCATTTACATTTTATGTGAGTAGTTATAGTTTTACTTGTTGGACATGAACGAGCATGGTGGTTGAGAGCATGTCATGCTCACTCAAATGTCTCGCTGATGGGTTGGATCATTCGGTTCCCTTCGAAATGGTTGAGCTGAAGGGTGCCGATACACGCGTCATGTTCGTGAACAGGCGCCGTCGGTTGAGACTGGTCATCTCTTAACTGCCATTGGCTTATTTTAATCTTTATATTTAAAATTCTTATAATAAGCCCTTTTTTTTTCCTTTGCATTGTCCTCACATGCAGAAGCAACAAGTATATGTAACTTGGAATTTTGTAAAACTGAACATGATTTAAAAGAGTGTCCGTGGAGTTTCTTGCACGTTCTTCTCCATAGAGATTTACGCTTTGGAACGTGCAAATAGCTTCCATGTTTTTGACTGACCGACCTTGACGTTTCAAAAGTGCCTGTGAATGGTTTATTTGAAATAAAATGCTTTGAATTTGAATTTGAATTTGCTCACAAAGTGAACTTTATTCCACACAACATAAAAGTCCTATGTTTACACTCACCTCGGATTCCGCTCTCGAGACATGCCTCAGGATACTTATCGTTACGGTATCATCTACTGGAAATCAAACAACGATTGTGTTCAAGGGATAATTATTAGGGCTCCATGCCCAATTCCAAGCACGACTGATATTTTTAAAACAAACCACTTTACACAATTATATCTATACTAATATATAAAGCTTAAGAGTTTGTTTGTTTGTTTGCTTGAATGCGCTAATCTCAGGAACTACTGGTCCGATTTGAAAAATTATTTCAGTGTTAGATAGCCCATTTATCATAGAAAGTTAGAGTTCGTACTGTGTAACCATTATATTTTCAGTCTTTTTAGTTGTGGTTCTGACAAAAGTAGACCTTACCTACTATTTTTAACACATCCATGGCAGTTAAGCGTAAAGTATTCACCAGACGAAATGCCCAGATAGCTATAATAGCATGTCTGCGGGAGACGTATATAGGTAGGTAAGCCAGACCTCGCTAGTAATAGGCCTATCTTATGTCTGTGTAGGATGTCTGCAATGTTCGCAGAAAGATATATACCTAAAGTCCGGTCTGGGGTTGGGACACTCCCTCCTGCTTCACCTAGAGCGGGAGGAGTCATTTGATGATTTCCCATCCTTTAAAAAAAAAGACATGACTCGCAGGTAAGCATAAAAGCACAAGTTCGTAGCCGACTGCAGGCAGCAGCAGCGGGCGACGGCGACGTGTCGGCGCGCAGTACTGCCGGTCGATTCTGTAAAAATGTCGTAGCAAAGGCTTAGGTGGCTTCACATAAGCCTTCGCTTCGACATATTTACAGAATCGACCGGCAGCTCACTTCGTGATCACTTCACCCAAGCCTTCACTTCGGCATGTTTACAGAATCGACCGGCTGTTTTCTTTGTATTTCTATGAAATAGCGGCCGGCTGTTTTTTTTGTATTTCTATGAAATAGCGGCAGGCGACGTGTCTAGTTACGAGTACGAAAGGTATTGCATAAGAATACATAAACACGAGAAGAGACGCAGTGGCACGTCGCCTGCTGCTGCTGCCTGCAGTCGGCTACGAACTAGTACCGAGTAAGGCAGTCGAGAGAATTTCTCGCTTATTAATTACAATAGCAACAAATACTGCAGGTAGTACTTAAGTTGCTGATGAGTAGTTGGCTCACCTCGCGGCGAGAACTTTCAAGTTTAGTTAATGTTGAGTTAGATAAACAAATAAACACCTAAAGTTCTTGTTTGTATTACTATCATGTTTTGATGTGGCTTCCTATGTACACGTTGTTACTTACGATAAGTAATTATACAACACCAGAACTTTGCATTGATAAATTATACGATCTCTGGATTACGCTGATTGTAAAGCAAATAATCTGGCAACGTTAACAATAGGGTATTTGGCTGGATTTTTTTACAAAATTTCTCAAAACCTAGAGAGCAGAAAAGACGCAGTTAAAAAAATTTGCTTTAAAGGTCTCAGCGTATGTATATCTCTGATAAACAGAGACAGCACTAATGGTGTGTGAAGTCACTCACAAGTCCCGAGTTCATACTGAATTGAAGCCATCCTGAACAAACGATATTTTGTGTGACAAGGATAGAAGAATAACTTCTTTTTCCTTATTATAATTTGATTTATTTTTTCACCAATCTTATTGTTTTTTCCTCTTTTTTTCAGTAAATAAGACATTCATGCATATTTTTCATAGTAGACAACTAGGTACCTACCCATTTGATTTAACTTAAGGCACAATATTTATTTAAAGATATGCACAATTTACATTTTTTTTTTTAAATAAGTGTTAAAAATCTTCAAAGAGGGTCTAGCCACCAACTTTGTCCTGAACTGGTAGAGACCTGAGAGCAGACGTCGTTGGCAGTTGTCTATTGCACTTTTTATTTCGGCCTGTAATAATTAGATGTTTACTTTTTTAGTTTGGGCTGAATAAAAAAGGCGAAGCCGGGGCGGGTCGCTAGTTTAATTAAAGGGAAACTGACATGCACGCACAGCCGAAACTACTAGAGCTACTGGTACTTGGAAATCAATTGATTTACGTAAATGCATAATAGGGAAAATAATAATTTATTAAATGAAATTAAACAAATAACAAGATTGCGTCAATGAAGTCCTAACCTTTAAAAAACGCTTTTCCAAGAAACTAGGCTGGGATAGCTTGGAAGCTTTCAAATCGAAGTAAATCTCTTCTGAGATAAGTTGAACCGTCTTTAAGTGCATCACACTGCTACTACTCGTAGGTACTTAGCAACTGAAAGAAAATTTTGTCGATAGGAAACCAATGTGGTTTGATAACATGATAGGTATCACGCCTGTTATCTATCATCATCGTCGCTACGCTTGGCAGGCGGGTTGGCGATCGCAGTGTATGGTGTTGCGTTTTACAAAGAACGCTGCTGCACATTCTCTGGTGATATTTTTTTCATATTCAGTTTGGTCCTTAAAAAGTTGTACCTAGGTATCGTCCGACTTCCAGCCGAAACAAAACCTTCGGTTGGCCACTAAGAATTTCATAATGACCTCTTTTCGAGCTTTTGTTATTTCTGTAACGGTACGAGTGTAACCATAGATATAATAATATTATATTCTATGAATATAACTATTGACTGTCTGAAATAAACAGGAAAATTATATACGATGAATGATTGCATATGATCTGCTACCGGAAGTTGGCAGATCATATTTTCATTTGACTTTTTTCGTTGGAAAACGCCAGAACTATTTCCAAAAAGTATCAGGAACTCTAGAACTATGCTGCATGCGAATAGAACTCACATTTTTTTATGCTCTGCCGTGATATGATCTGCTAAGTTCACGCAGACGTTGGCAGTTGTCTATTGCACTTTTTATTTCGTCCTGTAATAATTAGATGTTTACTTTTTTAGTTTGGGCTGAATAAAAAAAGGCGAAGCCGGGGCGGGTCGCTAGTTTAATTAAAGGGAAACTGACTGACTGACATGCACGCACAACCGAAACTACTAGCTACTGGTACTTGGAAATCAATTGATTTACGTAAATGCATAATAGGGAAAAAAATAATTTATTAAATGAAATTAAACAAATAACAAGAATGATTGCGTCAATTAGACACCTTTGGAAAACGCCGCTCCAAGAATCTGTGTTTGCAGAACTGGGATAGCTTGGAAGCTTTCAAATCGAAGTAAATCTCTTCTGAGATAAGTTGAACCGTCTTTAAGTGCATCACACTGCTACTACTCGTAGGTACTTAGCAACTGAAAGAAAATTTTGTCGATAGGAAACCAATGTGGTCTGATAACATGATAGGTATCACGCCTGTTATCTATCATCATCGTCGCTACGCTTGGCAGGCGGGTTGGCGATCGCAGTGTATGGTGTTGCGTTTTACAGAGAACGCTGCTGCACATTCTCTGGTGATATTTTTTTCACAATTTCAGTTTGGTCCTTAAAAAGTTGTACCTAGGTATCGTCCGACTTCCAGCCGAAACAAAACCATCGGTTGGCCACTAAGAATTTCATAATGACCTCTTTTCGAGCTTTCGTTATTTCTGTAATGGTACGAGTGTAACCATAGATATAATAATATTTTATACTTCTATGAATATAACTATTGACTGTCTGAAATAAACAGGATAATTTATAAACGATTAATGATTGTATTAATGAAATTCCTAGTCTTGTTTTGTATGTTTGTTTATTTTAAACATATGATGCTGATGTAGGTATTGGCAAGAACTATGACGCCAAATTGAAGTCAACTTAATAGTTCAGAAATATTTTTTCTGCATTCACACATTAATACTTACACAAAAATAATAAAATAAGCAAAAAAAAAAATATTTGATTGCCAATAACATGGTTTTCAGTATTAGATAATGCCAGATAAATGCTGTTCGACGCTAGTCTTACGTTTTTGAATCAATCGTTAGCCTACCTCTACTTTTATATACCTACGTCTAAATTATGGCGAGAGAAGTATCAGTTTACTTAAGGGCCCCTTTTCCCGACAGCACCTTTTCCCTTTTACCGGCAGGACACAAGCGCGGTGCGCGCGAGCCGTTTTTCACGTATTTATTTAATATAAAAAAAATAAGTGCCATATTATAAATCTATCCAATAATATCCCTGTCAAACCCGATTAGTAAATGAAATGCTAAATTTTCATAAAAATTGCGTTCCCACAAGTCTCATACAACTTAAAATACTTTCAAAATCGACTTTACTTCCTGATTTTTTTTTATCGATCAAAATGTTAAATATCGTGTTTTTAACCAAAAAAGTCACTAGATCTCACATGTATCTATACTATATATTTTTTTACGAATTTATATATGGTGATTTCTCTGAAAACAACTCGGTCTAGAAACGTAAATTTCGGATAAGGGGCCCTTAAGACTTCTTTCCTATTTTCATAGCGTGTAGTTATTTTTTCTCACCAATAATTGAAAACGAAGAAATCTATCTGGTAAGAGTCGTGGGTAGCCGATGGATGCGAGACGTACGGGACCGGTTGTTGTGGCGACACTTGGGGAAGGCCTATGTCCAGCAGTCAAGTGACCGACTTTCAGCTGATAAGATGATGTTGATGAAGAAATCCTCCATATGACTTACCTACCCACACGATGTCAACCCATTACACAAATAAATTCAGTTACCAACAACACTTTACGGATTCTATCTATTCATTCGCGTAACACCACTTACTTTTTGAATATTGTCATTTCAACTGCTTGTAATTTACTTTGTAGATAATAATTAGGTAGGTTTATCTTTACCAGATCTTTGCTGTAAGAAAAAAAAATATATACAAAGGTACCTATTGTAAGACCGGATAAAACATTTCTAAAATATTGTCTTTATTATTTTAATGTAATTTGTAGCTACTAATTTGTACCTCTCGGTGGACGAGTCCGACTCGCACTTGACCGGTTTTTTTATAATTGATTTGGATTCTTTCCCCAAACATATATTGATAGACTTTGTTTGTCTATATTAACCAATGAGAATCCCATACCGTTTTCCTGGTGGTAGGTCCTTCATAAGTTGATTAGTACGTAATGTTTTGCACGTAATTAGGTACTCTTCAAATATTGCTATAAAACGTGGTGCACATTGTCCAGTTCCTACAGTGTCCGTTTCACCTTAGGACGAGTAGTTGCATAAATGGTATATTATTCTTGAAATATCATTGGCATTGGTACCTCCTGAGAGTAGTGCATAACCAAATCAACATGAAACTATTTGTATTGTTGATCTTCTCGTCCATATGTTGCATAAATGTCTATGGAAACGTATTTTTGGAAGCCGCAGCATGCGTGACTGCCAAGACGATTGGATGCGGTGAGTAGCTTTTTCAAATGTTTGTATTTATTTTGTCTAAAATATTCGCAAAAGCCAGTAAAAAACTTTTATTTGCCTTCATCTATATTCAAGGTAGTACTTGATTCCTTGATATTGTTTTTTTTAGCTTTCAATCTCACAGGTCGCTAGGTCCTCATAATTTCTAGACAAGATAAAAAAATACCAAGAAGATTGACATTTAAATTTACAGTCTTTTTAGTTGCGTATGTTTCGTTTGATAGTGACATTGAACTTCTTTTTTTTTAAATAGATTGAACTTATTAGAAAGAAAGAAAAAAGTAGGTACGTTTATTTGACACTAGCACTTCGCCCGCGACTTCGTTCGCGTTGCAATTTTCTTAAGGTTAACTAATTTTTCTTGTAATAAATATTATACCTAGCCTTTATTACTCAGGGATTATGTAGCATTTTAATAGTGAAAGAATTTTTGAAATCGGTCCAGTAGTTTTTGAATTAAATCGTAAAAATAAAAACAATTCTTTCCTCTTTAAAATATCACTAGTTGACCCGCGCAACTTCGTCTGCGTCACAATTTTCATTACTGCTCCACTCCTATTGGTCTTAGCGTGATGAGCCTATTGCCTTCCTCAATAAATGGGCAGTCTAACACTGATTAAATCATACCAGTAGTTCCTGAGATTAGCGCGTTTAAATAAACAAACAAATAAGTTCTTCAGCTTTATATATTAGTACATAATAGTAATATTAATACCAATTAATGTTACCTATTAACAATTTAATTTATTTATTAAATCATTTCAGATCTCCCAAGAAACTCAGACCTAGACGTCAGTAAGATGAACGTGCACTTCTACGACTTCAAACATCTCGTGTTTAAATCCTTCAGCGTTGAAAAGGCTGCCAAAGGAATATTGTCTATGGATAACCTAAACAAAAAGAACAAATTCTTTCTGTACGTCGGTGGATACAGATCACACATTAAGTCAAAAACAACAGAAATTATGAAAAACGCTTTGAGACATACCAAACGCAGCTACCTCATTATCGTGGATCATTCAGCGTACACACACTCCAAGGATGGCTACATAAAGAGCTACAAGAGATCCGTTAAACACGTCCCAAATATTGGAAAAAAGCTGGGTGAAATGTTGGAGGGCCTCAAAAAAGGCGGAGTTTCACCCAAATACATTCACGGCATTGGCCATAGTTTAGGAAGCCAAATATTGGGGCATGTTGGCGAGAACTTTATCAAACGCACTGGCCAGAAAATTTCAAAGATAACAGCTTTGGACCCGGCTGGGCCGTGTTTCGAAAAAGAATCGGAACATGTCAGGTCTGGTCTTGCGAACTATGTAGAAATATATCACTGTAATGCCCGTGTACTTGGCTCCGATTTGACAGTTGGTGACGTTGATTTCTTCGCTAACAATGGAAAGTCACAGCCGCAATGTGGGGATCCTTATGCGTTGTGCCCCCCAGAAGCTGTGGCTTCAACTAAATGTAGCCACAAAACGTGCGTGGAGCTATGGGCGGCATCCGTTCAGCAAGAACGCTGGTACCCGGCGTACAAGTGTAAGAATTACAAGGACTTTAACCTTGGCAAATGTTATAAAAACAAAAAGACCACTGCTGGCTTCTGGAGCCCTGGTACTGAGACTGGCAAATATTATTTTTCGACTAATAATATTCAGAAATTTAGCACAAAAAATTCGCCGTCCCGCTCTTTTAAACGTACCTCTGGCTAGACTAATTTACGTATGTTGACCCATAAGGCTCAAATCACACCGAGATGGCAGCAAAGCGGCGAGCAGTTTCAGTGTCATATAATTTTAAACTTTATATTCATTACTATATCACATATAATCGCAGGAGTCGTCGGGGTGCTCGCGGAGTCGCGGGCGGCCGCGCGACCGTTTCAAGTTTCTCAAGCAATCAAGCGATACTATGTGTTATATTAATGAAGATAAAGTTTAAAATTATATGACACTGAACCTGCTCGCCGCTTCGCTGCCATCTCGGTGTGACTTGAGCCTAAGAGGCTAGCTTTAGTTACGTATGATAAATCGTGTTGCGCTATCGGAGGACGTATTTTGTCAAAACCTGCTGAGATTTGTTAAAGTGGCAAAAAAGAATATTGAAAATGTTCTGGAAAAAATGTCTGAAGTTAATCATAATTTTGTTTCATAAATGTAAGTTATAACATCGCCTTGAATGTACTTGATAAGGTATTTAATAATAAAGGTGTAAATAAATTAATAATTATTATTCCATTATTTTATTTTCACGTATTATCATCATCATCCTAGCCTTTTCTCAACTATATTAGGGTCGGCTTCCAGTCAAACCGGCATTTTACGAGAAGCGACTGCCTAGCTGACCTGCACAACCACCCACGAGCTGATTACTTCTTGGCAAGATTAGAGTTAGATTTTCTGGCTTCTGACAAAACGTAACGCTAACGACTGCCAAAGATCTAAACTTAAACCAAGGGATTTTTGTCTTCCATATAACGAACAATTTTAAACACCTTTTCCGTTTTATTTTTCATGTGTCAATCAAAATTAGATTTGGCTGGGAATCGGCACTTTTTGAACGTCAAATAGTATGTGTGATACCAATCCAGATAAAACCCTAGAAATTAACCTTATGGAAATCAAATTAGATGATCCTGAACCGAACTAGGTGAGAAGTACCTACATTATACTTGTATTAATATTTCTAGATCATTTGAATCCGTCACCACCAAATCAAGTAAGTATCGGATTTTAGTGTATTAAAAATCCCATGTACGAGTTGCAATGGAATTTGAATTTTGTAAAGCATGACATAGAGTTTGATGTTCCAAAATATGATAATTACGTCGAATTCTGAATACAAATAAATAACAACCAAGCAGCGGGACTAAAAAGGCCACTTTAGTAGATTCAGCCAGCACATCAAGCTACCCGACACTGTAAAATTTTCCCAATCAACTTTGAACCTAACGCTTTAGCGATAAAGGTGAAAATTAAATTTGATAGATTGTTGTATGATTAATATTATTTTCTCAAACATGCTTGGAAATTTGGCCATTATTTTGACAACCTTCTACGAGTTAAATCAAAATTGCTGTACTGGCCAAATACATGCGAGCAGCGGCCGGAAAAAGTTGTATGAAAATCCATATCTGTCGTGTTTAGCGGCCAAATAAATTTCATAATAAACTCATATCTGTCGTATAATTTAAAAATGGAACGATCTTTTACTGCGAAACATGGCAGCCAAGGAGGTAACTTACCAAAGGTTTTATTAAAATTTGAAACTGGCTTGCAAGTAAAAAGCAGATTCTTGAAAAAAAAAAACAAATGCACATGACTGTGTTTATTTGCTTCACGCGGGAAAAAATATTGTTGGTCGTTGTTCGTCATTGATTTTGAAAAGTAATTGTATTATAATTTCCGCGCATTATTTGAGAAAAGTATTATACAAGCCTTGGCCACAACTAGGCATTGATGGACTTACGTATCTGTGATGTTCGTCCATCAATGGCTCTTTTGCTGGCCGCTGCAGTAATGTACTATATCCTAATATGATTCTACCAAAGTGGCCTTTTTAAACCCGCCGGTCAGATTCCAGGACCAGCAGGTAATAATTACTTAACTCTTTTTTTTATAGCGTTACACCTGAACGCGTTGCGGTTGGTTCTTAAATAGTAGGTCAAGAGTGTGCAGATTGATTTTTGATAAGTCTAAATTCAAACAAAAACAATATTTTTATCCATTTATTATTTTCATTGTAAACTCATACACTTGTTCTATCATCAACCGTTTATAATTTACGTTATACACGTCATACATCACGAGATGAGACTTAAACACTAACGCACTCCACCCGTTGCAAAAGACGGCGGCCATTTTAGAATTAATTCTTTTTATAAATTGAAATGAAAAAGAGAATAGACCAAGGCATCTATTATGTTCTGCCAACTGAGATGAGAAAAAGGAGTAAGTAAAGGTTCACAAGAAATAAATCCGCTAATTTAATTTATTGTAATAAAATTATGAAAGATTTATCTATTGAAAGTGCTAACAGAAATATTTATCCGTTCTCTGTAGGTCGTTGTACGAGTAGTTGTGTATTAAAAGGGTATTAAAAAATCAGCCCTCTATTAGAGATATAGAGGCATTCCCGATTAAGGCGTAAGTACAAATTAAAAATAAATAGAGTAAAGGGCAGTAAAATAAGAAATAAAAGTTTCTGTAAAATTGAAAATGGCAAATCGTCTCTTACAACGAACACAGTATCAAATGCATTTACTTTACGTTAAACATACTCGGGCGCACCATAATTGACTTGAAAAAGCAAAACAATCAATAAAGCGAGATTTAAAAAAATATTTAAAAACAAAAACATTGTTAATTCTAAATTCAAAAATTCGAATAATGTTCCATTTGGAAACGCTGCGAAAATAAATCACTGAGTTTCTGTAACAACATAATTTATGGCACTTTGTAACAAAAAGGAATCAGACATTCAGACAGTCTACATTGAGTTTATTTAATAAATCGAGGAAAAATGTTCCACGTTTTAATTTCCATGTGTCTCTTCAGTTAGCAATGACTTAGCCAACTCACTACGAGAATGCAGAACAAAAATTACTAACTTTATCTTTAATTGATGTTCATTGACATTATTTTAGAAATAAAAGGCTAATTTATTCGAAAATCCGCGTTCCTTACACTTCCTATTTAGGTAAATATAATTACCAAACTACGGTAACTTTATTGTATTGTAGGCAAATTAAAGCGAATAAGCTTTTTATAGCTTCGAATGACTGAAGCCGCGTGTATTCACGGATCAGCTAATAAACTTCAGCTTGGTTAGGTTTGGCGGGGATCATTCAACATTCGGATCCATGCCCGGTAAGAAATCACCTCGAGAACCGTAACATATTTTACAACTGTCTAAGTGTTAATTTACGATTATAAAT
This sequence comes from Lacanobia oleracea, assembly GCA_950371165.1. Lineage (NCBI taxonomy): Eukaryota > Metazoa > Arthropoda > Insecta > Lepidoptera > Noctuidae > Lacanobia > Lacanobia oleracea. Next base: position 22,826,784 of record OX493392.1, on the reverse strand, counting down.
AGTGTGCAGTAATTACATTGAAAAATTGTGTATTCTTACAATGTAGAGATAGTATATTTTTGTTATTGCATATTATTCGTTTCGTTTGAAGTATACACACACAGCGAGCCACGTCACATTACGACACCACAATTTTTACGTCGTAAAAAAGAGATATAAAAATTTTCGTAGTCTCAAAAGTGACCGTATAACACCATTCAGACGAGAAAGTAATCACAATAATTAACAGCCGTCTTCTTCACTCCGATCCCAATGACTACGTATACCTACTTAAATTTATAATTCGAGAAGATATTTCAATACATAGCCATTTACTCAAGTATAAACTTTGGTGATTTGTACTTAAAGTTAATTTTTAAGAAATCATTTGATTTCAAAAATGGGCTTTAAATAAAAAGGTTGCTTGACATGAGTTTGTTTGTTGAAATTATATTTTTTTTTCTCGAATTCTAAATTCAAATATGGCGAACTCAAAAGCTATTGGCCGTAATAAATTAGTTTTATTCATGAGGCTACTGAGACCGAACGAAGTTAACTATGATATCGACGAGTAACTCTTCCAGCTGTACAAACTTGAACCTTAGAACTAACTAGACCTTATAACATACTTAAGTTAAATTATGCATTATCTTTGGCGAATACACTGCTTATGGTACCGTGAAATTTGAGAAACTTAAAAATACGTTTGATCATAAAAAACCGTACGAACGTCGTTGTAAAGTCTCACAAAGTTTCCTATTTTAATATTGAGATACAAAACTGTTCGCTTTATAGAATAAAATGGTACCATTCTTACTTAAACTACGTAATTTATTAGATACAGCTAACAAGATTATTCCGGAAACGTATTCTTAACAACAATCCTTGACATGTTCAAATGTGTGTATCCGAACGTGCATTTAGTTTTGAAACAAGCGCCAATTTTAAGCATCGAACAACTTTAAATTATTTTTGTTCAGATTATTTTCAAGAATACATCCCTCCTTTAAACGATTATTACTTATCTACATTTTGTGGTGTTATAGCGAGAGCAGTACTTTTCATTAAAGTTAGGCTACACTGTTTAGAGACAAACGTCAGAATTATTTCTTGTTCGTCAAATGGCAGTTATCGTTTGCACCTTATATTTACAAAATAATTCATAAATTTTTATGTAAATTGCTTCTACCAATTCCACTTCTTACTAGTTCACATACGATGGAATGCTTAATTTTTATTATTATTTTATTTACAATTAATGGTTTAGCTGTAAATAAAATAAGTATTCATTCGAATTTAAAATTAAATAGTCCTAACTTATATTTACATTAGGTCCACGCAATTTAAATCAGTTTAAATTTTGAGCCATAAATATGAAAGCTAAACAATATTTAATAACTATACCCAGGTAGAGATTCCAGATTCATCCGATATTAAATATAATTTATAGTCCAAATATTATTTTTATTGTTCGTGGAAGACCACACGAAGAGGATGAACTTAAGTTAGAACGATCTACTGTTAATATTATATACATTCTTAAGTTATTTAGAGATAAACAATGCAATAAAATTTCTACTGTCGGGCTCCGAGCCATCTCTACGTTTTAATGTAATAGAAACATGCCAAAAGAATATTATTTTTGCAATAATTTGGCAGATTCGTCCTAAAGTTAGCGCTAAAAAGAGTTAATCAACGTTAACTAACAGTTCGAAAGTTAGACCATAGCCGGATTTTTTTCTTAAACTATATTGAGCGAAAACCCGAGTCCAAAAACATAGTCTTTGATGACACAGTCGCCATTTTAACGTGAAAGTTATTAACAAAATTATTATCAAATATTGGTCGTCAACATTTGCTAACACAGCCCTATTAGACTTTTATGATACAGATAAATAAACAATAAACAAACCGCCGCTGTTCAAAAACAATTTAAAAAATGACAATTAAGACTTTACAGTTTCTGGTTAAAATATATTAAAAAATAGGCCTCAATCAAGATGCTTCCAGAGAGTAGTTACCGTTGTAACATTACCTAAATATTTGTGCTACAATGATTCCCTACAAAAATTCGAGACAGCAAAAAATTACGTTCGTCAAAATATTTTAGACATAAATATTAGACCAGTATTCACAATAAATTACAAAGATTTTGAGCAATCACGCACAGGTATAGGTCACTCGTTCAATGAAACATCTGCGCTGACAGAATGTTCGCATTTGAAAGAAATTTCCAACAAATCACTCATTTTAACATCAATTAACTTTTTAACGATTTTATTTTCATGCCATTTTTCTAATCAATTATTTCATTCAATGTCCGTTGTGTTGAAATATTCTGTCAGCACAAAAACACAAAGAATCCACAGTCGACATTATTATCAGTCTAATTCACATAAACTCATTCAAAGTAGTTCACTCCGCGTCCGCTATGATTGTCATAGCGGGACATCGAGTGTCGGAAACGCACGGCGTTTGAAGGTCGGGGTCACTGGGGTCACATTACAGCGTCATAGGGGGAGGGGGGGGCGCGTCAGAGGAACACATCCAGGGGAGTCAGGGATGCGCGGGGCTGCCCCTAGAGCTCGGTCACAGCGTACAGGTCGCGAGTGTCTTGATGTGGAGGGTGGATGCGCTCGACGCGGTCTGAGCGCTCGCCTCGCTCGGGGCGCTCGGGTCGCTCGGCTCGCTCGGGACGCTCAGGTCGCTCGGCTCTCTCCGGGCGCTCAGCTCGCTCTTGTCGTTCGGCTCGTTCTAATCGTTCGGCGCGCTCGGGTCTATCCGGGCGCTCTTGTCGGCGCCGGTGCGTCGTGTGAGTAGAGTGCGGCTGCGGAGGCAGGTTGGCGCGCCTGGGGCGCTGCAGCGAGCGGTACTCCAGCGCTGCAGCGGACAGCGGCTGCGGCTGGTCGGGGTGCGGCTTGCGCGCGGGCCGCACGGTGGCGTACTTGTCGGGCGCGGGCGCGTGCGGGGCGTGCGGGGCGTGCGGCGCGTGCGGGGCGTGCGGCGCGTGCGGGGGGTGCGGCGCGGCGGAGAACGTGCCGAGCGAGACGGCGGCGGCGGGGCGCGGGCGGGGCGCGCGCGGCCCGAACGACGCGTACTTGGGGTCGAAGCGGTTCAAGCTCGTTGAGCGCCCGGATTGACCTGCAATTGGTGTTTGTTTTATGAAGTTATGGTCCGGTCAAAAATGAGGGAAGGTTTCTGGAGCTTATTCGCCTATTTGCTGAGGTTTGGTAGTGCCCATGACTCACCTCGTTGTTTGCTAATTCGTGCATTATACCATGAAACAAAAGATTATTCATGTCCTTTTTTATTTCCAATTAACATGTCCACCTCCTCAAAAATAACTTTAAGTAACAAGTTGAATTGGTTTCAGAGTTCCAATAAGACCATATGTTAAAAAAAAAACTTTCTTTTTTATTGTAGCGAAAACTAAACATTATATGATATTTTTTGTTTCTGTTTTTTTTACTGTTGATAAGCACGCGTTTGACCACTATCTCACCTGTGGGTAAGCGATGATGTGGTCGGTCGAAGATATAGCACGCCTGATAACTTTTAAAGTGGTATTTCCAAACTTTTGAAAACTATATCAATCAAAAGCTCAGTATACAAAGAGCGTACCTGCGTTGTGTTCGGGTGGGCCCGCGCCGCCGGGCCGGTCTCAGCAGAAGTCGCTGCTCTCGAGCGTCTTGCACTGCTTGCTGAGCGTGGCGTACCTGCGTTGTGTTCGGGTGGGCCCGCGCCGCCGGGCCGGTCTCAGCAGAAGTCGCTGCTCTCGAGCGTCTTGCACTGCTTGCTGAGCGTGGCGTACCTGCGTTGTGTTCGGGTGGGCCCGCGCCGCCGGGCCGGTCTCAGCAGAAGTCGCTGCTCTCGAGCGTCTTGCACTGCTTGCTGAGCGTGGCGTACCTGCGTTGTGTTCGGGTGGGCCCGCGCCGCCGGGCCGCTCTCAGTAGAAGTCGCTGCTCTCGAGCGTCTTGCACTGCTTGCTGAGCGTGGCGTACCTGCGTTGTGTTCGGGTGGGCCCGCGCCGCCGGGCCGGTCTCAGTAGAAGTCGCTGCTCTCGAGCGTCTTGCACTGCTTGCTGAGCGTGGCGTACCTGCGTTGTGTTCGGGTGGGCCCGCGCCGCCGGGCCGGTCTCAGTAGAAGTCGCTGCTCTCGAGCGTCTTGCACTGCTTGCTGAGCGTGGCGTACCTGCGTTGTGTTCGGGTGGGCCCGCGCCGCCGGGCCGGTCTCAGTAGAAGTCGCTGCTCTCGAGCGTCTTGCACTGCTTGCTGAGCGTGGCGTACCTGCGTTGTGTTCGGGTGGGCCCGCGCCGCCGGGCCGGTCTCAGTAGAAGTCGCTGCTCTCGAGCGTCTTGCACTGCTTGCTGAGCGTGGCGTACCTGCGTTGTGTTCGGGTGGGCCCGCGCCGCCGGGCCGGTCTCAGTAGAAGTCGCTGCTCTCGAGCGTCTTGCACTGCTTGCTGAGCGTGGCGTACCTGCGTTGTGTTCGGGTGGGCCCGCGCCGCCGGGCCGGTCTCAGTAGAAGTCGCTGCTCTCGAGCGTCTTGCACTGCTTGCTGAGCGTGGCGTACCTGCGTTGTGTTCGGGTGGGCCCGCGCCGCCGGGCCGGTCTCAGTAGAAGTCGCTGCTCTCGAGCGTCTTGCACTGCTTGCTGAGCGTGGCGTACCTGCGTTGTGTTCGGGTGGGCCCGCGCCGCCGAGCCGGTCTCAGTAGAAGTCGCTGCTCTCGAGCGTCTTGCACTGCTTGCTGAGCGTGGCGTACCTGCGTTGTGTTCGGGTGGGCCCGCGCCGCCGGGCCGGTCTCAGTAGAAGTCGCTGCTCTCGAGCGTCTTGCACTGCTTGCTGAGCGTGGCGTACCTGCGTTGTGTTCGGGTGGGCCCGCGCCGCCGGGCCGGTCTCAGTAGAAGTCGCTGCTCTCGAGCGTCTTGCACTGCTTGCTGAGCGTGGCGTACCTGCGTTGTGTTCGGGTGGGCCCGCGCCGCCGGGCCGGTCTCAGTAGAAGTCGCTGCTCTCGAGCGTCTTGCACTGCTTGCTGAGCGTGGCGTACCTGCGTTGTGTTCGGGTGGGCCCGCGCCGCCGGGCCGGTCTCAGTAGAAGTCGCTGCTCTCGAGCGTCTTGCACTGCTTGCTGAGCGTGGCGTACTTGCCGGCGTGGGGCGCGCGGCCCAGAGTGTGCGCGCCGCCCAGCGCCGCCGCCGCCGCCCCCGCCCCCCCGCCGCGCCCCAACGTCGCCGAGCCCGACATGCGCGACCTGCGGACGTGTCGAAACGTGTCGGGAGTGGGCCTATGCATGTATAGTACGCAGCCCAGTATACATGGTTGACAAAAGTTGCGCAATGTTGTTACAGCAACATGTGACAGTATCTTTTGCAAATAAGCTTTTTCTTTTTTTAACTATTGATAGGCACGCGTTTGCATAAAATTTATGAAATGTACCGCCGTTGGAGGCTAAAGTGTAGTCGAACTCTTCCAAAATGTCAAAAATTTCTTTGTAGACATTAACTAGGGTCCTAACCATTTCAATCTATACTAATATATAAAGCTGAAGAGTTTGTTTGTTTACTTGAACGCGCTAATCTCAGGAACTACTGGTCCGATTTGAAAAATTCTTTTGTGTTAGACAGCCCATTTATCGAGGAAGGCTATAGGCTATACATCATCACGCTAAAACCAATAGGAGCTGAGCAGTAATGAAAATTGTGACGCAAACGAAGTTGCGCGGGTCAACTAGTCTTATAATATATTATGTCTGACATAGACTAGAGTCAAGAAAAAACCCATAACAAATAAGAAACATATATATAAATTTAACCAGCCGTGGACCGTTTACACGTAGGTCCTAAATTTTTTCTCTGGGTTTTGAGAATTATTATAAAAATACAATCAAACACTTACTACTTTTTTCAATTTAAGAGTTGGTTCCGTAGTAAAGTTACTGAATATTTTTTGCACAACTTCTGTTTCCCATAAAACTTTCTAAAACTCGATATGCCATATTACTGGCTGCGTACTGTACACGTTTGTAAATTACATGTAAACACACAAGGGTCACAAAGATGCTGTCCATACACATGGTTTCCTAATGTAATATTTTTCTTTTTTTTTTAAACGCCGGTGTTATTAGTATTTTGTGACTTCAACTAGTTAGTTAATCCAACATTGTAGATTAAGCTGGATTGAGTGGAGTAAGCTGTGGGTGTGACTAAGAGGGGGTAACAACGAGGGTTTCCTGAAATGACGTGCACCAGGTGGCAGCACTGAGGCGACAGGTCTAGGCTGTCAAAAAGGTTATGTTTCCGACATTAATTAATTTGATAAACGAGAAGACCTTTCGCGTAAATGTTAATCGATGGCGTGATTTTTTTTCGGAACTCTCAGTGAGTGGCAGAAGAATATAATGTGCGGAAAGGATTTCGAGTTAAGAAGAATGAGGGTTGTAGTTTTTTGACCGAATTCAAAAAGGAGGAGGTTCTCAATTCGTCGGAACCTTCTTTTTTGAATTTTTATGTATGTTCCCCGATTACTGGAAGACGCCTGGACCGAGTTGGACAATCCTTTTTGTGCCAAAAATGCCATCAATCAAGTAGAAAAAATTGTCACATCAAAAAATACTAATATCTATCGGTGTAAATTCATTATGAGGACTGATTTTAAACGACATTAGTTTTAAGAACGTGCATATTTCTTTTTTAATGAAAATGGAATTTATTTGATGTGATGAAACTATTTCTTCACGAGAAAAACTCACTATTATAACCTTGATTACGAGTAAAACTCCTGAAGTTCGCAAAATACGCACGTAAATAAACTCGAAAAACATTTTGTTATCCCATCATTGGGCAAAAATGTCACAAACAGTTCACCTTTACTTGAATTCAAAATTAAAGACCATTTTCAAACCATGGCCTCAAACTCAACTATCGATTTATCACTGTGTATTGACAGTTGATTTTCGTGTGACTATTTTCAGAAGTATAGATTGCAGTGGAACTTGAACTCTATGTCTAACAGCACAGAGTTTGTTTTTCAAGAACTTGAAAATTTCCTCGAATTCTGAATTCAAATATAATAGTTTTTTTTTTTTTTTTGTATAGTTACCTTGGCTTTTCGAAGTCCATGAGTTGCACATCAGCGCCGTAGGACGGTGGCTTGCCGGGGCTAGACAAAACGTCAAACATAGTTACCGTGGCTAAGGGGTTTCTTGCCTATATAGGCAGAACCACGCAGATTCATAGATCTACGCAGTATGGCATTTTGCCGCGGAATTTTTAAATTAGTGACAGATTTACACCCCTGAAATACTCGAAGAGTATTTTACATTCACGGTGTTGGTGATTAAAAGGCAGTGTATCCAAATTTTTTATAAGCTTTAAGCGGGCTAGTTTTAAGGCGTATCTATGAGTTTGTTTGTGATAGATGTCAGTATGATTTGATGATAAGTTAGTAGATGAAGCTAGGCTACAGTTGGTGCTAAATGAGATGGCGATAGCGGTTATTGACCCTTGTGGGCTGAATCAAAAACAGAAATAAACGCTATGTTCGGAAACAATACTAATTGGTACAATTTTTCACCTATACTTGAATTCAGAATCTTAAATAATTAACATCTTTGCTACTTAGTTAACCGTAAAGTGTAATATTTGGCCCAAATTCAGTCAACACAGTGTAATGTGTTCCTTTTGGTTAAAGAGTTAGGGTCAAAGTTATACTCCAGGGCCAAAATAACCCGACTTCACTATCTTCTTAAATCGCTTAAATTTTCTGTGATAAGTTTTTGTTGCAATGGAATTTGAAGATTATAATTTCACGACGTTGAGTCTATTATTCTAAAACAATATGCCAAAACTATTTGAGATCCAGGGCCGCGGTGACTCTGACGGAGGAACACGGATGGGCTTTAGTCAGTAGGAGTGTGACACTCCCTTCCGCTCCGCGCAGAGCAGGAGGAGTTATTCTGAGATTCTGAATTCAAATGCATAGTTATTCCAAAGAGGCAAAGTTCAACTTTCTGGAGAAGGGCGTTGTTAGCTGCGCTACAGTTTCGTTTTTCTTGTTGTACTTAGTATTGTGTTATTGTTCCCAAACAAACTTATATTTTTTTTATTATTATCATTATTTCAAAGGCCGCTATCCCCAGCTCAGCAGCACCACCAGACCCCAGCAGCATGTCACCTGGGCCGCTCCAGGTCCATGAGCTGCACGGCGGCGCCGTAGCTGGGCGGCTTGCCGTTGTTGTAGGGCGCGGGGCGGGGCAGCGAGCGGGACGCCGCGCTGGAGCCGCCCGACGACAGGAAGGGCGCCTGCTCCTCGCCGCTGCCGCTGCGCCTGCACCAGCCACCACATTACTGACAGTCTGCTACCCGCACCATACCCGAGCGGCTTATCTTGATCATAAGCAACCTAACTCAAACCCTAATACAATGTATGAGTTGTTCCGTGCGGGACTGCTAGGTAGGCGAGTAACATACTGCCCCGCTACACGCTACACGCTACACGCTGCGGGGTGCGGGGTGCGGGGTGCGTGGCGAAGAAGTCAAAAACTGCGCGTGAATACGTCTTCAGTGTTTTGCACTCACTACGCGGGTTTTCAATACTAAGAGAGATACTTTTAAGCAACGTAAAATCACGCTCGCCCGCGCTACGCTGCGTGATGCGGTACTGTGTGCCAACCGTCTTAGTAAGGTTTGGTAATGAAATTTAACCGGTTCAGATTCTTTAACTAAATGTGGTCTTCCCTGGTTGTATCTGTTGTGCGGACTGCGAACCTGTTAATTTTTTTATTAATCTGCGTGTTTGAGTCCCGAGAGTTACGATACGATTTGTCTTATTAAGCCTTGATAAACATTGCCTTGATGGCATATTAATGGGATAAGTTAATCTAACATAAGCAACGAATAATGTTCCCACTACTGGCTACTCAGTAGAAGAAACAAAGCGGCTTGGCTTTTATTGCGAGTCAATCAACAGTTAGTAAACGAATGATCATATTTCGAAGGCCGTAGTTTTTTAGCACGTACCCTCGAAAAGTAACATTCTTTATGGTGAATGTTACGGGTTGCTCATTCAAGTCAAAATTTTCAGTTTTATTTTGTTTCGAGTGTAATTGGAACAATATTAAGTCGCAGAAATAATGGTGCGACAATCGGATATTCCACTTTATCGAAATTAGTCAAAATACGGCATAAAAACCCTTCTGATTCGCCATACTTCACGAAAATAATATCTAACTCGCTTACAGTACCGTTTACACACACATAGACATGATTGAAAGTATTTGAAAGTATGATTTGAAGTATGGCGAATCAGAAGGGTTTTTATGCCGTATTTTGACTAATTTCGATAAAGTGGAATATCCGATTGTCGCACCATTATTTCTGCGACTTAATATTGTTCCAATTACACTCGAAACAAAATAAAACTGAAAATGTTGACTCCAGCGCCATCTCGCGGGAAAATGGCAATGAGCAACCCGTAACATTCACCTTAAGCGAACGAATATTGGGTTTTACAGCTAATTTCACAGAAATTGTTAGAAAACATCGCTACATCGAGTTAACACAAGTTTTTAATATCTTTAAAATTAAAACTTTCTATACTATCCTTGCCGAAGTAAACCCAACACCAGCCGAGATATTATGATGCTCATAAACCTAGATAGTTATGACGTATAGCTTCACTTACTTGGTGTTGATGTATATCCAGGCGTGTGAGTCGACGAGCACTATGGCAGTGAATAGGAAACCAGCTGCGACCGCTGCTAACAGCTGGAGAGATAACGCCTGAAATAACATAGTTTTAATTAAAGTTATGGAACAAAGATTCTCCTGACAAAGAGTCCTTTTTTCCTAAGCTCGTCATTTGGCGCAGTTTGAAAATGAATACAGTCATCACGATAATTTAACTTGATAACGTCATAAAACAAAATGAATTCTTAACAAACAAGCCGAACGCTTATGTCGATCGTGCCTCTCTGTCCCTTGCGAAACGTGACACTTTTTCGTGCGTGCGGCCGGCATTCGTTGATTTATAAGACGTTTCACGTTATAAAAAACATACAACGAATTACCAGTTTTGAATCAGGATAGTGTATTTATCCATCATATAAAACTGCTATACTCAAAGCCGGTCAATTTTATACTACCTCTTCATTTAGCGTATTTATTCGCGTCACTTGTGCAATACAAAATTAATCTTACGTCGAAATCATCCTAATATATAAAATTCCTTCATTACTGAGTGACTGATATACAACACACAGCCGAAACTACTGGTCGTAGGAAGCTCAAATTTGGCATGTAGGTTCCTTGGGGAGCACTAACAAAGAGTTTTTCGAAATTAAATTCCAACGGGAACGGGGAAAAAACAGGGTATGCGCATACGAAGTCGCGGGCAAAAGTTTGTATGATATATTTTGACAAATACGCCAAGTGTCAGCATAAAATAAAATGTGAAGTGAGTTTCGAAGTCTTGAACGAGTTTTTACCATATGCGCAATTGAGCATACAATGTTAACTTGTAACCTGGGAGGCTTTAAGTCAAGAGTGAATAGGTTACTTCTAGGCAAGCGTGATACATCTTCGACCGCATCATCGCTTACCATCAGGTGAGATAGTGGTCAAATGCGTGCCTATCAATATTAAAAAAAAAAACCTTCACGTATCCTGTACATATCAGGCCCTGAACTATTAATAATGAGTACCTGCAGGCCGGCGTCGCAAGCGGCGCGCGCGGCGGCCACGAAGTAGGCGCGCGCCATGCGGCACTCCAGGGCTCCGCTCAGCGCCACCAGGGCGCGCTCCGCCTCGCCCGTGCCCGCGCCTAGCGCGCCCAGCGCTGGTTGTAGACCTGCACAATAATGAGTACCTGCAGGCCGGCGTCGCAAGCGGCGCGCGCGGCGGCCACGAAGTAGGCGCGCGCCATGCGGCACTCCAGGGCTCCGCTCAGCGCCACCAGGGCGCGCTCCGCCTCGCCCGTGCCCGCGCCTAGCGCGCCCAGCGCTGGTTGTAGACCTGCACAATAATGAGTACCTGCAGGCCGGCGTCGCAAGCGGCGCGCGCGGCGGCCACGAAGTAGGCGCGCGCCATGCGGCACTCCAGGGCTCCGCTCAGCGCCACCAGGGCGCGCTCCGCCTCGCCCGTGCCCGCGCCTAGCGCGCCCAGCGCTGGTTGTAGACCTGCACAATAATGAGTACCTGCAGGCCGGCGTCGCAAGCGGCGCGCGCGGCGGCCACGAAGTAGGCGCGCGCCATGCGGCACTCCAGGGCTCCGCTCAGCGCCACCAGGGCGCGCTCCGCCTCGCCCGTGCCCGCGCCTAGCGCGCCCAGCGCTGGTTGTAGACCTGCACAATAATGAGTACCTGCAGGCCGGCGTCGCAAGCGGCGCGCGCGGCGGCCACGAAGTAGGCGCGCGCCATGCGGCACTCCAGGGCTCCGCTCAGCGCCACCAGGGCGCGCTCCGCCTCGCCCGTGCCCGCGCCTAGCGCGCCCAGCGCTGGTTGTAGACCTGCACAATAATGAGTACCTGCAGGCCGGCGTCGCAAGCGGCGCGCGCGGCGGCCACGAAGTAGGCGCGCGCCATGCGGCACTCCAGGGCTCCGCTCAGCGCCACCAGGGCGCGCTCCGCCTCGCCCGTGCCCGCGCCTAGCGCGCCCAGCGCTGGTTGTAGACCTGCACAATAATGAGTACCTGCAGGCCGGCGTCGCAAGCGGCGCGCGCGGCGGCCACGAAGTAGGCGCGCGCCATGCGGCACTCCAGGGCTCCGCTCAGCGCCACCAGGGCGCGCTCCGCCTCGCCCGTGCCCGCGCCTAGCGCGCCCAGCGCTGGTTGTAGACCTGCACAATAATGAGTACCTGCAGGCCGGCGTCGCAAGCGGCGCGCGCGGCGGCCACGAAGTAGGCGCGCGCCATGCGGCACTCCAGGGCTCCGCTCAGCGCCACCAGGGCGCGCTCCGCCTCGCCCGTGCCCGCGCCTAGCGCGCCCAGCGCTGGTTGTAGACCTGCACAATAAATAACCATCTAAACATTCATCATCTTCCTGCCCTTATCAAAACAATAACAATCAAAAAACTTGCATTTTCAACGAATTTGGGTCATAAAACAGTAACAAATAACATATGAATAGGAATATGTTGTTTTTTAGACGATCTAAGTTTGTGATAATGCGGTTTATTGACACGTAAGCGTTATTGATAATTGTGATAAACCTCTCATAGACTCATTATATTTTTAGAGCAAACATGTAACGAGCTTCTAAGTGATTTATCACTTTCGATAACCCGAAGTATGAATGTATGGTTGATAAACGGGAACAATGGCGCGAAATTCGGGTTTACCTACTGCGGGTCTAAAAAGGCCACTTTAGCAAAATCATAATTATTAATCACACAACAAGCTATCGAATTTCATTTTCATCTTTATCGCTAACGCATTAGGTGCAAGGTTGACTGGGAAAATTTGACAATGACAGGTTTAAGGATGGAAAATCCTCAAATGAATTTTCCCGCTTTGGGCGGAGCAGAAGGGAGTGTCAGACTCTTACTGACTAAAAACCATGTTTCTCCTAGTGCCCTTTGCGTTCCAGGGCCGCGGTGACGCTTTCGAACAAATTCCGCAATCCTGGCAGGAGTGACAAGTAGCATGATGCGCTTTCTGATTGTACTAAATTGTACATTTAGTAGTGTTACCAGGATCGTTGAAGAGAGCCGGCGCGCTGCGAGCCAGCACGGCCAGGGCCTGCCGCACCGCCACCACGGCGCGCTGGGCGTTCCTCAGCTCCGCGGTCAGCACGTTCTCTCGGGACACCTTGCACGACAGGTAGTAGTGCACCATCTGGGATACATTTATACATATACATTAGGGATTATATGGGATACATATACATTTTTATTTTTTTATTACATGTTTTTTTTTTAGGTGGCACAGACCCATAGAAAACTTAAACTAGTAAGTAAATTATATATTTTTTTTATTGTCACACCCACACAAGTCATGACCCAGTGATTTTGAAAGGGAAAATTAAAATGCACAGCTAATGATAAGAAGGTCGGGCCAAAACAGTTCATCCCTAGACACTAAACAGAACCGCAATGCCATCTAGCCCGCCAACAGCGAATTACTAACGAAATCATGCATCGCGGTATCAGAGTTCCCCGTGCGATTGGAACATATACAACAGTCCGAAAATCAACTATCGGGCAGTTGCCCACCAGACACAACAACAGTCTAGTCGGACGACCCTCCCTTTTCAATGGAGGTTTGCGGGACTTTACTCATTTCACCACATACTCTTTATAAAGTACTTCACGTCGGCGTCAGGAGAATTTCACCCAGTTATATAGACCCTTGAGCCGGTTTAGAAACTCTGACACTATTGTGTGGGGTCGTTAGACCTTATTACGATCCTCAGTAATGAGGAATATGAGGCAAGGTGGAGCGGTAGTGTCGTGAATACGTACGTCGATGGGCAGGTTGTGCGGAGCGTGCAGCGCCAGCGCGGCGGCGGGCTCCTGGCAGGCGTCGGCCGCCGCCACCGCGCCCGCCGCCAGCACCGCGCCCGCCAGCCAGCACACCACCAGCGTGACGCTAGGAGGAGCGGTAGTGTCGTGAATACGTACGTCGATGGGCAGGTTGTGCGGAGCGTGCAGCGCCAGCGCGGCGGCGGGCTCCTGGCAGGCGTCGGCCGCCGCCACCGCGCCCGCCGCCAGCACCGCGCCCGCCAGCCAGCACACCACCAGCGTGACGCTAGGAGGAGCGGTAGTGTCGTGAATACGTACGTCGATGGGCAGGTTGTGCGGAGCGTGCAGCGCCAGCGCGGCGGCGGGCTCCTGGCAGGCGTCGGCCGCCGCCACCGCGCCCGCCGCCAGCACCGCGCCCGCCAGCCAGCACACCACCAGCGTGACGCTAGGAGGAGCGGTAGTGTCGTGAATACGTACGTCGATGGGCAGGTTGTGCGGAGCGTGCAGCGCCAGCGCGGCGGCGGGCTCCTGGCAGGCGTCGGCCGCCGCCACCGCGCCCGCCGCCAGCACCGCGCCCGCCAGCCAGCACACCACCAGCGTGACGCTAGGAGGAGCGGTAGTGTCGTGAATACGTACGTCGATGGGCAGGTTGTGCGGAGCGTGCAGCGCCAGCGCGGCGGCGGGCTCCTGGCAGGCGTCGGCCGCCGCCACCGCGCCCGCCGCCAGCACCGCGCCCGCCAGCCAGCACACCACCAGCGTGACGCTAGGAGGAGCGGTAGTGTCGTGAATACGTACGTCGATGGGCAGGTTGTGCGGAGCGTGCAGCGCCAGCGCGGCGGCGGGCTCCTGGCAGGCGTCGGCCGCCGCCACCGCGCCCGCCGCCAGCACCGCGCCCGCCAGCCAGCACACCACCAGCGTGACGCTAGGAGGAGCGGTAGTGTCGTGAATACGTACGTCGATGGGCAGGTTGTGCGGAGCGTGCAGCGCCAGCGCGGCGGCGGGCTCCTGGCAGGCGTCGGCCGCCGCCACCGCGCCCGCCGCCAGCACCGCGCCCGCCAGCCAGCACACCACCAGCGCGCCCAGCGCGCCCACCTGGGGGGGGGGGACCACTCTTTACTACACGAAACTGCTAAATTGTGATATTGTAACCAGGGATTTTATCAATGGATTTTGATGCGGGTTGTTTTAATAAATAGAGTGGTTCTCGTGGAAGGTTTTCGTTTATAATTTGTCATGGTTTTGTGTAAATTGACTGATATATAAAGATTATTACTGAAGAGGTCGAAAAAAAATTATCTAAAAAATTTATAACATTGCGTGCGCTTCGAAAACTATTGATGATAGAACAACACAATGTACTACAGTTTTAGATAACGGGTTCCTTCTATTTGGCAGAATCTTGATACTCCGATTTTTATTTGGCATAACTCACATGGCATAATCTTATTTAATCGAATATTTTTAAGGCATAAAAATTATTTAGCATAACTTTTGTTTGGCAGAATATTTACGTGTCCGAATTTACAATGGCATACTTTTATCTTGGCAGAATTTTGTTTCGCATAATTACCTTTGCCATAATTAATATTATGCATAATTTTGTTTAGCATAACATTTATTTAGAGATACGATTATTTGGTATGGGTGCATATTTGAACATCAAAAATTAAAATAGATGTATCTTCTTGTAAAAATTAGTGTTCAAAACATCAAAAACTTATAATATATGGAATAAAACTGATAATTAAAATAAATTAAATTTATGCTGTCGAATGGTTAGATAACCTACGTGCAATGTATTTAAAATCGAACGGTGTGCAAAAGTGACATAGAATGTTCTAAATATAGCATGTATTGGTAGCATTTTCAATATTAAATTAAATTTGTATCATAAAAAGTCAATACGTTGTGCTGCAAAATTTTGTGACAGAAACGAATCGCTGCGAAACCGACTTTACGCAGTCTTGTCTGCCCTACCCCTAGAGTGTAATTTAAACCCGCGTAGGCGCGGAGGGGTAGGGCGGCCCGCGAGCTGAGGAGCAGGTCACCACCGCAGCTTTGGCGGGCCTTCAAACCATCTGTGACGATAAGCTCGCGTGGCGCCGCCCAAACCCCGCAGCGCCGGAGCCGTGACAGAAACAATGCTTGCTGCATGTTGCATGCCTGCTTGCATGCTACATGCATCCAAGCCGACAATATTTTTGTAATTAGCATTTAGGTTAGCGTTTTGATATTAGTAGTAATATCATGGTGTATGGCGAAAAAAAAACAGTTCTGCCTTTTAATGACTATCGATATAAAATGTATGCCAAAAGACGATTCTGACTGTGAATTTTCTGCGAAATGATGGTTCTGCTTTTTAATTATTATGGATATAAACATTATGCCTAAAGATGATTCTGACTAACAAAATTATGAGTTTTGAATGTATGACAACTGAGTGTATGCGAAATGATTTTCTGCGAAATGAAGTTTATGCTATCCGTTGTTATGCAAAACAATATTATGACGTAAAAAGTTCTGCTATAAAAGGTACACCCTTAGATAACAGATCTAGGAAACAGTCCGTGATGTCTATCTTTTATGGTTGACTCACAATAACCATTTTTATGATATTCAAATTTTGATATAAAATACTGCTTCATTTGCAGAGGTGATTTCACCAATATAAAACAAATCCTTTTATTAATAAATATGTTAGTCATCTTGAGTGTTTAATTTAGAGCAAAATTGCCGTTCACACCCTTTAATTTGGATGAATATCTTAGGAGATATCTCAAAATTAAAGTAAGTCGAGCAACCAAATAATTATTACAGAGGTAGAGATGTCCCGAATTGGTACACACCTGAAAGCAGACGTCGTTGACGGTTGTCTATTGCACTTTTATTGCAGCTGAACCACAACATTATTGACTGTGATAATTAGGTTCACTTTGTTAGTTTGGGCTAAATTAACATTTGCACCCGTGCGAGACTGGGCGGGTCACTAATATTATTGTATAGGTACTAACACAGAGCAGCAGCAGGGCGCGTCGCGAGCGGCGCGCGGCGGCCGCCAGCAGCGCCACGCACACGGCTCCGCCGCAGCACCAGCCCGCCATGCCGCCCGCCCAGCGCGCCGCCTCCCACACCCACGCACGCTGCAAAACAATAACATAAACATCATCATCATCATATCAGCCGAACCCAAACACACAGAATTTCATCTTTTGTTTCCATATTCTGCAATAGTCCAGCAACAACTGGGGATTGTCCTTGGGTATACTCTCACAGTGCATACAGGGACAAACGTCGGTTGGAGTCCCATTCCATTTTCAATGTGGAACGGGGCCACTGCGAGTTGACTTCGGCCCCTCGTACGCCTTCCAAGGGACCGGTTCTCCAGGTACCCGAAAATTCGAAGACGTACGTAAATAATGATTCCTTAGTTGCTTCAGTAAAGCCCCGTCTTTCATGTAAGACTTCGTTTCCATCTGCCACCAGCTTCGCATGCAAGTTGCATTACATTGCGGGTACCGGGGTATACGCTTGATCGTGCCTCGCCATTTAAACTAGCATGCCAGATGCTTGCAAGTGGCAACGCGAACTTGAGAACGTTGTGCAATAAATGTTACAGCAATATGATTTTGTAATTAAGGGAATCTTATTTCTAGCAACACTGAATTCTCTTTGTGAAAAAATGCATGTGACGCAAAATCACATTGCAAAATCCTAGTTTCCCATGAACGCAGAACTGTAGGTCCCATAATACCTTGTGTTTTTAAAGCAATAATACACAATATTGTGTAGATAGAGGAATAATTCAAACACAAGCTACATAAAAGTGCACTGGAAAAGTTTTTTTTTTAGGAAGCCCTTTAACGAGTTCTACACTTTATATTAAAATTGCAATGCTTATCTGACAAGAAGATAATTAAAAAAGGAAATGCTTCTAGGATATCTTCAACATCAGTCCCGGAACCTTTAATACACTAGAAACCACTACTAACCTTCATAAAAGCATCAAGATTGAGCGCAGCGAGTGGCCGCCGTAGATTGTCAGCGGCTGAAGCAGCCGCGCTGGCATTGTTTCGCAGCGCTGAAAGCGCTCGCAGTAACGTTCCCAACGCCGTCTGATTGGCCACGGGCGCGTCCAGAGCGTCCGCCAGCCGGGCCAATGGGGCGCGCGCGCGGGAACCCATCGCTTCTTCTAGGATGCTTGACTGGATGTGGAGGGAAAATGTTATAAGGTTGACACAATATAAATTAATTTGTATTCCTCCAGAAATCCCTTTATTCAAGTTAGGTCAACTTTTTTGATTCCTAGTTAACTCAACCAATACAAAAAAATGGGTTAAAAAGGTTGGTCAAACTAAAGACGGTAATTTTAATAACGTTGTGCCACAATTTCGGACTATTGGTTGAATTAACTACGGATAAAAAATAGCACTCATAGTGATTCCAGATTAATAGAATCTGGGCTTTTAAACTAAGTTTTACAAGTATCGTTGTCCTGGCCCGAGAAAAGGACGATAAGTTTTCTGCATTTCGCCACAAAGATAGTAAAATAAACATTTTCATGATTAAAAATGTAGAATAGAATAGAATCTGTGGGTGATCTTTTTTCTGTCATTTTCTAAAAATGTAGCC
The DNA here is from genome assembly GCA_950371165.1 of Lacanobia oleracea. Classification (NCBI taxonomy): domain Eukaryota; kingdom Metazoa; phylum Arthropoda; class Insecta; order Lepidoptera; family Noctuidae; genus Lacanobia; species Lacanobia oleracea. The sequence goes on along the minus strand of OX493392.1, from coordinate 22,808,727 downwards.
TTCAAAGAACTTCAGAGCTTCAAAGAAGCGGCCTCAGAATCAGCTTTTCGATGCCAAAAATTGAGAGCGTTATACTTCTGAGCGACTGAAAAGTATACCGTACCTGGTTCTTCACAGTGTTGACGAGCGCGGCGAGCTGGTTGCCGGCCTGGATACTCTGCAGCATGGCGTTGTGTAGGTCATCGTTACCGAAGAGACCCACGCCGATCGCGCCGCAGCACAGCACTGACAGGATCATGAGCGTTATCTGAGGAAACAAGAAAGCTTTCCTGGTCACCTACTATGAGTACCTAGTTTATATTTCGTTGATGGTGACGTTCAATAGTTCCCGGGGTGGAAAAAAGTGAATACGTAACGTCGTATGCTGTCGCTGTCACCTGTACCTGTGAGGACATTATGGCTGCATCAGCAGAATGTTGTTCCCGTTGCTAAACTTTTTTTTTTTTTCTTTTTTACTGTTGACAGGCGCGGTCGCGTTCGGTTCTTACTTCGTTAAAAGTAAGAATCGAACGCGTTAGCATTATATTTGCCATCAGCACTCTAAGAAGAAGATATGAGAATTCCAATGATATATTGTAATTTCAATATCAAATCAAAAATCCCTACAACTGGCCCTAAGAATTATAGCTGACAAGCGTGAGTTGTAATAACTCATTCCGTCTAATTATATTCTTAGTAATTAACTAGGTACCTACTTTTTTATTATGCAGTCCAGTGACTTTGGTCATAAAATCTTTATTGCAAACAGAACCAACTCCAACGTGATGTCATAGCTGGCATCATTTATAATTATCGAGAAACATTTTCCGGATCAAACATTGGCTTGCTCAATGCAATCATACTTAATTTAAATAATCAAAACGCAAAGAATAGCCCTTGCTCTTTGATATAACTTTCTTTGATCTTAAAATAATGACAGAAGAATCACGCACTTTTAATAAACTTAATCCTTAACAAGTTCTTCAAAAAAATGTTTACTCAATCTCCAAACAAGAGATCAAAGCTTTTAACCCATCGAAAGTTCAGTGTCCTATTTTATACTCCCACTAGCTTCTGCCAGCGGCTTCCCTAGGAAACATACTCCCGGGAGCTTATGTGTTATTCCTGACCATAATCTACCTCTGTGCTAAATTTTATGAAGATCCTTTCAAGCGTTCTGACGTGAAAGACTAACAAACATTCATCCATCCTCACAAACTTTCGCATTTATAATATTAGTAAGATCATTGGTAAGAAATGATGGCAAGATATCAAAGAAACTAGTAAACCCGCGCAACTTCGTCTGCGTCACAATTTTCATTACTGCTCCGCTCTTATTGGTCTTAGCGTGATGATATATAGCCTATAGCCTTCCTCAATAAATGGGCTATCTAACACTGAAAGATTTTTTCAAATCGGGCCAGTACTTCCTGAGATTAGCGCGTTCAAGTAAACAAACAAACAAACTCTTCAACTTTATATATTAGTATAAGATAAGATGTCAGCATAGTAGACTGGGCCCGGTAGGACCAGTGCCTGCTAGGCTTGCGGAATTTGTTTGAAAGATTCACTGCGGCCCTGGAACGTAAAGGAGGTTAGGAGGAACACGGATGGGTTTTAGTCAGTAAGAGTCTGACACTCCCCTCCGCTCCGCCCAGAGCGGGAGGAGTCATTTGATGATTTCCCATACATCTATACTAATATATGTATAAAGCTGAAGAGTTTCTTTGTTTACTTGAACGCGCTAATCTCAGAAACTACTGGTCCGATTTGCAAAATTCTTTCAGTGTTAGATATCCCATTTATCGAGGAAGGCTATATATCATCACGCTAAAACCAATAGGAGCGGAGCAGAAAATGAAAATTGTGACGCAGACGAAGTTGCGCCAATGTGTTTTTATTATTTGTATGCAACATACAAATAATAAAAACACATTGGTAAGTAACAGTTTTTAATAAGAACATCATAAACAAAACATCTGATCGTTTGAACACTTGCCCTCAAACACGTGTTTGAGTCGTCTGTGAGAATTATTTTGATTGTGTTTGCAGACTATTTATAGAGCAACGATACCCTCGGGGCGACCATGATGAGTTTATCATTCCTTGTCGGGGAATAGCTGTGGGATGCGTTCATATTGAGACGGGTAGACTTTGGGCCTGCAGGCTGTGAATGATATGACTTATTATCATTGAAATATCAGATAATGTGTGATGATGCTGATGATGCCACACTTCCTCATGCAACTAATTTTCTGCAAGAATATGAGAGTACCTGTTCGAAAGCTACTGGCAAGTTTAAACTGCGTTGCAGTGTGTTTATTTATAATTCAAGGTAATATCGGACACTGGGTCAGTTATTTCTCGCAAAGTTTTAGAAGGACTCAACATCCGCCTAGCCTTTTCCCAACTATATTGGGGTCTGCGCCAGTCAAACTTAATTCAGCTGAATACCAGTGGAGCGGCTCCCTAAAAGACCTTCACCACAACCCGTTAATTGGGTATCACGGTATACTCCTTGGCAAGATTTATGTCAGATTTTCTGGCTTCTGACTTAGTATCCAAAACGACTGCCAAAGATCTACAAATAACAGCCGGGATCAACGTCTTAACATGTTTTCTGAGGCATGGATGAGTCTCGGTTTGTTATGGTGGTCACCCATCCACAGACCAACTTCGGCAAGCGTTGCTTAACCTTGAAATCGACCCTTGCGGCTGTTATTACTTAGCCACGAGCTTTTAAAGAAGAATACCTAAAAGAAGAAAGCCTAAAACGCCACTTTAGCAGAATCAGAAAGCAAATCACGCTACCCATAATCAGCCTATAATATAAGATACAGTAATTGGAAAAGTATGGGGGAGGTTTTGCCCAGCAGTGTGACAATATAAGCTAGCAAAAAAAGGATTTCTACGATACTACAAGACGACCTAATTAATTACACTAACTAAATAAATAAATGTTCTAAACGAACAACACTAACCTACTAAAGTAAGCTCCATTGTTACTAACACCAATACTAACTAAATGTATGAACTGTATAGTCTGAAATAAAGTTTTTTTTTTTTTTTTTAATTAGGTATCAATTTTTTGAAAAGTGTGTGAATAAACTGGTTCTGTAGCTAGATTAGCATAGCATAATCAGCCTATAATTTTCCCACTGCTGGGACACAGGCCTCCTCTCGGTGAGAGGGAGGTTAATCAACCACGCGGCTCCAGTGCGGATTGGTAGATGTCACATGTCTTCGAGTTTTTGGTTCTAGGACATGCCGGTTTCCTCACGATGTTTTCCTTCACCGTTTTGAGAGCAGTGGTATTGAAATAATTTACACAAAGTAAAGCGCCTGCGACCTGCGACCTACAACTCGTAAGTCGCAGCCATTACCACCGGGCCACAACTGCTCGCTACCCGTCACTGTCAAATTTTCCCAATCAACCTTGAACCTAATTCGTTAACGATAAAGATGAAAATTAAATTTGACAGATTATTGCGTGATTAATATTATGATTGTGTTATGATTCTCCTAAAGTGGCCTTTTTAGTCCCCTGATCAAAATTATTACGAACTCTGGTTTCTTATTTATGTCATTTTTTTTTATTATTAATGATGGGATTGCTCTAGACTCTAGTCTATGTCAGAGATGACAGATATAATGTCTACGATGAAGCGAGCTTACCCAGAAGGAGCCTGTCATTCAAAATACATGAAGAAGGATAGCTATAATTAACTGTACACTTATTCTGAAGGTCGTGTGATCACACATGGTGTGTCAGAAAACAATGAATAATAAATAACTACGGAAAGGTTACGTCAGTAATTGTAGTCGATCAAGTCGAGCATTACGAAGGCTATTCAAGGTCCATCAAACTCAAGGAAAACTAAAATACAAGGTGCCTTTAAGTCATGTTTAAAGGTTTGAGAAGTACCTTCTCAAAAATACTAAGTCAGAATCATTATTATCATCATAACAGCCAAAAGACGTCCACTGCTGGACATAGGCCTCCCCCAAAGGGGGAGATTTGCCATAATCACCACGCTTGGCAGGGGGTTGGTGATCGCAGTGTATGGTGTCACGTTCACAGAGAACGCTGCTGCCCATTCTCTGGTGAGTCCCTTAGTCGCCTCTTACGACACCCACGGGAAGTGATGGGATGATATTATAAAATAGTATTATTAAATACTAAGTAACAACTTTTAATAACTCGCATAAGGTCGTTTTTAAAATATTTTACTATTTCATTCTAAAGCTGCGGGGGGGGGGCCTGGTGACCTGTACCACAGGTTTTGTTCCAAAAACCTATTGCAGACACCAATCTCTTACAATGCTGGAATACAGTTAGAAAAACTAGTCATAAGCAATGTTAATTTTTAGCAACCATTGTGAAGAGAGAATAAATAAGTTGAAGTTGAATACGGAGGCCAACTGTGAAATATGACAAAACAGCTGTGCAGAATATTCACATTTGCATTAAAAAAAAACTCGATGATTTAAGTTTAGTCCCTTAGTGACAGTTTATCAAAGTACTTTCACCCCCTCAAAGATTGCGAAAGGATTGAGTTACTCTATTATCCGAAAGAGAGTCTTTTGCTTTTTGTTTCGCTTTTTGGTACAGAGATAGATAGAGGGACCCTTTTTTTACTATAGATAGGCACGCGTTTGACCACTATCTCACCTGATGGTAAGCGATGATGTGGTCGAAGATAGAGCACGCTTGCCTAGAAATAACCTATTCACTCTTGACTTAAAGATTCCCAGGTTGTAGCTATCAGGAAACACAGACTCCGGCAGGGAATTCCACTCCTTAGCTGTACGCATTATGAATGTGTTACCAAAAATTATTTTCTTTGCGAAAATAACCCTTGAACGCTAGCAAAGCCACGGACAAAAGCTAGTATCTAGATAAGGAGTCTATTTTGGCCATGAGTTTCCAGAAGTGGCCATCAGTAAGCAAGGACTAACGGTGGTAAAAGGCTGAATGAACGAATGAATCACCCACTCACGCACGAAATGAACAATTAGTTGTTTTCTAAACCCATAGTAGTCAACTGCAGACACACCTATCTATACCTTTTTCAAGTTACACCGTATTTAACGCATCATGAATGGAAGAAATTACCATGTGCCTGCTAATGAGTACCACACTAATTATACAATTAAGGGACTCCGGATTCTAACAATAGCACGCTTGGAAAAAGCTCGAACGGTGAAAGTTTTCCGTACCTAAGTACTTTGTTATGTAAATAAGTCTTGCTTAGTACCAAGATTTTGTTGTTCGACTAAGTTTTTTAGTCCCTTTTGCATAAAATTTTGTGTAATTGAAGTTATATTTTTTAAAGGGGCTCGTTCGAAAATTACACGTTAAGTTTATTCCCCTACCAAACAGCGTTGCTATAATCCGGTTACACTAAATGAAAGCTGTTATATTACAGGCATAATGTAACATACAGCGGAGTCGCTGATGTCTTTGGCTTAGCAGGTGGGATAGACGAACATACAGTGGTTAGACCATCAGGTCCCTCCAATTATATAAAAAACCACGAATAGTTTAGGAGGTGTAAAGAAACAGCTGAACATACTCGAATAGCCTGCTTATATCAGAACTATAATTATACGTGGTCAGGTTAAAAGATGTTTCTCACCTTCAAAGCGGTGATGCTTCTGGGCGGCCGCTGCTTTCTGTCGCAGCATCTTGTGAGCAGGTATACGAGCAGGACTGTCAGCGTCAGGATCAGCCACGCGCCGGGTATCGAGCCGAGGATGCCCAAGCTCTGTAAAAAGAGAAAAATATGTTAGTAAACAGAGTTGAAAAGGTATGCACATTCGATCAATTCGAATGGTCATCATTCTATCATGCTTGGATCAGGATTATCCAGAGGAGGTGGATAGTCCATCCAAGTTTCACACATAACGTGTACGTGTCATTTTTAAAAGGCCTGTTGCGAGTACTTAAGAACAAACCCAAAAGCTCTTTATGATACGTGAGATTAATCGCAGGAACTCATGTTCGGCTTTTGAGTTCAACGGACCAACGAGACAATGCAATCTATTAAGCCAATATCAGCTATCACCAAACAGCTCATCCCTTTGTGAAAAAGACCGCAAGGTTTATAGTGAGAATCTAACTGAAAAAATGAAAAATGTAAAAAAAATATTGCAGAAACTTGTACAAACTTCTACAGTTACCTACTCTTACATAGATACCTTATTTAAAGTAAAATATATACCTGTGATTGTTACCTCCAGACAGGCTAGGATAAACTCTTAGAATAGAAACTGAAACTAGTCCCAATTTCCCGCACTATTATACAAGCTTTATTTGCTAGTTCGCTCTATCCATCTTAAACATTCGTGCCAAGTATAGTAAACTTCAATAATGGACCTGCATATCCCTCCTGGCTCAAACAGACGTTAATGAAGTGTCATGTTTTGTTGACAAACGTTTCGCACTAAGCAAAGTATACAGTTCCGGGACATGATTTGTTGAGCTTGTGAACTGGAATTGTGGAATAGGGATGTTGGTGCTGTTCAATCTAGATTGTGATCTTTTGTCGTTGCGTGTCTGCTGTGGACGTATTACAGATCTTAGATAGTAATCATTGGATGTGGTCCCACTTAGTAACAGGTACCCTTATTGTCAGTCACATTTCAGCCTTTATTACATGATTCTTTGATGCAAAGATCATCTATTTTGGAGTCTGTGTGAGTGTCTTTATTTTCAGTGTACATGCGAGACAGCTCCAACACAAGTACCTCTGTAACTTACAGGGGCTGCCTCAATTTATATATTTTTGTATTTTATATACCAACCTATTTGAAATAAGGACAGTAAACAGCAAAACCAAAATCTAGCAGTAACAAACAGCTGGTCGATGCTGTAAACATGTCGAAGTTAAGGCTTGGGTGAAAGTGATCACGAAGTGAACTGTCAATCCATGTAATAAAGATGGAATGACAGCCTTCACTTCGACATGTTTACAGAATCGCATTGCTGAACCGGATAAAGAAGAGAATAACATGGGTGATCTAAGCAGCAAAAATGCATTTCAAATGAATGTCACAGCTTTGGCAGAGGACTTTAGCTGTACATCAAGATCTTACCTCGAGGTACACGGGCGAGTTCGGCGCGAAGGTATCGTTGACGCGATGGAGCGTCACGTTGATATGCGGCAAGGCGTGCAGCAGCCGCGAGAGACGCGGCGGCGAATACTCGTCCGAGACGCCCGGCGCGCCCATCGCGACCAAACACGATCACTCCTGGAGAACAAATGAGAGAACATGAGGTACGCAGATTAAATGTGAAATTCAAATTGAAAATTCAAAAGTCGTTTATTTAAATTAGACCGAAAGCCAGCACTTTATGAACGTCAAGTTTTATAAAAGACTGTCCCCCAAAACGCCCCCGTCACCACTTCCTAGTGTTTTAGCTGTGGAGAAGAAGTGGCCCAAACTTCCTAGCAACACATCTGTCTATTCCGTTTTAAGAACTTGAATTTATACCATAGTATGCAAAGTTATTAATACATGACACAAAAAATATTATTTATCACTGTTAGTTAGTCTCTCTTTGATACTGATAAAAGAGTAAAAAAAACAGAACTGATTGACCTACAGTCAGATAAATGAAAAAAAAAACAACGGGTTGCACTCCGGGAATGCCGGCAGAAGTGAAAACTTAAATACGTGCTTCTCCCCCTCCGTCTTACGAATTTTCGTAAGACGGTCACGTGTTCTGACGCGAGTTTAACATTTTTTACCCATCACAAAAAAGTGCACAATTCCGCTAAAGAAGTTTGCAGGACACGTGACCGTCTTACGAATTTTCGATCAGGGTCACGTGTCCAGACGCGAGTGTATAATTTTTTATCCATCACAAAAATGTGCTCAACGCCGCTAAAGGAGTTTTCACTTCAAAAACAATATTACATGAATACATAAGTTGTGATCTATGCCAAAATTGCCAAACAATAGAAAATGCAGGACATAAAGCCGTAATACACGTGCCTGTAACTCGCAGAAAAGTATGCAAGTGGCTTGAGCGAGTGAAATACACCATCAGAACTTGTTTTGCCATAATGTCATGCACGGCACTTGAACACCTTTGCACTTTACAGGCATATGTATTTAGGGCTATTGGCCTCCTAATAAAAAATTAAATAAATAAATAACAGCATCGCCACAACGACAGACCATGACCTCCTTCACCCTTCGGTCGGATTTCCGAGACGTAAGTCATGCAGGGGGCCTACTCATGCTGGAGAAATACCAGTAATGCCAATACATATATGTCATATCTCGCCTTATCGTATACTTGGATCCACAAGTATTTACTATGTCATTAACAAGCGGACACAGTGCCAGGTGTAGGCGGAAACCATAAAACAATACCTACCATATCTTTCACACTGTAGTAGTGGGCTACCAATCGGAGTAAGATTAAGTGAATCAACCTTTAATTTACCCTCCTAAACCCATTAAATACTCAGGAACGAAAAGCTTAGACAAGTGTGTCACCTGAACTCCGAACCGGTTAAAGCACAGTTATTCCGCTGGCCTAATTAAGAAAACATAATTAACCTCATTATCTGCGCTCCATTCGGGACACACGAGGACACAATCAATGAAATTTTAATGCAGACGCGAACCAACACATCTAGCTAATTGTGAACTAAAATTAAACTCTTGTATCGCAAATGTGGACCATATGGTGTGAAAGCTCACACGAATGACGGTCTGAATTCAATATTACTCATCATCATCTTCCAGCTCTGGTCCTAGGTTACTTGGTGTCGGTGCAACACGTTTTTTTTTTTGCTATTGATTGGCACGTTTGACCACTATCTCACCTGATGGTAAGCGATGATGTGGTGGAAGATGGAGCAAGCTTGCCTAGAAGTAACCTATTCACTCTTGACTTGAAGACTCCCTGGTTATAGCTATCAGGAAACACAGACTCCGGCAGGTAATTCCACTCCTTAGCTGTACGCACTATGAATGTGATCCCAAAACGTTTTGTGCGTGCGGGTGGGATGTCTATCATGTACCGGTGGCGCATCGGCGTTCGTATTGTGGTCCGACCAGATGATGGAACGGGCTTGGCGGAATTATAAATATTATGCAATTCCGTCGCACATACCCAATAAGTTTTCTTCCATTCTGTTCTGTCAGCCGTCACGCTATCACTGACTCCATTTTCCTTCATATAACTCCTCACACAGTCAATCTCTCTCGCTCCATATATCCACATTTTATATTCATCACGTTTTTAGTAACATCGATCTTCAAGGTTAAGCAACGCTTGCCAAAGTTGGTCTGTGGATTGGTGACCAGATTAACATACCGAGTTTCCTCCGTGCCTCAGAAAGCACGTTAAGCCGTTAATCCCGGCTGTCATTTTTAGATCTTTGGCAGTCGTTACGGATTGTCAGAAGCCAGTAAATCAGACCACAGTCATGCTAAGAAGTACCGTGTTACCCAGTTAATGGGTTGTGGAGGCCTAGTAGGCAGCCGCTCCACGTAAAATACTGGTATTCAACTGAATCCGATTTGACTGGAAGCCGACCCCAATGATGAACGTTTTCAGTAACATGCATTGCATCTCTCCTCTTCACATTACCATACCAAGACAAAAGATTCCCTTTCAAGAGTGAATAGTTTACTTCTAGACAAACGTGCTCCATCTTCGACCACATCATCGCTTACCATCAGGTGAGATGGTGGTCAAGCGCGTGCCCATCAATAGTATAGAAAAAACTTCCTCTAATATCTCTCTCGTCACTCCTCAAATTCTCTATGACTCATTAAATTGAGAATAATATTTGGAAAAACGATCCCAAAACAAGTTTTCAGGTATTTTATCTTTTGCACTAGGTCATTAGAACATTATCGTTTTCCTAAACACATTACGGCATACTTACACTTTGATAAGTGCATCTGATATAAGTTTTGAAGTGTGTTTATCATTGCAAGTGGTACGTACTTACTGGTGACAAATTTTATTGATAGTTGCACCTACAGTACCTACCTACTTTCAGTAATCGGCGTTATTATGTAACTACACTCTACCGGCCGTAAACATGGCACATCGAATGAGTTTCCACCACAGATGTGAGAGGTGGCGAGGAATAAAACCAATTGGATCACTTCAATTTTGTAGCTAGGCTTAACATAGTTTCGGTGGATAAGAGCTATTACAGCTAGGTATTTTTAACCGACTTCAAAAAGGAGGATATTTTCTCCGATTACTCGAAGACGCCTGGACTGAATTTGAAAATTCTTTTTTTGTTTAAAAAGTTGTCCCTTCACAGGTGGTCCCATGAAACTGAGGTCAGGATCTGATGAAAAACTTTGGAGACAGGCAACGGAACTCCTCAATAAAAGATAACAAATGGACCGGGTATGCTGAAATCGTATGTCTGTAATTTTTTTACACGAGTTCATAACATAACATCATGCCGGTATGCTGTGAAGGGATACGCAGACGTGAATGTAAATTTAGGTGTGCGATATCTACCACTAAAAACGGAAAAAAAAAATATATATTTTACAAAAAAACATACAACCGACTGCCCAATCAACAAAACACTACAAAGTATAAAATAACTTTAATTTCGAAAGTGGGTGTCAAAAACAAAAATTTCAACCAAAAACCAAAACCACAAACAGCAGAAGCTGTGTGCGAGGAACGCGGGCGATGAATGTGTTACGCAACCTAGCACCACTGAACTACACAAAGTTTCACAGTTTCGCTACGCATTATCGCACTAACACTCTACCAAGCACAGCTTTCGTGGAAACAGTGATACATATTCACAGCGCTGCTAGGCATCCTCGAATATTTTTGGCAAAAAAGAACTGGTAGAAAAAATTTACAGAACGTAATGGCTCATTTTAACTCTTTAATCTTAAAATGCAAAGTTAGAGTAAACGGGCTCTTTCTGGGCAAGCTCGCTCCATCGCAAAGACAAAGACTACTTTGTCATCTCTAACCTAGACTAGAGTCAAGAGCAAACCTGTCAGAAATAAAAAAAAAAAAACAAAAAAGCTCCGACTCTTCAGAAAATTCAACACAAAAATAATAGAAAATGATATTAAGATGTAGTTTTGTGTTGTTTACTCGCATCTTAGGGGTAAAGGGTAAACCTTTTTAAAAGAGAATTCTCTGTTAATCTTTAGCACGTCGTAGCCGTCACGTTCTCGAGACGAGAGGGCTTAAATGCACTTAATAGAACAACAGGAATGCAACTAGTTTAAGTGCATTTCAAATAAAGTATGGAAGTCGTATATCTTGGAGTACCTACAGACATATGTAAAAGTATTTTCTTCGAAATAATCTTATACTAATACATAAAGCTGAAGAGTTTGTTTGTTTCTTTGTTTGCTTGCTTGAACGCGCTAATCTCAGGAACTACAGGTCCGATTTGAAAAATTATTTCAGTGTTAGATAGCCCATTTATCGAGGAAGGCTATAAACTATCATCATCACGCTAAGACTAATAGGAGCGGAGCAGTAATGAAAATTGTGACGCAGACGAAGTTGCGTGGGTCAACTAGTGGAGTTATAAATAGATAACACAAGAATATTGTTATCTGTACCTCTATTCTGTAACAACATTTTCGTATCGCCGAATCCGAGGCGAGTATCAAATTACGTCAAACGTAAGACCTTTATGTTGTGTGCAATAAACTCACTTTGTGAGGTCAGTCACTCAGGTGAAGCTCGATATCGAAATGGTTATTTACAGAATAGACTAGCAGTTCCTATTTTAAAAGATCTGAGGGTTTTCAGGAGTCTTACGCAGTGCATCGATAACAAGTTAGAAACATTAACACAAGCTCTGCTTAGCTTGGGACTAGATGGCGTTGTGTGATAGTTGTGTGGAATATTATTATTATTATTATTATTATTATTATTATTGTTACATCCTGTCTTATAGAAAACTTCAGCCGAGGCGTAGTAAAACAAACAATAATATCTCTGAAGCATATGTTTATGTATACTTATATTACGAAATGTAATCCCTTCACGAGACAGAATTTTCCAGACAAAGTTTTGATATGTGCGCAAACTTTTCTGACACGAACTGTGCGTGTCGCTGCAAAGGATTATGAACCCTATAGTTTCACAGCTACAGTTGACTAATGCTTGTGCTAGGGTAAATCTGAAATTGATGTCGTCCTGTCTTCCCAATGTCTCCCGCTAGGCACGGATATACATAGATATAGGTACTAGTACTCGGTACTTACCGCAACTATCTATCAGGATCTCTGCTTACGACGCCATGGTGGGCCGGACCGATGGTACTTCACTTTCACCGAGTGGACATCTGTAACAAACGATGGGCTACGATTATTTTGTGAGATAATGCTGAATAATGTGCGATGGTATGGCCAGGGCGACTTCCGTATTGAAGACATGCGAAAAAATGGCTTTGGAGAAAGTAATACCAGAAAAATAGTGTCAAAGTGTCTATTAGTAGGTACCAAAATTAAACCAGAATGGAGAAACAGGCCAAATAAATAAAGCCTACCTACATAATAAGCGCCATGAGGCACACAAGCAGACGCATAAGTTTGACATAACCCATTCTACTAATACGGCAGCTCTAGTTAAAACACATCTACCCACTGTCAAACAGTTTGTACAGAAAACAAACCCATCACATCAATTTCCCTCAATTCCTCGACGTAGATGGTAAAAAGAAACCACCGTACAGTCCTCCTCAAAGCTTCGCCGTGACATTGTAAAACAATCAGAACGATGTATGTAGCAACATAATTGTTTGAGTGTAAATACGTTCCGTACGTGGTCTAAACAAAACCGAATAGAGAATCAGGTCAAATAAATTGGGTCCCGTAATAAGAGGTGAGTGGACCTATTTGATAAGAGTTATACAAGCAGTCTAAGAAGGTTGACTTAACCCATTCTACCAATACGGCAGCTCTAGTCAAAACACATCTACACACTGGCAAACAGTTCACAGAAAACAAACCAAACATCAATTTCCCTCAATTCCTCAACGTAGAAGGTAACAAGAAACCACAGTACAGTCCTCCTCAAAGCTTCGCCGTGACATAGTAAAACAATCAGAATGATATATGTTGTAACATAATTGTTTGGGTGAACGTTCCATACGTGGCCTAAACAACACCGACCACACGCGGTGTGGCAGCTTCCCATTAAATGCGCCAACTAGGGCCCGTTGTTACACTGTGGTGTTATCGCTACCATTAAAATTATCTCGAATGCATTCGCTCGCATTTCTCAGATAACTATACACTGTATAAACTAGGAATGATCTAGGATAGTGTTACGAAACCAGGCGAGGATTTTATGTAGGAGATAAACGGTTTCATGATGTCTCCAGTTATATAATTGTGACGAGGCAGGTTAACGAGTGCGGTTATGAATCGAGCAATATTTAGTGTTTCTTTTACTGTTAAAACATAGGAAACAAGCCGACACACCTGGTGGTAAGTGTTCTGCCAACTATGAATATCTACAATACTAGAAGCTGAGAGGCATCAGGCATCGCAAATGGGCTGCCAATTTTTGGATTCCAGAGAAAAAACTTGTAAGGTAAGGGTAGTCGTGTGTGCTTGTAAGGTTGTTTGTTTCGTAGTCTGATCAACGCGATCATAGAGGCTACAATGTCCAAATCCAACACGGAATCACAAAAAAATCACACGAAAAAAGACTGTGAAATTGGAAGCAGTAAAACGTAAATAGACCACAAACCAGCACACAAAGCGTGCTACATTTCCAGAAACAGGCTTCCTTATTCAAAACAGTGCAAAAATCTTTCCCTGAAGTCCTCAACCCATCAATGAAGCAAGCAAAACTCGGCGGAACATAAGTAAACGCATTAAAATCATAATAAAGGGACATTACGAGACGTCAAGCGTAGCGTGGTGTCACGCAACGAATTACTGACAATTGAGACGAGCCCGCGGCGCCATTGAGCAGTTTGTGCTCAAGCTGCTTTTAATTATAATCTAATGTGCTATGGGAAGTTGAGAGCTCCTTGAAAGGATCGGCTTTTACTGCCAGCAGTCTTTCAAGCTGGAATATTTTAATGTAATTTCCCGAAAATGCTAGAAGACAGCTTTTTGATATCACCGACAGAACTAGTGAGCTGCTTTACAGGCGGAGTGGTTGAGACACTGGAGTGATGTATCATATTGCTTCCACATTTTAGTTTGCTTTTACCCTAGACGGATCTTTGGAAATATTCTTAGCGCCTATACATTATTTATAGGCTAACAGGACAACTACGTGCTCATAACTGGTCAGGCATGCGCCCATTATTATTTCGTATTGAAATTCCATTCTGTGAGGTCCAGCGCGCTGCAAGGCATCTATAGTAGAAAACTATGGTCGAGAATATGGACCCGACGCGACATGAGAAATACCACAAGTGATGAACCCGTTACCAGTGTAATCGAATGCATTTTCTTTATATTTATACAGTCGCTTGCACCTAGGTGTTAGTTTATGCAGATTTAAGCCATGGCCAGCCACAAACCAATCACATTAGCGGTCAGATTTCGAAATCGACTTGAATGTCCAAAAAACCCAAACATCAATAAAACACTTAATTCGATTGCATCATAAAACGGTCATGTTAACATTCCTGTTGCAAATCGCTTAATATCGTAGCCTAGACCGTGTCGAAAGCTAAGAGCTTCTGAGTCATGACTGGTTTCACAACTTGTTGACGTGAAAAGTGTCTTTTTTATAGTCACAACTGAACTTGGTCCACATTCCCTTGTATGACCAGTGTAATCTCGACGACTAGATGCACGGCATTCTTTGTCTGTCTTCAAGTATTGCGTATGAGAACTTTAGCAGGAGACTGATTATCCAATTAACGATGTTGATATAATTTGCTATGTAACTGTTTTATTTTTTGTGCAGGTAGGTGATTTCTCGAGTTGATATCACAGTACTATAGAGACACATGTCTCAGCTTGTTATAAAAACATCGTTGATGACAAGTTGGATCAAAGACTTGGTAATGGTTGCGAGCATATACTGGATGCGGGAGGCACAGGAGCGGTCAATGTGGCGATGCTAGAAAGCCAAGGACTGGTCGATTTGGCAATACTAGAGAGCGACCCTCTAAGCACGAAGTCCGAAGTTTCAGGCCAAGTTGCGGGCGTATTCTACTCCGTATCTCCCAATAGTGGACGAAATTTCGGCTCAGTCGCAAAATGACCACTTCTTAAAATGACTCCAGGTAGCAAAATGTCTCTTTCTCGGAATGTCCCTTTCTAAGAATGTCCGTTTCGCAAAATGCCCCCTTCCTCAAACAGGTATTCATTCCTTTCATCAGTAAAACAACTAGTCAAGAGCCAGTTGGTGTACAACACAGAGGGGTACTGTTTTTTTTTTTTACTATTGATAGGCACGCATTTGACTACTATCTCACCTGATGGTAAGCGATGATGTGGTCGAAGATGGAGCACGCTTGTCAAGAAGTAACCTATTCACTCTTGACTTAAAGACTCCCAGGTTGTAGCTATCAGGAAACAGACTCCGGCAGGGAATTCCACTCCTTAGCTGTATCCCAAAACGTTTTGTGCGTGTGGGTGGAATGTACCGGTGGCGCATCGCCGTTCGTCATGTGGTCCGATGATGGAACGGGCTTGGCGGAATAAAATTATGCAGTTCTCGAGAACTCGTCGCCGATGTTCAAGACTTTGGAGCTTCATCGCGAGCCTATCATTGCCGACGATCCTTTTGGCTTGTTTCTCAATTGACTCAAGGGCATCAAGCTGGTATCTGGCAGATCCGTCCCAAAGATGAGAGCAGTATTCCATACACGATCGAACTTGCGCTTGACAGAGTTTGAGCAGCTGTTCCGGCGTGAAGTACCGTCTCACCTTTGCTAGGATCCCTAATTTCTTTGCAGTCAGTTGAGCTTTTGCCGCTATGTAAGGGCTAAAATTGAGAGTAGATGTTAATGTAACCCCAAGCAGCTCAATTTGGTCGGTTATCGGCACGGTTGCACCTCGGAAAGATGGAGCTGGGTGGTATTGGCTCCTTTTGGCGGAAAATAGACACGCTTGGGTCTTAGCAGCATTGAACTTGTCCAGATTGGCATCGCCCCATTTAGAGACAGCCTGTAAAGACACTATCAAGCGCTCAACCATAGCCTCCCGGAGATACAGGCTCTGCCACCCACCAACTCGTGCGTCGGACACGTATCTCTCAGCAACAGTGCTGTCGTCTGCATACCTACCCAAAGGTACCGAGTTTAAGCAAATCATTCATATGCAGCAAGAACAGTGTTGCCGAAAGCACCGACCCCTGTGGAAACCCGGAATTAATATCCAGCAGTCCCGACGAGCAGGCATCTATGACCACTCGGATAGACCGATCCCTCAGGAAATCTGCGATCCAATCACACAAAACGGCGGGCAGACCGAAGGAAGGAAGCTTACTAATAAAGCTATCGTGTCAGACACTGTCGAAGGCCTTCGAGACGTCAAGGGAGCCCGCTAGTGCCTCCCCGCGCTTCTCTATGGCCTCTGTCCAGATGTGAATGGCATACGCTAGAAGATCGCCAGTTGACCGATTTCGGCGGAACCCGTATTGTCGGTCACTAAGGATATCTATCATTCGCTTCAAGGTACGCCAGGAGCTTATGATTCAGCACGCGTTCCATAGTTAAACAGAGTATGGACGTTACCGAGAATGTACTAATGTGTGAACCGTAGTAATGTTTGATCAGTAAAATGGGTAAGTGCAGTAAAATCTGACAAACTTCGATTTTTATTATTTATTTTAGTATATAGGGTGATTTATTTTTTCGTGTACCATATGTGTATGCAGTTTTAGTTTTCATCAAAATCCGGCTCGAGACTTCTTTCAGTTTTTTTCCGATATTCCTCATAGTTTAGGATTCGGCCATGAAGGCACACTTAAAAATTCATGATGAACGTGCATGCACCTACCTATTTCACTGATTAAACATTAAGTTACTACAGTACCTTTCTGTGTTGTATACCTACTGGCTCTTGACCAGCTTTTTACTGATGAAAGGAATTAATGCCTGTTTGAGGAAGGGGACATTTTGCGAAAGGGACATTCTGAGAAAAGGGACATTTTGCTACCTGTAGTCATTTTGAGAAGTGGTCATTTTGCGACTGAGCCGAAATTTCGAATCGAATTATTAAAAACAGAGGCACATTCATGTTTGATTCGTTTCTAAAAATAGCTAACGCAGTCGAGCGAATAGTTAGAAGTACTAAAACTAGATCGATAGAAAGCTCTAGTCGCGTGTATGGCCTCGTAAACTTTTATTGCAAACATAAGGAGGGACTGCTCGCGTCGACACACTGTTCTGAAGTTCATAACACTTTGTTGGTTATTCATGCAAATGTTTATGAGGATGCTAGAAAAAGTTTCTGTTATTTTTGAATCCTGGATGAATATGTATAACAGGAATACCATCATCCCGTACAGAGAAAATACTTCTTTCTCTGCTTCTATTATTGGAATAGCCAACGAATCTCAAGCTAACCAAGTTTTGAAGCAAACAAAAAACTATTTCTCAAGTTTAATATTCTTACTGTGAAGCCCACACCTACTTACTCACTTCACAAAGAAAGTTGCTCATAAAGCTGGCTCGCTAGTAAAGAAGTCGTTTTCACTCCAACCACTTAGCCAGAACTTCATTAAAACTGACATAAAACAAAGGAACCTGAACAATTTCTTTATTACGTACTAGCTACTATCAGAGTTATCGCGCTTTGGCGTACAAATGCTATTACCGTACGGTTCTCAGCGAATAAAACAATAACTGTGCATTATTATCCAATCGATATTGACCTATACAGACTCACGAAGTCACGACATCCAAGTAATAATGTTATCATGACTTGAAACATTGCAGCCAATACAATAAATTGACTTGGAGAAATTGTGCTTTATAGGGACCACAGATTAGAGTCGGTACCAGTTTACAGCAGGTGCAAATAATATAAGCAACAGTGGCTACGTAAAATATTGCTGTCATTAAAACTTAAGTATCTCCCAGATTTAATACAGCAATTATTATTTCTTAATACTGCTTCCATAATCTTGAAAGTAAGTTTCCCCGAACATCATCATATCATAAATAGTGGTGACAGATCAGATCAATGATAAGGGAAAATGAGTGCAGACAAATGTGGAACATCAACGACACTGACGGAACTAATCAATGCGTTCCAATTCCCAAATGCGTTGCCAACGTGGCATATCTCCGCGTATTGTTCCCAGAAAATCCAAACAAACTGTGAAAATTGGAACATCTGCCAATTTTTGGTGTCAAACGAATTCGAAAGCTACGTTATCTGCACTTTATAGATACGTTCAGCGAAATAAGCTGAGATCGACAGCTTAATGTATACTTTGAATCAGCAAAGAGCTCGTGCATTGTATAAATCGATGACTCACTGAAGCTTCGACTAAAGTTGCTTCACTGCCAAAATCTATCGGAAACACTAAATGACAACACATAGTTCTTATTTCTATTGACATAGAGTTTAAATACAGTTCTTATCTACTAGCTTTTGGTAATCTGCTAGCCAAAATTAGCCTTAAAGCAAACGAGTGCAAGTGGCATGAGCGCACCAAATATAGAATAGGATATTGCACCATACGTACCGTTACACGATCTCAAATACTCGCCTTTGTGGGGGGAGGTACAAGCAACTTGATTCAAAGTTGTTTGAGTTTGGTACATGAACCGATAGCATGCCATCACCACATACGAGAGTGAACCGCGCAAATCGATATGTAGTGAGCTATTAGATCATGCAATCTAAGGTTTCCGTGTATGCAATATGTTCTATGAGTAACAGTACATGGTTGTACCTATTAAAAGAGACAGAGGGAAACACGAAAAAAGAACAGTTAATCAGTCATATTATAATGACGAGGTTTATGTCGCATTCAACTAAAAATACAAGCCTTCCTTAAATCGTCCTTGTATTATAAAACCTACTAAAAGCAAATCAAATGGTGAATAAACTGATTTTCACGCATAACAAAACCAGTTCTTGTAGATGGCTGATAATTTAAATGTCAACTGGATAAAACGCTCCAATTATCAAAATGTAAAAGTAAATAAGTATTAAATCGAATTAATAAATTTCGTATTAACACTCGGCACCAGATAAGGACTTGATAACGAGCAATAGGAGAACGGAAAGGGAGCTAACGAAAGAAACATCTTTAGCATTGGCAAATTGGCAATTTCCAGAGCACAAATAGAAGTTAACTTCGTTATTTCGGCACTTCGTCTACCACGATGGCACCTTGACACTGGTAAGCATGTTAGGGAATATAGAGGCTGATGAAATTGACTTGACGAAACGGAATTTCCGGATGGACGACAAGCAAAATTTAATTCCGCCAAGCCCGTTTCATCATTTCGGACTACAAGACTTACGGCTGTACATGATGGACAATTTTTTTGGGAATACTTGCAGTGTGTGCGTACAGCTAAGGAGTGGAATAAGCTGCTGTTTCCTGATAGCTACAACTGAGGGTATTTAATTCAAGAGCGAATACATTACTCCTAGACAATCGTGCTATATCATGGCGTTTCTATCAAATGAGATTGGGGACGAACGCGAACCTACCAAAAAAACGCAGTAACGGTCCAAAATAAACGTATATAAGGGCAAGAGGACGATGGACAAAAAACAATACACAACAAAGGATATCATAGGTCTTTATAGCGAAATTATTCTTTCAAAACAATGCTTCCATTAACCTTCAATTTGAAGCGCGCACCCAATCAATCAGTGTTGGGCATTGTGAGAGATAATTATCACTTTTACAAGCTATTGTCTCTAGAACTTTCTACTCCACTGGACAATGATAGAGTGTGACCGATGGCAGTTGTGTGAACTTTGTTGTCTTCAAAGTTCGCTTTCGAAGCCCGTGACTCCGAAAATAACCCTTGAAGACTTGCAATCTTTACATTTTGTCCATAATGTCACTTTGGAAACTAATATCTTTGGTTCTTTTGCTAAACATAAAGGCTTGGAGAAATTACATAATTTGACATTTAAAATTGTTACTTTTGCCACCGCATTTCAAAACGTAATATCCTGCTGTTACTTTTAATGCGCTGTCATTTATTCAATCCTATCTTATCAACGCATCAACGTTCAAACAAGACAGTAATTTATTTCTAAATATTCATAATTTCTAGTCTATCTTATATTTTATGGAATGCCATGAATTTTCTTTTCGTTATTTCGTCTTTTAAATATCATTTAATTTGATAACATTGATCATTGTCGGTGAAACGTCTTGAACGATGGATTTTCATCATAAGATAGTTCCATCATCCAATACATGTCTTGATAGTGATTCGGTTTGATTGTAGCTATAAACTCAACGATTACTCGTAGCATCGTAAACATATGGTGGACTTAACTGTGCCAACGGCCAAGTACACAAATTGCGAGCCACGTAAAACCTGGCTAGGAAACCGTCGCAAAGTTGTAAAGTGACATACTGCATGAGCTGTCTTATAAAGTGTGAAAATTGACTCCCTAGGCACATTTGGCAACGTGACCCCGGTGTTGGTAGCGAGCCAAGTCTGCCAAATGAAATGCTATCAAAACAGCCTGGCGTGAAGCTTCACTATGAGTCTATGACGTATCTTAGAGGAGGGTCTCACGTTGCTTAAGTTTAGCGTTCTTGGCACGAGCCAAATTTGAAGTAAAACTAATATCAGGTATGGTTTTGCAGTTATTACTTTTTCAATTAGATAATTTTATTCCGACTTCAAATCTTACGATGTTATTTTCTGTAGTATCTGCCCCGTCGAAAACATAGATGTGTCCGGTTTATAGCCAACTAACAGCCCTCAGTATTTCTACTCTCAACAAAATAACACCCATAACCACTTGGGACTAACCATCATCGTTGTTTTATGACAGCGTCGACAACCAATCTGTCATTGCACTGAACCGCTGTATCTCTTCAAACTCGTTGTCCACTCGAGCCGGTCGTATGTCAGTTTTATGCATCATAAATGGTTTGGCGACATCAATACACATGCGGCCACATACAAAGCTATCAGGAGTACGACAGACCACGGGACGCCCATTGTGAGACCATTGTGGCTATTTGGCTATTGTGATTCTGCACACGTGTTCCTAATAATAATGCGTACGTGTGGTAGGACGTGTAACATGATTATTAGGTATTCGTCAAAGTCGGACTCATGACCATCAATCTTTTCGAATTGACCGTAACTACTTATTATTATAGTCGTTGTTGGACTAACAAGAGTACAGGGGGTCTAAAACGGCCACTTTAAGAGAATCAGAAAGCAAATCACACTACCCGTCACTGTCAATATTTTTCAATCAAACTTAAATCTAATGCGGTAGCGATAAAGGTGAAAATTAAATTTGACAGATTGTTGTGTAATTAATATTCTGATTCTAATATGATTCTCATTAAGTGGCCTTTTTAGCCCCCCCGAACACTATATTCCAATGACTTCCATCTGGTGTGTAATATTTTCAGCTTATCTTGAATAAGTTAGCTTTGTCTAGAATTTACCAGCAGTAACTATGATACCTACTGATTGTCGATAATACACGAACTACCTCAGCACTTCATCACCTCTAATAAGCGTAACATCCCTAAATTCAGTGAACAGAGTAATTGGGCTAAAGCACGACCCGCACGATTGCACCGAATGTAGCATTGGAGTCAAGCTTCAGTGTGATATCTCGTAAACATTTCATGCACCAACACCTCAGCATGGCGCAAGTAGTGGTAGTCACGTCCCGTTGCAAACGTACGTGGCCTATAGAAAGCTTCCTTGTTTCTCGTATTATAAATTTAAAAACAACAGGATAACACCATAAATTCTAGTCTAATTTGGGATCAAACTGACACGCAAACATCGTGTTACTTGTAGGAAGCAGCAGAGATGATTCATTACAGGATTTCCCTCAACGGCGGGTGGTTTGTTGCGGTCGATAATACGTAACGCTAAGCGCCTACATAAATAAAACCGTTAAACAAAGGATATTATGCCTACTTTTCGTAATACTATTTTTATCAGGCGGCGTGTTGTGGTGTACCTAAAGCAGATAATGGCAAATAAATAGACCTCTTTAGTCTGATTGGTAGAAATACCTACGTAGCTTTTCCGTTTGGTTTCCCATTGTGTAGGTTATGAATTTATGTTTTGCGACACGATATGCAAAAGATACTCGTACATATAATTTTATGTAGACCTGGTGAAACGCCTGTTCAAAAACAAGGGATTATGGAAACCCCGGTCATGGCAAAAACCGCAGGTTAGGTAGACACACATTGTTCAGTAGTAAGCTGTAATAAAAAAACGAGCTAGTTCATCGTACTAATGTAGCTAATGGATTAACAGAATCGTTGCAGTGGACAGATGACGGACACTCGGTAGATAACATCCATCCGATATCCGGACGCCCCGTCCGGTTAGTATCCGGCGCCAGGCACCGCCGGACGCTACAGTGGAACTTTGTACAGCGGATGCCAAGTTTGGCAAGTTTATTCTACGTGGATTAATTTTGATATCATTGTAAATGGCAAAAGCAAGTTACGTGGATCACATCTGGTAAGTAGAAACTAGAGGAGGCTAGTGGAGCGGACTGACAGTGACAGTGTCAAAAGACAAGAGAAGTTTCCTATTAAGATAATATGTACATGTCAAACTAACAACACCTCTTTTTGGTGGAGGGTTTAAAAAAGATTTTAAGTAAGAATATTGAAAACTTCTGTACATTATTAAAAAAACTTCGCACAAAACTAACCTTTGTTAGTTTTGTGCGAAGAGCTATCGATATGCCTGTGCATATCGATAGATCTGCACAAAGCTCTGAATTTCCACCCGGAAAACTAAACGGGGATCCCATTTAACTCAACTAAGCGGACCGTAGAAACATAACGCAGTCCCGACAAACTTTAACAATATGTAGAGTACATAAAACCGTGGGCTGGCGGAGCGTGTGCAAAATTAAACGGACAACACGGAGAATATTCATAGGAACAAGCCAACGGGACCCGCGTAAAAATTCAAAGTCATTTTACATCTCGTTTTTGCTCGTACAACGCAAGACACTTAGTATACGAACCACATCAGATAAATAATATAATACTCTTCTTTCAATAGACTTATTTAGGAGTCAAAGCATCTTTGCATTCCTCTTCTACAGACCCTCCCTTTCCTCTTGAAAGAGTTTATTTTTAAGCTTGTGTCTCGAATTCGTCCCGATCCGCTGCGGCGATGTAACAAATTGATTTTATTTCCACGTCTTACTTTCATCCTTTTAAACCTCTTTGGTTGCATTGCAGATTGAATTGAATTTAACCGGAACTAAATCAATCAGACACTTCTGATCCTTTGCAATCAAGTTTCCTACTAGATTTCTTTTTACAGTGGATATTTTGGGCTTTACACCAAAAGGCAGACACCCAAATGGATGATTTAAAGCCCATGTTGATGTTCAAATACTCTCAGTCCCCCGCTAGACATTTCCGTCGTTGTGGACCCTCTAAGGAAATCGCAACGCACAGCCAGCAATGTAATTATAAATCAATTGTCTTGTTACGAGCCGCCTATCCGACGGGGCATAAGAGCTCAATTTGTAACTACGCCCAGCAACTGTTCGCTCTAACCTAGTTTTGCTAGCGAGGAAGTTTCCAATCAAATTTTAATGTATAGTCAAGGCGATCTAATTGAATTACCTGACCAGATACTGTGTCGCGTCTGGAAAACAAACCGTCTAATTGAAACCTAGACGTGAGTACTGGTACTGGTATTTACTCTCTGGAGGTTTGTGAGTGTTATTATTTCGATTCGTAAAAATTTCTTTAGTAGTGTCTAGTTTTATAAAAAATGGAAAGTTTTATCCATTTTTTATAAAACTGGACAACATCGGTTTTCCCTTTCTACTGCCACTGAGAAGAAACACCGAAACAAACAGACTCTTCGAAGATAAAAGGGGCAATTCTCGCATGGAACTAGAAATCGCATTCGCATCACAGTCTCAAACTGTCGCCTCTTATTTCCCTACATTTTTTTGCCGAGTTTTTGACAATGATTGTAGCAATGCTGAGTTGTTATTTCGACATGACTTTAAAAGCTAAAGTGCAAAAATTGGTCTAAAGATTATTTTCGAATTAAAAGTTTAGAACCGTCCAATCAGGGCCATATCTAAAAAGAGAAAAGCGCAAAATTAAATAAGGTATCTTTTAGAGCTAGTACCGAATATAATCGTCTTAATTTGACGTTAATAACTTGAGTAACGTCTGATGCGAACTTCAAAGGGATTAATTTGTACCAAAAGCAATTCGTTACATGGACAATTTATTTTAAATGTTTTAGTAAAATAACGTGTAGAAAGAAATATTGACATTGAGGTATTTAAAGACAGGGTAGGACACGAAATAAATGTCCGAGTTTTACAAGAGCTTGTGATAAAAAGTCCCAAACAAAATAAGGGAAAGGCTGACTCATTTTTGACACTACACCACCGTAAATTTTTAGACTACCCTTTCAGTGAGCACGTAACCGTATGTTTGTTTGGGATGTACAAACGAATGAGTGAGACATGCTGCATTTTATCACTGTTTTGTAATGCCAGTTTACTTATTTATAACTTAATCATGTTACCATTTTCCACTTAATTGAAAGTCAGTAAATACTAGATCACAATGTTTATGACGCAAAAGTTTGTTGTTTCTTTCATCGAGATCATTATTCTCCAGCACAACGACCCGTTAATTCCGACCGTGAAAAGAAAAGTCCGAGGGTCTAATTAAGAAATGGTGCTAATATTTTATCAAAAGCCGCGAAAATTAATGGTTCTCCGCCTTTTAAATGGCTGCGCGCATGCGTAGCTATAGTCAAATAATAAAACTGATTTTTAAGAAAAATGGATAGGTACTTAGCTTTGTTAATTCAGCCCGAGATTTATGCTTCCACTTTAAGTGGTATGGTAGGACTAATAATTTTCCTTTCAACAAAGATTTTAATACATCAATTATGCAGTACAACCCATCCTTTCGGTTTCAATTAAGTCCCATGTTTGGGCGCCATTAATACATTATAAGAGTTGGCGCCCAGCGTGGGACTGAAAAGCTCAATTTTATTTCAACCACAATCCAGTTAGTTTTGTAAGTATTAAGCTTGTTATGGTTTGATCGCGTGTGCAAGCAGTAAACCCAATTACTACTTATTATTTATTTTCGTTAGTGGTATCGATGAAGTTAATTTAATAATTTCGGACGTAGAGTCTGCTCCACGTTGTTTGCATAGTACGATATATGCGGCAGACAAAAGCAAAAACTATTTTTATTTGTACTACGGCCTATTTAGCCGATACTATGGTCGAGCACACGTGGTAGTGGTATAGTACCGGTGAATGGAGCACGTGAGGTAGGCGCGGCCGCTCGATACAGCGGAGGCTGCGCGCTGAGCTTCGGCCCCGGCATTGCCTCTCCGACGACCACTGTAAACCGACCCACCCTGCCTCGCATGATGCAAGACGACCGACTTTACTTGAAAAACCATTTTTATTGGAATCGAATAGGGTAACTCGCAGGCTTTTGGCTGTCTTGTAGATTATAGCGTAGGCAGAAAATCTAGAATTCTAGATGGTGAAGCGATAATTTCGCAGGCCAACTTCAAACACTTCATATGTGCAACTCGTAACCCAAGTTATTTCGCGAAACCCATTAACCGACTACAAAAAAAGAAGCTCTCATTTTAAAATGTTCAAAAGGCAACCTCTAACCTTATCACTACGAACGGAATTCGGGACTCCCGGAACACAGCTCTACGCAAAACGAGCAGAAATTACATCACCAGCCTTACACGGTCTCCAAAATCGTTTCAATAGCGTAACGAATGTTACACAGCAAGAGCTCTTATCGGCTGGTTGTGTAATTAGATATGGATGTGTAGGTTCGGAGCGTTTAATTGACGTGCCCTTATTAAACTGTGGATTGAAATGGGCCCATTGTCGAGATATCTTGTAGGAGATGGAAAGTGCTGATAGTTAGGCCTTTTGTTCCTCTATAACGGAAAATGTTGAATTGTTACAACTGTGTTTGGACAGCTGAAACATCTATTTGATACAAGTATGTTAAATTATTGCAATAAAAGAAACGGATAATTTGTCATTTTACGCTTAAATCATGAAATTAATTATGTCAACAACCAATACATTCCAGTCTTAAATAAAAAAAAACTTGTTCATAATCTAGCGGCCATTTCGCCAGTTGAGTCGCTTTAAAAATTAATGTCACTCATTTGTATTGCGAAAACAAATTTATCTCAATTCGATATGACAAATTAATGTTCCAAAGGTCATCCTGTCAATGAAACAACGGTTATTTAAATCATAACTATGATTATTGTTCACCCACGCTCAAAATAGAAGCTTATGCCATCCATCTTCATTTTGATTCGACATGCGATTAAAACTAAATGCTTGTTTATTTAAATTGATAATATTAATTAATTATTGAGATATGTTTGGAAAAAAGTCTTTTACCTCAAGAAAAGAGCCTTCTTTATTCTGATTGGTTATAATCTTCATAAAGGTCAGGTGTGTGGTACTCTCAACCAGTGATCTTACTGAGAGTTTTGTAAAGCTCTCGATCACGTTAGCGTAATCGTCAATTTATATTGAAATTGCATAAGCACCGTCTGGTGACAATTTCGGAAAACCTTTATTTTTCCATACAATTTGACACAAACGAACGCTTACGTTAAGGGCCCATTTTCCCGACAGCACCTTTTCCCTTTTCCCGGCAGGACACTAGCGAGGTGCGCGCGAGCCGTTTTTCACGTAATTATTTAATATAAAAAAAATAAGTGTCATATTATAAATCTATCCAATAATATCCCTGTCAAACCCGATTAGTAAATGAAATGTTAAATTTTCATAAAAATTGCGTTCCCACAAGTCTCATACAACTTAAAATACTTTCAAAATCGACTTTACTTCCTGATTTTTTTTTATCGATCAAAATGTTAAATATCGTGTTTTTAACCAAAAATGTCACTAGATCTCACATGTATCTATACTATATATTTTTTTACGAATTTATATACTTATGGTGATTTCTCTGAAAACAACTCGATCTAGAAACGTAAGTTTCGGATAAGGGGCCCTTAACGCGATCGAGTACTTTAAAAACTGGCCAAGTGCGAGTCAGACTTGCGTGCCTTGGTTCCGAACAAATTTTATTTTTTTAACAAGTTATTTTAACACTACAGACTTCTTACAAGTTTTCCAGTTATCTTTAGGTACAGAACTATTAGCTGCATTTTCTTTCAAAATTTTAGGTCAGTAGTTTCGGAGATCTCCGAAACTACTGACCTAAAATTTTTGATCTAATTTCTTGAATAACTTCAAAACCATTTATTTGAAAATTATGAAAAATATATAATACACAGTAACACATTACAGTATACATAATACAATGTTACACAATAAGCCCTTAAAATAAGTGTCATATTATAAATCTATCCAATAATATCCCTGTCAAACCCGATTAGTAAATGAAATGTTAAATTTTCATAAAAATTGCGTTCCCACAAGTCTCATACAACTTAAAATACTTTCAAAATCGACTTTACTTCCTGATTTTTTTTTATCGATCAAAATGTTAAATATCGTGTTTTTAACCAAAAATGTCACTAGATCTCACATGTATCTATACTATATATTTTTTTACGAATTTATATACTTATGGTGATTTCTCTGAAAACAACTCGATCTAGAAACGTAAGTTTCGGATAAGGGGCCCTTAACGCGATCGAGTACTTTAAAAACTGGCCAAGTGCGAGTCAGACTTGCGTGCCTTGGTTCCGAACAAATTTTATTTTTTTAACAAGTTATTTTAACACTACAGACTTCTTACAAGTTTTCCAGTTATCTTTAGGTACAGAACTATTAGCTGCATTTTCTTTCAAAATTTTAGGTCAGTAGTTTCGGAGATCTCCGAAACTACTGACCTAAAATTTTTGATCTAATTTCTTGAATAACTTCAAAACCATTTATTTGAAAATTATGAAAAATATATAATACACAGTAACACATTACAGTATACATAATACAATGTTACACAATAAGCCCTTTCATTTGATACGTCACACGACAGTTTGAAAAACTTTTTATTAAAAAATTTCTAGTTTGACCCCCATACTAAGGGTTCCGTTTTTTATGTACCTATGTTCGGAACCCTAAAAAACCCGCACTAAGCCCTCAGCGATGTATGACCGTAAACAACGCAAAATGAGTATTCGCGAATGGTAAGCAGGCATTCTGTAGATTCTGCTTGAAAAAGAGGAGTACTTCTTGACTATTTTCGTTTAAACTCCGAAAACATAGGTAACCTATTAACTGCATACAAAGCGCCCGTAAAACAAAAAAGACATCACATGAATGAATTGAATATCTACGATAACCGCATCTTAAACACTCAAGGGCATACAACAAACAGCTGTTCATCCGTAGCCCTTCCATCTGGTGGGTACTTAAGGACCAAGAGGGGCACTCTCCACATGACATGTCGAGCTCGAAGCCATCCAATAAAAGTACTTGTTTATGGCCGAGTCGATAGCAACAGTGCCGGAGATAGGCGCACAGCGATGGGATGAAAGATCAGATAAGGTTATTTTGTTCGGCTTTGTGTTTTGTACAAATGTTGATGTTTAACATTTCCGTATTTATGGGGAGATTAGTGCTGTGACATGGGGAAAAGGATGTGGAGAATAAATGCTATAATGTCTGGTAAGATTTTTAAATTGGAACAGATTCTAGTATAAAGTTTTAATTCGAAAGCTTTAACTGGGTAGTAATTTGTGTGAAATCGTTAGTTAGAACATTTTCTAAGGCAGCCTTAATAATGACGGTTTTCTGAAATGTCGAACGCCTGGTGGCAGCACTTAAGCGTTAGTTCCAAATAACCTATCTAATCGCTTGTTTTCTGACATAATTATGTCAATTTCAATGTTGTTAATAATATCAAAGTCACTTTTTCAATGAAGAGGACCTCTCGCCTATGTTGCGCAAACTGTTGAGGTAAATTTTCATGAACATCAACAATACATTTCTTTCAATAATTTTCAGTAAAAACAGTTAGCTACATTTCATGCGCTGCAGTGATTTTGAGCGATATCTTGCAAATAAGTCCTGTAGCAATTATTTTATAGATCTATCAAGCAAAGCTCTTTCGCTCCAAGCTCGCATTTGAACCCCACAAAGTTCCATCGACATTTTACTAAACCGTACGCTACAAAAATACTACAATGTCTGTTTGTCTGTCAAACACTACGGGAACTTTAAAGATTAGTACAGTGATTGTTTGCGAACGACCGCTTAAACAAGCTTTATGATTGCTTACACTGTATTTGAATATTGGTCAGTTTTAGAAGAACAGAAGAAATATGTTTAGAAATAGTTAGCTACTTTGATGCTTGTGTGTTGATGAGCTTTTTTAAAACTTCAATGAATCTCTCTGTCTCTTTCATTAGCTTGATTTCAGTATTTAGGTTCGGCTCTGCTCGTCATTTTTCGTAACAGTGGCTAGTTCGTCGACATAACTTGGTTTTCTGAAGTATTTTTATTAGGAAGATCCAGGTTTCCCACGCTGTATAGGACTGTTTTTTTAATGAGTATTGAAATTCTACAGTATATCTCATGTTTAAAGTAGTGGGATCATTCGTTTTTACTCGTCTATTGTTGGGCCAGACTAAAACGACAGGATACCTTACTAAGGACGGGAAATCATCAAATGACTCCTCCCGCTCTGGTCGGAGCAGAAGGGAGTGTCAGACTCTTACTGACTAAAATTCATCCGTGTTCCATCAAATTTCCTTTGCGTTCCAGGGCCGCGGTGACTCTTTCGAACAAATTCCACAACCCTGGTACCACAGTAACCCTAGTCGTCATTCAGGAACGTTACAGCCAAACTTTCCAAGATATGTCGGACACACTTGTACCGTCACACGATAGGGTCACTTTATTGCATTAATAAAACAAACACATAACGTCATTTAAGTCTCTTTACCTCTTAAGTGGCTTTTTATAGGTCTCAAAGCTAATTTTGTTCGAAATATCGTAAATATATAGACATTTATTATACATTTGTTGTTTTATCAGTAACTTCATCCTACGCTAATCGTAAAATTCATTATTTAGAACGAATAAATGAGATTAACGCACAGCAATACGGACATGGGCATAATGTTCAAGACTGTTTTTACGTTTCTTCCGTCTTTACCAAGTCCGGAAGATATAAACCAGCATAATTTACGGCGAACTAATTTGATTTATTATGGCAGTTATTGTAATTTAATTTACAAAATATGCCAGAATCTCTGTAATTTTGGGGTCATCAGACTTAAATAGGATAACATTCGCAAGGATGTTTTGATTTCCGAAACCGACTTTATTTACAGAACTATACACCTTTCAGCTGAAATCATCATCATCATCATATCAGCCGAAAGACATCCACTGCTGGACATAGGCCTTCCCTAAGTGTCGCCACCACCATCGGTCCTAAAATATAATTTATTATTTTACGCACAGCAATACGGACATGGGCATAATGTTCAAGACTGTTTTTACGTTTCTTCCGTCTTTACCAAGTCCGGAAGATATAAACCAGCATAATTTACGGCGAACTAATTTGATTTATTATGGCAGTTATTGTAATTTAATTTACAAAATATGCCAGAATCTCTGTAATTTTGGGGTCATCAGACTTAAATAGGATAACATTCGCAAGGATGTTTTGATTTCCGAAACCGACTTTATTTACAGAACTATACACCTTTCAGCTGAAATCATCATCATCATCATATCAGCCGAAAGACATCCACTGCTGGACATAGGCCTTCCCTAAGTGTCGCCACCACCATCGGTCCTAAAATATAATTTATTATTTTTGATCGAGCTCGTATCCTGCTCGAAGGACCAAACTCAAATAAAGAAGAATGAAGACATTCGACCTCCATTATATTTACGATCGTGATTTAGAAGCAATAAGTAAAAATATCCTTTGAATATTTTTCGCTGCCACTCCAATTTAGTATGAGAATCCTCCCCTTGAAATTCGTAATAAGTCATTCGAAGTTAAATGTTGCATGTCTGCCGCCTTTTATGGAAATGGAAGAAAAAAAACACGGTGACAAAAGAGCATTACGACAATAAGAGAAAGAATATAACAGCCTATTTTGCATAACACTTGTAAACTGCATAATAATCCAATCCATACAGAATTAAAACATGCCGCTCTATTAGATTTAACAAAACTCTTGCCAATTTAGAAAATGACATTTACATACGAATGCAACAGATTTCCGCCGCCAAATTCGATTTAACCTAATACCGTTATCCAGCTTTCTATCAAATTTCTTGGTACAGTCACGTTCTGTGAAATACATGCTGACTCATCGAAGACGGACAATCAAGCACGGCGCCAAAGAATCCAATTATTTTAAAAAGTTCCTATTGTACCACAAATTGAACGCATTTTTTACTTTTTTAAACGTTCAGAAGCCTTTCATTGTTTGCATAATACCACAGCCGTCATTACAAATAAATATATCTGGAAACAAACGTTCTAATTTCGAACGAGCACGAGGAAATATTTCCAGCCAGTGTTTTATTTGAATATTATTGCTGGTCGAGTATGACTCGAAATATCGACTATTTTATATTACCCTTGCAGGCATGAATCAGCCAAATACGAGCGAGTATATTATGCACAACCTACCTTCAATTTTCATTGAGTTTATCCAATACCGAACAAATGACAGGTAATTCGTTATTATTGAAAATTACCTATACAATTTTAGATATAAAAATCGATTGCCAATAAGCAGGTGACTCATGCCAATACAGAACGAATAAAATCAATCCTATACAACATTCAATACATAAAACACAAAAATTTGTATTCCACTCAACAGAACATGAAATTCTAATTTCAATCGTAGACATGAAATATTTATGACATCGCACCTATCTTCAGAAGTTCGATATTTGAACTTGATCTGTCATCCAAACGTTCTGTCTGATATAGAAGCATGGAATTAATATGTACTGTGGGTGTATGAAGTTTGTTCAAATCGTGACATTAAGGATATTCGTATCACGTAACTCGATTTATTGACGACGCAGGCGGAGCGAGACCATAACAATCGACTGGAGCACCATAAAGGAAGGCTTGATGACTGGTGTCACTTAAATACAAATAAAAACAAGCCAAGTGTAAAACAACAAAATAATAACAGGAGATGATATCAGTTTGAGACATTATGATCCTTGCAGGTATAATTCTCATGCAAAGGGTCGGTCGTTTAGTCGCATTCTTAAGGTAAAATAAAGCAAACCAAAATAATTAAATGTGTGTTTGTTTCTTAATCACTGCAAAAAATGCATGGTTTTTTTGCAATGGGTATTAAGTGAAGATAAAATCAAGTCACTAGCAAATAAATACAAAATATAATTCAAACCGGAAACTTTTTTAATGCATCGAATGCCATAAATTTAAAAACCGTGCAACTTATACATACCTGAATCCCTTGACTGTGAGTCACATACTGAGTCACGGATCAAAAACAAAACCATACAGGCTTTCCAAGAAGAAAAAGCTGCCTTATTTATTGCTTGTAGAAGCACAAAAAAACACAGACCAACCAACTGTCAGCGAATAAATTGTAGTAAACTGTATAAAATTAAATAAGGAGCTCGTGGCTAAATAATAACAGCCGCACGGGTCGATCTTTAAGGTTAAGCAACGCTTGCCAAGGTTGGTCTGTGGATGGGTGACCATCTTAATATACCGAGTTTCCTCCGTGCCTCGGTAAGCACGTTAAGCCGTTGGCCCCGGCTGTCATTTGTAGATCTTTGGCAGTCGTTACGGATTGTCAGAAGCCAGTAAATCTGTCTCCAGTCTTGTCAAGAAGTACCGTGTTACCCAGTTAATGGGTTGTGGAGGTCTGGTAGGCAGCCGCTCCACGTAAAACACAGGTATTCAGTTGAATCTGGTTGGACTGGAAGCCGACCCCAATATAGTTGGGAAAAAGGCTAGGCAGATGATGATGTATAAAATTAAATAATATTAATCTCGAGGTTGATCACATTACAATAATCTCTCGAGCTTTTACAATGGATATTGGGCAAAAATGCATGGGATTTTGTCCATCTCTAAAAAAGAGTAACATGATTAAGCCCCCCATTCGAAACAACTACCCCTCCCTACCATGTGGCTATTCCACCAATTCGCACTAAGCGTTTTCAAACATCTTTTATAATGCGCACAGCAAAGGAATGGAACTCTCTGCCTGCGTCTGTGTTTCCAAAAGCGTACAACCCTAATGTCTTCAAAGTTAGAGTGAACAGGCTCCTTCTGGGTAGACATAGACAAGAGTCAAGAGCAAACCCATTATTAATAAAAAAAACAACTGTCATTAAAACGCTAAAAAAATCATATCTTAGTTAATTTACTACTACCTAGTTAATTAAAATAGACTAATTAATGATATGATGAATGAGTCAGTGAAAACGAAATGCGATCCACGTCTGTCAATATTAAACGAATCGAAGGTCTACTACGAACGCTGATAAAACGTACTCCACATGAAAACTGAGGAAAGCCGAATGAGTAAACAAAACATTTGAAAAAAATATCCCATACCACGATTTTTGATAAAGAGAAAACCCAACTAAAATTCTCGAGTACGGTCGTATATTCATGTAACCCTACGACTTCCGAGGGTGGGTCCAATGGGCCTTTGTCCCAGCTAGCCTTTTGCAAGCCTCGCCTAATGAACCACTAGAGATAACAAATTCGCAGCCAGCGAGACGAAACGGTGGCGGTCGAAACATCAACGCGTAAATCGTCACAATTTACTACGTCTAGTATAGATGAAACGGTTTAAATAGTCGGAGATAACGTTTACTGCGGGTAACTAAAAAGGATTCCCGCATTAAATCTCCTAATTAAATTCATTTTAAATGTCTGTATGTGTTCAAGAGATACCATTATCATAAGAACATCCACATTTCGCCAGTTATGCCGGTTATATCGTTATAAGTCCCATGTAATAAAAGGGCGAACTTTTTATTTATTAGGGATTGGTTTGCTTTTGACTCTAGACCAGAGGTGACAGAGACAGAGTCGATGATGGAGCGAGCTCATCCAGAAGAAGCCTATTCAATCCAACTTTGAAGAGATTAGGGCTGTGAACTTACTGCCATCAACGGTCATACATTCAGGTTAGACTGCTAGACCAGTGGGCAACTCTCTAAGCCCGAAGTCCGTAGTTTCGGGCGTATTCTACTCCGTATTATCTAACCACTAAGAATGAATGACAACGCGATTTGATAGTTACTGTCAAATCGTGTTGTCATTCATTCTTAGTTCGGGTTCGGGACTAATCGTAAGTCTGTAAGGGATATGAAGTAGAATACGCCCGCAACTAAGCCCGAAACTGCGGATTTAAAGAGTAGCCTCGCAGGACATCATGCTTAGCACCAGCGCTTGCATTCACCAAATCAACGAGGAGATAGAGCATTCAGCATTTATTTTTATATTCATCCAATAAAGCATTAATTCCGGTTATATTTCATCAATGACTGCCAATAAATTTAACTATTTAACGTAACTGGTCAAGGCGTCGTTTTAAATAGCACGTAAACGCAGTCTCCCGCATAAAAAGACCCATTTTAAAGAGTTAATTTCAGTAATGGCTGCCGGGACGTGATTGAAAATGCATTAAAGTCGTATAATAAAGCAATGGGAGTTTTTAAATATATAATCTGTACTTGGAATCAAATAAAACGGTATACGTGAGATAGATGAGTGTGAATGTTGATGGTCACAAAAGTAGAGGAAGACCGAACGATGGATGGATTGTGTGAAATGCGCAGCAGCCCTATATATTGGAGCAAGGGCGCAGTTCTTAGGCTATGCCTCGAGGCGAATACAGCGCCTGGCGGAACCAACAGAGTAGGCCGCGCGGGAGTTCACCGATGAGGTAGTCCGATCAGATTTAATTCGCAATCGGAGACTATGTCAATGATTGCCCCGGACTATCATCTAACAGAACCAGATGAAGGGAGATCGTGTGAGCAGTTACAACACCAGCGATCAGGCGGAATTCATATTGATCACGACCGCCGTGTCAAGAGCGAACCGAAGAAGGGCTAGAGAGTGATGACGCGGATTCAGTGGCATAGATCAATATTTCAGGCTTACTCTAAAATAAAGCACACATAAATCAATTCAGTATTTTGATGTGGGACCAAAAGACCAATACACAAGGAATGACAGGTTAAAGCTTTACGCCAACGTTAAATTGCTAACAAAAGAATCCGAGGTTGATAAAAATTTGAGCGGCATGTGGGGTTATCAGGGGCTTACAGATTTAATAACCCGCTCGCTGCCACGCATTCACTTTATTTTTAATATTATATGGGTATTCCCGGAATCCTGGGACATAAATGGAATTATAATTGCCTACTAATCGTTTGTAGCTTTTAGTTTGAAAAGGGTTTATTTCAATTAATAGTCATTTTGTTGTTAATTGATATCAGATACCGCTTGCAGGGTTATCCGAGCCATAATGGTAACTGTAGTTAGAATCGATACGTGGAAGTGATTATTTTAATCGCACACATAATAACAGTTGATTTAGTTTTATCGATTTTTCCCTGAGGGCCAATTTCACAAGCAAAGCGGTCAGAAGAAAACGTTAATGCAGTCCCCATTCATCTCTTACGACAAGAAATACTGATATTAAAATTCTGGTACATTGATTGCCCATTTAATCCCATAGATTTATTTCACAAAAAAGCTCATAATAAATCATGTTTTCATGAATTTCGAGTCGCAACGCACAAGAATCACATTTAGATTTTTTTATTACAAAATATAATGCTTCGCTGAAGGCAATAAATACTGAGGGGTCAATAGAGAATGTTTCATTACAAACGCTCAGACTTCAGTGTCGTGTATCCAGGCTGCACACCCACGTTTTATCGCCGTTATAAGGCCAGTTACACCGACGTTTTAGCCTCTAGACATCTAAAGGCTACTTTAGACAGGCGCGTCGTGACTCACGAGACAATGCGACTACTTTTTTTCAAAGAAGGTCATGATACAATTGTCGTAAGCTTAATCGAAAAAGTAGCCGCGGCCCTGGAACGCAGAGGGCATTTGATTGAAGGGACTCGGGTGGGTTTTAGTTATAAGAGTCTTAAACTCCCTCCCACTCCGCCCAGAGTGAGAGAAGTCATTTGATGATTTCAACCGATACCAATATTTTTGATTGTTTGGATGCGCTAATCTCAGGAACTACTGGTTCGAATAGAGAAATTATTTTAGTGTTGGATAGCCCATCACGCTACAACCAATAGGAGCGGAGCAATAACGAAAATTTGGACGCAGACGAAGTTGCGCGTGTCAGCTAGTACAAAGATAAAGACATATATTATACGCTAAGGTAATACTCTCTGTGGGGTGCGGACTTCAACTTCGAGCGACGCTGAGGGCAGAACAGCTACAATGCGATCACCCTTTTTACATAAATTTAACTATCGACATAGACATCGATCCGGAGAACAATTTCTACAAAGAATGGGCGACATCTTAGTCGCAATGTCACGTCACGCTTGTGTGCGATAGCCTCTCCGCGTTATACTTTTTCTGTGTCGCCTGTCCAGCCAGCATGCTCTGTCTATACTTCTATACTAATATTATAAAGAGATAAAGTTCGTGAGTATGTATCTCTGGATTTACAGAACCGATTTTGAAAATTATTTTACCAATAGAAAGCCACGTTATTTGTGAGTGTCATAGGCTATAATATTAACCCAAACAAAAAATACCGCCCAACAAAGCGAGCACTGGTCAGCTTGTCCTTAATAAGGTCAGTTACCAACCACCGACATTACGTTTTACTAACATTATTATCCGTGTTGATATCGTCGGAATTCCTCAAACTTGTTTACTGATGAATACGGCCTTATGTTAGGCGCCGTTCACAAGCACAGTAAACAAAGGGTGATCCCCCACACACGTGTTTACTTTGCTATCATAATTTACATGATACATGCGAATACGTTATTTTATTAATAAACAACGTTGGTACTTGGTACTCTTCGAGCAGAGCTTAAATAAAGGTATTTCAAGCACGACTTTCAGGTGCTTTAATTCTTTACTTAGGTGTTTTAATATAGTCTGTCTCGTTGTTTTGTTGACATTATTATTGCATGTTACCAACATTATGGACATGAAAATTTTGTAATAACTAAACGGCGAATGAATACAGACATCTTACACAAAGAAAAAACATGCGGAGCTGTCTTTGGGGATTGCCGATAGGAGTGATAAAAATCTTTTTTACAAAAAAATAATAATGTAAAAACAACCAACAAAACACCAACTTCCGAAATTTAAGTTATTTTTTAGTTTGCAGTGTTTTGTTTTTGGAAGTCGGTTGTATTTTTTTGTAAAAAAGATTTTTATTTTTCACTTTTTAGTGGTATGTTACAAACTGGTGTAAACAACAAACAGACATAGGATTTCAGCAATCCCGATCCATTTGCTATCATTTATTGAAGAGTTCAATTGCCTACCTCTGAAGTTCTTCATCAAATCTTCACCAAATTGAAATGGGACCAGCCCGGGAAAATACTCTTCCAAACAAAAAATAGTCATCCAAATCGGTTGACAATTGGCGAAAATATCGCTGAACAAACGTTTTTAATGGAATCCCATCATCAGGTCCTAACTTATACCTTCCATCATCAGATCAGCAACATGAACGCGCCTACAGAAGTTTTCACTTCAAAACTTTGTATTCAGTTCTAGCGACTCGTCTTATGATTATCTGCCTAGACATTTACTAAATATGTTGCGGTTGGTCAGTTATATGTTGTGGCGGATTACTAATATTTTATTTTTTTCAGATGTAATTTCTCTGTTTGTGCCGACGAAAAGCTGCTTCATATGTATACACGCTGTTTTTAAGCATTTTTCGAGAGAGCCGCCTTAACAAACATATTCCTCGCTACAAATCCTCGCACCTCTCTGGTGGAAACTTAGCCTTACGGTCGTGTGCGGCCTATGAAAGAGTTCCATTAAGGACGTCGATTAAAACACATTAGCGCAGACACATGTCAATGTCACAAGGGAAAGTACTGCGAATACTGCGATGTACCTAATTATCTATGTGCGTGGAAGGTCGGTCCTCGCTAAGGTAATGTAATGTACATAGTGGTGGAGGAAGTGGACGATAAGACTTGTCATTGGGTTTGTGTGGTCGAGCCGAGGTTAAAGATAAAATAAATATTGACGTTTAATAAAATAATTCAGAATTTATCTTGACAAATTAGCAGTGAATCTATTATTTTGTTCAACATAGCGATGATGGATATAATATTTTCTATGTATTTATAAAATCAACATTTACCGGTTTCAAAGGAATTACTTACCATAAAATTAAATGGGCCACAGTACCTACCGGAAAAGAAACTAATTTAATATTTTGTTAGTGCGCAGTAGGCACTAACAAAATACTAGTTGTATTGCATTATAATCAAATTAAACTACCTTGTTTATTAACATCATTACAATTATTATTTAAAGACAATAAAAAATAATAATAATTGTCGAATTAGTCCACGACTTGACATAAATTTTCTTAAATTTATAAGTATTTCTCATTGACTTTCACCATTCCATCGGGTGGTTAAACTGTAGTCCGCCATTGCGTAGGAGCTTATTTATGTTCGAAAACGCGTCTGTTGGACAGCAATATGTGCGTTTACCCTAAAGATAACGCTATCTCTGATAGGTAAGTTACTGCCAGTTGGAAACGATTTTCTCTTAGTTATGGCTTCCTTATGGCTTGATAGACCAATTATTACTTTAAGTTATTCCTAGGCGAAGAGCTTAATCTAATTAGACGTCTTAGGTCAGTGTTTTCGTTCATCATCATAATCCACAGCCTGACGTCGCCCACTGTTGAGCATAGGCCTCTCTTTTCTTGTGCCAATCCACACTCTCCTGTGCCAGCCTAATTCAGGTTCTGCCTGCAATTGCAACAATGTCATCCGTCCATCTCGCCGCTGGTCGACCAACACTTCTTCTTCCAGTCCTTGGTTTTATTCAGTTAATTACTGAATAAATCTCTATTTTTTTTTCTTTTTTAGCAATTTAGCTAGGTGTCGACTCTTCTGTTAGTATAATGTGGTGACGGCAGCGCGATAGGGTCAATGGACCTAACATAGCATACAATAATAAATATGTATTACTATTAGGTAGGTACATATATTGCCTACTCATTTATAGAAGCAAGCGTTAAAATGTTACCACATAAACTTTAATTGACATAACATCAAACATCACCATTACAATTTGAAACGAATCAATGAATTACATAAAACACCACAAAATTATAAAGGGCGATTCTCAAACTGTTTACATGTAAAAATATCTGGTTCTTTGGTATGCTTTCAATCAGTATAATGTTTATGGTACCACTTTCAAGTACTTACAGGCTACAGGCAAACTGAGTGTTTAATTGCCCTCGTAAACTCGTAATTCTGCCGGAATTTATCTGTACCAATACGCCCGACATTTTCCTGGTAAATAAACTTATCTGTCAAATTAAATTATAAAATCCTGAATTAATTCCGTCCATTCAATCAGAGTTTTACCGTTAACAATTTATTATGGACCTTTCCTGGACAGATCCAAAGGGAGATTGATGAGAAATATTGGTATAATCGCATCATCGCAAATCGATGGATTATAGCATTCAAAGGAGACCGCCCACTCGTCAAATAAGCACGTCTCGTACTTCCGACACCTACTACAAAATCCCGGCACTTCAAAATGAAACTGTAAATAAATATACGAAGTTTAATCCCGTAATTCAACAAGATAGTAATCTCTAACGTAATCTTTAAGTGATCAAACAGGTCGTTAGATTAAGCGTTAGTTTGTAATACACCGACTAAGATAAACTTAGTTTAAGTACTGTCATCTGTTAGTATGAGATGGTTAACTAGAACTATCGTCTGTATCGTGTCAAAATACGATAGATACATAGTTTCCAGAAGGCTGGTAGTTTTAAACTTAAGTGAAGTTTAATGAAATTTCACTGAAAGTTACATAAGCTTCATCTAAACGTCGGTAAGCAAGTAGTAACGGTAGTTTAATACGAAAGTAATCTTAACCTAGAAAGTGCCAGTAAGTTATCAATAAGTACTTTTGAGTTTTATTTGCACATGTACGAGTACATGTCACCGCAGAGAGCAGTGGTGGCCCGGTGGTCATGGCTGCGACTAACGAGTTGTAGGTTGTAGGTTCGACCCTAGGCAGGCGTTTTACTTTGTGTAAATTATTTCATCACCACTGCTCTCAAAACGGTGAAGGAAAACATCGTGAGGTAACCGGCATGCCCTAGAACCAAAAATTCGAAGACATGTGACATGTACCAACCTGCACTGGGCCCGTGTGGTGGATTACGGCCCACTCCCTCTCACCGAGAGGAGACCTGTGTCCCAGCAGTGGGAACATTATAGGCTGATTATGCTTATGCTGTATGTCACCGGAATATTGAAGACATCATGAACAAACCTCAAGCGGTTTGTTATAATTTTATGACGTTTACACAAGACCGGTGGCATATACCTACAATCTAATCAAAAATTATGTAAAAGCGGGATGGGGAAAATGCATAAAAAACTGGTAGATTTGCCACGTTGAACCGCAACGCTAATTCTTTCGCCGCAAGAATAAGAGCTGGAAAGATTGACTGCCACATTATAGATCTGAAATCGCAGCTGTCACACGAAAAGGATATAAATGATAACGTGACAGGTAGCAGGAGATACAGGTAAGAGGAAAACATTTTGCACCGACCCCCAGTCACTTGGGACTAGACAAGCAGACAGAAGATGAATTTGCTGACATTAGTGTTGCGAACACAACATTTTTGATTATATCAAATTCAAAATATTTTATTTAGCATAAATCTAGATCGTCACGTATGAAACCGCAGCAGCTAGAGTTTACAATTGGCCTATGGAAATTTTCCTATGGAGAAGAACTGTTAAGAAAATGAACGGTTACCTTTCAAAATAATTGACTTTTATAATGTGTTCTTTGAACTTTGAATCAACAAGATCTAGGAACTTAACATTATCCAAGGCTTTCCAGTAAAGCTTCCATTTTACTCTACAAGCGTCAGAACGCTTGTACAATAGTACCAAACATACAAGGGTTTTCTTTCCGTCTCGGGAACAATTTAGCTAAAACTCGTCTACCTACCTACATCATGTAACATACTGATGTGAGCGTAGGTATGACTATCACCCGCACGTGGGCTATCTATTTCCGGGCGGGTCGTTGACCGACGGCCTTGCTGACTGACCGTCAAAATGTTGCAGTGCAGACGCTTGGCTGCCAAGGTCGCCATTGTTTACTGAGTAGTACTAGTCTACACACACCTTCATGTAGTTTGACGGTTTCTTGAAAATTGGTGACCAATTCACAAAAGTAATTTTTGTAGAATAGCCCAAATAGTTACGTTTTGCACTGAATGGTTTAGTTTTTGCAATTTACAAGAATTTAAAGTTTTAAAGGAATTAAATTAACTGAACTACTATATTCGTGCGTACTACCAGCTAGCTACCACTGACCCCTAAAAGCCACCACTATCCATAGTCAGCTTTAATTGCACCAAATTTAGAAATTAGTTTGATAGTTTTATATCGTCATGAAATACACATCGCATCTCGGGAGATTCACTATTTAATTTAACTTGGACCTGTATATTGATAACACTCGCTAGAAATTGAAGTATTTATGACATGTCAGCTAAAAGACAGCAATTGAGTTAGTTGATACTTGCGTTAACCAAGATAAAGATAAACTGAATGGCCAACCATTATTGTGCAATTATAACACTATAGATCTAGGATAGAGATAATGTTCTTAGCCATTGCAATCAGGATTTACTTTATACTGTTCCAATATTAACTTCCTTTGTTGGTCTGGTTTCAAAAAAGCCAAGCCTTGGCTATTTATATCAGTAATAACTAGAAGGCCAATCATCGTACTTTAAAAGAGTTCAAATTCAACTCGCAATTTCATCTTAGCAACTTGATCAATGTCTAACTTGACAAAATGTAGAAAAATAAGAGGTGTTTATTTAAGTACGAGAATGAGAATCGCCCCTCCGGTCAAGAACTCAAAAGTAAAAACACGATATTATCTGTGTCATCTCTGACCTAGACTAAAGCCAAGCGCAAACCCATCTCAAATAAAAAAAAAACCAATCGTTATACATTAAAAAAAAAACATGGAAAGAAACACAGGTACAGGCTATTTAAAACAAAGAAAATAAACAATACTAACGAATCGGAGCAGAGATTCTAATTTCAAATTCAACGACAATTTACGAGTGTCATCAAAAAGTTCCGCAGAAGCGTTTGATAAGCAACTCCGCCGTATAAAACTTTCTTCTCTCATTCCACGGCGACTAACAAATTACAACCGTCGCAAGTTTTAAGAGAAACGGGTCTATGCAAATGGTACAGTGACATGTGGACTTGTGGACTCTGTTCAACAGGCCAGAGAGAGATTCTGTGAGATATCCCGCCTCCTCTCGCCTCGCCCCCGATGCAGGGCACATACGCCAATGCCAAGTCGTTTAGCTAGTGCATGCATAAATACATGAGTGAGAGGCGTCGGAGTGTGAACAAATTGCAATCAAATACGATTTCAGATCAAAAGTTCGATGTTGGATTTAAAATATTTTTCGGTTCAGTGATTTGTGATATTTCTGTTACTTTTTTTGTATTAACTATTTTTAGAGAACGTTTCTACCACTCATACCAGTCATAGTAATTTATGTTTCATGGGCATCATAAGAACTAACGACGTTATAAATTAACTTCGCAAATATTTTGTAAGAGACTTTTTCAACAAGAATTTTAGCACGATGATAGACATAAACTTCGAAGAAAAAACTAACATATCATCAATGTAATCTAATAAAAAACAGATCATTGCACGTTAAAAAACTTACACTACGATCCGAAGTAACCAGCAAAGAATATCGATCCATACCTAAAACAACACACAAATCATTGATTAGTTGAAAGCTCCTTTATATTTAGTTATAGAGCATTATATTTAGTTACGAACCATTAGGTCAGAGATAGTCTCAGTGGTAAACAGAAAACAATGTAGCGACCTTAGGCCGACGACCTCGTTGGATCAGACGGAATGCCTGCTGCAATGATTGTTACTAACTTTTAAGACACTGATTGGCAAGCAGTAATAAAAATGCATAATATTATTTTATGTTAATTGTTTTATGTATTTTCCCTTCTACTCTTACACAGGATGTCTTAATCATTATTCTTAACTCTCCTCTCGCAAGTATACTGGGTGAGATTTTTTTTAGTTAAGCATATTTTTTCTACCTATTATTCTTTTCCTTCTTCTTGTTTATGTATTGTTTGTATGTGTCCGTCTACATTCATTATTAAACAAATAAATTTATTGTCCCCAAAGCCTTGATGAGAGAAAATTATATAACTTTTAACATACAAACTAACGTTCTTGTTAA
The DNA here is from genome assembly GCA_950371165.1 of Lacanobia oleracea. Classification (NCBI taxonomy): domain Eukaryota; kingdom Metazoa; phylum Arthropoda; class Insecta; order Lepidoptera; family Noctuidae; genus Lacanobia; species Lacanobia oleracea. The sequence goes on along the minus strand of OX493392.1, from coordinate 22,765,063 downwards.
TTATTTTCTTGATTTATGTGTCATTCTGAATTAGGTCGTGGTTATTTTTGAACCAAACCAACTTTGTCACGCACACAAAGTTTTTCTATTACTTTGCACTTATTTCATTGTGTCAAATAATGAAGTTTTTTGTTGCTATAATATTGAAAATTTAACATGCAAGACTCGACTTCAAGTTCCATTAAACTGGAAGAAAACCTAAAAGCTGTTAACTAGAATGAAAACTAAAATAAGAATCGAATTGGCATCTGAAGCAAAATAAAATCCTCGAAATGATCGCATAAAATGAACCAACCAATCTCGCCTCAGATAATGAAATTGAAACCATAGCTTTGCTTATTTACACTGTCCTTATTCCGATACGATTCTTGGCCTACGGACAAATGTTGTATATAATATATTCCTATATAATAAGTGGCGTTGTAAGTAGTAGTCTGTCGTAAGTCTCCGCCCACGTGAGGTAGATCCTATAATAATAACTCTCGCCGTATCTCGAAACATCGCAGGTGAGACAAAGCTGGTTTATAAGGAAATAAATGCCAATATTCCAAGATATTGCGAGCAGTATAAATTGTATCGAGATTGAACTTATGAAGGTTGGGAGGTAGTGTATCTCTTAGTTTAACCTGCAGACAATGTAGAAGAAGTTATGTGGTGTGTATGAGAATAGTCAGCTTATTGGAACAGAACAAAATAAAGTTCTTCTATAATTCTCAACTACAATATGCTCAAGCGAATTCCTGTTCAGATTTCTATAAAAGATAGAAAAAATACTACATCGCGACTTATTATAAGAAATACATAAATCAAAGAGAGAGAACTAAAGAAAAGAGCACCTCTTTTAGCTCTACAAATTGCAAAAACTGAGAAGACTTCCATCTGGGTTTTCTCCAGATCGCAAATGCATAAGGAAGGTTTACCTAGACGACATATTAATACATGCTAAGCGTCTCAATCCACAGCCGCCCGATATTAATAAAAACTACAGACAAACTATCAAGGGCAATAGCACGGCGACACAAGTTCACACAATACAAGGTTGTAACGTAGAAGTAAATGTTTAACGAGACTGCAGCGTTGGTCATTGATTCCATATCGATTTCCCGCAGTCGTGGCAGTTGCGGTTCACCTTCTCGGAATAAACCATCGATACAACGCACATAATACAATGTGTCTACGAACGAGCCATTGTTGTATTCGCCATTCATTGAGGGTTTTCAATTGAAGCCGGTTGTAGCTTTCCATGAAATAAAGCAATAGAGAAAATGGATGAACATTTTTCGTAATAACTCAACGATTGTCGGATTACAATGGACTTTTCTGATTGGAACTTTCTTTTTGTTTATGTTTAGCGTTTGTTGTTTGGACTGATAGGAAAAATAAGCTTCACATTTTCGACTGAAATTAATTTATAGGCTGGAAGCCGATATATTTTCATTATACTATACTTTTCAGTCTCATTTCGAAGCCAGGTCATCGGACACGACCGTTACTTATCTTTTTACTGTTTTTCCGACAATTGTTTGGACAATGAATGTCAACAGGGCGGAACGGAGGCGACAATCCGTGAAATCAGTTTGAGCGAACAGACTGTTCCACTGCTTTAAACAAGGATTAGCTCGTGCCTCGAGCTTGGAATAACTTAGGTAGCCTCGGAAGTCTATGATTCCGTTTTAAGCCATAGTAATTCTAGTTTCAGTCACGAAATTCCACGAATCTTTAATTATTTTTAACAATAATAATGTGTACTTCGTAGTTTATGAATATGGATAGTGTTTCTCTAAAACTACTGGCTAGTGGCCAGCTTTTATAGCACCTAAGTTCCAACGAAGACTAAACTTTAAACAAGGGAAAGACTTCTGTCAAAATGAATTTGTTTAAACTCTCAGCTAATAACTCAAGCATAACGTTAATGATAGGGATCATTATGGAACTTTTAAAAGTTCTTAAGGAATCAATCGAAAAACGGCTGAAACTACAGTACAGAAGTTAATAACGTTCCTCAGATAACTTTAGCTACAAAGACAACAAAGCATTATTACAAATATATTTCTTTGACTGAATCCGAGTGCAAGAATTTACATTTAACTTCAGATTCCATAAATTATATTCCGTCTGCTTCAAAAGTTGCTCTTTGAAGGGACGTATGAACTGAATTCAGTGAAATTCAACCTTAGTACAAAAGTGCAGTTTGAAAACTAGATCGGTAATGTAATAACGAAAACCATTTTAGCCGGCACCCAAATGAGTAGTAAATTCAATTCGTTGTTTAGGGAGTTTCCGATTATGCGTTTCATCCCAGCAATACGAGTATGTCATGATTAATTAAATTAATGTTTTGTTTGACATTCACACAAGGTTATTAGTACTAACTCCTAAAGCAGTAAACTCGCGCAGACCAAATTAAAATGATTAATTATGTGCAGTCCAGTCTGAGGTGTGCAACCAACTGTGCAATTAATCTTTTCAGTAAACATTACTTTGCATAATCTGCGTAACATTTTAAAGTTGGTTATTATTTTAGCAACTACAGAGTTGATGGCAAACAAATATTATTTTAGGAGAATATGTAAATTGCTCGTAGGTAACCCTAAAAGTAGCCACTGGCAAGTTATCGGTTATGAGGCAGGCAGCAGATCGCGTGACACACGGACGGATGGCGATGGTAATCAATTACGAGACCCTACCTCTGTACTCGTTCCCAGTACTCAATACACTACTAAATAATTATACGTTAATACAGACTCGATCTGAACAGTTACAAACGTAAAGGTAAATAGCGCTAGTAGCAGAGTGGAATCTGAGTCAGACGGACAGCTGTGAGAATATTTGAAAATATGTATTTTTGAAAAGCCTTTGCAGCAGCCGCACATTACTTGAGTCTCTGATCTGTGTTTGAAACTGACTAAAAACGAACCAGATGAGATAACGGAAGATGTAGCAACATAAGCAATAGACACAGAAAAAAAATAGAGAGAAAAAATTTGTTAAGGGAATCCCCTTCTTGCCAATACTTCTATCAAGGAGACATCATTAACCTCAACGGCACAGAAAAATAGATGATGACATGTTTATTTACAGATAAGTTCCATGAAAATATTATCACTACAATTTACGAGGAAATGCGCAATACGGTCCTCAGAAAACAAAAGCGTTGATGGTAAACATTGATTTGGATATAATTTTATCAAAAACAATTGAGCCAATCACAGGGCAGTGCTTTATCAATAAGACACAATTTGCCGAAATCGAACCAATCGTAGTGAGCCTACGGAATTATGACATCATTTATTTAATATTGATACTGTTATTTGCAATGTATTGACCCATAAATAAAAATATTTTTTTCTGATAGCGCCGTGAACGTTGAATGATCTTTGTGGTCCAAAAACACGGATCCGATAAATTCTATTTTTCAAACATTATTATATGAAGTGTAAAAATTTTAGGTTGTTACGGTGAAAAGAATAGGGAGGTACACCATATTTTCAAGTAAGAGATCAACTTCATGAATTTAAAACATACTACATTTATTCTTAACCTTTTCTCAAATCCATTGTCGTCCGTATATCCCAGTTTATATTTTTCTTGTAAATTTCAACTTATTACACTTGACAAATCAAATAATACTGGGTGTTTTGTTAATACATAAATATAAAACGTACTAAACCTTTAATATACTACCTACGTATTCAACTATGTTTAAGAAAACCCATTGGCCCATTGTGAAGAAACAATAACATTGAAGCACCATTGTGCTTCTAACAAACTTATGGGTGCCTAGTAAAGTTATGCAGAGACGTATGTTAAGATTTAACGATAACGATAGCGATCAACAATGTCAAGTAATGGAAATGTCGTGTTAAGTAGAACTTAACTATGTAGAAGTCACTTAGTGAGCAGAAGATGGAATCCTTAATGCATGCAGACTTATATTTGCCTGTAAACAGGTATCTGATACAAAAGAAAAATTCTAGTTAGAAGTAGACGATGAAATAAAGAAAGTTGATAAATAGAAATTATCAGGGCGAGTCAGAGCAACAATAGTTTAAAAGATACCACAAAAAGTTTCGCAGACTAAAAAATCTAGGATAATCGTGAGAGAAACTGTTGAAGGCAACCGCAGATCGTCTGACACTTATAATAAGAGCAATAAAGCAATTGTTTAAACCCGTTTTATTCAATCACGTAAATAACTCGTTCTTTGTATCATAAAGATACTATGCACATTTTTTTCATGAGAATGTTGAGATACCAAGAAAAGACCAAAACATTAAAAAGGAACTACTAGTGCTACCGTTACTGTAAAACGCATTAAAAAACGAATAGACATGATAACAAATAGGGGAGGACAAAAGAAAGGATTCTTAAAACGCATGTTACACAATAGTTGGCACGACCCATACAACTGCTCCCAAAATGGCGTTAAGGAAATCCTTTCTCTAAAAGGTTACGACGCATTACACGAATAAAAATACGCTATTATTCATATGAAATGTCAAGTAACGCCACGCCGTCGAGGTTTGTACGAGTCTCCAATTCTCCATCGGAGCCTTCAACAAAAGGAATACGCACGTGAGCATTTCGCCGACTCCTGGCGAAGTATTTTAACAAAGAATTCTCCGCGCATTCTGGAATAAACCGTAACTCATGGCAGCTACGTCTTTTTTTATATGAAAGAGCAAACGTCATACCTACCAAAAAAAAGAACGTGTCGCCATTTGGAGTCAAAGTTCAGCCTTCAATGCAACTTGTGCAGGAGTCGATGCTTCACTTTTCGACTTTATATTCAGAAAGTAAAGTTCACATTTGGGTGAGTATCTGCGGGGTCTCGGGGACCGTAAAGGGTGTTTTTTACGCGGTCGTGTGCCATATTGTGCCGCAGCCGGTGACGGAGGGTTTGTTCAGACGAAATGCATGGCTTGTTTATAGGTGACGAGGTTTTGCCTTGTGGTACGATGGGTCGCTATTGTTTCGATTTGCGCTGACTAAAACCCAGCTGGCTAAAGATTTCTAAAACCCTACCGGTGTAACCATTTCTTGTAAACATAGAAAATGACTTTCAGCGAGGGTTCATGATTTATGGTAAATTGATTGACATGAATATTTATAAATATTGCATGAACTTAACTCGGCAGTTTTGATACATTTTACAGCAATATCCTTATGGAGCATCCCAAAACCGGCACATATGCGTCCACTAAACATTATCGAACTGTCGAGCCCCACTAACGTAACCCTTATCTGAAAACTGATTAAAAGTCAGGAATTCTTGGACCGAACAAACTTTGATTCGATTCCGGCAGTTAACCAAACTTTCTTGTCGTTTTGGACTATTTCGCAAGTTGGTTCCTGTGCCAAGGGCACCGATTGCCTAATTAGGATGCTAGTAAAACTCTGGGATCCTGCCAGCTATCGTTATCTTATTCTGTAACAGATTATTAGCGCTCTACTAGTGAGGAAAGGGGAGCGTGTTCCTGGGAGGGTAGCGATAGCGAGTCGAATGGAAACGTATTTACGGTGTATCATTCCGCAATATTTTGCCTCGTACGCTTTCATCCTGATCGTTAATTCACGGTTTTCTTGGGGGAATATATTTTCCTTGTAGAGCATCATCTGTAGGATATAACCAATCAATACGTCTCTCGTACCGAAGTATTCTATCAAGCAAATAGCTACAGTCTTGATTGAGGTGGACTTCGCAGCAACAAATCACAGAGCGCGTCTCTCGATGATTATTAATAAGCGTTCATAATAGGGGCATAATGCCCGTGAACTGAATACCAATAAAATGTTCGTATCTCATGCAATCAATGTCTTGACCACTGATTTTATCTAGTAGGACTACAAGTCTCGATACGTCGATGAGATTATCGAAATGAAGCTTCCGTTATCGTGATTTGTATCAAAAGCACAGCACTATAAATTTAATAGCATTAATGGAAATCTTGCTATCGATTTTATCGATGGATTTTATGGTGTTGTAACCCAAAAAGGATTCCAGTAACCTTATTAAGATTGATGATTCTGTCGACAGTCTGCATCGTTTCCGGTGACACTATACCTGTATTATTTCAAAGCTTTTTCAAGTTCAAATAAGTCCAAGCTTTTATTTTTCTTCTGTATAAAAAGCAAGTCTGTGTTTTCTGATAGCTTCAACCTGGGGGTATTTAAATAAGGAGTGAATAGGTAACTTATATCATCCTACCCAGATACGATTGTGGTCAAACGTAATTTCTCATAGGCTCATATGAGAAATGGAGCCCCTGTATTGGGTAAATTGTTTTGGTACCTATTAAAAATTGTATTTCTTGTAAAATAATGCCTTATCCTCCTTTTTCCTTTTACTTAGTAAAGTTTCCGTAAAACGAAGGTATTAATATGATCTCATATTTTCCTGTATTTATTATAATCGCTATTGAATAGCTACCTATTGAATGAATAAACAACGTGCATCATCAATGACGCATTTAGCCTCAATTCCACGTTCAACAATATCCTTGCCTCCACTCCTGCGGGCAAATTGATCAATAGAGTCCCTACGATTCGTCATTCATGTATTGACGCACTCATCTGTTACTCATTCAAAATTGCTTGTACTAACTTTCTGTCCTCCTGTCTATCTGTATGTTTGTTTGTTACCTCTTCAAGTCTTCGCGAATTTGGATAAAATTTGGCACACAGGTAGACCCCCTCTAGGAATAGAATAGTTTTTATCCCGGGAGTATGCTTCCTTGGGATGCTTTTCGAATTTCATGCGGGCGAATCCCGTGGCAGACGCTAGTCAAATAAGACTGTTAATTATTCCTTACCTAAAATATACTTAGTTAGCTTCCACAAAAAAGAAGAATTTATCAAAAAGTTTTATCTCAGAAAATGCCAGCACCGTGCGACAAAAATTGCATGCAGAAGTTTGCTAATTTGGTCATAACCTAGAGTTTACTGGTAACTTTTAAAGCATTTATAAGCATGACACTGTTAACAACTTAATACCAACTGCAGTAGATATAGAAAAGTTATTACCTCAATTATCCATAATGCTTCTCATGAGGAAAAAGAAAAAATCTGTTTGTTTGTTGAAGCTTGGAACTGACGTGTTCTTTACCACTATCCAATCAATTATGTGCGTCAATAGTCTAACAGTCAAGAATCCGTTTACATCCTTGCGTTTTCCGGATTCTGTTATCAGTATTTCCAGAAATCGATACACAATATCTAGCTATAGTATCCGCATGCCGAGGCCTAATTCAATCTGATTCCGTTGGTGTTACTTTGGAGAGAGATAAAAGTACAGGTAGACGCTAAGCTGGAGATGATATCGCCAAGCCCTTACACCGACAGGATAAAATGAGGATGAAAAGTTTTTCACATAGCAGATGTTATTATGTATTCTCTACTGGTACGCCACATCATTTTTATCAAATTCGAGTCGCAGGAGAGATAGAAGACATGAAAGAAAATATTATATTGATTACAAACTCCCTTGTCCAGTGAACTGAGGCTGATCGATACATGCTTAAAAATATACCCTAAAATGTCTTATGAAAGTTCAGAAAAATCAGAGAAAAGCGAAAGTGAAAGATTGAGGAAGAGAAAGAGATGATGATTACCAACTCCCTAATCTAGTATTTGAGTGAGCTAAGTAACAGATCAATAAGTCTTTACAATAAAGCCATGACACGTCTCCTTAAAGTAGAACACAAGGAAATAAGTACACAGATACAAATACTAGATTCGAACCCAGTGCGTGCTATTCCTACGCCACCTAATTTGTAAATGAAAGGAGAAACGCCTTGAACCGTCTTTAAATATTTAAAAGAGATTCTCTCAGAGATGTTAAACGCTTGGAGGCTGGCCTATATGCATAATAAATTATGTTTACAGCTAACTTTATTGTTTCGGGTTAAGTAATAAAATATACGTGTGTATGTTTTATCGGAAAACGTAAACCGAGCATAACAACTTTAATGACAAATGCGACTAGACTTTCGATCCTAGTGGGCATTATTTTTCCGTGTCTGTCACTGAAGAATTGAAATATTGTTATTATTTGAAGCTGATTTAAATATACTATTATTTAACAACGATTAGTCTGTTTATTAGATTAACGTGCTTAGTAGGCGATTCGGCCGCTAAGTTTCGTCCGATCTGGTCGAAACATGAATTTAATTATTATTTATTTTCTGAGTGGTGTTTTGGACGATACTTTTTATATTTGTACAGTCAGAATGAAAAACCTTAGGTAGATTTATACTGTATTTAAGTAAAAGTCAGAGAATCGTTGGAAAAGATAAAGATTACAACAAAAATTCTTTACCTATTTTATCAATCACGTGTAAGACAGAGACAGCAATACTTTGTAATGATGGTTTTTGTTTTGTTGAGTTTACGTGTGCAACATGCCAGAAGTTGTAAACAAACTGACCCGTGAGAGATCACTCATTAATGTTTATTTTAATTATATATTTTTTTCGTGGTCTTAAAGTAAAATAGGTATTATTCAATTATGTTTCTAGCGTCACTTTGCCTCTAAAAAAGGATTCGGCTGAAACACCACTCAAAAATAATAATAAAAAATAATGAAATTCCTGTTTCGACCGGATCGGACGAAACTCAGCGGTCGAATCGCCTACTAAGCCGATCAACGTTACTGAAAATTCTACGACTAAAGCGCCAAAGCGCACCAATCTAAATTTCTACGACCCAAAATATTTTATTCTTAGTCCCGTCCAGTCACATTGCATCAACTGCTCCCCGTCAGAAACCACATCACTGTAACCTTACAAACAGGCTCGAAATAGATCATAATGGAATCTGTCACAATCAATTTATTCGAACGTTAGAAGATTCGTGTTAATTACATAAGCGACAGTTGAATAATTAGAAATACCACGCGTCATCGGTGGAGTCGTCCTCACATGGGCACATTCCTGATGTTACCACAAAACTGGTTTTCTATACAATTACCATAAGACATAGCGTCTTTTGTTGATTCTATGGAATCGGTAGCTGGCTGTTGTATTTGAGCAGTTTAGTTTACACATACAAAATAACGGGCTTATACATAAAATTATGCTAACCGTATTATTACTTTTAATTCAAATTCTCTAAAGAACATTTGAATAAATTAATCTGTTCGTCGGTATTAAAACTAAGCATATGGTTAAAAAATGTTTATGAATATAAATATCTATATGCAAAATATCATCAATTAATCAGTATCATCTTATCTAGTAACTATGTGTGAATGCTTAAATTTTTTATTTTACATGATTAACTATTAACGCGTAAAGAATCATAGTAGAAGTTGTTATTGTTCTTATTCCGTCTCAACCTTAAGGTGGATGCTCCAGGGTAGCCCGCGAAATTCAAATATTTGTATGTTTTTTGTAATTTGCCAGTCAGTGTGAAGCCTTATGTGGACCAAAGTTCGAAAGAATGAATATTTCAGAAATAATCATTATTTCGAACTACATGAACTTAGAGGGCTATACATATTGATGATTAAAATGGTTATAATTCTTTAGATAAATACGCTTTACGGTCGCGGATCGCATTTGGTCCACATACAGCTTCACACTAACCGGCAAATTGCAAAAAACATAAAAATATTGAATTTCGCGGGCTACCCTGGAGCATTCACCTTAAATCATCTATTCCATTTCTGAAAGACTCACCAAAACTCATAACGCAAAGAACAAAACAGACAGAAAAAGAAATAAAGAAAACCGATTCCTTTACACAATAAAAGCTGTATTCAATCCAAACGAAATCAACATAAGAAAAGGGAAGAACTCCCGTAGGCGCGGGTTCAACGACCCGTCTTATCTCGGACACCAACTTTTATCTATCTACAATCCGCATCTCCTCACGCCTTAGAACTTAATCGATTTTTCAATACTAAGATATGGACCTTATCTCCTAACAATAAGGCATATTTCAACCCTAAGTATCTTTACCCTGTATGGGAATCTGGCACTTCTACTCATGGTATTAAAGCCTTGAATTTTTTGCACGTGTCCTCTCACAACGTTAAGGTTGGTCCCAATTTCGCGATGCGCCAAGTCAATGCCAATATTTGTCTAGATTAGATAAAAGATTTTGGGTCCGGCTGTGTAAACTCGATTTCATATTGAATCGCTTTCCGGTTTAGTGTAATGCGATCGGAAATGGATTTAAATGTGTTTGCAATACTCATTTATGATTTAATCAAATCCGTTTGCAATATCGAATGGTAAGTTATTTCATAAAATTATATTAAAACACATAAATATTGAATTCAGTAGCGTTTTGTTATTTATGCGTTTTAATCTCATTTTAGAGTTCTGTTTGCGTTGCTTAGGGCTGTTCTGAATTTCTGCTCAATAATGAAACCGACCAAATTGAATTTCAAATCAAATGTTCATCATACATCATTGATCATCTACGAAGCCTTACTTATTTATGTAAAAAGTACAAAAACTAACCCTTTCAAACCACTAATACATAAAAATCTCCAAAGTAAAACAAGAGCACTACAAAACCCATAAAGCATTAACGAAAGGGGTTACACAGTAAAAAACTCAAAAAAAAGTCGTCGAAGTAAACGCGAGGAGACCTCTCGTACATCCGTGGAGGGTCCCTTTATAATTTATTCATCTTTCCTTCCTAAGAACAAAACTACGGTCTACTAAAAGCTGCCTTAGTACGTAGCAGTTATGTGCTAACAGAATAACGAGTCTTCCCCTCTCGGACCACTTCCCTTGTATGGCGACCTAAAAATAAGCAAGGATGCTGAGACGCAACTATTCTGTTAGTGGACATTTGTAGCAGGATGAGATTTGAGGATGTGGCGATTGATAGCTCGTTGAGAATTCGCTTAATAGAATGGACATTACATTTTGGCTCGCGAAATGTTAGGCAATCGTTGTGGAATTGAATGTAGTCCAGAACCAAGTCATGTGAAGCAGCATCTAGATAAGAGTCGTCCAGGATCAAATAGAATGACGATCGATTGGAGAAGCTTACGTCCAGAAGAAGGAGAATACTAAATATCTATACGTTTTTATGTAATAATTACTCAATTTGTAATATATTTTTTTCTGCCTTTCAACAAAGCTAACACCAAATAAAATGGGTTTTATCAGAATTACAGAGCGATGATAAGTTAATCTTGCACTATGAAGAACAGAATGACTCAATTTACGTAAAGCTATTTGCCCTTCCCTTAGAACACATTCGCAGTTGATTTCCACACGCCAATTCAACAAATGAAGACGTTATCTGAAGTTTGCCTTCAGTGGAACAGTCTTTAAAAATAGTATAAGTGGGTCAAAACAAGAAGAAATAAGGATAATTTCTTTATTTTAAATGCACGTTATCATTTTTGGATTTGTTGGAATTAATAATTCTGATATCCTTCGCCGAATTAAATGCCATTCAATTAATTCACCAAAACCACAAACACGTCAATATTGTTGGAATGTCTCCTCTATAAAATGTTTTTAACAAACCTCACAATTCGTTCCATTATGAGACCGTAAATCATTTAACCACATCTTAATTATAGTGCAACATTAAACTTAATATTATCAGTCTGAGATCATCAATTCGTGAATAAATGCATGAAATTATAAATACAATAACCACGAAAGCTTATCATAAATCAAAACAGTGTCATTAGATACGAGGCTCGTACGCTCGTACCGGGAGAGCGGAATCTTTAATATCTGCATGCCCAACTAATTGAGACCCGTATCTGTTCAGAGATTGCATTAATTTTCTAGGAGTATCACAGGTCTTGTGTGATGGTTGGTGTTTAGGCGTCCAGTGGTAAAAGAGCTCTGAATTTTGGCAGAGGTTTCCCTCGGTTGTTGGTCAGTGAACTGTGTGACGGGAGCGGGGGAGGTCAGAGAAGATTGGGTGGTGGAGAGGTTGTTCCGGGCGGGAGCTCAGCGCGCAGCCTCCGCTGTATCGAGCGGCCGCGCCCGCTCCTACCCACGTGCTCCATTCACCGGTACCACGTGTAAACTGACTTTAATCGACAAAAAAAAAGCCACTGACGTGATTTACAGTGCTTAATGTTAGGATTATTTTCTAAATAGAAAATCATAGATTTGCTCCAGCATTATGGCGCCCAACTAGACCCACGCTGGACGCTATTTTTTTTTTAACAAAATTGAATGATTTCATTAGAATACCTAAAACTTTAAAAACAATATTATCACAAAATAAAATTTAAATTAAACTACAACAGGAACCCCAATTTTACCTTTGGGCAATTTTTTTACAAAAAATTCCGTCGATGCAATAAATCTCACGAAAGCGAATTATCACCTGCATGCTACCGATAGCTGGCCGTGTGAATTGACGTCGGAAATAAAAGTGACAGCATGCACCCGATCCCGTAGGCGCGGAATTAGGCCAGCCATTCATTTAATGAACTGCTGTCGGGGCATATCGAATTAGCCTTTACACCGACTCCCAGTACAAGTCAACTCGAAGCTGAGTCTACATCTGAATACAAATCACACTCTGGCTATTCCAATATTTAATTAAATTAAGTTTCCTAGAAGCCTTCACGTATTCTTTCTTTGCCTTTAGGTATTCACTTATTAGCTCAGCTGAGTAGAAAGATCCTTGATTGCACCAGTTAGTTATTTTATTTTTATTTCATTCGACAATGATTATTTTGCAAGCTCTGACTTCTTTACATTATTTTCTGAATCGCAAGAGTCATCGCATTTCAAACGCCCCAAATCTCTAAAATCTATTTAATCCAAAAACTTGGGGAAAACGTTCATTTTACTTTGAAACGGCATCAAATAAGACTCCGAGGAAGCGGTAAAGTGTATTACTATTTCTAATTCAAAGCAAACCCACGAAATACTTGCTTAATTTATAATATTGATTTCGGGAGAGAAAACGCAGACGTGAATAAATCCAGCAGTTTCATTGGAAACTATGCAAAGTTATAAAAACTATGCAATTAAACATCCAATCATGTTTAATAAATAGGTAATAACAGAGTTGCAATAGTACAGACCACAGATCAATGGGTAGCTGATAATAAAATATGGGCAATTGGCTATATTGAATAGCACTGGATAAACGAATGACCTGCGGCGAACGATTGACCGCCTCAATATATTTAGATGGAATCAGATTTATGCCAATGCATTGAATTGGAAAAAATATTGACACAAACACCGATTAACGCATGCAGTGCAATGAAGTGGTAAATAACTGCTTTCGAATTGTACGAATTAAAAGTCATAATAATACTCACCGAAGTTTGAATGTTGTGTGTCATCAGCATCACATCAAGCAAGGTTCATTCAAGGCATAGAAAGCAGTTTATAGTCCACCAAGCACTTACTAAAATATCCGGGAAGGTTACTGATCTTGGCATTTTTAAGAGGGGGACATAAAATCTTACACATGCGAAAGCGGAAAGTGAAGCAAATCGTAACATTCGATGTCAATATGAGGATAAAAACGGATAGAAAATAATTAGGGACATTTGAGAGCAAATTATAGAGATTAATCTCTCGACCGCAAACGTAAATTCCCAACGAAATTATAAGGCAATAATCTCATAGTAGCCAACTATAATACCGCTAAGTTCGACCTCGCGGTCACATCCGTCAGCCATTAAATCATAAGGTAATGTCAATGAACAAATAAAAAGAAATAAAAATTGGCACATCGATAACCTCGGGGCCGGGTTCATCGCATCACAGCATTCACAGCTGAATAAGAGTCAGATATAATTACGACCTTCACTATTGAAAGTAATGCTTAAATGTATGTTAGAAATAAACTGTGTATACTTTGAAGTCTAGATTCGTTCGTAATACTCGTAAAATGGCGTTTAACATTTTTCATACCAAACGGTCAAAAATGTTTTTTGCTGTCCACTTGTAGGCGGGATAGAAAGACAAATAAAGTGATAACATTTTTTTTCTTGCAGATGGCTTTATCCTGAATTCGTTACAGAACGCAACCTAACTGTTCTATTATTTGATGAATTCCTAATTTAGTAAGCTTGCTTTAAAAAAGTTCGCCTTGCCATTTAAACTTCATCCTACATAAAGGAAAAATAAACGCTACAGCAGTATCACATTTTTGCCTCATTACGAATACCGTCAAAGAAATTCCAGCACCCAATTAGCGCTCATCCCATAAATCTGACACCGCTGAGAACAGCTATTACTAACGATCTATCTATCACACTGGAGTTTTCATTCTTGACACCGTTTCCTTTGGGTTACTAGTATACTGTATGCCCAATTGGTACGATGTATGGCCAATTACTAACATATTTATTTTAAACACTTTCAGCACAAAAATGTACAGAGGCGGACTTAATGCCATACTGGATGAAAAAGGTGGAAATATGTTGTTACAAACAGGCAAGTGTTTGTCTTCAGAAATAAGGCTTTGCTAGCGTACGTGTTTTTCATATTCCGTTTAATTAAACTTCAGCAGGCACAAAAACAGTAACAAGCGAGCCTTTTGAATGCCATCAAAAACATGACATACGGAAATCAGACAATCATTCTAATGAATAAAACCAAGACGAAAACACACAAGAGAGGCATGAGATCCGGCATTAAACATAAAATGCGTAAGGTAATCTAGAAGAACATTAAAAAAGAGAACAGCTTCTTATTAACAACTCTAAGCATTGGAATAAACCAAAGAATTTCATCAAGAAATTCCTTCGCTTTTTAATTTTAATCCGACACCATTCAATATGGCAGCTCGACGCGGCTCCATGGCTGGCCACTTGAACATGAGACATTAAGTGACTGTTGTGACTACAGGAGTACACGCAATATTATTTCTGCTAACGCGATCATTGTGCTACATTACTTCGTGCACTTTGCAATACAGAGGTGATGTCACTATAATGCGTGAAAGGCTGCACCAGATACTATGTAACAAGGCGCTGCAGCGTTGCTTTAATGTTTTTTATATATAACTAACATGTACCGGCTGCTAACAAGGTCTGCCTTTGATGTTATTGCTTCGTTTATTGCAGAGTAAACTAGCTTATTGAATGTAGACACTTTCTTTATTAACCAATGCTTTTAGGAAGTCGGCAAAGTACTTTATATCTTTGCCTGTTTATCATCTATCGCGGGCTATGTAATGGTGTGAGGTTTGGAATTTATTAGAAGGCCATTTTTCTAAATGTGTACAGTATGAATGATGACGGCATGTTTATTTGGTGATTTAAACACAAATGTTAGATAAACAAAATGTTACGTCTGACCCTGTCACACGTTGTTAACCTTGCTAGTTTCAATTATTTTAACATCAGATAGTTTACTCGTAGATTTAAAATTAATATTGTAAATTGTAATGTTTCCAACCGTCATCCAGTTTATTCACAATTACTGTAACTATGCACAGATCAAATGCTACTATTATAAAAACGCTATAAAACGAAACTACGCGCGGGACGCTATACATATAACGCGATAATACTATTAAAACGGAATTGTTAAAGAAATGATTTGTCTGCTGCAAAGTCTAAGCAAGAAGCACTAATTAGCTAACCAAATAAAGACGACGAGTTTAAGCACCTGTTATCTTTACACCAATTAGCAAGTAAACTACTAGGATATTACATGAGATAAAAAGTATGAATCGTACACCAGTACTCAGATATATCGCAGCTACTTACACAGGCGACTCCCAAACTGACCACTTGAAAGTCTTCAACAAACACTTTTTCTTTGCAACTGTAAGGCAAAGAGCCGAGACTCGGTGTCGGGCCTCAAATCACCGGGGAAGTGCTGGCGGGAAACTTACAACGGAAACAAGTGGAAAAGTTGCAACGATTCACACCGAACGACTTTTCAAACGCTTTAAGCAGCATCGACTACGCAAGATGAGATGTTTGGTTTATCGCGTGTATGGACGATTTGATAATGTGTGACTTTTAAAAATAAGTCAATGAAGTCGCCGAATCTCGAGACGATTTATGGGACTCGAGAAGTCTGAGACATCTTTGCAATTAAAAGAGAGTAGCTTGCAAACAACAAAAAAGTTAAACATACTCTATTAGATTTTACTCACATCCATCATATTTCAGCCACAACACCACAATTATCACATCAAATTTACACTTGGCGTTTACAAACAAAGGCGCCTCTTAATTATACAACGTTGAACGTTGCCAAAAATTCATTAATCACCAGCACACGCTTAGCAAACTCATAAACTGAAGCGAGACGCTCGGAATTGCCGTGAAATGTACGGGATAAGTTTCTCAGCTGCGAAGTTCAAGTTGCATTATCCTCGGTGCATCCCGCGCATGAATGATATATGGAGACGTCTCGAGCTTCTCATGCATAACATTAGGGATTTTGTCGGTAACATTGCTCTTCCAATCCGACATTATCTACGGAGAACCATTTAATATATTGGAGTTTCTGCAAGAGGTTACATAAGTGCGGCAATTTGCATTGAGCTGCGTTAAAACATCAAATCAATAGTCGGAATTCAAATGTATTATTCAATTTGTTCCAACTATCACTTTTGAATCGTCAAAGCTACTAACAGATCGGAATATTGATCCTGCTGTGAAGAACCTTTTAAAAATTGGTTTCCTGCGGTATTTATTTTCTGCAGATTTCCCACGAACGTGATGCGTTGTGCATTGCATTGTTGGCTTTATTTGGTTTCAAATTATTGCTATACTGTTTGCTAATAGCGAACTCAACTGTTCGCCGTTTTACCTTCAGTGTTTTTGCTATTGCTACCGATATCATCAATTTAATATTTGAAGATTTTACTTTTCGAAAGAATAGGTGACGACTTGAAAAGTAAATGTTCTATTTAACGTATACCTTTTTTCAATTCGGTAATCTAATACTTTCATTCTTATTTCAATAGTCATGTGTGGAGTTCTCATTTGCCAAAACGTATGAATCACATTCACACCAATCCACAAATTCAGCCTATCCGTCTCCATATAAAAACCATTATGATATTCAAATCAATTGCTCGGTATCATCCAGTTTATTCCAAAACGATTCACTCTTTGTTTCAAACGTTACAAATTCAGCTTTACTGCGTTCTTTTAGGTTACATTTTTGGAAATGGCCAGTTGAAAAAATGAGAAAAACTCAAATCGTCGATTTGTTCTGAAGTAGACACAAATCAATTAATTAAATTAGCCCGTTGAGGCGGATCGTCGGCAAGTCGCCAGTCTCCTCTGGAACCCTTGAGCGTTGTGAAGATATTAATTTTGCTCTTTTCAACACAGTGTGACAATTTGAATGTTTTGCTTTGTCTTCGATATATACATATATTTTGGCCCTTTTGAATAGTTTTCTTATTATCTCCAATATTTTAACAAGAATTTCGATGCAACAAATTTATCATTGATAAATGCTACAATTTATGTAATTAAGGATAGAACCCCATTGTTTACAGCTGGTACAAAGGAAGTCACTGTAACTGTTTACACTATGTAACCGAACTGTTATTCATCTATTATTTATTAATGTTTCAAAGTAAACACGAATGGCGCCGCAGGATTATCAGCGCATGACGTTTCTGTGTATTTCATAGCACCACCACCACTGTAATAATTTCGAGGAACCACTGCGGTCACAAATTCTGACTACGCATGATATGCTTGAAATTTAGTAGATGAACTGGTTTGAGAGGGTTTTTAGTTGAATAACAAGTGAATTGTTTTGAAAATTAACAAGTTTAATTACTTATTCACTTCTTGTCACATTCAATTTTGATTATATTTCTACTTGTACTCAGACAAAGGACAAAATGGATGGCCTTTAAATGCGAAGACAGTCATCGACATAAAACAAAACCGATAAGTTCTTTGTAAACTGTTCAGTTTTCAAAGTAACTGATGTCCTAATGGTATTCAATGCACGTTAATAGTAAACCGTACGGGCACAACTTATAGTGGACTACTTTCCGAATGTGTCGATGAATAATTCATGTCACAAAAGGTTTATTTGATTAAACGCGCCGCTCGCGTCCGCTATGAAAAATTAAATGATCTCTCCATCATAATAAATTTGATTGAATCTAAAATTTATTTAGGGATATTGTTTTTGTACATGACCAATTCGCGCATGAAGGGTTCCGTAATATCGTTTTTGATTATTTGTTGTTATAGCGGCAAAAGAAATACACTTTGAAAATTTCAACTGTCTGCCTATTACGGTTCATGAAATATAGCCCGCTGACAGGCAGATGGATAGACGGACAGACAGCGGAAGCTTAGTAATAAATAGGGTTCGGTTGTTTACCCTTTGGGTACGGAACCCTAATATAAGTATTAGTCGCATTAAGACATCACAGACTAATCTGGTTATTGAAACTTCTGCATCTGGCTATTGAAAAAACAGATCTATGACGTTACTTACCAAACTTAAAATTTTGGCAAGAATCCCCATCCTTGCACAGTACATCTGAATTTTATGACCGTTGACCTCGCTCACTTTATCCATTAAAAAGAATTTAGGTGTTGCAAACGTTTTCGTACTAATCACCGACGTAATACAATTAAAGTAGCAATCATCGGATCCGTATTGAAAATTACTAAATCAATGGAAACTTGTTTAGATATAAATCAGTTAGAGAAATCACGATTATACTAACAGTACATAATATACTCACTATAGTCATTACTAATTCAGAACTCAGGCAATCAGGCTTGTTATTGACGACCCAGTTTAGAATAAGCATAATAGATATTCTAACACAAGTAACAAAACGTAGAGGAAGGACGAGTACCCAATACATAAGACATTACGGCTATTCAATGAACAGAAGTGTCCCTTGAAGTGTAAATATATTTTGAAGCCTTGGCAACAAAGCGATAACAATTTTCAAAACTTCTCCAGGGCCACTAATGGCCTCTTTACATTTACGAAATCTTGGGTTCAAAGGAAAGTCAAGCGTTAAGCAGGATTAAGGTGTTTTTCGTTTACTTTTAGGTTTGGTCGAGCTTGGTTGAAGCTTATGTCAGATCAGAAATATCGATCTTATGTGAAAAATAATATAAGCGCATTCAGAACAAAATTAAGGATTTGAGGGAATGATGTGATGTCTTTAAATGATTTCAGAACTCCATTATGCTCTCTAACAGTATCAAGATTTATTTATCATTTTCATGAAATCATATTATCCTCACATTCACGAATATAATTTACCAAATGAATAACACGATCACCATGGGAAATACGTTTATTCGATAGATAACGAGGAATTATTTCAAACTGACAACATCTACTTATTTGTGTTATTGTTTAAATTCACAACTTCAACATTAAATTTATAAATTGATTCATAATTTTCGTCATGAGCCTCTTGAGAAGCAGAAGCTAATTAAGTACCCAATAAAAATGATGTATCGGTTTTTTTAATGATGTTCGGGTTTCTGAAATTACCATAAAGTATGTATTAAGTAACGGCCCTGCTCTGATAGCTGAATTAAATGTCCATGCTAAGAATAGAACTAGACAAGAAAGTCGTTGGCAATTGAAGTTGATGAAACAATCGCAGCAATCGACAGCAACAAGAGCCACGAGCCTTCAACAAATACTATGTTAATGGAAACATGGGTCAATTACAAAGAACATCTCTTGAAAGTGCCTACAAAATTCAAATACATGCGCTTATCTGTAGAGTACCGGCTAACGGATCTGAGTAAAGCTTTCGACACATTAAATCATTCCAGCCAAACAAATCAGAACTGTACAGCCAATCACAGACACAGCTGGTCATTTTTATATATGTGCTCGTAGACGTTTTATCCGAGTTTCGTTGGTTATTGCGGTTGACGTCATTACGTCTATGAGGCGCATGAGCTGTGGCCATGAGTCCATTGAGATTGACGCTCGATGCCAACAAAATTATGTGTCATCAATTAGAATGTTTTGGTTTTTAAGTGTTTGTTATTCACCACTATGAATTTCGTTCTAAACGCCTATCAAAGTGGAGCAATAAAATATGAGTTTCTATTCAAAATGCCTCATGCTATCAAACGCTTATCTTCAAAGCCGACTAAAGATGAATTGAAATGGAATTAATGTAAAAGAGCTTTAGCGTCCCACCACATATGTATAACAAGGGTTCAAAGACCGCATTAACGGTGGATGCCGTTTAGGTAAGGTTCTTACCTTCGCAGACACCTTCGTAACCCTTTAATCGCCGTATTATTTCAGAGCCTTCGCCCACTAAGGGAACGCATGACGTTGCGTTTACTAATGCCAACATAACGAGCTAACAGTTTTAGGATTCAGTTAGCGTGCTTTTACCCCGTGCATGCGTTGTGCACAGAATATTTCATAGATTTTGCAGTTAATCTATTTGTGACATACGTTGTTGGTGCATCATACACGCGAATCGCTTCGTTTTTCACTAAATTTGAACAAGATGCTGGACAGTAGCATTTTGTTCACGTAAAAATTCTTCGATTTTCGCACTGTCGATTTTAGGATGTGTGCATGTTTAGGCTGTGACTTACGCTTTATTAATATTTCATCATCTGACTTTGGAGTAAGTATGCAAGGCGCAAGGCTTCCTATTTGTTTGTGTTGTCAACACCGACGTATTTGGGCAGCTCGTCTTCGGCCACGGGAAGCGTTGATTCAATGCACTCCCACATCCGGCCAGGCTTATAGCATTGTCTACTATTGGTTTACTTGAAGCTTCCTGTTTAAATTCGTGATGGATTCCAATGGGATACTAAATATCTTAAAATCACAATCCGAATTCCTTGTTAATCGTTTTCTCAAAGTAAATAACGTCTGTACTGCTGAAATATGGGTATGTATCATCTTTCATGTGGTTAAGCCTCGCTTACCGCGCCGGAATCGCTGATATTAATTATTCATTAAACATGCCAGATAGCTTAATGTGGAGAGCCGTCTGCTCTTGATAAATTACTTTATACATTACGAGTTTTAGAGATTTTTAGGCTGGAATTTTCTGAAACCTCAATGTGTAACAAATACAAGTTGGTAACGCCACATAAATTTATAAATAGAATCCAATGTTACATTTCCGTCAATGAAATAGATATAGAAGACATAAATCAAGAAGTGGAAGAAATAATAGCACGGTATGACAAATCGTTCCGCGTAAATGCGCAGGCGCCGCGCCTGGCGGTAATATGGCACTGTAAGTTAGTGTGGCTTTGACGAATTTAATTTCAGAAATCTTCATAAATATGCATCTAAATCTAAATACCAATAAGGGTGGCATACCTTATAGCTCCTCCGGCAACACATTCAACAAAACACCATTACCATCTTCAATATAATAAAGAATCTGCACAGCAAATCATCTTCTTCCACATATCTCAACTCTCTGCAACGGCAGCGGTCTACCAATTGCATCAAAACTGTATCAAGCAGCCAAATATGTCTATTTCCTCACATCAATAAGACCACAAACTAGCTTACCACTGTAACAGGGCAATCCGACACATCGTCAAAACGTTGCAAGTGTTGCAACGGTACACCGAGCAATCGAGATAATGCGATTACTTATGCAATTATATGCGCGCTCATGATTGATCGCCCGGATCGGCGCGGGAGATGCTAATTACACCAGCATGTTAACGTTAACGCCTTCGTTAACGTTATTGTTACGGTTCTGGTTATATCAATTTCGTTTCATGCGGGTTACTGGTTATCGTTTGCGTTCGTTTATTTTTGGATGTTGATTCGGAGTGACAGCTGTTGACACAACAGTTTTTGGACGTTGATTCTTGTTAGTAAAGTAATTAAATTTCACGTTCAAATAACCCTGTATTTTAGGTTATTGGTTTTCAGCAAACATATTTATTAAGTCCACACGCAATTAACAAGCTTTAATTACTTTAGTATCATGTACGTCGGGTTAATTACTAATTACAGCCCAAACATCGTTTACAACTTAGTGGTATATGACACAGAATTTCGATTACCGAGTAAAACAATTTCGGAGCCATCATTTTAAAAGCTAAATAAAAAAAACAGAAAATTAAATGTGTTTTTACGATAACGCATCGCAGTAAAGTTGGCATTTTATAATTGTGGGGAATTCCCATAAGAACCACAACAATCTAGAGTGTTATAAAAATAAAAAGTACATGACTACAGTCATCATCTGCCTAGCCTTTTCCCAACTGCACTGCATGACTACAGTACCAACATATAATAGCCTTATATATTACATAGTTAGGTACAGTAATGTCATCACAGATAACTTAAACAGTAGCATTGTGTTTCCTATTTTCCCACAGGAATTCTAACCTAGATTACGTAGAAACAGATACTTCACAGAAATACGCAAACAGAAGACAGTATTAAATAATTCAAAAGCCACAAAACATAACAATTAGATGACTTCAAATTAGGTCCACAGCTTGACTCATCTATGGCCGACTCATCCTTCCGGTAGCCAAATGATTTATAAATATGATAGGCATCGAACAATACAATATGGGTTACTAATTTATCACCCCGGTTATCGGAGCGGGGCAGCGATGCAGCCGGCAATGCGGCCTCGACAACTGAAAATTGTGATAACAGCGACAATTTGCAACTGATTGCTACTATGTTCCCAGGAATGTATGCAGGGGGAAGTGACGCTTAAATGTGTCAGTAAAGAGGGGAGGAGCTGCCGAAGGGCTTATAAAAAATAAAAATAACAAATTGGGAACGGGAGGGCGACGAAATACCGAAGGTATGGACGATTGGACGTAAACGCAATGTTGCAAATTCTGACCTGCAGAATTCTGAAGTGACACATAGGTTACTCATAATACTAATAAACCATTATTAAGCTTATTTCATGGAGGGCTTCATCACACCTTAAAGGGGTAGCATGAACCCCCGGCCTTTCTGCAAGACAACCCTTCTTGTTACGGCTTATGAATCAGAAATTTAAAACAAGTGTTGTTTTTGTTACAAACCACTCGAAGACTGCCACAGCATATCTAGCTGACTTCGCAGATTTTTGATACTGGTAAAAATTTTTCGAACAGTAGTTTGAAATGATTTAGAGAATCAATTAAATCTCTGTGGCGGTGTATCTGACTCCTTCTATCTAACGGACAATGTATCCTCATTGTCCTACGACATATCATATCCCTATCTATACATATCCCTATTTCACAGTTTCGGATGAAATCGAGCTTTTCCCGCTACCCGATTATATATCTTTATCATCCATCCATTTAACTCTACAACAATTTAAGATATCAGAAGCAAAGAATTCGCTTAATAAATCGTTCTAATAAACGGGCCGATTTCCAGACGAAAAAACGCCAAAGGTAACCGAAGGCAATAAATTAGCAAGTGCTTAAAAGACGGAAATGGAAATACGCGCAATGAGAAAAGTAAAAAGCCGCGCTCTCAAAAAGTTCCACAAGTGGCAGGTTAATTAGTCAACTGTCGAGCATTCAACTAAATCACACGTGGTTTTGTAATCCTTTAGCTGGTGTCAGGTGTTACGTTTCGGTGACAACTGACCTTTAAACGTAAGGTCAAGACAGTTAAGATCGTCCCAAAAATTATTAAGTAGGCACGTTAAACTTTGGTGTTCATCATAACGAATCGATTTTATGTGAAACGGTTAGGGATTTACCTATTCATATTGAATGTGACGAAATTAGCTATTGATCACGTGTAGAAATTAGCGTTATATCTACAGAAACAGAACGACACGTTAAATCATGTACATCGTCTCATACACTTTGGTCAGACTCAGGATAGCATTCCGTTGATCTTTCAAAACATTAAGCACGTCCTGGTAGATTTAAAAGTGTCATGAAAGGCAATAATAATAAATTTGATGACGCATTCCGACGATTCAATGGCTCAAGGGAATGGAGACTTGATTGGATTCCCACCCTAACGCCATCACAGGACTATAACGACATAGTTGGACTCGCAGCCACCCCAACTGCATGCTCTTTGTAGCCGTTGCACTGCACGCAAATTATACTCGTAATTGCTTATTTCATTTGGTCTGCTCAATCGATTTCTTGTTAGTAATTAAATACTGTTGTCTAAATTAATATCTTGACCAGGATTGATTGAATCTTCATTCAATTTACTGTTTAATCAAGCAATGTGTTGTCTGATTTGAAAGAAGACATCATTGAACCATTGACCATTAATATGGCAAGTAGGGCACTAAAACATCTGGATTTTTATCTCCAGACAACACAACAGACGAAGACTATTTTGAAACTGTGTAAAGTGAAACAATGTTTTATCCGTGACAGATGTAGTTTTGCAAAAGAGACATTAACCCAATTCACAGCGCGTCGGGTCGTTAGTGTCACAGACTGCGAGTCGGTTATCTTGAGTGTCATCTCTGCGGTCACCGAGCCCTGTACCGTCGAGCACAGCCTTTATATTTTTAGCCAACATTATTATAACACCGCGAAATACCTTAATGAGGCCGGAAAGAGAGCCTAGAGATTGTCACCCTGCCCTTCTTTCGTTTAAGGCGGAAAGAGGGAGCGAAATTAATGATGTATTCTTTAATATCCCCTATTTCTAAGAGCTTTAGCGAAATGAGAAAATAATAATGAGGACATAATGGGAACTGACAATAAGCAATTGGGCCAATTGGTCCTAGTCTCCGACCACATGACGCATCAAACTTTTCAATATCTACCGTTCCGAACAAGATCATTAAAACGCAGTTAATAAAACTCAAATAAAACCGCTTTGAAGCTGTAATTGATGTATAATCACACGTCATTTATAATCCAAAATGTGTACAAGAAGCTTAATTTAGTTAGGAGACTAATCTGCCTAATCTTGTTTATTAATAGAGGAAGGAGAGCAATAGCCGTGTACCCAGTGCATCTGGTGGAGCCCCTCCCGCAACGTAATCATTATGATTTATGGCATACGAGTTGGCGCGCGCGTTCCAGCCTGCCGAATGACGCTAAATGACGAGTTCCGCTACACTACACTATTCTTGGTGGCTTCCTGGATACTCTTCTTGGTTTAGAACTTCCTGCTGCACGTTTTTATTGCATAGTTACTGGTATTACCGCATTGGTTCCGACAATCTATCTTCCTTCACCGAAAATTCAGTAACAATACATTAAATTGGCTCTTGTTCGCAGAACGCTGCAATTTTGTGGTGACTGCCCGCGGTTTTGTAAAAGGCATAGCATGCTATATTTTACTAGCTCAAGAACATTGCCTGACCGATAAAAGAAATAAGTGATCCTTTGTTT
Organism: Lacanobia oleracea; assembly: GCA_950371165.1. Classification (NCBI taxonomy): domain Eukaryota; kingdom Metazoa; phylum Arthropoda; class Insecta; order Lepidoptera; family Noctuidae; genus Lacanobia; species Lacanobia oleracea. Next base: position 22,739,838 of record OX493392.1, on the reverse strand, counting down.
CGAAACCCAGACATGTGCGACAGTTTAAAAGAAAAGTGTCAAGCAGATAAAGTGTGTATCAAAATGTTAGCTCTGAATGTTGTTACCACCTAGGATATGAACGATGAGTGCTTTGCCCCCGCAGCCTTGTCATATATCAGTGTCGTCAACTGGCCATATGTCCAGTGACGATTGAAGTTTCATAGCATCCGGCCACGTGCACGGAATGACCACTGCTGTGCTTTGGTAGCCAGTAATAACTATCTGAATGGGTTTTATTACAGGCAACGTTTTGGAAGACTACCGAAACTGAAGCAAGTATATAATTAGGTAGATGAATAACACCCATGAATAGGCTGGTTCTTTTAATACCTACATATTTTTGTCAAACCTCGGAAAAGAGAGTCGTCAGAAGAACGCTACTGGCTAGTATCGTACAAAAACAGGACAATTTGTTACGGTGCCACCAGCTGCAATCTGTTAAAGTAATCCGAGTGTGCCCAAAGTTGTCCTAATGACCGAGGCGAAAAACAAAAAAACAAAAGTTTTAATGATCCTCATCATAATTCAACAATACTTTTTGAAGAACGGTGTCAAGAAGAAAGCTTTTACGAAAACACAATGAAAGGGGAGCAATAGAAGTCCAGGTAGCATTAAGGCGGGATCTGCGGTTGACTTCATTATAAAAATCCCAACAACTTTGGTCTGTAATTATGCTAAAGACTTTTTCCGTGCCATTACGGATTACGGCTGCAGTTTCATAACGCGCTGGCATTTAGTTTTTACGCAACCGCGCTGAAGTGCTCCGAGGTTGAGCGGAACAACTGTTTCACTCCGGCCGGAGATTTAAACGGTGTTAAACGCCATCGAATCATGGTGGTTACGGAATTAATCTCTTGAGAACTCGGTTACGCGGTTCTGAATTGATATCGCATGCTCGCAAGTAAAATGGGTTTATTGAACTGTTTGTGGAAAATCTAACTTTCTAAGTATTAGGGTCCATTACACAAGTTTCTCTCGGCTTTATTCCTGGGTGCAGCTATCGTGCATGTCAATTAGAAAAACCCTTTGCTCGACTGTTCGAGATTGCCATTACGCTCAGTATTTATTGTTTAAGCTTCCAATAAAGGTTAATGAGATCGCGGTACAGTGCCAACGCCAAGTTTCCCCCGACACACTTGCTTTAGTCATGCACAGCTTTAGCATACTGTATTCAAAGATCACAGGGGCCTACACAAGAGATCGTGATGTATATTTATAAGTTGATTAAAAAACTGAAAGCTCTGGGCTGCGTTTTAGTTAAACGGGAAATCTTTGGCTTTGTGCTCCGTGTTCAGTTTCTTGCGTAGGTGTCCAAATGAATCATAAAAATAACCGACGTTACCGAATCAGATTTCGGGGGAGGTTTGTGCATAAAATATGACGCGACATAATCCTCCCCCGGTTGAACTCACGGGGGGTGACCAGAAGCAATAACTTCACCCTTATTTATACTCGGAGCGGCCTTGGGGTTGTTCCTAATTAAGTTTAACTGGGTATCCCGTAGATGTTATTTTTAAATTCGTCGAGCAACTGATGGTGATGGTGGAAGTGTATGGTTTGTTTGCAGTCGCGTGTTTCTAATCTAAGAATAGGTTGCCATTCTATTTGTTCTCGTTGGTATCGCAAGAAACGACTCTAGAGCTGTTTTTGGACATAGTGGGATCGGTGACACTATTTTTAACCTAGTACCAAAATACAGACTCTTTTATTCAAATTACTTGTAGCGAAAGCACATCGGGATGATGATAATAGTTTTACATCTAACGGTGCCGGAAAGAAACGTTACTGTTGCGATATGATCCGCATGACACAGCGGCGGATCGCCCCCTCTGAAACTCATCCGTTGCGATCCGATTACCTGCGATCAGCGATTTCTTTTTTAACACCACAAAATTCTTAGAAGATTTGAAGACAGAGATTGTCACGGCACGTGTAGTGTTGAACAGCAGATTTTTGTAAGTATATGTGACGCATATGTTTCCAATTTGCTTAAACTTTGTAATTTTGTTTATTTTGCTTTGATGCTTGGCGCAAATACTCTTTTTCTTTTTGAAGAATAAACACGGCCCCGTTAAAAATAGTGTAGGCATCTGCTTGACTATCGAGGAGTCCATTCACTAGAGCTGTGAAGAGTAAGCCACGCGCAGGGTGAGTCACCCCCGGTGGCCGACCCGTATTGAGGTCACCGCTGTGGCCTTCCTAGAGGCGGCATTGTTCCTTTTATTTCAACTCTATTCGGCTCTACGTTACGTTAGAGCACCGAAAGTTATAAATGATGTTTGGCAAGTAGGGTTCGTATTAAAATCTTTCGAGTACTTTTAGTACATAAGTACTAACTTACAAGATGTTCGCTGGCAAAAGCTAGTGAGTTATAAAATTGTTAAAAGGCAATCCCTGGAAGTACAGGTCCAATTACGAAAATAATTAAACTGATACACGGTAGTACTATCGCGGTGTCACAGGCTACTTTGTATCCTGGAGGATAGACGGTTCCTGTGGAATAGGCGACGGCTTGAATCCACGGAGCAATGTCAGTCTGTGGCACGCACTACTCATCCGTTTAACTAAGATCTCAGCTAAGATGAAAATATTGGATTGATTTTCGTTTGTTTGGTTAGGATAAAAATTCGAGAACTTATTTTAGAGTACTTGCGGTAGACGCAGATCTGATCTTGAATTTTTTTTACATTAGTAGACCAATCTAGCAAGCCACTTAATTTCTCATTCATCCAGTTGTTGCAAAATTGCAAGGTCTTTTCGTGAAGCTTTCGGTCGGAAATCGGTTTTGGTCGATTTTGTATTGTAGGTCAAGAATTGTGTGTGGTTGTAAATAATTTTCTGTTATTTCTTTTAACTACGATTCAAGAAAATAATAATTCTTTCCTTCAAGATTGAAGGAGAGAATTTTAAATCAATAATTCCCACTTACAGTAATAAGATAGTTGACGGTAGCAAACTTATCCAGAACCCATAAGAATCTTACTGCCGTGCAAAGAAAAAGGGGCGTATCTGCCCTTTTATGCAAAATTGAGTAAGGTACATATTTCATAATATAACGAATGAGGAAAACAAGGCGCATCTAGTAATATTTTCTACGAGCTTTTATGCTCGCGCAACACCAGTGAAGTCTACTTTCGACGAACAAAAATGTTACATCTTTAAGCAATTTTTTTTCTCCATTTTTAGAGTTCCGTACCCAAAGGGTAACCAACGTAACCCCATTTCCGCCGCTGTCCGTCCGTCCGTCTCTTTGTCAGCGGGCTGTATCTCAAAAACCGGAACAGGTAAAAAGTATTTTTTTTACAGATTCTGTATTATTTCTATTGCTGCTATAACAGCAAATAAAACTAAATAAAAAATTAAAGGGGAGTCCCCTCTATTTTTTTAACGGACCAGAAACGTGTTTTTTTCGGTTTGTGGTATGGAACCCTTCGTGTGCGAGTCCGACTCGCACTTGGCCGGTTTTTTTTTAATTATTCCACCGTTTTTTGTTTTCGTTGGATGACCCCTTTTTGCCAACCAGCGAAATGTGGACTCAAACTAATAGAATACCTACACCCACAGATGTCCTAAGTACACATAATTATATTGTGGTGTTAAAACATGCAATGTTGAAACATTTAGGCATGCAAATATTTGCAAACCTAATTTGTGTAAACTAATAAAAAACCTCAAGATTATTATTTACACAATATCAAGTTGAAGGACAGCCCACAATGTTTTGCTAATCATTATGCAGAGCTTGTAAAATGCAAAACAAACACATTCAGCATACTAAGTAATTTGACTTTGTTTGCATGTGTAGGAGTAACTACCATTAGATGCCTATCTTTAATGTTGCTAAATAAAAATAAAGTTCACCATACATGACATTACAGTACTGAGCCATGTGTGGACCTATTTTTTATTCTATGGACATAAGGGCATGTGTGAACAGGCACTTTTTTATGGGCATAGATTAAATAATCTTGCAATACTTTTTTACACAGTAGCTTGATACTTGGGCAGAAGGGTGTTCATTTTTTTAATGCAGAAATAGTTAGAATTGGTCAGTAGCATGGTAGTAAGTGTGCCATGGTATGTATGAAACTATGACACTGGCCACCAGTGTCATAGGGTCATACAGTCACCAGGATGCGTGGTTTCGCACTTAGTCGTGGAGTTGCGGAAACCAGCCCGATTTACATACATACATACATACAGTCACCAGGAGTGCAGCTGAGTGAAGCTTCAACAAAGAACAACAAAAAAAAATAGTTTTGTTTTTTAGGATGGTTATAAAGCAGGTATTCCAGCGTGCTCCATGTTCGACCACATCATCGCTTACCATCAGGTGAGATGGTGGTCAAGCGCATGCCTATCAATAGCAAATATATTTCAATTGAATGCATAAAACCGAGTTTCCATAATATTCAGGTAGCATTAGGTATAATGTCAATCATGACAAGTAAATTTTCAGAACCTGAAAAAAACAGCAGCTGCTCTATGACATCTGTTAATTACTTTAGCTGTAGTTAACTGTGTTTTCTACTGAGTCATTAAGTTTTTTTATAATGTTATATTTTTAGTGTCATGTGGAAGCTGGACTAAAATATATTTATTATTAAAGTTTCTATAACAAGAACATGTGTTCCAAAAACATCTCAAGTTTATTGTATCATGATAAAATAACAAGTATAAATAAAAGCGTTGTCCCCATTTACATGTTTAACTTTATTTATTACATTTATTTGCATTAATTATTATGTTAATGAGAATTATTTATTCAACATATATACCCATTGAAGTCCCTTCAAGATAGGTAGAATTTATTTTTCATAGAATTTATAAAAGTTGCTTGCATACTTATTTTTATTTATTTTATTAAATTGTTGATGATAATGAAAAGTTTAATTGGGTAAAATCAACTTAGTCGACTGCACATTTTCGTGTGTGAAATGAATCCTGAGCTTTTAATAACCAGCAATTTACTGTGAATAAATAAGTCAAATTAATAGTTACTCAAATGCCAGTTGAAAGGATAACACAAACTTTACATTTAATTTCAAGGTAATAAACATTCGAAGACGGATAACAGCCACTTGCCCTTCATGAACGAAACGAAGAATGCACTTGTTTAAAAAATCAATAAGATTAAATTGTAAGGACCTCAGACCCCTGTATTCTGTACATAAATAATGACATTTAGCACACGCACAGTATTATCCGTTCACCGATCCCCGTCGGCTTAACCCAGGGGTGGGTCTAATGATAAATGCCCGCATCGGAAGAATTTATTAGAACACCACTCGTCATGCTCGAGCTTCGTGACTTAAAACCTTCTTTTATTAATTAAAACTATAGATTCAAAAGCTAATGTTGCTCATAAATACCTCATAAACCCCAGAGAATGCAGATCAAGGCAGCAAATCAAGTGTCGATGGGACAAATCCTTGCACAACCACTAAACTGAAATTATACGAAAATAAAACACACTAACACAAGGCGTTCACTATTTATGTTAAAGCAAATCAACACATTAAACTATAACATGAACTGATTGTGTCATAAAACGTCCAATAAACGTATATAAATTGTGAAAAATGTTGCATTTCCTATTTTATGTGCACCGGCAAACGATCAACACAACCTCCGCTACAAAAATCTTTACAAAACTGAAAAATAAACGATGGTGGCGCTACGATCGAGCGCAAGCGCTGTCAAAATGTTTAATGAAATGACTCCTTTACACGAAATGAAATAGCTAGATTTTTTTAAAACCACAAAAACCATTAGATATGTATTTTACCACAAAATCAATTCCAATGATTTTGCCGTATATGAAATAATATTTTCAATAAGGTTCTTTTTATGTTCTCCGCTCATGCTGTATCTGAAATCTGAATCATTATTGTTCAAATGGTCACACTTGCTGTCAAAGTCAAAGTTTCAAGTGTGTCAAAATTCTTCTATTTACTTTTTACTTTTCTTTTTATATGATTTTTCTATCAAGATTGAAATTCATTCAAAATGCTTGACTCTGTAAAACGTGTAATATTAGTTCTTTCTGGGAAAGGAGGCGTTGGAAAATCCACAGTTAGCACCCAGTTGGCGCTAACTTTAAAAGAAAGAGGTTATAAGGTATTTATTCATCTGGATTTATCATTCTAATTTGATTTTTTAAACTTATTCAAGTCACTGCAAACTCCTTTCGTGCCTGTATTCAACGTATTACCATAACTGCTTGCAGGTTGGACTGTTAGACATAGATTTATGTGGTCCCAGTGTTCCTTACTTGCTCAACTTGGAAAACCAAAGTGTGCACCAGGGCCCCGACGGTTGGATTCCGGTATACCTGGACAATGAACAGAGGCTGGGCGTCATGTCAATAGGCTTCCTACTAGGCTCTCGAAATGATGCAGTAGTGTGGAGAGGACCAAAGAAAACATCAATGATAAAGCAGTTTCTCGAAGACGTATGCTGGCAGGAACTTGATTTTCTTGTTATTGATACACCTCCAGGTATTTTATCATAATATTTTAACATTAAAACAATTTGAACTCCCTAAAAATTAACTCGAAATATTTTTTCATCTGTTTTGTAAATATTAGATACTTAGAAAAATTTTAATCCACCACATTATTCATTTTCATTTTTCAGGGACCTCAGATGAGCACATCACAGTTATGGAGAATCTCCGTCAAGTGCCACAATGTGGTGCAATAATAGTGACTACACCACAAGAAGTAGCGATAGAGGATGTCCGCAAAGAGATCACCTTCTGCAGAAAGACTGGCATTCCTATACTGGGCATTATTGAAAATATGAGTGGGTATGTCTTGAACAATGATTTTAAAGTTTTAAAGAATCAAATAATAAAAGCCCTGTTACTACACTAATACAACACTGCGTGCCAAGCAGTGTCATCAGACATGAGAAGCAACTTTTATAAAATGGATTAAAAATATGAACAAAATAATTTGGAAAATGTAAACAAACCTAATTGTTTTCTGAACTGGAATTTTATCGACTAGTCTATACTAATAATATAGAGAGGAAAGATTTTGTATTTGTTTATTTGTACTCAAATCAAATTCAAAATAGGCTCTGAAACTACTGAACCGCTTTTAACCATTTAGAATAAGAATATTTTTATTTCTTATAAAACATGGTAAGAACATATTTTAAGGTCTTATTAAATATGGGAAGATCAGACATGTTTTGCCACCAATAGAAAGCTAAATTATTAGGAAGTAATCAAATAACATAGGCTGTTATTTAATATAAAGGTTTAGGTCTATTATCTCCATTTTTAATTTTTTTTTAGTTTCGGAGATAAGGGGGGGAATGGTCTTATTTGGTCAAATTTCTTGAATAACTTCAAAACCATTAATTTTAAAATTATGAAAAAAAATAATAATTAAAACCCTCACAGTAAGCCCTTTCATTTCATATGTCACACAATATTTTTCAAAAAACATTTTGTTTATTATTTTTTTAATTTGACCCCAAAAGTGACCCCCATACTAAAAAAATAATGATTTTCGTAACGCTTCCGTGTTTGGGTCACAGAGGTCGATATGTGTACCAAATTTCAACAGAATCGGTCCAGTGGATCTGGAGAAAACTGGCTGTGACAGACGGACAGGCAGCCAGACAGATACCTGAGTGATCCTATAAGGGTTCCGTTTTTTGTTCGGAACCCTAAAAACATTAGACATCCTTAAGAAAATTACAGCGCGTGCTGGTATTATTATAAATGGAGGAAGTTTTCGAATGCCGTGAAAATTGCATTAGCCTTTAAACACCAACCAACATAGAATTTTATATTAATTGTAACTTTCCTTACTCATCAACTTATGTGTGGGTGACAAAGCCACAATTTTATCAATGTTTTGTGGCTTCAATACATTGTTTTTCTATGTGGGCGAATTTTATCTAATAACAATGACATTGCCATTTAGCTACATCCTGTCGCACTCTGTTATCAATGTGACTATGATGGCCACAACTTGAAGTCAAGTGGTTGGGCAGAATTTATGTATCGAAATACTGTTGAGTACATCAATTAGATACAACTGATACATACTGTTTTTAACAAAATTAGTTCATGTAGATAATAAAACCTGTTACCTATTAACTTTCTGCTGAATCATGTGCCACATATTAAATGTTGGTGAAAAAGTAACTAATAAAAGATTCCTACTCAAAATATTGTTTTTGAATAAATAGATATCTTAAATACTACTATCTATATCTATACTAATCTATAAAGCTGTCGAGTTTGTTTGTTTGAACGTGCTAATCTCAGGAACTACTGGTCCGATTTGAAAATTTCTGTCAGTGTTAGATAGCCCATTTATCGGCTATATATCATTACGCAGGTAGGCTATAGGCTATATATCATCACGTTATGACCAATAGGAGTGGAGCAGACGAAGTTGCGTGGATCAACTAGTATTGTATATTACTACAATCACAGGCAACACCATTAAAATCACTGGCAGTGAATATGTACCTTGGGCATGTTACAGTGGGGTGGGGGGTGGAGCAAGACCTAGCTCCATGTTAGGAATTTTATCATTTGCCAAGCCCTTTGCAAACTATGTTTTTAGATAAATGATTTAACTATACAGAAATCTTACCGAAAACACTCCCACTTTTCCGTTAAGATTATATCTGATGTTTCTATTGCAGATACGAATGCCCCAACTGCAGTGAATGCACTAACATCTTCTCAAGTGGTGGAGGAAAGTCACTGGCAGATATTTCCAAAATACCCTTCATGGGTAGCTTGCCAATTGACCCTAGAGTTGGCAAGCTGGCAGGACAAGGCTTAGCTGCTGTCAAAGAGTTGCCCGACTCAACAACAAGCAAAATCTTCAATGAATTGGTTATCCAGTTGGCTGATACTCCAATTGGACTATGAGGTTTTATGAAAAAGCATGTATGTGTGATGTAATCATGGTGAAATTGGCATTTTATTTGTATAACAAATAATTTATGCACTGTCATGACGTAAGGCGTCGTTCTATCAATACAAAGCGATCATGGCGCGTATACGCGATCGTCGCGTTCATTCTCAGGCGTCATCCTAATTGGCTGCCGATCGTACGAGTTATGAATGCGATTGCGTCGCGCGATCACAATCATTCCTTTCTCTCAGGCGTGTGTGATGATTTGCAAGCTTCAATTAGGGACACTCCAAAGAGATGATTGTGTTTGACGAGGAGGAAATGCTGGCGGCGAGACTTTGTATGTAAAAAGTCATAATTCGAGGTTTGGTTCTCGACTGTTTTCTCCTCCAATATTGGACCGATTTAAGAGATATTACACAAACTGAAAAATAAGGATGTATACATACTGTCTCTATGTTTTCCTTTTTTGATTAATAGTAGCCAAATGTGTAAAATAGGACTCTGTTCACAGCGATTTATCGGTCGATTTTGAGCATTTTGCGAGAGTTCTAGTGCTTATACGCTTAATAAATCATCAAAACAGAAAACATAGGGACACAGTATATATCCTTCTTATTCAGTTTGTGAAATATCTCTTAAATCGGTCAAAAACAGTCGAGAGCCAAACCTCGAGTTATAACTTTTTACATACAAAGTCTCGCCGCCAGCATTTCCTCCTCGCTCGCGTCGTCGCGCCTACAGACGACGTCTTCAACAAATAAACGCGACGATCGCGCATTTGCGCTATGATCGCTTTGTATTAGGACGGTGGCTCACTCTTCAGATTGTACTATAAGTCATGGCAATCTAAAAATCTAAATTGAAACCAAATTGTGTTGTGATACCATGTGAGTGTGATATGAATGTAAATCATTTTCAGATCCAAATTGTTTTTGCTTTTGTTTTTATCATTGATATTGTAGAAAGTCTGATGATGTACTATAAAATGTAATTTTACTATGGAAGGTATGGAAAAAGGCAGGCTATATTGGAATTGGAAATAATCCAAGGCAGAAGGAACTGCCTTTTAATAGGGATGATTCCTGGGTAAAAAAATGTGATTCTATTTAGTCCATCAGTTAGATAATCAAAAAATATTGGACACGTATTTTTTGCTTTATTAAATCAATAAAAAACGAATATGAAACGCAAGATCAGGCGCCACACATCTTTCATGCGTTTTATCTTCCTTTTGTTTTTCGCTTGTGACATCACTTCTATGTAAAAAGTGCACTGAAATGTCGTCACACGAGCTTTTAACACACTGTTATCGTCTTTTTTGTGTTTACGTGGAGAAAGAAAAAATACGTATCTAATGTTTTTTGGAAATCTATCTGGTGGACTAATAAGATCCGTTCTCTCCAATATATTTCCTGACTGTCTGTAGCCCTGTCTTCCCAATACTGCTCACTGTGCGCAATTTAGTTGTAAGCAAAAATGTAAAATATCATTCCGTTGGATTATGGTGTAAATAAAAACGCATCCTGTTATTTCGAGTCTATTTATTTATTTTTATTCATATCATAAAATACTTAAAATACGTTCTAAAAATGCATTTGGTTCTGGATTTTATTCCCATTTTTTTATCGTATAAAAATTACTTTTTTTCTAGTTAGTGTTGTAAATTGTTAAAATATTTTAGTTAGTGACACCCTGCTATTTGATATTCATACATCATACAATAAAACATATTTTTTTAAGTGAAAATTATTTTCACAGTCTAAATCACGTCGATTTGTCGAAAAATATTCTTTTGAATTCAAATTGTATATTTACGTCATGGGACTCCATACAAATTCGCTTAAATAAAAAATAATCTTTGTTTTAGAAGCACATTAACATATCTTTTTTCTGGAATTTCCATTTAGACCAGACTGCATAGAACATAATTAGTAGGATATTATTGGGCATACTCAACTGTCTATTAGATATAAAATTAATTATTTACCACTTTTGACAACAAATCCCAGCAAATAAACTTTGATTGTAACTATAAACTGTGAGAACTGCTGGAGGAAGAATATTGGTAACTAAAGAATGCCCAATAATATCCAGTTTACTTACATAGGAACAGTCAACGGCCGATAACGTTGATTAAAAAATTCCAACTTGAGACAAAGTTGAGCTTTATATCGTCCTGCATAAGGTGACTTTTCTAAAATCAAGTGACAGAACACCCAAAAAGTTCCTGTATACCTCAAGACATAAAGCTCACATTTCAATGCTTTACTTAGATTCAATTCTTTAAACACTACGTCGTCAATAAAATATATCATAAAACTTAACACAAGCTCAAAATAAATTCGATGCAAAATAATACCACATTTATTTTAGTCTAAAGACTTCATTTTTGTACTACACGTCCTGTAGCACCAATTAAATTAAAATGGTAAAATAAGCTGAACCAATTAAAAACAGCCGATATAAAATAATCATAAAAACATTTTCGTAAACCTACATTTTTTTTTTTTCAAAATCAACCCTAAAACATAGATGAGAATGAGAAATAATTTCAATAATTTCTTAATATTTTTCCAAAATCAAAATAAAATCATCACATATCGTTCTATCACTTTGCCAATTTCTTGATAATATTTTTTTTTACTATTAATACGCTCGCGCTTGGCCACAATCTCACCTCTCATAATCATATAGTCTAACATTTTAATACTAACACGTACAGTAATACAAACATACGAACATTTTTCTTAGAGGTAACATTTATATTCTTGTTTACTACAACACTTAGGTGTAACAATGACACTTGGTTGAATCGATACTATGGTAGGTGCCAGATAAATCTGCAGTAACTGTCATTGACCCTCTTACATTTATTGACTTTCTTAATATAAAAAACCGGTGAAGAGCGAGTCGGACTCGGTGCAAAGGGTTCCGAACGAATTTAATTTTTTGGTCATGTTATTGTAACACAATAGACTTCTTATAATTTTTTCTGTAATCTATAGGTAAAGATATTACCTCCATTTTTTTTTTTTTTTTTTCAAAATTTTAGGCTGAGGAGTTTCGGAGATAAGGGGGGTGATCCTATAAGGGTTCCGTTTCTTAAGGATTTTCGGAACCCTAAAAACAGAAATAAAGACAAAGCTGTCCTGAATCGACTTCTAACGTGATTCTTTACGTTCTCTAGTAATGAAAAACGGTACATAATTTATTGTTCGGGTAATTACGAAGGGAAAGGTCAATGTACTCTATTGTAAGTTTATCTGGCGTCTTCTATATCTATCTTGTACTATCATAAAACGTAAAACAGATCTATCAAAATAATCTAGAGGTTCAAATTAAACTAATTAGCAAAACCCCACAAACGTGTTGTGTAATAGAACTCAAAATGCGAGTCGGACTTGCACACGATGGGTTCCGTTCCGTAAATCGAAACAATTACGTCTTCCTACTATTTTTTTTATTATTTCTTGTTATGTCGGCATAGATTGATTATGACAGATATCACATCAACTCTGCGGAGTTTCGCTAGTCAATTCAATTTGATCTTTTAAAAGTTTGCAGCTTTGCTTAACATGTGGAAAGCATTTTTAGGGAAAATACGAAGCGAAGAATATAAAAAAATGCACTGGCGTGGCAGTTTAGTTTTTGGTTTGAAAACAATTTATTTCGTATTTCCTCCATACCTTGGCATGACATTTATCTAAACTTAGCTTTATGTCGTTACGAATACAATTCGTAAAAAAAACCCTGCTGTTATATGTACCTATATATACTTATAAGCTTCATCATCATCATATCAGCCGAAAGACGTCCACTGCCGGACATAGGCCTCCCCCAAGCGTCGCCAAGACGACCGGTCCTGCGCGTCTCGTATCCATCGGCTAAGCTTACTATTAATGAAATACAATAAAAAAAAATTGGCCAATATAAAAGTACAGTCAATCAGATAGCTTTGACATCGGAAACATGGAAAACCATATAACATCTGAACTTCATGACTTAATAACGTGCGGCGGCGACACAGACGGCGCGCGGCGATGCAATGTTAGCAATCAATTTCACTTTCCAAACAAATATAAAATATTATTTTAAAATAAATACTTATTTCCATTTTTTATTTACGTTTCTCAATATGTAGAGAGCAGACAATACGCAGTTAAAAAATACTGCTTAAAAACAGAGACAGCGACAGCACTAATGGTGTGTGACGTCACTCACAAGTCCCGCCATATTGGATTGAAGCATTTGAAGCCATTCAGTACAAACGACATTTTGAGTGACAAGGATAGAAGAATAACTTCAAAGGCGTATAATTACTCAGTCTTTCCACCAATTTTATTTATTTTTTTACCAATCGTACTGTTTTAATAACATCTATCAAATTAGTATACGTTCATGTATATTTTTCATAGTAGTCAAATACCTTACCATCAAAAAACGTTTATGAAAATGTCTAAAGATTCAAGAAACAACAAGGTTTTCTTTACATACTGTAGTGTAATTCCGACCGTCAATGTTTACTCGTTGAGCCACATGAACTGGCGGATCTCGTCTTCCGAGGAGGGGCAGCAATGTGGGGGAGCTTTTTGCAAAATATGACGCAGTTCCTGAAGAAAATAAAACACATTTGTGAATATTCATTACCAGGATGCAGTCACCCAATGCTCAGAAAATTATAGTATTTAATATGATTATGGCCCAGTTTCCGGAAGGAAAAGTATTGCAACATTCTTTGATTGTATAATTCCTAGATAAAGCATCGAATGCGCGCAAACGTGACAAAAATATCAGCCAACTGTTGGCTTATAAATACACTGCCGCACGCACACATACTTGCAATTGTTGGCACGTTCCTTTTGTTTTGATTGTAGGGCGATTTTTTTTTGGACGGAACCACTCGCATTTCACCTCTCTAAGGGTGGTTGCTGCTTAACCGGGCTAGCCTGTGGTGTGGTGGCCTCAAATGAATTTAAGGTCCCCAGCCAAGGCAACAAAACTTAAAACCTACAACTCCGCTCGCTGAGGGCACCTCCTGTGGTGTACCTCGGCTCAGTAGCGTATTTATGGGGAGGACAGCAAGGGACTGGCTGGGTCATGGCATTATTATTTGGGGAATTTAAAGCTAAAGGCTCAGCGGCGCGGGCTGGCTCGTTAGGCAAAAGACGGGGAGTAATAATATTACTGGGACGTCGCGCTGGGCCTCGTCGGCGAGGCCGGAAGGCGGCGGGTCGCGGTCGGGATTGTAGGGCGACGCTCCATCTAGATATTATATAATCAAAGGCAACATTATAGTGACTAATTCTCTAACGAAAACTCGTTGTATAAACCAATCACAACCAACACTGGTTGTGATTGGTTTACACAACGTGTAAAACAAAATAAAGCCTATACCTGAAAAAGGGTTATTGTACTCGACAGTTCGAACAACTTTTCCTATGGGATCAAGCCAAAAATCAACTGCTCAGTACATTTTGATGAGTTATGCGCACAAAAATGTATGGAGAAGTCGTTTTTTTTATTTCCGTGTTGGTCCCATAATAAAAGAATAAATATATAAACGAATTATAAATATTTATTTATCCATAGACAAATAAATTAATATCCAGTCTGTCTATGGATTGATTGAATGAATTTATCAACAGCCAGAATACATTGCGCTTCACAGACTCAAGTTACGCGATACTGTTGCATCACTTCACGTGGATAGTATAATTTATTACCAGAGACTAGGGTTAGGGGTATAAGATGATGGATTTGAAAATTCATTTATGAGCGGGAACAGTACAAAATGAAGATAAATAAATAATGATATGTGCACATATGAGTGGGTAAATATAAAGTGTATAGTAGGTATGATTAATTATTCCAGCGAATAGTTAAGTATAGACTATAAGGTAGGATATTAAAAATACCAAAATAAAAATAAATAAGAATAGAAGATCATGTAGACTATAGTACGATTCTAACTATCTGCTGCTCTGAAGTGTGCTACTAGCTGCGCATTGCGGAGTACCCCCCCCCCCTTCAACCCAGCTGTCACATGAATTTATTACTGCAGTACTGCGCAGCAACTGACTTCGTGTTCAGAGCCACCATTAATAGGGTAGATGACTAAAAAATCGAATTCGTCCGTCAGATACATTTATTTATTTAATACTTTACGCACACAGATGTACAGAGGCGGACTTAATGCCTGAGGCATTTTCTACCAGTCAACCTTTATTTAGGTGATGCAGAGAATAAAAATATCGAATAATAATATTTATTATATTTTATTATTATTTTATATTATTAAGTTTCCATATATTGGAAAAGTATTTTTTCTTTTTTCACGTGCGTTGAAAACTCGCGTGACGTTTCATGTAAGTACACGCAAAAAACACATCTCCAATCCATAATCTAACTGACGCACTAAATAGAATCATATTTTTTTTATTAACTAGTAACAATCCCTATTGGAATCGTACTATAATAAATAAGGATTGCAGTAAAGTGTATGATGAGTATCGCCGGTGGGTTATATGTAGGTAATTGTCTACGAACCCCGACTATTTCGAACCACTTTTCTGTTTCCAGTCGGCCGGCTACCGTACGGCCCAACCACTGCGGAAGACAAGGCACAATGGATTCGAGCTGGCGTTGCCTTACACAAACTTTTAAGTGTATATTGTTTTTGTGACAAATTCTGGGGATGTCTATTTGCTGCACAATTTCCAATATGCATGGAAGGAGAGTTAAAAAAGATCGACGCAAAGGAAAAAGATGCAGAAGGCCTTTTGCCAAGAGGCATTGTTTAAAATACATAAAAAAAAACGAAAAACTTTGCATTTAAACTCAATATTATACGATATTTAATTATTTATTTTACGGCTTCATTAAACTGAGGTAAGAGTGGTGACCGATCTTAGCTGTACACTAGTATACAGTCAGTACTACAATGTAGGTAATATATTTAACCCTAAGATGGACTATAGGCTTTCACTTGTCTCATCTGCCTAGCCTTTTCCCAAATATATTGGGGTCGGCTTCCAGTCAAACCGGATTTAGCTGAATAAATCCGGCCTTCACTTGTCTAGCGTTAAGAAATCGATGCAAATATATAAAAAAAAAAAAAATTACATACAGCCGAACATAGGAACTCCTCCTTTTTGGAGCAGTCACTTAAAAATACTACATTATAGTAGAGTAATAGTTGCAGTCAGTCGGTCTATGTACCACTACTGTATACAAAGATTAACAACAAAAAATACATGTTACAACCGACAGCGCCGAGGTGGATTGCGTAAGTCAAATATTAGTAGACAAAGCATTATTATTTCAATCGGTACAAGTTATCAAGAAAACATTTTTTATAGAATAGAATGACAGAAAGCATTTTAAAAGAAATTAGAAGATTTTTATATGATTCATAAATTACAAAAAAAAAACAATAAGGCCACCCTATATAATGTTTTCTTCATCTATTTTTCTGTAACTTATATGATGTACATAATAAAGAGTATTTTATTGTATTCTAATGGAGATTTTGTTCGATTCCAAGAAGAAATAACAAAGATAGGAAAAAATATGTCAAAACAACAATATACATGCCTCCTAATTAAGCAAACGGTTTTACTTAAAAAACAATTAACTTATTCACGAAAAGTTTGTACAAAGAACCGGCTTAAATACATATCTATAAAAACAATAATATTAACTACATTTTATAAAATCAAATAGCACATAATGTATACGATGGATGACATATACAATGAACATGATGGGGTTTACAAATTGTGGTTTTAAGATACGGTATCACTAAAAAAATTGCTAGATTTTTTTGTTTTGCGTGTTAAAACCACAATTTTGTACAATTGTGTATTTTAAACAAAGTCATAGAATATTTTTATAACGATTTTAATAAAGTCCTACCTGTTATTTTGATTAAAAAAAAAACTATTTCACAACAAACTTTGTCTTCCGTATTCGCAAGCTCCGTGGATATGTGTGGTAAGCATAAATAATTTTTGTTTTGTTAGCAATACTAATATGCTTGCAGTGTTGCCAGCAACTTGTTTTTCCAACTGGCTTTTGGCCGCCCCATAATTTATCTCCCAGAACCAAACTGTGTGCTTTTATCAACTTTTTTATTTTTGCCTGCCACTCACAAATACTTATCCTTTCACAGCACGAAGGTCGAACACAACATACCTTCATAGCATTCTTGTTCCTTTGTGCAGCGACCAGATGGTTCACTACCGGGGCGGGGTAATCCTTGCCTATGATGCAGGTCGCGCGCTCTTGTACGTCGATGGGAGCCTTCCAGGGTTCATAACTGGAAAATAATGGAAAGAAGGTGACGGAAATGCTTGAGATTGTAGTGAAATGAAAAAAAACAATGATTTCAGTAAAATTCATGCCACCAGTTAGGCCTCTGCCTCGGGTTTGGCGGGCAGCGGGGCGGCGGCGGCGGCGGCACGGGAGCGGGGCGGGAAACTAGACCCGTTTTCGAAACCAGCGGGCAGATCACGCGGCGCTATAGCGGCGTAGTGTTGTGTTCGTTGTTGTGTCGTCGAGATATTTGTTTTTATTCGCGAACGAAATGTCTGAACAACGGCAACAACATTTTTTGATTATTGAAATGAAATTTATTCTTAACGCTCGATTTATTGTGGGCAAAAGAAGAAAATAAATTGCACAACACGACGTGTGGGCGGTCACCGCTCGACTGGCGCAACACCGCTCGTTGCCACTATAGACGATAGGTCAATTTCTTTGGAAATATAACTGTAAACGTGTAATTTGACGTTGACGTCAATTTAATAATTTGGAAATCGTAAGCGTTTTGACAGGTATCCGAGTGCTGCCACCTGGTGAGTGTCTTTACAGAAAACCCTCATTTGTGAACTTAAGTTCAGGGCAATGTCGCATGCCATATTTAGTAAAGCTCCAGTGCACGTAAAATTATGAATCTCGCAATGCGGAAAATGGCACAAAGCTGACCATAATAATTAATAAAAGTATTTTTAATTCACTTAAAATCAAGTTAAAATAAAGAGCTCTAAAAAGGTAAAGGAGTCCTTGCACGTCCCAGAAGCTAGACGTCAGAAGAAATGTGATAACAAACATACCAACCTACACTGGGCAGCTGTGATCGATTATGGCCCACTCCATCTCACAGAGAGAAGTCCAGAGTCCCGGCAGTGGGAACGGTTTTATTTAGCTTCACGTTACAAAGTCCCCAGTGGGTACTCACATGTACTGCACCGGCATGCGCGCCAGCTCGGGCACGTAGCGCCGCACGTACTCGCCGCTGGGGTCCAGGCGCTGCCCCAGCCGCACCGGGCAAGCGCACTCGCCCGAGTCCAACAACGCTTCAAATGCGGATGAGGACACCCACATCCAGTTACCGGCGCAGACTGACCTGGGGAAGCGAATAAAACAATATTTTACAAATGATAATAAGCCTAAAAAATTCTCCGGGTGAAGGAGAAAGGTCAATGTGGTGCGTGGTGCAGTCATAATTCAGAAGCATGCTAAAGGAAAATGATTGAAACTGAATGTTTTTTTTTTTAACATGGTCTCTATCAAATCATCATCTTGAAATATTACTGCGGTAGAACCGGATGGCAGTCAAAGTAACTCCCCACCAAAAAATGATTTCACCACCACCGTGTTTGGGCTCATCGTGTATATATTGACAAAGGAAGATATAAAAGTTGTTGCCAAGTTGGTGTCTGACGATGGAGTCGGACGATGGTCATGAAACACATTTCATACATGCTTAATTATAGACACTCACCAGTCGGCGTCCAGCAGATACTTGAGGAAGTGGTTCAGGCCATGTTCCCAGGACAGCCAGAGCGTGCCGCGGGTGAGGAAGGATGCCACAGTGTTGCGTGCTGGTCATCATTCAGACATAGACACTACTCACCAGTCAGCGTCCAGCAGATACTTGAGGAAGTGGTTCAGGCCATGTTCCCAGGACAGCCAGAGCGTGCCGCGGGTGAGGAAGGATGCCACAGTGTTGCGTGCTGGTCATCATTCAGACATAGACACTACTCACCAGTCGGCGTCCAGCAGATACTTGAGGAAGTGGTTCAGGCCATGTTCCCAGGACAGCCAGAGCGTGCCGCGGGTGAGGAAGGATGCCACAGTGTTGCGTGCTGGTCATCATTCAGACATAGACACTACTTACCAGTCGGCATCAGCAGATACTTGAGGAAGTGGTTCAGACCATGTTCCCAGGACAGCCAGAGCGTGCCGCGGGTGAGGAAGGATGCCACAGTGTTGCGTGCTGGTCATCATTCAGACATAGACACTACTCACCAGTCGGCGTCCAGCAGATACTTGAGGAAGTGGTTCAGACCATGTTCCCAGGACAGCCAGAGCGTGCCGCGGGTGAGGAAGGATGCCACAGTGTTGCGTGCTGGTCATCATTCAGACATAGACACTACTTACCAGTCGGCGTCCAGCACATACTTGAGGAAATGGTTCAGGCCATGTTCCCAGGACAGCCAGAGCGTGCCGCGGGTGAGGAAGGATGCCACAGTGTTGCGTGCTGGTCATCATTCAGACATAGACACTACTTACCAGTCGGCGTCCAGCACATACTTGAGGAAGTGGTTCAGGCCATGTTCCCAGGACAGCCAGAGCGTGCCGCGGGTGAGGAAGGATGCCACAGTGTTGCGTGCTGGTCATCATTCAGACATAGACACTACTTACCAGTCGGCGTCCAGCACATACTTGAGGAAGTGGTTCAGGCCATGTTCCCAGGACAGCCAGAGCGTGCCGCGGGTGAGGAAGGATGCCACAGTGTTGCGTGCTGGTCATCATTCAGACATAGACACTACTCACCAGTCGGCGTCCAGCAGATACTTGAGGAAGTGGTTCAGACCATGTTCCCAGGACAGCCAGAGCGTGCCGCGGGTGAGGAAGGATGCCACAGTGTTGCGTGCTGGTCATCATTCAGACATAGACACTACTCACCAGTCGGCGTCCAGCAGATACTTGAGGAAGTGGTTCAGACCATGTTCCCAGGACAGCCAGAGCGTGCCGCGGGTGAGGAAGGATGCCACAGTGTTGCGTGCTGGTCATCATTCAGACATAGACACTACTTACCAGTCGGCATCAGCAGATACTTGAGGAAGTGGTTCAGACCATGTTCCCAGGACAGCCAGAGCGTGCCGCGGGTGAGGAAGGATGCCACAGTGTTGCGTGCTGGTCATCATTCAGACATAGACACTACTCACCAGTCGGCGTCCAGCAGATACTTGAGGAAGTGGTTCAGACCATGTTCCCAGGACAGCCAGAGCGTGCCGCGGGTGAGGAAGGATGCCACAGTGTTGCGTGCTGGTCATCATTCAGACATAGACACTACTTACCAGTCGGCGTCCAGCACATACTTGAGGAAATGGTTCAGGCCATGTTCCCAGGACAGCCAGAGCGTGCCGCGGGTGAGGAAGGATGCCACAGTGTTGCGTGCTGGTCATCATTCAGACATAGACACTACTTACCAGTCGGCGTCCAGCACATACTTGAGGAAGTGGTTCAGGCCATGTTCCCAGGACAGCCAGAGCGTGCCGCGGGTGAGGAAGGATGCCACAGTGTTGCGTGCTGGTCATCATTCAGACATAGACACTACTTACCAGTCGGCGTCCAGCACATACTTGAGGAAGTGGTTCAGGCCATGTTCCCAGGACAGCCAGAGCGTGCCGCGGGTGAGGAAGGATGCCACAGTGTTGCGTGCTGGTCATCATTCAGACATAGACACTACTCACCAGTCGGCGTCCAGCAGATACTTGAGGAAGTGGTTCAGACCATGTTCCCAGGACAGCCAGAGCGTGCCGCGGGTGAGGAAGGATGCCACAGTGTTGCGTGCTGGTCATCATTCAGACATAGACACTACTCACCAGTCGGCGTCCAGCAGATACTTGAGGAAGTGGTTCAGACCATGTTCCCAGGACAGCCAGAGCGTGCCGCGGGTGAGGAAGGATGCCACAGTGTTGCGTGCTGGTCATCATTCAGACATAGACACTACTCACCAGTCGGCGTCCAGCAGATACTTGAGGAAGTGGTTCAGACCATGTTCCCAGGACAGCCAGAGCGTGCCGCGGGTGAGGAAGGATGCCACAGTGTTGCGTGCTGGTCATCATTCAGACATAGACACTACTCACCAGTCGGCATCAGCAGATACTTGAGGAAGTGGTTCAGACCATGTTCCCAGGACAGCCAGAGCGTGCCGCGGGTGAGGAAGGATGCCACAGTGTTGCGTGCTGGTCATCATTCAGACATAGACACTACTCACCAGTCGGCGTCCAGCAGATACTTGAGGAAGTGGTTCAGACCATGTTCCCAGGACAGCCAGAGCGTACCGCGGGTGAGGAAGGATGCCACAGTGTTGCGTGCTGGTCATCATTCAGACATAGACACTACTCACCAGTCGGCGTCCAGCAGATACTTGAGGAAGTGGTTCAGACCATGTTCCCAGGACAGCCAGAGCGTACCGCGGGTGAGGAAGGATGCCACAGTGTTGCGGGCTACGTGGTGGAGCCAGCCCTCTGTAAGAAGCTGGCGCATCGCTGCATCCACAAATGGGAAGCCAGTGCGGCCTTCTTGCCATCTGCAATTTCAGATATTAAACGCCAGAAAAATTAATTAACAAGTACAAAATTTGGTGAACTTGATCGTTTGCCACTCTGAAATCTAATATTTTACTATTTATAATTTCTTTAATGCGGTAAAGAAAATAAACAGTTAATATTACGATTTATTTCGGTGTTACATGCATGGGTTTTAAACCGACTTTTTCAACAAGGAGGAGGTTCTATGTTCGGCTGTATGTATATATATATTTTTTTTATGTATGTTCACCGATTTCTCCGCCAATTCTGGACCGATTTTAAAAATTCTTTTGTTTTTGTCTTTAATTTCGGAAGTCAAAAACGAAATAACCAAAAACACCGACTTCCGAAATTAAAGATATTTTTTACTTTGTAGTGTTTGTTTTTGGAAGACGGTTTTATTTTGTTGTCTACACCACCATTTTACATTTCCACAGAAGTGGAAAGAATGTAAAGTTTTTTTTTCCAGACAGACAACGGAAATAAGAGCTCGGTATTGGCCTGGTTATAAGTAAGTTTTTTGAGAATTTCTCCACTCTAGTTGGCGGAAGGGAATGTCAGATTCCTACCGACTAAAATGCATCAGTGTTCCTCCTAATGCCCTTTGCGTTCCGGGCGCTACTTTCTTAGCCCGAAGTCCGTAGTTTCGGGCTTAGTTGAAGGCGTATTCTACTCCGTATTATCTAACCACTAAGAAATAATGACAACACGATTGGGCAGTTACTGTCAAATCGTGTTGTCATTCATTCTTAGTTCGGATTTGGGACTAATCGTAAGTCCGTAGGTGATACTGAGTAAAATACGCCCGCAACTAAGCCCGAAACTACGGACTTCGGGCTTAGAGCGTAGCCTAGAGCCGCGGTGACTTTTACGAACAAATTCCGCAAGTTCTAATAATGTAAGCTAGATGCTTGTTTTCAAGCATAATAAAAAAAAAATACAACACTCGTTAGTTAAAAATCACACTTATTAAGGTTCATCACATACCTTTGTAGCTCGTCACCCTCAGGCTCCTTCCAGGGGATGTCCAAGCAGATGGGGTTGCCAGCCATCTGGCCGTAGTTAGGGTTGTTCACACTCATCGTGTAGAAATATTCGCGCCAGATTAACTGACCTGGAAACAGCATTAGAGTCTAATTATCAAATTGGCGAAAGACTTTATACAAGCAAGAGGTTACCACCACAAACCCTTAAGTAGGTCGAAAGTAAACAAAGAGTGGAACACTCATTGAAATGCATTTCGATTTTGATATTGTGTGCGGCACAAATCTGGAAACCATGAAACGAGTATTGAACAGACGTCAAGCTACCTGAACTATCAAAATTTCCTATTCAACCTTGAACCTAATGTTTTAGCGATAAAGTTGAAAATCAATTTAATCAATTTGACAGGTTGTTGTGGCTTGATGTGCTGGACATTTACATTTTTTTAAATTAAAACAAGTCAGGTACTCCTTCATTACTCATTGATGGACGCGCGTTTGATCACAATCACATACGCTGATGTGGTCGGTGATGGAACAGATTTAGAAAGAAAGATTTGAAAGCATTTTAGAAAGATTTGAAGTATCTTACCGGTAATAAAATGAGAAGCGGATTGGGTAGCGAGACGTCCCTGATGCACTTGGCGGAACAGATCTTGTACAGACCAGTAGAAGCTAAAAACAATGTTTAAAATTAGATCCCTTCTATCACTGAACTTCGCAATTTTAGATCCAAATAATTCGAATGTAATTACCTCCTGACGGAGAGACACCCAAACCGTAGCGCTGGACTTAGCGATATGGGCGGTCCCAACAAATCCGGATTGCCGTGGGTCGGCAGATATGAACCCCTGAGGACATACACATTTTCACATATTATATTCTAAAGATTTCTGTTTTTCTTTTACTAGTGATAGGCACGCGTTTGACCACTGTGATCGAAGATGAACGCTTATTTAGAAAGATAACCAGATCTGGTTCGCCTTGATTCAGAGCTTTTTTACCGTATGTATCCATTTTGTCGCTTTCGGGGAAACCTAGGCTCTTCGGCATCAGCGTGTGGTGGATCATTTCTGCAGCCATGATTGTGCCAAATAAACATTTTTTCTTCCTTGCAAGACGTCCATAGGATATTCCTAAGCGAATTAAGGGGATAAAAAATACGGATTTGAGGGACAAGTCCGGCTCAGCACTGAAGGGTTAGGCTGATTGTCTACTGAAACGGAGGACAAAAGCGGAGAGATATTAACCAACGGAATTACATAAAATATCCGCTCCGCTTCAGTGAACAGGGATTTGCGAACTAGTTTAAAAATTCATAAAAGGCCCAAAGTTCAAGAACAGGCTTTTTCTGGATAAGCTAGAGTCAAGAGCAAACCTATAACAAGTAAAAAAACCAAGAAGCGGAGCGAGGAAGCAGAGCGGGGAAGCGAACTCTAATTACTCGTCGCGTGAACTTGGACTAGTCCCGCACAGTTCGCAACTCCGCTCCGCTGCCTCACTACGCGTCAGTGGACAGAAACAGTCCGCATCTCCGCTCCGCATTACTCCGTTTGCCTGTCCTTATCAAGGGACAGGCAGCCAAAATGTTATGTTCATACCTGAGGAAGGTTTCATGCTCCACAGCTAGACGTTGCTGCATCTGCTTGAGAGCGGTGGTCTCGCCGCCTACCCAACGGATCATCCGGATGTCTTCGTTGTCCAGGAACACGCCCAGGTCTTCAGGTTTTGGGGTCTGTAGGGACCAGTGTATTTTGTTACTTCTTATACACTAGCGGACACTATGTAAAACCTGATACAGTATGTTATAATACAAAGTATGTTATTAGTCCTCATCATTAGCCAATGGGAGTCACAAGCCGGACTTGCCTCTCGAATCACTCTTCTTTAATTCGATCCTGAGTTATGTACTCTCATTCACCAATTACTGCAGCCACACTGAGAAGGTAGGTTCTATCAAACAAGGCCTATCTTCCGTTTGATGACTCATATCATCTGTCAGCCGAAAGGCATCCACTGTTAGACATAGACCTCCCCACAGTGTCACCAAAACAACCGGTCCTGTGCGTCAATGTGATCGTAGTTGTTCGTTCGATACTCGTCGCGTACCGGAAGACGCATGTTAGAAAGCCTCCCACAAGGTGGACCGATGACCGGGTAACCGATGGAGGCGAGACGCGCAGGACCTGTGTTCTTCCTATCAATTAAATCAAATTGATATCTTACCTTATCGAAGACCGTAAACTCTTGGTAGAAACTTTCCGGCAGGCTGCCGAACTTAACTCCCGTAAAATCAATATCGCTGACTGGACGCGGAGGATCGCCGATAGTCGCTACTGTATGCTAAAGGAAAATACTGGGATTATAAGTCTTACTACGTAGACAAGATAGAGCAATCTTCTTTGTCACCAATTGAAAATAACAACGTTATGTACGCCTGAAGAATTTGTACAGGCAGGTCCTAAAAAAATGTCTGACAGAAAGCTTTCTGATGCTGAAGAATTACACGTGAAATAATAATCTCTACGGAAAATGTGCTACATTCAGATTATACTTAGTATTTTCATTATTTTGCCTGTAAATGTAACTTACCAAAAACATCTGGTAAGTAAGCGGCGGGATGCCGCCGTTGGCTTTGATCACAGTATCCGGTTCCCATAGAGTATGGGACACGTGTTCCTTGCAAACAACACCGATCTCCTTGCAGGCAGCCTTCACGCTGTCATCGCGAGCGCGCCACACTGGCTCGCAATCTTGTTCGAAGCAGAGTTTACGGATACCTGGAATATGTTGTTTATGGTAGACCTCACGTGGAAAAAATAATAAGAAGCTTCTATAGGAACACTAATCTCTTCGTCTCCTCATTATTATCTTATGGTCTCCTCATCATCATTAATCTTAGCTTCAGAAATAAAGATTACAATTTATTTGTCACTCGCACAAGTTAAATAACAAAATAAAATAAATGATTTGTAACTGACGATGAGCCAAAAAGGCTCCTATCTCAGTATATGCTTCGATATTTAAAAAATAAAATACCATAAAAATTAACCACATACCGAACTCTTCCCAAAGTCTCCGGAACACGACGTTAGGCTTTCCCTTTATCATAATGAGTCTGCCTCCATGCTTCTTCAGCTGGCTGTCCAGGTCCTCGAGAGCTTCCAGGAGATACCGCATGCGGTTGTAGCCAACCACTTTTGTACCTGTAAAACAATGTAAGCTCATTTGAAGCTTTTCCAATGACTTGGGCCATAAGCACACGGTGTTTTATATGCGCCCTTTTTGTAACGATCATCGGACATCATCAAATGACTCCTCCGCTCTGGGTGCAAAAAGCACAGCAGAAAGGAGTGTCAGACGCTTATTGACTAAATTCCTAATGCCCTTTGCGTTCCAGGGTCACTATCTGTATATGTAACTCAATCACAATCTAGTATCGTTCACAATATCATTGTGGACTTGGCCCCATTCGTCCATGTGCCCGAATATCAGTATACACTCTTTTTTATGTAAATTATCAAATATATTGTTGAACTTCTTTATTACCAATCATATCGTGCCGGTGTGACTAATCTTTGATCAAAATAATGCATAGTGGGTAGTTTTAAGGTTGGTTTTCTTTCAAAGTAAATGTGTATACAAGCGCTTCTCACCATCAAACTCATAAGTTTGGCAAGTATAATAATTGTATGTAAAACAAAACGCGTCAGCGTGGCTTGCCCCTCGGAAGTTAGGTTTGAGTGAAGTCCGCGCAGGTGCAATCGCGTAAAAAAGTGTTACGTTCCTAAAATATTTTTGTGTTTATACGTATTATACTATAAACAAGTAACAAAGACTACCAGTAACAATAAAATATCAAAAAGTAACACAACAAACACATACACCACACGAACAAAAATCAAACTGTAAGAAATAACCAAAATAAATCATTAAAAACAATAACAACCTGTAACACTTTTCGCATCCACAGTCGTATTGCATCGAGCAAGCGGGACACGCTTATGCATCGAACGTATACGAGCGATTGAGATGCCATTACACCCGCGCGTTTGTGCTAATCCACGCATGCGCGAGCTACCCGCGCATGCACGGTTGTATGTTTGTTGTCAAATTGACGTCCTGCGCAGCCGATTGCGGCGTACTTTGCGGAGGCAAGCTTGCGTGACGGGAACAGTACCTACCTATGTTTAATAATTATAAAAAAAAAAAAAAAATATTATTTATTGCTCGATTAGCGATAAGGGTTCATGAATATTTTCTATACTACCCTGTTACTAGACAACTCAGTTAACCTTTAATGAGGCAAGGTAATCGACGTGGTCAGCAAAGGTGCATGTCTCATACTCTGTTAGAACCCGATACTGTGATCAAAGCATATTACCGCTTCTCCAGTAGCGTAGCTAGGGGGGAGTGCGTCCCGTCCCTGATGACACCCGTTTACCGAAGGCACCCGACTGTTCGTTAACTACTTTCCGGCACGATGTTTATATTTAAAACGATTTTTTTGTCCGGGGAAAAACTAATTTTTACCTGAATATCCAGGTTTCAAAAGTTTTTTTTTGCATAATCTGTACAGACATTTTAGCCCGTTATGCAAAGACCGACGCGCGACGTAACGGAGCTATTTCTAGATAATTGCGTAAGAGTTTTTTTCTACTGGTTACATAACTTGTAATCAAATGACTGACAACTCACTGGATAAGCTAAACTAAAGAAATAATGACTTAACTCGAAAATCGGCGTTTCCATTTTTGAGTTTGATAGCCTCGAGATTACATAAATGCAGCCAGCCTCTATAAATAAAAAACCTATCTCACCACCACCTACAAGTGTTATCCCATCAAAAACATTTCATATAAGTTGCCAAGAGTCACAAGCTCATAATACTTTCGCTATTAAAAAGTTATCAGAGCTCGAGTCGCCCGAAGCCCTAACTGTAGAAGGCCTAACTCTGCAAACCCTACATCACGGTAAAAAGTATTACTTTGCCGTTAAATTTTCTTAACGTTGGTGGAACTATTGCATCTCTCCTTCGTGTCATCCAGACCGAAGAAGCTATAGTTAAGGTTTCGAAAATACGACGAAACGCTTCGAGAAAAGGTAGGTAGTGCTCCACAGCCTGTGAATGGTCCTACTGACGGACTGGTATCTCCTACTTTATTTATCGTATATTTAACATACACTGCATGATGAAATTCTTTCCAAAAACCAATAATCACCTGACATCAAACATTAAAAGCTTACCTTAATGCCATCAACTATGCTTTTTAGCAGCGATGACGTATGTACTCGTAGGCAGGGAGCATTTCGGTTACCCATTGAAGGGGTTTTCGATAGGGTTTTCCTAAGCAGTTAATCAAAAACCCATACGATGTGGGTAACCCTTTCGAATGGGTTATCGTAATGAAGGGGTTACCCTTTCAGTGGGTTTCAAGTATAGAACCTATTCAATGGGTTATCTTAATGAAGGGGTTACCCTTTCAGTGGGTTTCAAGTATAGAACCTATTCAATGGGTTATCATAATGATTACGTAACTCTTTCAATGGGTTTCAAGTATAGAACGCATTCAATGGGTTATCATAATGATGATGTAACTCTTTCAATGGGTTATCATAATGATTGCGTTACTCTTTGAATGGGTTTCAAGTACTAAACTCATTAAATGGGTCATCATCGTGATAAGCAAACCTCATAAACGGCTTACCTTTTCGAAAGACTTAAACACGAACCATTGGTTATTTATTGAAAGGGTTTTTGATATGGTTTTTCTAAGCACTTAAATAAAAACCCATACGATGTAGGTACCCCTTTCGAATAGCTTGAAGGACTATTATGATTGTCCATTGAAAGGGTTTTTGAAAGGGTTTTTAAAAGGGTTTTGAATGGGTTTTCGAAAGGGTTTTTGAAAGGGTTTTCGAAAGGGTTTTTGATAGGGTTTTTCTAAGCAGTTAAATAAAAACCCTTACGATTAAGTTACGATATGTATTACCCTTTTGAACAGCTTAATTTAAGCCGTTAAGAAGAGCGTGTTTTTTGTATGGGAATGTCTTAGTTAATTTGGTTGATTAGGAACGGCCAGACGACAGTCAATCCGTACCAAACCTATTTGGTCTAATCAAATTGATAACCTCATTATTATAACTAACACACAACATAGCGTAAAACTACGTTCCTCGAGCAAATATATTGTCGTTTTCATCATCATCATTTCAGTCAAAAGTCGGCCACAGTTAGACACATGCCTCCCCCACGTGTCGCCCGCCCCATCGACTGGTTCTGTATTCTGTCATGAAGTTCAGTCCTTCAGTTATATGTAGATCTGTTCACGAAGGAAGCAGCGCGGGAGTGGCGCGGCGGCATACGAGCGGCGCGCCTAATCCAGTGGTGCCCGCGCGTCTGCAGTAACGCACTCATATATAGGCAACTTCTAATATCATAACACTACGCGCGCCGCGCGATCTGCCCGGATATGCGTCGCCGCGCCGCTCGAGTTCGTGTCTGCGGCGACTGGGTGACCATAATCGACTGAATGAGTTAAAAAAATGGTAATCAGAGTATACAGTGTCAAAGATTTACACTAAATAGACTGGTATATGTTTAGGCGATGTATGTTAGTGACTGAAATGGTTTTCTGAAGAACCACACAGATTTAGTGGATTTTTCCAGGCAGTGCACGCATTTGCAGTACCTAATCGTGAAGCTCAACTCAACAATTATAAAATTAACTAGAACGACTTTGATCTTTTCATTTTAATTTTATCAATATTTTGACTTTTGTGTTAGAAATTAAAAAGAAAGTCCGAGCTAAAACCGGACCGAGGCCAAAAGCAACACTTGTCCAGACAAATATGGCCGTATGTGCACCCTACCCCAGGCGATCCGGATAAACATCAAAGTACCTACAAGTACGAGCAGTGTCTTTGAGATAATCACATGTATGCCCACCCGAGTGAAGAAACGGAACAGTGACATGACAAAGCTTGTAATAAGTAGATAATACAACTGCGCTGTGATAGGTACCTACCCACCGATTAATATTAGTAATGAAACGGATTGGTAGGTTACTCTTTTGTCCGGATACAGATCACATTGAAACAAATGTACCTACTCATTTAAAATTTAGGTCTTTACTAAAACAAGGTACCTATTTATTAGGTAAATACCTACATAACCACCCACTATTTTTTACAAAATTTACTTAGATTTAATTGAAAGACCTCACGTCTTTCAATTTAAAAATATTTTAATAATTAATAGGTAGCTAAGAAGTTAGGTAATAACTTATAATAATATCTTTGGGTTGTACCAAAGGTCGTAAAAATATACGTAACTTGATACCGAATTAAAAGGCAAATATCTAAATCTAAGTTCATAGCTTAGGTCAAGTGTCAGAAATATTATAATACAAGTTAGAAAACAATAATGATTACGCACGCACAGCACAGTAAAGTACCTAATCGTCTAACACTGGCAATGACAAAACAGCGCCCGCGTTCCCGCTTAGCGTTAGTGTGAGTGCCTGTCGGAGCGACACACACAGCAGTTACTTGCCGAGACAGAACTACTAACGATTGGAAAATGATAAATTTGGATGTGTTCCGTAATACCTACCGTTATCAATGAAAACTTAATGATTTTCTATTTTTTTCCATAACTTGTAACTTGATAATATGTTTAAGCTATGTTTCTGCGGAATCAATATTGGAAATGTTTTTGTTTATAATATAGAAAAAACAAAATTAAAACATGCCATTTACACAGTTAAAAGGTGCGAAATTAAAGAGATGGTAAAAACTACTGTCTAAATCCGAATATCAGCATCATCATCTGCCTAGCCTTTTCCCAACTATATTGGGGTCGGCTTCCAGTCAAGTCGGATTTAGCTGAATACCAGTATTTTACATGGAGCGGCTGCCTACCAGACCTCCACAACCCATTAACTGGGTAACACGGTACTTCATGGCAAGACTGGAGTCAGATTTACTGGCTTCTGACTATCCGTAACGACTGCCAAAGATCTACAAATGACAGCCGGGACCAACGGCTTAACGTGCTTTCCGAGGCACGGAGGAAACTCGTTATGTTAAGATGGTCACCCATCCACAGACCAACCTCGGCAAGCGTTGCTTAACCTTGAAGATCGACCCGTGCGGCTGTTATTATCTAGCCACGAGCTCCTCGAAATCCGAATATCAGCATAATATGGTGAAAATATGTTAAAACAGCAAATGATTTTGGCATTACGTTTGCATGGACAGTTTATGCGTCGCCGGGCCCTTCACAATATAGTCTGTGTTGCTATTTGTCAGGAAAAAAATACCCACACTTACAATTTTCTTCTTTTTATTGTGTAGAATGTTTGATGTACCTATCCACTACCTACGCTATTGAATACGACATAGCATTATGCCAGTTTCGAGAAACTAACTTAGCATTAGGTTAGCATAGCACAAGGTTAGTCTTTGTAAATAGGACATTGGTGGCAATAGGCTAGTTTCCACCATCAATAAATTGCAAATCTATTTAGTCAGTCAGTTAGAGTCTTCTTCTTCCACCTGGCGTTAATCCCGGCTATTGCCAGGGTCCGCCTTCCTACTTAGCTTCCTCCACTTTGCCCGATCTTGAACATCCTTCTCAGTTAGGCCATTGGCTCTCATGTCGGACTTGACGACGTCCAACCAGCGCTTGCGAGGGCGACCACGGGACCTAGCCCCAAGAACAGCCATATTCATGCATCCCCGACCAACGTACTCCATATGGCGGCGCATGATGTGGCCATACCATCGCAGACGACACTCTTGCAGTTTTTCCCCCACGTCACGGACACCAAGACTACCTCGGATGAAAGAGTTGCGTATGCGATCGGATTGCGTTACGCCACTCATCCTCCTCAGCATCTTCATCTCCGTGACGCAAAGCTCCTGGGTGTGTCTGTTTAGTGCTGGCCAACACTCGCCGCCGTACAGTAGGACAGGCCGTATGATGCATTTATATATCTGCCCCTTGAGCTTCGGAGGCATTTTGCGGTCGCATACAACGCCCGTTACCTCGCGCCACTTCGCCCAAGCCGCGCCCATACGTGCTTGGACATCGTCGTCCACGATGCCAGACTCGTGCAGCACGGATCCAAGGTACCTGAACGTATCGGACTTTCTGATCAGGTCCGAACCTATTCGGATGGTGTTTGAATCCGTGCTGCCACGCCTGCCACAGGACATGTACTCAGTCTTCGCCACATTTAGGCTCTGACCACCGTTTTCAAGCGTGTCCTTCCAAATGTTGACTTTGCGCTCAAGATTGGCTTTGTTCTGATTCACGAGGGCTATGTCATCGGCATACATCATTAGCCATGGGGGCTTATCTTGGATGTTTGCCGTAACTACATCGAGCATCGTTAAACAAGAACGGGCTAAGAGTCGAGCCTTGGTGAGCGCCAACAGATATTGGGAAGCCATTCGATTCGCCAACAGCGGTCTGGACAGAGGACACGGAATCGCGGTACATGTCTCTGATAATGTCAATATAGGCCTCGGGAACGCCCTTGAAGCGCAGTGTCCACCAGATGGACTGCCGAGGTATACAGTCGAAGGCCTTCTGCAGGTCTAAAAAGGCCATATGCAAAGCTCTCCTTCTCTCTCTGTAAGCTTCAGCCAGAGTCCGTAAGGCGAACACTGCGTCCATGGTGCTGTTACCCGCCCGGAAGCCATATTGACACTCAGAGACAGTACACTCGCTACGGAGCCGTGTGTCAATGATGCGCTCGAAGAGCTTCATGGTGTGGCACATGATCTTGATACCGCGGTAGCTACTACAATCCTGTACGCTACCTTTGCTTTTGTATACAGGAATAATCCGGCTAAATCGCCACTGGTTCGGCATTTCCTTGGTGATCAGGATGCGGTTAAAAAGATCCATCAGAAGGTCCACGCCATGTGGGCCCATCGCCTTCCACACTTCAATTGGCACATTGTCAGGCCCGACCGCTTTCCGGTTCTTCATGTGGCGAAGAGCAATGCGGGTTTCGTCGGGGGAAATAGGGGAAATAAGTCAAAGGTTAGGAGGCGGTTCGGGAGGAAGGTTATGGGGATGCTGTTTGTTAGACAGCTCCGCGAAGTATGTACACCATCTCTCCTTAACAGAGGGGGCATCGTAGAGCAGCTTACCCTGGGCGTCCTGTCGATGGAGCTACTGACGGTGACTGAAACCTTCAGTAGTGCCATCCGGATGGAATTTGGTGTAGACAAATGTGCAGTCATGCATGTAAAGAAAGGGGAGATTATGGAATCTGAGAGAATTCAACTCTCGGATTCCATACAGTTTAGATCCCTCAGCTCAACCGAAACCTATAAGTATTTGGGTATATCGGAAGCGTTGGGCATTAATGTTACTGACATGAAGCAATCGTTGAAGGAACGCTTCTTTGGCCGCCTGAATAAGGTTTTGAATAGCCTTTTGTCGGGCGGAAATAAGGTGCGCGCCTTCAACGGTTGGGTCATGCCGGTATTAATGTACTCTTTCGGCATACTCAAATGGACTCAAACTGAGCTTGATGCCCTGAGGGTCCGTACACTGCTGACCGCAAACCGGATGCATCACCCACGATCGTCGGTGATGAGACTGTACATCCCGCGGAAGTGTGGAGGTCGAGGCTTTTTAAACGCCAAGACTCCACAAACGCGAGATGTGCAATCTCAGAGAATATTTTCTCAAAGCTGATGTGGGTATGCACCGAGATGTTGTTGCAGTGGACAAGGGTCTCACCCCGTTATCCATGGCTAAGGAGAACTGGCGCAAACTTGTGATACTTACCACAGATGACCGCAAGGAAGTATGGAAAACAAAAGAGCTACACGGGCGCTTCTATCAGGCTCTTCATGGGTCCAATGTAGATTTTTCAGCGTCCGTGGCCTGGCTACGATTCAGTGATCTCTTCGGGGAAACTGAAGGTTTTGTCTGTGCGATTATGGACGAAGTAATTTGTCAACAAATAACTACCGGAGGCATATTATGAAGGATGAGACTCTGGACGTGTGTCGGGCATGCCACCGTCCGGGTGAGTCCATCAGACATATTAACTCTGGCCTGAAGGCCAGAGCTAATGTGTATGGCTAGAAGGGCCTGATATCGAAGGCAGTACTCCTCGATACGGCTCGTATTGTGAGGAGGTTCCTTTTTCTGGAGCCCTAACCACCGGTAGCTTGGACCCTGCTCCCTACACCGGCGGACTACTACTTTTTATATTTTTAAATGTATTTTTTATGGTTTTTTAGAGATATATTTAAAAATATACTTTGTATGTAAATAAAAATAAATTATCGAAATAGTAATAATAAAGCAAGCACCTGAAACAAAGAGAGCATCCGAACATGGTACGCGGTCAGGTTGTTTCCTCCCTCTGTAGCCCCAAAGTATGCGCGTATGACATTTTCATTAATGGATCGTGTCCATCGCATACGCTGCACACTTCCGCCGGGAGCTGGGACCCTATCAGAGGCCGGTGGGCCTCGAGGTCCTAAGCCATCCGGAGGCTAACGTCCTCTTTGACGACGAGCATGTGGTGGTGGTGGTGGTGGCATCGTGGGCGGCGAGAAGTACTCGTCGCTGGAGCTCGACGCGACTGCCACAGCCGGTGTCACAGCACTCACGGTGGGGCTGGGTTCCGGCGGCAGCGAGGCGGAGCTGAGTGACGAGGCCGGAGATGGTGGGCGTGCTCGACGAGCTGCGGGTCTTGTCTACATTTATTTCTTCTTCAGCGGTCGGTGGTCATAGTTCTGTTGCGTATTTTTTATTTATTTTTATTTGTCCGTATTATCTGTATTTATTTTTATCTATTGATTTATCTTCGTGTTGTTCCATTTTGTTTATTTTCATAAAATGTAATTAAAATATTCGCAGAATTTCTTTTTGTCAGTTCACTTGACAGTCAAGCCACAGATTTATTCAACAACACCTCAAGAGGCTTTCGTTAGGCTGCTGGATCAAGGGCTTGATTCAGAAAGCGGTATTTCTGGAGAAACCTCCTAACAATACGAGCCCGTATTGTTAGGAGGTTCCTCTCTCTGGAGCCCTGACCGCCAGGAGCTTGGACCCTGTTCCCAATACCGGTGGGCTACTATTTTAATATTTTTTAATGTTTTTTTATTTAATTTTATTGATGTATTTAAAAATATAATTTATATGTAAAGAAAATAAATAAACGGAATAATAATAATAATAAATTCATCCGCAAGGCAGTTTTGTGGCGAACTGTTGGGCACTGGTGACCCCACGGACCTGATCTCCAGGGAGAATTCTTGTTCCTCATTTCCGGCTTGCCTTTATTGGCTGGCTGGGGTGAAAACTGACGAGGAACAGAGCTCCCAACTCTTTCTTGCCTTAATCGGAAGGTCTGAGTGGAGATTCGCAAGAGCAAACGTGCTCGGGAGAAGGATGTATAATCCAGTAAGGTGCTGGTAGGGATCTTGACCGTACTTCCGGGATTGTCCTGATAGCCGTGGTATACCTCTCCACTCCTCTAGCACCTCAGGATATGTTGCCCCCTTGGCACTACGTTACTTTGTGCTAGCGACCCTTTTTGGGGGGGCCCATTTATTGAGTGTGCAAGTCACCCCCTGCTATTTTAAAGCCGATTAATTGTCAATGGTCAGGCAGGGGCCAATAGTTCTTCCATAGTAAACGATTATTAGTCCACTAAACCAGCCAAACCCATAGCGTTCCATCTTTTGTTTCCATATTCTGCAATAGTCCTGCTCCAACCAGGGACTGTCCTTGGGTATACTTTCACAGTGCATACAGGGATAATCGTCGGTTGGTGTCCCATTCCATTTGAAATGTCTAAAGAGGCCTCTGCGAGTTGGCATCGGCCCCTCGTACGCCTATCAAAGGACCGGGTCTCTAGGGACCCGAGAATGTCAAAAACATAATAATAATAAATTCATTTATTATTATTACATTTACTAATATTTAAAACAACAAATAATAAAAGTTAAGGTTTACGGAACCCTTCGTGTGCGAGTCCGACTCGCACTTGGCTAGTTTTTTCATATATTTTTGTAAGTAACGGTCTGCTAATGGTATTACTGAAAGTTATATTTGTGTGCAATTGAGAAACGCAGAAGCATTCGGCTCACGCACATCAAGAAAATAAAGTGGATACATGATATAGTATTTAGCTCATGTTTACCTCTAGACGCGGCTTCTATGCGTTATTATTTTAAGGTGGTAGGTAACTTTGGTATCGTAAAATAGTCATTCTTCACCATAGACAGAAACGTTCAATAAGGGATGATTGATATTAGACCGGGCCGTGTCCGGGCCGGGGTGGGGCCGAAGTGGAGCCCGTCCGTGCTGCACTGCACGTTTATATTACACAGAGTGTTAAACGAAGTGTTCGTTAAATAAGCGAATAGTGTTCGTATGACGTGGGACCGTGCAACAACCGGGGCACAAAATATATGTAACGTTACAATGCCGTGCCCCGTCCGTCCGGGTCGCGTAAATACGTAGGCGGCTGCAACACAGACACCCGTAGTCTGTGCTGCAGGCTGCAGTATGTTGCTGATGGCTTCAAGCAGTTATAGTCTG
Organism: Lacanobia oleracea; assembly: GCA_950371165.1. NCBI lineage: Eukaryota > Metazoa > Arthropoda > Insecta > Lepidoptera > Noctuidae > Lacanobia > Lacanobia oleracea. The sequence goes on along the minus strand of OX493392.1, from coordinate 22,703,744 downwards.
TCTAAACCCAGCTGCAACAGAGCGGTCTGCCTGTAGTGCAGCTGCATTTGTTTCTATAATTTAATGAAAAAATGAAAAGGCGGCTGCAACACAGACACCCATAGTCTGTGCTGCTTTATCATGCGAATGGCTTAACGCAGTTATAGTCTGTCCACACCCAGTTGCAAAGCAGCGGAGCCGCGTTTCGCAGGGCTCCAACTTCTGGATGGCTAAAAAAAAAAATAACCACGAAGGCCATGGCGGGATCTGAACCTAACCTGTCCGAGTAGGGGTGCCCCTAGTCCCGTCATCTTCATCATCATTTACCAAAACCATCATTCACCATCATCATCATCATCAACCAGCATCATCATCACCGTAATCATCATCAAACAACATCATCATCACCATCATCACCATCACCATCACCATCATCAACATCATCATCATCAACATTATCATCACCATCATCATCATCAACATTATTATTATCATCATCATCAACATCATAATCATAACCATCATCATCATCACCACCATCATCATCATCATCATCATCATCAACCAACATCATCATCATCAACCAACTTCATCATCATCATCATCACCATAAACCAACATCATCATCACCGTCATCATCATCATTTATCAACATCATTATCACCATCATCAACCAACAACATCATCACCATCATCAACATCATCATCATCAACATTATCATCACCATCATCATCATCACCACCATCATCATAAACATTATCATTATCATCATCATCAACATCATAATCATCACCATCATCATCATCACCACCATCATCATCATCATCATCAACCAACATCATCATCATCAACCAACATCATCATCACCATCATCATCATCATTTATCAACATCATCATCACCATCATCAACCAACAACATCATCACCATCATCATCATCATCATCAATAACATCATCACCATCATCATCAATAACATCATCATCACCATCATCAATAACATCGTCATCACCATCATCAATAACATCGTCATCACCATCATCAACCAACATCATCATCACCATCATCATCATCATCATCAATAACATCATCATCACCATCATCATCAATAACATCATCATCACCATCATCAATAACATCGTCATCACCATCATCAATAACATCGTCATCACCATCATCAACCAACATCATCATCACCATCATCATCAACCAACATCACCACCATCACCATCATCATCATCATCATCATCATCATCAACATCATCATCATCATTATCATCAACCAACATCATCATCATCATGTTCATCATCTTTTGGAAGATTAGTTATCACGGAAACCAATCATCATAATCCTTATTTATGGAGGGGGAGAAGATATTCCCCACATACCACTTAACGTGGTCCTTGTCGCTATGTCAAGGACAAACTAAGAATCGATCTGTCTGCAAAGCCATTGATCATAGTACAGACACTAGACACAAACGGACGGACGGACGGGAGTTCGGACGGACACCGGAGGCTTAGTAATAGCGTTCCAATGGTTACCATTTGGGTACGGAACCCTAAAAATAAATACCATGCTTACACCAAAAGAAAGATAACGAAAACGTAGAAGTTATCATGGTATAACAACCAGGGAGCATTTCAATTACCCATTGAAGGGGTTTTCGATAGGGTTTTCCTAAGCAGTTAATCAAAAACCCATAGGATGTGGGTAACCCTTTCGAATGGGTTATCATAATGAAGGGGTAACCCTTTTAGTGGGTTTCAAGTATAGAACCCATTCAATGGGTTAGTATATTGAAGGGGTAACCCTTTCAGTGGGTTTCAAGTATAGAACCCATTCAACGGGTTATCACAATGAAGGGGTTACCCTTTCAGTGGGTTTCAAATATAAAACCCGTTCAAGGAGTTACATCATGATAAGGTTACCTCTTAAACGGCTTACCCCTTCGAAAGAGTTAAGTCTTAACCGGGGTTGTACGGTCCCTGCTCGTAGGTAGAAAGGTTACCTAGGCATCCAGGAGCATCTATGAAATAGATTCACTACTGACTGACCTAGTTACAGTCGTGTGACAATACACTAGTTGTTTGTGTGCAAACCGAGGTCCCTCTGTAAACATTTCTCGAATGTTCTGATTATGGTTTATACAGATTTTGTGTGGAACTGTTATTTAGGTAGTTATTTGTTTTCTGGATAATATTAGTTTCGTTTGACCTGTTATTCCTCCATATTGGGGCGAATAATAACCAGAGTGTATTAATCCTTTGGATCTTTTCCTTTGTTGGCTTCATTTGTCTCTCCCTTTATTCAGTTGCTTACACAAGTAAGGGCGAATTTCACCATCGAATCTGGAACCGGACCGAACCGAATTTCAACCGACTTCTTCAAAAAGGAGGAGGTTCTATGTTCGGCGGTATGTATTTTCTTTTTTTTTTATGTATGTTCACCGATTTCTCCGCCAATTGTGGACCGATTTTAAAAAATCTTTTTTTATTCGGAAGCCTGTATACTCCCGAGGTGGTCCCATTGTCACCAAGTTAGAATCTGATGATGGAATCCCATGAAAATCGAGGGAAACCCTCAAATTTTATAAGCACATACAATGTTTTTCATAAACTTTCTAACGCAATTCAGATATTTGTGCCTGGTAATCATCATCTCATGTTGCTGAGCTGATGATGGAAGGTGTAAGTCAGGATCTGATAATGGGATCCCATGACAAATGTTTGTTCAGCGATATTTTCGCCAATTATTACCGATTTGAATGATTCTTTTTTTGTTTGGAAGAGTATTTTCTCGGACTGGTCCCATTTAAATTTGGTGAAGATCTGATGAAGAACTTCGGAGGTAGGCAACCCTAAAAATCAAAATGATTCGTATGTTGCGGTTGGTGCATAACTAGCGAAATGGGGCAAAAGTTCAATCAGAATTTTCTTTCATTCGATGATAACTGATTGTGCCTAATAAATTAAAGGCAACCCTTCAATTGACCAATAGGTAAAGAACATCTGCTAAGTTCTGCATCTTTTCTACCTTCAAGCCAATTGTCTAGCAAGGCAACACGCAAGTACAAATTTACAAAATCAACAAACAAAAACACGCACATACATTACTTAACAAAATCTATCACTTACCCGCAGTTTCTCCATCAAAGATGAACATAGGGAAGAAGGGGAAACCCTTCTCTTCCAGCGCAGAATGTAAAGATGGGTTGTCATGCAGGCGCAACCCATGCCGGAACCAAAGGACGCTTCCACCGAGCATTGTGGCTACTGAGATTTATACCTGTGAATAAACACATTATGAATTAATAAAGGAGCAAACTTTTATTCAGGATGAATTATAAAACCTATATGTATAGGGGAACCAGGAAGGATGGCTGAAGAAAGGGGGCCCTATATACCCAACAGAGGATGATACCTGGCTAAAATGATGATCATGATTCTATCAAGAATCGTCACAGAGTGAGAGAGCAGAAAATGCTGCCTACTGAAGCTATATTTGCCATAATTGGCATAAAACTTTATTAACATTCAATGTGAAGCCCGCAAAATGCCAAGTTTGAAGAAATATTACCAGCCGTAACAACCCCAGTAAAAAACCCTTACAAGAACGCCCTTTGTAAGTTCTTGAAGAACTTAGACGTTTGCGCAACACAATGAGAAAATTAATACGAATTTCATTTTTATGTTTTTAAAATTAAAAGGGGCAGAAAGTAACAACCTACTGGAAAATAACTCGCAACAACCGTAGAAAGGCTAGCGACCAAATGACCCTGAAAACTGCAGTGTAGTGCATGACATAATAGCGATAGGCGATAACGTTATGTAACGAGTGTTAGCCGATATATATGTATAAACTATAAACATAAGCGGTGGAAAACGAGGAAACTTGATATGAGTAATGTGATGTGTTTTGTTTCCTTGCTCCTTTAATCTATACTTCTATCTATCTATACTAATATATAAAGCTGAAGGGTTTTTTGTTTACTTGAACGCGCTAATCTCAGGAGCTACTGGTCCGATTTGATAAATTATTTCAGTGTTAGATAGCCCATTTATCGAGGAAGGCTATAGGCTATATATATCATCACACTAAGACCAACAGGAGCGGAGCAGTAATGAAAATTGTGACGCAGACGAAATTGCGCGGGTCAACTAGTAAGTTATAAAGCCTTGAGCTTGTAAAAATAAATTTTGATCTGATTGATACTACTTATGTAAACTGGATGACTGGACTAGGTATGTAACTGGAGGACTTGAAAGAGAGGAAGATGCGGAAAGTGCAGAAATGGACGAAAGCGAATAAAGAGGCGCTAATTTAGAGACGCGACGAAACCGAAGTAGGAGGCGCAAATTCAGAAACGCGACGAGACTATGTAGACGGCGGAAGGCACAACTTGTTACCCGACTGCTCCAGAAGCAGGTATTTTTTTATTGGAGAAGTGAAGTGATTTTTGTCTTGGAGAGATGAGAAGCTCTTTGTCGTTATCGTATTAAACGTATGAAATAACAAGAAAGCTGGTAAGGGACAAATCAAATAGGATTATGGAAGTCGATTGCTAAGTGTGGTCCATTAATAAAGATACAAGATTTAAATATGTCAGTGTAAGTAAAAAATCTCAAGTTTATACATAGTCTCACTGCAAAACAAAGCATAGATAATCGTCAATACCACTATGACATAATCAGTCACACACAATACATAACATATTCTAACATGGAGTCATAGACCTGCTATGTTAATAATCCCAGACAGAAAATAAGAAATTCAAATATTATAAAAACGAGATTGCTATTCGAGTTCAAACAGATTAGTCGAATACGCTTTTTGGAAGGGTATAAAATAGTTTTACTGACTGACCTAGATATAGTCCTGTGACTATGCCTGCAGAAGTTGTTTCTTTGCTAATCGAGGTCCTTTTTCTTAATAAATTAGTGTGGGACCGTTATATAGATATTAGCTTTCTAGTCAATATTAGTTTCTTTTGATCTTACTCTTTTACAGTTGAACGCAGAATCGCAAGATTTTCAGAAGTATTAATTTTTGGAAGTTTGCCTCGGGACCCTTGGGACCCACTATGACATAATCAGTCGCAATCGCCAGTCAGTCAGTTCAGTCGCCGTTTTTGTAAAACGAATGACTTTTATGCTGTCATGCGAAAAAGAATCTCGTGTTTAGTGACACGGTTGCGGGACAGTGACAACAGTATTCTGAGAACAGTGGCGGAGAACATCTATTCTCTCATTCTGAGACGTTTTGTGGAGGTGACGAACGCCTTCAGAGAATAATAGTCAGTTTTAATTCATTTACTAACATTAGATTTAAAAGGTTTTACTAACACAGCGGATCTTATGTTGTCCAGAATAAAGAATGTATTATTATTATTAATACATATTCTAACACGGAGTCATTGACCTGCTACGTAAATAATCCTAGACAGAATATAAGAAATTCAAGTACTATAAAAACAAGATTGATATTCCAGTTCACACAGATTAGTCGAATACACTTTTGGGAAGGGTATAAAAGTGAAAGTGATGTATATTTGAAAGTCACGGGGTTCAGTTGATTGCTAGAACAGTGGGACTACTCTCTAAGCCCAAAGTCCGTAGTTTCGCGCTTAGTTACGGGCGTATTCTGCTCCGTATTACCTACAGCGTTACGATAAGTCCCGAACTAAAAAATAATGACAACACGATTAAGCCCGATACTGCGGGGCTACTCTCTAAATCCGAAGTCCGTAGTTTCGGGCTTAGTTGCGGGCGTATTCTACTCCGTATCACCTAACCAGTTTACCACTAAGAATTAATGATAACAGGATTTGTCATTTACTGTCAAATTGTGTTGACATTCATTCTTAGTTCGGGACTAATCGTAAGTCCGTGGGTGATACGGAGTAGAATACGCCCGCAACTAAGCCCGAAACTACGGACTTCGGGCTTAAGGAGTAGCCCCCCACGGCCGGTCGAGTGTCGATGTTTGGGGGATAGTCAGGCCGCGTTTCATTAATCCAGCCTCACTCAGCGCAAGCAATTCTATTAGTTCTTAACAAACACATCCCTCGCTAGGCATCCTCGCACATCTCTGGTGGAAACGCAGCCTTATTGTCCTTATTCTAAGGCCGTTACCACATGCAAGCAGCTCGCATGCAAGTTGCATTACATTGCGGGCTACCGAAATATGATGAGATCAATCGCTCGATCGTGGCCGGCAATGTTAATAAGCGAGCATACAAGTTGCTTGCAAGTGGAAATGCCACCTAAAAGTAGATGTCAAACGAAGAGAACATGGTGGTGAAAGTTTTGGGTAAGAAATTGGATGTTTAGAGAAGAGAGAAGAGAAGAAAAGAGATATAAGAAACAAAGGAAAGAGTGGAAGATACTGATCATCGCAAGGGGGTGACGGGTGACTACTGAGTTGACGACTTAAAATGATTTCGAGAAAAACACGCTAAACCCCTAAAAATAATATAGAATAGAATAGAATAGAATACTCTTTATTATGTACACCATATAAGTTACAGAAAAGATAGATGAAGAAAACATTACATAGGGTGACACAATGGGCGGTGGTGGGCATAATATTTTATACCAATACTTAAATCTATCTACTAATATATAAAGCTGAAAAGTTTGTTTGTTTACTTGAACGCGCTAACCTCAGGAACTACTGGTCCGATTTGAAAAATTCTATATCATCACGCCAAGAACAAAAGGAGCGGAGCAGTAATGAAAATTGTGACGCAGACGAAGTTGCGCGGGTCAACTATAAAGCTAAAGAAAAAAAAAAAAAACTGAAGAGTTCGTTTGTTTGCTTGAACGCGCTAATCTCAGGTACTACTGGTCCGATTTGAAAAAATATTTCAGTGATTGATAGCCTATTTATCGAGGAAGGCTATATATACGCTGAGACCAACAGAAACGGAGGAGACGAAGTGGCGCGGGTCAACTAGTGTACAAATATTGCTCGAAAATCATGCCACCTGCACCGAGAGCAACACGCTGAACAAACAAGTACTTTCAAAGTCTGTGCAAAATGTGCTAAAATAGATAAACCTAACTAGTTGCAGACATATATTGAAGCTTAATTAAAATATTGATCCAATTAGTTTACTCCAACGGCGCTAAGTACCATACAAATTGCCCGGGTGTCATCACTGCGAGGATCGCCCGGAGGACACGGTGGAGCATACGGTGGAGGTCTGCCCTGCTTGGGCGGAGCACCGCCGGGTCCTCGTCGAGGCGATCGGTGGCGGCGACCTTTCGCGACCGGCCTTGGTTCAATCTTTGGTCCGGAGCGAGGAGGCATGGGAAGCGATCACCTCCTTCTGCGAAGCAGTAATGCTAGCAAAGGAGGAGGCCGAACGTGTGAGAGAGAGGGAAACCTCACGTCCCAGTCGCCGCAACAGAAGAAGACGCCCCAGGCGTCGGGTGTCGCAGGACGATTCCCGGCCGCCGTAGGCGCGGGCCTGCGGACGGCGAGCAGTGGGTGGCTCGCCGTCTGATCAGAACTAGGCCCGGGTCGGCGGCGCGCTGCGATTCCAGCGCGCCTCAAAGAGATGTCAGCGTGGAAGACGAGGCCCGCTAGGGCAGGTGCCTGCTGGGGCTGCGGAATCTGTTCGAAAGAGGTGCCGTAGCCTTAGAACGCAAAGGGCACCAGGAGGAACACGGATGGGTTTTAGTCAGTAAGAGTCTGACACTCCCTCTTGCTTCACCCAGAGCGGGAGGAGTCATTTGATGATTTCCCATCCTTAAAAAAAAAAAAAAAAAAAAAAACCATACAAATTGTGTTAGGGGTGAATGCGTCATTACAATATTTCACTTCACAGTTTTCGTTGATCGTTGCGAATCCATCCATTCAATTTTAGTACCTAGGTGCTGATAATAGTTTAAATTTCAACAAGAATTATATAATTTCTACAACTACATAATTTATATCTTGTTGATTCAGCTTGAATAGTTTTGTATGAAAATTATGGAAAACTAAAACATATTTTGAAAAGACGTCTACAGGGTTATTTGTAAAACACCAACCACCTCTTAGGCAGTGAAAGTACACACACACAACTTTTACTTTGATACCAAAACCCTGAAAACTCGATAAAAATATCAGCTGTTTCATACATTTTCATTGGCTAAATATTGCATTTTGTATGAAACAGCTGATATTTTTTATTTATTTTTTTAGTTTTCTCAAAGTAAATGTGGTTTATAATCATGTATACCTCACTCACTGCCTAAGAGGTTGTTGGTGTTTTACAAATAACCCTAAATTTTAGGTCCTAAATGAAATTAATTTCGCTATAATTGGTTTATGACTAGAAGGTAATTAAGATGTCGTAGGTCGCAGCGAATCAATTAGCATGGCTGCTCTATAATCAAAACTACATAAATTGAGAATGCACCGTTCTAAACATAGAAAACTTGTTTACCATGAATTCTCTCCATTTCCGTAAACACTATAGCGAACCTAGCATAGCGATAACAGTCGGAGCGTCGAGTGCAAGGCGAACACATAACTCTATGCAACGCTATGCACCGGCTACAAACAAAACAATAATTAAACTAACGACCGGCGACTCAATAAACAGCGACCAATCAACACTCCAGATCAATCTACGTCAAGAATGAATACTAAAACAAAATGAACAAAGCATTTTCACTCATACTCACAACAAACTCGTTCAATTTCAAATCAAGATTCCCATAAAACGTAACACGTGCCACTGGTCTGACAGACGAATGCGTACTGAGGTACTGAGGGAGGGCGACACTCCGCCTAACTCAGCAGAGCTAATAAAATCATACCTTCTAGAACATTCTACGACTCCGATATCGCACAATAAGCAACCTTTGAAAGTCACCAACCAGTTGTGGTTGAGCTTAGGAAAACCTAACATTACATTTGGAATTGGGATGAAAAAAAGGCTGGATGGATCAAGGGGAGTTGGTTAGGGAAAAGTTTACGCAGGCCGTGAAAGCACTGGGGTATATAAAGGTATACAGTTGTGCCACTTCAGCGACGGTTCCATGAAACATTCATGTAACTTTCATACGCATTAGAGACTTGTTTCTGCCTGCAGCCATTCCGAATACTTAATTTGCAATTGAACAGTGCAAATGCCGTTTCGTTAATCAATTCTAGTCGATGTTTCATCATTACAGGCACTGAGTTTGGGATGATTTCGAGACTTTTAAATGGTTCTTTAGTTAGGTCACAAATCGGCTTATTAAACCGTCAATTGGGTTGCGGGCGTATTTCATTTTCATAGACAATCTATAAATGCTAAGTAACAATCATGATATCTATGACGTAAATGATGCCCTTGGCAATGAATGCACGGACTTCAAACTGAGATTTGCGAAAATTGAGAAAGCAGGCAAAAACACTAGGCAAGTACTTCAACAAGTTGAATATTAGGTCAAATTCATGAACAAAGATAATTACCACAACTTGTTTCATTATTGTAAGGTTTTGAGTATATTTGATAAGAGAGATTTAGCAATCGTAACTCAGTACAGTAGTGACATGTGTAAATTGAATAGGGCAAAAAGATTAATCACATAACGTAAACTAGACTACCTCCCGACCTTTGAAATACCAAAATTTAATAACGATTATGGTGAGAGAGTATGGAATGTCAGTCTCGCCCGAATACTAAACAAGTTGCCAAAACACATAGTTTATAAACTGGAAAACAAAAATAAAAGGCAGACCTATAACATATTCAAGCGACATTTAATGAATTGTAATCGAATAGCAACTCCTTAACTGTAAAATCTTTTCTATTTTTGTTTAAGATTAAATGAAAGAATTAATATTTCAGGAATAATCATTCTTTCGAACTACATGAACTTAGAGGGCTATATTGATGATTAAAATGTTTATAATTCTTTAGATAAATACGCGTTACGGTCGCAGATCGCATTTGGTCCACATACAGCTTCACACTGACCGGCAAATTGCAAAAAACATAAAAATATTTGAATTTCGCGGGCTACCCTGGAGCATCCACCTTAAGTTACGAATTGTATAAAACTGTATTTTAATTGAAATAAACAGCTTTAAAAAAAAAAAAAACAGTTACTTACTCGCCATTAGGCACTCTATCCAACATTGTAAATCTATTTCCTCTTATGCTTAACGACCATTTTCCTTTCCGTGTTAAACTGTCTACAAATAGTAATGTCCGCCATGCAAAATTTTACACCGTATAGAAAATTTAACCTACACTGCAATTTATCCATGTATTCGCGAATTTGTAAACACATTAACATTATTGAACATTTCTAGAAGCTTCCATGGCTTTAATATACCAAAGAAACTTCCTTTTTGTGGGAGCCGCTCTAGGTGAAGTAGGAGGGAGTGTCAGACTCTTACTGACTAAAACCCATATGTGTTCCTCCTAGTGCCCTTTGCGTTCCAGGGCTACGGTGCCTTTCAAACAAATTCCGTAGCTCCAGCAGGCACTGGCCCTAGCGGGCCCCGTCTTCTTTGCTGACAGCTCTTTGAGGCGCGCGTGTAACACAGCGCGTCGTCGACCCGGGCCTGGTTCTGATCAGACGGCAAGCCACCCAATGCTCCACAAATCAAAGTCGGACGCGGGAGATCGCCGCCGCCGATCGCCTCGACGAGGACACGGCGATGGTCCGCCCATGCAGAGCAGACCTCCACCGTATGCTCCACGGCTCCCGGGAGTATCCTCCCGCCGTATTTGAAACAGGCACCTCCCGAAACAACCGTCTCCGGTGAGTACCTGCGTCAAGCGGTAAGGTAAGGATGCCGTGGCGCCGCTCTAGCCACTCTTCAAATAGGGGATTTATCGCTAAATCAATGGACGTCTGTACTTAAGAATTATGCGTTGAGAAATTCAGGATCATTTAAGTAGTATGAACCATAATAATTAGACTAGTTGCTAGAATGTTTTGGTGGAATTAAAGCGCAACGGTTGACAAGGGAGAATAATAGCAGATGAAAAAATGAAGATGTTGCAGTGTCCCCAAGTAACATGGAGAACACGGAAAAAATCTTATTGACCAATTAAAGCAGTAGCAAACTTCTAGGTACTTACGTAAAAATTAGCTGATCAACAATTGTAACAATCACAACAACAAAAACGATGACGATTTGGTTTACATTAAATTTTATAAGTACAGAAATAATATTACATACGGAGTGTTAATTACAGCTATTATGCAATAATTAAATGAAAGTACCTACGTAAGAATAGGTGTACCTATCAACGTACGAAATTGATATTATATAAGTGACAACCTTTTAATAAAAGCGGCTTCGACCTCTTTACATATTCCACCGAAACCGTGCTTTTGTTCGGGATTAAAAAGTAGCCTATGACACTGACCTGACTCAACGTTAGTGTAGGTTTCCATCAAGCATGTACAACAAGTTCTTATTTGATCCAGTATTTTCAGAGATTATCTCGTACAATTAACATGTTACCACTTTGAATATAGCCAATATAGATGTCTGGATACTCTCGATTGAATCACTTTATCGCATTTACGTCTGTCGCAGAGTCGAGCTTAGCTGTTATATAACATACCTACTAGATATACTCGTAGTACAGACAGAAATATCTACTTTTTCAATCAGTCTCGGTTGCAGAAAATAATGGAACAATTTGATTCGTCATTGGACGGCAAGAACGTCGAAGGTCCAGAGTGTGGATTAATGAAAATCCTTGGAGGCTTGAGGTCCTGACATACATATAGACCTAGGAATTTGGACTAAGTAAATTGAAAGACAGCTGAATCAGCAAATAAACTAAAATGCTATCCGGCGTGTAATGCAGGCTGATATGAATATGATTGAAAACTGTCCGTATACACCCAACGAGAATTCAGAGAAAGAAATTAAATTGTTACTTTTTTTTTATTAGACATGAGATTGCTCTTGACTTTAGTCTAGGTCAGAGATGACAGAGACAAAGTCTACGATGGAGCGAGCTTACCCAGAAGGAGCCTGTTCACTCTAACTTTAAAGAGATTAGGGTTGTAAACACTGTATTTATTTGGCACACACAGATACGGACAATGCCAGAACAAATATAAGGAAAGTTCATTTTAAAACCTGACAGAGCAGTTCGAGTCTTAGGTGAATACCAAGCCTCAACGAGATATCAGCATAATAGACGGGGCCTGCTAGGGCCAGTTTTTTTTTTTTTTTACTTTGATAGGCACGCGTTTGACCACTATCTCACCTGATGGTAAGCGAGGATGTGGTCGAAGATGGAGCACGCTTGCCTAGAAATATCCTATTCACTCTTGATTTAAAGACTCCCAGGTTGTAGCTATCAGGAAACACAGACTCCGGCAGGGAATTCCACTCCTTAGCTGTACGCACTATGAATGTGTTCCCAAAACGTTTTGTGCGTATGGGTGGGATGTCCACCATGTACCGGTGGCGCATCGCCGTTCGTCTTGTGGTCCGATGATGGAACGGGCTTGGCGGAATTAAATTATGCAATTCCGTCGCACATTCCCCAAAATGAAACCGGTAAAAAACCGACAGGCTAGCAACTCGTCGTCGATGTTCAAGACTTTGGAGCTTCGATGCGACGAGCCTCTCATTGCCGATGATCCTCTTGGCTCGTTTCTCAATTGACTCAAGGGCATCAAGCTGGTATCTAGCAGATCCGTCCCAAAGATGAGAGCAGTATTCCATACACGATCGAACTTGCGCTTGATAGAGTTTGAGCAGCTGTTCCGGCGTGAAGTACCGTCTCACCTTAGACAGAATCCCCAACTTCTTTTCAGCCACTTGAGCTTTTGCCTCTATGTAAGGGCCAAAATTGAGAGTAGAAGTTAATGTAACCCCAAGAAGCTCAAGATGGTCGGTTATCGGCACGGTTTCACCGCGGAAAGATGGAGCTGGGCGGAATTGGCTCCTTTTGGCGGAAAAAAGACACGCTTGGGTCTTAGCAGCATTGAACTTGACCAGATTGGCATCGCCCCATTCAGAGACAGCCTGTAAGGACACGTTCAAGCGCTCAACCATTGCCTCCCGGAGAGACCGGATCTGCGACCCACCAGCTCGTGCGTCGGACACGTATCTCTCAGCAACAGTGCTGTCGTCTGCATACCCAAAGGTACCGGGTTTAAGCAGATCATTAATATGCAGCAAGAATAGTGTCTGCCAGGGTTGCGGAATTTCTTCGAAAGAATCTCCACCGCCCAGGAACGCAGAGGGCATTAGGAGGAACACGGATGGGTTTTTAGTCAGTAAAAGTCTGACATCGATTCCGCTCAATACAGAGCCAGGGAGGAGTCATTTTGATAATTTCCTATCCTTAAAAAAGCGGAAAGATCAAAGATATCGACTAATAGAGCAGTCGTTTTTTGGTTTAAAATAATCATGATCCTTGTTTACAATTTTCCCAAATAACGCAAAACATTTAAAGTAATTTGTAACGTAAAACAACTGTTTCTAATACTGAGTAGAGTTACGTTGAATCGAGAGCTGTCTGGCTTAGTCCAACTAGAAAATCAATGCCATTGTCACATGCAGAACGCCTCCCTAGGTGATCGAAACAAGGTTCTTTGTTTGTTATTTTCATACTATCTAGTTTAATTCTATGAAGTCCCGTTTATGGGGCAGACAGATTGACTTTTAGTTTGTGTTCTGTTTTGTGAGCCGTTGTGTATATGTCTGGTTCTTTGTTGATACATAATACGTAAACGGATTGACGCCTGTGAATCCTGAAGGGTTAGGCAAAAGTGGTCCTATAGTAGCATTTATGTTCAGGTTTTACATGCACGCTGTTATCCTACTAATCCTCCTTCCTACTAATAATATAAATGCGAAAGTTTGTGAGGATGAAAGGATGGATGTTTGTACCTCTTTCACGTCAGAACGCCTGAAAGGATATTCATGAAATTTGGCACAGAGGTAGATTATAGTCTGAAATGACACATAGACTACTTTTTATCCTGGAAGTATGTTGATGACCCTAGGAATCACGCGGGCGAAACCGCTGGCAGAAGCTAGTGTTACATATTTTGGGTATACTGTATGGAAAAAAATATATATATCAGACATATTGAGATTGAGTAACCGTGGTCTATGTACGGAAAGACAGATAACGGATACCTATTAGGTAGAATTTCGGGAGAACAATGTTGCACGAGGAGCTCGTGGCTAAATAATAACAGCCGCACGGGTCGATCTTGAAGGTTAAGCAACGCTTGCCAAGGTTGGTCTGTGGATGGGTGACCATCTTGACATACCGAGTTTCCTCCGTGCCTCGGAAAGCACGTTAAGCCGTTGGTCCCGGCTGTCATTTGTAGATCTTTGGCAGTCGTTACGGATTGTCAGAAGCCAGTAAATCTGACTCCAGTCTTGCCAAGAAGTACCGTGTTACCCAGTTAATGGGTTGTGGAGGTCTGGTAGGCAGCCGCTCCACGTAAAACACTGGTATTCAGCTGAATCCGGTTTGACTGGAAGCCGACCCTAATAAAGTTGGGAAAAGGCTAGGCAGATGATGAATGTTGCACGTAGACGATAGTTTAAAAATCTTTAGGCTCTTTGTGATTTTTCAAACCCGCCATAACACCAGCAGTAGGTAGAATTTTCTGGGTAATCATGAAAACATTACAAAATAAAGGGTAAGAAATATAAGAAAACTTTTCTTATTTTGCTTACCCTTTATTTACCATTTATGAAAAAGAAATAACAAAAACAAGAAAAAATATGGTTTCAGCAACATTTCTAAAGGTTCATTATGTTATAGCATTTATTTGAAATTCAAGAAACTGTTTTAAAACATTTAGACACAGTTCAGTAAACAACAACAATGACGATCAAAATCAGAATTTGTTTACGCAACTAATTGAAAAGAGGTTTCATGGTTTCTTGTAATGGTGAAAGTTCAAAGCTCACAAGGGTCAAATGTTAAGACATTTCAACATTAAAAAGTTAGAAAAGAAAATCACATTTATTCAGATGTCTTGATATATTTTCTCGAACGCCACTGCTGCAACATATCTGAATCAAGTCGTTGAAACACAGTAGAAAAAGAGTTGCACAAAGACCAGAACCTTAAGGAACGCCGGCATCAATAGCCATAGGATCCGATGAGCAGCCATGTATGATCACTCCGATCGATCGCTTACTCAAGAAATCTGAAATCGAATAGCTAAAGTTAGCAGGGATGCCTTAATGCGGGAAGTTTGCCTAACGGACTATCATGCCAGAACCTGTCAAAGGCCTTCGAGATATCAAGGTACTTAGCAAGGGCGCCGTGTCGCTCAATGGCTCTGCCTATCTAGCTTACGTTCGAAACAAACTAAACTCATCTAGGAAGTATAGATTAATTATTTCTCACACAAGAAACCTTACTTATTGAGCAATCGCTGGACTGAAAGTACTGAAAGACTGAAACCCATATTTACTAATACCTTGCGGAAAATATGGGTCACACCAGTCAAAGCAATGAGTTTCAGGTTGTTTTATTGCCATATACGTTATTGCGTAATAACCCACATGCCGAGTCGACTTGCAAATGGACGACAAGGAAATGCCCTCTTGATTTTAAACGAGAAAAAACCGTATAAAGGAAGAACTTTTTCTAGTTTAATGTTATCCTGCATGCACGTTTTTTATTCTTGTATGTTTACACATGTTTGGGCAAATAAATTTATCTCTTATCTCTTAAAAATGATGTAGGTACTTACAGGGTGAATTTTTGAAGTCTTTTTTTTTTGGCCAAATGCGAAACTAAAATATAACGTAAAATACTCAGATAGGTATATACAGACACTAGTTGAGCCGTGCAAAATGGGCTATCTAAGACTGAAAGAATTTTTCAAATCGGACCAGTAGTTCCTGAGACAAGCAACCATCAAAGAAACTCTTCAGCTTTATATATTAGTATAGATACCCTTTATTGCTTTTGAGTTTTTTAAAAAAGCGTTTAGCTTTTTAACAGTTCCATCCAAACTTAAAAGAGAGCGCCGACCGAAACCTTTACAGGATCCCTTAATCCCTTTTTTCGTCTATAACAGAGGTTTTTCTAGTGATTATGCAACACACAGATAACCAGACCAATGAAAGAAAAAAACGTTCGATGCAGATTAAAAAAAAAACTAAAACGGTATCATTTAATTACAAATATTACATAATTACAGTTTCTAAAATAACAACAAATTGAAAAACAATGGATACAGCAATAAGAACCCTTTACAAATGGAATCGCCGATGTCATTAGGTATAGAAGTCCTCGCATTACATACGGAGTTACATCACTCACGTGACTACCTATTCCAATGTATAATAATAATTAATATACATGTAGTATAGTTGGTAATACGTTATACCTACATAGGTAGTACACGAATAAGGAGTAGTACCAGTTCTGAGAACCAATAGGCACCCGCCTATTGGTTCGCTAAACTTCCTAATATTAAAAGTGATATCTTTGTGCTAGCGACCCTTTTCGGAGGGCCCATTTATTGAGTGTCCAAGTCAACCCCTGCCATTTTAATTGTCAGTGGTCAGGCAGGTTCCATAGTAAACGATTAGTAATGACAGTGGTTAGTAACGACAGTCCACTAAACCACCCAAACCCATAATAGCGTTTCATCTTTTGTTTCCATATTCTGCAATAGTCCTGCTCTAACCGGGGATTGTCCATGGTTTCACAGTGCATACAAGGATAATCGTCGGTTGGTGTACCATTCTATTTGAAATGTTTAACGGGGCGTCTGCGAGTTGGCTTCGGCCCCTTGTAAGCCTATCAAAGGACTGGGTCTCCAGGGACCCGACCAGTAAGTAAAAAAAACTTGCCAAGTGCGAGTCGGACTCGCCAACCGAGGGTTCCGTACAAATTTGCAGCTACAAATTACTTTAAATAAAGGCTATATTTTTTATGATTTAATTACAAATACACTTCTCATCAGAAAAATCGAAACACTTCCGTTTTTATGGTTTCTGTCCTATCCTAATTTAACACAAAAGAGTTTAAATGATTGTAAGAGGTCTGTTAAAAAAAATAAGGTGAATTTTCAAATTTCGCGGGCTACGTACATTCGATTATCGAGTTTTTTATTTTGTTATGTTGGTACACTCGTCTCGAACATATGTTCACAGTTTTAGCTATATAGCACATTTAGTTTGTTTGTGAGAGGCATAAAAGTTAAAAGTGTTTTGCGTGTTCGGCGATTTTTTGCTGTCGAAAAACATGGATCAAAGAGTTTGCATACAATTTTGTGTGTAAATTGGATTCAAGTGCTCCAAAGCACTTGAAATGTTGAAAGTGGCATACGGTGAGTCTACTTGAAGCCAAAAAAATTTTTACAAGTGGTAATAGCCCAGGAGAGCCAAGGCCAAAAATAGCACGCCAAGTTCGATCAAATGTGAAGGCTGACTATTTTTTTCAATTACCGTGGCGTAGTGCATCAGGAGTTCTTACCACATGGTCGTACGGTCAATAAGGAGTATTATCTTGAAGTTATGCGCCGCTTGCGAGAAGCAATACGAAGAAAACGTTCGGAATTGTGGAAAAACAATTCATGGCTTTTGCATCATGATAATGCACCTGCTCACTCGTCATTGTTTGTTTGTTATTTTTTGGCCAAAAACAACACCGTAGTCATGCCTCAGCCACCGTATTCACCAGATTTGGCCCCCTGCGACTTTTTCCAGTTCCCAAGATTGAAGAGACTCATGAAAGGACGACGTTTTGAGACGATTGAGGAGATACAAACCGAATCGCTGAGAGAGCTCAAGAGCATACCAAAAAGTGCATATCAGAACTGCTTCCAGGATTGGAAAAAACGCTGGCACAAATGTATTATAGATGATTAAATAAATATTTTTTGAGAAAAATGAAAATTCACCTTATTTTTTTAACAGACCTCGTATAGCTGGCAGTTTGGCCATTACAGTGCTGCGAAAATTCTAAATTCAAAATAAGAATTTCTTTTCTTTACCATATAAATGAAATGGTTGACTGTTTTGTGACAAATGTGTGTTTAAGTTGGTCACCTTTGAAAGCTAAAAATTGGCGCTTAACGTAAAACTTTTTGCTCTTAATTATGTTTACTGTTACTTTGCGACGTCTGAAAAAGTTTTTTTTCTAAAACATATGGATACTTCGCCTGCAGAAGCAGCCTAAGTGGTGGCATTTCTGGATTCTGGACTTGTCAGCGTGTTGTGGATGAGAGATTGCATCTAAGCCTGTCGTCTGTTCATAGAGTCTACAAACGCTATCGGGAGACTGGTTCGTTTACGCGCCGTTCAGGATCTAGCAGGAATCGGGTCACTTCTGAGCGAGATGATCGATTTATTGTAACTTTTTACGAAATTGACGCCATAATCCTTTTCAACTACAGCAGCAGCTTCATGTTGTACGTAAGGTGGCAATAAGTGACTCTATAATTAGAAGAAGGTTGAAGGAACGTGGACTGGTAACGCACAAGCCAGCAAAAGAGCCATAACTGCACGACGCCTAAGGAAGACGGCTTAGAACGACGACTTAGGAAGACGTATTAGAACGACGCCTTACAACAACGCCTTAAGAAGACGTCTTAGTAAGACGTCTTAGAAAGACGACTTAGGTAAACGTATTATAACGACGCCTTAGAACGACGGCTTAAGAAGACGTATTGAACGACGCCTTATAACGACGTCTTACAACGTCGCCAAATAACGACGCCTTAGAATCACGCCTTACAACGACGCTTAAGAACGACGCCACAGAACGACGCCACAGAACGACGCCTTACAACGACTCCTTAGGAAGTCTAAGATCGACGCCTTAGAAAGACGTCTTAGAACGACGCCTTACATCAACGCCTTAAAACGACGCCTTTCAACGACGCCTTACAACGACGCCTTACAACGACGCCTTACAACAACACTTTACAACTCCGTCCAAAATGGGGACGCAACCAAGGTATGGAATTTTCTAAAGTCATTGGGGGTCGGTACACCCCGACAAGAGTCAATCCTGAAAGATTTAGACATCGATGCTTTAAATAATTATTTCAATACTTCGTCCAATTTTGATAGGACATTTAAATTGAATACATTGGATTATATTTCATCTCTTCCGACTCCCAGTTATTCTTCACTAGTTGACCCGCGCAACTTCGTCTGCGTCACAATTTTCATTACTGCTCTGCTCCTATTGGTCTTAGCGTGATGATATATAGCCTATAGCCTTCCTCGATAAATGGGGTATCAAACACTGAAAGAATTTTTCAAATCGGACCAGTAGTTCCTGAGATTAGCGCGTTCAAGTAAACAAACAAGCAAACTCTCCAGTTTTTTTATATTAGTATAGATAGATTTGTTTTTAGTCAATTCTCCGCATGTGATGTTAAGAAGAGCATACTGATGATTACTTCTAATGCAGTAGGAAGCGACTGTATTAGCCGTAAAATGTTACTCCCAGTGTTGGACGTAATCTTTCCTGTCATTTGTCACATCCTTAACTTTTCTGCGTCTAGATACACATTCTTAACTTTTTGATGTATTTCCAAGTTCATGGAAAAATGCCCAAATTATTCCTCTGCCAAAAAAGTCCAATCCTGCATCGTTTTCTGAATTCCGTCCAATATCTGTCTTACCATTCCTATCAAAAGTCCTGGAACGGTTCATCCACAACCAATTGAGTACTTTCCTTTCCAAAAATAATCTCCTAAACCTCTTCCAGTCCGGCTTCCGTCCTGGTCATAGCACTACTACAACGCTTCTGAACATTACTGAAGATATAAGGTGTACAACCATGGAAAGCAGTAATCTAACGCTCTTGGCGTCGCTCGATTTCAGTAATGCCTTTATTACTGTTGATTTCGATGTTTTGCTTGGCATTCTTTGCTCTCTTAATGTATCTCCATCGGTGATTGAATGGTTTCGTAGTTACATTTTCGGACGCCGGCAACGTATATACATCGGAGAAACCTCGTCCTCCTGGTGTGGTACTTCTGCCGGGGTACCACAGGGTGGCCTTTTATCCCCTTTACTTTTCGCAATTTTTATAAACTCAATTTCTAACGAACTAACTTCTTCCTACCATCTTTATGCAGACGATTTACAAATTTACTCGCAAGCTCCTCTTGGAAATCTCTCTGAGGCCATCGTCACTATCAACAGTGATCTGACTCGCATATGTCAATGGAGCAAGCGGTACGGACTCATAGTCAACCCTTTGAAGACGCAGGTTATCATAGTGGGCAGTTCCAGAATGGTTTCAAGGGTCGACTGGACAACAGTTCCCCAAGTTATCTTCGATATCTCAGTTATTCCTGTCTCCGAAAAAGTTAAAAATATGGGGAACTTTATTGACAGAAACTATTCTTGGACTGCCCAACTGCAGGAAGTTAGCCGCAAGTTATTTGCATCTGATGCAACGTTGAGGAGGCTGCGTAATTATCTTCCAACTGCCACCAAGATTGCGCTTGCACAATCTTGGTGGCATATTCGGTTATCTCATATTCGGTTTACGCAAATTTGACCATGTTTCAGAATTTCGTGTGAAGCGGTTGTTAATTCGTTTTCGCCGGAATGCTCATATTCTTTCCCTTTATATAATATCCTCTTTTCCTCTTTTACCCCTCCTTACCTTAAAAATCGTTTGCAGTTTCTTTGTGATTCCCACACTAAATTTCTGAGGTCATCAGATAACTTACGACTGAAAATGCCAATGCATTCAACAACTTTCTTGGATAAATCCTTTACTGTAAAAGCTGCTCGTCTTTGAAATGCATTGCCAGTACTAGTTAGACGCGCTCAGTCATTGCCTGCGTTCAAAAGACTCGTAAAGGAACATTACCTGTCGCTGTAAGAATCGATAGTCGTCATTAATTTTTACTGTCTGTATACTTAATATGTATGTATTTATGTATCTATTTCAAATTGCGTTTTATGTATATATGTATATATCTATTATATTATAATATATTGTTTGTCTTAATTTAGTTTGTATTAATTTTCTTACTGGTGTAATTGGTGGGCTGTCATTGGTATGACATTTTCATGTCATGTCCAGACAAATACTTTCCATCCTAGGTTGTAGAGATCGCGGAATGCGATAAGATCGCCTATTGTATGTGTTTTAGTTTTAAGTTTCCTTTTGTTTTACTTTTGGTGTATTTACAGTAAAGCGTATAATAAATAAATAAATCAATACAACGACGCCTTACGAAGACGTCTTAGAACGACGTCATGCAACGTCGCCTTAGAACGACACCTTAGAACGACGCCTTAGGAAGACGCCTTAGAACGACGCCTAAGACCGACGCCTTAGGAAGACGCCTTAGAACGAAGCCTAAGACCGACGCCTTAGGAAGACGCCTTAGAACGACGCCTAAGACAGACGCCTTAGGAAGACGCCTTAGAACGACGCCTTAGAACGACGCCTTAGAACGACGCCTTAGGAAAACGTATGAAAAAGATGCCTTGGAACTACGCCTTAGGAAAACGTATGAAAAAGATGCCTTGGAACTACGCTTTAGGAAGACGTATTAGAACGACGCCTTGGGAAGAAGTATTAGAACGACGACTTAATAAGACGTATTAGAACGACTTCTTAGGAAGACGTCTTGGAACGAAGCCTTAGGAAGAAATATAAGAACGACTCCTTACAACGACGCCTTAAATTAATAAATAAAATAAAATATCTTTATTTCAGACATAATATTATATATTATGCCCATAAGTTGATAGTAATGAGTTAACAAATTATGCTTATATGCTATATTAGTATTATTAGCAGGTATTTTAATTACTAGCTTATTTATTAGGTACATAACCCTATCGCTACTTCCACCCAGTGTCTTTGGATGGGGCAGTCGGGTCTGTCAACAATCATTTTCAGAATGCTGTTCTTAGTGTTACGCAAGCGCTGCAGTAAGGATGCCGCTTTCTTACGCATGATGGCGTGGCCTTAGAACGATGCCTTACAACGACGCCTTAGAACGACTCCTTAGGAAGACGTCTTAGAATGACGCCTTAAAACGACGGCTTAATAAGACGTATTAGAACAACGGCTTAGGAAGACGTATTAGAACGACGCATTAGAACAACGGCTTAGGAAGACATATTAGAACGACGGCTTAGGAAGACGTATTAGAACGACGCATTAGAACGACGGCTTAGCAAATCAGTGGTTTATTATACGCGCGATGATTGATTACGTCTATATTCTATCGTCTATATTTGACTGATTAGAATACATAAGGAAGTTTGTTCCGAAACTTCAAAATTCAATATCTTTTGCTTTTGTGAGTCGATTTTGATGATGTAAACGCTAAATGTTATTTGGGATAACACTTATTTTTTTACCTACTTAGATTTTGAAACCAATCAGTGGTTTATTACGCTCGATACTTGATTACGCACGTTAATGTATGGTATTTCAGCCTACTAGATTTTCTAAACGAAAAAAGACGAAGAGTCCAATTTTCTGAGCGGTTACGCTCAAAGATTCAGCAAAGTTCTCAATGGTACCAAAAGATCAAATTGTAGTGACCCGAGAATACACACTTGTGGTACTCCGTTTTATTTTGCAAAGAGTAGCGCGTTGAAATGACGTCACAGGAGCCTTGTTCAACGATATTCGATAATGACAGCTAAATACGACCTTCGTCGACAAAACCTCACGCCTGTTTCCCCGATGGGTAAGCACACAGGTACTAGGTTTATGGTAGACCCAGATCTCACCAGTAACGCTTATGTCTTATGTTATTTATTAAACGCCTCACTCGCCGATATGAGGACCAATAGCGAAGTAAGTAGGAGAAAATAATGTAGTCACAGCATTGATAGATATTGATAAGTACTTATATCATCATTTTCTTACCTAGTGAGTAAGAAAATGGTGATATAAGTGATTTTTATTTCGACTCGTTATCTAAATCTCATGTGACCATAGAATGTTGGATCGGTGGTTTACCAAAGCGACAAATGACCTAGATCTGTCCCGTTACGCATTTCCAGTGCCTATGTTAGAAACGATGCTGTTTCGCAAGGAATTCGCTTTTATTGCAACTCCATAAAATTCATTTTCGCGTGTTAAATCGTTTGTTGGAGGTTTTACTTCGTTCAATCCTGTGGTTCGATTGTTATGTGCTAGGCTAGAACTATATGTAGCCATATTTTATGGCCCTCCAACAGTACCTAGATTTTTTTATGCAACTCATGTTTTGGATTTCTATAACATCAATCAGCTCTAGCGGGCCCCTTCGATTTTGCTGACATCTCTCTGAGGCGCGCGAGGAACCCGTCGCGACGCGGGCCTGCCTTTTATCGGACGGCAAACCACCCAATGCCTACAGTGGCCGAGAGCGGCTCTGTGACTCTATGTCCGGGGTGTCTACTTCTATTGCGGCAGCTGGAGCGTGAGTTTTGCCTCTCCCTCCCAGAGACCGGGCAGTATCCCCGGGTCAGTTGATGGCCATGACCCTCTGACTGTTACCCTTAGGGAAATATTGCAATCATGAAATTCCTTTATTTTCATTAAAAAGAAGAACTATTAGTACAACTCTGCCTAATCTTTTTGGGGAAACAGTAGTGATGTCACCTCTTTGCTTCAATAATGTGGTAATTCCGACAATTCATATTTTTATTTTATAATAGTTGAAACTGCGGTGACCAATTTCATTTTTCTAAAAACCATATAAAACTAAATTGTAGGACTTACCACATTATTGGAGCAAAACCGCTGAGTCCGATTTAATTTTTCCAAAAACATCATAAAAATAATGAATTGTTAGACTTATCACGTTATTGAAGCAAAGAAGCAATGTTATGTTATGTTTACTTGCTCACTCATTTAAGAAGAACTGTTTCCTCTTATTCTAAATAATAGGTATCCACTTAGTTCACGATGTGAATGAGGTAATTTTATATGCCAAGCTTGTCATTACACAACTCGTTAAAGGCTCTGTAGCTATAAATACACAGTTTACATGCTATTGTTTCTGGCATTGTGAGATAAACTATGAACCTTGTGTAACTGTCATTATGAATTATTATTTCATTTGATAAACACTAGCAATCTCTATAATGGCTTCAGCAAAAAATTATAAATGAATTCACAGTGGTGATGCAATTAGCCATACTAATAGAATTATTGTCTTAAATCATTTGGATAATCGAAAATTTGGATTAAGTTTTCTTTTTTTTTAAGTATGGTCCTTTATTGGAGGCATGCACTTTCATAGCATAGCATGGTATGAAGTGTAAACAATTTCTGTTATATTTACATAAACTCTGCAGTATACGGACTTCGGGGAAAAAAAAAATCTTTTTTTTTAGTTTTACTGTTTGACAGTTAACTTATTTACTGTATTTCATTTAGATTTTTCAGCGGTTTTAATCAGACTAAAAAATTATAGACAGAAAGAAAAAATCAGAAGCCCATAGATTACAACTCTACTACCTATTCTCCTCAAACTTGAAAGAGGTTGTGATCAGAGGACTCCGAGGGTCATTTAATATTGTGTTGTTATTTTGTTAACTGTACTAACAGATTGGGAAACGTTGATGACTGTTGTCACAACTTCACCTCTAATAGCCACTGATTCAAAAAGTGCGTTAGTTATCTTATTTTACCTACAAATAAATCTGTAAATAACGATACCTATGGAGAAAAGAACATAATTTTAATTTATAGATACCTATAAACTTACCTGTAATCAGAAAACAGCTGATCGAAGTTGTAACTAAATCCCATAGGGTTTTCAGTAAAATTTCGACGGCAAGTCGAATTAATAATAGCTGCCACGGTACACAGTATTACATTATTTAGAGTCCACTAACACGTCAAAATAATTACAAAAAAATAGATAAACTCTTGGAAAACACATTTCCAAGGCGCAAAATATTGTTATCGCGGACATGGTATAGTGTTGCAATTGTCGTAATTTGTTTCCCCGTTTATTGGGGACAACAGTTCTGGACAACAGTAACTTAGTAGTAACGCTTTCCTCAAAAAGCCAAAACTTTACAAATAAAAACTGCATTCTGTCAAAGATGTACATAAAACACTAGACAGACGGTGCATTCCCGTAAAACCTGTCAATGCTGCAAACTTTTCGGTAATCAACTATAACGAAAACTTCGGCAACTCCCAAAATTTTTAAAAGTTTCACCCCACTATTTGTCTGCTATTTAGTTGTACTATTGTTTCGACATGATGATACTACAAAATATTTTGAACGAGCTTTTGCCCGTGACTTCGTGCGCGCATATCCCGTTTATTCCCCGTTCCCGTAGGAATTTCAGAAAATCCTCTTTTAGAGCTTCTTTACACTCCCCAAGGAACCTACATACCAAATTTCCGCTTTCTATGACAAGTAGTTTCAGGTTCGGCTGTGCGTTGTCTGTTTTTAATTGAACATTATGGTTGCTCGTTCGGGTTACTTATTAATATAAAGCTTGTAACCCTTTTCTGTCGTTGTCAAATGTCAAGTGACAAAAATAAGTATGCTACGCTTTGTCAATTAATCGACTAAATTCAAACAATGTTTAATTAGATTATACCTTGGGTTACACGGCTTACACGGTCAACTAGCTATTACACGCAACCAACCCTTACTAGTCCTTTCTTAAAAAATAAATTAGTAAAAAAAATAAAAAGACACGCCTGCCGTGTCTAAAAATAAACGAAAATGTCGACTGCAATAAAAAAGTTGTTTTTCAATTTAAATTATTGGGCGAATGCTTGATTTACATTTTTTAGTTCATTTTTAGACACGGCAGGCGTGTTTTTTAATTTTTATAATTATTCTTAGATACGCCGCTTGATTTTACCATGACCAAGTTACATCAGCTTCCATTGACTTCCCACCACTCGTCGTGGACTCGCACATCATGATAGGGTTTTCAGCGATGGTCATCTGCCACTGGGACTTCACTCGAACTATCGTTCATGACGAACGGTACCTATGTGATCTGTAAATGAGTCGAATCGCCACCACCGTTGTAAACAAAACAAACAAATAAACAATATTTATTAGTTCAAGACTTAAACCTAATTACAATTATTGTACCTTAAATAGGACTTAATAAGTTAAAGGCAAGATACAAAACATATGCAACTGGGCTTAAACTAGGATGACTCCTGTGCTATAAGCACCAGTTACTTCCGTCACCACCACAGTTGAGCTGCCTTTTCAAGTGTGATGCGCTGCAAAGTAAGTATGACTAGTTACAATCATTTATTTAATTAATTAATGCGTGAGTGTATATGAACATAATAATGTGTGTCAGTTATTGTGGTGTGTAGTGTGATGTGGTGTGTTATGGTTGGTTTGCGTGTGTGAGTAGGGCCTGAGTGACTATTTTATTTTAGGTATTTTTATTTTATGTTTTTTAGTAAATTTTCAGTATTTTAGTTTTTTTTTTAGGCTGTTAGACCGGGGATAGCATCCAACTGAGGCGACATGGTGGATATCCCCTAACTGAGGCGACGGGTGGACCTTGCCTCCGGCATTGGTCGTATAGCAGTTCCATGCGGGATGTCATGAAATGAGATTGTAGC
Source organism: Lacanobia oleracea (assembly GCA_950371165.1). NCBI lineage: Eukaryota > Metazoa > Arthropoda > Insecta > Lepidoptera > Noctuidae > Lacanobia > Lacanobia oleracea. The sequence continues at coordinate 22,677,253 of OX493392.1, read as the reverse complement.
GGCATCAATGCCGCATCGCAATAAAAAAAAAACTTTTTTACAAAAAATTACAACTGGGTTTCAAAAACAAAACACTACAAGGTACAAAATAACTTCGGAAGAAAGAAAAGTACTTTAATTTCGGAAGTCGGTGTCAAAAAACGAAAAAATAACCAAAACCACTGACTTCCGAAATCAAAATATTTTTTTTCTGCGTACCCATTAACAGCGTACCGACGCAATGTTATGTTAAGAACTGGTGTAAACACAAAAAAAAACATGCGATTTCAGCAATCCCGATCCATTTCCTATCATTTATTGAAGAGTTCCGTAGCCTACCTCCGAAGTTCAACGTCAGATCTTCACCAAATTGAAACGAGACCAGTCCAGAAAAATACTCTTTCAAACAAAAAAGAATCAATCCAAATCAGCTGACCATTGGTGAAAATATCGCTGAACAAATATTTTTCATCCAGTCGGAGGATCCTTCCTTTTCTATGGTGGTTTTCGGGACTTTACACTCTGTTCCGCATACCTCTATACTGGTAACCCTCAACATTGAACGTCAGCCAGTACCCATGGCTTCTATGGGTATCCTGACACCCACACCACCAGCATGCAGTGGACGCGCATTCCTGGTCAGCATCCTCAGTCTCTATCATCACCCTCAACCTCATCAGCGACCTTGGCTTTTGCATACTTCTGCAGGATTTGTTTATCATGGGAAACGAAGCCTGGGGTAGATGGTAAAAATACCCGCTCCGCTTCAGTGGGCAGAGATTTGCGAAATAGTAAGAAAAAAGCATAAAACCGAAAACCAAAGAGAGAAAACGGAGCAGAGAATTTCGCGTATAACTAACTGACCTCACGTCGCCCACCGCCCACGCATTCCGCATCTTCGCTCCACACTACCCCGCACCGTATTGCAGAGATCCTCTTTGGTAGGTGCAACCTCAAAGTCAAAAACCTTGAAAGAATTAAGAAGAAAGAAATTAAGTTAGAATTCGAATGTGGTGACATAAGAAGGTGTTTGTTTTTTCATGAGATTCGATTATTTGCCTTGACAATGAAAACACGCAATATATAATTATTCTCAAAAGTTCTTTAAATCTTTCCATTGAAAACACCTCTCGCACCCCAACAAAAGCGATCCCTTTTCAAGTGGTGGAGGCGCCGGGTATTGTTACGCGTGTGCACTGCGTAAAATATAAATTGCATGAAGAAACTCTCAATTTTATAAAGTCATCTCGCAAAGGACGAGATGATAACGATGTTCAGGCGCTAGATAGATGGACGCCTGGAAACAAAAGCTAAGTGGTTTTTATATTTAAAAGAAAGAATTTAGAACAAAATTTAAATGTCATCCCTCGTCGTCGAACTGGGAGAAATTTTTGGATGCTCGAAATCGCTGCAATAAGGTGTGTAGAGACGCCCAACGACGCCATATCCACACCTCAGTTGAAAATGGAGACCCAGCAAAAGTTTGGAAGTTTCTTAAATCCATAGGAGTTGGGAAATCTCGCCAAGAATCGATTCCTAAAGACTTGGATATTGATCTTTTGAATCAGCACTTCTCATCTTCGTCCCCTTGTAATGGGACCTTGAAAGCAACAACATTAAATTGTCTTTCAAACCTTCCAACTCCGGATCATTCCCCATTTGTTTTTAGTCAATTCTCTGATTGTGATGTTAAGAAGAGCGTAGTTTCAATCACATCTAACGCAGTTGGGAGTGATTGCGTCAGTCGAAAAATGATACTCCCTGTCCTTGACGAAATCCTTCCTATCCTTTGCCATATCCTAAACTACTCAATATCCCATGGGGTTTTTCCATCAACTTGGAAAGAGGCCAAAATCACTCCTTTACCCAAAAAGGCAAATCCTACTTTCTTTTCCGAATATCGTGCTATTTCCATCTTGCCTTTTCTCTCCAAAGTCCTTGAACGTCTTGTCCACAATCAGCTTAGTGTTTTTCTTTGCAAAAATAGTTTGCTGAACCCTTTTCAATCCGGATTTCGTCCTGGTCATAGCACCGCTACAGCCTTAGTGAACGTTACCGATGACATACGGTTAACGTATATGCATCGAAGAATCTAAGTCTTCCTGGTGTTATACAACTGCCGGTGTACCTCAGGGTGGCGTTTTATCTCCTTTACTCTTCGCAATATTTGTAAACGCTATCTCCAAAAAACTTCTGTCTTCCTACCACCTTTATGCAGACGATTTACAAATCTACCAACAAGCTGCCCTTACAGATTTGGCTAATGCAATTATTGCAATAAACAGGGATTTGGCTGCAGTTTGTGAGTGGAGTGAGGCAAATGGGCTTCAGGTTAATCCATCGAAGACCCAGGTCATTGTTGTTGGCAGCTCTAGGATGATTTCAAAAGTAAATTGGTCTCAGCTTCCCCAGGTTCAATTTAACGGAACTACTATTCCAATAAGTGAGAAGGTTAAGAACCTTGGGGTTTGGATCGACAAATATCTATCTTGGGGTCCGCAGCTCCAGGAGGTAAGCCGCAAAATTTTTGCATCTGTCAGGTCCCTTAGACGTGTTCGGAACTTTCTTCCCACTGCCACTAAAACTGCGCTTGCACAGTCTCTTCTGTTTCCCATCCTTAACTATGCTGATGTCAGTTATCTCGATCTTACTCAGGCGCAACTAGATAAACTTGAGCGTCTTCAAAACCTTTGCATAAGATTTATATTTGGCCTGCGCAAATATGATCACATTTCTGAATTTCACACAAAGCTCAAGTGGCTTCCCATACGTCTTCGCCGGGATTCTCATATTTTATTTATGCTCTACAGTATTCTGTTCAATCCTACAACCCCCTCTTATCTTAAAGAACGCTTCAAGTTCCTTCATGACACACATAATAAATGTCTAAGGTCGTCGGAAAACTTGAGATTAGAGATGCCGATGCACTCCACCAGCTTCTACGACAAATCTTTTACGGTTCAAGCGGTGCGGTTATGGAATGCTTTGCCCGTGTCAGTAAGACGTGCTCAATCTTTGTCCATTTTCAAAACAATGGTCAAAAATCACTACCTTTCTGTTTGATCGTTTTCACTCGATTCCTATGCTTTTTATTTATTTGTAACATAATTATAATTGTATATATTTATCTATTATGTATTTATTTATATAATTCGTACACCTAAGACTACCTGCAGTACTGTATTTCCATTATCGTTGAAATCCATCCAAAGGTTGTCTTGAAAAGATCGCTTTTAGCGATAAGGCCGCCCATTGTGTCACCCTATGTAATGTTTTCTTCATCTATCTTTTCTGTAACTTATATGGTGTACATAATAAAGAGTATTCTATTCTATTCTATTCTATTCTATTTATATATATGAAAAATGTCTATGTTATATACCGGTATAGACCGAGTATGCTTCGAAGTTTTCTTAGCCGAATTCAGGCTCGTCGCTATCGAAAGCGAGTGGCGAGAAGTCGACTATTCGTTAATTTTGGGCGCATTTTTACAAAGTGCGGCGAGATACTTTTATAATATGGTATACCATGACGGTATAGATTTTTCGTTGCTATGCGACAAGATAAGAAAGGAATTTCCGTGTAAATGCATTTCGTGTAAACGACGGTTATTGGAATGCTTTATTTAAGTCATTCTTACTATCCTCCATTCTTCGGGGGGTAGCTCATGCAGAGATCCTCTTTGGTAGGTGCAACCTCAAAGTCAAAAGCCTGGTGACATAAGAAGGTGTTTGTTTTTTCATGAGATTCGATTATTTGCCTTGATAATGAAAACACGCAATATATAATTATTCTCAAAAGTTCTTTAAATCTTTCTATTGAAAACACCTCTCGCACCCCAACAAAAGCGATCCCTTACAGTATCAATGGACAGGCACAGTGAGCAACTCGGTTCCACGTTACTCCCTCGCGTCAATGGACAGGCAGCCTAATGGGGTTAGCCATTAGCATTGTGATGGACGGGAATTGGGAAGTCACCATTGGGTTCTCTCTATTGGATAACACTATTGTGCACTTGGGAGGATGGGATCCTCACAGATTGACTTCCTCGCTGTTGGTGGGACCGCTGGCATGCTAAACCAGTATGAGAGCGAGTTTGGGGGCTCTAGAGTAGCCGCAGTAGTTAGCTGGGTGCCCAAACTGCCCGCACATAACCCTAATGGTACCTAATGGTTCTATGCACTGGGCTCAGTCCTGGGGACAGGGACAATTCGCAGTGCCATGCTCACTCCTTGACGTATCTGAGAGTTGCAAAGCGGGTTGCAAATGGCGTTCCAAATGACATTCTATATCTATGGGCCGTATAGTTCGCAGCGGTGACACTGTCTTTGAACTATGGTGGGTCGAAATGTGAGAGTACCTATGTGTTCAGTCCAATGCCAAGACAATCGCGGCTTTAGTGGCGTTTTAGGTCCTAAAGTTCAGGTGTATGCACATTGCACACTTCGGAAACTTCAACAGAATGACCCACCTTGTTCATTATTCAGTCATGAGCACTGCAATCGAACTATGTCGATAGTCTATGATACACCGATTGGTTAAATTGTGATTGCAGCACCTTACTGAGCTTCAAAGCCTACCTAATGAAACTTCTTTAAGATGGTGGAAAGACTACAGACCGATTCAATCTAGCTAGATCTTAAAACTAGGTTCTGCCCGTGACTTAGTACGCGCACACCCTGTTTTTACCCGTTCCCGTAAGAATATCGGGAAATCCTCTCTTAGTGCTTCACTTCCAAAGGAGCCTACATGCCAAATTTCAGCTTTCTACGACGTTGAGTTTCAGCTGTGCGTTGTTTGCCAGTCACTCAGTCAATCAATCAATAAATCAGTACCGGACGAATTTTATGTACATATTGATTGATGATTGATGATATTGATGATTGGGTAGTAGCCTTCGCGGGGCCACGTATGACAAGCACCATGTCGTATACTTGTCCACCTCTCGATTAGTATAAGCCATGAACGGTGCGGATGGTCATTTTGGATTAAGAGGTCATGTAGAACGTCCTATGGGGATCTACTGCGGGATACTCTAAAGGAAAGGAAATATTCTTTTAGTACAGTATCCGTATAATAATGTTGTGTTTCTAGAAAGGAAGCAAGTTTAGAGACGAAAACTACTAAATCAGTAACGAATGAATGGATATTGAATACTACTGTCATGTATTTTTCTTATCTACTTAGTGAAGTCTAGACGATGATAGTATTAGTAGTTAATTATACATGAAAAAAAACGGTCCGTTTTTATTCGTGAACCATGGCTGTCCTAATATTATTTTTAAAATTTTCATTATTAGCGAACGAATGCATATTGTATACTACTGTTATATGTTTTTGTAATGTACTAAGCAAGCTCTGGACTAGTCTAGACGATGATAGTATATGTCGGCAAATTTTCACGAAAATAAAAGAATATTACTTGCCGATTTTTTCATGCTAGCCTATGTTATCCGGGATAATGCAACGCAACGATACATCGAAATCGGTTGAGGCGTTTGGAAGTTATGATGGAATAAAGAAACTCACCTAGTGCCACGATCAACATCAGCTCCGCGTATTTAAATAACTTAAAAATAGTAAATATACAGTTTAGAACTTAACAATTAGTAAAACATCTTAATTATAGTGCAAATACCATGTGACAGTATTAAATCTTCGATATTCTCAAGAAAAGTGCATAAACTAACCCAAACAAAGTGACAGTCCAGTCGAGTAAAGTGTTGTTTACATGAAGGAGAATGAACTTGGTACATATTAGTACCTAATAAACACAGTGCAATGAATAAATTATTTTCGTGTTACAGTAATCATCTTTGTTAAATATTCAAGTTGAGTGATTATTTTAGTGGTATTGGAAACATTGCGGTTTTCGTTATTGTTTAAAACAATTTAACATACCTTCAGTTGACAATATTTTTTTATAAACACTGGAACGGGAACCATAATTTCGATCGGCTTTGTAACATAACAGTTAGCTTAACGGCCACAGACGCGACATTGGTCTATGAATCAAGGTGTCTCAAGTTCAAATCGGAGTTCTTTCGATGTCTTTTTGTGAATGTTTCTTGCAAGTTCAAATGAAATTATATTAGAAACTATCAAGACAAGACGTAGTGGATATTGAACCAAATTAAATAATAAAAAAGGCAGTTGGGTAAAAAAGTATAGTTAATTATGAACTTTCTGGAAAACGTCACATTTCGTCGTAACCGAACACGTTCGGTTACAACGGACGATGACAGTGACTGTATCTCACAAACCCTAGAGAATACGGTGAACAGTATGCCCGACTTATCCGACCATGAAGATGATCAATTCAAAAATCTAAATAACAAGTTACTTGATCTAGAGACTCAGCTACAAAGTGCACACAGAGAAATTGAGTTGTTATCAACAGAAAATTGCAAACTCAGAAAAACAAATGAAGAATTGTTAAAGAAAAATAGTTTATACAAAAAGATAACGCTTAGTCCATCTCCGATGAAGAAGTCAAACAAAGCTAAGAAAGTCAGACAAACACTAAATAAAACTATAGAGCAGGAAAACAGCGAGCCATCAACAACATCCCTTATAAACCAATCGTCCAGAAATGTTACTAACAGTACTGAGATTATGAAACAACAGGGACAAACTCTGTACCCGGTACCTTACAAAAAAAAACAAGTTATGTATACTGAGCGCAAATAATAAAAATAAAGTCTTGTCGATAGCTCAAGATTTACTTACTGACAAGTACGACATATAACACCAAACGGAACATTGCAGCAACTACTTAGCGGAATTCAAACAAAATTATGTGACTACACCCTGAATGACTTTTGTATATTATTAATTGGAGAAGAGGACTTTAAAATTACTAGCAACTATTGCAGTACTATTGCATACGTTAGGGATATTCTAAAAGAAATTATTCACACTAATGTCATAATTTGTGTTCCTACATTTAAACTTGGAAGCTTTAACGATATCTATAACTGGAGAATAGAAACATTTAATAATTTATTATACTTGGACTTATTGACTCATGAACATGCATATTCTTTTGATTCTAATTATAATTTGACGTATGATCACACAATGTTTAACATATCGACAGGCCGTATAAATAACTACGGCTTACGCATTATTTTTGAAAATCTGTTGCATTTAATTAATGACATTACTGTAAGTTACATGACTACCTCTACCGAAAACTCTAAAACCTCTACTGTTTTTTCGACATTAAATATCTCAATGTTTTGCATCAAAATATAGCGGGACTACTAAACAAATCTGACCCATTTTTAGTAAATATAGAAGAGCTTAAAGACAAAAATACTGACATTGATGTAATATGTATCACTGAGCATTTTATGTTGGCAGGTTATGAGCAACACCTGAGCATACCTAATTACGCACTAGCGGCATGTTTTAGTCGTTCTTGTAATAAAAGAGGTGGAGCTTGTATACTGGTAAATAAGGTACATAAGTTCAAAGAACTTTCTCAAGTCAGTAAATTGTCCATTAGTAATGTAATTGAATGTTGTGCAGTCGAGTTACTTGACTTTAAAATTATAATAGTTTGTGTATACCGTGTACCGGCACAAAGTAACCTCAATTTGTTTTTCGATAGACTTGACAATGTTCTAAATTGCATCTCTAAAACTAATAATAGTCATAATACTGTTATAGCTGGTGACTTTAACATAGATATCATGAAATGCAATAATGCCACATTAGATTTCGAATGTTTATTATTAAATTATAATCTCACATTAGCTCTTAAGCAGCCCACGAGGCTATCGAGTAAGACTTGTATAGACAACTTTGCACATGACTTTAAAAAACAGTGTAAGACTGATGTGTTAGAATTTGACTTATCAGACCACACTGCCCAATTAATTAAGTTTCCAGTTAAAAAAATATTTTTATTTAAGTGTTGGCATAAAATGAAGCATGACCTCAGCTTAGAAAATATTCAAAAATTTAAAAACTGCATTAAAAACATTTCTTTTTGTGAAATATATAACACAAGTGATCCAACAGTAGCCTATCATTATTTTATAGAAACATTTAAATCATTTTATGATTTGTGTTTTCCTTTAACTAAAATTACTGTGCAAGTGAATACCAAACTAAGATGGATATCACGTGGAATTAAGACCTGTAGTAAAAATAAAAGACAATTACTCTGGAATTTCAGACGGAAACCAACATTAGCTAACAAACAAAAATATTCAACTTATTCTAAACTTCTCATCATCTGCCTAGCCTTTTCCCAACTATATTGGGGTCGGCTTCCAGTCAAACCGGATTCAGCTGAATACCAGTGTTTTACGTGGAGCGGCTGCCTACCAGACCCCCACAACCCATTAACTGGGTAACACGGTACTTCTTGGCAAGACTGGAGTCAGAGTTACTGGCTTCTGACTATCCGTAACGACTGCCAAAGATCTACAAATGACAGCCGGGACCAACGGCTTAACGTGCTTTCCGAGGCACGGAGGAAACTCGGTATGTTGAGATGGTCACCCATCCACAGACCACCTTGGCAAGCGTTGCTTAACCTTGAAGATCGACCTGTGCGGCTGTTATTCTTTAGCCACGAGCTTCACGAACTTATTCTAAACTTCTAAAACGAATTATAAACCTTACTAAACGGGCCCAAAACAATTATAAAATAAAAACATCGACTAATAAAAGTAAAACGGCATGGCAAATTATAAATAATAATAAATTAAATACTCCAAAAGAATCGATAACTGAATTAAAAATTAACGATAAATTAACAACAAATCCTACAGAAATTGCCAATGCGTTTAATAATTATTTCATCGAAAAAGTGGCTCCTATTCCAAGTGCTGGAAAAAAGTCCTCAACCTTAATTAATCCCCAAACGAACTCAATGTTTTTGTCACCCTGTTTGCCTTTACATATGCAGAAAATTATAAGAAATCTTAAAAACACTAGCAGTGTAGGGTATGACGGTATTTCTACTAGAGTAATCAAAGCAGTAAATGAAGATATTTCTCATCACCTAAGCCATATTCTGAATCTTTGTATACAAAGTGGGACATTTCCAAAGGACCTCAAGTTGTCAATTATTAAACCTATATTTAAAAAAGATAATAAATACCTAATGGAGAACTACAGACCTATAGCACTAATATCTGTTTTCTCAAAAATCTTTGAAAAATATATTTACCATGAAATCAATAACTATTGAGACCAAAATGAAATCCTATGTGATGAGCAAAAAGGCTTTAGGAAAAATAAAAACATAAATATGGCGGTTTACGACTTTTTACACGTTGTTTCTTCACAAGTTGACAAATCTTTACCTGTTTGTTCGATTTATTGTGATATGTCTCAAGCATTCGATTATGTAGACCATAATATCCTGCTTGCTAAACTTGAGGCTTATGGTATAAGAGGTAATGTCCTAGAATTGATAAAATCATATTTGTCAGACCGCCAACAAATAACCCAAATATCAAAATTTAATGTTATAACTAAAAGGGAACAGGTTTTCTCCTCTGACAAGCGTTACATCTCATATGGTGTTCCCCAGGGAAGTGTATTAGGTCCTCCTTTGTTCCTGCTATACATTAATGATTTGCCAAAAGCAACTAAAGAACCCATGTCACTTTTCGCTGACGACAGTACTGTAACCATAGCACCTAAAAATATACTCAACTACCATACTGACTCTAGTGATTCATTGAATTCTATAATTACCTGGCTAAATGATAATAATTTAAAAATTAACCTTAGCAAAACTAACATTATGCATTTTAGACAACGAGAAAACTTTCGCAACACATCAAAATTTAATTTAGTATATAAAGATAATGTAATACAAGAAGTTGAAACAACCCGATTTTTGGGATTAATCATTGACAAGCAATTAAATTGGAAAACACACATAGTTGAACTTTGCAAAAAAATTTGTACTTCATCATATGCTCTTTATAAGTTGGCACCAACTGTCAACATAGATACTTTACTTGCAGCATATTACGGGCTTGCTGAATCAGTTTTAAGATACGGAATAATTTTTTGGGGCAATTCAACTGAGAAGGACACTGCTTTCAAAGCACAAAATCGTTGTATACGTGCTATGTTTGGGTTACTAACTACTGACAGTTGCAAACCAATGTTTATACAGCACAAAATTCTAACACTTCCGTCACTTTACATATTGGAGATATCGCTTTTTGTAAAAACCAATCCTCATTTGTTTCCCCCTTTGATCGATAATAGAAATAGACGTGAGAAGTACAGACTTTGGGTGCAATCTCTCTCTGCAAAAACAGCATTTTTGAGAAAAAGTGTAATATGCATGGCCCCATTAATATACAACAAACTACCTAATTATCTAAAGGTAATGAACATTAATTCATTTAAGAGAGAACTAAAAAAATTGCTAATTAGTAAGGGGTACTATAATATTACGGAGTTTTTAAATGACAAATTTTGATAATTTTATGTGATAGTTTTATTCATTTTATTGTTTTAATTATTTTTGGATTGACTGTTATTATATAATTATTTGATTTAATTTTGACTATGTATAATTTAATTATTTAATAATAACATTTTGACATGCGTATCATACTGACGAATTTTAATGTATTTTGACATGAGTGATCAATAATTTATAATGTATTTTTGCATGATAAAATAGATTTGGTTTGGATTAGATTTTAATTAATGAAAACATATAAATATGCATATTGTACGCCCTATGGGTATGTTACAGCGATCTACATATTACGTTGATAAGAACTGCTTTAAACCTGTGACAAACAATAAATTATTTTGACTTTTGACTTTTTGACTCACAAACACATACATGAACCTTAAAAACATATCACTCCCTTGCGTAAGCAAATCTGTCGGACGTGCCTTTTTTTGTTCCGCGAAACTTGTTTTTTTTTTGTTTTACTTCTTTGCCCTGTTCGTTTGGTTCCATTTACTGATTTTATGACACCTAATGCACACAATATCATTAACCACACACCCCTAAGAAACCAACTCTTTTGAAAGTTACGACTTTGGAGAAGCGCGCGATATGACTGTATATCAAACATGTCATCTCAAACAAACATACCTACTCATCGATTCTGTCGGGAGTGGGAAATTACTGTCTTTGTCTTATCATGTCTTATTTCTGTATTAATCGACTAAAAAGTGAAGTGAAATCATTTTTAGATGTCTATGTTTTGACTGTCAATCAAAATACAAAGACGTAAGACTAGGCAATATGGTCAAAAGACTATAGCCTTCCTTTTGGGGTAAATAAAAAAAAATAAAAAAAAAAAAACAAAATACAAGTGTCAAAAATCTATGCTCTATTCCTAACCTTTAAGGCTAAAAAGAAGTGAGAACGATTTTCTACTGAAGAGGACAGCCAGAAAATAAGAAAAATGAATGGTGTAAGAATTATCAAAAGCCTTCCCATTCAGTGGCGTTCTTTTTCACGATGGTAAGGAGTCTAAAATTATGGTCTCTACAGTAAATAAAATAATAGGTTATCTATCATCCATCATACCTTCACCATCACAATTCGTTTCATAATAAGTAGTTGTCTTTACCTAATAAGACATATTACTGATTATTTTTGTGTTAAAGACAAGCCGAAGACCCTTTATTTTAAAAATTGTCACCTTAGGTAGTATGATTCTTTTAAAAATGGTTTTGTTTTACCTTTCAGTGCGATCCTACGCCAAGAGATAGCTCAAGCAGCCGCTCCCATGTCCATACCAGTGCCAGAGGGCGTGGACAAACCCGTCTCCCCAAAAATAGAAAAGATTGTCTCTGAAATCACCAACTTGAACCTTCTTGAAGTATCTGAACTTAGCCAAGTCCTAAAGAAGAGACTTAATCTTCCTGACGCGCCTGTAATGCCAATGGGGGGCTTTGCCATGGCCGCCCCTGCTGCTCAGGATGAAGAAGAAGCTGCCCCTAAAGCTGTGAAGACTAGCTTTACTGTAAATATTCTTTTAAAACTACTTATATTGCTTTTCAACCTATGCTAAGCTGTTATAATATTTTCATGAAAATTTTCTTACTGCAGCAGTTTCACCTTTTTTATTTATTTTTTCAGGTAAAACTTACGAAATTCGATGACAAACAGAAAGTGGCACTCATCAAAGAGGTCAAGAGTCTCCTAGAAGGATTCAATCTTGTGCAAGCAAAGAAGTTTGTTGAAAGTGTTCCCACCGTTGTGAAGGCTGACGTGTCCAAAGATGAGGCAGAGAAGCTGAAGGAAGCCCTTAGCAAAGTTGGCGGAGTCATAGAAATAGAATAGACACAGTATAGTTTAGGTTAAGGCATTTAGCGTGTAAATTATTTAGAAAATTACTGAAATAAAAATATAAAATTGCATTTGAATTATTCTTGTATTTTTACCATTCCGATGGGAATCAAAATTTGTCCCATTGTCAATTAATCCACAATTTATTGGAATACCAATTCTATGTTCTAGACTATTATTTATAAGCTTTGGGTTTTAATTGTCCTGCCCTGACATGGGCTGAGAGACTATTAAAGGATGTACTAAATGCCTCTGCTTACCCCTTCGGGAAATGTGCGACGCATGGGTATCCACATCCCTAGATTCCATAGTTCGGTTTAGTAACCAGTTGGGGTGGTTATTGCTGCAGAAAGGTCTTAAAACACTTGCTCAAAAAGAAACAAGCTGATTGGAAGTTATTTTGAGCACGTATTTTATTGATTTCTATGGAAAGTTTCATAGTGACCTTCTCAACAGTGGTTTGGCTAGATAGTCACTTGAATAATAGATGTAACACACTTTATGACCTTCCTTGCCTATCATTATGTCCACTTATCTGATGCTACACCAAACGCCTGCCATTATAGCCTGTGCAATCTACTTTACCCCGTCAACCTGCCTGTCGTTTGTCGATAGGTCCTTGGCAGTATTTTTTATCTAATCCAACAAAAACTTTTGGCACGGGATTTTGCCAAAGGTTTTAAGCGTATCAAGGGTTAGTAAGTTGTACGACTTTTTAGTAATCCTGGATACGCTTACCCATTTATTTACTGTTTTTTTGCTCACAACAGTCCCGCCGTCTCCTTCATGGCCTGCAAAGACAGTCCTACTACAACTAGTACCTACCTAGGGCCTACTTTGTTAAAAAATAAACTAAAACCTTATAAAGGGCCCCCAAATATCTTTAATATAGGCCCTTTTGAGACTAGCTACGCCGATGACCTACACCGCTTTGACATAGCGTTAGCAACTTAAATCAAGTTGCCTCTCTCATCATCACTCATGTTAAATTATATTAGTTTTAAACTTTTATCTATGCATCGATAGTTCCGCTGTACCTATATCAGGACCCATAAACATCAGTAGGTATGTCCAGTTATGTACGTACCAGATAAATCTTCTTGTGTTCTATCTGTGAGAGATAAAAACAAAAGACCCTGAGATTACGTTGTGATATGCATAAATTATACAAACACCGAATATAGCTTTATAAGTATAGACTCTAATACTAACCATACAAGTTCGAAAAAAAAACATACCAGTTTGGATATAAAAACATGTACCTAGAGACGGACAGACAAAAAAACGTGATTATCATATACTTACCTTATTATATAACGCGTTATACGATTTTAGTTTTTGGCCTTGCTCAGCTATAGAAACAAGTTGTATTTGTCAGTATATTATTTCCTAGTTCGCTCTTGACTGGCAAGTGGTACTCATGACGTTATGATTTACAGACGTGATTCTAATAAGTAAATAAAAAGTATATAAATTAGATATAGTTATTCCACTTGTGGCAATAATAATGAGTGTTGTGTATTCAATTTTGTGTGAAAAAACTTTTGCGAAGGCGCGGTGTTTGGGTACGTTATCAAATCTATAAAAATGATGATAAAAATGTAATCGTAGCGGGACAAAATAGTGCCAGTAATCATTATTACTCAGAAGATGGAAGTGAGCAACTACTTGAAAAAGTTTAAATTGCTTGTGGAATACGTTTTTGAAGGAAAGGTGGTGTTGAACGAGCACACAACGGAGAAATTATTGAATTTCCTTGAAGACCGAAGTGATAACAGTGAGTGCACCTCTGTTCTATCTATACCTACTGTGTTTATGTACCTATAATGTGTTGTATGTTATCTCTGTAAGTATTGCTTGAAACAGTAACCTCATCTCATACGTTATTTCACATAAGCGATTTATTTCAGTATCCCATGCAGTGAGGTAATTAGGTAGGTACATATAAAGCCATTAGCCATAGTTTGGAGTCCACAAAATGAACCATAATATTATGGCGGCAAAAAATTAATAAGTAGGTAGGTACTCAAGCCAATTTATGTCTCCCCCTTATTCTTACAAGCACAATTAAATACGGTCTTAAGCGTGGACCCCATTATGACCTGCCAGGTCGTAGGCAAGGGGTCGGGTTCTGCGGGTTTTACCCACCACCATAACACACCGTTTTATACACACTTATTATTAAAATGTTTTCAGACCTGTGTTAAATTGACAATTAAATTCGAAACAACCCTAAACTTTTAAGCTTTTAGTAACATCCTTCATTACATTGTTATATTTTTTTATAATTATTTTCTTTCTACATGCTTAGTTATGTTGAAGATAATACATCTGGATCTAGAATTTTCGAGCTCGCTTCGCTCTTTATTTTGTCCTTCTCTTAAACTTTCCGGATATAGCTCTTTATGGCTGTTCGAGAATGCTCCATTTGATTTTGCCGCCAGGTCCCCGACAAGCTTTAATATTATAGGTGTTGACCACCTGGAAGAAACTTCGTGGCGGCAAAAAACATGATCAGCAGCCTGTAGCGATCGACTGACGCACATATAGGACTAGGTAGGGGGTAGGCTCGCTCCATCGTAGACTATGTCTCTGTCATATCTGAAATAGACTAGAGTCAAGAGCAAACCCAAAACTAATAAAAAAAAGGTATCTAATCACACCACACGCACACCGTCCAACTCAATGCTGGGTTACTCACATCCTGCTACAACAGTTGCTCAGAAGGATAGGTACTTGTGCTATAGAATGTTGGCGTGTCTTGATTTTGGTACCTACAACTTGTTTGTCGATTTGCATCTTCCCGAATGTGTTAGAAGTTTTGTAAGCAACATTTACCGGGATTATTTTCTCAATAATGAAAGCTACAGACGCCAGCACATCAAGCTACAACAATCTGTCAAATATCTTCAATAGATTTTCAACTTTATCGCTACAGCATTACGTTCAAAGTTGATAGGAAAATTTGATAGTTTTGGGTACCTTGATGTGCTGGCGTCTGTACCTGATAGGAATTGGTGAACTACCTGCGCTGCGCAGCATGTCCTCAATATAATTTAACTGACATATCTAATTAGGTACAGTCAGCAAAGCTATTTGGTATACAGGCAAAAAATTATATTTTTCCCACTGCACTGCCAATATTTATTTCTCATATGTGCATTACTACTGTGCAACTTTTTCAGCTTATGACATACTTACGAGAGTGGTGTACAATAATTGTCTACTCAGCACACTCACAACATTGTTTAAAAATAGTTTCAAGTTAGCTGCCTGCATACCGAATAGCTTTGTTGACTGTACCTGATAGAAATTGGTGAACTACGCTGCGCAGCATGTCTTCACTATCATTTTTAACTGACATACTACTCTGTCAAGAAAGTACCGGGAAAAGATCAATAACACAAAATGTCTGTTATTCATCCAAATTTATTTTATCACCTTCAAAGTATGCTCCTTTAGAAACGATACACTTGCGCCAACGAATAATCCATTCATCAAAACATTTTTTAAACGCTGCTTCCGGAATTGAGTTCATTTCTCGCCGCGAATTCTCCTTTATGTCTTCTATCGATTGAAAACGGGTGCCACGAAGTGGTAATTTGAGTTTAGGAAAAAGAAAAAAGTCAGCAGGAGCCATATCTGGTGAATATGGTGGTTGCTGGATGGTATTTGTTGAGTGTTTGGTTAAAAATTCGTTCACAATGATAGCCTTGTGCGAAGGCGCATTGTCGTGGTGCAAAATCCAAGAATTTTCTTTCCACAAATCTGGCCTTTTTCGTTGAATTTGCTCTCTTAAACGCCGCATAACGCTCAAATAATATTCCTTATTTACCATTAGACCTTCCGGTAAGAATTCAGAGTGCACAACACCGCGATAGTCAAAGAAAACAGTCAACATGACTTTGACTTTTGATCGACTTTGGCGTGGTTTTTTCGGTTTCGGTTCAGTTGGAAGGCGCCACTCCGAAGCTTGTTGACTAGTTTGCATGTCAAACTCGTAAACTCACGTCTCGTCACCAGTAACAATGCGTTTCATGAATGTTGGGTCCGAACTGACTCGTTCTAGCATGTCCTCAGCGACTTTCATGCGATTGAGTTTTTGGAGAAAATTCAGATCTTTTGGGACTAGCCGAGCAGCAACATGTTTCATACCCAAACGATTACGGATTTACGGATTGGTACGGATCGACTCGTGAGATACAAAAAGTTCGGCGGCTATCTCTCTCACAGTTGAATGGGGATTTTCAGTCACTATTTCCTTCACTTTTGCGATGTTAACTTCAGTTGCAGACGTTGACGGCCTACCAGAGCGAGGCAAATCTTCCATCACATCTCGACCGCTTTTGAACGCTTTGAACCACTCATAAGCACGAGTTTTTGATAAAGTCGATTCACCGTAAGCCTTCTGTAACATTTTCAGTGACTCCGAACACGAAATTCCATTGGCGATGCAAAATTTAAGACAAACTCTTTGTTCGATATTTTTGTCCATTATGAAATTCGCAATACACACTATATATGATATTACTAAAACCAGCACTGTATTTAATATAAATAACAGATGCAACTCAAACTCCGCGCCAAAATGGAAAACAGTTGTGCCAATCTAACAACTACAAAAAAACAAAAATTTGAATTTGGAACCATAAACAAATCATCCATTCCCGATACTTTTTTGACTGAATGTATCTAATATCGGTACAGTCAATACCCTTCAAATCATTATCATCGTTCTTCCATACAAAACAACTAGCGTTCTTTACTTTGCTGGAATGGAAAATGCTCAATGAACGCAAAAAATGATAAATTATCGGTATCGCTAAGTGCCTGCATTTTTAGAGATGACAAGGTAGCCTACTACTAACTTCTTTTTATAGAGAAAAATGCTTGGTTCAAAAAAAGGTTCCTTTGGGATAGGCTACGGGAGCTAAGCCGCAAGAAATAACTAACGTACGTAAGTAGATAGAATTGGGGCAATTTGCGTTCCTTCACTAAATTCAAGAAGTCAAGGATCGTTTGCGGAAACCGTGATCATGACCGAGATGATTCCTTTTCTAATCGGTCGTATTCGGAAGCCGAATCGGCCTGACCCCGCATTCTCTGTCCTTATCTATTGTATCGCCTACTCTCTTCGCTAATCTAATCGCCTCTTACGTTAAATATTCACCAATCCGCGGCTCATGAATTGCCCAGTCATGCTGTTATTAATACCTAAACTATGAAACTTAATTCTCATCATTACGTAGTTTTTTATCGATTAAGTACTGAATGAATCAATAATACTTAGGTAAGTATTTATTGCCCTCTTGTACCTCGGGTTTACTTTTCTGGACATGTGTGATCCCGCCTGATAGATTGGCGATAAAAAATGTCGCGTCAGCGTTACATGAGATGAGAGTAGCAAAAGAAACTAAAATGTTTATCCTGCTCTAAAATACAGACATAGCTTTAGCGGTTTCGCTAGCTAGATGGAAAAGTCGACTTCCAAGACCAAATTACCAAGAATAGATATAATGAATGTGCATTTTGTTTGTTTCAGGTCCTGGTAAATGTCTCCTGGAAAACCCCTGCTTCTCTGATGTTATATTTGATTCAGTCGCCAACCTCAAAAATGCTACGACGTCTGTCAAAATTTTCTTCTTTGAAATCATCACAATACTCTTCAAGAATGAGCTTCAGTTCACCAAAATGCAAATGCATGGTTTGCAAGGTCCGGCATTCAAATATTGCATTCTCAATAACTTGAGCACGAAGATTCAGAGCCGAGGACTTCACTTAGCTTGTATAAAGTTAGCAACGGTTCATATAACACACCTTTCTGGATTAAAATTACTTCTAGAACATAAAGTATGGGAATACATTCTCCATGCAGACACGTATCGTTCATCCATCCCGATTGCAAAAGCCGCCTTCACATTTATTACAAAACTAGTAAGACAGTTAAACGAATATGAAATGGAAGCAGAATTGACGCAAGTGTTGGAATATGTCGTGAGGCCTATCATGACGAGCGAGTATCAAACTGTAGAACTCATAGATCATGAATTGGACAAAACTTTTGCTGAAAAAATTGGCTCTCACATGTATTCGTTACTAAGTATTTTAACCGAAATGGAGAATGTACCTGTTAACCATGTAGTGTCCATTTTGCGGTCATATTTTTTAATAGAGCGCCCATTATTGTTTATTGCGAAAGCAACTCGGTATTCTTGTTTACTTGGCTGTGTAAATAACATATGTCTAAGATTTTACTACTCTTCTCATAGACAATTGTTGTTCAGTGGTAAAGTGGATGAGTTTTGTAATGAATTTGCTGTTTTTTACCACAATAGTTTATTGCGTTGCATCAAGAAACGAGAAATCCAAGCAGTCACAGATTTTTGTATAAAGTGTAACATATTCTGGTCGAACTTCGAGAAGACTTACAAAGATGAACTACCTATACCGCTTACATTTGAGAGGAACGGACAGAAATTACTTCTGTCGAATCAGTTTATCGTGTACTTGGTAGAGCCACTGTTGATCTTTGCGTTTGAGAATAAGCCTGGACGAACACCGGAAGAGAAGCACGCTTTTCTTGATAAGTTTCTTACGAAGATTGGCAAAACTTTAACAGAACACATCTTCACTGCCTGTTATACATACAGGATACTGATAGAAGCCAATGATTTAACAGAAGTCGCTATTGCTACGATAAGAGAACTATTTAGACTGAAGGGTCACCTCACGGCCGCTCAAGCAGGCCTATATTTCCAGAGTCTTTTCCACGTTTTGGATGTTTACATACTGTCGGATGGAGCAGGGGGTTTGATTCTAACTGAGAGTCCTATAAAGTGTCCGAATGATGTGAGACTGCTGTCGTTAGTGTTGGACGCGATTCGAATGTTGCTGAAGGAACACAAAATATTCTGGTATGAGAACGTCGAAATCGCCAGCCTTCAAGAGGGACTCATGAATTTACTAAAACAGGATATTTTAAATACAAAGGTAATTGAGATAGTAGATTATTATAATTTTAACAATCACAGAATTTCCAGAACACGTCTGATGTTAGTCACTAAAAGTCATGAGCACAATGATAAACTTAATTTATGAATAACTCGATTCTGCCCCGCAAGAAAGTCCGAAATCGTCCCAAGCTAATATCCTCCTGCGATAGTACTATGTCCAAACTATTTCAGGACATAGTGTACCAAGTTTGATCTAAATCAACATGCAATATGGTAAACTTACCTTCACATTCATAGTGTGTATGTATGTATTGGATCTGATAAATGACATACACAACTTTTGAGTCGAAGTAACAGACGGCAATGAATATATTGATCAATTACCACAAAACTGATAAAATAACCATAATCATTTCTCTTTTAGCAAATAGTCCAAGTCTTAGATCTGATAGACCTGTGCATGAAGAAGTTCCTGTCTCCGAACATGACGCTGCTGGTGGAAAGCCGGCAGGAGAGCACTCTGACGGTGATAGGCGCTGTCATGAAGATGTATATGCATCACGAGGACTGGGAAGTGAGAGACTCCGCCCTGAACCTGCTTCTGAGCTGTACGGATATATCTTTCATTAGTGAGTATTGGGTAGAGGGCTTGCCCCACAAAATAACGACATGTAATCCGGTCAAATTAGACCAAAAAATAGGAGTGAAGGTACACTAATTCGCACCCAGCTCAAAATTGGTAGGATTCTTCAAAACACTATCATAAAAGAAACCTAAAACAGTCCTCATCGATCCGATACCTGAAAAAAAAAATACTATTAAAACGCGATTATCAGCAAAAAGGTAAGTTTTATCATAAAATTTGTTGAGACAAAATTGTAGATCAGATAATTATGTATTAAAAATGTCTTGATACTTTTTTCCTAAGAGCCACCGTTTCTGTGATATAACGATTCAAAAAGTTGGAAAAGTTGTAATCGTCATAATTTGCACACGTTTCTTTGAATTAGTGTAGGTACTTAGCGCGTTATATCTCAGAAACGGTGTTCTTAGGTAAAAAGTATCATGACATTTTTTATAGATAATTATCTGATCTACAATTTTAACTAATTTTATGATAAAACTTACCGTTTTGCTGAAAATCGCGGAAAATCCGTTTTTGTGGATTGATGAGAACTTTTTAGATTTGATTTATGATACTGTTTTGAAAAATTTTGAGCCAGGTGCGAATTAGTGTAACCTCGAATATCTAAATTGACCGGACTAATACTTATGGTTTCGAAAACCAAAGGAAAATTGGTTACTTTAAAATAAAATAAACAACTTAACAACGTATTGCATCAGCCAATCATATCTCTTGAGATTAGCGTGATGATAGGACATAATGAACTTCTTGATTAGTTACTGTCATTTATTACCAAACTCTTCATAAGCATGAAAACCTGTATTTTTTTACAGCAAGGAAGAGTTAGACACGTTTCTACCTTCAAATTCGCAATTTAGAAACTGAATGATAGTCACAAGCACTCGTTCCATGTTTGTGGTAGGCTGGTTTAAAAAAAAAACATAGAGTATGCATAAAGACGAATAAAACCACACTGTCATGCTTATGTGGCGGACAAATATTAATAAGTACTATGAGTACATGCATGAGACTACATAATCATTGTAAACCGTGTTTTTAGGCCCGTTCGCATCACAAAATTATCATGCAATTGGCGCTTAACGAATTCAAATCGCTTTAAGTCGACAAAGACGTACCGACCAGCGGTCTTAAAAGGCCACTTTAGCAGAATCAGACAGCACATCACGCTACCCGTCACTGTCAAATTTTCCCAATCAACCTTGAACCTAATGCGTTAGCGATAAAGATGAAAATGAAATTTGACAGATTGTTGTGTGGTTAATATTATGATTCTGCTAAAGTGGCCTTATTAGAACCGCGGGTCTAATCACTAAATAGCGTAACAGAATGGTCACATTTTGCAAGACCACTAAACAAAAACTGCTAGACTTGTAAAAACATGTTTTGGGCTTGCACGGGAAAGGTCACGTCTACCTTACCAAACACAGCCAAAAACATAACAGAATCATGTAGGTAAATCCGGATACAAATATATTTTCGTGAAATTAAATATGATTGACCTTACTTTCAAATTGATGTCGATCTACAGAGGGGAGCGAGAATACTGGATATGATTAGTGTCCTACCGAAGGTCGATTTCTGTACGTAGCCGAAATAATAACCACAACAATCGGCTGAAGCCAAAGTCGCTTGCTTTAAAACTCTAAATAATTAAATTCAAGATTTTAATCATTCTCTTGAAGTTCATCTAGAGATGATAAATATTACTTTGCTAATTGTAAAAAATAACAACATTTCGAAATAATGTGAATCTTTATTAATATAATAAAGCTGAGAGAGAGTTTGGTTGAACGCGCTAGTCTCAGGATCTCAAAGTCAAAGTCAAAACGTTTATTCCAATTAGGCCATTAAACGGCACTTTTGAACGTCATTCACATTTCAAATATATAAAATTTCTGAAGTGACTCTACTGTCTGATCTACTGGTTCGAATGTAAAAATATTATTTTAGTGTTGGATAGCCCATTTATCGAGGAAGGCTATAGGTTAAATATCACTCTAAGATTGATAGGAGCGGAGCATTAATGAAAAAATTGACGCAGGCGAATTTGCGCTGGTCAGTTAGTTCCACATTTCAACAACGTCCCAGTTTAGCTAAAGTACAAAGTTTCGACGAATTTGGTTTTTTGGCCGAAACTGGTTAAAGCCGAAGTTTCAGTCGGACACTTACGGTAACACGATTTTATACAGGGTTATTTGTAAAACACCAGCAACCTCTTAGGTAGTGAAAGTACAAATGATTATAAGCAACTTTTACTTAGGGAAAACCCCGAAATCTCGAGAAAAATATCAGCTGTTTCATACAAAATGCAATAGGTATTTAGCCAATGAAAATGTACGAAACGGCTGATATTTCACTGCCTAAGAGGTTGCTGATGTTAATAGATTTACAAACCTTTATATATCAATCAATCATATCAATAATTTTGCAGAATACATACCTCTACAGAAGGTGATTAGCGAGAACAGCCTGATGATCTTCGCTGCGAAGATGGCGCTGACTGATCCGGAGTACTACGCTCAGAGCACCGCACTCAGGTGCCTCGCAGCCGCCACCAAGATCGACACTATATGGAAGAACGTCCTCGTCGATAACCCCCATATTTATGTAAGTTTTTAGAGAGAACTTATCGAGAGAATATTTTTCATATTCCATTTTTGAAATCTTGACTTCTTCTCTGTTTATTTCTTAGTCTTACTGGTAATTCAAACTGCCAATCCTTTCTTCCACACTTATTTTACAAGGGTAAAGGAAACTACAACACATTTGTGTGTCACAGAAGGCTGTTGCATTAAAATTGTTTACAGAGAACACATATAAGGTGGCTTCAAAGTTATCAATCTGTGGTACTTTAAATTGAGTATATATAGGGTGACTGGTAATTAGAGACCGATACTTAAACACGTGGTTGTATTCATGATAACAATCAACTTTTACTATGGGACCAAACCTGAAATCGCGAAAAAAAAAATAGGCAGTACAGTAGCCTATTTTTTTTTCATGTGTACAACCACGTGTTAAAGTATCGGTCACTAATTACCCGTCACCCTATATAGCAATGTATCCTAAAATAATGCTTTGGTAAAAGTTAACTTTAAACTTCATTTCAGTTGCAACTCGTCTTCATACTAAGAAACAATCCGGAAGGAATGGTCCGGAAAGAAGCAGCGAAAGTTCTGACCAGGGTCTACACAAACCAGAAGGTGGCGAAAAACTTCCAAACTACGTTATACGAAGTAATGATGGCTGCCGCACTAGACGACCTGCACTGGGAGGTACAGTTAGCAGCCCTGCAGTTCTGGAAACACGAGATATCGAGCCAGCTGACATACAGGGGAATGATCGACGGGAAGTTCCCATCAGTCACCTTCTCCAAAGAGAAACGAAAAATCATAACGTTACATGACAAAGAAATCCTACGACAACTTACCTCAATAATGCACGATCTATCTTCAATAGGCTGCCTAACGGTACTCTACGAATGTATGAACGAAGTATACAACATAGAAATTATGGAGCTAGCCTACTGCATGGCTACAGAACTGATAGGAATACTAGATAAATACAAATTCGGAATTATTAAAGATAATGCTCTAACTTACCCAATGGAAGCAAAGCTGGAAGAGAATGACGAAGAAATGGCAATGGATTTGACTTTCACAGGGAATGCGGAAACAAGACAGAAGGTTATAGATAGTATAGTAAATACGGATCAAAGTGAGCTCTTAATGAATCTACATGACAATTATTTTCAAACAACATCTGATGAAATGGAAGAAGATTACAGACTTAATATTCCAAGAAAAGAAAAGGTACATCCAAACAAGTTCTTAGAAACATTTAAAGGAACGGATTTTCGCTCAATCATAAAAGACAAAAAGAAATGGAATTCGGAAGTTTACAATAGTTTAGACATATTGCTAGATGAAATATTAGACGTTTAAGTTTTAGGTTTAAGCACGGAGAGTACTATTTAAGTTTCAAATGATCTAAGTATTTTGATGTGAATTATTTATATTGTTTTTTGTAATAAAAAAGACATTGATTATGAAGAAAATATAATCTCAAGCTTACATAGATGTAGTAACATTACTTATTAAGTATCTTTACTTCTTACCACTAGTAACAATCTAAAGAATTAGCTTCCTGATTAACTTCGTACAAGCCAAGAACATCATCGAGAAGCGACGAAAAGCTTCTAATACCATCGTTCCACTTTCTTTTATCTTCAATGATCTGCTTGAAGTCTGTATTTTTGAAATAAGTAATGAATAAGTATGGCGATGCGAATCTCATTAGTTTTATCTTTGGTTTTAGAGGTGCTACCATCTTGGTTCCTTGTAACGACATGTGCCTTTCGTATATGCTTGCCAACAAGTTCACATCATCTGCGTTTAGTATATCTTCGATGACATTATCAGAGTTCTGCGCATCCAACATCTCTACATTATCATCGACATCCTCTTTTTCCTCTTTGATATGTCCAAGTAGTTCTTCTACGCTAGTTATTTCTCCTGGTTTTGGTGTCAATAGTTCTAACACGTTATATCTTTTGAGAATATCGTACAGTTCTTGTGCTATGTTGAGGGTAGCATCCATTATGCAAACTTCAGTTTGGTCGTGGAGTAACGTAACGAAGACGGTGAGACATCCGATGGCGGACAGTTCGTCTAGTATTTTGAGGAGTCTCTTCTGTATTTCTGCTTCGTTTAATGTGACGATTTTTCTTGTTTCCCTAGAGAATGTTACAGGAGGGAAGGTGCCGTCGAGCATACCTTGTCCGTTTAGGAGGGAGCAGTAGACTCGCTTCCAGAAATTGATGGCACTGATCTGGACCTCCCAGTGGAAGTCTGTGAGGGCAGAGGAGGCCATGTGTTCGTAGAGGGTTTGGGTGAAGCCGGGACACAACTTGTTGTTCTGGTACAAGTTGCAAAGGACGCTGCACGCTTCTTTCCTTACAATGCCTTCCTCGCTGTTGCGTAGAATGTAAATTAATCGATTCTGGAATGAAAATTACAGATATAATGATAGAATTTGGGATTTTTTATGTCGTAGATAAATGAATAGACAGAGTGCTATGCTATTTGGTGTTTACCACACAAATTATGATTCGGAGCTTAACAGGTAGCTAGGACCACATAACGGCAAACAAGCAGGTGCACCACTTGATAGTAGGTGGTCACCGCCACTTATAGGCAACTGTATTAACACGCCTAAGACAGACGGGTTGCCAACGCCAACCCATTTTAAAGAAATTCTTAAATTTTTGTTTGAAGCTGTTCATGTTGTAGCGGTCTGCAAAGACCTCAGGAGGCCACCCATTCCACATTTTACAGGTGCGGCGCGGCGCGTTATGCAGAGATGTATAATGTGACTGCCCGCGCCGCCGCCGCGCCGCTGAGTTCGTGTCCGCGGCCTAAGTGACGACCGCGCATGTGCAATCGCGTAAAAGTGTTACATTTCTAGTTTTTTTTTTTTATGCATATAATACATCGAACGTATACGAGCGAATGAGACGCTATTACACGCGGCATCTTGGGCCGCGCTGGCATTCCATTTTGACACCCTATAATATACACCCTAGGGTGGATACTCGGAAACGTATTTCCGAGGATCCATCCTAAGCCAGAGTGTATAGATGGAATCTGAGTCGAATCGATGTTATTCTCCACCCTGGGTACAGTGGAGCACACATAATCCTACTACAATAATACGCCCAATTTACGAGCAACTTTATTGGTCATTTATCTTGTGATAATACCCTGGCTCAGGGTGGATTCTCGGACATACGTTTCCGAGTATCCACCCTAGGGTGGATTCTATAGGGTGTCAAAATGGAAATGGCCGCGCGAATGCGCTGTTCTATATTTTTTGCCAAATTGCCATCCTGGGTAATAAATTGCGACGTACTTCGGAGAGGTAAACTTGCTTGACGCGAACTGTACGTGGTAGAAACAAGAGATGCCACGAATATTCGGCAACTATTCGGTATTCGGCCCAATACCAAAATAAAGAGACGCATAATATTGATATACCTAGATCTCGTGTAAATAAAAGAAACATATACACTCATAGTCTATAGCTGGCTATTCACACTGCCGCCGGCGAGCGTCTCTTACCGTTGATCGCAGCGACAAGTGCTATCAAAGATTGTACTCGCAAAGCGACACTCGCTCGGCAATGCTCGCTTGACGGTCATTCATAACTCACCAAACAGCGGGAATTTCCGATCAACCTATAGTGCGGTCCAGAGCGTGTATTGCGAGTAAAAGCACGTCGCACAAAAGCACTCGCTGAAAGCCGAGCGTCAAAACTATCGAAACTTTTCACTCGCTACTCGCCAACTCGTTTTGAGTTTGAAGCTTCACTCGCTACTCGCTGATCGCCAGAGGTGAGACAAGTGCCATATCTACATTAATATACAGAGTTGATACGACAGAGGGGCATTAAATTAAACTACGTATACTATACGTGTTCAGTATTAATTCGATACGGTACAAAAACAAAAAGCGCCATAAATGAGAAAATATATTGTTACGAGCTTGGGGTTCGTTACAATAAAAACAGCCGATTAAACCACCAAAAATAACACTTTAATTTAAAACAGTAATTAACACTTCAAACACACTAATTAAAACACAATCGCACTACTGAATACTTCACTTCACTTTATTCGCAGTTGAAGATCGCTTCCGAAGTTATCGCTTGTATCGCTAATTCAATACTGACCCCGTCGCCGGATGTCCGCCCTTTATATATCGGCGACAGTTATTTCTAGAACCTTCTAGTATAGAAACTTCTGGAAAGTTCGGGTACATACCGGTCCCGATTGACCTGGTGTCGAAACATCGAGAATGTTCTAGCATAGAAAATTCTAGAAACATCTCGACCTCAGTAATTCCGCTATTCGATACTAGATGGCGGTACATGTACGTAAATGTCGTTATGTACCTAGCTTTAATTCTGGCGCGTAACACTGCCCCCTCCTAAGACATGCTCGTCCCGAGCATTATCAGCTCGATAATAACGCGCCAGTCGATCCACGTGGACGATCTTAGGAGCGCTTCTTGTCCCTTTTTGTATACGGTAGGTCACGTCATTGATTTTTGTCACAATCCGATACGGCCCGTCCCATTTAGCCTGAAGCTTAGGAGATTTCCCTTTACTGCGAACTGGATTGTGCAACCACATTAGTGAACCTTCGTCGAAACCTTTATTGTTCATTTTGCGGTCATAACGGGTTTTCATCTTTTCAGACATTTGCTGGCCCGATTCTCTGACATGCTCATAAATGTCATTCATTTTGTTCCGCAAGTCGTTCGCATAATCAGTGATACTGCGTGGGGCGTCAGGCGGTATTCCGGTGATCAAGTCTGCAGGCAGCCGTAATTCTCTACCAAAGTTAGCGAAAGCTGGTGTCACTGATGTGCTTTCGTGAACAGCACTTCGGTATGACAACAAAAATGGTTGTATATATGCTTGTCCCAATCGCGTTGCCGATTTTCCACAACTTTTGCCAGGTACCTCTCCAATGTCTGATTAAATCGTTCCACCATTCCATCAGATTGTGGGTGGTAAGAAGTTGTTCTCGTTTTATGAGTACCCATAACTCTGCAAGTTTCCTGGAATATTTGTGACTCAAAATTCCTTCCTTGATCGCTGTGAATCTCCAAGGGTACTCCAAAACGACAGAAGACTTCATGAACCAGTTTATCTGCAACTGTAGAAGCTTCTTGATTTGGAATGGCAAAGACTTCCGGCCACTTAGTGAAGTAATCCATTACAACCATGAAATACTTGTTACCACTTTCACTTTCCGGAAACGGTCCCGCGACATCCAGGGCTATCCTTTCAACATGGTGCACCGACATTGTACAATTTCAATGCACCTCTGCTACGAGTCTGAGGACCTTTTACAGCCGCACAACTAGTACATTTGCGACACCAGTCCTCAACATCATCACGACAATAGTAAAACCGTTCCCGTATCTTCAGTAGAGTCCGTTTAACTCCCATATGGCCTCCTGAACAACCATTGTGGTACAGCTGTAGAACATCCGGTACTTTAGCCCTAGGCACGACCATTTGCAAATGACAGCTGTCTCCCCGAGCATTTTCCCATTTACGGCACAGGACTCCATCCTGAATCACTAAGCTGTCCCATTGGGCCCAATAGCTTTTCGTGATCGAACTCATCGCTGAGACGTCGCTCCACGTGGGCTTAGGAGCACTGGCCTTTATCCACTCCAGAATCGGCCGGATGTCAAAATCTTCCTGCTGAGCATGTTGTAGGCTTTCCTTCCACTCGTTGCTGAGATCTGTTTTGAGCATCCTCACAGGTACGACTTCTTTGCCCTCTTGCCGAGTACAATGTTTGCAGTCTTCAGGGCAAGGTCTTCTTGACAATGCATCTGCGTTGCCATGAGATTTCCCACTGCGATTTTCGACCACCAAGTCGTACTCCTGCAGCCCCTTCTAGAGATCGGCAATCTTCCCTTCCTGCAGTTTGCTTAGGGCAACTGGATCGAAGGTGGCCCCTTTCACCACAGCCATAACACTTAGGGCTGAACCCTTTGAAACGGTCACGAACTGCCGCTGCTGTTGCTACCTCCTTGCCACGGTGAGAACGATAATCCTGCCGCAAAGCTTCCCATTCTGTAGTTCGCTTAGGGCATCCAGGTCGAAGGTGACCACTTTCACCACAGCCGTAGCACCTAGGGCTGTACCCTTTAAATTGGTCGCGAACCGTAGTTGCTCCGACCTCCCTAACGCGGTGGGAACGATGATCCTGCCGCACAGCTTCCACCTCTAGTGCATGGGCCAAAGCGTCCTTAAGCGTCCCGTGATGCCCGAGTCTCACAGCAGCTCTAACCTCAAAGTCGCGGATGCCGTCGATGAATGTCTGTACCAAGTTCCCCTCAATGAGCGCAGGTACAGACTGGTACGCTTTTCGTACCAGCTTCTCGACTTCAAGGGCCCACTGCTGCAGGTTCTCACTGCTCCGTTGCACGCGATCCCTTAGCTGCGCACGAAATACGTGTTCCAGGTGAGCGTCACCATACCTGGCTTCCAACGCCTCAAGGAGCTGCTGGTAAGTCACCTCCTTACCGAGAGCTTCTAGGACAGTTAAAGCCTGGTCACGCAGGCCTAGGGTGAGGGCAGTCATGGCCTGGTCTTCACTCCACCTGTTTGCCTTCATTACAGCTTCAAACTGTATCTTGTACGCCGACCAAGAAGACGTGCCATCGAAGGGCGGCACTTTGAACCCACGTAGCGAAGGTGTAGTAGCTGCGGAAGTAACAATCCCGTCTCCAAGTTTAAGGTTGCCCAACTCCTTCTTCACATCAGAAATGACGTCATCAAACTTGCTGATCCTGGTTTCAGCATCTGACAAGCGGTTGTCATGCTGAGCAACCTTATCCTTCACCTCCTTCATGTCTTTCCCGAAGGACGCGTGAAGTTCCTTCATGAGAAGCATCCTGTTCTTCCAGTCGGCGGGCCTGCTCCTCCTTGTCACGCTGCAGCTGTTCTTCCAAGCGTCGGGCCTGCTCCTCCTGTCGGCGGGCCTGCTCCTCCTTGTCGCGCTGCAGCTGTTCTTCCAAGCGTCGGGCCTGCTCCTCCTGTCGGAGGGCCTGCTCCTCCTGTCGGCGGGCCTGCTCCTCCTGTCGGCGGGCCTGCTCCTCCTGTCGGCGGGCCTGCTCCTCCTGTCGGCGGGCCTGCTCCTCCTGTCGGCGGGCCTGCTCCTCCTGTCGGCGGGCCTGCTCCTCCTGTCGGCGGGCCTGCTCCTCCTTGTCGCGCTGCAGCTGTTCTTCCAAGCGTCGGGCCTGCTCCTCCTGTCGGCGGGCCTGTTCCTCCTTGTCGCGCTGCAGCTGTTCTTCCAAGCGTCGGGCCTGCTCCTCATGTCGGCGAGCCTGCTCCTGCAGCATCATCATCAGAGCAGCAAAGTCTGGTGCTGATGATGCCGGAGCTGCTGTGGACGGGCCGGCCTCTATAGTCGGTACCTGGTCCGACGTCTGTGACGTTGCTGCACCAAAACGCCTCTGGTCCGTCTCCTGCTGGCGTTGACTACGGGTACGGATACCCTCCGTGTCGTCCTTTGGCAGAATCGGCATGATAATCCACTCTTCTGACACCAATTGTTATGTACCTAGCTTTAATTCTGGCGCGTAACAATATTTTCAAACAAACTTGCAAATCCGAATAAAACGCAACCACCCTTTGTAAAAAAATGACACTGACCTTAGATACCGCTAGGTAACATAGCGGCAACGCGTCGCGCGCGCGCCGGAGCGCGGTGTGCGGTATCTCGTGTGCTCGGCGGGGGCCGGGGCGGGGTGGCGGCCGGCGACTTAGGCCTCCGCTCGCACTGGCTTTTATGTTAGGTAACGTTTCGAAGTACGCGCACAACAACAAACACACTAAATTTTAAAATTTTCGATGTGTCTTGATGCAAAAATTATACCGACGGAGAATATTGTTATTTATTTTTCTAATTAGATCACTGTCCGTCGCTAAGCACTTTAATTTGTGAAATGCTAAAATAATCCTATTTTTTAACTCATCAATTGTATTTACCTCTGAGGCATACACTTCACACTTAATGTACCCCCACAAAAAGAAATCCATGGGAGTGAGGTCCGGAGATACTAATACTAAATAATAATAATCCCAAGTTACGTGTCCTATCACCATAAAAAACAGTCAATCACAAAAAAAACACTAATACTAAATAATAATAATCCCAAGTTACGTGTCCTCTCACAATAAAAGAAAGAAATACAATCTTATACTTATTTAGTGTCCTATCACAATAACAAAATCAAATCACAATTGTTTGCGCGCGAATTCCACAAACCGTACATTCCAAAAAGACAGCGTCGGCGCACTGAATAGAGGCCCCACTTACCGATCGCAAAAAACAAGGATGCAACAAACTGACCTATTTCTGTTTCTTTCAAACGCGCTACGTGTGTCGCTTTCGTAGTGAAAGTGCAAGTGTGTGTGTATTGATTGCTTCCTTGTTTGCATTGCCAATTTTTAGTGAATATCCTTCGACATGCGTCAGAGCGGCAACAACGCATCGTAGATTTATCGTTGTAAGGTGCATGACTTATGCTTAGACGATAATCAGCTGTTAGAAAAGATACATCGTGTTCAAACGGTGCAAAAACTTTAAAAATCATTTGCGACTAAACTACTGCTCGTATTTAATAAATTTTTGGTACAGAGCTTGAAAATGGTACCAAGTATAGGCAGTTTAAAGGAAAGCCCCTCTGTCGTATCAACGTTGTATAAAGCCGAAGAGTTTACCGTAGAAACTACTGGTCCGATTTGAAAAATTATTTCAGTGTTAGATAGCCCATTTATCGAGGAAGGCTATAGGCTATATATCATCACGCTAAGACCAATAGGAGCGGAGTAGTAATGAAAATTGTGACGCAGACGAAGTTGCGCGGGTCATCAATGATAAATCAGTATTGTTTAATGCTTAAAATCTATCAGTGGTAAGTGACGTCATGAAGAATGATTTTTAACTTTTTAAGAGATACAGATATTGATGTTACAATCAACAAATAAATGCGTATTGTGCCACGACCTATTCCCAAAAGAAATAAACACGTCCACCGCGGCGGTGTTACCACAAGCACTTCAATGATGGTCGGAACCAGTCACACGGGAAATACATTCAGTCAAAAAAGTATCGGGAATGGATGATTTGTTTATGGTTCCAAATTCAAATTTTTGTTTTTTTTTGTAGTTGTTAGATTGGCACAACTGTTTTCCATTTTGGCGCAGAGTTTGAGTTGCATCTGTTATTTATACAGTGCTGATTTTAGTAATATCATATATAGTGTGTATTGCGAATTTCATAATGGACAAAAATATCGAACAAAGAGTTTGTCTTAAATTTTGCATCGCCAATGGAATTTCGTGTTCGGAGTCACTGAAAATGTTACAGAAGGCTTACGGTGAATCGACTTTATCAAAAACTCGTGCTTATGAGTGGTTCAAAGCGTTCAAAAGCGGTCGAGATGTGATGGAAGATTTGCCTCGCTCTGGTAGGCCGTCAACGTCTGCAACTGAAGTTAACATCGCAAAAGTGAAGGAAATAGTGACTGAAAATCCCCATTCAACTCTGAGAGAGATAGCCGCCGAACTTTCTGTATCTCACGAGTCGATCCGTACCATTTTAACTAATCATTTGGGTATGAAACATGTTGCTGCTCGGCTAGTCCCAAAAGATCTGAATTTTCTCCAAAAACTCAATCGCATGAAAGTCGCTGAGGACATGCTAGAACGAGTCAGTTCGGACCCAACATTCATGAAACGCATTGTTACTGGTGACGAGACGTGGGTTTACGAGTTTGACATGCAAACTAGTCAACAAGCTTCGGAGTGGCGCCTTCCAACTGAACCGAAACCGAAAAAACCACGCCAAAGTCGATCAAAAGTCAAAGTCATGTTGACTGTTTTCTTTGACTATCGCGGTATTGTGCACTCTGAATTCTTACCGGAAGGTCTAACGGTAAATAAAGAATATTATTTGAGCGTTATGCGGCATTTAAGAGAGCAAATTCGACGAAAAAGGCCAGATTTGTGGAAAGAAAATTCTTGGATTTTGCACCACGACAATGCGCCTTCGCACAAGGCTATCATTGTGAACGAATTTTTAACCAAACACTCAACAAATACCATCCAGCAACCACCATATTCACCAGATATGGCTCCTGCTGACTTTTTCTTTTTCCTAAACTCAAATTACCACTTCGTGGCACCCGTTTTCAATCGATAGAAGACATAAAGGAGAATTCGCGGCGAGAACTGAACTCAATTCCGGAAGCAGCGTTTAAAAAATGTTTTGATGAATGGATTATTTGTTGGCGCAAGTGTATCGTTTCTAAAGGAGCATACTTTGAAGGTGATAAAATAAATTTGGATGAATAACAGACATTTTGTGTATTATTGATCTTTTCCCGGTACTTTCTTGACAGAGTATATACTAAGTGTGCGGCTGCCGAATATTCGTCGCTTCGGTCGAGAGCTTTGCCGAATGTTCGGTATTCAGCAAAATCACTATTCGTGGCATTTCTAGTTTGTGGACATTGTGTCCAAATCATCGGTTTTATGTATCGAGGGCGAAAGACTTTGGAGTGGCGACCGCGTACCGGAAGACCTGGTGAAAGCCTCGAGACTATGCGAGACGCACAAGATCGGTCGATGTGACACTAGAGGAGGCCTATGTCCAACAGTGGACGTTTTTTGGGTGAAATGATAATGTACCTTCATATCAGGGTACTCCACGATCAGCTGGTCCCACACGGAGTTGATCCGGCTGGCGGCGCCGATGCATTTGAGTGCGGATACCTGCACGTACGACTCGTAATCGTTGAAGGCGATCGTCGCTGCCACGTTGATGAGGTTGTTCTCCAATATCTGCTTCTGGAATGGTGGGAACTCTGAAAAGGAAATATATCATTTTAAGAAAAGGTGAATTGTGCTTAGAGTGAAATATGTAAGAAAAGGGATATAGTGACGCTATGACGGTTGGCAGGATAGAATGGAGAAAAAAGAAAAAAACGTATTGCGCCGACCCCAAGTAACATGGAACAATGGCAGAAAGTTGATAATTACTTCTCTTAGTGACCCACTAGTGTAAGTTTCAGGGCCCTTACTAGCCGCAAGACAGAACTGACTGTTGAAACAAATTTGTCCAATACTATTAAGGTACCGCAGGCGCTTTTTGCTCAAATTATTCAATTAAAACCCCCGTGAAATGGAATAGTAGTGATTTTATTATCATGATTTAAATTGTTTAATAATTAAGGTTGATGTAGATGTAAATTACACTTTAAATCATTCAAATTGGACCTTTCGTTTAAAAGTTACGACGGGTACAAAAATACTCCAAGTAAGAAAAATGTTGCGTAATTTACACATTACCCGAGGGTAGAGGGGAGATAAAGTTCGTGGAGTACCAACTAAACCCGCGCGAACGATGTCGTGGACGAAGTGATATCTAATATAATGTGGTTACGCGTAGCCATGAGCAAGTGACTGTGCGACTCTCTCCCCACTCGGCATTATCATTTACCTATGCATATTTATCTCTTTACATATTTATCTACACAAAATAATTTCGATGTTTCACATCTGCCAGCAATAAAATATCGAGTTTGATTACTATAAAAAATATTATAGCACTTACTTATATACGCGATATCGGTGCAAATATGTAACAGTTCCAACGCCGTGTCCCTGATCTCCCAGTGCCGGTCTTGCATCTTCCTGTAGATGAGCTTGCCCAGGTCGTGAATCGAGCCACCCGGCTGAGCATCTACCAATAAACTCAAATTTGGCTGCAGGAACTTCTTCATCGTCAGCCCTATTACTTTTAAGGATACTACCACGAACTGAAAATGAAATGATACATAAAATCTACTGGCGAATGGAATAGAGCAGAAGTGGTAAAAGGCAGTGAAAATAAAGCTGCATCCACGCTATGCGAGCTGAGTACGTTTGGAGTACGAATTCGTGTCGCATAAACGGACTTGGAGCCTCGACCGATATCACCACGCCCGTACCAAATCGCGCTCTCCTTATGCTCCGCAGTCTAAGCTCTATTTTCTAACTCACCTTGCAACTCAAGTTAGATCTCTCCAGATTGTTAATAACAATATTGTACAGGCACATGATCTCCACACTCTCATGCCAGTTGATGTTCCGATGGGTCACCAGAGACAGCACGTTGTCCATTACATACGTCATCACGAGGTTCTTCTCCTCACTATCCTCGAAATGTTCCAATTTCGGGTCCCCGTTCATATCCAGCGGGTTATACTCTTGTAAGACATAAAATAAAGCTTGGAAAACTAAATTTGCTTGCTCATCATTCAAATGATCCTTCAAATGGATCAGTTTCTTAACACACTGAAGAATTACTGCCAGCGTGTCCAATTGTTCAGTCAAATCTCTTAAGGCATAAGCGGCTTTCGCTGTATACTCGCAGGAGAGGTTTAAAAGTCTCTCTACGTAATCATGGATCCTCTGATCAGTCAGAGCAGATTGAGGCTTCCCATAAGTAACAAAAACCAAAACTGGCACTAAAAATACAAACAACATTTGATTTTTCATTTTGATTCGCTTTTGATCATCTTCCTGGTACATACCAGGTTCTTTATCTTTGCACAACTTGCTCCATATGATATTACAAGCAGCGCAAAAGTCTAGAACCAACGTTGCGCTGCGTCGCTGTACAAACGATTGGATGACGTTAAAATTGAAAGCAGCTACTTCAAGGAAATCTTCTGCACTGTAAAGTGTTCCGGGCTGCATCGGTTTTCCGAGGAAAACTTTCGCGAGTGTCAACCAAAACATTAATTTCAAAAATGCCAACGACAAGTCATCTCTGCGTATTCGTTCGTACGCTACGTATAAATAGTTAGAGATTGTGATTTCCTTGATAAGTATTTTCATAAGCAAAGTTGCATTCTCAATACGACACTCCTTGCTCACCGTAGAGAGCAGTATCTGAATCGTGGGCTCTACTGCAATGCATATTTCTTCTTCTTCTTCACTTGTTAGTGATTGAACATTAATGAAGTCGTATTTACTGATGGGTTGAATTAGGTGATTGACTATTAATCTGATGTTATCAGCATCGCCCAAGTCGTTAAGTTTCCAAAGGAATTCTGACATGAACTTGTATGTTTGACGAATGACAAAAACGGTCGGTTTCTCATTGCATAAACTGAGTATTTCTTTCCATACGCCAGTTTGTAAAAGCCAAGCTATGCCGGAGTTGTGTGTAACAATGTTAAGTGCTGCTTCCATGTAGGCGACTCTAAGGCCTGGGTTAGTGTTTGGTGCGCAGATTTCTTTAAAGCCTGCGAGCATTCTGTCTCCATGCTTAGCGAACATTTTGGCAAAATGTAGCTCTTTCTGTGACGCGATGGCAAGGACCCTCGTGAGGAACACTCTGACTGTAATGTGCGCATTTTCGACTTTGTCTAATGCTTCGTTTATCATATCAGATAGTAAAGGCGCACTTTTCATGAAAGCTACCTCTGAAAACAAAGAAAACTATGTTCATGAGAAACTAATAATGAGGTATCTGTGATGGTACATCCAACGATAACAAGTAACTCTTTAGCAGAAGTATGTGAAACGTTTTTCTGAAGAACAAAAATGTAAGACGGCTTCACAAGTTATTAGCAGAACAGACGACACACGTCAGTAAATTGATGTTAAAAAAAATAGTAGTGATGATGACGAGAGTTAGTTCGGACTCAGAAGCAAGCAAAACTCGTCTAGTCATTGTCTAAGTTGTTTAATCCAGTTAGGATGACATTGATGATGTGGCTATCGACTACTGTGAGTAAATCATCTACTAGGTACAAAACATTCACAACAAAGAAAATATAATATTCGATGGAGCCCATAACCTTAAAAAACATCTTTTTACAAAATATACAACCGACTTCCAAATAACAAAAACACTACAAAGTCTAAAATAACCTTAATTTCGGAAGGAGGTGATACTTGGACGTCGTCTTCGTCTACGCAGAAAATGGAATAGTCAAAACGCTCATAAAATATTAAATTTTTGCGGAACCAAATGGCAAGTATACCGCATCGAACTAAAAATCACAGAAAACGGATCAGAAACTTCGGAGTAATCGGAGTTCTTACATAAAATAAAAACCGGCCAAGTGCAAGTCGGACTCGCACACGAAGGGTTCCGTACCATAAACCTTAATTTTTATTATTTGTTGTTATAACGGCAATAGAAATACAAGCCGTGAAAATTTCAACTCTCTATCTGTTACTTCTTGAGATACAGCCCGCTGACAGACAGACGGACGGACGGACGGACGGACGGACTGTGGAGGCTTAGTAATAGGGTTCCGTTGGTTACCCTACGGGTACGGAAACTTAAAACTACCCACCGAATTGAGAACTTCGTCCTTTTTTGGAAATCGGTTAAAAAATTAATTAAATTGCAGCCCAAGAAACTAGCCAAGTGAAGCTAGGCTAGCTAGACCTGGCGGTAGGCTGGCTTGGGCTAGCTGGTAAATTATATTTTCTTTGTTGTGAATGCCATATTCAAATGCAGGTAGGATGACATTGACGCTATGGCTCATTAGCCTAGCTGCATTTTTACAATGTCTAGACAACGACAACTTTTAGACAATGTCTAGACAAGTTAAGGGTCTTAGGCGATAAAGAATGTTATTTGGACAGTCCATCAGACACATAAAACCTCTGACCGAGTTACGGCTTATTATACAAACTGGTGCTAATATATTTTATCAAATCATGATTAAGTCATACGAGACTTTTGCAAGGAATTGATAAGTCTGACAATGGAAAGTTAGTGCAATTATGAACTGGCATTTAGTTTTATGATTATAACGTACATATTCGTATGAATAATGTTCCGAAGGTGGATTGTGGGTCGGTGTTTTTTAAAGATACGCAGTTTTTTCGAATGTATTAATTATTATAAAAAACCGGACAAGTGCGAGTCGGACTCAGCCACCGAGGGCTCCGTACAAAGTAGGCACAAATGACTTTAAAAAAAGATTATATTTTTTTATGATTTCATAACATTTTCAGACTTTACCCTATACTTGTAGTATAGGACGACATTAGGTACTTGTTAAATTTCATAGTTCTAGGTCAACGGGAAATACCCTATGAATTTTGATTCCCTCGAGAGTGTCGAAATATAAACGTTTTTTGCGACATAAACGGCCGTAGAAGTTTGATTTTTTCACAGCTTCAAGGGACTGTAGATCTGAGTATATGGTTTAATTTCAACCCGATACCTCCACGCGTTCCCGAGATAATTTGTCTTGACAGACAGACGAACGGACAACAAAGTGATCCTATAATGGTTCCATTTTTTCCTTTTGAGGTACGGAACCCTAAAAACAGAGTACAGAGGCGGTGTTAATGCTTTAGGCCTCTGCCTCGAGTTTTGCGGGCAGCGGGGCGGCGGCGGCAGCAGCGGCGGCGTGGGAGCGGGGCGGGCAACGTAGACCCGTTCTCGAAACTAGCGGGCAGACCGCGCGGCACTATAGCGGCGTAGTGTTGTGTTCGTGGTTGTGTCATCGAAATATTTGTTTTTATTCGTCAACGAAATGTCTGAACAACGGCGACAACATTTTTTTGATTCAAATTTATTCCTAACGCTCAATTTATTGTGTGCAAAAGAAGAAAATAAATTGCACAACACAGCAATGCAGACGCGCGGGCGGTCACCGGTTGACTGGAGTGCACCGCTTGTTGCCCGCCCTCGCGCCGCTATTTTCGAGGGCCGGTCCATTTGATTTTACACCGCGCCGCCGCCGCCGCCGACCCGTTGCCCGCAAAACTCGAGGCAGAGGCTTTCGGCATTTTCTACCAAACGACCACGCCACATTCGCGGGCCAAACATAGCCAGAGATCGCGAGGTGGGAAGCCCAAGAGATTTAGACGGGGAAGCGTTTTCAGCAGCTGAAAATAACGTAGGAAAAACATAATAGCAACTATAGGTACTTATGTACAAAAATCTCAAGCCAGTACAGCTAAGGTAAGAAGAGGAATTCTTCCCTGATTTTGTGTTTTGTGATAGCTACTACCTGGGGTCTTTAAGTCAACAGTGAATAGGTTACTTCTCGACCACATCAAACCCGAGTTATCAGGAAAAGTTTACAGTAGATATATTGAAATATGCAGAACATACCTACAATTTAAGATACTGGTTTTAAAATTATGAATCACTATGGTTTAAAGATATGATGGCATGTAATAAGGCATGATGAAACAGCAATATTTTACTCTACATCAGGTGACGCAGACCACATAACTGCCTTTTTCGTAACCTACCAGCAAAAAATGTTGCTAAAAGCATAGGAACTTTGGTTGGAGTGTAGACTTAGGGGTGCTGTGGCGCGAGGACTTTACTTTGACTGAAAATTTAGTTTTTTTTTTAGTCTCGCCCTGTTTTCGCAATTTAGATTTTTTCCAAAATGGCGTTATTGCATTGGTATAGCCATCGTTTGTGATTGACCACTTGCGTGACAAATAGTAAGCGCAAGACATTCCCATACCTACATTTGATACGTATTCACAATCATTATTACTGACAGAATGTAATCTGAAGATCAATTCTCGTACCTACCGTACCTAAAAAGCATAATTCAACTCGCAATATCATTTCAGCGACAATCGATGTCAAAAACTTGTGATCATTATTAGTTGATCATCAGTAAGTTTGCCGTAGTGTGTGTTAGCAAAGCAAGGTGTTAGCCCATAACCGGTTGGAGGAATAAACGATGGGTTTAAAGTTCAAATATTGGTGACGTTTCTTATTATCATTTCCATGATAGAACTGGCTTTGTTTGTTTGTTTGCTGTCGTAACCTTAAAAGCCCTTAACTTTTATTTATTAACTCATGCTAATCTATACTAGGTACACTAATATAATAATTAATAAAGCTGAAGAGTTTGTTTGTTTGCATGCGCTAATCTCTGGAACGCAAATCAGTCGGATTTGAAAAATTCTTGATGTATATGATAGCCACATTCACGAGGAAGCCTATTTCGGAGCCTATAGGCTACGAAATAAACGGGAAGGAAAACATAAAGGGATATGCGCGTACGAAGCCTCGGGCAAAAGCTAGAATAATAAAGCTCGCTAATATGGGAGGAAACCGGTACCTATGTAAAATTTTCAAGTCTTGTGATATTCACGAAGGTGCAATGGCCCCGGTGGATTTTTAGCCCAGTTCCTCTCTCAGAGTCCTGTCTCCCAGCGGTGGGAACTTTAGATGCTGCCAATGAGCCATAAGTGTATTCAGTTAATATGTTAGTGAAAACATCGGTAAGATAAGATAGCGTGAAGTGAACAGTCATTCCACCCACGTTAAGCTAAAGATTGCCAGCTCACATCAAGTTAGCCCCGAACCCGAACTAAGAATGAATGACAACACGATTTGACAGTAACTATCAAATCGTGTTGTCATTATTAATTTATAGTGGTTAGGTGATACGGAGTAGAATACACAACTAAGCCCGAAACTACGGACTTGGGGCTTAGAGAGTAGCCCCCTGTTTCCTCGGTGAGGTACTTCTAGAATAGCATGCTAATTATGATGAGAGCACTAATTCTAAGACAACGCGTGCAAAGCTTTTGATCACATGACGTGATGAGGTATGCGCACGCGCCGCGTGCCTACGTCATACCAAAATAAATGTTTAGCGCTCGCGATGATAATGTAAATTAATGCACAAAACTTATACATATTGTTATAATATTAATACAAAGAATTTTCAGCGGCAAACGAACTAGAGAATCTATTTGACACCTATTCTAATTTAAAAAAACCCTTAGAATAAAAAGTTTTTCACGTATTCACGTTTAGGCGTTACGCCATAGGTATTAATAACAAAGCGCTAAGACTTTTTTAATTCATGGTTTAAAAAGAGGATGAGAGTTTGTATGAAAATTCTTTATTTTTAACCGAATTCTTCAAAAAGGAGAAGGTTTTATGTTCGGCTGTATGTTTTCTTTGTTTTTTACTCAACGGGTTACCCCATCTCATCGGGAGCTGGCCCAACAAATAAATCAATATCAATAAATATAAAATTCTGTCGTTATTGAGTGACTGACTGACAGACAACGCACAGTCGGAAGTACCGGTCGTAGAAATCAGCTTTAGATCTAGCAGGGAACGGGAAAAAATGGGCTAAGCGCGTACGAAGTCGCGGTAAAAATAGGACAAGCGCGAACGAAGTTGAGTGCAAAAGTCAAATATAATCGGTAATTAGAGACAAATAGATAAGACGGTCTAACCTGGCAGGAAAACGCAATTAGGTAAATACATATCTATCTAAAAAAAATGTGATAAAATGATTACTTATTATTCATGAGCGTTCTGCATGATGTCACATATATACACTGTTTAAAATACATGATAATATTATTATGATATCTTTTTTATTAATTAAAGATA
Source organism: Lacanobia oleracea (assembly GCA_950371165.1). NCBI lineage: Eukaryota > Metazoa > Arthropoda > Insecta > Lepidoptera > Noctuidae > Lacanobia > Lacanobia oleracea. The sequence continues at coordinate 22,636,376 of OX493392.1, read as the reverse complement.
TACTTCTGACCTGATAAAAGTTCAGCCTGCGAAGGCGTGTTATTGTGTCACCCACGCCTTCGCAGGCTGTAAAAGATGGTAAGCGACAACAATGGTTTAATTCTTGAATACATCAACCAAGTACCTACGTTCAGTTATCATCAGTATCACTATATCTCTCTATTTAATAGTTACCTACATACCTAATATCTAGGTGCGTAATCTATAATTAGTTTTGGTAGGTTAGGTGTGAAGTTATCTGAGAATAAAACTAGCTTTTGTCCGCGATTTCGTCCGCGTGGAATAGCTATTTTGGGCAGCTATTTTTTTTAAGATACTATTTTTTCAAAACGCTTGAAAGTATGTTTATTTATTTTTACTAAGTGTTTAAATACAAAGGTTCATTAATGACGGGGTTTTATCTTCAATAATGACGGACTCCCATACATATCATCTCCTATTTCTACTCCTTCAAGCCCTTTTTTGGTTACAAATGGTAGCCTATGTCTTTCTCCAAGGTCTAATCTACTTCTGTGCTACATTTCATCAAAATCGGTTCAGCGGATTAGCCGTGAAAGCGTAACAGACAGACAGTTACTTTCGCATTTATAATATTAAGTATAGAAGTATGGATTATCATACTACTCATTGTAGAATCCAAAGATAGCTAGTATTATATCCGTCATATATATATAGAAGCAGATAGTTAATTATTTCGTTTTAGGGTTCCGAAACGTATGAAACGGAACCCTTAAATGATCATTTGTGTCTGTTACAGTGGTTTGATCTGAATCTACCATATAACCAGACCGATTATAAGAAGGAATATCTATGGTTCGTAACTAAAATATTAAAAAAAAATTACATAGACCATTTTGCCAGCGTTCTGACTCGGACTTGTCTGGTTTTTTCTACCGTCTAGCACAGACGGAATTGCTGTCAAATCAATCCTTATTACGATAAAACGTATTACATAAGATCGAGCCGTTTGAAGCCAATTGAAGCAATGTTGCCTTAGGTACAAGTTGTGAGATATCATATCTTATCAGTATCACAAGTTCTAACAGGGTTTAACTGTGGACCTCTGTATGTACTTAGCTAACGGCAGTTCTGATTTGAAAGGTGTCAATCATCGGTTAACTGACTCAACTTTCATTATTTGAGGAAATAAGATGGATGGAGGGAATGCTGTAGGCAATAGCCATGACAGCACACTGTACAGGCTAACAAATATAAAAAATCTGAAGATGGTTTTGATTTTTGACTAGAGTTTTCATGTATGAATAATCAATCTACTTAATAAAAATCTAAAATTCAATAATAGACAATACAAAGCTTAATCGCGGGGCATTACAAGCATAGAATTTTGCATAAGGATTCCTTAAAAGCGAAAGTAAGCTTTTAGGCAAGGCAGTTGATAAGGGAGAATGGAAGAAAACATGTTGCGTTTGCGTCCCAAGTAACATGGGATAAGAGCAGAAGAATGTCATAGAAGATTTTTACAAAATCATCAGTATTAGAGGTTGAAAGTTTTTTTTGGATCATATACACCACATTTGAATTCAAACCACATTTAAACGATCGGCGTTGATTGCATTCCCCTCGACATAGCAAACATTATCTGATAACGCATAATGTTATCAAACCCAGATCACAAACGAAATTGTTGGTGCTAAGTTTTTTTTTATACATACACGCATAACAGAATTAATTTTGTCCTTGCAAGTCTTGCAACTTGGTTGTCTTGCCAGAAGGAAAAACTTGCCAGGGTGACTGAGGCCACTAATTTCACTACGCACTGGTAGCATACAGCTGGCTAGATAGTCATAATAATCACATCAAATTGAATCTTTATTCCATTTCAAGGCCATTTTAGATGTGTGAAATGAATGTTGATACATATTAAAAGAGTGTATCTTTTCAACAACTTTCAAGTTTATCTTTACAAGTCGAGATCAGAAAGCAAACTGTTTTATTTGTTTATACCCTCATTACAAAATGTTAATTCACTTGACAACTAATAAATACAATCAACAAGGTTCAAACATAACAAATATAATAGGAGACTTTTCGTTCAGCTACATGGAAGTATTTAGTTGCAAAGGTGTTTCAATATGCAATATATGTGAAAAAATGGTGAGTAAGCAACATGTAATAGTTAATTTTAGCAGCAATGCTCGCTAATGACACTTGTTTTCCATTTTGCATCAAATATTACATGGTTCAACTTCAACGTTTACGTTTATAAAACATGGTGGTGACAAAGACAAAGATACCCCTACGCTACTGTTTTTCATTCTCTCTTTAAAATCCATCCAAAGGTTGTCTCAAAAGATCACTTTTAGCGACAAGGCCACCCATTGTGTCATCCTATATAATGTTTTCTTCATGTGTTTTCTGTATTCCCTAAACGACGCCGCTGAGCCGAGGTCCGTACCCCACAGGGGGTGCCCTCAGCGAGCGGAGTTCTAATAAATATAAATTTGTAGCCTCGGCTGGGGGCCTTAAATTCTAGAGGCCCACACAGGCAAGTCCGGTTTAAGTTGACAACCCTCTAGGGTTGATAACTGCGAGTGGCCATCGACAAAAAAAAAAAAAAAAAAAAGTTTTATGTATTTTATATGGTGTAATAAAGAGTATTCTATTCCGTTTTACTCCATACGCAAAAGATTCTTTGATGGTAGCATACACAATTTCAGAGACTTGGCCCAAAGAAAACTTGTTTGTTTTATTTTTTCATGTGAATATGTCTAATGGAATATGTAAATAACACACCATTTGATTTGAATCAATAGGAAACGATATAATAAGTTCTAAGAACTTAAGAGGTAACATACTTATCAAGCCAAAACATGTACTGTATGTTCAGATGAGGAAAATTTGTAAAAGAATTCTCAACAACACATTTATACTATATAGAACTATAGGCTTGTTTGTTTTAACATTTAGTACCGAATCAACGACAAATACTGCGTGTCTTGCACAATAGATAATTAGTTTACCCTCTATTCAAGTCTGAAACCTTATCTCACTTTGCTGAAAAAAGTAAACAGTAGTAGGTTACATACACAGATGTAAGAAAGATAATACTTACCAGGATCGGAACAGTCTGATAGTTTCGTGATAAGCCCATCGGCGTAATAGTTATCGAGCACATAGTTCGGCTCAATAAGTTTTTCAAACAATAACTTTATCTTATTTTGTATCTTAACACATTCCATCTTAGATTTGGTTTCACTGCTGTTAACATGAAGAAAAAAAATCTGTGAAGGCTGTTGAGCCAGAACGTAGAATACCCCTTAAAATAAGCTATATAACCAAAAATTCGTAATCAAACACAACAAAACATCTTCAAAAGGTGGTCCTGTCCGTGTTCTCGAGTGACCAAATGACATTGACACTCGTGACAATCACGATGACATTGATGACAGAAGACCATTGACAAAAGAGTATTTTTTCCACAGCCTGGTTAGCGGAATCAACATTTTCTACGATAGATAGACATAAAAAAAAAACAACTATTAATTCAGGCTTGTACAATCAACTGCATGTCCTTAATTTTATTAATATTATATAGATTACATAGAATAGCCAATATTACTCTACGCGCATCAAGTGCCAGAAGTATTAATTTATTTTTGTTTCCTACTGTTTTCGCTAGGCAAAGAAATGCTTACCTTGCTTGGTAATATTTATTTCGCCTGCTTTTCGCCTGTCTTATATTCTTATTCGTAATGAGTTCCCATAACTGAGGGTAGAATTCTTTCAAGAAGGTGATCCTCGATATTGACTCTCAACAGCATGTCCAGTATTCCGGCAAAAGAAAAAAAAATAAACTGATAAGAGTGAGAAAATAGATTAATCCATTTACACTAATAGAAAATAAAACTCCTTACTATAATATGGCGTCAAAAAATTTGTCCGTATCGCTGTCGACTGGAAGTGAGATTTATCCATAGGTTTTCCTTTTTATTATTCCGTTTCGTTGCTTGCAGCGGAAAAGAGATTTCGTAGCGCTATTTTCGCTTGATATTGGCTTTATTTATGGACATGCACGGATATTTCGTTTTAGTTTTAGTCATTTGTTGGTCTATGGTCGTTGAGTGATGATTGTTCTAGAATTTGTTAGCGCTTCTGTTCTGTCAAATTTTTATCTGCAATCTGCAAGGCTACTTGCTGCCTGCTGTTGAATTGAATTAAAAAATTGTGTAAAGACTGTTTATGTGAAACGAGTGCTTTTACTCAATTCAATACGAAGTGACAATAGTTGTGTGATTTTTTTATTAGTGTGAGATGCCTTTGAGAGGAAGAAGTTTTGTAAGTGATCATGTTATACGATATTTTATTTCCTTCCGATTTGTGTAGAGATGTTGTGCGCAGCGTTGCTGCCTCACGCATGTATCTAACGCTGCTCCCGTCCGGTGGTCGGTTTCCTAGAGACGTCCTTGACTATAGTCAACATTCATCTGCATTATTGACATACTAACCTAATAATACGGTATATTCATGTGTAAAGTGCTGTGACGATTGCATCGATGAGTTTCAGTTTTGCTTGCTTACAGCTGCAGTGCATTTTTGGCACACTCCCAACTGTAGTATCCTTGACTGTGTAATAACTAATATATTAATTAGCATTAATAATATATTAATTTGGGATCAAACTGAATGTGTCGCTAGAGGTCTGATATGGTGGTCTTCCACAGGACGGTTGATGCGTGCCTGCTATAACACAAGTGTTCCCGAGTGCCTCCTAACAGCCTGCTTTTGAGGTTAGTTACATATTTTGTTGTCTCTCTGGTGTAGATAAACCAATATTTGAACAAGAATTGGTCATTCATTTGTGAAGTTTGCATTTGATTCGTTTGTAAAATTTATGTTGTGTTCTAACCATAAATTGTGCTTAATATTGCATTTGTATTTTGTGCCAAAATTGTGAAGTGTGAGTATGTCCTTTTTACAGTACTGAGAAGCCAAATTATTGGACCATGAAATGTCAAATATTGATGTGTCTACTATAATTAAATATTTGAACTGTTCTATGTATGGTGGCAGATGCTACTGGACTGGTGTAATGTTGAAATTTATTTTGTGTAATGTAATAAAATTATATTTTATAGCTCTATTTTAGGTTTATCTGCTGTTAAAATTTTATCATTCAAACTTAACACTGACTACAAGGTGTAAGGAAAAACATTTATTATTTTTTATTTATGCAAAAGTAAAAACTAAATAAGTACATAATTTAATATTACAATGTTTTCAAAGTAATACCTACTAGAAAGAGGAAAATGTTCAACAATGATTTAGCTCGTAAAAATCTTCACACCTTTGAAATTTTGACTTCACTCAGTTCCTCAAATAAGGATGTAAGTGCATATTAATATGCAAATAGAAAGTCTTGCGTAGAAGTCTCAAAGTATCCTTGAAAGTGAAAGTATGTTACACTATACAACAGAAAAGAGAATTTTATTATTTACAACATTGTAAAAGTTATTGGCTAAATTCTTTTGGTGTCTGGCCAAATCATTAACCTCTTAAACATTCTTTATTTTTTTGAGAACTCGAATATTAGATAAGAAACTCTTGTTATATTACATTTATTTTAGTAGAGAATTTGAAGAACAATCGTTTTTCTAAAAACAGTAAACTGCTATTATGTTCATGATGGTTATGTTTTTTTTTTTAATTTTTTACTCAGCTTGCACCACTGCTGGACAAAGGCCTCTCCCAAATTTAGCAAGGCATTGTTGTTTGGGTATCTATGTAGGGATAATATCTGGCACCTACCATATTGTCTTTTCTACTTAATTAACAAACAAATACAGTTTTGGAAGAATGCTTAGAAGGATTATCATCATGAGCATATAGCAGTTTATAAACACCTAACCTTAGTTCATTGCTATTTACTCAAAGACTGTATTTACAGCTATCCAAGAATAGATAAAGGACAACACCATTCCTTTAGCTTAACATAGTTTCTATAAAAGGAGTATGTAATAAAAAATAAATGACATAACATGGACATAGTACATGTAATGTTTACACTAGCTTTGTCGAAGTTTTGTGATCACGACAAAAAGAGTCTAATAGTAATGGCACGAATATTCGCCTCTATCTCTCTAAATAGAACTGTAATACAAATATTGGGCCTTTGAAAGTTGTAATTGAAGTCAATATAATTATTAAATATAGCTTTTCGTGTAGTTTCGCTCCCATCCCAAGGACTAACTCACAGGAATTGTTTACTCTAAGACTGATGCCACACTTATCTAGCTTTGTTGAAGTTTCGTGACAAAAAGAGTCTAATAGTAATGGCACGAATATTCGCCTGTACCTCTACATAAAACTGCAATACAAATATTTGGGCCTATGAAAGTTGTAATTGAAGTCAATATATATTATTTAAGATAGACTAGCTTTTCGTGTAGTTTCGCTCCCATCCCATGGACTAACCCACAGGTATTGTGCATTTTTCCATGATAAAAACGAGTTACTGAGTGAGTGTAGCTATGAGTTGAACGAATTTTAATAAAAGAAATTTCTTAGTTTAGGTTTGATTCATCTCCATAAACTATCTTTAAGAAATTCTTTAGTTATAAAACTATTGTAATAACCTCCGTTATTTATTTTCGTAATGCTTTTTGCACAAAGGAGATCAAAACTCGGCGAGTGAGTCTTTGTATCTCACCAATGTTGTACTATTGTCCTTCAGTTACATTTATGGGAACATCCGTGCATCTGGGCATGCCTCGACTCTAGGCCCAGCTTTATTTAAACTCTGACGAAACTGATTGACATTTATTGCTGCCTACACAAGTATTCTCTACTAATAATAAATTTCGTTACCACAGCCATGTATGTATATATGTATGCGTTCTATATGTATGCGTTCAATGCGCGATCTTGATCGGTTCTTTGCTCCTGTTGCAACAATGCAATCAAAATTACTAGCTTTTGCCAGCGGTTCCGCCCGCTCGAATGTCTAAAATCATTCCACAGGAACGTACTACCACGAAATTATTCTTTTTACTTTGTATAGGCAGGCGTTTGATCACTATCTCACCTATTCTATGACCTAACGAAAGTCATAGTTTATCCGTGTTCCAAGTTTCATTAAAACAGTTCATCCGTCAAGGCGTGATTGAAAATCAAAGGATTAATTTCAATAAAACCATTCACAGGCACTTTTCAGCTGTCAAGAATTCAGTCAATCAGAAAGATGAAGCTGATTGATTATTATCCAACAGACTTTCACATTATAATTTAAGTAGAATTGAGTCGTATCGTAGCCGAAATTCTAGACACAAAAAACAATAAACAGCACAGAACTACAAATCTCGTCGTTCCCTGACGTCATGCTCGCACACTTGGAGAATTGGGTTGGGCTAACATTTTTGTGCCGGGCACACTTGATTAACTGTTATTAGGATATTTACATACGCAACTACGTCCGCAGACGACATGAATATTGTTTTACACGCTACATAGTGTGAGTCCATGGCGTTATGATATAAATCGTACCTACATGCATATCAGATAATGGTCGTCAGGTTGATTATAATCACGCTTCTACGGGCTAATTGTGGCACTTCAAAGTTTTATCGGAATACCGAGAGATTCTTTTTTTTCTGCCTTATTTTACCCAAAACTAAGACTCAAATGTAAAGAAACAGAGGATGCCTGGACAAGGGCAATCCACATTGACATGTCGATGGGCTCAACGCCAGAAATGGCAAAATCGCTAAGATTGCCGTGAAAGTATAAGGGAGTAAACTTCAGATAGGAAAATTGATTTATTGATCCAAACCCAACCTTCTTGGTTGCTGTGCATGTTCTCTACTAATTATTCTTGCTGTTAATTATCTTTTTGTGTCGACGATTATTATTTTCGCCAGCCGTAGCAACCAGAATGGCTCACCCTTTTATATCATTTAAGTCCTGCAAAGCAAAGGTCTTCATAATTCAATACCTACCAAATCAAAGCTGAAGATTTCCACTACTTAAAACTAGTGCCCAAAATGCCCAGCCTTTCCCATTCTCTGGGGTTGCAGTTGAGAAGAAACAAATATTATTGGATAATCTCAGCCGTAAGCCACGCCACACTGCAATGATAATCACGAACCTTTAAAAAAAGGAGAACTAGAGCAACGCTTTGTAATCTAATCAATAAGCCACAGTAACTTATTTTCTTACAAGGTTCTTATTTAGTGCTTTATTTCCAAACGATGCGTGCACGCACGTGATCTACTTAAATACCAGTCTCACGTAGCACATGACAAGTGACGTCACAGTATTGTAGGTGTCGCAGAATGCTTTATGTTCCTCATTGAAATGTTACTTCCGCTTCTATCCAAACGCCGAAAGGTACTTGAATTTGAGTATTTGTCACGCTCTACTTTTGGCTGAAATTTGTCAAAGGAACATTTGAAGTAGGGTTTGCTGCATTCTCAACTCTAAACACTCAATTCAGAAACCAGCCTTATGTTTAACAAATCCATTCATAGAGTATTAGAATTCTCTTTTCTTCTGTCCAGGCTACTTACGACAATCCATCTTTGGCTCAGAGGATGCATCTTGCCTTTTTTTTTTTTAAGGATGGGAAATCATCAAATGACTCTTCCTGCTTTGGGTGAAGCAGGAGGGAGTGTCAGACTCTTACTGACTAAAACCCATCCGTGTTCCTCCTAGTGCCCTTTGCGTTCCAGGGTACGGTGCCTCTTTCGAACGAAGTCCGAAATGTGAAAGTCTGCATGTTTGGATATTGTCATTCAATCACGCCTAGTCGGAAAAGGGGAATTGGCACACAGGTAGACAATGACCTGGATTAGAAGCTAAGACTTTCCCTTTAGTACTATCCCGAGGGATCGTTTTGAACTTTCACGCGGGCTATGCCGTTGACAAACGCTAGTATCTCCTAAATCTGGAGTTATGTTCAGTAAATGAGGCAAAAATAACGGCCAGACTTCTTATTTATAGAAATAAAACAAGAATAAGAAATGAAATACGTTTATAGAATCATTTATCATCATTCACTTACGTAATCGGCAATCATGTCCAAAACGCTTGGTCCGTAGGTGTCGAGCTACTTTCAATAGCTGTTCTCTTTCCGTGTTTAAAGACACGAATAAATTACAGAAATTATATCTCTCCTTATTTAACAGTTCTTAAGTAATATCCCGCAGAGATACTTTATTTGCAATATTATTTGTTGTCTGCTACAAAAAGTATGGCATCATTGGTAACTACGTGTAAATAAAGTTAAATTAAAAAACTCGTATTTGATATTTTCAATGTGGCTCCATTCGATCGCAATATGCCTCGATTTGTACTAAAATAATTTCATGTTGAGTATTTGTCAAACTTTGCCTGAAAACATGTCAAACTTTGGCAATGAAGTACGATTTGACTCGTTCTTAACTCATAATAACACTCAATTCTGAAATCTACCCACAGTCCATAGTTCATAATAATTTTTCTCAGCCACTCATGAGTAGATGTAAACTAGTTTGCAGTAATTGTCACGCATCTTATTATCATTAGTGATTTATTATACTGCATAAATCATCTTGTTATACCTATTCCTTCCCCTGCAAAATGCATTATGTACTAATTCCTATGCATATCTTGCACGTAAGATGCACATAATAATCTCGTCGACTCAATAAACGTCGCAATAAACAGTTTAATATCGGCCTGAGCAATTCGTATGATTAGCTTAAGAGCTCAACTTGAATCTAATTGATTGGTGCATTTAGTACCATTGATGGTTGAATGAATGAAAAATTACTGATATCTTTGCTGAAATGCTGTCGTTCTTCATTTTTTTTCTCTTTGTTCCTGTGGATCAGGGTAGCGATTTATGTGATCAATCCGAATTCCTATTTTTCACTATAAAATCATACTGCCGCGTTGATCTAACTATCGCAGGCTCTACTGTTGACTATGATAAGGTCCTGGATATGCATCCTGGGTCAGGCAATGTGTTATTAGGTCTATCCATCTGGATTTCCTCAGTAGCAGCCAGGACGTATTTGTGCTTGATGGCAATTAGCTCTACTCTTTGACATGGGACTTAGACATAACCATAGAAATGCAAATGTGGGTCTGTGTCTACTATAAGTACACCTCTGCCTAGCACTTAGGGGAATACAGGCTTGATGTTATGTTATTTTGAATCCTTACTTTGATCAAGAACTCGGGTTCTTAATCAAAGTAAAGATTCTTCGAGGAATCATCTTGATTCGGATTAATAATCGAGGCAAGTTCTAGCTAGAACGCCGGGTATATGTAAATATTTACCTAGGCAAATTACAGTTTAGTATATAAAGGCGGATCTTGGCCACAAATGACTGTTGTTGGTCGTCCGTACAATGATTTAGACAAGTTTTTTAATCAACAGGTCGTGTATTTCGAATAGAGTCATTATGAAGGTAAGAGGTAGGAAAGGCACATAGATTTAAATTGTTGCAAGCTTCTGGCTATTTCTGTTCTCCTAGTAAAACATAGTCACCATTGTATCAGGATTCAAGCCCATAGTGGCGAGTACAGACAAGCTATCAATCATAAACTTAAACATATCTCATTACGTGCATTCGTTAGCGCGACAGAAACTGATTCCGATCCGTTCTGCGCTCGTACTTATCTCACCTTGAATGCCGTGTTTTTCTTAGAAACCGCGAGGTGCTTCTGTCATACAAATTCCTCGCATTTTGTTTGTTTAGCTCGCATACTTAACGTTTAGCAACAACACAATGTGGGGTTTTAAAGTATGTGATATGCAATTATTTATGTTTTCGTAATTTTCTTGCCAAGTATTTCAATGGTATTGTTTGGGTCTTGTGTGGTGATGCAAGCTCTTTAGCGGAAGGGTTTACACTGTGCAAAGCTTTTTGGGTCATAGGTCTTTAACCTGTGGAGTACTTCAAATATGCTACATCATTGGCTACGGAACATGCTGCGGAAATTACTCCAAAGTGATCGTAGAGGAAACCATATATAAGATAGATACAAGTGGATGGCTTATTTCCTTTTTGGGTCAAACAGACTCTTTGAACGTCTATTGATCCTTATAACCGTGTTGATAAACAGTCTGCACACTGATATAGGGCATTGCACGTTGCTAGTTCAGTTCTTGCGTTAAATGATTCACGTTTCGGGAGTACAATTTATTCGTTGTGCTGGTTGTATTGAAAATAAAATGAGTTGTCTTCAAAGTGTTTTTTTTATGTTATTTACATAAGTAATCAGAAACTATGTGCCAGTTGGCTACGTTTTAAAACGCGTTAAACACTCCTACACGTATGTTAGTAGACGAATCGGAACTGTCATGAGCCCAATATTGTTTTATTTGATACTGTTTGTTGCTTCCTCATCATGCGATACAATACAGCTTTGACACTCAACCAATACTACTCATTACTATATGAGTAATCTTAGCCGCCTCCTCCCCAGAAGTAATGAATGGTTTCACCAGTGCCCATGATTTTTTTGGCTTCAACAAGCACAGTGGGCGTTTTTGTAGGCGTATCATTGCTTCAGCCATACATCAAGTGCCAATATTTTATTACTTGCTTTGTTTGAACAAAGCTGAAATCTCTGCCGCTGTATTTGGCTTACTGACATGTTGGGCCTCGCCGTAAATTTGTTTAGACGCTAATAAGTCGTAAACCCGACCTATTTTACCAGTTCATGAATTTTATTGATTTCCTAATATTGTGTCTGCTGCCCAATGTGTGCATTGTGTCTTTAGACTACAAATAACAGAGACGCAATATTTACTTTTAGAAAAGAGCATCTACAAAAATTAAAGGGTAAACGTTGCTCATCATCACTTTAGTGTCCCCTTCTAATTCTTTTATTTAGCGTTTACATTTTTTGCAGACAATCGTGATTTAGGCCCTATTTACTATTAAGGTTAAGTACTGACCATCAGTTTATCTCTGACTTCATGTCTTCATTCAATTTAGCTAGCTATCGAGGCGTCATGGAAGCTCTTGATACGGCTTAACGATCGACGCCTCACAAATTGAGGATATTACAGTAATTACCTACTTCATTTACGTCATTTTTATGTGTTCCGTAACTTTGTCTCAACGAAAAAGCGTACTAGAAGATAGGTAACAATTTTATGTTGGCAAACAATCTTTTATGTCCCTGGTGTTTCAAATGTTTAGCGCTGTGTTGTACTTCTTGGAGTGTTGTCGTAAAGTTACTAAACACCAGCTTGTTTGAAGTCAACGCTCGTGATTTCGAGTTAGACCACGATGTTCATAACTTCTACACGTCCATAGGAATCGTAACCCACACTCGACCTGCTTTCGGTTGAATGGACTACAAAACTGGTTAGCAGGTAGTTTGGAAACAATTTGCAGGCATTTAACAAGAGTGCTCTCAATTTGCTAAGTGTAGGCAGGAAACAATTTCTGTTTTGTGGCCTATTGTAGCGGTTGTAAAACAGTTGACCTATAATTTGTTACTGCTTATGCATCAGCACCGACTACTCATTATGTCAGCGGCACATACTACGGTCTACGAGTAGTTAGTCGTAAGTCGTAGCGTAAACGTGAAGTGCTTTTGCCTTTCCACTGGCACTTACAAAGTGCATTCGCGCGGTCTGCATGCAAACTGCTCATAAGACTTAAATTGCATTTGCTATCTGAATACTGATCGCTTTCCGCAGTTGTTGCCCGACTTTTACTGCTTTAGCGACAGAACAAATAAATAACAGATGCTCCATAGCACGAATGATGTTAGTCTTTCAGGCTTTAGCGTGTTTGGGAAAGACTTATTTCAAAAGGGGGTTATATCATTATGTAGTATGTCCATTTATCTTTATGTAGAAATTCGTTGTTTATTTTATACCAGTATTGGATTTATAAAGGATTGATGTTGAAATAAATTATTTTTATGGCTAAAACACACGTTTCCACACTATTTGTGTAACAATAGGTAGTAATCAATTAAATGAATAATCGCGTGTGATTCACACATGTTACTTCGACATATGGATTGTTTTAATTTCATTATAATTGATGTGCTGAGTAGCGTTAAATGTTTTAATTATGAGTTGTCAGATGGGAGCGCATTTTATGGTTTCGAAATTGGTTGCTCTTCTGATTTATGATATGATTCCCCGTTTTGATTGTGGTTTCATGGGACATTGAGCATGTCCTTTTTAATCAAAAGGCAAGATATAAAGGCAAGCATGCTCAACGATTTCTTGTTCGTTTTCAGCTTTAGTAGTTGCTTTATCGATTTCGATACCCCATGCATTGACAATGTAATTATTGATTTAGGTTTTGGATAAGTAACACTGAAGCCACGCCAATTTCTCTTCAGCAGTCATCAATCTCATGAAGTCTCGCGTAAAATATCGTGTACCCGTGTTTATGCGTACTGGAAGACGTCCCACAACTGCGTAAAATTGGACTTGGCACACTTTGATGTTAGTCATATTTACCTGTAAACCTGTTATGTATAGTGACTGTTCATTCAGAATATTCAGATCGTGTAAAAAACGAATGACCACAGCGTGAGTTATTGACGAATTGATCATCGATCTCGTTGTCTTTTAACTTGTTTGGGATTTTAATTCTTCAAAGGCAATCTGAAACTGCAAGCTTTAACCATTCATTGCGTGAAAAGTTGTAGAACAGTTTTACATGCTGATGATCTTGGACGTCATGGTCTATCAATATACTCGTGAATTCACATCTAATCATAAACATTGATGTCACGTCTGTCTAATAAGTAACTTCTTCTGGTTCTAAACATACGTTCATCTGCAACTCAATAAATGTAAATCTCTTGTGAGACCTAATTTTAAATAATCCAACTGAACCATTTATATTATTGTTTGTTTCTGCAGTTGTTTGGCGCCGCTTCTGCATACTTTATCTGGCGCCGAGCAGGATTAGTAATTATTCAGTTATTTACAAAATTTATAGCTGCGAGCGGTTTTTTAACTACATTATCTGTCTCATTGCACCATTTAATTGTTCGAAGTACTAACAATGATTTGAAGAAAAAATCTTTTGATCACAAAAACTTCGATAAAACTTACGAGTGTCTTGAATAAAGAAATTAGTCTGTGTTTCCCGATAGCTACAACCTGGGAGTCTTTAAGTCAAGAGTGAATAGGTTACTTCTAGGCGAGCGTGCTCCATCTTCGACCTCATCATCGCTTACCATCAGGTGAGATGGTGGTCAAGCGCGTGCCTATCAATAGTAAAAAAAAAAAAAAATTTTGATTGTACCAACGACCACTTAATTCCGGCAAGCTCAAAATTTTCATGAAAGATTCACTAGCTGGGTTACTGTTCTGTTGTTACGGAACCTAAAATGTGCCATGTCATGTCCACATACGCTTCTTGTCCTAGGTACGTTGGCAACAGGACGGTTGTCGGTCAATGCTGACTCTAAGCCGTAGATAAAAATGACTCGAATGCACTGAATGCTCTTGATGCAATATGTTATATTTTTTCCTTGTTGCGTTCAATTGTGATTCTTGACGCGTAGTGATGCTAGCACACGTAATGTCGAACAGGTGATACATAAACGTTTATTATTCAGTGTGGAGAACAGACTAGGTACAGTACAGGGTGTAGTAGTAATGTCTGATTTGTTTCCAGCCAGTCCAGTTAACAAAGACGACAGATATGCAACCAGTATGTATAAAATCCTGGACGATTTTTATTTTACTATAGTTACGACGATCCAGAATAAGTTTTTACGTTATAAAACCATTCATAAAGCTGATTGTGTAAAACCGTTTTAAAAACTAAATGACTTACTTCTTGGTAAACAAAACAATACAAAATTAACTTATTCACGAAATAATTGTTCATTGAAGCAATTATTGTCAATCGATGAATCAAGAGTTCTGGGAAATTCGCACATTTTATTACAATTTAAATGGTATTGTACATCTGTGTGTGTAGTATTTAGAACAATGCTAAGACCCGTCGAAGCATGAAGCGTGTCGTCTCACGGCTATGTTGTGTCATACAAAAACAACGATGTATTACTCGTACATACATAATATACAGTGTAACATCTAGTTCGTACATCAGTTTTTATAGAGACTGATATTCACACTATTGACAGTCACTTGATGAGCCAGCAAATGGACAGTTCGGGGCATTGGCACGACTGTTTTTTTTCCTCTAGCTTCATAGCTAACATTGCTTGCTATACAATGTCTATCTCAAATTAATCATACAATTCTAAAAAATATTGTTTTGTTCTTTAATACCATTGCACCTGCTATCATTACTCGTCTGTTTTTCCTTTTACATATGGTTAGGAAATCCCACCTGTACACTCCATTGCAGTCATCAAATTATATTTTTTTTATTATACGTCATTGCGTGCGTAGTAAGGTAATCGATGAGGTAAAATAAATGAGTGGTCTGCTTTCCCTAATGCATTTAAAATATCAACAACTAGCTTCTGCCAGCGGATTTGTAAATGTTGGAAATTATCACACATGCTTTCTGGATAAAAAGTAGGCCATGTGCTATTTTACCAAATTAAATCCAGATCTGTTCAGTAGTACTGGCGTGTTTCAGTAACAAACATCTAGAAATCAAACTTTCGCATTTATCAATCAATCACCAATAATATAAAGTATAAAATGAAGTCGCTTCCCCTGTCTGTCTGTTCCTATGTATGCTTAGATCTTTAAAACTACGCAACGGATTTTGATGCGGGTTTTTAATAGATTGAGTGGTTCTCAAGGAAGGTTTTAGTATACCTATAATTTGCACCCGTGCGAAGCCGGGGCGGGTCGCTAGTCAGTAATATAAAAATCTTCCGTTACTGACTACGTACAGCCGAAACTACTGATCGAAAGCTGAAATTTGGCATGTAGGTTCCTTTTTGAGTGAAAGGGAGCACTAAGAGAGAAAATCCCGAAATTCCTAAGGGTACGGGGAAAAACGGGATATGCGCGTAAGAAGTCCCCGGGCAAACGCTAGTAATAGTAATAAGAAGATAACTAATGATCAATAAATCAAATACTGAGCAGGATAAAGTGAGTTGAGATTCATTAGATATCCGGCTACAAAGTGATTACATAAGCCATGCTAATATAATACGTAATAACACGTTTCCTATACGGTATGAACACGACAAACTGCGCAAATGTGTACTGAATACTGATCATACTTCTGTAGAGGTGTTTGGGAACCGCGAGATCGAGATAAGAACAGCGTCTTTGATTTTTAGTAAGTGTTTTTTGGTTGAATCGTAAATATGCTTTTTTAACGACCTTCATTAAGACTAATTAATGAGCTTCAAATCATGTCTGTTTTTTTTTTAATAATTCACAAAAGTCCAACCAATTCATAAAGACATTGTGGTTACCAATTTCTTGAATACAAAATAAACTATTGTCTGCCATATTTAAAAAAATATATTCACCACGTATAACGGAATAATTTTAGTTTCTCGGTAAACTTATCAATATCATTGTCAAGTTGAATAATGAATGGATCCCGAGCTTGAACCTTTTATCTCAGCTGAGTTATAATAGTTTTAATTGAATAATTAATCAGAACAAAGTTATTTCAGGGTTTCTCAGAGTCAAGTTATCGGTCATTTCCCTGTCTGAGCCTTCCCTACCTGTTTGACTCATAAAGCGATAAGCATAGTGTTAAAATAGAAAAGTCCTACCAAGGAATGGGCGAACTCAGTACCATTTGTAATCCTGAGGCACTAGACAAAATGCCATTATATTAGCGATGGCAATTGACGAAATGCTAAAATAGATTTTAAGATTGATGATGATATAGATTGACCACGTTATATTTCGATAGTGTTTGTCAATCCCATCATTTTTGGGGTTTCGTACCCAAAGGGTAACCAACGGAAACCTATTACTTAGTCTCCGCTGTCCGTCCGTCCGTCCGTCCGTCCGTCCGTCCGTCTGTCTGTCTGTCTGTCTGTCTGTCTGTCAACGGGCTATATCTCATGAACAGTAATAGGTAGGTAGACAGTTGAAATGTTCACAGAGTGTGTATTTCTGTTGCCGATATCATTCCATCTACCTTTTTTTTTTTTTTTTTAAGCTGGTAAAAAATGCATTACGCATACCCTCCCGTCGGGGGAACGAGAGGGGTATGTGGGACTCCCCGGGCTGACCCGGTATACCCACTAAAATAACCCAGCGGCATTCCCGCATCGTCCGAGTGGAAGAGGACTGGGAGATCGGCGCAGCCTTAGCGTCCAGTCCTCCTCCGACGACAACCCGCCTAAAGCGGCGGGCCCCTCAAGTCCTCCCCGTTCAGGGGGAGGTCTGGGAATGACCGGCGAGGGTGGTGTGGAGTGCAATGCGGGCGGAGGCGCCCCCGCGCCTATCGCCCGCCCATCACCACCATCATTCCATCTACCTAGCCTTTCCCTATTTTATTGGGGTTGGCTTCCAGTCAAGCCGGATTTAGCTGAATAACAGTATATAACAGCGGCTGCCTACCAGACCTCCACAACCCATTAACTGGGTAACACGGTACTTCATGGCAAGAGGAGTCAGATTTACTGGCTATTTTCTGACTATACAGAACGACTGCCAAATATCTACAAATGACAGCCGGGACCAACGGCTTAACGTGCTTTCCGAGGCACGGAGGAAACTCGGTATGTTAAGATCATTGGTTACTCATCCACAGACCAACCTTGGCAAGCGTTGCTTAACCTTGAAGATCGACCCGTGCGGCTGTTATTATCTAACCACGAGCTCCACATTTCTGTTGCCGATATAACAACAAAAATAATAAAAATACGATGGTACTGAACCCTTCATGCGCGAGTCCGACTCTCACTTGGCCGGTTATTGATGTTTTGACAATTGTCTTCGCCATGCTACCGTTGACAGAATATGACGTCTAGAGCCTTTGGAAACTTTTCTCTGCGTCTGATTGATGGATAGAGGCAAACAACAAATATTAGGCCATCTAATTCGGAAGTTCAAGGACAATAAATGACAATTACGCCAGTCGTAAACTTGATCAGCGGTGACTGATTGATTCGATACGGTCCGATGATATAATCAATTGATTTCATGCTTCTCTTTGATGAGGATTTAATTGAATGATTAGAAGTCTAGAGCAGTCTAACGTCCTTCTGTTGTTCAATCACGACGATTTCTTGCCTATGTATTTTCTGGTGTTATTGGATATTTTTATAGTCCAGTAACAAAATGAATGTTAATCTTGAATACTTTCAAGTTCACTGTTAACAGTAACAGCGAACTACTAAAATTTATTTATTCATTTTAATATTCAAGTACACAAGTAATATTCTTCTTTTTTTTGCGGTATGGGCTTGCTCTTTACCACAATCATGCCTGATGGAAAGCGATGGATGAAGTCGCTTAATAGATAACATTATAACTTACTAGCACTTCGTCCGCGACTTCGTTCACGCGGGTTTAGTTAGTACTCCACGAACTTCATCTCCCCGTGTAAATTACTTACTAATAGACGAAACGTTCGACGATGGCAGTTCGCACAAACTGCAACATTTTTGTTACTTAAGAGTATTTTTTATACCCATCATAACTTAAAAGAATCAATAGTTTCCGCAGCGTATGATTTTTTGTTATTTTTTTTACATCTTGGGGTACATTATCGAGGTTTTCATACAGATCCCTAACTTTTTTGAAAATATTCTATAGCCTATGTTCAGCAGGGATAATGTAGGATTCTAATGGTGTAAGAATTTTGATAATGAAAGTATCGGAGCCTATTCAATTCAAACATACAAACAAACAAATCTTTCCTCCTTATAATATTAGTGTAGATGAGTACAAAGAGTAATTAATACCAATTTTAAGTATTTTATAAATAGGTAGTATAGGCACGGGCCTAAAAAAATTAAGCATAGGTAGACCCGTGTCTACCTATGCTTAATTTTAAATTATTGTTTTCAGGATTAATCTGTAATCTGTTTGACGCACTCCGCACGACGCTTTCTGAGGCGCATACTTCGAACCACAAGATAATTTCCATTTTTTTTCAAAATATACCTAAATAATTCTGCGAAGCCGAAGCCACGACCGCATTTTCAGTCGATTTCAAATGAAACGTCTACATTGTATATAACGTGAGATCGACGCAAGCACACGTAACACTCGCGAGAGATTTGACAGATCTAGAGTACATAAAAATTATTATTCGTATTCCTGTACAGCGAAGACGTTAAAGTATTTAGGTCGACAAAATTGTGACAATGTCGATAAGCCATACCTATACACTACTAATATGATTGACCTGTTAAAAGTGTGACAAGATGGGTGAGAAACCCTAGGAGTTACAAAAAACTCCGTGTTAACGAATTGCGTTAACATGGTAAAGAATTTCGTAAAATCAGCTCAGAAGGTGACACCGAGTTTTTCAGTGCAGTTTAGAACAGAAATATCGCGTGATATCATTAGCAAGAATTAGCAAATAAAATAAAAATATTCCGTGACACGAGTACCTAAATAATAGCGCGCAAGGTCGTCCAGGTAAATTATGTTAAGACCTAAAATATCCTATGATTTGTCGTACGACCAAAATTGAGTAGCTACGTAATATAAATCACCACGCCTGTTTGCTGTTGACATGTAAGTGTCGTTACCTTTATTAAATAGAATTTGCGATAATCGCGTCGAAAATTACGCGATGCTTGTTTTCTATGAAAATTACACGACGTTATTTCTAAAAGTAATCTACTACGCCAAATGCTTACGAAACTGTCGTGGTAGACAAGGCTGTCCATTCAGAAAAGAGATTGAGCAATCAAACTAAAATCTTAAAATTGAAGAATAAATATTTTGCTTTATACGAGTACCTGCGCGCAGTCTTCTTATGAAGAAGACAGGAAACGTAATCTAGACGATGAAACCAAACCCCGTAACGATGAAATAAGCGACCAGAATAAAAAGACAGTAAGTACCATATCGGATCTATTTATCACCATTAACACCAGTTCTCGCTACTTGATATTCGTTAGGGTTGAAACACTATGGTGTACCATATTTATTATTTGAAACAAGCAGTTAATGCCTGATGGACAAAAATCATAGACACAAAACTATGCATTGTCATAAAAATCATTGCACGAAATGGAAACTGCATTGCGTTATTCCGATCCGTATTACTCAGACGTTTTTGGTACTTCGATCGATAAGACTACCATTTTGTCTTCGGGTTCAACGTCTTTTCGAATGTCTATTGGTACAAACTGGCATTTCCAAAAAGATTCACTGATCATAAAAAGTATCCCCAAAGGTCGGCGGATATGGTAAAACAAAACTGTTTTTTTTTTCATTCACCTTGGCCACTTCCATCCGGTAATTACTCGTAGGTACGACTACCTGAGTGACGATAAAAGAAAGAAAATAATGGACAGGGATAATGAGGGCGGAATTTCTGGAAGAAACTTTTACGATCGAAGGAAGGAACTTTTCGCCTGTAATAGGGAATGTACACGGCATTGAATATGCCAACTAGTGTTGCATATTCGAAACTTGTAAGGTTAAGAATCCTGCACGCTCTGTTTAAGTGAATGTGTACGAAGTAGACAGCGCCATCTAGCGTTGCAATTTCGAAACTTATAGGTAAAATATTATTCAAAATGACACTTCTGTGCCACCTATAATTCGGGCATAAGGTGAGTTAGTCACATGGACCCTCATATTTAACTTAAATTAATTCTTATAAAACAAAAACAAGAATAACATGTAAACCACGCCAGATAAAGAAACCAATTATTTCTGACTTCATACACTGTTAACCCTAACCGCAAATCACTTGCAACACTGCAGTGTTCTATCGAGAAATAACATGCAATTTGTGCGCGTGGGTGATAATGAATCAGTACAGTAGTGGGTTGCTCAAGGACTTCCCTTTTACTGCACCTATGGAGGAAGAGAATGAGAACGGAGCACGTGCCTCCTTGATCGCATCAACCTTTGAGACGTCGCTTTGTCGTTTACGCTATTCTAAAATATGTCCTGCAACAAAGTAATTATCAATGAATATGCAGTCGAAGGCTTACTGTCACTATAGTCAGTAATTTGTATGCATTATTATGTTCTGCATTAATTTGTATAAACGGAACAGAAGCCTTATGTCGTACTAGGCCCTCATCAACCATGGGTGATGAGGCGTTAGTTCTTCATCAGATAACATGGCAGGTGCATAGATTTTTGCGTGGAATGAAAAATAAACATGGGACAGCAAGTTTTCAATAGGATGTTGCGTTGCTCTCTCCCGTATAACCAATACTCACACACAAGCCAATCATCGTCCAGTTATTTGGGATCTTATCCTACTGTGACCCAGTTGTTTGATTCGTTTACGTTAAAACGAACCATTGCGGACATTGCGGTCTGATTCCAGTTCGCTGGATGTAAAATATTTAAAGTTAATGTTCAACTGTAGTTTTCAGTTATTGCAATATAATATGCTAAACACTCATCGATTTCTTTGTAATAACAAAAATAAATTTAATGTTTTGTCTAGCTTTTTAATAGCAAATAGATTATTTGCGACAATTTTCGTGTGCTATCCAAGTGTCTGCGTATACGCTCTTGATCTTCATCTCGTCAAACGTTACCAGTGACGCAAGGAATATAATTTGTGTAGTGTTATTCCAAAAGTTCTATTTCGGTGATTCGCGGCACCCACCCACAGCACATGCAAAACGACGCGCAGACGTGAACCAGTGAGTGGTGCTGAGACGGATATATAAAATTCAGTGTCGATTCCAACAGCTAAATGTTAATACGGTAGTTAAAAAATATAATAACGTGAGATAATTTTGTGACAGTAGAATATGAAGCGAAACGTGAGTACACCACAAACATTGGTATTGGTGCGAACGTGCGGTGCCACATACTAAATTATAAATAGCTTCAAATATTGTATTTGTTGGTAACACCGATCACACGATGATGCCAACGATACAATGTTTTGTTTACACGCTTTAATTAACAGATTTAGGCTTTAAATCGTTATCGATAATGCACGAAATAGAGACGTTCCCGAAAGATAGAATGCATGTGACATTCAGACGATAAGCGCACCCTTTTCTGGATGTCGCTGTGTCTCTAGCGTCTTATCCAGGGGTCGAATTGTTTTCATATTGCACAACATTATTATAAGAATGGGTATTTGGAGCGAGCTGCCCTCCTACGTCTCCGTGCGTCCCACTTTGCTTGTTTATAGTATTTTGATTAACCCTGAAGTATTTCTAGTTAGACGTTTACCGCAAACACGTTCACTTATTTGCGAATGGTGTTAAACTTGTAAGTTTCTCCTCCCTTTTCGGTGAGTTTAACGTCTCAATATTAAAATGTGTAGTCATTGCAGCTCCTGCTAGTCGATCTAATTAAGAACGCTTAGCTAAACCACGTCTACGCAATGTGAACTATAGGTGTTCGCTTCCTGAAGGAATCCTGACATTAAAGCCGTTAAAAATAGAAACTTTGCTGCATACCTGTTGAAATTGGCATTCATGAAAAAGAACCAGCGCAAGACGCAGTTTATGCTGGGACATGACGTGTAAACATTTTCATGAACACTTCCTTTTCTTTGTTCAAAAACCTTGATTAAAATTCGGTTTTAAATTGTTAATTGCGACTGATTAGCCCTCCTTTTTTAGCTCAGGAAATTAACCAGCTCTGTACGAATAAAGATGAATGAAAGAATTGCCAAGTAGCAGTCAGCTGATAGTAGTTACTTAGGTAACAGCAAGGAATTATTTTTTTGTTAATATTGTATTGCGATTTTTTGTTCAAATGACGCGGAATGCGGGCGCAGCGTTAACCCAATTTAATATAGGTTTCCAATCCATTTGGATCACAAATTGAAAGAAACCAATTGAAGTAAGTTTCCCAAGCCTTGTGCTTTTTATTTTAGGTATCCTGTAGCGTTTTCCTCCATCATTGCGTTGACGTTTGAAATATTGTATATACCTTGGGCAACGAACAGAACGCCTCTGCAGTCTGGATCACGTTGAAGACATATTTATCGTGTCGTAAAATAAAACAGATATTATGTCGCGCAGCTCGCGCGAGTCTCGCACGAAAAACGTATGTTTTTTTTTTTCATACACGCGTTCCGGCTCCTCTCGTCAATTAGTATGTAAACAAATGTTTGAAATATAAGCGCATTTAAACATTTAGGCTATGTGTTCATAGCTATTTTACTACCAAGAATATATTTCTCAAAAATGAAGAATTTAAATTATTCTGTACTTCCTTTGCCGGCTGTTTTTAGCTGTTGCTTCTATTGTTATAGATTTTACTACCTGAGCTTATTGTTATCAAACGACAAAATGCAGACTGTTCGAGATTCTCAAGAACGTACTCAAAATTTGCCTGTGTAAAAGTTGCACTAAATACCACGTTGCGTTCTAATACAGTTCTTAATAATAGCAATTATTAAGAACTGTATTAGAACACGTTCAGATACAACTAGTCAATGCTCCTATAGGGTGAATGGTAATTAGTGACCGATACTTTAACACGTGATTGTATTCATGTAACAAACAACTTTTACGAAACCTAAATTCGCGGAAAAAAAATAGGTTGTACAGTACATTTTGACCTGTTAGTAGGCGAACATAAATGTATTGAACAGCAGACTTTTTCGCGATTTCAGGTTTGGTCCTATAGTTAAAGTTGTTTGTTATCATGAATACAATCACGTGTTTAAGTATCGGTCACTAATTACCAGTCACCCTATATACACCATTTGAGTGTGCGCAAGATAAGTCGGCGCGCGGATGGTGGCGCTGCTTTAAATTGCAGGCCTAATTAAATATATTTCCGATGACGACTGACGGACTGATAGAACAGAATGGAAGAAAAAAACGTGTTGCGCCGACCCCAAATAACATGGGATAAGGGCAGGAAGATGATGATGATGATGATGATTTAAAAATGATATTACGTGACTCAAATTGCAACTGAAAGAATTCACTACCAAGTTATAATTCGATACATATTATTGGAGATCCTTTTAAGCAAGGGATTGCTTTTGAATTCATGTAGATTATATAAATTAGCATGCTTATAAAATTAACACGTTTAGTTCCGAATTCAACCGAGCGCAGACTTATCGCTAAGAGTGCGCGTACGATAAGTCTGCGCGCGGTTGAATTGGGAACTAAACGTGTTAATTTTTTTGTTAAGTTTTGCGGTTCTTATTGCTTGTACCACAATTTGCCTGCTTTTGTACGCACACCGAAGGCGTTTCGAGAAAGTTATAAAGTTAATAGGTTACATCTAGGCAAGCGTGATCCATCCGCTTACCATCAGGTGAGATACTGGTCAAACGTATGCCTATCAAAAGTAAAAAAAAAAGTTATAAAGCTATATTCGAGTCTTCCCTTCTAGTAGCATAGCCGCAAGGTACGCACTCGCAGTTTTGTTGTTATTGTAACTATTTTATTTTATGTGTTTACCTGATGGACTGTCGTCAAATAAATTTATTCTTTTTTTACTTTCTAATGTTCCCCATAAAATATAAACTCGCAGCCGATTTTTTAATTTGCTTCTGAAGTCACTATTTCCTGAAAATATAATTGTGTTGCACATGCAGAGTATGACTGTAATGTAAGTCCATGTAAATGATTGTTATCAATGAATTATATGACCTTGATGTAGTTGTCGATTTTGTCGAACTATCATTGTGTCTAAAAATGTTTGTATTGTATAGATAAATATAATATGATTATAATAGCAATGATTAATAATAATGAACTAATAACCTTGCGATAATTTTGGCAGCATGCTATCTTAAATAACAATATGTCACCTGTTTAATTTAAAAATAGAAACTCCTAGTATTGTTTTGAATTTTATGTTTCTGGAAACTGACCAGGCCCATAGTCATGTTCTTTTTTAATTAATTCCGGTTAGGACAATTCTAATGATCGTGGACTGCCTTATTTGTTGTTTACTATCCGTGCAGGTAGGAAGCCCATATCTTTAATTTAATACTAAGAAAAAGTTCTGGAATAGCCCGCGCTGAGTAGCTTCTAGTATGGGATACTATTCTTTTAGAAATTATACATGGTTTATTAGCTAAACAAACCTTTAAAAATTCTCTATGGTATTGACTACAATAATTAGTTTAGGCAAACCATGACGGTGATCTATAGAGTCCAAATAGGTTGACAATACGTTGCATTTATTCTAACAGAATTTTCTGGAATAGTCCGCGGTTCTTCGAATAGATTCTACAAGGTTCTACAACTATTATCATGGGCTCAATACCTTATTCTTGAAATTGTGCGTGATTTACTACTAATTTGTTTTTTAAAGTAAATATTCGTTAAATGAATGTAACCACGAAACAAAGAAATTTAATTTAAATACCCATGTTGAGGAGTAAGTACTTTGATTTGTAAGCAGTAACGAAAACCAATAAAATATTATACAGCCAATAAATACCATGAGTAATGGCGCAAATAAAACATCATCTTCCAGAGTTCAATAACATCTTCATTGGAAAGTACTGAAAGGTTCATGATTTTAGCCGGACAAGATTTTAAACTAGAATTCGTTTTAAGCAGGACAATTAAAAAAAGATTTTTAACCAGCCAAAAACTGGTTAGGAATCAATAGCCAAAAGTAAATCTCAATTCCAATGAATTGGATAAATTAAACATGGAAAAAACTCGAAACAAGAGCATCTTCTTTAAAAATAATGTCTGTTTGCATGCAAATTCAAAAAGCTCCTTAACCATTATAAATGAGTGTCATTTTAATTTCACGTCCGACCGACGAGGACAGTTTGCCCCCAACGTCCATTTTTATTAAAGGAACAATTGAAAAGTAAATTAATGTAGAGAGGTTGTATGAACGCAACACCCCAACATTAATCAGTTCGTTTATAAGGTACGCTGAAGGAAAAGTTAAATAAATTCATACAAGCTGTTATTGCCATTGTGATGTCCATTATAGTACAAATTCATTGTCCACAATGATTCACAGGTGACGACCTAAAAATTAATTACGTTTGTTTTATTTTTTATATTACTCACTCCATTATTCCTTCATAACGTATGCGACAATAATTGCCCACTACTTTTTTGGAAAGCGTAGGTGCTCGAAACTTAATCGTAACTTCTAGCGCGATCCTTCTCTAGATTTTTCGATAAAGTTTCCAAAGGGTTGCAGCTGTTTTGCACCGGTCTCTGTACACCCCACTATATGTTCAACCACCCCGGGAAGCTTCCAGACTCCAGACACATCTGACGCAGGCGCGATGGATAGAGTAGTACGAGAAACCCGACCATCTCGTTCATGTAACGTCCATTGCCGCTTTCATACAACGAGCTCAACATAAAAAGAGTTTTGGTCAAAACGAACGCGCTATGTATATCGCTCAAAAGAAACGCTCTATCGAGTGTTTTTGTTGTCTACGATACGGCGACGCTGCTGGGTCGTTCTCGAACCGTCGGGACGGTCCGTGAACTCGTGGCGCCGCGCTCCTACACGCTGTATAAATACGATTGTACGGTGTCGATCGCCGCAGTATAAATCGAGACAAAGTGACGAACGTTTCTCCAAGTACGGCGATACTTTCGCGTTATTTATTGTGAAGTGCTTTTAATAAGTGAAACATTCCAGTGTCTTGTAATAAGGAAATGGAATCTCCTGTTGTATTGGATAAACCACCGGAGTACCATGGCAGCGAAGTAAGTTTTTTGAAACTTATCAGCTTACAATAGTTTGAATATTCGGAAGTTCATGTTTACAAAATCATAAATTAAATATTATTGTGGTCGTTTGCAGTTATAGCGATGGTGGTATTTTCTTTATCATTCTCTCAATGCACCTGCACTTCTACATGCAACTCATGCCAGGACCTTTTAAAGATCGCAATAATTGACATTTAAAATATGATCAGGTTCCTATTTCTACTTAATGGTGGTTTTTTACTCATAATAATCATTTAGTTCATTATTAACATTGACAATTTCTATTCTTTGAGTACATTAGTACTCAAGATTTTAATAAAAGTGATTTCTACTACATACTCAATACTATTTAAATCAGTGATGATCTAACACAAGGACTGTATGAGAAAGCAGAATGACCTGCAGAGTGTTTCCTTGTTCGCATTGGTAAATTGGAAACTGGCCAGGTAGTGGCATGGTCAAAGATATTGCTTGTCTGAAGCACAGGTGTTACCTTCGCTGAAATTATTACTTTTGTGACTAATTCAAGTGAAACTCATTAGTAGAACTCTAGATTGAATTACTAATTTGCAAAAAGATAGCCTAGGCCCGACTACACTAGGTAGTTGGGGTTTATAATTTATCTTCATTTTCTCTCAATGTTTCAACGATTCTGCCATAATATTCCCGTTTGCTCTATTTTTCAAAATATTTAAAGCCCTTGAGAAAATAAAAGATTAAACTCATTGAAATTATAAGAATTCACATTTTGTTTTTGTCTTTTACTCTTTCCGTGCCTTGACTCACTCGATGTGCCTCATAGCCTTCGTGTAAACTTCGCGAGTTAAATTTCTTTTTTAAAGTCCGTATATTTATACAGCACAGGCGGCTGCCTTCGCATATTTGCCCACAAAAACGTCCATAACTAACACGAGATCATTGTAAACATTTCAACGTCATGCGAGTCTCGTGAGTCACGAGCGACGCCGACGAGGAGCTTTACTTATCGAAATACCATGTATAGCAACTGCCTACAAAAAATAATTTCTTTAGCCATCTGAAACCGCAGAATATTGCATTTTGTGTCCACAGTTAATGATGATGATGCGGTTTTGAAGACCACAAAATTTATGTTTTCTAAAACACTACAATTATTTATGTTCTTAAATTAACGTTGACGGAAAATTCAGACGCACAGTGTTCGAATAATCAATATTAATTCCATATATTATGGACTAAAATACATATTCGGTCATCATCTTTGGTCAGCTTTATTCTTGAGCGACTCCTCAAAGTTCAGTTACCTTTCGTGCTTCTGTTAATGCTAAACCCCTTCTGCTTTGTTTATCTGTAAGTGCACGCACGCTCTCAATACACTCCCAATAATAGATCTTCACTTTGCGATAATATTCCAATAGGATTTGGACTCAAAATAATGCCAGAAAAGTGATATCCGTACATTACGACATCACTTTCATATTTGTATCCACGTGATATTTGTCTGTACATATGTAAACAAAATATTTCCAGCTGTGACTGCTGCTATTTGTAAACGTGATTTTATTATTATCATTCACTCATATTCTGTCTTGGATATCGACATTGGGTCGTCCTTCAGCCTTGGAAAATTGAA